>CM022553.1:11948472-13353472 GCA_012273795.1 Dendrolimus punctatus | reverse complement strand
TTTTAAAAAAGTTTATGTGATTGACTGCTTTTAACTTTTGCGTTCCTTAAAGTGCCAAATCGTGATAAATCTTAAGTACAAATAAATCTTATATAAGTACCTATAAATATAACGAAACATAAACTTCGATTTACTTTTGTTTTTTTTTAATTTTTCTTCTAGTGATTCATTTTTTACCTACTTCAATCATTTGTGTTGCAGGAATATTGAGAGTGAAGTATTTATTTGGCTATATTATCATGTTAGGAATACGCAATTATATTATACTAGAGTTTACCCCGCGGGTGCGCCGCGGGTTAACCACTAGTGCGTGTCTCTTGTTTAAAGAGCAAGTGCTACAGGTTATATTATATTACAATGTTTTTATGTATTTTCCCACGGAAGATTCACTTCATTTTATATCGCTAATTATGTATACTATCCCCCGTCTATCTGTCAACAAAATAAATTACAAAACTTGACCAAAAAGGCCAAAATGGTCTAAATGACCAAAAGACCACAGTGACCGACATGGCTAAAATGACGGAATAGGACAAAACGACCAAAAAGGCCAAAATAATCAAAATGATCAAAATGACCAAAGAGGCCAAAATGACCAAAAAGGCCAAAATGACCAAATAGGCCAAAATGACCAAAAAGGCCAAAATGACCAAATAGGCCAAAATGACCAAATAGGCCAAAATGACCAAATAGGCCAAAATGACCAAATAGGCCAAAATGACCAATAAGGCCAAAATTACCAAATAGGCCAAAATGACCAAATAGGCCAAAATGACCAAAGAGGCCAAAATGACAAAAGAGGCCAAAATGACCAAAGAGGCCAAAATGACCAAATAGGCCAAAATTACCAAAGAGGCCAAAATGACCAAATAGGCCAAAATGACCGAATAAGCCAAAATGACCAAATAGTCCAAAATGACCAAATAGGCCAAAATGACCGAATAAGCCAAAATGACCAAAGAGGCCAAAATGACCAAAAAGGCCAGAATGACCAAATAGGCCAAAATGACCGAATAAGCCAAAATGACCAAATAGGCCAAAATGAACAAAAAGGCCAAAATGACCAAATAGGCCAAAATGACCAAATAGGCCAAAATGACCAAAAAGGTCAAAATGATCAAAATGATCAATAAGGCCAAAATTACCAAATAGGTCAAAATGACCAAATAGGCCAAAATGACCAAAAAGGTCAAAATGATCAATAAGGCCAAAATTACCAAATAGGCCAAAATGACCAAATAGGCCAAAATGACCAAAGAGGCCAAAATGAAAAAAGAGGCCAAAATGAAAAAAGAGGCCAAAATGACCAAATAGGCCAAAATGACCAAAGAGGCCAAAATGACCAAAGAGGCCAAAATGACCAAAGAGGCCAAAATGACCATATAGGCCAAAATGACCAAATAGGCCAAAATTACCAAAAAGGCCAAAATGAAAATTATCTCTTGTCCATCCTCAGTATTTAATTTACATACGTGCCGAATTTCAGCCAAATCGGTCCAGTATTTTTTCCGTAAAAGCATAACAAACAAACAACCAAATATCATTTTATCCCGGAAACTATCCCATTTTTCGGGATAAAAAGTATCCTATGTTCATCCTCGGTATCGAAAATATATATATACTGAGTTTCAGCCAAATCGGTCCAGTAGTTTTTACGTGAAAACGGAACAGACAGACAGACAGACAGACAGACAGACAGACAGACAGACAGACAGACAGACAGACAGAGTTACTTTCGCATTTATAATATTAATAGGGAAATAGGGATTTGCTTTTTTGCCTCAGCAAAAATTACTAAATTGGAAGTGGAGAAACAAAATATTGGTAATATCGACTTAGCGATAATGTAAAATATTTGGTCTGAAATTAGCTTTAAAGGCGTTTATATATTTTTAAGGCATAGCATTAAAAGGAAAATAGCTTCATTTCTACAATACTTCATGAAACACAATTTGGTGAGCATTTATCCATTCTGGCAGGTATTTCGAATTTATTGGTAGTAAAATAGGTGCATTTCTGGTAGGCGTTTAAACACAAGCCACTTGAATTCTCACACACTGGTTAGTTGTGTTCAAAAGTAACTAGATGGCGCTACACGTTTTGAAATTGGCACAATGTCGACTTATTCTCATATATTTAGAGTATTTCGTCCTACCTACGCGTCAGACCTATATATAATATATACCTTGTCCGCGAAAATATAATGAATGGTGAACATATGTATACTGACGCGTGTCCGCCGCCGCCGCGGTGTTGTTGAGCCCGATCTGCAGGAGGTCGCCTAGCAAGCTCAGTGAGGACAGCTGGTGCTGCAGGTCCCCCAGGAGCAGCTCCTGGAGGGGCAGCCCCGCCGCGCCCGAAGCGAGCCCCAGCACCGGGAACGCCGCGGTTGCCCCACACCACCACTGCCGACAAATTAACAGCCTATCAATAAGAAAACCACTTGCCCTGCTGGAAATACGCGACAAACGTGGACGAAGTCATAAGCAGATACGTGTGCCCTCAAATAGTGCCCTTGAATGTCACTAATAAATACGACTATACGATATTTACGAATTTTCAGCCGGTTGTGGTATTTTCCTTTGCTTAAAACCAATTAATTACTCGCATCTCATTTTTTAATAGATTTTTGGGTTTTTTCTGCGAATACCTTTGGTAAGGAGAGTCTATAATAATTAAATTTATATGGAAAATTTCGGCTGAAAAACAAAAAAAAACCATTTTGACGGGATTTTCCCTAGCAGGTAGCTGATGTTTCAAGTAGTAAGTTAGGGTACTTATTCATTTTTTTAAATTTTGGGTTCCGCGAAAAAGAACTACGCGGTTGAAAAATTACACACATTCTACATATTATACATAACTCTAATCATGTTTCTATTTGTAGTTACACAACGGCAACCCGAAGCACGATGTGAATTTATTAGACGCTAATAATACGAGGCGGATGATGCCCCTCCGTTGAGGAATTCCAATTATTCGCAAGCAGTCGGAGTGCAAACAATCCGAGCGCATAAAGTTTTATTGCATCGATCGGAATGAAATATCTGGAGATAAGCGTCGGGGAGCCGCACACCGTCTGATAAAAGCCATCGATAGCCGCGGATATTTGATTTGGAGTCTTACGGGAAGCGCCCTATTACCGCCATTCCGATCCGCGGCGCCGCGGCGCGCCCCTCGCCGAAAACAACCGATTTGCCAATCGATCTCACAATCCGCCAAACGACTAGTAATTCACTTCGCCCACTAGTAAGTGGTAAGGGTCGACCGAAGTACTTCGTCGCAAGGATAAACAAATGAAACCGGGGCTGTCTTCACCCGAAGGCGCAAGGGGTGCCAGATATCCGGCCGCGGGGACCTAAACGACACAAGAGTCTTATGTCAAGAGAAAAAAAAGAAATGATCAATATGTAGGTGTAGACCACATCCTCCTGTCAAATTTCATCTGTATCTTAATAGCATTGTTTATACGCTAGAGATGGCGCTGACTAAAACTCACGAGCATGGCGAGTGCCGATAGAAGACAGGCGGCAGAACGACGAGTGCGGTGCGACATGGCGACGGCGTCAACGCGCTCGGCGGCTTCCGAATGTCCAGCCGACGGCACTCGGCGGCTTATTAATAACGAAGCGAGATTTGCATGAGAAAGGGCGTCGCGAACGGATCTCGGGACATCACGCGCCCATCCACCACTCACGGGAACAGGGTCAGTGTCGACTCCATTAACAATACCTACGGTTATTATACTTCCATTATCTTCAAGCGTATTTTACACTTCAATGGTAGTTGAATTTGAATATCGTGCACTGCTTCTCTCGTGTGTTTGTTTACTTTACGAGAAACAAAAACAATAAAACCCAAGACATCTCATTTCAAACGTTAGTGTTTGAATATTGTTGACAATCTCTTCCTGTTGCGTCCTTACGTGGAATTGAATTGAATTGAATTGAAATGCAATAAGCAGGTACTCACACTCTTTTCTGTCGATTCAGCGTCGACTTGTTCAAGAAGAACAAACTATTTAATATAATTGTACATTCATTGGAGGACAGCACGTGCAGTCCGTGAGCTATTAATTGCGGCCAGATTTAGTGGATGGAATATTCAGTGGAGTGGCCGCGAAAGTAGAGCGGTCGGGCCGTCGATCTCCTCTTTGTACTGTGGCACTCGTGCAAGAGGACGAGGATGCGCAGTCGGGAGCCGGCGGGGGTGGGCGGCGGCCGCAGGGGAGGGGTCGAACGGGGTGCCAAGGAGACATTGGAAATCGCGAGGGGCGGCAGTCTCGTCGCGGAGGGCGATCGGTGCAGTCGCGTTGTTACGCTCGTGTTTACTTTGTGTCGTGGTCTGTGCTTCGACATCGGTGAGTGGTCACATAACTGACACCGCTGACTTAAACACTTTCCTCGATGTAGAGAACTATTCCCATAAATACACACTTGTTTGGTTCCTTTGAAATACTAGTAGCTCGCAGTGCGTCGAGACATCGGCATCAGAACTTGAATTCCGATCTATTTGTTTTTGTTTGCGTTGCATTCTGGAGTGGCAACGCAAATAGCCCTGAACAAAGAGACAGACCAATCGAAGTCATTCCCTGCAAGAATAGCGCGGAAAGCGGAAGCAGACAATCCAATACACCGGGCGCTTTTGTGCGTGAGTCTTGATCCCATTATCGTGTTATGTTTCTGATACGCCGAAACAATAGCCGACGCCCGCCGTAATCCAGCTGCCTATGGTTTCGCTCGATGTGTTTTCAGCTGGCGAAGGAGAGTCCCTTCCTCCGCTGGCTGATTGTATTCGAATGATATCCTATTGAATTATTCGTTATCACCCGGTGCGGTGTTATTGTTAATTCCGGCGACGGGGGTGCTTCGGGGGTCGTTTGCATCAACCCGATTAATGGGAACACTCACACCTCCCTAATTATGGTTTTGTTTCAATAGGTACCTAGTTGGATGGTATTTGTTCTCTTAGTCCGATCCTCTAAAGCTGCGTACTCATTTGCGAGCCGCCCTTTTTCGCGGCAAAAACCGACAACCGTCTGCTCGCTGCGGTCTCGGCTGCTCGCGGTGCGCTCGCGAGCCACGTCCGCACTAAAACATCGTTACAGGATCCGCTCGGCTCGCAGACTAATTACGACTAGGCGGCTTGATTATGCTTAACCATGTGGATATAAAAAAAGGATTCGTTTTCTCCGAATGCTTTTGCTTTGAATTTAATATAAAACTTGCTCTATAATGTATATTATTTATTGATGTTTACTTTTAGACATTGTTATTACTTTATTGCTCTCACAAGAAATGATGTTTTCCGAATAATAACTATGAACTATGTTGACTATAGTCATCAGTCACTCAGGGGTTTGTATGCGTTATCTGAGTTTAGATTTGTTTCATTCGCCGAATAATTTTAATGATAGAATTATTAGCCATCCAGTCCTAGATTTCAATCGATGGTGTGCCATATCCATTTCTTCTTTTTACCTTTTGTAGCGGTTTCACTGGGGGCTAGTCCATCTGTCTCGATCGCTGCAAACGCGTAATGGTGATACCATTCATATCAATCAATAATGATGTCACAGTTAGACTTTGTTGTATGCTAACTTACGACAATAACAGCGTAAGAATTATGAACAATGTAGTGATTTAAGCTGCAAATATTTAGATTCACAATCACTTGAAAGACTATGAACCTCTCTCTGATTAATTAATGTCCAGTTCCTATATTTTACGGATTTTTCACGGGCCTTATTATTGGTTAAAATTTGACATAAGCTCCACACGAGTAATGTCATAACTCACCCGATGGTAAGGCAAGTGAATGAATTGTCACATGTAGGAGCCGGCCATGTATGAATTAGTTTCGGCTGGTGACGGTGCCAACCGAAACTCATGTACGAGTAAATCCGACGTAATGACGAATGGTCTTAAGCTGATTCCGATACGACTACATTGAATAATACCTCATAAACATCCGGGGAAGATATGTAAATGGCGGCCGTAGGCGTCGATGGGGTACACGGACCAACAGACATCGCCCGACTCCACTTGAATAATTCAATAAGGAGTCCGCGCGATCCAACGTTAGTTACAAAAGATGTATGTGAATCACTTAAGCATACATTTAAGTATATCGTTAACAAGTAATACAGACGTTGTGCGGTCCAATGCGCTATCCGTTTCTGTGCACAGCATGAAAGTTCACAATGGGTCTATATGACCTCACTCGTCATGTACTTATTTGCATAATTATCAGCATCATGCGGATGAAGAGGCTCGAACATCCACTCTCTCGCCGTACATGTGTATGAATTTTGCGAGTCCCCGACGCTTGTGCCGGGCGACGTCCCTGTGGTGCTGGCGAGTCGAGGAACCTCCTCCTCGCCACAACAATAACTCCACATGTTTATGCATCATTATCGGCTGCCGTCAGTGTCGTGAGTGTTACATCAGAATCATTTCACTATTCTTCGGGACCATCGTCGGCTAAGGCTGGTGTGCACCGACTTTTAACCGATGGTTAAAATAAATTAATCGCTAAAAATGTATGCATAAACAGTGATTACTTTATTGTAACCGCCGGTTAAATTTCGGTGCACACCAGCATTAAAGTGCTATTTTTTTTAACTTGCATAGTTTGTATGTTCGGGTCAAATATTGTAACTGAATTTAAGCCAGTTATACTCAACTGATTGAGATGAAATTTTGAATGGACGTTTAGTTTGAATGACAATACAAGTCTAGTTAAATGACGTCATTCTAAATCCAATATGGCGGATGGCGCAAGATTGCAAGCTTATCATTTTTTGTGCTCTAATATGACATGGATATCAAATTAAACGATTTGTTAAAAATAATTCAAATAACTATAAAATTGAAAATATATTAATGATAATAAAAAAAATACAAGATTTTACGTAAAACTCTAAAAATATAAAATAATTGTTACATTACATGAAATCCGTCAATTTATTACATCACAATTTATATGATATAAAAGCTTGTCGCAAAGTTTACTTGTATATTGATTGAACTATTTACTTGTTTTAAAAAATACCTACCTATTGCTGAGATTTACGTATGTCAAGACCAAGTTATTTAGTTATTGTAGGTATTCAAGTTTGTCTACATCTACACAAGTAGATCTCGCGCCAAGCTTTTGTATCACATAAATTGTGTAATGTAATAAATTTATGGGTTCACTTAATTTAAAGTTTACTTTGTTCTTTAATTAAAAACATATTTTAAAAAAAATGTATAATTTATACGAATAAATTCATAATACATTGCGTTCAGTTACCTGAAGTATAAATTGTACAATCTAAGTAATTTACGTTTTGAAATATTTAATTTACCATTTGCCCATTAGAGGTTGTCCACGTTTACTTAGTTATCTACATTTGAAGTCTTTAGAAATTGAAAATTAATTCTGAAATGAAATCGTAAGCGAGTACGTTAAGGGAGCTATTTGTTTGAAAGTTGTGATGAACGATGTCTTTGGAAAGTGTATCGGAACGAGGGAAGGGGAATTAGCCCCCACTTATTTGTGCCAACTCGGGCCCCTTATGAATTCGGCGAAAGTTTTGCGCGAAACAAAAAATATGAGCGAAAGTAAAGTGATAAATTTCGAATTTGTTTGAGACCTCGCAGGCGATGACAGAGGGCTCTGCGAATGTGCCGTTCCTCGATGGCGCGGCTGTTTGTCATCGACCGGCGAAACATTAAGACGTCTTCCAGATTCTCGTGAAGAAAGAGCGTGCATCGGGAATGTGGAGTTCTCGCTAGCGTCCTGCAAAGTTTGCTCTAACTATTCGCGAGAATGTAGAAGATCCACGAGTGATTCGCCTGTGGATTAACAGTATAATGAAAAGAAAAAGACGCGCCTCGATGAAGGCTATAAGGGCGAGAATGGGCGCGTTTAGTAATGTATGGAGTGACAAGTGGTAAGGGCCCAGCAAATTAGGTTACGCGGCCAAATTGGACCCGAAGGGCGCAGGGCGGTAAATAAACAAGGGAACCACACCAACAACTATTACTCTTCGGTACACTATACTTAACATTGTTTTAATGTCGGTTAACTTAGAATCTACAATTACATATTAAGAGATTTACTCTTTAACACTCATATAGACACAAATTAACAGATGTCCAGACCATAGTAAATAACTGCAAGTTCGTTAGCGAAATTTACTATGCGAGGAATTGAATGCGGAGCCCGTGGCAGTCTTCTGAGGACTGCATAGGTGCTTATTTGTCTTGAGGTCATAGAAGTAGATTGAAGCTTGGGCGAGCAAAATAACAGTGGGTAATCCCGGCAACCGCTGGAGGGGGGTGGCGGGGGAGAGGGGGGGGGGGGTCGTAAGCGGCACAAAGTCGTCGGCTATCACCCGTTTAATTTACTAAAGCAATAAGTCGGCGTTGTTCGCCAAATTACAACCGAATTAATTTGATTGCGGTACTCGCGTACAACGTACGACGGCACCTATGACTATTCCACTGGGATAGGTAGTCGAACTAAATTTTGGACCGCACACTTTACAAGTACGCAAAATAATAAAATTCTTATTGGCTTAGTACTTTTTGAAATAAACGGGTGTAACATATATACAATAATAAACAGACAGAAGCACCTATAATTAAATCGCTTTTGTCACTCTTTCCTCCTTCTAAGATGGTGTAAATTGAAATAAATGATTGAATTTGTCTCTTGTGGTGCAATTTCTGTTTTTTCTACTCTTTCCTTACATAAATTCGGTGGGCCTATGTACGAGTATGTCCCGACCATGTAATGGCGAAAACTACGAATCTTCCCTTTTTATTTTTAAAGTTGCTAAAAATATCCTACAAATAATTTTATGTTACAAAATAACATAGTTAATAAATAGCTACATTAGCCAATTTTTAACGTCATTAACAAATAATAACAATGTCGCCTCACAAATACGCATTAATGCGCAATTCTCCTGAGTGCATCATTGTTCGCAGCCACTTTTTCTAAAACTCGTGCTAGACTATTCCACTTTAATTCATATTGATTTAGAGTAAGTTTATAGGCTTCTTTAAGAATCTTAAAAAATATGAATAACACCGATTATCTTTGGATACAAAATCACTGATTAATGCTTATTATTGTCCTCAACAAGGCTCTTGAGTAAAAGAAATTCTGAAAAAGATACAGGACTTTAAAATAAAGGTAGTTATGGACAAATGACAATAATGTGCTCGGGAGTTTCACCCCGATACATTTGCATGACACGGTCATTAACACTAACATTATCCCGGATGTAGTCTACTACATCTGGGATAATGTTATTGTGATAATGCCTTTAGGCATTATTACAATAACATAAATATAATCGGCAATAACATAAATTTTAATCTTCTGACAATCATATTATTATCTGTCCCAATTTGATTGGACGTTGGAGCTGCGAGATTGGGTGGCTGCAAGCCAGTGGGCCGTAGCGAGCGTTCCCTGATCGGGTGCGACGGAGTGACCGCATAACGCCAAAAGGACTTCCACACTCTCGCGAGAACCTTGTAGGCTACAATAGCGGAAGGACACGTGCAAAGTCGCTCAGACGTGTATACGGTACGTTGCCTCGTGCTATATTGATATATCGGATATTATCGGACTATATAAGCATTAGTTCGTTTTTGTTTATTTTAATTATAAAGATAACGATATATTTATTGATTTACTCACACATACTGCTGTATTGTCGTTTATGAATTATATAGTTTAATTTATTTTATTCGGGTCCTTATTGGTATTGTGACAGAAGAACGGTTTACACGGAAAATCAGCGTTATGTCAAATATAATTTCTCGGCATAGCAACAAGTTGAGTGCAAATCTTGAAAATGCTGCGTACAAATTTACAAAAAAGTCAATACTCTTTATATGACAAACTATGTAAGCAATGTCTTCATATAAAGTCTTATTCTTTTTTGTCTTTGCTCGCGTTCTCGTGGCATTTCCCCGAGAGTGTAGAGGATGCACAAGACGCCACATACTTGAGCACTGAATCCGCGGCTGAGCTCCAAACTTATTACAAGTTGTCACCTCGTGTCCGCCCACTTCGGGAGACAGCTCCCTCGGACCGTGCGACAGATGAGTTCACACGCCTCGTGGCTGCGACAGTAAAACATTCCCACAATTTATCAGTATCTCGTGCTTTTATATTATGACGTATGTAACGACTAACATCGGCAAACGAACACAAACAAGCGGACTTTATTATACCAGTAATGGAAGCCGGAGTGTCCGCTTTACAGTGAGGCAGGTCAGTAAAGCACATACAGACATTAAGATAGACAAACATGAAAGTTCAGTTTTTGTGAAAATACCCCAAAGGAACCCTAAAAAGTGATCCAACTTCAGAGTAATAGGTACTGTTCTGTGGTTTCAGCTGAGCTCCCAAATTGTGATCACCCATGATTGCAGCTGAGCTGATAGCTAGGGTTGAGGTGTTCAAAATGTTGAAATAACGTCGTTTTCGAAATTGGCGGCTGCGTCCGTACACCCGCGGCCCCGTGGGAGTCGCGGCCCCTTCTTGTTATTACTGGATCGCTTACTTTGATTCAAACATCGCCACGCGTCATCTCCATTATGATTCACGCTCTTTATTCCAATTTATGATTATTTTTTTATTGCGTGAGTTTAGCTGTCAAGCAGATGGACCACTTAATAGAAAGCGGTTATTATCGCCCATAGGCATTCGCAACATCAATGGGCTGCTACTCTCTAAAGGGAAACTGGAACCGCGCCACTAGTGCCAGAACACATCTCAAGGTTGTTATGGCGGCATACTCTAGCATGGGGGTGGCTGTGGTTTGTTTAGCCGCCCCAACGCACGAAATTGTATTCTTTCTCCATTACGCACGGATAATACAGTACGAATTGCGAGCCTCCTCGTTTTTTAAAATTCGGTTAAAAAGCAACTATTCATGTATTTCCAATGTGAATCTATCAGAGCACTAATCAAATGAGTGGCTCCCCTTAGTCGTAAGCCGAGTGCAGCGAGACGTCGCCGTCGCAGGGACACGAGCGAGGCCCGAGGGGCTCCCGTGGCCATCCCCAGGTACGAAGAGACCGAGGGCAATCCCTATAACCGACTCCTTTCAAATTGACAATGAATGTTATGTTAGTGTCCGCGAAACTCAAAAAGTAGTCTGAATTTACATGAGCTTATGTTTTAGAAGATTGTTTTTATATACGTTTTATCCGGAAGTTCCCACGGGAATGGGTGCTTACAATTTTTTTGCGACGTTTAGATGAAAACAATTTAGGAAAATAGAAACTCGAACCACACTGAACGACGATAAAAATATCTGTACACCGAGCTTAACATAAATACGGCAATTCATGGCAATGGCAATTCCAGTTTACTGAGTTAACTAATAGGTTCATGTAATTTATATTCACGTAGGTTCTATCAAGACATCATCACTTGAACTTGACACGTCATATTACATATAACACGTTTCCTTCGTTGACAACTCTTTCACGGTACAGGCCGTCCGTTGATGGAACTCAGTGCCACTCAACATCAGAAAAGCTAAATCACTATCGTGTTTTATAGTCATCGTTAGTAAGTAATTGGTCCTCACAAGTTTATAATTGGGAAAAATGTGAGAATGTGGCTACCATAGTTGTCTGGCAACCGCAGAGTAATACAGTTTCGCGGAGTTGCCCGCGGCGCGGCGCGCGTGTCGCAACATGGCCGACGCTTATTACATACACGCCGCCGCTGCCCTCGAGACAATTATTGTCACTTTAGGTCGCTTAAATCATTTTATACGATTTCCATTGTATTTATATTTAAACTATTGTTACGAGCTACAGGACTCGAATTAAATAAATGCCGTTGGAATCTCTATAGAGTTTATTAAAACTGTACAAACACGTATAAAACAGGTATGTTCAAGTAAAATTGGATGCAACCAGTTCACTCTGCACGCTTCAATATTGCGCGCTTGACTGCCCCACCCCTCCGTTCGGGCATTATTGTGTACTAAACCGTATAATACCGTAAAGGGGCCCGTTCGCGCACATCAGGCAGGTTCCGACGCATTGCAATAAAAACAGGGAGTAATTAGTTCGACACTAATGACAGTCGTAAAATAAGTACGATAACAATAGGATGTTTAAACACGAAGCAAACAAAAGAATTCCTAAATGATAGAAGGCAATAAACTGCGTTTTTACGACATGCAGGTGTGCGCTCTTTGTCGGTATGTAACAGTGTTGTCGAGACATCTCTGACTCCCATACACTTACAGATTCAACTTGAAGTAAAATACTGTAAACGACTTGTTTATATAATAAAATGTTGTTGTTGTAAAATAAACATCCTTAAAAATGACCCTTTTGCTCCTTTGAAAGGTCGCGTTTTTAATAAGGATTTGTGTATAACAAGTGAAAGTGGAAACAAAATTACAATTGAAAATAAGAAACCCACACGTAATTAAAATACTTTTAATTATTAATATCGCACAACAGTTAATCCTAGTGGTGTTAGTTTTGTGCTCTTTCCCTTTTGTGCCTTCCTCCACGTCCCTTTGCCTTGTGATCTTAACTTCTCAGATGACTTGGCACAAGACGCAGCGTTTGAACTAATATGGAGGTGAATTAGTTGTAGGTTAGTGGTGGATGGTGCATTCGGCCCCTCGGCCCCCAGGGGGCGCCGCAGTCGTCCGGCTCGCTTCACAGATAACGCCCCCTTGTTGGGGCAGCGGGCGATTTGCGCCCTGATTTACGTTACGACCCCCGCACGCACATAAATCGCCATTAGTGCACTGCGCGCGAAGATCGCAACGCAAGATTTCTTTGCATTCGTTGGATTTGCTTTATCTGCAACTTTCGACTACATTCCATTATTGAGTTAGAGAAAAATCATTTTGTTATACTTCTTTCATATTATATGCTAGTTGTGTCCTCTGCCCGCAATTTCTTCCGCGTAGATTTTTTTTGCGGCAGTCAAAATTTAAAAAAAAACCCAACCTAAGGTACTCCTTATAACATCAGCTATCTGCAAATGATAGAGGGCAAAATCAACATCTAGACAGACAAACAAAATTTTGAAAATCATATTCTTTGATATAAAGGCTTGCGTAACAATCGTCTTTAAATAAAATTAGTTAATCATATTAAACTGCCTAAATATGTTTTACACAAAAGGAATTGACAGTTCTTTAAAGAACATATTTGAGCGGGAAGTTTTGCGTTGTGCAAGACCCTAAGTACCGTATTTACTTTCATATCCATTTAGTAAAAGGCTATTATTATTTGTAAATTATTCTATAATTATTATATATATAGTCAAGATCGGGGGAGCGATATTGATAAAAGATTAATTTACTTATGAAGATGACGATTACGATACGAGCAAGACGTATAAATTCCAACGGCATTTTAATTGGAGTCCCGCACTCGTAACAATATTCTAAGCTTATGAATTAGGAGTCTAGGCAGGCCTGGTGAGTGCCACCTGTGTGGTCTCCAGGCTCCAGGCGACGACATCCGTCTGACCGGGAACGGGCACGACGGCCAGCGCCAGCATTCAGGTTCGGCGTGAGGGTAACGAGGGTGCACGTGTCTTGTGGCAAATACTTACTATGCCAACTAAAGGGAGTATATAACCCGTTACATAGTTACTCCGCGTCATATGTTTGTGTGACTAAGTAAGTGCTATTGGTATTTCGAAGTTCCTCGTTGTAATCATGTTCATAGCAAGGCCAAGGCGCCAACCTTCCAACATCATTCCAATCATTCTACATAATTATGACACAGTGACGACTATTTGGGGGGTTTTGTTGTCCACAACAGCTTTACCATACCATGCTTTTGTTGTAACAAGTTGAATACTGTTGTATAGTTTTATATACATTTTTAAAAAGACTACGAAAGTTTATACCATAACTAACTAACTACCATAACTAACAAGTTGTTGTTGGGGATTTTGTTACGCCGCTCATCCAAGACTTTAAATTTATTATTTTCAACATTTGTTATCAACAAAATTACTTTATTAAGTAAAAGTTACAAACCTACTACTGTTTCCAAAACAATTTTAGTCACTGAAAATTGCTTTGGAAGCTTTGGTAGTCTTATAACTTCTAGTAAATAATCTTTAAGACTCCTGTTTGAAATAAATGCCTTCATTTTCATTTTCGCTTGAGTAAGCCAACAGGCAACTGCTATTTTCAATTTTTATATGAATGAATTTTATTTGGTTTTTAAAAATATCGATCCTTATTTAATTTATTAACATTTTAGCTGGCGAGGGTCGGGGCCTGAAGAGGCGAAGGCGCATGAAGTACTATTTCTTACACGTATGCGTGCCTGTTTCCCAAATCGGTAATTTAATGAATGTGGCTCGTAAGCAATTTGTACAATATTACGCGAGGGTACTTCCGCCTTAAGGCGGTCCCCGATGATTTGTAAACGAGCATGCCCGAAGTGGGGAGCCACTATAAATTCCCGTCCAATTTCAGCGGCCTTTCTCCCGTTGCCGGTGCATGGAGGTGGAGGCGTTGAGGCGGATAATGGCTTTTCGTCCTAACGCCCGTGTCCATCCATACATCAGCCAGGGTTAGGAGCCACGCCGGTGGGAGAAGTGAAACTGTGACGCAAGAAAAATCTAATCTTTCATGTTTGGGGTACAAGATAAACTCCGTCTACTCATAGCCACCTAACACAATATGGAGATTGACAAAATGGCTGGAATATTCTCGTAAAATAATATTATGCCTTTTACCATACTAACAATAAGATCATATAGCATTATTACACTAGTACTAAACTAGCTGTACAGGGACGTCGTTTTCGGAAATTTCATTTTCGCAGCATCCTAAAAAAAGTAGTAAAATTACATCAGCCTTATAACATCAGCTATCTGCCAATGAAAGTTTCATTAAAATCGGTGCAGCCGTTCCAGAGATTAGCCGGGATATCCAGACAGACAGACAAAAATTATAAAATTGCATTTTTGAAATCTCTTGGTCCGAATTATCCCCCCTGATTTGTTCACATTTTAATTTTGATACTCCAATTTTAATTATCTGTATATCATATATTATAAAAACAATATAATAATTATGTGTTAATAAATGATCTTACTAGAATTGAACACATACAATAAAGTCGAAAGTGGTTCTAACAATCAAGAGTAAAAGTTAAACAACATTCAAAGTGAATAATGCCACAATAAAAAGTCAAAAATACATAAGTTATTTGGTTCGGGTGTACGTAAAATCTTATAATGTCCTTTTTCGTACTGTAAAAACAAAAATAACAAATTCGTGAAGACCGCCCATTAATGTTCTAGGTACCATATCTCAAAGTGATTATCATAATTTTTGTTTGGGCATAGGGTTTTCGTTTGGCTTGATTTTAATGCGAAAACAAGGAGAAACTTCTCAAATATTCCAATGTTGAGATTAAATCTCTGATATATTAATATTCATGAATGTGTTAATTTTGGTTCGTGACCTCATTTGTTTTGGCTTTCACGATCATTATAATCATGAAACATAATCTGGACGTATTCTTTTATTTAAAACATTGAAAAATATTTCATTTTATCCAATTGACAGACGAGACTCTTTGCTCTGAAGTTTTTTGTGCCACAATTTTGATCCCCATTCAAAGATTTTCAAAAAATGTATAGTTAGCAGGAAAATGGCCATATTACACATAAAAAACTTCTATCGGACCAACTAAAAAAAAGACTCAGAAATCACCAATTTACCCTTTTTACTTATTCATTTTTTTTTACTAAAAAGATGTTAAGAGAAATTCAAATTTCAACTCGAGTTTTTTGCGTCATAAAAGCTGTGTATGATTTTTTTTTCCAATTTTCTCTTCATTGATCTACAAAAAGATTTCAAAAATAATAAAAGGGTCGTCAGTTGGACTTCTTAAAAAAATGTATGTGAGAAGATTTTTGTGATTTCTAACTCTTATTCTAGAAGTTTTTGATCAGTGTACTTTTTTTTAAATCTGTGAATAGCAATCAAAATTTAAAAAAATATATGGATAGGATGTGCTATTAAACCAGAGTTCCGTGGTTACCTTACTACGGCCTACCTTAATACGGGGTTATCTTGACCAAGCACCGCGCAACACAAAACAAAACCCATACTTCGTTTTATAGATAAAGAAGTTGCAGATAAATCAGTGCCGCTGTGAACATATTAAGGGCTCTGTTCCATAACAAAAACACACATAATATAATAGAATAACATTGGGAGTCATGACTTTGCCGGCTGTTCGCTTGCAGCTTATGGATCGGTCACAGTCAAATTGTATTATTATCCCACCAGCAATGTGAGTGTGCGTTGCAGACGCGGGCCCGTTGCCGTCGCGAGTCGCGTCGTCAGGAAGCTCTCTAAACGCTTCCTTCCGCGTCACCTCCCCCCTCAACACGCCGCCCCTGGGGTGGCCAGTTTCGTACTACATCCCGAATGACGAATTTCGAATAGGACTTGAACAGTTTAAAATTGTGCTAGGCTGTGCAGCAGGAGGTTGCTTTCCTAAGTGTCGCTCGAGTAAGCCCCGTAGACATGAATGAAGTATTCTTCTTTATTTCGCTTGACAGAAGCCTACTTGACACACGTGGTCGTGCGTGATTCGGAAACGTGGGACGCAACCGGGACTAAACGTAGCTATGAAGCAGACGTTATTCTGAAAGCGTCGAAATATGTGTAAACAACGTTAGCGACTAGTGAAGTGGTGGACCACAAAGGTATTCGAGTGGACGGGAAAGGTCGCAGCTCTTAGAGCCGCCGCTGCCCCCCATTAGGGCACCGCCACACCCCCCACTCTTGACCTTTGCTCAAAGAATTCCGGCCCAATACAATTACAACTGTAGACCACTGTCTTTTATTTTAGATCTGTTGTGAGTTGAAACTCCATTAACCTACTAGTGATGACATATCTAGCCCTTGCTTGCCCAGCTTACTGGCCCGCCAGGGTCCTGAATTCCATTTCTGAACTAGTAAATTTCCTAAACAAACTGTTCATTATTTATTATATGCTTCCGGGATCGGACTCATAGCTGTCCGTTGTATGTAATGTACTTACTACCTTACTAGCCATGACACAAACGTAGTTTGCTCAGCTTGGAAAGATACAATGTGTTTTTGCTCAAATCATTAATGCAAAATGTCTTTAGTGTGTTGCCATTTTCAGCCAAAGCATTTGAGATCTATTAAATCGCGCAGTCTACTTTTATCGCAATGCGTAGGAGATCTACTTAGCCTTTTTATGAGCCTGTTTTGAAAAAAAACAACGAAACAAGCTTTAAGCAAAAGGATATTCCTCATATTTGTTACACACATAGAAATCTAGTCATTACGAAATGTCCTGCACTAAAATAGTTTGACCAGATCCCCAATGTGCTGAATATATTTTATGTAACTGAAGTGGATTTTTCGCTGAAGAACTTGATGCTTCGCAATTCTATAATTTTTTAAATACTGGTTATAAAGTCGTCGTAGAATAAGTGATTAAATATTTATTTTTAATGATGAATGAAGCCTCGGTTACACACAGTGAATACACGTTGCGAGTGACAGGCTATTCGCTGCGAATTCGCCGCGATTCGAATCGGCAAATGCGTACTCGCCGCGACAATTCGCTGTATCTGACAGGACAGGATACTTACATACATACATTCATACATAACTTCACGCCAGGTCCCTTGCGGGATAGGCACGAACAACAGAGCGCCATACAGGCTTATTTTTACACACCTCACTTGCTTCTTTGATATTCATAGCTCTTGTCAGGCACGCTCGTCTGTTCTTAAGGGTCCTGACATCACCTTCTGCTAGTACACGATCTATTTGGTCGTGGAAGGTGTGTCGTGGCCTTCCGCGACTTCTGCATCCATCCACTTTTGCATTGTATATCTGTTTAGTCGTTCTTTCATCGTTCATTCTTTCCACATGCCCGAACCACCGGAGCATTCCTTTACTTACCTTCACCCAGACACTCTATTTCTTACTTCGGTGTTACGAACGCGGTCCGCGAGCGTCACTCGCATTTCGACCGCGTTCACTCTACTTTCATGCTCTCTATTCCATACCCAACTCTCGCTTCCATACGACAGGACAGGATACTTGCTGCGAGTAACCATTCTGCTCAGCTTCCGCTATGCTTAAAATATTTTTGAAATCTTTTGGTTCCTCTGCAGGCGATTCTTTTAAAAACTTATTAGAAACCTTAAATTGTTCTCTACTATCAATTCATTTTCGCTTCCTGTGAGTGGTGAGCTTAGTGAGGTTTTGGTTTGCTAACTCTGCCCATGTCAGCAGCACACACTAGACGCCTGCGACAAATAGAGGACGTATTTGTGACGATGTCGATGACGCAGTTGTAGGTGCGATATCAGCAAAGTGTAACTCTTGAATGTCGCTCCTGTTGCAGATGCGCCGGCCGTCGAGATGAGCGGCGCGCGCGCCCCTCCGCCGCCTCCGCCCCCGCCCCGCGCCCTCGCCTCTCTCGCTCGCACCCCCTCTCTGTCCGTCTCTCTGTCTCGCTCCGCCGCCACCCCTCCCCGCCGCCGCCGCCGCGATGCCGCCGCCTGATTGGCCCGCCGCCCGCCGCACTCTCGCGCTCCTCTGTCTCCTCGTCTCTCTCGCAGGTGAGTAGTAGTGTTAAGCCCAATAAGCCATAAATTAAATATGCATAATTATGTTACAAAAGATATAGTATAGGAGCATACGATTTCCTACAGGTATGGATTTGAACAATTTTCTATACATTGAAATGTTTATCTCAAGGTCAACCATGAATTTGAGTACATATTGCAGTTTATAAAGATAATTAATGTCTACACATCATGTCGATGCAGCGAAGGTTTCGATACGTAGTTTGACATACGCCATTATTCATCTATAAAGCGTGGAGCAGGAGCATACCACTTTTCTTGACGACTACTACTGCAGTGCGAGCCATTGTGAGGCGCGTGAGACTCGAAGAATACTCACCGAAACTCCCTGCTTCATTCAGCGCCAGAGTCACGGAAAACCGCTGTGTGTATTATAGCGGCGTAATAGTTTCGTTGTAAATTAAAACTGTAATGTAGGTGCAGTGACCAATACATTACATTTCATTGACAGTTTTCATTAAGAAATCTGTGTCAGCTCCGACGCACGACTGCAATTGTCTCTGAATACGAAGTAATGGATACTAATTTAGATCTTATTTAATTTGAATTAGAGTTTTTTTTGAGTTAACTTTATATGAAAATCGATTCTTAGAAACTAAACTCAAAGTGTTTTTATAGATTTATGTAATATTAACACTAAAACGAGCTATTGGTTAAAATAATTGGTATATTTGTTATTTGTATTTTTCTAATATAAAAGTATCGTGCTATTATTGTATACTTGCTATTTAGCCCTAAAGTATATTTCCTCGTCTAATAACTGTTTAACAACTGTAACAGGTGTAACGGAAAACGAGGAAAAGGAAGAAAAACAAAAGTGGGCCGTGTTACGTGTTTTATGTAATGCCGGTGTCACATTTGTCATTTTCCACGGGAAAAGTTTCGCGGAAGGGCCGCTAAGTTATTCATGGCCACACCGGCTCACCCTCGGAACGAACGCATACTCGCAATACTTATTCTTTGCCTCGCTCTCGATTTCTATCGAAAATGTTGACATTACATGACATGACAGCACATTAATTACTTATTAATATTATTACAAACTAGTTGTGCTCCGCGGTTTCACCCGCGTAGTGATGGAAAATCGATATGTTTTGGATAATTCACAATATATCTTTATAAATTAAAGCCTATTGTAAATTCTCATCAAAATTCATTCAGTAGCTTGTGCGTGAAAGAGTAACAAACATACATCAATACATTCTTACAAACTTTCGCATCTATAATATTAATAGGACGTAAGACAAAAACCTTGCTAAGATGTGTGTTTGTTACTCTTTTCCGTAAAAACTACTGAACGGATTATAATTAAACTTTATAGTAATAAAACTTATAGTCCAAAATGACCTACAGATCATAAAATAACGTCGAGATGATTCCATGACTATTCTTCCCTTATTGAGCTCGCTTACAATTAAGGTGGAAACAAAAACGCTGCGTTAATATACCAAGCGCCTGTTGGAAATATAGTCCTAACACGCATGTAAACAAATTTGCTTTTTAAAATGTGCAGGCGTATTTTAACTAAATCGCTATAGTAGACGATAAATGTAATTCATCGTTTCCTCACCCCGTTTCTTGGCGAACTTTGTTTTGAGAATATAATTTAAAATGTCGGCCGAGTCGTCTTGCGGTTTCTTCCCACCGTTTCAAACGAAACAAAATTCAAACGCATGTACTTTGACTGTGCTCCTTGTACCCGGTATTCGGATCACGGCCGACGCTACTGATATCATTCAGCACCATGTCGCGTCTTCTTTGGCGATTTGCATTCCCGAATTGTACAGATGCAGCAATGTACAACAGTTTATCAGATGTTATGTTTAGACGGAAGTATAGCTATTAATCTTGTGCTTATTTGGTTATCTAAATCTCATCTTGCTGACAGTCCAAAAAAAACTTGAGAGGTGTCAAGGGTCACCCTGATGGAACGAAGTTCCTTTCGATTAATTAGTGAAGGAATTGTAATATTTTTTTTTTAAGTTATAAAAATATCAACAAACAAACTAATATAAACTTAATCAGTAGGCTCAATTTTAGTAATAACTGGCTTGTGGTAACTGAAGTAGGAAACATGTGTTTGGGATTCTATTTTATTTAAATGTCCTTAAAAAGGTGCATCGATGGTGATATTTTGTTGCAGATTTAGTAACTACTTCCGTAAAAGCATAACAAACAAAAAACAAATATACTTTTATCCTGGAAACTATCCCATTTTTCGGGATAAAAACTACCCTATGTTCATTCTCAGCATCGAAAATATATATATCTCCGACATATATGTATATATCGCCCATTTCGACCACACCGACCAAAAGCACCAAAATGACAAAAATGGCAAATCACAAAAAAGTGTCGTTACAACATTTGGTGTGTCGTTTCAACTTTTTGGTCTTAAAATTTTCCGTCTAGCCCCCTTTCGCCATTCGCACCGCGCGATAAGGAACTTCGTTCCAAAAAAAGGCTCGATGTTGCTAGAGAGCTTCAGCACCATCCATCAAGTCAAAATTAATACGACATGGTAACGATACGCATGTCTTATTTCCTATCTAATGTCAATCGATCGGGGGTCCCTCGTATTTATCGCGCGACCCGGTGAAGTCCACTTTCCTCTAAACCATCGCCTAGTCATCTCCTCCTAGTTAAGGATTGTATTTCGAAAAACACCGATACACGTGTATGTATGTATGTACATTTATTTCTAACCAGAAGCAGATAGGTATATACAATTTTGCGCTTATTACTATAAAAATGTCGAATTTCGATAAAAACCTGCATCCCTTAGGAGCGGAGTTGTCAAAGCTCCTTTCTCAGCGCACCTACAGGACACTGTCCCAGCCCCAGTGGTTTGGGTTGTGCGTTGCCAAGTTGGTCAGCGAGGAGCCCTGAGGGGCGGAGTGGCATTCAAACAATGAGCGGCTGATGAGCGACGTCAAGTAGCAAAGCGTAACCTTTATCCCGCGATTGGCGACAAAAAATACGTTCAAATTATTAATTCGCTTTGATAATTATCTGAATTATTACACTCGTTTGTCAAATTAAATGTTTACTGTTATAGAGCAAAGAGCACAGTATTTCCCACATAAAACGGTTTTTCTGAAGAGCTAAAAAGAATAAGAAAGATAATAGGGTACTATCTATTCGGTTTGCATTTTGGCAACGCCTCGGGAGTCACGGGAGCGTTCCCAGTGCGTGGCAGTTAGTAGCAAACTCTGTGCTTGGGCGACCTTTGCCGGTTGATCTTTCACTATTCGCATACGAGTTCGATTCGTGGCTTGGTAAATGTCGTAAACGTATTTTCCAATTTGTTATAGTCTGAGTGTATGAAGTTGGCCTCAGAATACTTATAAATAAATATTTAATTCATCTAAAGAAACTCATGTTTACATAACAACAGCACAGTTCGTTGCACTACAAAAGTATAAAACTGCTGCAGTGACAAGTGACAACTCCCACCACAAGACAATGAAGTATATTACAGATTTATAGCACAGAATTATAATAATAACAGCGTAACTTATTTAGCTTGAGCATTCACCATGTATGTGTTTGTCTGCCGTTTAAAAAAAACCAATAAGATGAAAACGATGGTATAGTTTAGCCTGCATAGTAACCCGTTAAAATCTGTTAAAAAGGCCATCAAGTGACTTGCTCCTGTCGAACGTGTGAACATTGCGAAGCGTACGATCCCCGTTCTGGGCCGAATCCGTCCCTTTCCGGCCCGATATTGCTCATTTCCGGATCCGGAAGCGGATGAATTCGAGCTGGGGCCAGACGGGGGCTGTCACTCGACCCTTGCAGCTGGATCGCAGAATCGCGATCTCAAGTTCTCAATTACAACATTCCGCTTGACGGGGCCTACTACTACTAGTTTCCGTTATTAACGAGAACACAACAGCGATACATAATGGTAAAATCACTTTATTCCTTCGACTATACTTTTCTCTATAAACTCTTTACTTATGTAATAAAGAGGCGCGGACAATAATTTGACATCAAATCAACATAGAAAAGAACAAGCGTCAAAACCAAATGTCACCATCTTCATTCTAAAAATGTCGCTAAGTTGTATTTAACTTGCAATGGATGTATGTATGTATATAAGTTCGGGTGGAATCTTGCAAGTTACATTTGACCATCTTGCCGGTTTCCGATTGAGCGGAAATGTTGCACGCACATGTATATCGCGTGACAGAAGGTGAGGCGGAAGGTGGGCATGGGAGCTCCTGCAATGTCTTGGCTAGCACTCTGCTGCTACACGATATCCAGGATCTCTGAAGTTTGTATTTAAAAACCTTTTTATTTAATTAAGATGTCCTAAATTGGATTCAGTTTCAGCAGTGTTAGCCAACAAGGACTAGCGCTGTTACCAACAACAATGGATATACAGGATATTGCAGTTTGATGAAGATAAATGAATTAAGAAGAAGGTATTGATAACTAAGTGAAAATTGCATATTCTGGAAGAAAAATACTATTTTCCATGGTTATTTATTATCTAAGAAATATATATAGATATAACTAGCTTCTGCCCGCGACTTTGTCCGCGTGGAATAGTTAAAAAGTAAGTTACAAAATCCCGATAAAAAGTATCCTAGACGAGATTAAACAAAGTCGCTCTCCGCGTCTGTCTGTCTGTCTGTGTCATCATGGTATACGTATATGTAGTTTGTCGGCATCCTATAGGATATTCTTCGGGGAGTGTGCCACCGAATTGCTTGGATTAACTCTTCTCTCACCATTTTAGCACCGGACAAGCAGACGCACGCGCTCACGGCACCGATGTATGGTAGGAATACCAACGAAGCGGACGAAACGCTATGCTTCCGCATTCATCATTCGCACCACTGAAGAGTTCCACTCTTTTTTCCCGAAGAATATAATCTAGGCTGCATTGCCGCCTGACATCAGGCGCAACTCAAACGCGAACCTGTTCAATATACCTATATAAAAAAAGTATTAGGCAGTTTTCGCCATTAGTAAGGTATTTTTTCCAGGAATGTTTATATCAATGAGTATGTTAGCTTTTGCCCGCGGCCTCGCTCACGACACTTAAAACTAAAAGTATTAGAGATATTTGCGTTAAATTACAAGAGGTACTGCAATTTTTAATCGACTTCCAAAAGGAGGATGGGCCCATCGTGTATTAGTAGTATTTCATGCCAATTTTTGGAAGCCATTAAGCTGGCCATTTCACGATTTCAAGAACCCGTGGGCGGCGTGTTGCGAGGAGGCCATGTCTAATTTACAAATGGATGAGGGGCGGTTAGTGTTCTAGGTATCTTATAAAGACGAGCTTGCTTTGTATGGTTTTGTTGTATTCGGCTATACTTGTAAGAACTATGAATTACGTGTGTGTACTTCTAATAGACTTTGTGATAATTTGAATGGCATTTTTGAGGTTACATCCTACAAATTCGTAACAATTATATATCCAGTATTTTTTATTTCTAAAATTACTATAAAATTCTAGAAATATTTTTACTTAAGCTCACTTTGAATTTAAAACATGTTTTGTATCGGAATTGATTCCGATTCGATAGAGCACCTCATGGGAGTATAAAAGCGGACATTTGCAGCTACCCTCATTGTCGCTTTAAGCAATAATCGTGTAGTATTTGAATAGGTCCTAAGCCGCGATTGATGTTCGAGGTCCGAGTGGATGCGGCGCCGGCGGCCGCCCCGACGACGGCAACTTTCGTAAAGCAGCATTAGCCCGACGCACATTTGGGGCTGTTCGGGATATAGCCTCCTATTTATCGTGGTTATACGGAAATAACAAAGTATAGTATAGTGGTGTTTAGTTTTTAGGAGTTTGTTATCTAAAAACCAAAATCAACCCTTACTGGGTTAACTCTTAACGATTTGGTTGGTCCCAGATACTATAGTTAGTCCAAAAATGCAAAAATGTCGTGATTCTACAAAAGATTAGGACAACATGGAATCTATTTTTTTAATATTGAAAGAGATCAGAAAAAGAAATTGAAATCTTCTGAAGTTTTTACACATAATTTGTCCAAAGTTATATTCAAAATATGAAACTGCGACGTTTTGTAGTGATAACAAGTGTTAGTCAGTCAGTAATAAAAGCACCCTACATAGAGATCGGACGTACGATTCCCAATTTATTTATTTTACGACATAATTATAAAATATAATCCTACTATATTTTGCCAATTTTACTATATATACATATACATTAAAAGACAATAATACTATATTTTGTTCAACTTTTGAAACGTGAGTCTGGCTCACTCATAAGATTGTCGTCATAATGTATTACTGAAATAAACAACTTATTCTTAGATTTAATTGAAGTATTTATTGAATTATTAACATTGACATTATAGTATTGTAATTTATAATCGCGCGTATATCCCCAAATCGGCGTTCGTTCGGGAGGCGTTTCACTCCGCTCGTCGCCCGAACGATGGCAGATCTTAAATGGCGACGGGTCTCGTCTTGTTTTTCCACGAAATGACGTCGATTCATGTAATAGTATTATGGCTATAAATAAGTGATACAAGGACGTCGAACGACGCAAATTATTTTAGTCTGTATTATAACCTTTACGATTTCTCCTCTCATTTGAGTTGTTTATTTCAAACATTTTATTCTATTAATATACTGTATGGAGCTAAAAAGAAAAAACAAGGCAAAAAGAAACCCTTAAAAATCACTATGATTCTGTTTCTTCGTCTGTTTTTGTATGTCATACTTACTTTTTCGAAAACTACCTCTTGTGGATTAAGACCTATTTATTCTAAATATTGTATTGCTGCAAAATAATGTAGGCAAAATCTGAAAAATATAATTTAGGGATGGGATGAATGAATTGCTTTAGTGTTCATAGTTGTTTGGGGCTTCATTTGTCAAAGAAGTCGATACTCAGTGAGGTATTAGTCACTTAAGTCATAGAAATAGTTCATATTAAATATCCTTTTGTAGTATGTAGTGAAAAATCTGAAAAATAAACAAAGTTGTTGAATTTCCACAATATATATAAAAAATGGTTTAAACCAAATATTTTCTAAACAGCTTTAAACGGTTTTAAGTGCGGCATTTTATTCGACTAGTTGTGAAAAATTAAGGGAATTCAATAGTTGTTCTTTGAAATTTGGCCATATTTTCGATTACATGTTCTTTAAGACGTTCATCGCCTCTGCGGAGCCCTTCCAAGTACGCTGTCCGACACGCACTTGGCCGATTTATTCAAGTCGTCGTCAATTCCAGAACAATTCACATCGTTTCCAAAACGGCAACAAAGACAACGGGGTCGTCGCAAAACTTCTGAGCAATTTGAGTCGAATAAATTGAAGGACATGTTCCCCAGATATTAGTCCGAGTGGGGGGTGCTTTTGAAAAATGGCCCCTACTCTTTGAGTTTTATGGCCCAAGAGAGCGTTCAATTTGTGAGCGTTCCGGGCTTAAGGCGGCCTCGTGCCGAAGGCGCGGCCTCACTTCACGCGACTAGCGAGAACTCATCATGTCTTGTTATTTATTTTCCTAATTATTTATGAAATCTTTCTGTTTAGAGGATTGAATTCAAATAAACAATTACTATAAGTGTGTTACATTTGCTTGTCAATTTTTACAAGTCTGCGTTATGCTTTGTTACTTCTGTAGACAATTTTGTTAATTAAAATCAGGAATGCAAGAAAGGGTACAATCGTACTATCTTTATATAGAAAAACATTAGAACAGGCGGCTCACCTGATGGAAAGTGGTTACCGTTGCGGAATCTGCAACGACTAGATTAATTAATTTAAACATCAACAATAAAAATGTGCTAGGTCGTCGGCAGTGTAGGGTTAATAATTGTTCAACGATGATTCAATGTTTATAATTTTTTCGGTTATATCCGTTTAATATGAGAGGGTGATAGTTTGCCACGTTAACCTGTCAAATTTATATCTAAGTATTTTGCTGTCACTTTCAAAACTGTATAGACATTGACAGTAACAGACGCGTTCTGTCACTGTTGCGGGCAGTGGGGCCCCACCGCGGCGGCGGCACGCTCCTCCGGCGGAGCACCGACCACCACGAATCCTCAATAAGTGTTTGTTTGTTCGACTCCGAGTCACGCCGTTAATTAGGCAAGAGGCTAATTGAAGGAGCGCGCCGCCATTCGGCGAATTTCTGTTTCTTGCTCAAACGATGAAAACGGTGGCTTGTGACTTGAATCTCGTTGTAGAATTATTAATAGGTAATTATTTAGTCAAAACGTCGTCAACGCAAAATCTTATTAGAATGGAATACACTTGATTGCTCGCAATGTTATAAAGTAACATATATACTTTGAATCGTATGTAAGTAAGTGAGACAAGTACAATGGGCGGTCATATCACTCAAAGTTCATGAGTACATTTATGAAGCTGAGGAGGAGCTCATAAGGCTATCGACTTACGACCGATATACGTTCAAACCATAATATGTTTTCAAATAATGAGATGTCCATTAATTTGACTTTTTCTATAAAGACGAAATACTATCTAGTGCAGGTGGCTCCAACTGCGATTTGAGCGCGTGTTATAGCATACAGTAATAACAGCCCAATGCTGGGCTCGGACATCCCGCTATAGGGGAACGGACAGAGTACCCGCCACGCTTGTCCAAGGCGGCTTGGCAGGTTCGACACATCGGTGATCTCGATGTTTTCCTTCATCGTTGTTAGCACTTGGTAATTGTACAAATATGGACATAAGGCCAGAGAACTGCCTAAGTGGTGCATGCGTTCCGGTCAGAGATCGAACCTGCTCCCTTTGAGTTACGGATGCGTGCACTAGTCTTTGCGTTATTACAACTTATTTAGGTATTTTTATTTAAGTGATAAACAATACCAGTCATTCCTATATAATATACATATTCTTCTTTTGTTTACTTTGTGTTTAAAATTTGTAATAAAAAAACAGGCAATTGTGTATTGTAATGTTTATGATAGTCATTAGCCAGGCGTGGTTCTTGGAAATAGTTGTTATGCGTTCGAGTATTGTGTCGTGACATATTGTATTGGTGCAGTATAAAACAATGCCCCAACTGCGAGAGGAGGCAGTCAAGCGATAATCGCCAGCAAGGCAAGACGTGTGTACATTCGATAAGCTATAAAGCTATATAGTGACGGACTGTGCGCGTGTTATTGAATTGTGCAGTTTGTACTGGTTGTATCCAGTTATATTTGTACCCGTGTTATACATGTTTGTATAATAGTTCTAATATATTCTATTGTGATTCTAAAGGAATTTTAATTCGATTCCCGTAACTCGTAACAATATGAACATAATATATAGACGAATGTAAGACGATAGCAAAAACCTATCTTCCGGAGATGAATTTGTATCAGCAAAAAAGTGTTACAGAATAGGGTGGAGTGGGAGGGGGTTGTGTTAGCAGTTGCCGTAATGCAGAATGGGCCCCTTCCCGCGGCGGGATGTCGTAAAACATATTTTAGTGGCAATTCACTTGGAGGGCAACTCAGCAGCAAGGCATTAGTTCGGCGGAAGCGCAGCCACCGGCGGCCGAGAACTCCTTTCTCGAATGTAAATATGTTCAGGCTGCTTGGTCGACAATTTGGCCTTGAAAATTTACTTTTTTTTAAATTGAGGAAAACTCTTATGACATATAAACGAACTCCAAAATATTTTATGATGGATGACAATCCAGATAGCGCGATGTAAAGTTTGTACAATGACTTTAAAAATGATATATTAATTTTAGAGACGCGTCTTTTAATTTTTTTTGTTCAAAAGAACTACTAAAGAGATTTAAATGCACATCGAGACTGAACTAGCTTATATTGACAATACAATTATATATAGTATAGACGTCACTTTTGTGGCATAAATAAATATAGTCAAAAAGGTAACGCTGCACTCGTGTTAATTCGGTGTTTGTGTTTCACTACTAACACATCGCCGCCGTCATGGCGACGCGAGCGAAGTTTCACCGACACATGCTAGTTGAATCATAAACGCGTTTCTTGCAACTTCGTTCGCACCTGTTTTGAACAGTAGGGCTTTGTCAACAAACCGAGCGTTTTATAAGCAGAAGAGGATTACAGATTTTCTCAATACAAGGGTTGAATTATGTTTGTTTAACTTCATGTTAAGCGTGCAAATTAGGTATATGTTTGTTATTCTCATCATGTACATTTTCATGTATTATATATGTACTTACATATGTCTTGTTTGTCTCCCCATGTCTTTACTTACATGTGCTTTATTATATTATGACACCAAGATGACCCTACTGTAATAGTTACCACATCAAGTCAAGTCATCTTCACGTGTTCTGGATCTGTCTCGATATTACGAGACCTTAGCAAACAATATCGAGATCGACGATGAATTGGGTTCCATCCCGGGAGGCTCGTGTCGCGCGGCGGCCTCGTAAACTGTTCGCGCCGTTAACATAATATAAATAGGAGACGCGCAGATTATACGGCCTCATGTTATGGCGTATGGCGCACGATATGTCGTGGGACATGTCGCAAAATGCGCCATAACGACCGAGATGGCGATTGCTTCCAAGCGACGTACGATAATGGCAATACGGTGTTGCAAGGTTCACACTTTTCGATAATAATAAAATCCTATCGTATTATGTACTCCATAATGAATGTTTTATCCTTTGTGAAAGTGACTTTTTTGAGATTTTTATTCGTACGTCTATTTGTAGGTTAGTCATGTTGCAAGCTATTAAGTTTCCAGGAATAAAATTTAATATGAAAAATATTTTATGTTCCAACAGGTTTCAATTACTAGTTTTCAAAGTTCCTAATCCAATCCCCTCTCGCCACTAAATATTGCTATACCTTACTAAAGTTATTATGAATTTCTATTACTGTTTCATAATATACGCAAGTCATGATTGAGTATTAAAAATGTCAATTCTCCCCAGTAACATGACTCTATTAAATTTTTAAAATATTATGATATATAATGATTTTACCAAATTTAAAAATAAATGCGTTCAGTAATCTTGACGTATGGAGTATTCTGTTTCTTGTTTAAAAGCCAAATTCGAAAACAATGACGTTTGTTATTTCAGCAGAACCCTTAGTAATTTGTGGATTTTTCCCTCAAAATCACGAAATTGTAACCACTTGGCAACATTGTTGGACTAAATGCAATTATTATAAGCCGTGACATGACATTCGATGCTCCTTAATCGGAATAAGCCAATATCAAAATCTCACTCTGGGTGTAATCTAAATTTAATTCTTATTAATTCCGCCCCCCATTTGGGGGGGGGCTCCTTGAGCGGCTTAATCACTCGAAGCAAATTAAGTGAGATTATTCCAATGGGTGTCTGTTATCTACTGCACTATGGGCGCTGGTTTAAGACTCAGAGTGGATAATCTTATACTAGAACTATAAGATAATCTCCTGTTTTAGTCGAAAAGTATAGACTTTGACCATTAATGTATAGACGGAGCCTAGGTAAATAAAAAGGTCAAATCAGGTGAAGTAATTCATTACAAACTTGTTTGCGTAAACTTGCGTACCTGTAACGCAGTGCAGCGCGATCGGCACCCTACTCCAAAATCGGCATCCTTTAGCCGGCCTCACTTATAGTCCGAGATTCCGTCTTTCTATTAACAGAGAACTAATTTTTACTACATTTATTTTCATTGCGGGAATGCAGTAGACTGGGTGACAGATCATCTGATGAAAAGTGGTTAATCGTCGCCTGGGAGTATTTGCAGTTTCTAAGTAAAAACGCTCTGACATACAGAGACAGACGGACAGATAAATATGACGAAAATAACATATATTGTTTGGTGGTGTTGTGGTCGGGGAGTGCTCCTTTGCGCGGCTCCTCTTCGGGGAATCATCGCCCCCTCATTAGACGACGCACAGTGTTATCGCCCTCTATTTCATCTCCCCACATTCCAGGTGTTGCCATGCATTGAATTAAAAATAAACAAAACATATTTTCTTTAGTCTATTTCGATGTTGTCTTGGAAATTTTATATCAGCTATGATATATTTTCATAAAACCGGTGCTAATTGTCATTAAAATATAACAAATCTAAGTAATATTAAAGTAATAATTCTGTAGCCTTTGTACTATGAGTTTGAAGAGTAGAAAAACATTGGAGGGGCTAATTCAGATCAGTAGATTCCGAAAATACGATTTAAAAATTCTACTGCTGGAGATAACTATAGAATGGAATTAATGCAGATTTAAAATATACATTTTAGTACTATGGCTTTGATAAATCTCTCTAATATGTGATGACAGTTGTCAAAGTGAATTTCGTTGGCAGTGAGCGTTTCAGGATTCATACTGCCCATACGCAGGTTTGCCGATAGCCTCGTGACGTCACGCGGCGATGGTCACTAGGGTTGGCAAAAAAGGTTACATAAATAATTCAAATTCAAAAGTTTTTATTCAAAATAAGTTCTACTGGAGAACACTTTTTGAAGGTCATACATATAGGTTAAAATTTTATTTTACTTCCTAGTCTATGTACACCACTTCGCAACGTGTTATTGCTGTTAAGGAGAAGAAGCGGGAAGAAAAATATAATATATTAGTTGTTCTATTTATATTTAAGTTCTTTTTTTTTTAAGTTTTATACAGAATTATGTGACAGAATGACTTTTGAAGAATTAATGGAGTTGTAGCAAACAGTGCATATTCAAGAAGACAGAACGCAATAAAAGGATAGAAAATATTATTATAGTTATAAATATAAAGACATAACATACTATTTTTTTTGCAACATATCTCCATATATTCCTTACAAATACGGCAAGATAAAAACGTTATACTCGTACAAAAAATAGTATACGAGGTTGGAGCGAGCTGCTATGTAAATGAAGTTTTGTCATTTAAGTATTCTTCAATAGTGTAGTATCCCTTTTTAAGCAAGATACTTTTTAATTTGGTTTTGAATTTAGTGAAGGGCAGATCTAACATTTCATTCGGAATCTTACTGAAGAAGCGTATACCAACCCCCAAGAAAGAAAACAATACTTTTTCTAATCTAAAAGATGGCAATATCAGTTTATTACAATGCCTGGTGTTGAAATCGTGAACATCCTTATACTGCTTGTAGGCACTCAAACTATTACGAATATAAATTATATTATTGAAAATATAATATATTGGCAGGCGACCGTCATAATACCGATTTCCTTAAAGCGTTCGCTAAGAGACACCCGAGGGCCGACGTTGTAAATTGACCTTGCGGCTCTTTTTTGTAAAACAAATATAGTCTCCAAGTCAGCAGCGTTGCCCCAAAGTAAAATACCATAGGACATGACACTATGAAAATAACTAAAATAAACTAGTCTAGCAGTCTCTTCGTCAGTGAACTGCCTAACTCTTCTGACCGCATATGCAGCAGAACTAAGCTTTCCTGAGAGACTAGATATATGAGCGCCCCACTGGAGTTTCTGATCTAGGTTAATGCCTAAGAATACAGTTGAATCTACTAGGTTAAGTCTAGTGTCGTTAAGGGAAATATTAACATCGTATTCTTTTACATTGGGCATAACAAACTTAACACATTTAGTTTTATTCGGATTGAGTGATAAATTAAGTTATTATTATATTATAGTTGTCGCAATACATAATCACACACATGCAATAATAAATGAGTGTCGAACGCGCGCGCATCCGGACGGTCGCGAGTGCAGGTCCCTAAAAATTTTCCCTAATTTTGACACGCTTAAGTGTAGTCATTGCAATATAGTTATTTCGTTACGAAATAAACATGATGGACAATGAAGATTTGATAAGGATTTGTATATCTGCTTTTTCTGAAGAGGACATAGACGAAGCCAAGAAAATACTGTATATGTCAACAAAAACAAAGCAGAAGATTGCATCTAGGCGAAAAGATAAGATTTTAAAACAACTGACCCCGAATAAATTCCTTTGTTCGTTGCGTATGATTTACATAAACTGCCTCTGCAGGCTGAAATAAAGGATATTAAAAGCAGATATGTAACTAGAAATCACCTAGAAGAGATCAAAAGTGAAATTGAATCGAATTTGAAAAATAACTGTTTGACGAAATTAAATGGCGCAAAGTACAGGTGATGAGGTGATCCATAGTCAATGCGACGCGAGCGTAACGGCCGTGCTCGCTGTCTCTAGCCCCTGCCCGCTCGCTACTCCCTGTCCCTCTCGCACTTATACGAATCGTAATAGGGCTGTCACGCCCACCACTACTACGGTCTCTCAGCCGCAGTTGGGCTCGGTTATGCTGAACGCTTAGATCATATAAACGTCTAGATCACGCATCAATTGCACAAAAACGGCCCAAAAACAGTGCACCAAATTTGGTGCACTCGCTCCTCACGCCAGTCACGCCTGTTAGTGCCGTTTCGACTACTTTATTGGTTAAAGCTCTCGCAAAAAACTCATTATGCCGTCCTACGCTATTAAAATGTGTCGGAATTAGTTTAAAAGAGGAAAGAAAGGATAAGGACAAGATGTGATTTCATCGAAAAAACACTTTTGTCATGATTTCTTAATAAAAACGTGTAATTTAATTTCGATATTTCCATGGTTATAAAATTCACTAATGTTATCAGGTGTGAAGTGGAAATTATTTTACAAAATTTCAGGAGTTTGTTACGACTTTTTTATTATTATAAAATATGAATAATTTGAAAAATCTATAGAAAACAGATATATAATGTTTGTGTGTTCGTCCGATTTTCTTAAACTAGTTTATGTTACGTTTTAAATTTCCTACAAATCCAATTGTAGCAAATCGTTGGATAAAAGAAATCTGGGAATCGTAAGATGAGATTTTAGTACTTCACGAAGTTCGTTGAAATATTTACATCATTCATAGTTTCTATTGCCGTTATCACACTCTCATATTCTTTGGGTAATGCGGTTAAAAGATTGCAAAATTTGTCCATTTCCGTAAATTTACATCCTACTGCTTCTTCAAATCTCATAAAAAAATCTTGTAATTTTTCGTTCGGCTGACATTTTATAGTTAGTAATTTCTTCTTTAGATGCATTTTATTTTGTATACTATTTCTTTGAAAAGTTTCTTGTAATACGTTTATCATTTCTTCCGATGTCTGACATTTTGATATGATGTGGAGATATTTATCTTCTAAACATTGAACAATAATAGCACGAGCTTTTGTATCTAATATACGCTTTTGCTTATCATCTTTAGTCTCCTCTTCTAAATTAATACCTTTTTCCTCCAATAATAGGTCTATTCGATATTTCCAATGGGAAAGATTACAGTTTTCTTTTAGTAGGGGAAATTTTCCTTCCGACATTTTCTTTTGTTTTTTTGTCGTATTTGTGAATTTTTATATATTTCTATAGTTTTCTAATAATATTACTCTCTACATTTTACTTATACATTTCCCTATAACCTATAGGGCGTCTGGGCCCATAACCTATGAAAACTTGATAAATTATTGGGATAAGCTATTTAAACAAGGCGTGCTCTTTTCATGGTTTCTTTATTACAACAACGTCAAGTCAGTGACAATATATGAAGTAAATACATATAATACAAAAGAGGTTCTAATGCCTAACATTCTCCACGTCCTCGTGAGGGACGCCAGGAGACATAGCCCCCCCCACAGGATAGACTAGGCGTGTTGCTGGGAAGTTTCTTTCGTCGTTTCTTCTCTCCCAGCCATAACACGCTGCGAAACGGCAGTAAGATAGCGTAGGCCGCCGCGAACCGCCGATCCCGGTCCGCCGGGATCCTTCTTCTCGGGCTTTATATTACCCGTCGCCCGTTCTCAATTAGTTCATTGTGTCGCCCATTGGCGGGCATCATCAGATTCATCTCCCTCTCATGGCAACAGTCCAGCCGAGGTAAAACTCCCTAGGGAGCTCCCTCAAGCAAATTGCCCCCGGGCTCGAGCCGGCCCCAAAAGCCCCGGTAAAGTTGTGAGGTCTTCGGACCAACAACATAAAGTCAAGTCAAAAAAAAAGCATGGCCTCTGAATGGTAAACCTAGAAGTAGTGTATTATAAAGTCATCATCATCATCATCATCTTCAGCCAAATTCAGTCCACTGCTGGACGTAGGCCTCCCCAAGTACGCGCCACATATCCCGGTCTCCTGTCTTCCGCATCCAGCCCCTGCCGGCGATCTTGCGCAGGTCGTCAGTCCATCGGGCTGGCGGGCGTCCTACGCTACGTTTGCCGAGACGTGGTCTCCACTCCAGGACTCGTTTGCTCCATCGGCCGTCGGTCCTGCGGCAGACGTGACCGGCCCACTGCCACTTCAACTTGCTAATTTTGCGAGCTATGTCGGTTACCTTAGTTCTCTTACGGATGTCCTCATTTCTGATTTTATCCATAAGAGAAACACCTAACATAGCTCGCTCCATAGCCCGTTGAGCGACTTTGAATTTGTGGACCAGTCCCGCTGTCAGTGTCCACGTCTCGGCACCGTACGTCATTATGGGTAGGACGCACTGCTCGAAGACTTTCGTTTTCAAGCATTGCGGAATGGTCGACGAGAAGACTTGACGAAGCTTACCGAATGCTGCCCAGCCTAACTGAATCCTCCTATTGGCTTCCCCCTCGAAGTTGTGCCTGCCAACCTGTATTTTCTGTCCAAGGTAGACATATTCCTGCACAACTTCCAGAGGGACACTCTCGACGTTTACCGTATTATTATAAAGTGACATATGTGAAACAAGAAATTTTTTCAAAAATAAGTTAAAATATTGTCGAAATAATCAAGTTCAGATTAAAATGAATTTCACTGTGCTAAAGATTTTAGTCAATTTTGGAAATTAACAAACAATCTTAATATAAAGTCGAGTCGTCCTGTGAGCGTTGCAGGTCACCACGATCCCTCATGTACAACACAGCCTGAGCCTGTGGCTGAGTCTGTCGAGGTCGGTGTAGAAGACAGTAAAATGTTTTTCACGGCGAACGAAGTTGCCTTCATAGTTCAAAAAATGGTTAGAGGAAAATCTCCCGGCCACGTAGCTTCAGTACTGGCAATACTATTCAATTTATTTATAAGTCACAGTTTTGTGCCAGATGACCTCATGTTTACAGAGGTCGTGCCAATCCCGAAGAGTAAAAGTGCAGACGCTTCCGATATTTCAAATTACAGGCCCATATCCTGGGCTACTGTCATCGCTAAGGTATTTATTTATTTATTTATTTGGCACACAAAACAAGATACAGCTAAAGTTACAAATTTCATATTATATATAAAAAATCAGGTCTAAGCTGTAACTCTAAACATGTGAGCACATAATGTACCATACATTGACAATATATCTAGGGGTTAGTATGACTTAATATAATGTTAGATATACAGTGGTAAGGTAACAAAATTATTATGTAATTATGCCAGAAGTATTGGTGCAAATAATAGCTCGAATTTCGCGTTTAAATTTAAAGAAGGAGGAATTAAAAATATCAACGGATGTATTTGTACTTGCAATCTCATTATAAAGCCTGCACATTCTTGTGATTGGATTATAAAAGGATGTGTTATTTTTAAAAACTTGAAGGGAAAAGAGTCTAGGCGAAGGATTACGAGTTTTGTATCTAGTGTTAAAATTAATGAAGGAAAGTAGGTCTGGACAGTCAATTGAGCCATTTAAGAGCTTAAATAAACAAAGTAGTTCATTACATTCACGTCGTGATTTGAGTGAGTCAATTTTAAATTTCACTAGTCTTTTTATGTAAGATCTGTATTCGCGGCCAAGATGGAATCTATAATAGAGAATATTTAACATTTTTTTCTGCACTCTTTCTATTCTATCGCTATGCACAGCGTAAAAGGGAGACCAGATTATTGAGGCATATTCCAGTATTGATCGAACGAGAGAACAGAAGAGGTAAACGATTGTATGTTGGTTTTTGAAATCCTTAGTTGAACGCGAAATGAATCCAACTAGCTGGTTACATTTGGTAATAACATAATCATAGTGCGAGTGAAAAGTTAATTTTTCGTCAAAATACACACCTAAATCCCTAATAACAGTTTTTCTTTCTAAAGTTAGACCACTGAGCGTATATGAATAACATATTTTTTGTGTTTTAGTCGAGAAAGAAATGACAGAGCATTTTTCTATATTGAGATACATCCGGTTAGCAGAACACCATTTTTCAACACGAGTAAGGTCGTCTTGAAGATCTTGGCAGTCATTGTCATTTAAAATTGTACGATATATCTTAAGATCATCCGCATATAATAGGCACGGACATGATAATTGCTTGATCAAGTCATTTATAAATATTACAAAAAACAAGGGTCCTAAATGCGATCCTTGAGGGATTCCAGAAGTTATTTTATGTGGATTTGATAAATGACCTTTAATGCTAACCAATTGGCTTCTGTTATTTAAATATGATTGAGTCCAGCGTAGTAAATTACCGTGAATACCATATTCTTTAAGCTTAAAACAAAGTATCCAATGATTGACTTTATCAAAAGCTTTCGCGAAGTCTGTATAAATCGAGTCTACTTGACATCTTTTAGCAAATGCAGAACAGAGATAATTTTTGTAGACTAAGAGGTTGCTGACAGTCGACTTTTTAGAGACAAAACCATGTTGAGAAGGTGATAGTATAGATTTAAAATGTGTATAAAATGTGTTATAGAGAAGCGATTCGAATAATTTAGCAAATGCGGACAAAATACTGATGGGTCTATAGTTTTTACATTCGTCTCTACTACCAGACTTAAAGATTGGAATAACGTGAGCAGTTTTCCAAACAGATGGGAAGACACCAGATTCAATTGATTTATTAAATATTATTTGCAGTGGGTGGCTCAGTTCTAAATAGCAGTTTTTTATAAATAATGGCGGAATACCGTCAGGTCCAGCTCCCTTTTGACATTTAAGTAATTTCATTTTAATTTTTATACTATTTAAATCTATGTAAGTGTGGTGTAAAGTGTTCGTATGATGCGTGATATTTGAATGATGTGTAGATGGTTGATAAAAATCTTCAAATACGGATCCAAAATAGTTTGAAAATAGTTCACAAACTTCATTAGTGTTAGATGCTACTATATTGTTATGTTTCATGGTGGTAGGTATTGCGTGAGATTGTTTTTTGTCATTAATAAACCTCCAAAACTGTTTTATGTCATTTTTAATGTTCATTTCAGTAGTATCTATGTAGGAATTGTAACACTTATCAAGTAGTCTTTTACATCGAGTCCGTAACATGCTGAAAATATCATAATCCAGAGGGTTGCCAAATTTTTTATATCGCCTGTGGTATTTTAATTTTTCTTTTAAGCAACGTATCAGCCCAGGACTGAACCAAGCAGGGTACCTTGCAGATTTATTTTTTATCATAGGTGTGTGTTTGTTTATTGTTTTATTTAGTATATTATAAAAAATACGTACGTCGCTGTTTATGTCTGCATTGGTTAAAATGTTTTTCCACTGTATGCAGTTAAGCTCCTTACGGATTTCCTGATAGTTGCATTTATAATAATTTGGCCTTTCAACAGACTTGGATTCAATGGTCTTTATTACAGGAGTCAAACATGAAATATCGGCAATCAAAGGAGGGTGGTGTTGATCTATGCGACTTAGCCCTGCAGATCCATAGACACAAATATTCGCTATAGTCGATAGTACAAGGTCTAAAAACCGGTTGTTAAAGTTAGGTATGTTATTAAATTGATTGAGATCACATATAGATATTGTTTCTAGCAGAAAAGTAGATTTTGTATCGTAAGCAGGTGTAGGAATCATCGTTAAGGAATTATCAGACTTTGTCCAGTGAATATTGGGTGAATTGAAGTCACCAATAAAAATAAATTCGGAGCCTTTATTTGACATCAATACTTTATTTTGGCAGTTTGCATAGAATTCGTTTAACTTTTCTAATTCTAAATCAGGTGGTAAATAACATAAACAGATAAATAAGTTTAAACTAGGAGATACTTCAATGCATATCCAAATATCTTCAACACCACTTTCCCATGAGACTAAGCGGTGAGCGGTGATGCAATTGCGAAGCGCTATTGCAACCCCGCCCCCTTCATTCTTTCTTATGCTCGAAGTACATCGATCTCTGCGGAAAATCTGGTACCTGGCATCCAAAAGTTCCGCATCAAACACAGTATTATTTAAATTGGTCTCTGTTAAGCAGATTATGTCATAGTTACTGTTGAGAATATTTAGATAAAGATCCTTTAACTTACTTCTAACTCGGTTAACATTTTGATAAAACAAAATCATAATTAAATCAATATAAAAAAGAAAATCATAATAGCATTATAGTAGCTTAAAGAGAGAAAAGAAAAATGGGATATAGAATTATAATTACAGTTTTTTTAAGCAATCTGAATTTTTAATAACAATAGCTTTAGATTCGTCGTCTTTACGGATATATATTTTGCCATATTTCACCCAAATATATTTATATTGTTTAAGCTTTGCAACTTTTCTACTTTCAGCATAAAGTTGTTTGCATTCGGGAGAGATATGTTCAGTTATATAAATCTTAACTTTCTCCGTAGTTATGCCTAAGTGCGAGCTATTCAGCGTTTCATCCAATTTGCCAGATTTCGATTTATTAAAGCGTCTAGATAAAGAAAGGATAGTATCACGAAGTCGAGGTGAAGAAAGCGAGATTAAGATATTACGTGGTCTGTTGGATTTGCTATCCATTTTGGCAACTCGTCGGCAGCTCAGTATTTGAGTATCATCAATAGTTATCCCGATAGTATTGCAAATTATTGGTAATAGGTATTGGACAATCTGCTTGACAACTTACTTGAAAAACACTTAAAATCACATGACGCCCAATTTGGTTTTAAAACAGGACTATCAACAGAAAGTGACCAATTTTCGCCTGTTTTTTGGACTTGTCGAAGGCATTTGACCTCGTAAATTATGGGATACTATGGAGGAAATTGGAAGGCGAATCGACTTTGCCACCTGCTATTGTATCAATTTTTAAATATTGGTACAATAATCAGAAAAACATTGTAAGATGGGCAGAGTCGTGCTCGGACATGTATAGGTTGGAACGCGGGGTGAGGCAGGGGGGGTTAAGCTCTCCTCGCCTTTTCAACTTTCATTCAACTGATGGCATGGTGCTGCTGGGCCCATCTATCGGCGATCTGAGGCGGCTTTTGTCAATATGTGAATCGTACGCGGTGAACTATGGCCTTAGATATAATGCTAAGAAGAGCGAGGTGATGATATTTAAAGCAGGTGCTAAATCTTACGATATCTTTCCTAAGTATACCTCTGTGGCAAACCGATATCAAGGGTTTCCAAGTTTAAGTATCTGGGGCACTGGGTAACCGAAGACTTAAAGGATGATTGTGACATAGACCGGGAACGTAGGTCACTGGCTGTCCGATGTAACATGCTGGCCCGCAGGTTCGCACGTTGTACACAAGAGGCAAAGAAGACGCTTTTACGCAGCGGACATACAGCGACCTACGTGTCCAGTATAATAATGGGCTGAGGGTGTGGTTGGGACTGCCGTGGCGGTGCAGTGCGTCGGGGGTATTCGCAGAAGCGCGAATCGATGGCTTTGCACCCATCATTAGAAAGAGGTCTTTTTGTAGATCGATGGGACTCGCCACTGCTACGTAAATGGGTGCAACTGCACACCCAGTTAAATGTGTGAGGGTGTTTGTCTGTTTGGCTGCCGCCTCGCGGCCCAGTGGCGGACTCCATAATAGACTATAATTGGGATCATTCGGTATACATGTCCCTTCGTGCCGTGGAGTAGGAACATTTATAATAATTATTGAGAGTTTAATTAGTTAGTAGTAGTATCGTTGTGAACTAATTTGATGTTTTTAAAATTCTTAACAGGAACATAATTTATAATATAAAACTGTACAATATGGATTTATTAATTTCTGAAATAAATGAATTATTATTATTATTAATACAATTATAATGTATACTTAACATAAGTATATACAAGAATAGTAAGAAGTCATGCACAAACCCGCGCGCGGTTTATACACCACACCAGTTTTCTAAACATAACAAGATTGGTAAAATAGTCTCTCAATGAAAAGTTTACTCACTTACTCTTCTCAGAGGGCCTTTAGAGATTATTTTTGCACATTCTAATGATGCACATGACAAGTATCAACATAAAATGGAACTTAATGCAATGTCTTACAATTAGTCGTATTAGTCCTCCAAAGTTCCCCCCCCATGGCGCGGGATGCATTTATCCCTCTGGCAACCGTATCGCCCCTGTCGTGCGTTAAGTGCCTCCGATAAATCAGCCCGCGGCTGGGGTGGGGGGTTGGGGTTGCCCCTGGACCTCCTCTTCCCGTCAATCAGATCTCTGACGGGTCTGCGCTCGATTTACAACTATCACGGGAACTGTCTTCTCACTTAAATCGACCAATTACAAATTAAATTATTGCATTTTTTTATTTGCATTCGATTTAGAAAACGAAATAATAGATCCAGACCAGAATGAATAGCAGAAACTTAATTTAAAGAAGTTGCCTGCTTAGGAATGTAATTCGAGGTAATTTATATAACACATAATCCGTGCAGGAACGGAAAAAGAATACATTTCCCTCATTTCCTGAGGACTCGACTGGATGACGACCATCTTTGGTCTCTAGAGTATGCCGCTATAACAACATTGAGTTGTGTATCCATTGGAGGCCAGGTTCCAGTCTCTTGAGGGATCAAGAGAGAAGCAGCGCATTTGGAGCACTTTTGGTGTTGCAAATATCCATAGGCGATTCTTTTTTTATCTGAAACTTCTATATAGTGGGGGGATATATTTATATATAATATATAATATATATATATATATATATATATATATATATATATATATATATATATATATATATATATATATATATATATATATATATATATATATATATATATATTTGTATATTAATTTAGAATTTGTATATTACAATCAATATTAACAATGACATCTGGTACAAGAAAATGGTAGTCCATTAACAAGGAAGGTTTCATAAAGATACAGAAGAACTTGCATTCTTCTCTTTTCAATATCCATTCGTGGTCATAACTAGTTGCCATACGTTAAGAATTGGTGAGGATAAAATTTAAAGAAACAAAAAGATACTTAGACGTAGTTCCCAAATGGGTGGAATACACTTTTATCGTCGGAGATAAAGAAACCTCGCGACATTTGACGCGACGCGTGAAAACCCCGTAGCAGAAAAATATTATCATTTACCTGGTACATCCATTGCCCCAAGTCCAAATAGTGAGAATATATTTCTTGATGAAACTAACGGCATTAGGGCAATAATATCTATGACAAGAAGTTTCTTTTATAGCTGAAGTACAGCAGTCAAGCTGCAAGATCAAAGGTGCTGCCGGCCTTGGTAGGAAGATTGAATCTGGCCACTGATGCAGGGACACAATTTAAGGTTGTCGTGACAGCATGCTCTATGACGCCTTACCGCCTGGATGAGGGTGGTTTTATCGCGTCATAAGACACGCAAAACAAAGAGTTTTAAAACCCAACTAACATATCCGTGCAGGATCGGAGAATGAATACAATTTCCTGAGGCCGAGAGACCCGTCCTAAGAGGTGACAAAACAACCCATAGCCAAATGGCAAGGCGTTTGCCACTCTAATAATATAGTAGTAATAACCATGACTTGTTTTCTGGCATTAGCGGCCAAATTCCAGCGTCTTTCAAGAGAGCAGCTGCACATTTGTTGCCATTTTGGCGTTACAAATATGCCTGTTTGCTGCACTCATGCAGTAAAATAAAAAACAATTGCATGATGAAAAGTAAATCTAGATCAGAAATAAACTCCTCGTAAGCAGCGATGTATTTAGTACACACACACTGTTGTCGTGGTGGACCCGCCATGGCTGGAATGCTTTTGCCTTGAGCACAGCTCTTGGGGCCCACTCGAGCGGTGCAACACCACGAATACAGAATGATGGCGTGTTACGCTTAGACTTTCGTGTTTTGAACGATGAGTGAGAATTTCGATAGCTTATTCTTCTTTCCCCCTTCCTCTATCATATCCTCTCTTTTTTTACTGCAAGAGTTTCACAGACAGGCAGACGGCCCACTTGATGGAAAGCGGTTACTATCGCCCATGGACATTTGCAACACCAAAGGTGCTACAAATGCGCTGCCGCTCTCGTAAGGGAGACTGGAACCTGGTCACCGGAACACAACTCAAGGTTGTTATCAGGGCCAAGGACCAAGGGCTCAGCGGAAGATCAGCGCTGGTTTTAAAAGACCAGCATTATGCTGAGTCTGATGCCCCTTTCAGGACAAGATTATGTTGTTAGTTTTAATTAATTTTTGTAAACAATTGTAACTACACCAATGTAATTTGGCTTGAATAAAATTATTTTCTTTCTTTTTCTTTCTTATGGCGACATACTTTAAAACTCTCTATCGCTTTATTAATGGCTGCGCTGGCGCTGCAAACCTTTATAGGCGACGGTAACCATATAAATATGTCATTTGCTTGTTTGTCAACTGCAATATAAATAAATATAAATATACTATTAACTAATAACAGTCGTGTGCATCTGTACATCCACGCAGTGCAATGTAAATAATCGCGGGGAGGGTGGAAATAACTAGCAATTAATTACAGTGTTTTTGTTATTCTGCTACAGAGTCCCAAAATAAAGCCACAAAGAAGATGGCACTTGCGATCAGCGTCAATTAGGGGTGTAGATGTAAGAGAGCAGCTCATATGGAGATTAAAATCAGACAAACCACTTTCGTTCCTAACAGTACTTCAGTAAGCTTAATATAAATAGAGACACCAGCAACAGCAGCTATCAGTTGAATCCGACACTCCAACGCAACGACATGTATCGTCTTTTCGTGTTGTTGCTTCTCGTGAGCTACGCTGCTGCTTTCTTCTTCCCCCTCCTTCCGCCGCCCATCCCATATTGGTCCAGTTTCTGCTACCGCAACGGCGTATATGAGGCCTATCCAAATTATGGCGGACACCACTAGTGCAAGTGGAACTAGAAGCGCGGGAGTTGCAAATGCATTGCGCAGGAGTTTGCCGAACAGTTTCATCATTACTATGTCGGAATTTTCGGCCCAGAACACCCAGCGCGATGCCAACAAAGCTCTCGCGCATACAAAGGTTTTACTAAGGCATTTGATAAAGTAAACCGTAAAAAAATTTATATTTCACATTTATATTATTCATTTAATTTTTCCAAAAAATACTTGATATCATTTAGTAACAAAACATTGTTTCAGTTTTGTTATCAAGAAGAAAAAATGAATTATATTTTTCTACACGTCAGGAAATACATAATATTGCAATGTGTAATATATGCTTTTTGCGAGACAGAAACTTCATAACCAAAAGCCCTGGCACCACGCATATCGTGGGCCCCATCGCTGCTATGACAGACATGGGCGCCACGATGAATACAAATTCGATTACATTGCAACAAGCTGACAGAAATCTACCAGAAGAATATGTGGTGAAGGAAGAAAAAGTGACAAATCCTATAAAAGAAGAATATTACAATCTGGATGGGAAGTTTGGACATTCACACCCGGAGAAGCCAAAACTGAAGCAGAAACTAAATGTGGTAACCAGAATTAAGAAGATATCATCACGAAAGAGCTCACTGAAGAATCCATTTATTGAATAATATTGCTGGTGTTCAGGATTCGAAAATGCTTTTCTGTTTCAAAATTGGTTAATTTTAACAGTTATTGGACCATTTTACTGGTGACACTAGTGAACGTTTGATAACTGCTTAGCCCAACAAAACTAATGTAACATTTTTTGAACTTTTATTTTGTACATTTACTTTACTTTGTTCATTCATTATTTACAAATATATTTATATTATAATTCTTGGATTTTTTTTCATGAGTCTATCTATCTATAATATTATCAACCTGGAAATGGTTCGATCTGATACGATGCCTTGAAAAATGTGAAATCAGAGGCGTAGATACAATGGACCAGGGTGGTTTCGAAAAGTGAATTTCGAGAAATCTGTCTGTTTGTCTATCTGCGAAAGCATCACGTGAACGCTACGGAGCGGATTTTAATGATACTTCACACAGAGCTAACTCATGTCCCGGGTTATCGCGATCAACAAGATGGTGCTGCGATCGCATCTCTTTTGAAAAGTTGTAAACGTATATGAATAAAACTAGACACAGACTTAGCCTAGATCCCAAGACACTTGGGATACCTTTGATCCCGATGAATGATGTCGTTTACAGAGAATAGACGGATTATTAAAATAGATGGCGCTGCAATCGCGTTTTTCAATTAACCTGCAAATACCTACGTTGTCAAAGGCAATACGGCATTCATTGTATTACTTCAAATCAAGTTTTCTTAGAAACATCTCTATGTTTTGCTGAGCAATTGTCTAGACTACATATTATTATATTTATGGACTTAGTTTCTTTATTATTAAAGTGAATTAAACTAGAAACAGTAAAGTTTTAGTTTAGAAAATTCTAACATATTTATACTTGCAAATTGTGTATAAATATTGCAAATCTCACCTCTATGCTGATGACACTCGATCTATATTTCTTTTAAACCCAACGATGTCGACTATGCTATTTCAAATTAAACGAGGATCTGTCTAGAATAGCTGTGTGGTCTAAGTAGAATTGTTTAGTGTTAAACCCATCTGTTTACAACAAAAAAGGTTTTATTTGTTTTAGTTTTTAATTTAATATTGTAAATATAGCAACATGTCACATATAGAAAAAAGTCATTCAGAATACATTATAATAATACAAAAAATCAGTATTTTATTAGTTTAATACAAAATCCATTCCCTCTCCAACAAAATGGTGCCGAAACCCGGGAATTCAGTCTAATACAAGTTTATACAGTGATAATACATATAATTCAAAAATATTATAATACAATTCAAATACATATATATATACACACAAACAATGGAGGGCGAAGATGGCAAGAAGTTGCTAGCCGCAAGAGCTCAATGCAAAAGAACCATTACGCTTGTTGAAAAATACTTGCAATCAGGAAATGCTTTACACATCAATGAGCTAAAAGTCCGTAAGCAATCTTTAATAAAAACACAGGAAAAATACGAGCATATTCTAGAACAAATGGAATACATGAATATCGACGAGAACGAAGATTTGACCGAAAGAATTTGGAGTGCGACGTCATCGATCGAGACTCATATGACGGAGGATGCTGCAATTTCAACTAGGAGCTGTCCACAAAATTTTCAGCCTGCGTATGACATAAAGTTGCTTGCGATTGAGATTCCAACTTTCGACGGCAGAGATCTTAATTCATTCAAACCTTTCATGGATTTATTTCTTTCAGTTATACACAAGGACAATAGGTTACAAAATGTACAAAAATTATATTATCTAAAAAGGTATTTGAAGGATGAACCACTTAAAATTATAGACAATCTGCCGCTTACTGACGAGGCATACATAATTCATTAGATCTTTTGAACAAAAGGCATAACAATTTATTTTGATTAGTGAACAACCATATTTGTACTTTATTCGACTTGCCTTCCATCAGCAAAGGTGCTGCGCAACAGCTGAGAGATTTCACTTCCAGCTGTAGGCAGCAGCTTTCAGCTTTTAAGAATTTAAATCAGAATGCAGAGTATTGGGATTCTATGTTAAATAGCTTAATTACTCGTAAACTTGATCCTTTGACAGTTAGGCTATTTCATACCAATAGAGACATTGCCATCTGTGGATGACATTTTAGATTTTCTCGATAAGAGCCTTGGCGTTAGAGTCAAGCCCTACATCATCAAGTTCTAGGAACTATTATGTTAACTTAGCGGGCGCTCAAGAATCCAATAGGTTTAGTCTAGGTCAAAATATAAACAATAATTGCAATCTATGTTCACAAAATCATTTTCTTTTTAAATGTCCCACGTTTTTGTTGTCCAATGCCTATTGATTGAAGAAAGGTATAAGTATATTGATGAGAAAGGGTTATGCAAAATATGTTTAAGGCTACACACAAACAAGGTTTGTATATATATATATATATATATATATATATATATATATATATATATATATATATATATATATATGTATATATATATATATATATATATATATATATATATATCTCTCTTGCAAGCCATCTGAAGCTAAACTGAATGAGGATCTTAGTCGGATAGCCACTTGGTCTAAAAATAATTCTATTTGGCACAAAATTTCAACTGTCAGCTCTTATGCCAACACTAAAAATCGCACTAATGGATAAGCCAATGGACCGAGTATACAGTGCACGAAATTTGGGCTTGGAAATAGATAGTGAGCTGAGATTTGAAAAGCATGTGGCTAATTCAGTTAAGAACTGCTTTTACAACTTCAAAGTTTTGTACAAAATGAGGCCTTACTTATCTGAACAACTGCGTGTTCAGTTAGTGGAATCCGGCTCGTTCAGCGAGTTCAGAATGCTTGTGCTCGATTCTGCTTCGATATTCCATTAAGAGGTCATGTAACACCATACTTGAATAAGCATTCAATCATGAAAATGCTGCACCGTCGAAAGCTACACCTTGCGTGTCTTCTCTTCGGGGTCATTACGTACAAAACCCCGCGTTACTTGTATGAGCAGCTCTCCTGGGTATCAAGTCGTAGAATGGTCAATTCTAGGACGTGTGCGGTACAACTTGCTTCTGAGCGCCATTATACAGCCGGCTTCCGCGGGAATAATCGTTAAGCAGCATCAAGGTGCTGGCATAATATTCCACCACCTATTCGAAATTTGCAACATCTTAATGGGTTCAGAATTACATTAAAGATATTTTTAAAAGAGAACCAACTTTCACAATGCGACCTAAAACATGATACAAGTGGTATTTAGTTTAATTGTATTTTGATTTTGTTTGTTATTTTATTTTTTAAGAACGTATATATAACACATTATTTAAATTTATTCCCGATAATGAGTTCTCCTATTTCTACCTAAAGTGTATGTACTATGTATGTATGTATGGATATATATAGTTTAGTATTCTAGTTTTATGCTTTACAATGATGTAATGTCTACCGAGACGATACCTTGAGGGCACAGCGGAAGATCAGCGCTGGTTTTAACCGATCGGTATTATGCCGAGTCTGATGCCCCTTTTGGGACAAAATTATATTATTCTCGTATTAATCTTTAAGCCATTATACTGTGTGTGTATTATAATTTGTCCTAAATAACATTATTTTCTTTCTTTCTGTTCGGCTGTTTTGAATGTTGATACTAATTAATGTTTAATGATTACCAACTAACTAGTTCCGTTGGCTCAGCAACCCAAAGTGTGTCTTGGCCTCCGAAACGAGAACACGCCACCTGTTTTTGTTCTGTGCGGTTTCTTGTCTGTCGTAGGCATAGTTACGAGTGGAAGTTGACCTGTGTGACCTTCGGAGCTCACACAGGTCAACTTGTACTCCGTCCCTCCACCAGCACTCGGGGCTACCGACCGGACGTCGCCCATCGGGTCGTCCCAAATAGGCTCATTTTGCGCTTCAATCCTCGCCCATACGTTCCCCGTGACGGAGCCAACGGAGGCGGTGAGATTTTAACTCTCTTACTAGGTTAGGTTCGGACACAAGATTATCAGCCTCTAGCCATCCACCGTGTCTTCTTGTTGGGCCCGAAATCTTTTTTCGACTACTATCAATTGGTTCTCATCAAGATGGGTATCACGGCTTTATGAATCCTGACTTTGGTGCTTCTTCTTCGAAGCCAGGTCACTAGTGCCTTATGTAAGGCTACGCAGCACCTCAGGACGTATTGGATACGTAACTGGGTTTCATCCTCAACGATTACTTAGCCTTACATAATTCATATAACTTTTTGTACTGTTACTTCTTCGCAAATAAATTTAGTATTTTTTCACAAATATATTTATCGTAATAGATGTGGCGCCGTCTTGGGGAGGCCTACGTCCAGCAGTGGACTGTGAATGGCTGACGACGACGACGACGAATAGATGTTTATATTTTTAAATTATTATACAAAAAGAATAAAAATGTTACTTGCAGTATTATTATTACAAATACGACTGTTAGTATTAAATTAAAGCCATTAATAATTTTGAACTAAGTTGGGGTTTTTCGTATTGAGCGGAGCTTCCACGAGAACGTAATGGCACTACTGTAATATTAGAAACTGACCTGCAACGAAGCTGTTATCGAAATTCCGAGTTTGGCTGAAGACAAACAAAGGTCCCAAAGTTACTGAACCGACACAATATAGGGTTAAAAATGTACTCAATTCTAATTATGTAAAGTATCACAAATATTAAAATGATTTTAATAACAAACAATACATCGATCTAGCTTTTGACATGAAACGCGAGCGCCGAGAACTGGCTTTTACCGTTGACATGAAGCCAGCAGTCATTTCCACGACGCCGAATTCGAATTTGCAGTCACCTTTGAGTCTCGAGGCACCGCCGACGTCCTTGAAGATTTCTTGGACGATAACGGCGATTCCACAGGCGCGGTCCTTTTGCACATGCATTATTATTTTATTGTGAACCAAATAATACTTTATTTAATTCCTAATAAATTAAAGCGACACTACTGTATTTGAAAAAAAAAAAAAAACAATTTGTTTATTTGTCTAGAGAGAGGTAGATATGTTTATCTTCTATCTTGTTAAAAATTGAAAAAGAAAAATGGTTTCATAACAATAATTTGGAGGTGGTTTGGTTATTTTTTTCTCAACTTAAAATAACTATAGAAAAAATTACAAATAAAACACGTTACGTCTCATATCGTGAAAATTCATGAATTTTTTTTAGTAAATTGTTGATCGGTAAATACCAACTTAAAGTTGTTTCATTTCCACCCTACTTTCGACCTTGGTAGCAGCAGGAGTCTTAACACTGCTTATCGTAGTGTAAAATCTGTCGCGAAGTTCCGCGCGGGCCGTCGACTCAGTAGAGGACAGATACATCCTTTGGGAGAGTGGTCAGTGCGACAGGTCGACGAAGCGTCGCGTGCAGCGTCTTCGGGCCGATGCTTTATAACGTCGGTTATGACTGGATCCTTCGGGAGCCAGTAACAGATTACTTAGCAGATGACACCGTACTCACCGCACGCGCTGCTTCATTCGCGGAATCCTTGAAACTCGCCAACGCCGGGATGGCGATCGTGGTCCAGAGAACAGGTAAGCCCCTGTGGATTTGACCGTTACAGTTCCACAGGGGTGGATATTTGCGTCGGGTCTAAAATGAATTATCTGGGGCTCATTCGCAAGCGCACTTTGATCAGCTAGGTCCAGCTGGTAGCAGGCGCCCTAGCCCGGCTCCAACATCAGGAGACCAGGCGGGGCGACTGGAGAGCTCTACTCCGCCATCCTTAGGAGTATGGCTCTGTACACTGCCCACTTGTGGGGGTGGGCGCAATGTAGAAGATAGGCTTTGTTTCTAGTTGAATTGTTTAATATCTGTGATTCGCTATTATACAGAAAATAATTTCATATTAAACAAATGAGAAGAATGACAATGTCGACGGTGTGTGGGGCGCGGAGAAGGTGTGTTCCGGCAGGCGGGTCCATTTTGATTATCCTTTTCTGGGCCCCAATACGGCTATTGCAATCTCGTCAAAATCGCAGGACACTATCGTCTTGATCGTAGGTTTGCCCGATTTCGGTATTCTGTTAATTCCAATGGCGTGACACGGGTAGCGTACTCTACCTTTATAAATATTTATTTATAAGCGAAAACTGGTGAAAGAAGTGTTAAAATGGTAGCTTTTCAATAATGATAACATGTATAGAAATGAGTGAAACTGTTAAGAATCTGGGAGTCGTCATTGACAGAGGCCTGTCTTGGCGGCCTCACGTAACTGAAACCAGTAGGAAACTTTTCGCGTCATCTGCTTCGTTCAGAAGGCTAACGAATTTCCTACCTACTGCTACTAAAGGTTACTCTTGCACAATCCTTGCTTCTTCCCCTACTTGATTATGCAGATGCCTGCTATCTAGACATGACCCAAGAACAATTATATAAGCTAGAATGCCTTCAAAATGTTTGTATCTGTTTCGTATTTGGTTTGAGTGAATATGACCATGTGTGTTACCTGTTCGCGTTTGCCGGAATGTTCACTTACTCTCACTTCAGCACAATATCCTTTACAATCCCTGTACTCCCCGATAAGAAACTTTTTAGCTTTCTCTATCAATCTCATTCCTGTAATTTGCGCTCAAATGGAAATCTTTTGTTGACAATACCTGCACACACTTCTTCCTTCGTAGGAAACTCTTTTGCTGTACAGGCTGTTCGCCTGTGGAACTCCCTCCCTTTACCAATCAGACAAGCATTTAAAGGTATGGTCACTGACCATTATTGGTCCATTAGTATCAGTATATATGTGTAATATCATCATATATCTAATTATATATAAGTATTTTATTTTGATTTTATTTTATTCTTTATACACCACCAAAAATCTTGTATTGAAATTTAGTTTTAAATCTCTTTAGACACCGGACTGCCTGGAAGAGGTCGCTATAAGCGCTGAGGCCGCCCATTGTTCTAATGCAAAAGTATCCATTGTATATATCAATTGTCTAGATTTAAGTTCATTCAATAGTAAATTAAATTACATGTTGCCATGTCATGCTGTCACTTATCGAAAGCATTCAACTCATACAACAATCATAGTTTTAAACGTGTATGAATGTTCTGGGAGTTAAAACAGTTAATTAAAATAGCACTTTAAATTAAACATATACCAGTAGGTATTTGAGTAACTGAACGAGGAAAATAAGGAGTTATAATAAGGACAACAATAGCAATAATAGTTTGTAGGCATTCATATATGAAAATAACACGGGTCACGCTGATAAGACCTGCCCGGAGGTCACTTCTCACAACTTAGATCTCTCAACAATTATTATTTGAAACTATACGTAGTGTTTTAATAAATAGTGAGATTGAGCATAATGCCTGTAATTTTAATAAATGTGTTACCATCACCCATGGACACCAAAGATCTTTAAAGGGCGACTGGGGTCTGGCCGCAGGGGTGGTGTCCATCTAGACAGGCAATTCGTTCGGCACAGATTCTTCTGATCCTGAGCACCTGTAAATTCCTGACTGCAGCGACTACCGAATGAATGAATGAAGTAATGAAAACTCTTTATTGTTCAACATAACTTAAACCTAGACATTTCATATAAATAAATTTCAATTAGAACAAAGAGCGGCCTTATCATAAGTGATAAGCCATCTCTTCCAGGCAAATCGGTGTCCAAAGAGACATTACATGAAAAATTAAGTAATATTTGGTGGTTATATAACTACAATAATAAACTAATATGTATGTATATACATACTAGAGTTTATCCCGCGGCTGCGCCGCGGGTTAACCCCTAGTGCGTGTCTCTTGTTTATAGAGCAAGTGCTAAAGGTTATATTATATAACATTTTTTATGTATTTGCCCACGGAAGATTCACTTCATTTTATATCGCTAATTATACCATCCCTCGTCTATCTGTCAACAAAATAAATTAAAAAACTTGACCAAAAAGGCCAAAATGGTCTAAATGACCAAAAGACCACAGTAACCGACATGGCCAAAATGACGGAGTAGGCAAAAACGACCAAAATGGCCAAAATAATCAAAATGACCAAAGAGGCCAAACTGACCGACATTGCCAAAATGACCAAAAAGGCCAAAATGACCAAAAAGGCCAAAATGAAAATTATCCCGGAAACTATCCCATTTTTCGGGATAAAAAGTATCCTATGTTCATCCTCGGTATCGAAAAAATATATATACTGAGTTTCAGCCAAATCGGTCCAGTAGTTTTTACGTGAAAACGGAACAGACAGACAGACAGACAGAGTTACTTTCGCATTTATAATATTAATAGGGATAGGGATATATATAAATACATATTATCGCGCCTTTTTCCCATGGGGGTAGGCAGAGACTATAGATCTCCACTTGCGACGATCCTGACAACCTGAACAACTTTCGCTTCATCTACTTTCATTAATCTATAATTAAATATATATAATTATCTTTACATATAATAAAACTGTAGAGGTAAAAAAAATTTACAATGAAAAAAAATGCTTAAAACCTAGTCAGGGGGATGTAAGAAGTGAAATAGTATTTTTGTTTCTCTGTTTGTCTGTCTGTTTGTACCGGCTAATCTTCGAAACGACTGGACCGATTTACATGAAATTTTGTATGGCGGTAGCTTATATCCCTGGTCAACATATAGGATACTTTCGATCCCGAAATTAAAGAGTTCCCGTGGGATGTTTAAAAAACCGCACCACACGGACGAAGTCGCGGGCATCAGCTAGTAATAATATATATAAATTACATATAATTATAAGCGAATAATAGTAGATTTCCATTTACAGCAACAAATTTTATTTAATGGACAAATAATGGTCAGTGGTCAATAGTTTGAATGTACAAATGTATGTAGCCTGTCTGATTTTCAAGGGGAGGGAGTTCCACACGCGAATAGCCTATACGGCAAAAGAGTGTTTAGGTATTGTTAGCAGAAGATTTTCATTTGATCGCAAATTACAGTAATGAGATCGATAGATGAAACTATAAAGTTCCTTCAGATATGGGGGAGTACAGGGGTTGAAAAGGATAATTAAATTGTGCTGAAGTGAGAGTAAGTGAACATGGACGCTTAGAATCAGGAGTAAGGTTGGCTAAATACTAAGGATGCCCAAGTATTCCGAAGCCAACATCTCAAAATGCAACAGCAACGGCGAACCTGTAAGCCATTCTTTTTTACCAGGGGCAATCCGATTGAGGACTAAGCCGCGACAAGAGCAGAACCTTGGGGGGATTCGCCAGATCGGGGGTGGCACTAGCATGCCCAGTCAGAACTGGTGCCATGCTATTACCCACTAAAACCCCTGGGTGTTCCGTCCTTCGCCTTATGCCAGAGCTACGGATATATTATGACCTAGCCTCTCCGCAGCCCTGGCAGGCGTGGGCCCCCCTCACGAGGCCTCTTCCATTGCCGGGGGACTGAACCTGTAAGCCAGCGTTATCTCGATGAAACTAAATAATGTTTGATACTTTACTTTCTGGCGCATTTCTTTACAACTTTTGAAGAGAAACTTCTATATAGACAAGTGGCAAAACGAGTCGCAACAAAACTTTAACTTGAAGTGTTACGGGCAGACTGTTAATGTACTTGTCCAATTTGAAAACCTGCCGCTCGTTTGCCACTTGTTCGTAGAAGTTTTTTTTTAATTTAAGAGAGCCCATAATTTCCATTTCCAACGGAACGGCTCGCCTTTCTGTTACGGATTCGAGACGATGGTGCTTTCCACGTCATATAGACTGTAATTTGGTTTCTGGGTCGTAATGGTGAAACCACGGTATATCAACAAAAAGTTTAAAATTAACTAAACCACATGTTAACTAGCAACATTTTACTTTTGACTGCTTCTATTGTTCTGGCCAGCCTGTAGACAATGTTAATCCAAGCTTCAATTAAACATATTAATAAGATTTAGTTGTCCATTAAAAAAGAATGTATAGTAAATTAAACCAAATTTAAAAGCAGAGAACTTTATTTAAAAGAACAATATTTTTCAAAACATACATTTCTTAATATATTTAAATGCAATATTTCACATACAACTTGTACAACTTACAATTGCTTATTTTGGTGAGCAATGAAGTATTCATTGTAATCGGACCAATCGATACTACTTCTCCGTTCAATTCATTCCGATATCTATCACGAGGGCCTCACTATCTGTTAAAATTTCACCTAAGTTCTAAGGCAAGTGAAGGATCAGTAAACATATAGGAAGCGGCCATTAAGCAATCGTAATGAAATAAATTATTTACATCACCAGCGTGAGAATTGTTGTCAAAATTTTAAATCATAAAAACACATTCTCGATTTTAAAATAACAATAATATTCATACAAGACAGCTATTCCGCTGATATTAGACGGACCCACCAAATTGAATTAATTTGGTTGAATAGCGCAGAACTGAAAAGACATAACGGTATTCAATAACACAGGTTTATGTTTATATGGATCACTTTGGTGATTCATCCACTTTTGTTACGCAACGTCTAATATCAGCTTTAGGTATTCATTAAGGTTTATTTTTAAAAATATCATCTATAATCTGTTGAGGAATTTCAGTTTTATCTTCAGTTTTGGGCTTCTGCATCTCTGAATCTCCAACCCTCACATCTATGTTGTAATATTCTTCTTTCATAGGAATTATTACTTCTTCTTCGTTCACTATACTGCAACCTTTAACGTCGCTTCTGTAGGAGAATCTAATTTTTAACATGCCGTCTAAATACTCCCAGCCTCCTTCTTTGATGTTAACGATGCTCGGCAGCACTCTAACCTCGTTGTACTCTTCTTTAGTTCCAATCTTCTCGGCTTTGATGGAGACTACTCTGTATTTCGCTTTGACAACAATGCTATTTACGTCATAGTTTTCCAATTGCACTACTAGTCTATACTTGTCATTGTCATATTGCTCCACGGTGCTTTCACGGCAGTTTTCCAAAGCCCTTCGATCTGCGTCAGCCAGTTCCTGCGCAATGACACTGAAATTGCGTTCATATTGGTGCCCATGTCTGCCGTAGTCGTGATGGGGTCCGTGATATTTATGGGTCCAGGGCTTGTGGTTGTGATGGCCATGCTCGCAAGAAGCGGCGACGTAGCTCACGAGAAAGAACAGCGCGAAAAAGCGATACATGTTGTTGTAGAATCTCATACGCGACTGGCGGCTCTGAGGTCAACTCCTTTGATATAGTGCTAATCGGAGTACTGTTAGGCATAAAAGTGGCTTGTCTAATTTTAAAATTGAAAGTAGTTTTTCCTTGTTTTTGTTGCGTAGAAATAACTTATACGTATCGTAGAAATCAAATACGTGGTGAAACTATCAAGAATTTCCAATGCATTCAATTAGATATACACACAGACCACATCTATATTTTATGTTGTTGGTATTGTGGCGATTATGGTGGAACCATTTAGTTAGTTTAAGAACTTTTAGAAAAAGCTAGAAAATTCTGGAAGGAAAAGACAAAGACGTATATATTTCAGAGAGGGATATATGATAAACGTAAGTTCTAGAATAGAAGGGTCGGGAAGGAAAAGTCTGAGGTAGATTGATGTTTAGAAAGGGACAGGTAGTAAATAAAAGAATAACGAAATTATAGATTCCAGAAGATTCTTCCGGGTATATAAGCAGCGTAAGGTGCGCCTACCGGGAAGTTTTTAGAGTTGAGTTCAGTTCAAGACAGCGAAACGACAAGTGCGATACGGAAGAGTTGGAAGAAAAGTGTAAAAGAAGACACTGACAAATTAAGTGGTGAATTTAGGGACAAGTTTAGTGGACAGTTAAGTGTAGAGTAGTTCGAGAGACGACATGACATAGGGTCTATCTGCCGCTATGTCTGCTAAGTAGAAATTGTGACTTTATGAATGCAATAGCTGGTAAAGCGGAGATCGTTTTCCGGCGTTTGTTCGGCAACGCGTAGTCGCAAACAAACTGCACAAATCATATAGATATATTACAGCAAGCTACAAAGAAAGAAAGTCGTGTTAGTTACACAATTTATAACTCAAGACCGGCTGTAGCGGTTTGGCAGAAAATTGGTGGGGAGGTAGCTTAGAACCAGGAGACGGACATAGGATACTTTTTATCGCGTTGGAACTGGTAGGTGGCGCTGAGATCGGGTTCTAGAATCCTCCTAATAACCTGGACCAATTTGGGTGATTTTGTTTTTGTGTATTTGAGTGGGTCCCCGCCATGGATGGTTTAATTTCGCAATTGGAACCCGTAGGTGGCGCTGGGATCGGGTCCTAGATTTTATTTTTTCGGAGCGGGACAACGTCTCTCGGGGCCGCTATTTATTATGAAAGGGGTTCCGTATGGGCACAGCATAATCCAATACATCACTGCTAATTAGAATTCCGTTTTTGGTTTTGTCTATTTTCGCTCAGACATATTTTGTGTGTTTGCAACACCCATGCCATGGACTAACATTACCATAGTCAAGTGAACTAAAGAGATGTATTCACTGCATTGACTTGTGACAACGATTGTACGCGTTGGCTGATAAAATCATTTTCTGGGAACGGGGTGATTACGTGACAAAATAAATAATTATTAATTCGGAGAGCAATTATTATCTGTATCATTTTAAAATTCGACCCTAGGGTCTAAAACCACCGTTTTTGGAGAAGCGCTTAGTGACATTGACATAAACAAACTGGTAGATGTAACACACTATAACTGTGTACTATTATACAGGTGGTATTTTTTAACGCCACCTGGCACGAGAGTACTCTACATAATAGAGATAGAAAATTTTACTCCAAAGGAACATTTATTTATTTTTGAAAAGAAATAAAACTGCATTCAAAGACCGACCGACAAACCGACCGATAATTAAGATTTTAGTCGGATCGATTCCCGGATGAAGCAAGAGAATTTTCGAAAATCTTTGAATGCAGTTTTATTTATTTTCAAAAATAAAGAAATGTCTCTTTTGGAGTAAAATTTGCTATGTCTATTATTTAGAGTACTTTCCCTTTAGGTGGCATTAAAAAGTCCCACCCTGTATAGTATTGCTCTATCGAGCAGAACTACGTTTTTCTAATGTTTTGAAATAAATATGTATTATAGCTTTTTCTGAATCGAATTGAGTTAATGCAAAAACCTTTTGGTAGCAACACTATTTTGGGATTTCGCCAGAGATTAATACAACATTACAGATTAAATACAAATTTAATGTTATACCGTTATTTGGAGGAAAATGATAATTGAAATATGTTTTTTAACATTATATAATGCAGTTTTGTTGATATTATGTACGTTCTATGACTTCCTTAGGTGACAAATCGGGCTTCTTATTTTGTAGTTATCATAATGCTCACATTGAAGCACCGCTCAATGCTTATCTACTAAATAAAAGTTACAAAGCATGAGGATTATCTCATTAAAACAATGGTTTACAGATTAAACAATTTTAATACACAAAAGCAATATTTACTATAGATACAATTTAGTGTTAAAATGGTCGAATAATCCACTTCTGAAACATTAAAACATTTTCGAATATTAAACTATAATAATATGAATTGGCAACCGTAGTTAGGCCTTTACTGAGCTTTTTCGTTGATAATATTTTCTTCAAGTTGTTTAGGCCTTTCAGTTTTGGGCTCCTCCGTCTCTGTATCTCCAAAGCTTACATCTGAATCAGAATTTTCTTCTTTCATAGGAATGATTACTTGTTCTTCGTTCACTATACTGCAACCTCCAATATCGTTTCTGTAGGAGAATCTAATTTTTAAAACACTGTCTAAATACTCCCAGCCTCCTTCCTTGATGTTTACCATGCTTGGTAGTATTCTAATCTCGTTGTACTCTTCTCTGGTTCCTTTCTTCTCGGCTTTAATGTAGATGGCTCTGTATTTCGCCTTAACAACAATGCTATTTACATCGTAATCGTCCAGTTGGACTATTATTCTGTACATATCTTTGTCGTACCTCTCCACGGTGTTTTCGTTGCAGTATTGTAGAGATTTTCGATCGGTGTCGATCACTTTGCTAACAATGGAATCGAATTTATTTTCATCGTGCTTCCAGTGTCTACCGTAGTGGTGTTGATGCCCATGATAGTTATGGTGCCCGGGCTTGTGGTTGTGATGTTCGTGTCCGCAAGAAGCGATGGCATAGCTCACGGAAAACAACAGCATGATAAGACGGTACATGTTGTGTTGCTGGAGTGTCGAACGCTACTGATAGCTGTGAAGTTGTCGGTCAGTGCTGTTGTTGCTATTGAGCTTATCGGTGTACTGTTATGGATAAAACTGATTGTTTTGTTTTAAGATGCACCATATACAAGTATACATTATATGTTCTTTTATGTTTGCGTATAGACAAACTGGCAGACGGGATATCTGCAACACTAAAGGAGCCGATGCGTTGCCTACTTCATCAAGACTTTAAAAATCTGTTCACGTCCTTTTTGAAGAACCCCATACTGTATCGCTCTGGGAAAACTGCGGAAGGGAGCTCATTCCACATCTTGTTCACGTATGGCATAAAAGAGCTAAAGCCACGTACAGTGGATGACTTCCAGGTGTCGAGGAAGTGTGGGTGAACTCCCAGTCCCCGGGGGCAATGCGGTGGTAAAATGGCGACGTAGGGACCAAACCAAACAGCTACTCAGAACACTCCCCATTGTACAGACGGTAGAACGCGCTTAGAGCGCCCATGTCTTTTCTGAGGCGGACCACTCGGCGCTGCAAGGAGTCAAGTGGGAGCAGCCGTTACTGAGGTGCCCCAACCCATAGATGGGAGCAGTAGTCCTCATCATATTACGAATTAAAGTATTATTTCTTTCCTGTTGAAAAAAATAATTAATAGAATGTACTTGATAACAAAATTCACAATGTTTTGTATAAATTATATACTAACATCTATTGCAATATTAGTAGTAGCCAGAAAAATATTTAAAAACTGTCAGATGTAGTACTGCACGTCAGAAGTGAAAATGTTGTATGTGAGAGTGACGGTCATGCGAGTTCAATGTTTTTCCCCATCGCGAAAAGTGCCAAAAATGCCTAAGGAAATTTTCACTGCAACAAGAATCTAAAAAATCTTGAAGATTAATTTCGAATTGCACTTCTACTGGCGTTATGGATTCGGATATTGAATAATGCTAACTCCGAAATTTTATTACTGTTCACGACAAAAAAAGTTTTATTGTCTTTTGAGTTTTTATTCAATATTTTAAATATAGTAATATGTCATATTAGAGAAAAGTCATTCAGAATAATACATTATAATAGAAAAAAACCAATATTTTATGAATTAATACAAAATCCATTCCCTCTCCAACAACCACCATGTTTATCGGCATGATACAGATTATTAAGATTGTTTACGTTTGTAGCCATTTTTAAAGAACTTCCAAAAGGAGGAGAGTCTCAATTTGACTGCATGTCTTTTCTTTGCATGTTTGTTAAACGATTTCACCGTGAATTGTGAACCGATTTTCAACATGTTTTCATTATTCGGAGGAGTTTACTCCTGATGTGGTCCGATTGTCACGTAGGCAGGATGTGAGTAGCGGATCCCACGGAAATCGAGAGCAGGTTTGTTTTTGAAGAACGTCGAGCACCTACACTTTACGAAAGGGAAATTTATGTGTGTCAGTAGAACAATTCCAGTCCCTTGAAATCTTTTTTCTAAATCTAATTCAAGGAACTAAAAAGATGACAATATTTTTTTAATAAAAACCAAACTGTCTTTAAACGAAAAATAAATTAATATTTTCTACAATAACTTCAAGTCGGTGACAAGTAGAACATAAAAACAACAAAATGCACCGACTGCAAGGTGAATGAAAAATATGTTTTTTATTATTGATCGATAGCAATTCTATGTAATCAAATGTATGTTTCTTTATTTATTATCATTGATATGCAGAATGAAGTTGGTGACAGTGTTGGCAACGCCAACAAACAATTAATTGTTGACTTTATCACACAGAAAATTTTCCTCCAAATGTAATGGTGCAATTTTTATATATTAATTAAATTCTCTCAATGTACAATTCCATACCCTTTCCTTTATTAGTTTGATTTAATCAGACAGCACGCAGCCTTGTGATAAACCAGCAGATGGGCTTGACAGAGGAGCAGCAACCGGCGATAGCGAATTCGAGGCAGCGCCCATCGAGGAAGCTGGAAATGCAACTACAAAGTTCCTTGGGTATCCTGTTGCGATGGTAGCTTCATAAGAAGTGCCCTATGCCAGACCTGGTCGAAGCCCTTGGCGATGTCTAGGCTGACAGCCAAGCCTTTTTTGCTCTCAAGGATTTCAACTCAACGATGCGTGAGGTATGTCAAGAGATGCCAGTAGAACGACCATGGCGAAAGCCATACTGACGACCGCTGAGCATCTGGGAATCTTAGATAACCTAGGAACTGTATGTTGATAATCCGCCCCATCACCTATGTGAGTGTAGAAGTTATCGCAATTAGCCTATAAATAGCCGGGTCTGTCCTCTCACCTTTTTTAAGTTAGGCTTGGCCCATGGAGATCGCAAGAGACTGGACAGAATGTCACTCGTCCCTTGCAAGATGGGGCGGTCGCTTGTGGGGGATGTGATTTGGGTTGACACACTGGTCCCGTCTTCCAACGACCGCGTCCGAGACTGGCGACGCCGCCGCTTCAGCTGCAGATGGCAAAAGCTTCAAATATGAAGCCTCAGAAAAAGTTAATATTAGGCCCTTGGGGTCCATTTCAAACAGTTTCTTCAAATAGATCTAAAAGAAGGTGTAAGAAACTCGTTTACTGCCGATGATAAAAAGGCTGGCTCATATTTCGCCCAACAAATAAGTATTGCCATTCAGCGTGGCAATGCAGCCAGCCTCCTGAGCGCGCTCCCCGTCGGCAGAGATCTGCTACATAATGTACTTTAGTTTTAATTTACATCTCCAAGTTGAACCTACAATTACGACAGAAGCCTACATAATATTCACTATACTGACTTGTGGCAAGGACTGTACTAGTTGGAGGATAATAGTGTTTTGTATGCTGCGGGATATTCACGTGTCAAAGGTTGTCATTCTCTGTGACGATAAGGCTTCACCACTTTGGGAAATACGTTTTCTAATATTTTAACCAACTTCCAACTGTTTTTTTGTAGGGTTTTACTCGATTTCTCCGTCAATTGTGGGCCGGATTTTCACGATATTTCTTAATCGAAAGGAGTATACTCCCGAATTGCTCCCATAGTCATTACGTAGGGATCTGATAACTTATTCTCAGGAAAATCGAGAGAAACAAATTATTTTTTGCGCGATCTGACCCTCAAATGTAGATTTGCAAACTATTTTTTTTATATTACGAAATAGTTTACTCCCGAGGTGGTCTCATAGTCACCAAGTCAGAATCTGATGAGTGGTTCCCAAGGAATTGGAGAGAAACCATCGAAAGTTGACTGAAATATTAACATACAAGCCGTTCAGTTCTAGGATGGCAGGTACCCCGGTACTAACCAGAGCTCAATATATTATATCATAGAGAGTCGTAACGAAATCATGTCGTAAAATTCTGCAGGCACTTGTGATACACGATAAACCAGGGTGACCGAGGCGCTCCATCTTATCTCCACGCTGGCAGCGGTGTGGGACAACACAGGCCGCTCCTAGGCAGCCTTATTTTAATTTATCGTCCAGAAAAGTGGTCAATTCGCTGCGAGATGTACCTGTAGCCATAAGCCAGACTCCCAAAGCGAAACAGCCAGGAGACGGACTCGCTCAATCTTATTGGCACACGTATGCAAAAAACATAGTATGCACCAACAAGCAAAGCGAGCCGTCCCTTAGCATCTGTGACTTTAGGTTTAACAATACAATTTAATGATAAACTTATTTCATTGTTGTTTTAATATTTTCCTTCGTTGAGGAGTTGCCTGGAAAAGATAGCTTTGAGCGTATGAATGAATGAAAACTCTTTATTGTTCACCACAACACAAACCTAGACATATAATATAAATTAATTTCCATTAAAATAATGGGCGGCCTTATCGCTTACAGCGATCTCTTCCGAGCAAATTGCTGTCCAAGGAGACATTACAAGAAAAATTACATAGTATTTAGTGGTTTAACTAAATTGAAACTAATTAAATCGTAATTTAAAAAAAAAAACCATGCATCGTACTCGTTTATCTTTCCACGCGGTCGAGTTGTATTGTATATTTTAAAATAAAACAATGCCAGAACGGAGGGGTAGGGCAGTCAAGCGACGATTACGATACGAGATACGAGCAAGACGTTAATCAAAGCGATAACAGAAGCGAGGCAAGACCTGTGTATATTTTGGTGACGTCTTATTATTATATCTAACGACTTTTTGCGTCCAGTTATATTTGTACCTGTGTTATACGTGTTTGTATAGTTCTATAGTAATTCCAACGGAATTTTAATTCGAGTCGCGCTCTCATAACAATGATCAAGTGTTTGAATGTACAAATAAATGTATGTAGCTTGTCTGATTTTCAAGAGGTGGGTGTTCCACAGGCGGACACCCTGTACCGCAAAAGATTTTGGTATAAGTCTTCCGTGTGGACTGTGAGGTCACTCGCGCATTCATCACCAGCTCCGAGGGACGATGGCCGGCCCAGTTGTCTCATGGCCTCACCGTTTATTAGCCGGAGATCTGGTTCTCTCCGGCTCCTCGACATCACCGCGCGGTGAAAGGGGGCGATGCAGTCTCCCCGCCGGTCACCCGCACGACCAGCTGGAGATCGTCTGGACGACCCTCCGTCTCTGGTGAGAGGGGAGCGTGGCGGACTGCTCCTTCCCCCGCTCCGCGGCCTCCCTCGCGGACATGACGGTCCCGCAGAAGGAAGCGACCATGGCCTGCACCACGGCCGGGAGGGACAAATCCGCCCCGATGGCCGTGACGAGAGGCGAGTCACCCGCTCCTACTTTACCCATATTCCCCGAACATTGCAACGGGCAGACGCCATAGGCTCAGGTCTCTAGTTCCACTAGCAGTCCTTCCCTATAGCCCGGTACCTTTTTTGTTCATTTCTTCAATAGTCCTACACTGTCCTGGGCTTGTACCTGGGAACATTTTTATATAACATAGACAGGAATATTCGCTGGTCACGCCACATTTACATTAAATTTGTCAAGGAGGCGGTACGTGTTAGCCTTTCATAAGCTCTCCAAAAGTACGGGTGGTCTTCCAGGACATACAATATAATAATAGAATGTTAATAATAAAATAAAAACTACAATAGAACCAACTGTTTTATTACGAACAAAGTTTATCAGGCATCAAATTGTTATTTAAAAACAATATTTGTTATCATGTTACTATTTAAATTCATGCAGTATCTTCAAAGCTTAGAGTATTAAACACTTGAAATCGATTATAATTGTTAGGACATAATAAAGAGGATTTTAATTCCTTTTTGTGTAACTGCATTTTGACATTATCTTAACGCCACCTAGAGGCTAAATTTTAAATAAATCGCTTATTGTAATAGAAGCGGAACGCGCTTGACAACGTCACTTGACAGGCGCGTCAGCCGTGACGTGCCGGAGCTTCATACCCCCTCTCTGGTTCCACGCAAGTATACTATTAAGATTTACAAATTAAGATACCTGTATTGTGGACAATAAAATAAAACCATCGAAGACTGGAACATATTTTTATTAACAATAATACAGTTATATAATACGAAACACTATAAAATCACTTTAAAGTACTCGTATAGCGAAAACTCATAAAAAATAAACTTAATGAAATGGAAAAATATATTCGACTCTTAAATTATAATGACAATTTGAATAGACATTGAGTAGTCAGTGAGCTCTGTCGTTGATGATATTTGCTTTGCATTAATCTATTTGGGATTCTCAGTTATTTACTGTTCTTCTGCGATTTAAGCTTCTATGATACGTCAAGGCCAAATCTAATATCTATAACGAAATCTTCTTCTTTCATAGGTATTATTACTTCTTCGTTTTCGTTCATTCTGTCGCAACCTTTAATTTCGTCCTTGAACGGGAATCTAATGTTTAACATGCCATCGTTGTACTGCCACCCACCATCCGTAATGTTCACGATGCTCGGAAGTACTCGAACCTCGCTGTACGAAACCAGAGAAGTTTTGCTATCATTCCTCTCGGCTTTGATGGAGAGTGCTCTATACTTCGCTTTGACAACAATACTCTTTACATCATAGTTTTCTAATTTGATTATATATCTGTAATTGTTATTGGTATAGCGCTCCACGGTGTTGCCATTGCAGCTTTCCGAAGCTTTTCGGTCAGCGTCGACCAGTTTTTGGACAGTCTTATCGAACTTGTAGTCATGCAGCCACGATCCGCCGGAGGGTATGCCGTATTTCCAAAAGCAGATGGGTCGGTCGTCGAGGCTGAAATGAGCGGGAACGTAGCCCACGAAAAGCAACAACACGAACAGATAGCACATATTGACGTGGCAGAGGATCGGATGCGACTGCTGGTTATTCGCAAAGTCCGCATAGATAATACCATCCCTAATAATATTATAAATGCGAAAGTAACTCTGTCTGCCTGTCTGTCTGTTCCGTTTTCACAGAAAAACTACTGGACCGATTTGGCTGAAACTCAATATTTATTATTACTCGACGTACGAGCCTTTATTTGTTTATTTATTATACATATGTTTTGTGTTTATGTGTAAAAATTGTCAAATTATTATTATTGTGTTTTTTTTCTTTTATGTATAGCGTCGTATTTTTAGTCAATAAATCTTTTTCTTTCTTGTTTCTATATATTTTCGATACCGAGAATGAACATAGGATACTTTTTATCCCGAAACATGGGATAGTTTCCGGGATAAAAATATATTTGTCTTTTTGTTTCTTATGCTTTTACGGAAGAACTAATGGACCGATCTGCCTGAAATTCGGTATATATCTACATTTTATACCGACGGTGGACACGGGAAACTTTCATCCCGGATAATGGCATAGATTTTGGGATAAATTTATGTAAAGGTTATCCCAGAAAATATGAAAAGAAAGAAAAGAAAAAAAGAATTTTTTTATTTGTGATTTGCCATTTTCGTCCTTTTGTTTATTTTGGTCAATTTGGTAGCTGTGATAGTCTTGGTAGTTGTGGTAGACATAGTTAGTAGGTTTGGTATTGTGATAAATTTGGTTGGTAGTTGTGGTTGACTTGGTTGGTAGTTTTGATAGTTGTGGTAGATTTGGTTGGTAGTTTTGGTAGTAGTGGTAATAGTGGTAGTTTTGGTTGGTAGCTGTGGTAGTTTTGATAATAGTGGTAGTTTTGATAATAGTGGTAGTTTTGGAGGATGTGGTTGGTAGTTTTGATAGTTGTGGTAATAGTGGTAGTTTTGGTTGGTAGCTGTAGTAGTTTTGGTAATAGTGGTAGTTTTGGAGGATTTGGTTGGTAGTTGTGGTTGACTTGGTTGGTTGTTTTGATAGTTGTGGTAGATTTGGTTGGTAGTTTTGGTAGGTGTGGTAGTTTTGGTTGGTAGCTGTGGTAGTTTTGATAATAGTGGTAGTTTTGGAGGATTTGGTTGGTAGTTGTGGTTGACTTGGTTGGTAGTTTTGATAGTTGTGGTAGATTTGGTTGGTAGTTTTGATAGTTGTGGTAGATTTGGTTGGTAGTTTTGATAGTTATGGTAGATTTGGTTGGTACTTTTGATAGTTGTGGTAATAGTGGTAGTTTTGGTTGGTAGCTGTAGTAGTTTTGGAGGATTTGGTTGGTAGTTGTGGTTGACTTGGTTGGTAGTTTTGATAGTTGTGGTAGATTTGGTTGGAAAATTTGGTAGTAGTGGTAATAGTGGTAGTTTTGGTTGGTAGCTGTGGTAGTTTTGGTAATAGTGGTAGTTTTGGGAGGATTTGGTTGGTAGTTGTGGTTGACTTGGTTGGTAGTTTTGATACTTGTGGTAGTTTTGGTAGTTTTGGTAGCTGTGTTAGTTTTGGTAGTTGCAGTAGTTTTGGTAGGTATAATTAGTAGGTTTGATAGTTTTAGTAGGTTTGGTTTGTAGTTGTGGTAGTTTTGGTCGTTTATTTTGTTTACAGATAGATAGACGGGGGATATATATTAAATAAAACTAAAACGGATTTAAATACAGGTTTGTATGGAAGACCAATCATTTCTCAAGTTTATAGATAAAATATAAAAATTCAAAATCTATAGATAAAAGTGCGATAGTAACATTAGGTAGGACATAGATACTTTTCATCCCGGGAGATGGGATAGTTTGCAATATAAAATAAAGTAAATCTTATGAGGGCAATTAGCACCAATATTAAACAATTTAACCTGTTTTAACACCGGCTGTTTAAACCAGAGGTACGCAACAGAGTTTGACCCGCGGCAGGGCCGCAGGTAAACTCTAGTATATATATATATATATATCTATATTAGGGTGATCCAAAAAAAAATTTTTTTTTTCAAACAGGCTCAAAATTTTCTTTTGAGTGTAAAAAAAAACTGTGAAAAGAACCCTTAATATTAATATTAAGATTGTCCTCATCGCATTTTTTTATCCCCATAAGAATAACACAGGAAATTTTTTTTTTGCTTCTTCTGATTTTTGTACCGTTCAAACGAATGGTTGACTGATAAATCACTGTTCCAATCTGTATAGAAAATTGAACGTTCTACAAAAAAGGTCTGATAACATTTTTTGATTTGTCCACGCGTTCAAAAGTTATTCAAGATCAAAGTTAAATTGTTCAAAAATTTAATCGAATTTTATAAATTACACCGAAACTTTTGGTTTCAGTCTCAAAATAAGGATCAAATTTTTTGTCAAACATAAATTAGACTTCTGATAAATGTTGACCAATATTTTTTTTTATTGCATCAAATAAATATAAGCTTTATAAGCTTTTAAGGATTTTTTTGCAATAAATCAAAAAATAAACAAATTTATTCTATTATTATGTTCACATTCATTTTATTAATAAGCTTTGCTTAAAAATTGCTCATCTTAACATTAAATATTTATGATTGAAGTGATTTTTTATAACAATTTGAAGCATGTAGTAATAAAATAGATAAATAGAAAATAAGCCAATTGTAATAGCGAAAAAGTAAAAAACAAAACTATGATATATTAAGGACCTTTTTGTAAAAATGCAAAAAAACCAAAATGAGATAAAAAGGTCTGGCGCAGGGGAATATTAAAAAAAAATTGAAGCTTATATTTACATATATAGGTAATTTACACACACATTTAAAAAAAACTAGTCTTATTACATACATTAAATAAATAAATAAAAATTACTCACCTATAACGTATTTGATACACACACGCATATATTATACTCTTTTGTTTATTTAATATTTTTTAAGTTTTCCAACTTGTATGCATAATAAATCAAGCGCGGTATTTGTTTGATTTTTGTTATTCCGACGTTTCTTTTTTTTTGTTTATTGTTGAAGTCAAATTAACCGTATAGCCTTGGCGAAATCTCTGCTTATAGTATAGTAGTAGTAGTCTTTGACATTAATATTACGGTCGGATTTCGACCAGGGGAGACCACTAGTTATAATTATTTGTTTATATACCACATGTCAAATGTCGCGGGTTTTCTTTATCTTCGACGATAGGGGGATTCGACCGCTTCGGCTCACTACGTACTTTGTTTACTTATTTTAATTAACTCCTATCTTTAACCGTCATCCACGGATGACAATGAGTTTTTTTTATGGAAGTTGAGGGTTGCGTTTGACTACTGCCTCACCTGATGTTGAGTGACGCAGTCTAGGGTGCAGCACGCCTACCTACAAGATACCTATTCACTCGTGACTTAAAGATTTCAAGATTGTATTCGTCAGGAAAAACAGACTCCGGCAAATTATTCCAATCTTCGGCAGTGCGCACCAGAAAAGAAGTGGCAAAACGCTTGGTTCTGACTGGTGGTGTTTCCACCATGTAACGGTGGCGTAAACCGGTCCGTCTGGTTGTCCGATGGTAAAAAGGGGATGGAGGAATCAGCTCGTGCAATTCTAAGGAACATTGGAATCCCCGAAATGTATCCGACAGAAGACAGTCAGCCCCGCGACCTTGCGTCTATGCTCTAGACTTTGGTGTCGAGCATCAAAAAGGCGATCATCGCCGACCAGCTTCCTGGCTCTTTTCTCAATTGATTCCAACGCCAAAACTATGATTAATAAATTAAATTACGACGGTGATTTTTTTTATTCACCAGAGACGTAATCCGCCGCGAAGACATTTTCTGACACCTTTAAAAAAAACCCATTACGTGGCGCTGTGGGAATACCACGGCTGGGAGCTCATTCCAGATTTACAGGAGCGCAACAGAAACGTTGCGTATGAGCGAAGGCGCAATAGTTTAGAAGTTCAATTACACTTACAGAAGATTTACATACATACATAACTTCTCGCCAGGTCCCTTGCGGGGTAGGCACGAACAACAGAGCGCCACACAGGCTCATTCTTACACACCTCACTTGCTTCTTCGATATTAATAGCTCTTGTCATGCACGCTCGTCTGTTCTTAAGGCTCCTGATATCACCTTCTGCTAATACATGATCAATTTGATCATGGAAAGTGTGTCGTGGCCTTCCGCGACTTCTGCATCCATCCACTTTTGCATTGTATATCTGTTTAGTCATTCTTTCATCATACATTCTTTCCACATGCCAAAACCACCGGAGCATTCCTTTCCTTACCTTCACCCCGACACTCTCTTTTAGACCAACTCTCTTCTTATTTCGGTATTACGAACCCGGAAGATTTAGGTAGGTATATTTTTTACAGATGCGATTGACTTATTCCGCAATTACCGTTTTATAAATTTAAAAGTCGAGTCAATCAATTACAATACAATGCCGATAGAAAGCGACGTCAACCATCCAGTCCCAACACTAGTTGGATGGCGGCGGCTGGTTGCGAGACCGGAGGCCCGAAGGCCTTCCGATGCCCGGAAACAAATCATACAAACATTAACACTAATTCATACGTCGTTACAACTTTCCGCACTATTGTTGTTACGAGTTGAGACCATTTCGGTTTTCGACAAATGTTTGTTTTACGAGTCCATCACTGACACTTCGATGCTTTATCGCTGTTGTAAAACAACAACCCTTGTTTTGTTTATACTTTGCTGTTATTTAAGATGAATGGCCAACTTTATAATTGGACTGTAAGTTTCTGCGTTATAAATATGATTTTAATTAATCGCTTTGTAAATAAAGCTTGTCGTATCTAATTTGTTTGACATTTTTCGTTTTTAGATGTCCGTCATCTTTTAACAAAAAGGGAACCATTACGGGAGAGTGTTCGACCTACGTGATGATACACTGAGAATGCTTGGCAGCTTAAGAATAATTTATTCAATTTGTTTTTGGAAGTTTTATGGAAGTATAGATTTGCGTTTGACCACTGTCTCACCTGATGTTGAGTGATGACACAGTTTAGAATGGAGCACGCTTACGTAGAAAATACCTATTCACTCGTCACTTGAAGACTTCAATATTGTATTTGTCAGGAAAAACAGACTCCGGCAAATTATTCCACTCTTCAGTATTGCGCACTCTTGTGAGCGATTCGCTTCATGTTTTCTTAAACATGAAGCGAATCGCTTGGTTCTGACTGGTGGTGTTTCCACCATATAACCTTATGTATTCTACTGACGTACAAACAAACAGACTTTAGCTTTTCAACTACTAGCAATTAAATACATAAAATAATAATAATATTTAATTATAATATCCTCCGACACAAAAATGTTGTGGGCAAACATGTCTAATCCACGAGGAAAATTATCCGAAACGAGCAGTTTATGAATATGTATTTACTTGGTAGTAGTTTTTATAATTTTGTAATATTATAGATAGATAATAATTATGACGAATTTCTCAAAAACAGAAAATGATATAAATAAACGATATACACAAAGTCTAACAAACCGGAATATAATTTATTGAATCTCCAAATGGCGTGTAATGTCAGCCAAAAAAGAACAGTAATAACGATACTAATTTAGAGATATTTCGAGACTTTTCCGAATTAAGCTCGAGTTGGCAGTTGGATACTGGATATTTACGAGACACGCCCCGCCTCTATCATTTCGCAACTACATTTTGCGTGTTCTGTTTATTCTTTAGGAATACTTCCATCGCTTTATTAGTTTATTGCCTATCATCGTTTGTATTTATTGTTTTCTTTGGTTGGAGCTATTGCCTTTCATACGATTCCCATCATTTTATTAATTCAAATGTTTATTGTCTCTGATGGCCTCTGTGGTTGAGTGAGCTAAGCATTTGCCTATCTCAATGCTCGGCACAGAGGCTCCGGGTTCGATTCCTAAAATGGTAATTTTCGGTAAAAAGTACAAAACATTTCGACGGGCAGATGCCATAATCCCCATGGTCACTACCAGACCCCATGTATCACTAGCAGTTCACCCCAACAGGCCGGCACCTTTTGTTCTCATTCCCTACAATAGTCCTACACTGACTGGGGATTGCCTTGGTGTAGACGGGGATAATCGTCGGCCAACGCCTCACGTACATTAAACTTGTCAAGGGGCCTCTAGGTGTTGGCCTTCCCATGACCAACTCAAGCCCACCAAAAATCCGGGCTCCATGGTCTCTGAGACATAATATTTTAAATTCTTTTTTGTTGCGTAATTAAATTTTTAAGATAGTTTAGTTTATAACTTAGTATTAATTTAAATTTAACGAAGTATAAATGAAATGAATATAAAATTAAGAAAATAATAATCATATCATGAGAATCATGATGTGGAATTAAATTGGATGAATGTCAAACAAATCCAATGTTGCCCTCGTCAGCCCAATAAACAAACAGAAAGTGCGCGCTCATCGCTTTGTTATTAGTTTCTAAGCTCAAATACATATCGCCAAGTTCCAAGCGAAAGTTGTTAAATGTTAGTTTCCAAATTATTGCAGGGCTGTCTCTCACACTTTGCAAACGGGAGATGTTCCCGAACTTTCCTACCAGTCGGGATAAAAATTATCCCATTTGTCCTAAATGATATGAAACCGTTTTTGGTAGGTAGATGCCCCCGGGTACTTCCAATAACAATTTTCTTTTATTTTCACAATAATGTCAAATTTACGTTTCCTTTTCTCTATATCGTCAGAAACATGGAAATAGTAGATTACTACACAAGGGATGAAAGAAACCGGGTGCTAATAGTTCGAATGTCTAAATAGGTCTTTCAACCGAGGTTAGCCCTCTGCTTTTCGTTTCGAATATGTGGAACGTAAATAAAAATGAATTAGTTAAACAAACACTCTAAAGAAATCAGGCGATAAACCCATATCTAAATGAGATGAACTCATTTTATATAAATCGTGTCATATGGGTTATTACCCGCCAATACAATTTATGACACGATTTAAAAAAGTATCGGCTGAAAAAAAATCACTACATGCTCGAATAGCTTTCAGTTTTTTGACAGGAGGAAAAGTCATTCCCCAGGGACGAAAAGTACTGTTTTCATCCCTCTGATCAGGTAACTTCAATCGTACTTTCCGATTTCATACTAGGATAAAGTTGAACATTTGTATACTTTGAAGGTGATAAAATAAATTTGCATGAATTACTAACATTTTGTGAATGATTGATCTTTTCCCGGTACTTTTTTGACAGAGTAGTATATCTTTTCCGACACACGAATACAATGGGGTGACACAAAGTACAGAACGAAGCCTTCAAGGACACGTGTAAGTGCGGTTGGAACACTGACAGAGGGCGCGTTGTGCCTTCCGCGTACAGCGGAGAGTAGCCTGGGGCAGATCGAGCCACGACTGCTCGCAGCAAATTTGCATTACAATGTTATGCTTTTGATTGCGTCTATGTTCTGAGGAGGTATACTGAAACCATGGAGCTTCGCATGCTATAATCTTAGCAAATAACTAGAAATTCAAATTCAAAAGTTTTGAATAAATCAAATCTAGCCGACTCGGCAGACTTTGTCCTACCTTGAACTATAAATCTAGGACGCGATTCGCCGATCCTAAAGAGATTAGGAGGATCCTAAAACCCGACCCCAGCGCTACCTATGGGTTCCAATTGTGAATCTAATCATCCACGGACCCTCTCAAACACACAAAAATCATCAAAATTAGTAAAGTCATTGTCAAGTTATAAGCACACTTACATTTCTACGATTCATTTTTATTTATATATATCTACTTAGAAAAGATTCACTAGAAAGCAGTTTTTCAAGGTCATACATATAAGTTAAAATGTAATGTTTACTTCCCATTTCATGTACATCACTTCGCAACGTGCTATTGTTGTTGAAGGAGACTATTTAACCTCTTCTTCATCTACTTTGATTAATTTCTTCATATGTGCATGGTTATTTGAGGTGCTTTTTACTTGAGCGTTCTTCAAAATATGTACGATTCGATCATATTAAGAATGTCGCAGTCTACTGGCAAATTACACCACATTGCTCACATACTCACACTTTGTCAGTCTCGTTTCATTGTTTCATCTGTATCCTTTAACCACATCAAAGGCCTTTTAATATAGCTTAAATAATATAACTACAAAAATAATTTTAATTCATCAAATGCGTAGCTCTATTGTAATGCTAAATATACATGTTTTTAATAGTAAAATCTTGGAATAATTTGCATTTGTTAATTCTCGCTGCGTACTGCTGCGTACTGGGCATAATGTAAAAACTAGGGCTATAAGAGACGATAATCGTTACCAACATGGCATTCACAGATATTCCCAGACGACTGCGTCGCAACAATAATATTAGACAAGAATATATTTTCATCGCGGCACACCAAGTAGTAATTGCGGCTTCGGATCCCCTCAAGTGCTCCCAAATAATGGGTTCAATGAGTCATACACCCGTACAGAGGGTGAAACGAGGTTACTCCTGGCATAGCATATCATCAATAACCACACTTTTGGAATTTGAAGTAACAAAATATCTTCGGTGTTGAATTGAGTGATTTGGAATCGTCACACCATAACATCTTTTGAATTAAAATATAAATTTCAAAATATCTAAACGTTTCTTAATAGCAAATTTCCTCAGAAAAATCTTTTTTATTATAAATATAAAAAGAAGTTACCCAACCCTACGCAAATACATCAAGACAACAACCCTTTTTTTATTGGAAAGTGGCCAAGTTACATATTTATTGTAAACATTTAAAATATATTTCACTTTTGCTATTAATACTTATTATTGGTAATATTTAAATACTGTAAGCAATAATGCACTGAAGATATGCAATATTTGCGAATTGACAAAAAACCAGTTAGCTGGCTAGTTTTTTCCCCCGTTTCTAAATTCCGATACAACGCTGGAATTGTCGTAAGCTGGCAAAACGATTACAATTTCTATATTTTGATATCACAGTTTTTATTGTACATGTATTTTAGGGTTATGTTAGAAGTATGTAAGGTGAGTGACGTATGTTATTATTTATAATATTACCAGCTGTGCCCGTGACTTCGCCAGCGTAGAACTTTTATTCGCGATATCCTAAAAGGAGCCTAATTTAATCCTTATAACATCTGCCAGTAAAAGTCTCGTCAAAATCATTTTTCACGCTTTTATGACATTGACATTACAAACAGATACTTCAATTATATTGATCTGTAGTAGAAGTGTTGCGTTAATCGCAAACAAATGGCGATTGGATCCATACACTCGTGCACTGTCCTCACCTCTGTACACGAGCGCAATTGTGGCCAATGTGTGGCCGCGGCATTAGAAGAGGGGCAGGGGCGAGCGAATATCCAGGCGATTTCCACAAGCGTCTCGTTAGGGGGCGAATTAGAGGGCGACTGCACCAGCGACTCGAATTAAAGCCATTCAGAGCGAGCGACTGCACTCCCTTTACAAGTAAATAAATACACGACATCTATGCATTCTAATGAGGGACAGAGAGTCGTTTTAATTAAGGAATCCGACCCACTTGCCACTGCACACAAACACCACTAAGTATATTCAATGAATCCTCTATTGATTGCAAATCTGCACTTTAATGAGAATGAATGATCGCAGAAAAAATATACTTACGTTCTGTATAATTAATATTATCGTAGCAGTATGATTATTGTATGTCAAAGGCCACTATCCACTAATCCACATGATGGTCAACTATTATTTGTTCAATGTATGCGGTTCCGTCGTAATTAAGCAACATTAAATCCACGTTTAAAATAAAATCACAAACGAAAACATTCAAATGATACTTTATCGTTGTCCAAATATAAATAACTGTTCAGTTTAAGTAGTTTAGTTAAGGAATTCTAATTAAAAAATATATTATATAAAAATATTAATTGGTAAATGGATGAAGCCATGCGACGTATGTACGAGTCATAAAAATGAACATTTGCTATCTTAAACATAAAAATTTTAAGAAATCTTTCTCAAGCATCGCATTTTTTATTTGGCTATAATTGAAATATTTCGGTATAAACTGTAATTATGAGAATTATATTTTATGTATTAAATTCGTTGTAAACTTTTCCAACAAATTTCAAATTTATACAAAGTGTATTATTAATTAAACATCTTTGTATTCAAGAGATTGAATTAAAATAACACAAAGAAAAAACTTTTCAGAATTGATTACAAAGCACGCTATAAATATAGGTGAACGAACTGTCTGGCATTATCGTTTGAAAGTTCCTCGAAAACAATGGAATAAATCGCGAGAGTAGGCCTCTAGATTTTTACGAGTGGATGAATTAAGCAAATGAGAAGTTCCCTCGGAAGGCGCAGATTTACGGGAACCGCTCGCCGGGTGCGGGTCGCGTAGCCGCGATTCAATGCCGAACGGCGAATGCCATTGCTCCCTCTACGCCTATACGTACACTGGCTACGGAGCCATTGATCAACGCGATGTAGATTTACCACTGCGGTTATTACAGCGTGCAGTGTAGCGGATCTTTTTCCTAAGCCTGTGTAATGTAATAGGAAAAGAGAGCCGGTATTAACAGCTAGGCTACTCTCACCATCTCTAAAGTGTCTAACATACGGTGTAATATGGAGGGATTTAGCTCAAATTACATGTTTGTGCATTTCAGTAAACATCTCATGAAAATAGAATATCTTATATATATAAAAATCTTGTGTCACGATGATGTTGCCAATTAACTTCAAAACTACTGAACCGATTTCAATCAAATTTGCACATCGTGTGCAGTTTGATCCAACTTAAAAGATAGAATACTTTTTATCCCGTTGGAACCGGTAGGTGGCGCTGGGATCGGGTCCTAGATTTTATTATCTATATATATATATAAAATAAATTCGTGTTAGTTACACTATTTATGACTCAAGAATGGCTGTATCGGTTTGGCTGAAAATTCTTGGGGAGGTAGCTTAGAACCAGGAGACGGATATAGAATACCTTTTATCCCGTTGGAACCAGTAGGTGGCGCTGAAATCGGGTTCTACAATCCTCCTAATCACCGGGAGCGATTTTGGTGATTTTGTTTTTGTGTGTTTGAGTGGGTTCCCGAATGGTTTCGATTCGCAATTAGAACCGGTAAGTGGCGCTGAAATCGGGTTCTAGAATCCTCCTGATCACCTGCAGCGATTTTGGTGATTTTGTTTTCGTGTCATGGAATAAAGTCTTTTAGGAATTCAGAAAATAGGCGGTACGAAGTTCGCCAGGTCAGCTAGTAATATTATGATTTTTCCACCGCTAAGTTTACATTGGTAACTAAATTTATAGTTTTAAATATATCTTAATAATAAAAGTGTTTTAATTTACACAATGAATTTAAATTTGACACATCACGAAATATTATTTAAAGCCTTTTCATTTTCTTAATTTCCATTACATTTTGTATTATGCGAAATATTAAAATAAAAAATATTTTGCATTAATCTGTTTGAATATATGTCCTTTATAATGGGTTAGAAACTAAACTGAGAAAGTAAACGAGTTTTGGAAGTATTAGCCAATGAGAATGAAGCTGGAATAAAGATAGATTTGTATGTCTAAATATATTTGTAATTCATTTAATTAATATGTTATCAGTTGAACAACTCTTTAAATGTCAATCAAATTACTTAATCTCAGAAAACATTAAAGGTAAATTGGCCAAAACCTTTGACTCGTGGCCTAAAGAAGACAAAAGTAAAATGACCTAAATGTTCTTATGAATTTACCCCGATTCCAATTTAAGACGTATCCCGATGCGATGCGATATTAGTTCCAGACGTAGACAGTAGCAAGAATATCTATGGGACTGCGACGAATAGAATGGGGGGCAAAGATATACGACGGGGGGTGAGAGAGCGGGACGGGAGACATCTACTGGTCGGAAATTGTGTTGATCGTGCGGATTAGCCGCGTGACACTGCGAAATCCCATCAGAGACGACAACCGATTCCGAACCCAATCCCCTGAGGAATTAAGTTTAAATTTATGTGACAGTAACGAGATACAATCTCGATTTCTATGTATTTGTTGGTGTATTCTGAATTTCTGATAATAAAGTTTCGGAAAACGGAACGAGCGTCGTCAATGGGGTCTGTATACCGTGTAGCATGCTACAATACACCCCAGTGTCCTCTTTTATTCTCCAGTAGAGTCTGTACTACGGGGGTCTAAAACAAAAATTTAAAGCTTTATTAACAACTAGTTGTTGGTCGCGGTTTCGCTGGTGAAGATCACATAGCCGTACTTTGAACAAACTTTCTTCACTTTTTAAACCCCTTAGGGGTTGAATTTTAAAACGCTGACTTGTGCGTACTTTTATTTCTAGCCAGAAGCAGACGTTTATAATTACTTTGAAAATGCCGGTTTTTCACACAAATTCTAATTGTCCAAAATTTTACAGTATAGTAAAAATCCGTAGGTAAATATTTTCCTCGGTCCTTTCTAGCCTAGTCCCGGCTTGGGCTGTGAATTGATGTCATGTCAGACACATATCTAAACAGATAAATCAAATTGAAGTGTCTGTATGCAATGTCCAAATAAAACGTAAACAAATCAGGATGGATAATTCAAACTAGGAGATTCCGAAAATGCAGTTTTTACAATGTTTGTCTGTCTGGATGTTCCGACTAATCTCTGGAATGACTGGACCGATTTTGATGGTACTTCCACTGACAGATAGCTGATGTTACAAGGCGTACATTACTATACTTTTAGAATTGATTTCGCGAAAAACATTCAACGCGGACGATGTCGCGGGCACAGCTAGTTACATATACTTATATATATATATATGTAAACAAACTTTTTTAAGGTAATTTTTCACAGACCTTGACTTGTCTCATTCTTCTTACACCACTTGCAGTTGTGTTCAGAATGCGCTTTCCTATGTTTTCTTTTTCACTTCGCGCGATCTTCAGCATACCTTGTTTTGATACTATGTTATTAGTACGCATGTCGTCCTTCACGACTTAAAGCAAGTACTTAGTCTGCTTCATGAGGAACTGGCGAAAGCGGTGCAGGATATTTATTGTTTCCCAAATACCTAGCCAGTTTCGTAAAACGTTAGTATACTAGATTAGGGACTATATCAACATCTTACACCACTTAATCTAGAGAAAGGGGCCGAAAATCAGGGTAATTCAATAACCAGTTCAATAACGCTACAATGGCGATAACAAATACCCACTACTAAATTCAGTTTGGATCGGAATCTGCGTTAACTGAATTACAAAATAAACAGTGAAGATGTTTTAACTGAGGCTCCTTTGGATCTAGTGAACTCGGTATTATCCTGACCGGTTCTCTCGAAGGAGTTACCTTATTTCTATTGCAGGAGTTCAGCAGACAGGCAGACGGCCCCATCCTATGGATACAAATCATATGGATACAACCGCCTGTGCCTTAACACCACACAAACTCACAAACACACAACCAAAAACAAAATTTATACACTTACTCACACCAACACACACTACCACTGCATTGCGTTACACGCACAATTTTCAAACAAACCAAGACACACAAAGAGCTTAAAATTAATCAATTAAATAATTAATAACCTAAGCACAAAAAAAGTACGTACGTACGTTGCGATTCGTTTTTCAACTTGTCCGTTGAAGTTTCACTTCTAATATTTTAACTTATTAATAATGTTTTTAATTTGATAAGGTACACTAGGAGCAATAAACATTGATGTTTTTTGAGAATTGATTAGGCTAGTCACTTGCTTACCAGCATCTGGCAATGCTCTGATCTTATCCACAAAGTAATCATTAAATTCGTTAGCAATATCTGTCGGATTTGTAATATATCTATGTAGTTTAAGTATGTTTATTTATGATATTTAATTATTTGCACCACCTACATCGCCAGATTAGATTAAGTTATTCCTTAAGTTAGGTTGCCTGGAAGAGATTGCTTTCAGCCATAAGGCCGCCTTTTGTCTCTACCTTGTCATTATTGTTATTGTATATTTTGAATTTGTATATTTGGTGAGCAACAAAGTGTTATCTATCTATGTATATTTATTTTTTGCTGACTTCATTTTGCTGATTGGCTCTTTGGGTATATTCAATGTTGAACTTTGAATAATTTGCCATGTCGTTTTAGACTTGTTGTCAGATATATTATTTTTTTAATTATTCTGTGATTTTTTAGTAAGTCCGATTATTTTCTTTAGTCGTTTTGAATAGTTGTCATAAATTATTTTATTATTTATAGTAGGATTTCGTCTAAAGTTCCATAACAAATATCTCTTTCTTTTGCTGCATATTTTTATACCTCTCGATATCCATTTACTTTTGTAATATAGCCTTATTAGTACAAGTTTTCTTGGAAACCAAAGATCATAAAATAACTTAAAATCAGTTATAAAATGTTTGTACGCTAGATTAGGATCGTGTACATTGTACATATCGGAAAAAGATAAGTTTTTGAGGTAATTAATGAACTTGTTTATATTTACAGCGCGATAGTTATAGCGTTGTCGTTCACTTTTGATGTGACTTTCGAAAATCTGAACCGTTGGCAAAGTTTTCTTCTTTATAATTTGTTTCCTTAAGAAACTCTGTTTATTTGTTAATATTTTCTTACACACCTCACAGACCACAAATTGAGGCAGTAATGCCCTGCCACGTAGATAACAGAGGTATAGTTCGATGCAATGATGAAATGCGCAGAACGCGATTTTAGGTATTAGAGGGACGCGGTATATCCTCATCGCTTGCTCGCTCGCTCTCTCGTTTACGAGACTTCCCCGGCGCTCGGCTCACCAGAGCTGCCAATTTAGCGCTTTAGGAGCTAGATATAGCGCTTTTAAAGGCACAATCCAACTCCCAATTTTGTTAAGCAACTTGCAGCGCAAAATCTTGCGCTTTTTATAATATGCAAATATCGAATTAGTTTTGTAATAAATATATATGAATATCTATACTAATATTATAAAGAGGAAAGATTAGATTGTTTGTTTGTATTGAAGAGGCTCCGAAACTACTGAACCAATTTGAAAAATTCTTTCACTGTTGGCAAGCTACACTATCTACGGGTGACATGGGTTATATTATGTTAAAAAAAATTAGGGATCCTTTCTAAAACTCCAATAATGTAACCCAAGGTGTAAAAAATACCTAAAATCGCGTGTACTGCGAAAACTATTGATAATAGAATAAATTAATGTACTATTACTTTGCAGAACACATCATTATCGACAAAGTGTCGCAATAGTATATGTCTAACTATTATAGTTATGCCACAATAAGTTGGTCTGAAAGAGAGTGTCGGGGTGAAGGTAAGGAAATGAATGCTCCGGTGGTTCGGGCGTGTGGAAAGAATGTATGATGAAAGAATGACTAAACAGATATACAATGCAAAAGTGGATGGATGCAGAAGTCGCGGAAGGCCACGACACACCTTCCATGATCAAATTGATCTTGTATTAGCAGAAGGTGATGTTAGGAGCCTTAAGAACAGACGAGCGTGCATGACAAGAACTATGAATGTCAAAGAAGCAAGTGAGGTGTGTAAGAATAAGCCTAAATGGCGCTCTGTTGTTCGTGCCTACCCCGCAAGGGACCTGGCGTGAAGTTATGTATGTATGTATGTACAATAAGTGTTCTTTTATTTTAAAAAATAATTAAAATGCCGCCGCTAGAAAAGGCTCTTTATTTGTATCTTGGTATTAATTCTTATTAGAATAAATTACTTCATATTCAAGACTGCTTCAATACCTTTATATAACTTTTTTAATTATTCGATTCGGACATTCCATTCGAAACATATCACGAGTTTAAAAATAATTAATAAATTGATTATTTGACCACGTGATCGTGACGCTTTTTCGTGAGCGAAAAATCGTAAGACCCCCTCTATATAGAAGTTTCACTTTAAAAATAGTTGGAAGTAAAAAAGTTAGTAAGCGTAGTTCCCAAAGTGGTAATATGCAACCTTATCGTCAAAGAGAATGACAACCTTTGACATGTGAATATCCCGCAGCAGAAAAAACACTATTATCCTCCAACTAGTACGGTCATTGCCACAAGTCAGTATAGTGAATATTATGTAGGCTTCTGTCGTAATTGTAGGTTCAACTTGGAGATGTAAATTAAAACTAAAGTACATTATGTAGCAGATCTCTGCCGACGGGGAGCGCGCTCAGGAGGCTGGCTGCATTGCCACGCTGAATGGCAATACTTATTTGTTGGCGAAATATGAGCCAGCCTTCTGATCATCGGCAGTAAACGAGTTTCTTACACCTTCTTTTAGATGTATTTAAAGAAACTGTTTGAAATGGACCCCAAGAGCCTAATATTAACTTTTTTTGAGGCTCCATATTTGAAGCGTTTGCCATCCTCAGCTGAAGCGGCGGATTCGCCAGCCTCGGACGCGGTCGTTGGAAGACGGGACCAGTATGTCAACCCAAGTCACATCCCTCACAAGCGACCGCCCCATCTCGCAAGGGACGAGCGACATTCACTCCTGTCTCTTGCTATCGCCAAGGGCCAAGCCTAACTTAAAAAAGGTGATAGAACAGACCCGGCTTCTTCGCTCACATAGGTGATGGAGCGGATTATCAACGTACAGTTCTTAGGTTACCTAAGGTTCCCAGCTGATGAACGGCAGTATGGCTTTCGCCAAGACGTTGACATCGCCAAGGGCTTCAACCAGGTCTGGCATAGGGCACTTCTTATGAAGCTACAATCGCAACAGGATACCCAAGGAACTTAGTTGCATTTCCAGCTTCCTCGATGGGCGCTGCCTCGAATTCGCTATCGCCGGTTGCTGCTCCTCTGTCAAGCCCATCTGCTGGCTTATCACAAGGCTACGTGCTGTCACCAACTTCATCCTGCATATCAATGACAATTAATAAAGGAACATACATTACATAGAATTGCTATCGATCAATAAAAAAAAAACATATTTTTCATTCACCTTGCAGTCAGTGCATTTTGTTGTTGTTTTTATGTTCTACTTGGCACGGACTTGAAGTTATTGTAGAAAATATTAATTTCTTTTTCGTTTAAAGACTTGTCTTCCTTTTAGTTGCTTGAATTAGCTTTAGAAATAATATTTCAAGCGACTGGAATTGCTCTACTGACACACATTTTTTAGTTTCCCTTTCGTAAAGTGTAGGTGCTCGACGTTCTTCAAAAACAAACCTGCTCGCGATTTCCCTGGGATCCGCTACTCACACCCTGACTTTGTGATAATCGGACCACATCAGTAGTAAACTCTTCCGAATAATGAAAAAAATTTGAAAATCGGTTGACAACTGACGGTGAAATCGTGTAACAAACATACAAAGAAAAGACATGCACAAATTGAGACTCTCCCCCTTTTGGAAGTTCTTTAAAAATGGCTACAAACGTAAATAATCTTAATAATCTGTATCATGCCGATAGACATAGTGGTTGTTGGAGAGGGAATGGATTTTGTATTAATTAATAAAATATTGGTTTTTTCTATTATAATGTATTATTCTGAATGACTTTTCTCTAATATGACATATTACTATATTTAAAATATTGAATAAAAACTAAAAGACATTAAAACCTTTTTTGTCGTGAACAGTGGTAAAATTTCGGAGTTAGCATTATTCAATATCCGAATCCATAACGCCAATAGAAGTGCAATTCGAAATTAATCTTCAAGATTATTTAGGTTCTTGTTGCAGTGAAAATTTCTATAGGCACGTTTGGCACTTTTCGCGATGGGGACAAACATTGAACTCGCATGACCGTCACTCTCAAATACAACATTTTCAGTTTTGACGTGCAGTACTTACTACATCTGACAGTTTTTAAATATTTTTCTGGCTACTACTAATATTTCAATAGATGTTAGTATATAATTTATACAAAACATTGTGAATTTTGTTATCAAGTAAATTCTATTAATTATTTTTTTCAACAGGAAAGAAATAATACTTTAATTCGTAATATGATGAGGACTACTGCTCCCATCTCTGAGTTGGGGCACCTCAGTACCAGCATGACTCCTTGCAGCGCCGAGTGGTCCGGATAGTCGACGATCCCGAACTTACAGGCGGCTTAGAACCTATAAGCCTCAGAAGAGACGTAGGCGCTCTAAGCACGTTCTACCGTCTGCACAATGGGGCGTGTTCTGAGGAGCTGTTTGGTTTGGAACGTACGTCGCCGTTTTACCACCGCACTGCTCGCCGGGAACTGGGACTTCATCCGCACTTCCTCGACACCTGGAAGTCATCCACTGTACATGGAGCTCGCTTGTTTATGCCATATGTGAGCAGCTGTGGAATGAGCTCCCTCCCGCGGTTTTCCCAGAGCACTACAATATGGGGCTCTTCAAAAAGGGCGTGAACAGATTTTTAAAGTCTCAACAACTTAGGGAACGCATCGGCTCCTTTAGTGTTGCAGATGTCCCGTCTGCCAGTTTCTATATGCAAACATAAAGACATATAATGTACACTTGTATATGGTGCATCTTAAAACAAACCAAATCAGTTTTATCCGTAACAGTACACCGATAAGCTCAATACCAACAACAGCACTGACCGCCAGCTTCACAGCTATCAGTCGCGTCCGACACTCCAGCACCACAACATGAACCGTCTTTCTATGCTGTTGTTTTCCGTGAGCTTTGCCTTTTGCTTTGCTCTTTCTTGCGGACACGAACATCACAACCACAAGCCCTGGCAGCATATCCACCATGGACATCATCAACACTGTACAAGCTGCAAGCAAGATGAAAATAAATCCGTTGTTAACAAAGTGATCGACACCGATCGAAAATCTCTACAATACTGCAACGAAAACACCGTGGAGAGGTACGACAAAGATGTGTACAGAATAATAGTCCAACTGGACGATTATGATGTAAATAGCATTGTTGTTAAGGCGAAATACAGAGCCATCTACATTAAAGCCGAGAAGAAAGAAACCAGAGAAGAGTACAACGAGATTAGAATACTACCAAGCATGGTAAACATCAAGGAAGGAGGCTGGGAGTATTTAGACAGTGTTTTGAAAATTAGATTCTCCTACAGAAACGATATTGAAGGTTGCAGTATAGTGAACGAAGAACAAGTAATCATTCCTATGAAAGAAGAAAATTCTGGTTCAGATGTAAGCTTTGGAGATACAGAGACGGAGAAGCCCAAAACTGAAAGGCCTAAACAACTTGAAGAAAATATTATCAACGAAAAAGCTCAGTAAAGGCCTAACTACGGTTGCCAATTCATATTATTGTAGTTTAATATTCGAAAATGTTTTAATGGTTCAGAAGTTGATTATTCGACCATTTTAACACTAAATTGTATCTATAGTAAATATTGCTTTTGTGTATTACAGATTAAATAATTATCTGTAAACCATTGTTTTAATGAGATAATCTTCATGCTTTGTAACTTTTATTTAGTAGATAAGCATTGAGCGGTGCTTCAATGTGAGCATTATGATAACTACAAAATAAGAAGCCCGATTTGTCACCTAAGGAAGTCATAGAACGTACATAATATCAACAAAACTGCATTATATAATGTTAAAAAACATATTTCAATTATCATTTTCCTCCAAATAACTGTACAACATTAAATTAGTATTTAATCTGTAATGTTGTATCAATCTATGGCGAAATCCCAAAAACATTTAACAGTTTTAATTATAGTGTTGCTACCAAAAGGTTTTTGCATTAACTCAATTCGATTCAGAAAAAGCTATAATACATATTTATTTCAAAACATTAGAAAAACGTAGTTCTGCTAGATAGAGCAATACTATACAGGGTGGGATTTTTTAATGCCGCCTGCAGGGAAAGTACGCTAAATAATAGACATAGCAAATTTTACCCCAAAAGAAACATTTCTTTATTTTTGAAAATAAATAAAACTGCATTCAAAGATTTTCGAAAATTCTCTTGCTTCATCCGGGAATCGAGCCGACTAAAATCTGTAAAAATTACACCATTTTATTGCATCGAGCGTTATGGTCAATCACAAGGATGAAATCTCTCTAACATACTCGGTAAATTTAACGAGAGAAAACCATGAAATCTGTACTTATAAATTCAATGGGTCAAGCTAAAGCACTTTACTGAAAGGTCCATCTGTTTCTGTTTACTTATGTTAGTAATTAATAATTTATAACAGACCAACCCATAACAGCAGAATCAGTACTTCATAAATGTGGATTCGTACAAACGGCACAATCAGATGGTCTGCCGATCTCCAGATCTCACCCCGTTATAAAGAAGAAAAATATTTATTCAGAACCACATACACACCAATACGTAATTATAAATAAGGTAATACGATTAAATGAAGTTCTGAATCGGTCCTAACTCAGCGTGATGCCGGTTGGCTCAACCAGCGCTGGTCTTCCCTTAGGGCCGTTAAAGCGATATTAGATGTTTTTTGTGGGGATATGTAAAAAATAAAATTTACATTAAATCTTACTATGCGAGTGTAAACGAGTTGAGAGACCACAACACGTTATAAAAAGTTACTAGAAATTAATTTGTTAAAAGAATAAGTTTGTGTATCCAAGAAAATGGAGCCCATTTCGAGCAAGTAATTACTTACTTAATTATTTTATGTGAATAATTAAAATAATTAAAGATTTCATGGTTTTCCTTTCATTGAATTTACCAAGTATGTGAGACAGATTTCACCTCGTAATTGATCCTAACGATCCATGCAATAAAATGGTGTAATTTTTAAAGATTTTAGTCGGCTCGATTCCCGAGTGAAGCAAGAGAATTTTTGAAAATCTTTGAATTCAGTTTTATTTCTTTTCAAAAATAAAGAAATGTTTATTTGGAGTAAAATTTCTTATCTGTATTATTTAGAGTACTTTGGTGCCAGGTGGCATTAAAAAATACCAGTTTATTTATGTCAATGTCACTAAGCGCCTCTCCATAAGCAGTGGTTTTAGACAATAGGTTCGAATTTTAAAATGACAGACTTATTAATTTTATAAGTATAGATAATAATTGCTCTCCGAGTTAATAATTATTTATTTTGTCACGTAAACACCCCTTTCCCAGAAAATGCCTTTTATCAGCCAACGGGTACAATCGTTGTCACAAGTCAATGCAGTGAATGCATCTCTTTAGTTCACTTGACTATGGTAATGTTAGTCCATGGCATGGGTGTTGCAAACACACAAAATATGTCTGAGCGAAAATAGACAAAACGAAAAACGGAATTCTAATTAGCAGTGATGTATTGGATTATGCTGTGCCCATACGGAACCCCTTTCATAATAAATAGCGGCCCCGAGAGACGTAGTCCCGTTCCGAAAATACAAAAATATAGGACCCGATCCCAGCGCCACCTACGGGTTCCAATTGCGGATTTAAACCATCCATGGCGGGGACCCACTCAGATACACAAAAACAAAATCACCCAAATTGGTCCAGGTTATTAGGAGGATTCTAGAACCCGATCTCAGCGCCACCTACCAGTTACAACGGGATAAAAAGTATCCTATGTCCGTCTCCTGGTTCTAAGCTACCTCCCCGCCAATTTTCAGCCAAATCGCTTCAGTTGGTATCGAGTTATAAATAGTGTAACTAACACGACTATCTTTCTTTGTAGCTTGCTGCAATATATTTATATGATTTGTGCAGTTTGTTTGCGACTACACGTTGCCGAAAAACGCCGGAAATCGATCTCCGCTTTACCAGCTACTGCATTCATAAAGTCACGATTTCTACTTAGCAGACATAGCGGCAGATAGACGCTATGTCATGGAGATGAGAACTGCCGCGGATGAGAGAGTTCCTGACATGGGCCTATTTCATAACTCCACATATCTACCGCAGCGCAGCATATGCCTTTCAGTGACACGTGTTTGCACACGTAGCTCTGCATCAATTTTGACCTCGGCATGCTTCGCTTTGATGTAGTAGTGTGATCAAATAGTAATGTAGAAAAAACAGGGAGCAGCCAACGAGCAAAGATAAAATCTGTACAAAATGAATACGTCATCTATGTAGTTGTGGATGCAGGGACGGTGGTTATATCGAATTTCGATATATTATAAAGAAAACTCCATATAAAAATTAATATCACAACCGAATATATTTTCTCCCAATTGACATTACATTTCTCACAATGTTTTTCTATACATAAATTCAAACGACAATAAACACAGCAAAGAGTTTGTACATACTCCCGCCCAAGACCAAATTGACCTTTGGTCTTTAAAAAAGTACATATAAGTTATAATAATAGACTTTCAACCAACTGTTTACAATATATGTCTGTTTACCCACTTAAACATATTCTATATATTTTTTGTTAAATCTCCTACGTTAATTTATTATAAACATTACACAACAAGCCCTTTAATTAATTAAAAACATTATGATCATATTTAAATCATATACATTAAGAACCTTATAACAATAATCAAAATATTAAAATAACTGAAACTTGAACTTCTACAATAACTTAACTAAATACCTCTCTGTAATTATATGTGTACTATGTACTTTGAAATAGCATATTACCTATATGTTTGTATTCATTGCTCACTAATCGTTAAACTTTAAATTAAAATAGATGTTTTGAATTGAGTTATTTTTAAAGCGACTTTTAAAGCGACTATCCGAATCAATTATAACGAATTCACGACCTGTATGAGTAGCAATTATTTTGCCATAAAGCCATCGCGATGAAAATAATAACCATTTATAACGATGGAAAAACCGCATCATATATTCATTTGATCTGTGAAACCATATTGGTATTAGGTAAACTAACCCCTTTACATGTTGCATACGTCTCAGAGAATTCATACAATAACAATTACAAAATTCATCCAACGTAACTTTTGTCTTCAAATTATAAAATATCATCATCAACATTTCATCTATTTTCATTGTCATTTCTTTCTTCACATCATACTTTAACTCTTCCATATATAAACCATTATTTACTCTTACAGGGACTAATTTATATTCTTCTTCTTCCTCTGACACCACTCGTTTTAAAGATGTTACTTTCAAACATAGCGTATCTGCAACGATCTCCTCTTCAGTTTTTACATGTTGTTTGGGTAACACTACCTGTGACTCAATCTTTGGAACATCATTTCTATTATTCTGCAATGCATAACATTAATTTTAGATAAAACGTTTGTACTTGTCTGGACTACTCCAGACAAAATCCATCCCAAACTCGTAGCTTGGGCTACCACTAAGTTACAAGGACTTCCTTTTAAACCACCTTGTATGATTCGACTGTATACTTCTGCTCCCAACAACATATCTATACGGTTTGGCATATAGTATTGAGGATCAGCTAAATCCATTTTATTCAACTCTTCCCAAAGTAATCCTTCCACTTCCTTAGAAGGCAAAGTTGTAGTAATATTTTCCAATACGTACGCCTCAATCACCAAAGAAAAATTTGGGTCAACCAGGGACCTTATCTCCAAGTTAACCATAGCCTTTGAAACAACATCTTTATCTCCTCCTAATCCTGAAATTTCACATTTGATGGGAAATTTCTTTAAACCTAAGTATTGTACAATTGATTCGGTAACAAATGATGACTGTGAACCTTGGTCTAATAGGGTTCGAACAGTGTGACTTAAACCATTTCTTGATTTTACTTCGACAAGTGCTGTAGCTAATAAAATCTGACTATTTACCTTTCCAATTGAAAGACAAGTTATAGGTGTCGCTGTCTTTTCCATTAATGCAGAACTTGTAGAACCTTCAGCCTGCTCACCCAATGACTCTTTCTCCGCAGAATTAATAACGTTATCTCTTTTTGATTCATTTGAAGAATGAAGTAATAAATTATGTTTCCGTTTACACACGCGGCATTTTATTGGAAATGTACAGACCTTTACAAAATGATTACTACTCAAACAATTAAAACACAAACCATTTTCTTGAACGAACCTACGACGCGCGGCAACATTTTCATTCAAAAAACCTTTACAATAAAATAATTTGTGACCTTCACTACAAAATGGACACGGAACCTTTGTTACATGCATAGTATTACATTTGTTAAAGTTTTGAGGAGGGCGATAAAAATTGTTATTTTGTTGTTTTTGAATTAAATTTGGTTTCTTGTCTAAAAATTCAATAGCTCTATATCGACTAGTCAAAAAATCTTTAAACTCTTCAAATAAGGGCAACTCATCAGAAGATTTTGAGTTTGTAAAGTTAAATTCCCATTGCCTCCTAGTTTCACTATCTAACTTAAGCGTAAGAATATGTATAATCAATACATCCCAAGTACTTACATCAATTCCGAGATCAATTAATGTGGCCAAACAATCATTAGTAGTATCTATGAGTTCCTTGATACCCCTTGCAGTTTCTGATTCTAAGTTTCTCTGGCTTAAAAAACGTTTCAAAACATGAAAACAAATGTATTTTTTGTTATTATACCTTTCCTCTAATAAAACCCAACATCTAGTATAATTAGACCCCACAATAGGTATATGTTTAAGTAATTGTTCGGCTTCCCCTGACAAACTAGCCTTTAAGTAATGAAGTTTTTCAACATTGTCTATATAATTATTATTGTGAATCAAAGACTTAAACAAATCGCGAAACGAACACCATTCAGAATAATGCCCTGAAAATGTTGGCAAGTTAATCTTCGGTAACTTTATCGAAGTAGATTTATTATATTTATTTGTTTCCTCACATTCCTCAAAGTCAAAACTTTCTAATTTTCTATTTAATTCACCTCTATAGTTATAATAAATTTCCTCGGTTTCATCATAAACATCCCTAACAATATAGTCTGTAGTCTTTAAAATTTTAATATCCGAAATTTGTATCAACTCCTTATGTCCCTTTGTAAACTCCTGCCACTGTTTCTCTACACTATCTAACCTTCCTACTACGTATTCTTTCGTTATACTATCCTTCGGAGACCTTTTAAAGTTAATCTGCGCCTTTCTTATCCTTTCACTAAGTTGCTCTTGAAAAAATAATAGTTGCTCCATTTTTGTTACCGTATAAAATTATTAATAATAAAAAACACCAGTACTAATGAGCATTAACACTAAGATACATATCTAGACATCTTTCATATTATTGTTACATAAAATGTTCACAAATACCCCGCTGTCCCCTAAATGATTAAAGTCAATTTTATTTTATTTCCAAAGTTCAGTTTCTTCTATATAGTTCTTTCTTCTTCTCGAAAGAAAAAAAAACAAAACACTACTCACAAACTGCTATCACTCACTTCCCTTCTAGAATTTTCCAACTCTGATAATGCCAATTTCCTCCCGTAGACTGACGATCCTCCCACCTGCAGGCCGTACCTCGACGTGTGTGTGCATCCAGTATTATCCTCAACCCGGCACCCACTCCGCCGTACGTCCCTTATGCACGTAGATTTGGTAACGTCGCCTTAAATCTCCTATCCCTCGTCCATGCGGAGCCGTACCTCGACGTATACGTAAACTTCTATGACCCAAAACGTATCGCCGTACGCCTCTCTGATGCATGAACGTATGAAGTTCTCCTAGAAACCAACCGCCCTTGATCCCCCCGGTTGTATTTATATATTTGAGTTTCGGCACCAAAATGTGGATGCAGGGACGGTGGTTATATCGAATTTCGATATATTATAAAGAAAACTCCATATAAAAATTAATATCACAACCGAATATATTTTCTCCCAATTGACATTACATTTCTCACAATGTTTTTCTATACATAAATTCAAACGACAATAAACACAGCAAAGAGTTTGTACAGTAGTCAAAAAATACTATTAACGGGGGTACGCACTTAGGATTGGAAGAAAACTCCAGTTTTTAACTAAACGCTTTTATTGACTTACACAGCCGAACGCAATACCTCTCTGCAGGGTTGCCCCTATACGCACGACTAACGATGCACAGTCCCAACGATAAGGTGTCTCGCTCACAATACCACCTTCTGCTACTGCAGTGCTCACCTCCGATATAACCGCGTGTAGCCCGCTTCTGGTTCGTCTCTCGAACTACTCTACACTTAACTGTCCACTAAACTTGGGGTTGTCTGGAAGAGATCGCTTTTTAGCGATAAGACCGCCCTTTGTACATAACTAGATATAATTTTAGTCTTAAGTTCATGTTTGTATTGGTGTACAATAAAGAGTTATCTATCTATCTATCTATCTAAACTTGTCACTAAATTCACCACTTAATTCGTCACTGTTTTCTTTTAAACTTCTCTTTCAACTCTTCCGTATCGCACTTGTCGCTACGCTGTCTTAAACTGAACTCAACTGTAAAAGCTGCCTGGTAGGCGCGCCTTACGCTGCTTATAACCCGGAAGAATCTCCTGGAATCTATAATTTCGTTATTCTTTTATTTGCTACCTGTCCCTTTCTAAACATCTATCGATCTCTGTCTTTTCCTTCCCGAACCTTCTATTCCAGAACTTTCGTTTATCATATATCCCTTTCTAAAATGTATCCGTCTTTGTCTTTTCCTTTCAGAATTTTCTTAAACTAAGTAGATGGTTCCGCCATCATTCGCCACAATATCAACAACAGAAAATATAGATGTAGTCTCTGTGTATCTAACTGAATGTATTGGAAATTTCACCACGTATGTGATTTCTACAATACTTATAAGTTAATTCTACGCAACAAAAATAATAAGACGATTATTACAAATTCCACATGCCACTTTTATGCCTAACAGTACTCCGATTAGCACTATATCAACGGAGTCGATCTCACAGCCGCCAGTCGCGTATGAGATTCTACAACAACATGTGTCGCTTTTTCGCGCTGTTATTTCTCGTGAGCTTCGCCGCTGTTTCTTGCTGGCATAGACATCACAACCACAAGCCCTGGACCCATAAATGTCACGGACACCATCACGACTGCGGCAGACATGGGCACCAATATGAACGCAATTTCAATCTGATTGCGCAGGAACTGGCTGACGCAGATCGTAGAGCTTTGGAAAACTGCCGTGAAAGCACCGTGGAGCAATATGACAATGACAAGTATAGACTAGTAGTGCAATTGGAAAACTATGACGTAAATAGCATTGTTGTTAAAGCGAAATACAGGGTAGTCTCCATCAAAGCCGAGAAGATTGGAACTAAAGAAGAGTACAATGAGGTTAGAGTGCTACCGAGCAACGTTGACATCAAAGAAGGAGGCTGGGAGTATTTAGACGGCATCTTAAAAATTAGGTTCTCCTACAGAAGCGATGTTAAAGGTTGCAGTATAGTGAACGAAGAAGAAGTAATAATTCCTATGAAAGAAGAAGAAGTAATAATTCCTATGAAAGAAGAATATTACAACATAGATGTGAGGGTTGCAGATTCACTGATGTAGAAGCCCAAAACTGAAGATAAAACTGTAATTCCTCAACAGATTATAGATGATATTTTTAAAAATAAACCTTAGTGAATACCTAAAGCTGATATTAGACGTTACGTAACAAAAGTGAATGAATCAACCAAAGTGATCCATATAAACATAAACCTGTGTTATTGAATACCGTTATGTCTTTTCAGTTCTGCGCTATTCAACCAAATTAATTCAATTTGGTTGATCCGTCTAATAACAGCAGAATAGCTGTCTTGTATGAATATTATTTTTATTTTAAATTCGAGAATGTGTTTTTATGATTTAAAATTTTAACAACGATACCGCTTCTTTTATTTATGTTTACTGATCCTTCACTTGCCTTAGACCTTAGGTGAAATTTTAGCCGATAGTGAGGCCCTCGTGATAGATATCGGAATGAATTGAACGGAGAAGTAGTATCGATTGGTCCGATTACAATGAATACTTCATTGCTCACCAAAACAAGCAGTTCCAACTCACAAGTTGTATGTGAAATATTGTATTAAAAGAAATGTATGTTTTGAAAAAAAATGTTTTTTTAAATAAAGTTCTCTGCTTTTAAATTTGGTCTAATTTACCATACATTCTTTTTTAATGGACAATTAATTATTATTAAATGTTTAATTCGACTGTGGAGCTACTGTTACGGGCTTTTTGTATGCAGGACAAATTAAAAAAAAACTTCTACGGACAAGTGGCAAACGAACGGCAGGTTTTCAAGTACATTAACAATCTGCCCGTAAAACTTCAAGTTGAAATTTTGTTGCGACTTGTTTTGCCTCTTTTCTATATAGAAGTTTCACGTCAAAAATTGTATAGAAATGCGCCAGAAACAGATAACGCTGGCTTACAGGTTCGCCGTTGCTATTGCATTTTGAGATGTTGGCTTCGGAATACTTGGGCATTCTTAGTATTTGTTCAACCTTGCCCCTTTTTAAAATTAAACCTCACAGTCTCCTCACTCTGGCTAGTATCTATATACTTGAAATCGCTAAGTTTATCCAATTCAATGGGTAATGGTATTATAAAGAATAAAATACTTATATATCATTAGATATCCGATGGTATTACACATATATGTACATACATTCGAACAATAGATGCATTCATTTAATGGGCCAATAATGGTCAGTGCGCATGCGTTTAAATGTAGTCATTGATGTAGCTTGTCTGATTGGTAAGGGGAGGGAGTTCCAGGCGAACAGCCTGTACGGCAAAAGAGTTTCCTACGAAGGAAGAAGTGTGTGCAGGTATTGTCAACAAAAGATTTCCATTTGAGCGCAAATTACAGGAATGAGATTGATAGAGAAAGCTAAAAAGTTTCTTATCGGGGAGTACAGGGATTGTAAAGGATATTGTGCTGAAGTGAGAGTAAGTGAACATTCCGGCGAACGCGAACAGGTAACACACATGGTCATATTCACTCAAACCAAATACGAAACAGATACAAACATTTTGAAGGCGTTCTAGCTTATATAACTGTTCCTGGGTCATGTCTAGATAGCAGGCATCTGCATAATCAAGTAGGGGAAGAAGCAAGGATTGTGCAAGCAGCACCTTAGTAGCAATAGGTAGGAAATTCTTCAGCCTTCTGAGCGAAGCGGACGCGCAAAGTTTCCTACTGATTTGAGTTACGTGAGGCCGCCAAGACAGGTCTCTGTCACTCTGCTACACTTTTTGTTGAGGCATTTCATTAGAGTAGACCAAAGTAATGATAATTATCCACTGAAGATGGCACAGATAACAGTCGATTGCCGGCTTGTATGGAGACTCAGCAAGGTACCCCTGAGGGCAACCCATGGGCCACTACTCCACTGAAACCCCCTTCCTCCCACGTGCCCCGCGCTCATGGTAGGAATAGCGTGAGACTTAGAAAGTAGTTACGCCCACACTAATCCTGCGCATCAGTGCTTGATAATGCTCCAGGATGGTCCTTAACGCCAGGACCCGTTGTGCTCGGCACAACAAAGTCCTATTGTGGCGATGAAGTGAAGTGTACAGAGCCATACTCTTAAGGATGGCAGAGCAGAGCTCTCTAGTCGCCCCGCCCGGTCCGGCTATGACGCCTGCTACTAGCTAGAACTAGCTGATCAAAGTGCGCTTTCGAATGAGCCCCAGATATTTCATCTGAGACGCGACGTTAATATCCACTCCTTGAACTGTCAAGTCCGCAGGGGATTCCGGAAACGCCTATGGAACATGAGGGCCTCTGTCTTCGCGAGGGAGACCCTCGAGCCCAGCTTAACTATTCTCTGGACCACGATAGCCATCCCGGCGTTGGCGAGGTACAGATTACTGGCTCCCGAAGGATCCAGTCACAACCGACGTTCCAAGGAATCGGCCCGAGGACCGACCCCTGTGGGACGCCGTACGCGACGCTTCGTCCTCCCATCGCACTGACGATCGGACTGACCACCCTCCCAAAGGATGTATCTATCCTGGAGGAAACCGTTTCGCTACTAAGTCAACGGCGCGCGCGGACCTTCGCGACAGATTTTACACTACGAAAGCAGTGTTAAGACTCCTGCTGCTGCCAAAGGTCGAAAGTAGGGTGGAAATGAAACAACTTTAAGTTGGTATTTACAGATCAACAATTTACTAAAAAAAATATTATACATTTTCACGATATGAGACGTAACGTGTTTTATTTGTAATTTTTTCTATAGTTATTTTAAGTTGAGAAAAAAATAACCAAATCACATCCAAATTATTATTGACATGAAACCATTTTTCAATTCCATTTTTTAACAAGATAGAATAAAAACATATCTACGTCTCTATAGAAGACAAATAAATAATTTCCTTTTTTTTTTCTAATACAGTAGTATCGTTTTAATTTATTAGGAATAAAATATTATTTAGTTCACATTAAAACAATAATGCATGTGCAAAACGACCGCGCCTGTGGAATCGCCGTTATCGTCCAAGAAATCTTCAAGGACATCGGCGGTGCCTCGAGACTTAAAGGTGATTCCTTTTGACTTGGCTAGTTAACTTACTTCAAATTCAAATTCGGCGTCGTGGAAATGACCGCTCGCTTCATGTAAACGGTATAAGACAGTTCTCGGCGCCTGCGTCTGATGTCAAAAGCTAGATCGATGTAAATCAGTGTCTGACCCGGCAAATGCCTTTGCCTTTTAAATTATTTTTATTAATTTTAAGCAAGTTAAATGATTACAGTACTAATATCGCTATTAAAAAATAGGGGTTGATTGTAGTGGGTTAAAAATTTAGGGTTGTATGTATTTTTTAATGCTGTGTCATAAAAAAAAAAATTTTTTTTTAAATATAGGTCTATATAGAAGTTTCACTTCAATAAAACATAAATGTTAAACAAATAAAATTAAAATTTTCTTTTGAAAAATGAAACCAATTCCATCAGTATTTTCTTATGACGTTGTCACGTTCAACTATCCTCACTTAACAGACTTTTTTGTATACCTTCCTGGGTACAATTTTAATTAACTATTATAAGTAACAAAAACTACTATCTGGTAGAATGCCACAGAAAAAGAAATTTACTTGACGTTTCATATGTGACGTATTAAAGGAGTTCATCAGATTTAGATACGGATTTAACGCCTGATTTCATTAGAGAACTAGTTGTTTGCTTAGCTAAACAGTTTTTATTATTATTTTAAATTAGAAAGATATATTTAGGCACTTTAAATAATAGGAAACTCGCTATACTCATGCGCCCAAACCATTTCATGCCTAAATAGGTCACTTTCACATCTCGTATAGCATTCAACTGTTTTTCGCCACAGTAGCAGGCAAAGCAACTAAATACCTATGGATGGTAAACGAAACAAAACTTTTAAATGAAGTGTATGCGAGATAGGAGTAAATAAATTAAAAGGGAAGATGATGAAGAGGCTGTTCTTCCTCTATTCGTTGTGCTGAGAAAGAGTACGTTGGTAAATACGACAAAAAGCGTTATAATTAAACGCCTGTAGAAAAGATTACCGACGCAAAACGCGACTAACGCAAGTAATCAGAATTGCTATGTAAAAATTGGTAGGCGCTTCTTAACACTGAGTGTGGATCTAGGGACAATGGCTACATCGAATTTCGATGTAACCATTGAAAATAATACACTTATGCTGGTGTGCACCGACATTTAATCACGGTTATAATAAAATAATCGCTGTTTATGCATACAATTTCTTCGATTATTTTATTTTAACCGCTGGTTAAATGTCGGTGCACACCGGCCTTAGTAGATAAATAAAGTCTAGACTTCAGGCAGCAAAACTTAGATGTGTCTAAGAAAACCTGATTTGAAATAATACAATGAACGCCATGTTGCCATTGATAACGTAGGTATTTGCAGATGAACTGAAGAAACGCGACTGAAGCGCCATCTATTTTAATAATTTTTCTATTCTCTGTGAACGTCTCTATTCATCGGGATAAAAAGGTGTCCTAAGTGTTGATTTGGGTTAAAGGACTAAGTCTGTGTCGAATTTTATTCATACACGTTTACAAGTTTTTGAAAGAGATGCGATCGCAGCGCCATCGTGTTGATCGCGATAACCCGGGACATACGTTAGCTCTGTGTGAAGTTTCATTGAAATCCGTTGAATGCTACTGGTTCACGTGATGCTCTCGCAGATAGACGGACAGACAGATTTCTCGAAATTCACTTTTCGGAATCTCCCTGGTCCATTGTACGCGTCTGATTTCACATTTTTCAAGGCGTCGTATCAGATCGAACCATTTCTAGGTTGATTATATTATAGATAGACTAAGGAAAAAAAATCCAAGAATTTGAAAATAAATATATTTGTAAATAATGAATTAACAAACTTAATTAAATGTACAAAATAAAAGTTCACATTAGTTTTGTTGGGCTAAGCAGTTATGAAACATTAACTAGTATCACCAGTAAAAATGGTCCAATAGCTGTTAAAATAAACCAATTTTGAAACAGAAAAGCATTTTCGAATCCGGAATACCAGTATAGTATATTATTCAATAAATGGATTCTTCAGTGAGCTCTTTCGTGATGATATTTTCTTAAGTCTGGTTACCACATTCTACCATAACTTCCCATCTATATTATAATATTCTTCTTTTGTAGGATTTGTCACTTTTTCTTCCTTCACCACATATTCTTCTGGTAGATTTCTGGCAGCTTGTTGCAATGTAATCGAAGTTGTATTCATCGTGGCGCCCATGTCTGTCATAGCAGCGATGCGGCCCATGATATTCGTGGTGCCAGGGCTTTTGGTTGAAATGAAGTATCTGTCTCGCTAGAAGCATATTGCAACATTATGTATTTACTGACGTGTAGAAAAATATAATTAATCGTTTGTTCTTGATAACAAAACTGACACAATGCTTTGTTACTAAATTATATCCAGTATTTTTTGGAAAAATGAAATAAATGGAACAATACATGTGGAATATTATATTTTTTGCGGTTTACTTTATCAAATGCTTAAGTAAAATCTTTATATGCGCGAGAGCTTTGTTGGCATCGCGCTGGGTGTTCTGGGCCGAAAATTCCGACATAGTAATGATGAAACTGTTCGGCAAACTCCTGTGCAATGCATATATTAATGTTTTATTTTCTACAAAAAATGGGGTCGTAAACGCCATTTTTGGCGAATTGGAAGACTTTACATATACCGATCGATAGAGGAGAAAAAGTTAGTAGGACTGCATTAAAAAGTAAATTTCGCCGAAATGGCGGTTACGCCCTTTGAGCCACGAGGTATCGATATAGTTCCACTTCTAAAAGGGGAGTCCGTCAAGACTGCGATTCTTGGACCAGCCATTGTTATAACCATTTGAGGGCCAATAGTTGTTGGGTGATTGTCCGCCGTTGTTAGGCGATTGTCCGCCGTTGTTGGGTTATTGTCCTCCGTTGTTGGGCGATTGTCCTCCGTTGTTGGGCGATTGTCCGCCGTTGTTGAGCGATTGTCCGTCGTTATTGGGCGATTTTTCATCGTTATTGGGCGATTTTTCGTTGTTGTTGGGTGATTGTCCGCCGTTGTTGGGCGATTGTCCGCCGTTGTTGAGCGATTGTCCGTCGTTGCTGGGCGATTTTTTGCCGTTGTTGAGCGACTGTCCGCCGTTGTTGGGCGATTGTTCACCGTTGTTGGGTGATTGTTCGTCGTTGTTGGGCGATTTTTCGCCGTTGCTGAGCGACTGTCCGCCATTGTTGGGCGATTGTCCATCATAGTTAGGTGATTGTCCGCCATAGTTGGGCAATTGTCCGCCGTTGTTCAAGTTGTAGTCGGGCGAATATCCGCCGTTATTGTAGCCGTAGTTAGGTAGATATCCGTCATTGTTTTCGTAGTAAATGACCAAATATGGTGTAGACGGGGGAATGATACGTGGGGGAAGGAAGGGTAAGACGAAAGCAGCAGCGTTGCTCACGAGAAATAACACGAAAAGACGATACATGTTGTTGCGTTGGAGTGTCGGATTCAACTGATAGCTCCTGTTGTCGGTGTCGCTATTTATATTAGGCTTACTGAAGTACCGTTAGGAATAAAAGTAGTTCGTCTGATTTTAAGCTCCGCTCCATCATCAATCCCCTCATTGACGTTGTACCCAAGATCCATATTCTTTATAGCTTTATTTTGAGATTTTACTCTGGTGTGTAGCCCTACATTTTTTCCCCCAATCTGACTACACTTAACAAGACTAATAAGTATTTTAAATCTGACCTAAAATACTAAACTAATTATTTATACTTAGAATGTGGCCAAATAACACTTTTTACTGTCTCTATTAAGGTTAAGCTTTACGAATTAAACCCAACAAATGACAGACTGTTTTTTTCATAGAAAATTGACTTTATGCTGTTAGCCCGAATACTTCAAAGTTATTTTTCTATTGCACGAGTTCAGCAAACAGACAGACAGCCCATTTGATGAAAGCAGTTACCATCGTCTGTGTATATTTGCACCACCAAAGGTGCTACAAATGGGCTGCTGCCCTCTTTAAGGTATGGAAGTAATGGAACATGGTCACTAATACCGGAACACAACTCAAGATTATTATGGCGGTATATTCTAGACCACGGGTGGTAGCGATCCAGTCAGGCAAGTACCCTACCATCTGACAGAAGATACATAGAGTAGTAAATATCTATTGAGTTCGTTTGCGTTGCGACCCCCTTTTCACCGTCTGCGATGGGGTCCGCCTGCTCATACTTCTCTCTTATTATTTCGACAGCCTCCTTATACAAGTACACTGCACAGCGAGAGATCACGACCGATGAAATAATATCAAATAATGCCGCAAGTCTGCATGCGGAACACTTTTCCAAGTCGTTTGTGTCTTTTCTAACCTGTGGGGGGACTATGTCTTCTGGCGTCCTTTGCATGGAGATGAAGTTTTGATCGGTGGCATGGGATTTGTAATGATTGACCCTGGCCGTGAGAACGTTGAGAATTCTTCGCATGAGAACCTTTCGCCGACGCGTGCGATCAAGGCGCTACCTATCCTATCCTATGATATGTCCACCATGTAACGATGCCATAAACAGGTGCATTTGGTCGTACAATGATAGTAAGGAGGGGAAGTAAATCAAGCGTCGCATAGCGCATGTTTCAGATCTTTTAAATCACTTACATACATAGAACGTGTGGTAGATATATCATATGTACATAAGGAGGAAGAGGAAAAAGCCATCAAAACCAACATTCTGTGTTCGCGTGGCGTTGCACCGGTCGAGCGCCTCAAGAGCTGTGGCCAAGATGAAGCATTCCAGCATCATGGCTCCACCACGACAATAGTGTGTGTGCGTGATGTGGCAAACTACAAGTCCTACAATGATTTATTAATATATCGCTGCCTACAAGGAGTTTATTTCTAATCTAGATTTACTCTTCATCGTGGAACTGTATTTTATTTTACAGCATTAGATCAGCAAACCGGCAGACAGCCCATCTGATGGAAAGCGATTCCCATCGCCTATGAATATTTGTAACACCAAAAGGGCAACAAATGTGCAGCTGCTCTCTTGAAGGACCCTGGAGTCTGGCCACTAATGCCGGAACATAATTCAAGGTTGTAATTACTATATTATTAGACTGGCAAACGCCCTACCATTTGGTTGTGGGTTGTTTGTCACCTCCTAGGTCAGGCCACTCGCCAGCAGGCAATCGTATTCTTTCTCCGTTCCTGCACGGACATGTATGTTGGTTTTTAAAACCATTTCATCCATGCAAGAACGGATAAAGAATAAAATTTTCGCAGTGTCTTATGACGTGATAAAACCACCTCAGCCTCTTCAGCCAGGTGATAAGGTATTCATCCATCTGGCTGGCCATCATCATGGAGCGTGCCATAGGAACCTTGCATTGTGTTCTTGCATCAGTGACCAGGTTCCAATCTCTCTTTCAATTCCAGCACTACATTGGCAGCACCTTTGATGTTGCAAAGGGTGATAGGCGACGGTAATCACTTTCCACCAGGTAGGCCCTCAGCCTGTCTGCTGTACTCTATCTATAAAAGAAACTTCTTGTCATAAATATGATTAGCATATTGCAGTAAGTTTTATTAAGAAATATATTGACTATTTTGACTTGTGGCGATGGCTGTATCAGGTAGATGATACTATTTTTCTGCTGCAGGGTGTCAAATGTCGCATTTTTATATATATCTCCAACGATAAGGACGTATTTTACCACTTTGGGAACTACGTTTAAGCATATTTTTGTTTCTTTAAATTTTATTCTTAGCACATCTTAATGTATGGCAATGAGTTATCGTTTCCAGGCGGACGTACTTGCCAAAGTTTGGCGCTCCCGACAGCATGCCCTCGCTAGTAGCCTGGTCTATTACCAGGCCGAGCTTCAGGTGATCAGTACACGGGAAACCGCGTCCATGATCCAAACTTGGTCGAGAGAGTTCGAATCTCCTGTGGCGGGCATTGAGACAGTCGAGACGGTGCACCCGCACCTGATGCGATGGCTCTCGCGGAAACGCGACCTGTCCTTCAGCACGACGCAGATACTTACCGGGCATGGGTGTTTCGATAAGTATCTGAATCAGATTGCGGGTTACCTGCCTTCACCTCAATGTCGCCAGCGTGGCGCACGAGACACTGCGTTTTATACGCTGTTCGAGTGCGCAGCATGGGAACCCCAAAAATTTGAACTCGAGACACTCGTAGGTCCGATCGACTCGCTCGGCAGTTTGGTGCAAGTCATACTGCATAGCGACGATCATTGAGTGGATGCGTCCAATTTGTGCGAGACAGTGATGTCAAAAAGAAGCTGCAAAGTTGCAGAACGAGAAAATGAGAGGGGTGAACATGTGTCTCGCGGGTACCGACTTCAGTCGGAGACCCGGAGGCGTCAGTATGTGCGCAAGATCTCCTCCCGTAACACCGCTGCAACGGCCTTCTAGGGAGTAGAGGAGTCTTCACTCGTGTTGACGAAGTGAGTTTGCCTTTTCCGGGGCATTCTCAAGCGCTGATGCGCAGGATCAGCGTGGACGTAACTACTTTCTAAGTCTCACGCTCTTCCTGCCATGAGCGTGGGGCACATGGGAGGAGGGTGTTTTTAGTGGAGTATTGAGTAGTCGAGTCTCTACACAAGTCGGCGATTTGACTCTGGTGCCCATTGTGGTCTCGCCTCTCGTCGCTTTGGTCTAATTCCTAGTAAAGGATCCGGTATTATGCGAAATGAATTTCCCCCGCTTCAAAAAAAGCTTGGCAACAGTGAAAGAATTTTTTAAATCGGTTCAGTAATTTCGGAGCCTATTCGCTGCAAACAATCTTACAATCAAATCATTCCTCTGTATTATATTCGTATAGATAAACGTTATTATTATTATAACGCATAAAGTTAGCTAAATATTTACTACCATCAGTGACAAAAATACCGGCTGGTAGAATGCTACAGAAAAAGTAATTGACTTGACGTTTCATATGTGACATATTAAATGAGTTCATCAGATTTAGATACGGATTTAAAGCCTGATTTCATTACAAGAGTCGTCGTTTGGTTAGCTTATCAGTTTTTATTATTGTTTTAAATCCTAAAGACATATTTAAGCACTCAAACTATTAGAACCTTCGCTATGCTCATGCGCCAAACCATTTCACGCCTAAATAGGTCACTTTCACATCTCGTATAGCAATCTACTGTGTATAGCCTTTTGAATTAAGTGCATATGAAATAGGAGTAAATAAATAAAAAGGGGAAATGATGAAGAGACTGTTCTTCCTCAATTCGTTGTTTTGAGAAAAAGTTAGTTGGTAAACACGACAAAAAGCGTTTTAATTAAACGCCTATAGGAAAATATTGTTGGGTATGGAAGAGAGAGCATGAAAGCAGAGTAAACGCGGTCGAGATGCGAGCATTGCGCAAAATCTGCGGAGTGACGCTCGCGGACCGCGTTCGTAATACCGAAGTAAGAAGGAGGGTTGGTCTGAAAGAAAGTGTCGGGGTGACGGTAAGGAAAGAAATGCTCCGGTGGTTCGGGCATGTGGAAAGAATGTATGATGAAAGAATGACTAAACAGATATACAATGCAAAAGTGGATGGATGCAGAAGTCGCGGAAGGCCACGACACACCTTCCATGATCAAACGAATCGTGTATTAGCAGAAGGTGATGTCAGGACCCTTAAGAACAGACGACCGTGTATGACAAAAGCTATGAATGTCAAAGAAGCAAGTGAGGCGTGTAAAAATAAGCCTGTATGGCGCTCTTTTGTTCGTGCCTACCCCGCAAGGGACCTGGCGTGATGTTATGTATGTACGTAGAAAAAATTACCGACGCAAAACGCGACTGACGCAAGTAATTGATATGTAAAAATTGGTAGGCGTTTCTTAACAGTATGAATGACTACTTCTATGGATATTTTATGGTAAATTTTGTAATTTATTAAATCCTCAAACTTCACTGTTTGGACTTGGGGCAATGGCTGTACCAGGTAAATGATAATCTTTTTCTGCTGAGGGGTTTTCACGCGTCGCCTCAAGTGTCGCGAGATATCTTTATCTCCGACGATAAAAGTGTATTCCACCCATTTGGGAACTACGTTTAAGCATCTTTTTCTTTATTTAAATTTTGTCCTTAACACTTCTTAACGTATGGCAATTAGTTATGACCACGAATGGATATTGAAAAGAGAAGAATGCAAATTTTTCTGCATCTTAAGGAAACCTGCCTTGTTGGTGGACTACCATTCTCTTGTCAGATGTCATTGCTGATTTTGATTTTAATGCACAAATTCAATTTCCACTATATATAGAGACAGCGTTTGTGGTTGAGATCAATGAAGCACGTGGGCTCCAGGTTCGACTCCTGGCATGCAAACGCCAAAAATGAGTTTTTTCTGGCTAATGTGTTACATACCACTACGCGAGGTACAGCCGTTTTACGAAGACGTTTTATGCCTTTTACAGTGACATACACATCTTCGTCCAAAAAATGATCTGAACAAACGACGCTTGAATTATTCGCCTTGAAAATATCTTCATGCCTTTGTTGACTAACAAGTGATCTTCATTCTTCTCATCGTATAGGATCACGAGGAAAACTAAAATATAAAAATACGGTATTAAGTTTTCAAGAAGTCTTTAATGTGACGTGTAGCGCCAAAGCGACACTCACAGACTACGCGACACGTCTGACATTAGCATGCCGCATGTCGCGAACCCATAAGTTGTCCCATAATTAATCCATATACATTATAATGTTTACGAACATAAAAAAATGGCAATTTGACTACCTCGTCTCCTATATTAAATTATACAACGTAACTATATTTGTCAAAAACTAAATACAAAAAAAGTTCAAAAGTACATAAACTTATCAATAAAAAAAATAACACAACAAAAAAAATGGAGTCCATTGACAAGAACAGGGTAATTTTTGTTATTCAACCGTTGAGTGAACTTTTTAGACAAATTAAATCAAAATCACATATTGCTTCCTATCTATATTCAGACATAAACACAACAAAAACTAATCAATAAACTCTTTTACTTATTGAAAATATGATATCCCATCTTTTTTTTTCCTTTTTGACGTGATATTCTTTCAATTTGTGAGAGCATTTTTAACGAGTGCACCTAGAGGCGGGCGACGCGAGACTATTTGAAATGAGCGCACTATTTCGAATGTTGCGCTCATTTTACGAGGACGGTTTTGAGGCGTTGTTTGTGCATCTTGGGTTTTTTATATATCAATGGTTCGCGCGCTCTAACGCCGTTTACATCGAGCGAGCGAGCATTCTTAGAATATTCCATAGAATCTTTGCGAACGCGCCAAGAACAACGGAAGAATGCTCTACGCCTGTTTACACTAAAATGAGCATTCGCTCTTCTGATGTAAATCGACCTTAAGAAAGATCAAACGGGAAACATCGCATAAGAACAATGTGACAAAACTAACGTATACTATATATGATCAAAGTACAATCCGTCGGAAGGTAGACCCGATTGTCATGTAAAATCTAATGAAGGAAACCATGTTGTCGTTCGTGAGATCAAAGCACATCGTCTATAACAAATAAATTTCATGTTTGTTATGTAACTAAAAGATAACTATGAAAAATACTAACTACGCGACTTTTCGTAATTTTCCATGTTCGCAACATACCCTAATTTTTTCGTGAACGAAAAATATTACTTGAATACGAGGGTAAACGATAAACTACAATTGCATAAATTAAAAATAATAAAAATACCATAAATTTCGTAACCTTAACCTTCACGATCCATTGCACTTCCAGTCACAGCACTAACGTGAGTATGGACCCTCGCTGGCCACACCGTGAGCCAACCTGCCGACACCTCGTCGCTCCGCAGGCACTTTCAAGGCGCTACCACTATGCCGCCGATGGCCGCGACATATCGATAGGCATATTATAATGACTCTCTTTCTGAGCACTGCTCTTTTTGCCTCTGGTGTAGTAACATCAGTAGCAATTCAGGTATAGCTCAAGTATGCGTTTCCATTTTTCCTAGCGTATTCCCACAGAAGCTGGGTGACTTCACATTCCAACGACGCTAGTGGAGATGTGACTTTTTTTTTACTACTTGTAACAAAGGATTAGAATTCTTTTATAGGTACATCGACATTTGTCAATGTTGATTTGACACAAACAACACATGACACATGTATGATTTGCCAATGATAGATCTTTTAGGTACCGTTTGGTTATCCAAACTACCTCCTGGGTAGCGTTTCGGAACCCAAACTACCTTTAATGACCTCGATATTGTTGACAGAACAGAAGTTTTTTTTTTTATAAATAAGGTATTTAGAAATAAATACCTTATTAATATTACCATCTAATCTAAGAAGATTAATAAGTTATTTAAATATAACCTAAATTAACTAAAAGTATTCCGACTAAGAAAGTGTCCATTAACACTTTTCTTATTGTCTCTATAAAGGCGAAGACACTTTGTTCATGTGTTCTTTATTAATAGCTAGCACATTACACTACACTTTAGTTTTGTTTATAGCACTAGTTCATGACAAATGGTTAGAATAGAAGTGAAATAACTATACATACAGCTACTGAGTCACAGTGAGTTGCTTAATAACAATCACTTATCAAGTCAATGTATTTTTATGTTGCAAATGTAAAAGAACTCAAATACCAAAACACATCTAAGTGTACACAGATAGGTAAGTAACCTGAGCTAATAATGTTCACGTAATAAAGCAAGAATATATTTACATTAATATATATACAGGAATGGAAATATGTATTCAAATGGGAAGTTTGTATTGTTACGTGCGAGCGGGGGTACGCTCTTATGGATTGGAAGAAAACACCAGTTTTTAATTTAAAAGCTTTTATTGACTTACACAGCCGCACGCAGTACTTCTCTGCAGGGTTGCCCCTATACGCACGACCAATGATGCACAGTCCCGACGATAAGTTGTCACACCCACGGCATTGAGCCGTCGCCGATATTGCGTAGACCACCTCCGATATTTTCGCGTGTAGCTCGCCTCGGGTTCCTCTCTCGAACTACGCTACACACCTCCTTCACGTATCCGTCCACCAAACTGGTCACTGAATTCACCACTTAATTCGTCTCTCTCTTCTATTAACCTTCTCTGCCAACTCTTTGGCATCGCACTTGTCGCTTTACTGTCTTGGACTGAACTGAACGCCTTACGCTGTTTATAAATACCCGGAAGAATTTTCTAGAACCCATCTATCTATCTCTGTCTCTTCCTTCTCAAACCTTCTGTTCGGGAACTTTCGTTTATTGTCTATCTCTTTCTAACATCCATCTATCTCTCTCTCCCTCTTTCGTTCGTTCATCGTCTATCCTTTTCTAAATATATCCGTCTTTGTCTTTTCCTTCCAGAAATTTCTAGTTTTTTTCTAACAGTTCTAAAACTGATTTACGCTGCTGGACAGTTCTGCCTCCGGTCACCACAGTATGTTATTAATTGATTGAGTACCATAAATACTTCGAACTATGAAAACTTTTAATATGAAAAATTCAAATCAAATCATAATTTATTGCATAAAATGTGGTACATAAAAAAAGATGGTAGGATTATTTCATCGTTTCACATGTATTTGCCTCTAGGGCGTGCAGAATGTTGTACATATTATATTTACAATTCTCATTGGTTCTGTCATTACTAATACATTAATAAAAACAAATCACAATAAAAGAAACAAACAAATCATTCATAATAATAATAAATTAACCATAATCTTTCAATTACGTCACTGCTTAAAATAAATGTCATAAAAAAATTACAATGTATCCATTAGTCAGAACCTTACAATAGACAAGTAGGTAAGATAAGTATTTAAAAATGCACTTATTCTTCATTATTTGTTTAATACAGTAATTTTTGGTACACTGATTTACAGATACAGAATTTACAATACTTGATTTCTTTCTGTCAACCACTTAGTTCGTGGTATTTTTGATGCACAGGTTTTGCCAACAACGGGTATTTAGCTACCAATCAAGTAACAAAACTTTGAAACACTCCTTTTATGACACGACACCGCGTATTCAGAATATCTGCTGGTTATCTTATTTATGTAAAATTATCGTACGCGGTGTTTGTAGTTAAACTCCTCCGAAACGGCTTGACCGATTCTTATGTAATTTTGTGTGCATGTTGGGTAGGTTTGAGAATCGGACAACATCTACTTTTCATCCCCCTAAGTGTTAAGGGAAGTCCACCTCTAAATATATATATATATATTTTTGCTTTATTACTAAATTATATTTATAAGAATATGATTTTTTTTACAGTTTACTTTATCAAATGCCTTAGTAAAAACGTTATATGCGCGAGAGCTTTATTCGCATCAAGCTGGGTGTTTCGGGCCGAAAATTCCGACATAATAGAATTAAACCGTTCGGCAAACTCCTGCGCAATGCATATATAGTTCCACTTCTAAAATGGGAGTCCATCAAGACCGTAATTCGTGGACCACCTTAAGCCACCTGGGGTCCAATGTCCGCCGTTGTTGGGCGGTTGTCCGCCGTTGTTGGGCGGTTGGCCGCCGCTGTTGGGCGGTTGGCCGCCGTTGTTGGGTGATTGTCCGCCGTTGTTGGGTGATTGTCCACCGTTGTTGGGCGATTGTCCGCCGTTGTTGGGTGATTGTCCGCCGTTGTTGGGCGATAGTCCTCCGTTGTTGGGCGATTGTGTGCCGTTGTTGGGCAATTGTCCGTCGTAGTTAGGCGATTGTTCACCGTTGTTGGGCGATGGTTCGATCTTGTTGGGCGATTGTGTGCCGTTGTTGGGCGATTGTCCGTCGTAGTTAGGCGATTGTTCACCGTTGTTGGGCGAAGGTTCGATCTTGTTGGGCGGTTGTCCGCCGTTGTAGGGCGATTGTGTGCCGTTGTTGGGCGATTGTCCGTTGTTGGGCGATGGTTCGATCTTGTTGGGCGATTGTCCGCCGTTGTCGGGCGATATTTCGATCATGTCAGGCGACTGTCCGCCGTTGTTGGGTGATAGTCCGCCGTTGTTTAGTGATTGTCCGTCGTTATTAGGCGATTGTTCACCGTTGTTGGGCGATTGTTCGATCTTGTTGGGCGATTGTCCGCCGTAGTTCGGCGATTGTTTGATCTCGTTGGGCGATAGTCCGCCGTTGTTTGGTGATTGTTCACCTTTTTTGGGCGATTGTTCGCTCTTGTTGGGCAATTGTCCGCCGTAGTTGGACAATTGTCCGCCGTAGTTGGGCGATTGTTCGCCGTTGTTAGGCGATTGACCACCGTCGTTTGGCGATAGTCCGCCGTAGTTGGGTAATAGTCCAACGTTGTTTGGCGATTGACCACCATAGTTGGGCGATTGACCACCGTAGTTGGGCAACTGTTCACCGTAGTTGGTCGATAGTCCGCCGTTGTTGGGTAACTGTCCACCGTAGTTGGGCAACTGTCCGCCGTAGTTGGGTAATAGTCCGCCGTTGTTGGGTAACTGTCCACCGTAGTTGGGCAACTGTCCGCCGTAGTTGGGTAATAGTCCAACGTTGTTGGGTAACTGTGCGCCGTAGTTGGGCAACTGTCCACCGTAGTTGGGCAACTGTCCGCCGTAGTTGGGTAATAGTCCAACGTTGTTGGGTAACTGTGCGCCGTAGTTGGGCAACTGTCCACCGTAGTTGGGCAACTGTCCACCGTTGTTTGGCGATTGACCACCATAGTTGGGCGTTTGACCACCGTAGTTGGGCAACTGTCCACCGTAGTTGGGCGATTGACCACCGTAGTTTGGCGATTGTCCGCCGTAGTTGGGTAATAGTCCAACGTTGTTGGGCAACTGTGCGCCGTAGTTGGGCAACTGTCTGCCGTTGTTGGGCGATAGTCCGCTGTTGTTGGGCAACTGTCCGCCGTAGTTGGGCAACTGTCCACCGTAGTTGGGCAACTGTCCACCGTAGTTTGACGATTGTCCGCCATTGTTGGGCGTTTGACCACCGTAGTTGGGCAATTGTCCGCCGTTGTAGGGCAATTGTCCGCCATTGTTGGGCAACAGTCCACCGTAGTTGGGCGATTGACCACCATAGTTGGGCGTTTGACCACCGTAGTTGGGCAACTGTCCACCGTAGTTGGGCGATTGACCACCGTAGTTTGGCGATTGTCCGCCGTAGTTGGGTAATAGTCCAACGTTGTTGGGCAACTGTGCGCCGTAGTTGGGCAACTGTCTGCCGTTGTTGGGCGATAGTCCGCTGTTGTTGGGCAACTGTCCGCCGTAGTTGGGCAACTGTCCACCGTAGTTGGGCAACTGTCCACCGTAGTTTGACGATTGTCCGCCATTGTTGGGCGTTTGACCACCGTAGTTGGGCAATTGTCCGCCGTTGTAGGGCAATTGTCCGCCATTGTTGGGCAACAGTCCACCGTAGTTGGGCGATTGACCACCATAGTTGGGCGATTGACCACCGTAGTTGGGCAACTGTCCACCGTAGTTGGGCGATAGTCCGCCGTTGTTTGGCGATTGTCCGCCGTAGTTGGGTAATAGTCCAACGTTGTTGGGCAACTGTGCGCCGTAGTTGGGCAACTGTCTGCCGTTGTTGGGCGATAGTCCGCCGTAGTTTGGTGATTGTCCGCCGTTGTTGGGCGATAGTCCGCTGTTGTTGGGCAACTGTGCGCCGTAGTTGGGCAACTGTCTGCCGTTGTTGGGCGATAGTCCGCTGTAGTTTGGTGATTGTCCGCCGTTGTTGGGCGATAGTCCGCTGTTGTTGGGCGATAGTCCGCCGTAATTGGGTGATAATCCGGAAAAGTTTGGCAACAGTCCGCCATTGTTGGGCGATAGCCCGCTGTTGTTGAGCGATAGTCCGCAGTTGTTGGGCGATAGTCCCCCGTAGTTGGGCGATAGTCCGCCGTTGTTAGGCGATTGACCACCGCAGTTTGGCGATTTTTCGCCGTTGTTGAGCGATTGTCCGCCGTTGTTGGGCGATTGTCCGACGTTATTGGGTGATTCTTCGCCGTTGCTGAGCGACTGTCCGCCATAGTTGGGCAATTGTCCGCCGTTGTTCAAGCTGTAGTCGGGCGAATATCCGCCGTTATTGTAGCCGTAGTTAGGTATATATCCGCCATTGTTTTCGTAGTAAATGACCAAATATGGTGTGGGCGGGGGAATGATACGTGGGGGAAGGAAGGGTAAGACGAAAGCAGCAGCGTTGCTCACGAGAAATAACACGAAAAGACGATACATGTTGTTGCGTTGGAGTGTCGGATTCAACTGATAGCTCCTGTTGTCGGTGTCGCTATTTATATTAGACTTACTGAAGTACTGTTAGGAATAAAAGTGGTTCGTCTGATTTTAAGCTCCGCTCCATCATCAATCCCCTCATTGACGTTGTACCCAAGATCCATATTCTTTATGACTTTATTTTGAGACTTTACTCTGGTGTGTAGCCCTACATTTTTTTCCCCAATCTAACAATACTTAACAAGACTAATAAATATTTAAAATCTGACCTAAAATACTAAATTAATTATTTATACCCAGAATGTGGCCAAATAACACTTTTTACTGTCTCTATTAAGGTTAAGCTTTACCAAATTAGTCCTACAAATGACAGTTGTTTTTTTTTCATAGACAATTGACTTTATGCTGTTAGTCCGAATACTTCAAATTTATTTTTCTATTGCATGAGTTCAGCAAATAGACAGACAGCCTATTTGGTGAAAGCAGTTACCATCGTCTGTGTATATTTGCATCACCAAAGGTGCTACAAATGGGTTGCTGCTCTCTTGAAGTAGACTGGAACCTGGTCACTAATGCCGGAACACATCTCAAGGTTGTTATGGCGGCATACTCTAGACCAGGGGTGGTAGCGATCAGTGGTGGTCAGGCAAGTACCCTTACACCTGGCAAAAGATACATAGAGTAGTAAAGATTTATAGAGTCGCTTCCCGAAGGTACTTGTGCCCGTGGACAACATGCTCGTCCTATGGGGCTTTACTTCAGTGCCCTGTTTCCACCAGGAGTTGAATCTAGCGATATCAACTAACAGCCGATGGCTAAAATATTAAAGATATGGAGATCAATCGAAAAGGTCCCAGCGCGTGACGAACGGGGACCGGAGACCCTAGCCCGCTCCTAGTAATCCTACAATATTATACTAGTACACTACCCGATCGCAATAAATTCAGCAACACCCCTTGACTCACGCGGCATTGTCTTTGTCACGCCAAGAGTATCCCCCAAGTCCGAGTCCAGTCATGTTATCGGGAGGAGATGGTCAAAGCGGAGCCTGCGACCCCCTCTTCACCGTCTGCGATGGGGTCCGCCAGCTCATCCTTCTGTCTTATTATTTCGACAGCCTCCTTATGCAACTACACTGCACAGCGAGAGATCACGACCGATGATTAATATCAAATCATGCCGCTGGTCTCCATGCGGAACACTTTTCCAAGTAATTTGTGTCTTTTCTAACCTGTGGGGGACCATGTCTTCTGGCGTCCTTTGCATGGACATGAAGTTTTGATCGGTGGCGTGGGATTTGTAATGACGTTGACCTTGGCCGTGAGAATTCTGAGGATTCTTCGCATGAGAACCTTTCGCCGAGGCGTACGATCAAGGCGCTGCTGATGCAAAGAAGCGGCAAAATGCGTCATCCACCATGTAACGATGCCATAAACAGGTGCATTTATTCGTACAATGATAGAAAGGAGGAGAAGTAAATCAAACGTCGCATAGAGCATGTTTCAGATCCTTTAAATCACTTATTTATTTTTATTAGAAAATTGGTAAACAAGCAATCACGGCCCATCGTATGCAAAGTGGTCACCGTCACCTATAGAGGCTTGCCGCACCAAGGGCGAATTTATTGAGTTGCCAACCTTAAGGAAGCGATGAAGCAGTAGAGAGGATACGACAGAGGAAGGAGGAAGAGGGAAAAGCCATCAAAACCAACATTCTGTGTTCGCCTGGCGTTGCACCGGTCGAGCGCCTCAAGGACTGTGGCCAAGATGAAGCATTCCAGCATCATGGCTCCACCACGACAATAGTGTGTGAGCGTAATGTGGAAAACTCCAAGTCCTACAATGATCTATTAATATATCGCTGCTTACAAAGAGTTTATTTCTGATCTAGATTTACTCTTCATCGTGGAATTGTATTTTATTTTACTGCATTAGTTCAGCAAACAGGCAGACAGCTGATCTGATGGAAAGCGATTCCCATCGCCTATGAATATTTGTAACACCAAAAGGGCAACAAATGTACAGCTGCTCTCTTGAAGGACGCTGGAGTCTGGCCACTAATGCCGGAACACAATTCTTGGTTGTTATTACTATATTATTAGACTGGCAAACGCCTTGCCATTTGGCTGTGGGTTGTTTTGTCACCTCTTAGGAGCGGTCGCTCGGCCTCAGGTACTCGTATTCTTTCTCCGTTCCTGCACGGCCATGTATGTTGGTTTTTAAAACCCTTTCATCCATGCAAGAACGGATAAAGAATAAAAATTTCAGCAGTGTCTTGTGACGCGATAAAACCACCCTAAGCCAGGTGATAAGGTATTCATCCGTCTGGCTGGCCAGCGTCATGGAGCATGCCTCCATAGGAACCTTGAATTGTGTTCTTGCATCAGTGACCAGGTTCCAATCTCTCTTTCAATTCCGGCACTACATTGGCAGCACCTTTGATGTTGCGAAGGGTGATAGGGTAATCACTTTCCACCAGGTGGGCCCTCAGCCTGTCTGCTGTCCTCTATTTATAAAAGAAACTTCATGTTATAAATATTATTAGCATATTGCAGTAAGTTTTATTAAGAAATGTATTCACTATTTTGACTTGTGGCTATGGCTGTACCAGGCAAATGATAATATTTTTCTGCTGCAAGATGTCAAATGTCGCAGTTTTCTTTATCTACGTCGATAAGGGTGCATTCCATCCATTTGGGAACTAAGTTTAAGCATCTTTTTGTTTCTTTAAATTTTATCCTTAACACTTCTTAATGTATGGCCATTATTTATGACCACGAGTGGTTATTGAATGAAAGCAGGTTCTTTTGCATCTTTATGAAACCTTCCTTGTCGATGGACTACCGTTCTCTTGTCAGGTGTTATTGCTGATTTTGATTTTAATGTACAAATTCAATTTCCACTATATATAGAGACAGCGTTTGTGGTTGAGTTCAATGAAGCACGTGGGCTCCAGGTTCGACTCCTGGCATGCAAACGCCAAAAATTAGTTTTCCGTTATTGACTATACACTGGGTCTTAGTCTGGGATCAGTTTCAGAGTTGGACCGTTGTATAATACCCATAACATAGTAAGTTGGCAAAAAGGCAGACGGCTTGGCTCACGGAACGTCACCTTCTACTACCGGCTACCTTCGTCTACTATAGATGTTCCCAACACCAGGGGCGAAGGCAACGAGTTGCTAGCCTCTAGACTGGGCGAATCTATGAAGATGAGATAGAATGATTGGTCAGGAGGTATGGTTCAGCTCAAGGCTAATCGCTTCACGCCAAAATTCTGGGTTGGCGTGTTATCACATTCATCGAGCAGACCCCAAAAGCTGTTACCAAGATATGTTTGGTTTAATTATTAGTTCGCTAACTTGTGCGATTTAATGTAGATTCGTAGATTACGTTGTCCAGGGAAAAATATCTACACGGATGGGTATATAAGAAGACTTTATTTTGGTATTGCCACACATAGATTCAGTTTCCACCACCTGTCCGTGTTGCCAGGCTCACAAAACCAAATATGCGCAACCTCTAGTGTTGCCACTAACATATTACTATTATGTCAAGCACACCTTGTCGTAGACAGCAAGTCTCTACAACGTTTTATTAGTAAATACATTCTGATTATGATTACTGCACCAATTATATAACTTGTGCCGTTTATGGTTGAGATGTTTGGACTAGGGCCCTGAGACTAGGAGCCCCTATGAGAATTTGCTCAATACGTTTTCTATTTCATTTTGAGTAATTTTCTGCTGTACCTTCGGAACCCTGGGTCTAATAGCAATAAAATGTTTACGGAATTATAACAAAGCTATACTAAGTCCAACGCAAAAAGAATAATGAAAATCGTTTTATAAACGGTACGAATAACCTGATTCTATTAAGAGCACTTAAAGATCTGATTCGACACAGAAACTTGAGTACATGTATAAGCCTGTGGGTTCATAATCCCTTTTCATTTTTCATGTTCTGAAAGTACGCTTGGAATTGCTTCATCACAGGGATGAAAACAATGCTTTTCGTGCGAACCATATAAAATACATGCAACTCAAATCCCATTTTCTTTACAGCCACTGTTAAACCGCGCCATAATTTTTTTTAAAAAATATCAACAATTTTGAAACATCGTTTTATACTTATAAATTATTTCTCACCTTATTATCATTTGATTTACATAAAGGAGAAAGAACTATTTATATACCTTCCTGGGCCCAATTGTAATTAACTGTTATAAGTGACAAAAAATACTGGCAGGTAGAATGCCACAGAAAAAGAAATTTACTTGACGTTTCATATGTGACGTATTAAAGGAGTTCATCAGATTTAGATACGGATTTAACGCCTGATTTCATTAGAGAAGTAGTTGTTTGTTTAGCTAATCAGTTTTTTTTATTATTTTAAATTCTAAAGACATATTTAGGCACTCAAACTATTAGGGCCTTCGCTATGATCATGTGCCAAATCATTTGATGCCTAAATAGGTCACTTTCACCTCTCGTATTACTATTTACAGTTCTTTGCCTGCCATTGGGCAGGCAAAGAACTGTACAAAGAAATGAAAACTTTTATATTTAAGTGTATGTGAGATAGGATTAAATAAACAAAAAGGGATGAAATGATGGAGAGATTGTTTTTCCTCTGTTCGGTGTGTTGAGGAAAAGTAAGTCGGTAGATACGACAAAAATCGTTATTATTAAACGCCTGTAGAAAAGATTACCGACGCAAAACGCGGCTGACGCAAGTAATCAGAAGTGCTATGTAAAAATTGGTAGGCGCTTCGTAACACTGAATGACGACTTCTATTTATATTTTCTGATATAAATATGCTGGAATTTCCTAAACCTTAACTTTAACTGTTTCTAGTTAAATTCACTTTAATAATAAAGACACTAAGTCCATAAATATAACAATATGTAGTCTAGACAATTGCTCAGCAAAACATGGAGATGTTTCTGTAGCCGCAGACGTCCGATCACTACGGCGGCCGCTCACAAATGATCGGCAAACGCGTAGCGCGTTGCCCCTGTCGGGCCCCAGTATTTACCTCCGCGCACACCTCGCCTCACCTCACCGCGACACTCGAGTGCGCGTATTATTATTATTAAATATTATATGTTGTTTAGCAGCTAAGTGTGTGCTCTATTGTAAAATATTAATCGGTATTTTTACCAAATAAATATGCATTCCTGAACTGCAATTCAAACACACAACATTGTTTCACTTCTACCTGAAGACCTCCAAATTTCTAAGAAAACTTGATTTGAAGTAATATTTATAATGAATGCCATATTGCCTTTGACAACGCAGGTATTTGCAAGTGAATTGAAGAACGGGATTGCAACGCCCTCTATTTTAATAATCCGTCTATTCTCTGTAGACGACATCATTCATCGGGATTAAAGGTATCCCAAGTGTCGACTTGGGATATAGGCTAGGGCTGTGTCTAGTTTTATTCATACACGTTTACAAGTTTTCAAAAGAGATGCGATTGCAGCGCCATCTTATTGATCGCGATAACCCGGGACATGAGTTAGCTCTGTGTGAAGTATCATTGAAATCCGCTCAGTAGCGTTCACATGATGCTTTCGCAGATAGACAAACAGACAGATTTCTCGAAATTCACTTTTCAGAATCTCCCTGGTTTATTGTATCTACGCATCTGATTTCACATTTTTGGAGACATCGTATTAGATCGAACCATTTCCAGGTTGATTATGTTATAGATAGATAGACACATGAAAAGAAATCCAAGAATTTGAAAATAAATATATTTGTAAATAATGAATGAACAAAGTAAATTAAATGTACAAAATAAAAGTTCAAAAAATGTTACATTAGTTTTGTTGGGCTAAGCAGTTATCGAACGTTCACTAGTGTCACCAGTAAAATGGTCCAATAGCTGTTAAAATTAACCAGTTTTGAAACAGAAAAGCACCAGCAAAATTATTCAATAAATGGATTCTTCAGTGAGCTCTTTCGTGATGATATTTTCTTAAGCCTGGTCACCACATTTAGTTTATGCTTCAGTTCTGGCTTCTCCGGGTGTGAATGTCCAAACTTCCCATCCAGATTGTAATATTCTTCTTTTATAGGATTTGTTACTTTTTCGTCCTTCAGCACATATTCTTCTGGTAGATTTCTGTCAGCTTGTTGCAATGTAATCGAATTTGTATTCATCGCGGGGCCCATGTCTGCCATAGCAGTGATGAAATTCGGTAATTTTGGAAAAATTAAATAAATAATATAAATGTGGAATATAATTTTTTAACGGTTTACTTTATCAAATGCCTTAATAAAACCTTTGTATGCGCGAGAGCTTTGTTGGCATCGCGCTAGGTGTTCTGGGCCGAAAATTCCGACATAGTAATGATGAAACTGTTCGGCAAACTCCTGCGTAATGCATTTGCAGCTCCCGCGCTTCTAGTTCCACTTGCACTAGTGGTGTCCGCCATGAACAGGATAGGCCTCATATATGCCGTTGCGGTAGCAGTAACTGGGCCAGATGGGCGGCGGAAGGAGGGGTAAGAAGAAGGCAGCAGCGTAGCTCACGAGAAGCAACGACACGAAAAGACGATACATGTTGTTGCGTTGGAGTGACGGGTTCGACTGATAGCTGCTGTTGCTGGTGTCTCTATTTATACTAAACTTACTGAAGTACTGTTAGGAACAAAAGTGGTCCGTCTCATTTTAAGCTCCACCATATGAGCTGCTCTCTTACATCTACTCCCCCCATTGACGCTGATCGCAACTGCCATCTTCTTATTTTGGGACGCTGTAGCAGAAAATATAAACACTGTATTTAATTGCTGTTTACTTCTACCTTCCACGCGATCATTTACATTACACTGCCATGATGGACGCTCATGAGTGTTTTTTACTGCTGTATCCAAATTTACGTTTTTTCCTATCGAAGCTGGCAAACAAGCAAACGGCAAAGTGGTTACCGTCGCTTATAAAGTTTGCAGCGCCAGGGTCGCAGTTAGAATAGAATAGAAAACACTTTATTGTTCACCACATACACATAAAATAAACAATTACACTAGTCTCATTAAACAGTAAAAGTTACTGATCGTATACAACACTAAAGTTTAACCGTTTCACGCCGTCATTCTGATCGAGCCGGCCCCAAGAGCTGCGATCAAGATGAATCATTCCAGCACCATGGCTCCACCACGACAAAAGTGTGTGTGCGTGATGTGGCAAACTCCAAGTCCTACAATGTCTAATAAATACATTGCTGCTTACAAGGAGTTTGTTTCTGATCTGGATTTACTTTATATCTCTTATTCGTTTGTCGCTTTTTAACGCCCTTTTATGCAAGAACAGAGAAAAAATTGAAATTCTAGCAGTCAGGCGGCTTGGTCGTAACATGCGGTCACCCTCTGTCTTGAGGTAAGGCATTCACCCGTCTGGGTGGCCGCCCCCTGGTTTACAGCATGCCACCACAGCAACCCTGAATTGTGTTCTTGGGTCAGGGGCCAGATCCCAGTCTTCGTTCCAAGGCCCGCAGCACATTAGCAGCACCTTTGATGTTGCAAATGGTGATAACCTCAGCCTGTCTGCTGTATTCCAGCTATAAAATAAACTCCTTGCCATAGATATTATTAGTATAGTGTAGTAAGTTTTATTAAGAAATATATTCACTATTTGGATATGTGGCGATGGCTGTACCAGGTAAATGATGATATTTTTCTGCTGCAGGGTGTCAAATGTCGCAGTTTGCTTTATCTCCGACGATAAGGGTGCATTCTGCCACTTTGGGAACTACGTTGAAGCAGCTTTTGGTTTATTCAAATCTTTTCCTCAACTCCATGACAATTAGTCGCGATAACGAATACTTTTCAAAAAGTGAAGAAGGTGAATTTTTCGGCATCTTTTAGGAAACCAGCCTTGTTGGTGGACCACGCCTTTGCCAAATATCTTTGTTCACTAGCATTTGTCCGCGGCTTCGCTCCCGTTGATATTATCAATGTGATATTTCTATATTTGTGCCAATTTTCATTGGGATCCGTTGAACAGTTTTGTCAATCAGTCAATTCAGCAACAAAAATACATCAAAACTTTTGCTTTTATATAAAAGTATAGATAGCCAAATACAATCCACCACTCTCAGCAGGTACGGTGTTTGCTCATCCGGATGGCTACCACACCTGACCCCAATTCTGCTATTTCAATATGTTGGCGCTGTGACAATATTCAAAGTCATACTGTCAGAAATTCTTATTCTACTAAATCTGATATTTTCTCAATACCGTAGTGGCAGAATGATAGTAGAAAAATATTGGTATTACCACTACTCAGCAGCAATAGCGATATCTGGTAGGAAAATCGTTCCTTCTTAAAGCTACAAACATTTTTTACAGTAGGGGAGCCCAAGATGCGAAGTGTGGAGTTACTCGAGCGTCGCGGGGACCTTTTGGATTGTGAAGTTCACCTTTTACTGGTGGGGGGGCGTGTACAAATTAAGAAAAAAGTCGCACAGAAATAGTCAAGAGCGTCAGATGTTCAAAAGGGATGTAAAGTAAACCTTTTTTTACCAGGAAAAATCAAAGGCAGAACCTTCCGGGGGTAATTCACATTGCGTTGCGAGACATTATATTGCGTCTAGTTAGTTATATTTGTACTTATGTTATACGTGTTGATATAGTTTTAATAAATTCTATAGTTATTCCAACGGCATTTTAATTCGAGTCCTGTAGCTCGTAACAAAAGTTTTATATACATACATTTTTAATATCTACACATGAAAAGTAACCCCTTGATAGCCCTTATGCGCTTACATGTCATTCCTATTGTTTTTTTATTACAATTTTCCTGTTCAGTTACTAGAATACTGGTATATAATATATTCAATTTTAAAATATATTTTAATCAAGTGTTTCCTTTCCAATTACTGGAATATTCATAAACATTTGTGGATAGGCTGGTGTAGAACTATGAAACGAGAATTTCCCTAATGCTGCTAAGCACCAATTTAGGGACCGTAAGACCTTCGGCGGCGCCATCATCTCCCTCTAACAGCTAAGCCAAGTTCCATACACCTTGCAGTGTCTTACATTGAAGCTATTTAAAAAGAATAACTGGAATTTCCATTAACATTATTGTTACGAGTTACATAGAACTCGAAATAAAATGCAGTTGGAATTACTATAGAATTTATTAGAACTGTACAAACACGTATAAAACAGGTACAAATATAACTAGACACTACTAATTCAATAACACGCGCAAAGTCCGTCGTCATTGAATGTACACACGTGTTGCCTCGCTTGCGATTATCGCTGCTTCACCCCTCCGTTCGGGCCTTGCTTTATATGTCTCCACACAATACTCGACCGCGTGACAATAATTTCCAAGAATCACACCTGGCTAATGACCATCATAAACATTACAATAATAGGCTCTTTTTCTAATTACAAATTTAAACATGAAGTAAACAAAAGAAGTTCAAATGCGGAAAGGTAATAAAGTGTGCTTTTATGGTATGCAGGTGTGAATCCACTTTTGTCGGTCGTAACAGTATAAACCATTGTTCTTTTTAACTGACTTCGAAAAAAGGAGGAGGTTCTCAATTCGTCGGGAACTTTTTTTTTATGTATGTTCACCGATTACTCCGTGATTTATGATCCGATTTACGTGATTCTTTTTTGTTCGACGCGGAATAGCTTCCAATTGGTCCCCTAAAAATTTAACATAGTTTGGCCCAGCAGTTTTCATTTTACGAACATTGTTTATGAAAAAATTTCCTTTTCGTTCCATATGTACACCGATTACTCTGAGATTTATGATTCGATTTACGTGATTCTTTTTTTGTTCGACGCGGAATAGCTTCAATTGGTCCCTAAAAATTTAACATAGTTTGGCCAGTAGTTTTCATTTTACGAACATTTTTTATGAAAAATTTCCTTTTCGTTCCATATGTACACCGATTACTCTGAGATTTATGATTCGATTTACGTGATTCTTTTTTTGTTCGACCGGATAGCTTCATTGGTCCTAAAAATTTAATAGTTTGGCCAGTAGTTTTCATTTACGAACATTTTTATGAAAAATTCCTTTCGTTCCATATGTACACGATTACTCTGAGATTTATGATTCGATTACTGATTATTTTTGTTCGACCGGAATAGCTTCCATTGGTCCCTAAAAATTTAACATAGTTTGCCAGTTTTCTTTTACGAATTTTTTATGAAATTTCTTTTCGTTCATATGTACGATTACTCTGAGATTTATGATTCGATTTACGTGATTTTTTTTTTTCGACGGATATTCATTGTCCTAAAATTTACATAGTTTGGCCCAGTAGTTTTCATTTTACGAACATTTTTTATGAAAAAATTTCCTTTTCGTTCCATATGTACACCGATTACTCTGAGATTTATGATTCGATTTACGTGATTCTTTTTTTGTTCGACCGGAATAGCTGCCATGTGGTTCCCTAAAAAATTTACATAGTTTGGCCCAGTAGTTTTCATTTTACGAACATTGTTTATGAAAAAATTTCCTTTTCGTTCCATATGTACACCGATTACTCTGAGATTTATGATTCGATTAACGTGATTCTTTTTTTGTTCGACCGGAATAGCTGCCATGTGGTCCCCTAAAAAATTGACATAGTTTGGCCCAGTAGTTTTCATTTTACGATCATTTTTTTGTTCCCGTTTCTTGGGACCTATATATTTTAATAAGCGCGGCACCATTCGTATGTCCACCCATACATAGCTAGACACTAAAAAGTAGAAATAAAAAATAAAAACTTCGTTTAAAAAAACCGACTTCAAAAACTAAAAAACTAAAATTTATAAAATAACTTATTTCTAAAGCTAATATTATTAATATATATTATCTAAAACATCTTGAAGTCGGTGCAAAGTAAAATATAAACATTACTATATTTTGAAAATTACTAAGATATAAGTATAATGTAATAAGCTTTAGAAATAAGTTATTTATTACATTTTAGTTTTTGAAGTCGGTTTTTTTAAACTAAGTTTTTATTTTTTATAAAATACAACGTCATGCAAAAGTTTCAAATGAACATTCACCACGATTACTTTCCAGTTTTACGAACACGACTGTAGAGGTGTCCAACGGGGCTTCCATCATGGTTACCCCGTGGGATAGTGACGCACCACTGGCGAGAGCTCATGGCTTAGTCTCCCGAGCCGAGAAAGGAGTACAAAACAAGACGACCAGATGCTGTACTCTTGCACTATATTCATTTCTTTATTGTTCCTATGTTAACTTAGACTATATAATCCATTGAAATCTTACAATATAAGGACCGAATATGGCATTTCTTAGAGGACGCAATTTTATTTTTGGGACATGTGTGGGGCTTACGGAATCTACCTCATAGGTGGCGGGGAAAACGGGGGACCTTTCCTACCTGCTTAACATTCGATAAGTTAAACTTGGTAAGTTCTATGGTAAAGAAAAGAGTTAGGAATGAATAAAAAATTCTCTCATTCTCACTTTTTTGCTTATAACTTCTTTAATTTTTAATTTAGGGCAAAAAGTTTATAAACATATTTGTAGGCAAAACAATTTGCTACAAATTATGACTTTACAATTTTTTTGTAAGACGCATAGTTTACGAGAAGTCGCGATAAAAGTGTTTTCACCACTTTCTCTAAGATGGCGGCCGAGGGACAAGGGTGACGACCCCACAAACTTGAGGTTAAGCTTCTATTGACCACACATGTCCCAAAAATAATAAAGCTCATGTAAAATTTCAATGGACTAATATATACAGGAACTTTATCGTTTACGTGATAAGCACTACAGTATTCTAATTAACATCAAATATTATATTTACGCATTTATGAGATTGGACTTTTTTGATGATTTACGTTTACTCGCAATTCTTCCTCAATCAAACTGTTTGCTACCCCTGTTTCGAAAACTAACTACGGACAAAATGAATATCTGAGTCGTTGTACAAACACTTACAACAAATATTTTAGTGACATAGACATTTTTAATTCTTCGAAACAAATATTCAAGTCATCAGTAAATAGTAAATTTATTAATACAATTGAAAAGGAATGTAGTGTTTGTATTTAGACCTGACAATTTAGTTGTGTTTAGTTTTCCCGTCAGAATTTCACAGTGTTATTGAGTAATTCATTTTAGTGTACTGTAACACACTATTTCTTTCTGTTCCTTTTTCTAGATTATAAGTATCCAGTTTTGGTTTAGATTTATTGAAGTAAAACTTCTATATAGACGGGGGGTCTTACGATTTTTTGCTCACGAAAAAGCGTCACGGTCGCGTATTCTAATACTTACATTTTTAAACTCGTGATATCTTTCGAATGGGATGTCCGAATTGAATAATTCAAAAAGTCATATAAAGGTATTGAAGCAGTTTTGAATATGAAGTAATTTATTTTGATAGGATTAATACCAAGATACAAATAAAGAGTCTTTTCTAGGGGCGGTATTTTAATTAATTTTTAAATAAAAGAACACTTATCGTGGCATAACTATAATAGTTAGATATATAGTGTCGCGACACTTTTTGTAAATAATGATGTGTTCTGCAAACTCGTAGTGCATTATTTTATTCTATCATCAATAGTTTTGTTATGTATTGTTAGGCTTTACATTTATGGATATACTTATGGATACTTTTTAATAATAAATAAAATAAAAATTTCGGCAAAGACCCAATGTTGTCGGCAGCTCCAATAGCGATATCATCTATCTCTGTTTACATACCATCAAATTCATGTATTAACCATAGTCTCTAACTGTGCTAAATTATACCTCAATAAATTGGTGGATGAAACGAGACGCAACACAAATATAACAAACTGAAGCTGAAGCAAATTGGTCTTGGTCTACATTTGGTAAAACATTACCTACTTCGGTATTGAAAATTATAAAGCTTCCCTGAGGATGTTAGCAACGGGAACAATTTAAGTTTTGAAACTCATCCGGGCTGAGCACTTGTAAACAACTAAACTATTAACTGTGTTATTATATTCCTACAAGAAGATATAAAGCATCTTAGAGGTGATGTTAGAGCCCAAGAAGACTTTAGTGTGGAATAAATAGGAAGGAGGGGTTAAAGGGGAAAAAATAGAAGGATTAAATGATTTCAAGAATGAGATAGAAGAATGAAATAGAGAAGATAACATAGAGGGGAAAGTGAAATAGGCCCTCGAAAGTCTCGCTCAAATTTAACCATTTCACTCCTTAAGAGCAAAATATAGAGTAAATAGACGCAGGTGTAGATATGCAATAAATAAGAAACAAGTTTAAATACATTTAATAGAAATAAGATAGAATAAGATGATATTATGAAAGTTGTATGGGAGAGTAAGTAAATAAAGTAGCATAAACGCACTTGAAATGAGAGCGTTGATAGTAAATGTAAGGTAAGAGATATGATAAGAAAGAGTGTGAAAGAGAACTTTGTAGATTGAAAGAGGATGAAGTAACACGAATAGAAAAACCGAAATGTGTGCTGGGACACATATTAGAAGTGAAACTTCAACGGACAAGTGACAAAACGAGTCGCAACTAAATTTCAACTTGAAGTGTTACGGGCAGATTGTTAACGTACTTGTCCAATTTGAAAACCTGCCCGTAAAACTTCAAGTTAAAAATTTGTTGCGATTCATTTTGTCAGTTATCCAGTTGTTACCGATATATTGGGAATACCAATGAAGTGGACGAAACGATATGCTTCCACTCATATCATACGTACCGCTGAAGAGTGGCATTCTTTACTGTTTTTAAGTCTCGCATTAACTGGTATATACTAGGTAAGCGTGCTCCACCTTAGACTGCCTTTCCGCCTGACATCAGGCGCAACGGGAATCAAACGCGAACCTATTTAATAAAAATAGATAACCCCCCCCCCCCTATAATGGGAGGCCCGAGCCCAGCAGTAGGACATTTATGGGCTAATATTATTATATATATTTTATCTAATATATAAAATTCTCGTGTCACAGTTTTCGTTGCCATACTCCTCCGAAACGGCTTGACCGATTTTGATGAAATTTTTTGTGCTTATCCGGTATCTATGAGAATCGGCCAACATCTATTTTTCATCCCCCTAAATGTTAGGGGTAGTCCACCCCTATTTTTATTTTTTTTATTTTTTAGACAAAATTTTTAATTTCTATTTTTTTATGATACAACATACATACAACCCTAAATTACCCTCTCGACCCTCTGCGACAAACCCCTATTTTTACCGGGCAGGACGACGTCTGCCGGGACAGCTAGTTATAGATAAAAACCGCTCATTTACCCATAAGACTAAAATATAAATAAAAAGATTGGGTCGGTCTTAAGAGCTGTCATCAAGATAATTCTTCACCACGTTAAAAACTAAGTACATTAGACCAGAACTAAATTTAAAGATTTTACATTTTATTTTAATTGAGATCCTTGTCCATCCAAATGTTGCCTGGAAGAGATTGCTTTAAGCAATAAGGCCGCCCATTCTACTGTCTACTAATTTTCAGATATGTTAATGTGTCACTGTTTTAAGGTGGTGTACAATAAAAAGTATTGTTGTTAAACATAGATGATGAAATAAAGCAAGAATCCAATAGTAGTGGCAGAACACAGAACATTAATCCCGTTGTATGTCTGCCTCTGTGTGCAGACGACACGCCTTTGTGTGATTTGGTGCGCTGCCGAAATGGGACTCGCTGTGTTCCCGGCTTGCGGGCTCTGTAGCGGATTGCGTTGTAGGGAGATTGGCGTCTCGCAAATTCAGATCCTCATTTACGAGATACTATGTACAAATGTACCAATCTTAAGTGTTTTACACAAAGTACTCTTAATAAGACTACTTTGTTTTTAACCGATTTCAAAAAAAGGAGGAGGTTCTCAATTCGTCGGAATATATTTTTTTATTTAAGCATGTCGGATTCACTCCCGCCGGGAGCGAATCACACTCGAAGTATAATGCAATAATAATCTGAAATGAGATAATCAAAGTTTATTACACTAGATTATTACAATTACAATGTTAAATACAGCACAGTAATACACAGAAATATTAAGACAACTCCAAGAGTCGTCTCTTCGCTTGTCAGGTGTCGAGCATCAATTTGCCCTTAAATAATACTGCCAATATCAAACAATAACTATTGGCCACAATATACTATGGGCCCTTTGTCCAACAGAGCTTCCGCTCTGTTAAACCGATGGACGTAGAATCACGGTTGTAGACTCGTAGACTGTCGGATTAAGACTCCCTTCTTCTGCCCGAACACCGCGTATTTAAGGTCCTCGTAGTACGCCGCACTGACACCATCCGGTAATGCTTTGGCGCCACTTCAATAACACTAAATTCCGCCATCCGTATAACTTCCGACTTCAGGTTACTCTTATTTCCGATATCAGTTAGCTTGATAATAAATGTTTCTACGTTGACATCCGGTTACACGACTTCCAATTACACATTTGAATACCACCGTCATATGGTAACTTTATAATAACAAATACTATTCCGACAAGCAAGCAAGCAATTCATTGTATCAATTTGGTACTCTGTACAAGAGATAACATATTCCGCAATAAATTATCGTTTAAAACCACCAATTAAAATTAGTCAAATTATTTAAATAGTTAAATACAATACGATATTATTATTATTGTATTGTAACATAGTGTTGGCACGGCACTTTCGTAGTGGCCTGTCATTACGATGGAAACTGATTCCGTGGTAAACAGAAAACAATCAGCGGCAGTTACCAAACTACCCACATTAATCAATTGTATATGCGATAATATTTTTTTTTAATTTTTCTTACGAAAATGAGGATGAGAGAGTTGTTATTTATGACGTCATCACCCTCAGACATCCCCAACCCCCCGCAGTCGTAAAACAAAACGGTCCAAGTGAAGTGGCTGCCTTTATTTTGCAGTGAATTAAAAGCCGCAGACAGTTAAGCGTGTCGCTCACAAATGAGCGCTCGTTCGCTTAAATCTCTTTGAGCGTATTCTTCGCTCGACTTTCTTAAGCGACCGTCTTTAGTACCGCTATCACTATTCTTACGAGTTTGGTATTGCCAGGGAGTGCTTTTGCGAAAGTGGAACTTGACGTGGTAAAAATGCTGGAGACATGAATTTTGGCTGTTAGGTCCAGTTCGATTGATGTGATACCATGCTTAGGCTGCGTGTCTATTGAAGCGGAGAGGTTGCGGAGCGGAGAAAAGAGAAATGCTAAGCAATAGAGTAGCATAAAAATTGCGTCGACGGAGACTCAGCCAATCTTAGTGGTGAATATTTCGCCGTTTCTCCGATTTGCAGCCGCACTCGGCTTCAATGGACAGGAGTATGAGATCCGAAGGTCTACTTCTTCCTTATCCCATCCACCTATTCATTTATTGACTTATATAAAAAAGTTCTTAAGAACAATTATTTTAGACATTTTATTTAATCTATCAAAATAAAGATTTTTAAATCACTTTCATTTTTATTATTATTCCGATCTAACAATTTCCAAGTGCAAAAAATACATTATATCTGTAAAATAGTACAGTGAAAGAAACTTAACTTATATTGTTTTTAGCTATAATCCCTTATGACTACAGTTCAATACTGAGCCAGGTCATCGAAGCCAATGGGTTAGATTCCTAGAGAGCTGGCTACGTTACCGCGCTGAATCGCTATACTCATCCATTGTCCGAGTGTCAAATCATAACACTTAAAGAAGTGAGATAGGATAGTGAAAGGAATAAGGTGACTTGTGACCTCATTTGGTCTTTTTTTTGTTGAAGCAGAAGAATACCTTTTGTACATTACCGGGCCATTGTGGGGATTAGACCTTACGCAGCGAGATTAAACGCCGCACGGCTTGTGTGTGACTCTGATACAGACGTTCTCAACTACACCACTAAACCTGAACCTGTCTCTCTTATGCCCACGCTTGAAGTGGATGACCATGAGGTTTCGCACTTAGTTATACCTATGTTCATCCACGCTTCAAGATCTTTTTTTACCAGGGGAAATCCGATTGAGGACTAAGCCGCGACAAGGGCAGAACCTTGGGGGGATAATTCGTGACCTAGTGTGGGATTCGCCAGATTGGTGGTGGCACTAGCATGCCCAATCAGAACTGGTGCATGCTATTGTCACTCCCCGGTTAGGGATACCCACCAAAACCCCTGGGTGTTCCCTCCTTCGCCTTATGCCAGGGCTACGGGTATATGACTTAGCCTCTCCGCAACCTTGGCAGGCGTGGGCCCCGCGAGGCCTCTTCCACTGCCGGGGACTACTTCTATCACCCGACATCTTCAGTCTCTCTAGGCGTGGGGCGGTCTGTACGCTTCAAGGCCTGAGTCAACCCGGAAAGCAGAGTGACTCACTTCACCAACGGAGTTCCACCGCATCCGTAAAGGTTGATGGAATGACATCGGACTGATCTCGGTACCCGTGAGTCGTATGCGCACCTCTCTCTGAATCGTTCGGCGGCTTCCTTGCAAGATATTACTGCATCGAAGAAAGTCACTGTCGCCCCTCAGTGATCTTCGCTGTGTAGCTTGGCCTCGACCAAGCTACCCAGCCTCGAGCTCATACCTGTGAGGTGCTCATGCAGCGCTTTCGTACCAGCGCATAGAATGCAGTGTCTAGAGCGCGGCACTCGTAACACTGAGGGGTACTTAGACAACCATCCCCCTTAACCCATCCCTATTATTTCATCCCCCAACCTTATCTCTTCCATCCCATCTTAAACGCATGCAATGTGTTTGTATCGCCCTAGATGTTGCCCACGCTTATAGGCAACGGTAAATACTTCACGCCAGGTGCGCTGTTTACCCTCTTCCAGCAAAAATCTCAAAGGTAGTTAACATTCAAATAATAATTATTTTTTACGTTTCGTAAAGTTTGATACTTACACAGAAACCTGTCTGTGGATCGACACGCACTTGACCGATCTTATAATATCAATGTGAAATCCAATTTTAACTCTATTAATGTTCCCTGTTCGTAGCTCAGGAAATGTGCTCGATTAGCCCCCGCTCCCTCGGGAGCTGCCTCCTTAATAGTTATAATAGCCTGGTACATTTTCTGCATCAATGGAGAAAATTGAACCACTTATGGGGAATATTCCTCATACAGTTAATGGTTGGTTGGGTTTATTATACATATATTAAGTGGATTAGTTCAAAAGAGTGGAAGTTAACTTTGAAACTTAACTAAATATATTGACTTATCTGTTCACATTTCATTGACAGGTAGTATGTACAGAAATAAGTGGACAAACCTATCAATATAGGAAGTTGAAACTAAGTTAATTATCCAAAGAAAATGATTAGATAGATAGATAACACTTTATTGCACACCAAAATATACAATTACAGAAACAGACCATAACATTTACAATATTTTCTAGGCAATACAATAGGCGGCCTTATCGCTCAAAGCGATCTCTTCCAGGCAACCTAAATGAGAAAAATTTGAATCAGGCGAAATAGGTGGTGCAGAAGAATGGCAATAGAAACATAAATATTCATAACTAATATTATATATATATATATATATAAATATATATACACAAATACATACATATATACACGATTATGTATACAATAATACACAAGTTATTATAATAAAAGTATTAGCATGGTTATATTCTGTTAATCAGACATAGCTATTTGTGGACAAATAGTGCTTTCTGAGCAAATTTCTAAATATTGGTAAAGATTTGGCCTCTCTGACAGTAAGAGGCAGCATATTCCAAAGGTTGATTGATGATTAAAATTATTAATGATTATGATATAATGATATTAATGATTAAAATTAATTTAATTAAAAATAGTCCTGAACACTTCATCGATTTACAAAATCCACATAAACGCGAGGGAAGCCGCGGGCAGAATTGAATATGAGATGTGAGTATGTATGATTTTATAAGGACATAATTTTTTTCTGAAATTTTAATAATATTTCGTTATGTTTTGTCCTTTTTTTATTGCAGGAGATCAGCAGACAGGCAGACGGCCCACTTGATGGACAGCGGTTACCATCGCCTATGGACATTTGCAACACCAAAGGTGCTACGAATGCGCTGCTGCTCTCTTTAGGGAGCCTGGAACCTGGTCACTAATGCCGGAACACAACACAAGGTTGTTATGGCGGCATACTGTAGACCAGGAGTGGTCGCCATCCAGTCGGGCAAATACCCTACCACCTGGCTGTGGGTTGTTTTGTCGCCTCTTACAACAGGCCACCAGGCCGCAGGAAATTGTATTCTTTCTCCGTTCCTGCACGGATACCGGATATTCTTTCACCGGTCATTACAGGATCGGTGAAAGAATAGAATTTCCTGTGGCCGGAGGGTCTGTCGTAAGAGGCCACAAAACAACCCACAGCCAGGTGGTAGGGTATTTGCCCGTCTGGTTGGCTACCACCCCGATCTTTTGTATGCCGCCATAACAACCTTGAATTGTGTTTCTGGCCAGGTTCCACTTTGCATTTGCATCCGGCAGCACATTAGCACCTATGGATTTACGAATGTCCATTATTGCCTATGGACATTACCAACCGCGTTCCTAAGCTCATGCTTGCAAAACGTCGTTTTCACGTCTGTATTTATACAGACGTGAAAACTGTGTTTACCATCTTTTAAGTTATAAACGATAACGGAAGAAAATACTGAAAATAAAATTACTTTATAACCGACTTTAAAAAAAGAGGAGGTTCTCAATTCGTCGGAATATGTATGTATGTAATATCACCGATTACTCCGAGATTTATGATCCAATTTACGTGATTATTTTTTTGTTCGACGCGGAATAGCTTCCAATTGGTCCCCTAAAAATTTGGCATAGTTTGGCTCAGTAGTTTTCATTTTGTGAACATTTTTTATGAAAAAAATTCCATTCCGTTCCATATTAACACCGATTACTTTAAGATTTATGTGATTATTTTCTTGTACGACGCGGAATAGCTGCTATTTAGTCCCCTAAAAATTTGACATAGTTTGGCCTTTTCATTTTATGAACATTTTTTATGAAAAAATTCCATTCCGTGTGGCACTTTTTGCAGGCGTACCCATAGCTAGACACTAAAAAGTAACAAATAAGTAAAACATAAAAATTACTATGTTTTGAAAATTACTAAGCACCGACTTTAAGATGTTTCAGATAATATATATTAATAATAATAGCTATAGATAGAAATAAGTTCTTTTTTATGCTTTTTAGTTTTTAAAGTCGGTTTTTTTTTCAACATATTGTCAAGGAATACAAATTTATCTTAAGTAAATACTTATAAACTCAAGCGGGGCAAATATATAACCCTCAGCGAGATGATGTTTGTGCGGTTTGCTGTCGAGACAATTTATCAAAAGGACTCATTGACTCTTCAGGTGACACCTCGGGCAACGTAGAAAGCATAGTCAGCCTTCTGGGCACCTTACCCATAGAAGAATGTGATCTAAGCTTACAGTCTTGAGGGACTGTTGATAGAATACAATACAAATAAGCTCTATTGTATTACTTTAGTAGATACTTTTAATTTATATGTTCAGAAATATAGCAATGTGCGAGCGAGATCTATTAGGCGACGCTCGTTACAGCATCTCATCAGTGGCTTGTAATAAATCCCGGACAAAATACAATATGGCCGACCTCTCTGCGCTCGTAAAGCAAGCGAAATAAAGGAATGTGATGAAGCAAAGGCTTTCATTAGCAGCGTACGAGTGTGGCCGCAACTTCTCCGGGCTATTTGTCCCGGTGTCCCGCCGCTGCCGATGCTTAATTAAATGCGTCTAGCTTTGGGGTGAATTGGGACCAAATTCACCCCGAAACGTGAGCGAATGGGGGTGAGTTAAGGCTGAGGCGCAATTAAACGAGTTTGCCGCAGCTACATTTCTGTGGCCAGTCAAAACAACAGGATGTCTAATGGCTGCGTCTTTAAGAATCTTTCGTTGGGGAAGGTTTTGACATATTTTATGTATGTGTTGGTAACTTGTTCTTTATACTTGCTATTAAAAAATTGGATCAGCAATATCTTACGAAGCTTAAATTATGGAAAATCAGATATAATTGTTAAGATAATCAGAAAACACGTCTTTTATTTTACATCTATGTTTAGAATCTCAAATTTAAATATATTGACAAACTAGCTGTCCGGCAGACGTCGTCCTGCCGGTAAAAAATAGGAGTTGGTCGTAGAGGGTTGAAAATTTAGGGTTGTATGTATTTTTTAATGCTGTATCATAAAAAAAGAAATTAAAAATTTGTCTAAAAAATAAATAAAAAATTAAGGGTGGACTACCCTAAAATTTAGGGGATGAAAAATAGATGTTGGCCGATTCTCATAGATACCGGATAAGCACAAAAAATTTCATCAAAATCGGTCAAGCCGTTTCGGAGGAGTATGGCAACGAAAACTGTGACACGAGAATTTTATATATTAGATAACAAAAAAATACAACTTATAAAACACTATGGTATAAAACAGAGGTTTCAATTTCAAACACTTACTGTCCTGTCACGGTCTCCATTCTGTTGTGGCCGTTGAAGAGAGGTATCGTGATTTTAATAGAAACATCCGGCTTTTTCTGTTATTTCTAATATATAAACACAACAATGGATATTTATACTTGTATTTCTCTAAATAATTTTCACTCGTCACAAAACAGTTTGACATAAAAAATAAAACCACATTCAAAATGCTATTCTATAAGAAAAATAAGTTTTAAACTAATGAGTCTGCAACACCTATCGTCAACCTGGGCCTTACTTATAATAATCTCGTTAAGAAAGGATTAGCCATCTCTTAAATAAGGAACTCTAAAGCCCCTAATCGATGGCTGTTTCAAATAAAACTTGCCATCTTGCCTCTTAGCAGTCACTTAAAGTACCTCTCGATGTTGGTTATTTTTGTCAGTCATTTATGAGTTACTTTACCACCACCTCTTATCCTTAAGAGGAGTTTATGGGTAAGATTTTCGTTAATCATTTGCTTAGCAGTTTCTTAAAATTTAACAAACGATTATAAGTAAGGCCACCTATGTCTATATCGACAGAGGTTTTCATGCTTTTTTTATATATTTTACATTTTATATAACTATCTGTGCCCGCGACGTCGTTCGCGTGGAATTTGTTTTTAAAACCCTCCAATTTTGAAACATTCTTCATTGCTCCGCTCCTATTGGTCTTAACGTGATGATATATAGCCTTTCTCGATAAATGGGCTATCTAACACTGAAAGAATTTTTCAATTCAGACCAGTAGTTCCTGAGATTAGCGCGTTCAATCAAACAAACAAACAAACAAACTCCTCGGCTTTATATATTAGTATAGGATAAGACTAGCTGTGCCCGCGACGTCGTTCGCGTGGAATTTGTTTTTAAAACCCTCCAATTTTGAAACATTCTTCATTGCTCCGCTCCTATTGGTCTTAACGTGATGATATATAGCCTTTCTCGATAAATGGGCTATCTAACACTGAAAGAATTTTTCAATTCAGACCAGTAGTTCCTGAGATTAGCGCGTTCAATCAAACAAACAAACAAACAAACTCCTCGGCTTTATATATTAGTATAGGATAAGACTAGCTGTGCCCGCGACGTCGTTCGCGTGGATTTTGTTTTCAAAACCCTCCGATTTTGAAACATTCTTCATTGCTCCGCTCCTATTGGTCTTATCGTGATGATAGATGCCTTTCTCGATAAATGGGCTATCTAACACTGAAAGAATTTTTCAAATCAGACCAGTAGTTCCTGAGATTAGCGCGTTCAATCAAACAAACAAACAAACAAACTCCTTGGCTTTATATATTAGTATAGGATAAGACTAGCTGTGCCCGCGACGTCGTTCGCGTGGAATTTGTTTTTAAAACCCTCCAATTTTGAAACATTCTTCATTGCTCCGCTCCTATTGGTCTTAACGTGATGATATATAGCCTTTCTCGATAAATGGGCTATCTAACACTGAAAGAATTTTTCAATTCAGACCAGTAGTTCCTGAGATTAGCGCGTTCAATCAAACAAACAAACAAACAAACTCCTCGGCTTTATATATTAGTATAGGATAAGACTAGCTGTGCCCGCGACGTCGTTCGCGTGGAATTTGTTTTTAAAACCCTCCAATTTTGAAACATTCTTCATTGCTCCGCTCCTATTGGTCTTAACGTGATGATATATAGCCTTTCTCGATAAATGGGCTATCTAACACTGAAAGAATTTTTCAATTCAGACCAGTAGTTCCTGAGATTAGCGCGTTCAATCAAACAAACAAACAAACAAACTCCTCGGCTTTATATATTAGTATAGGATAAGACTAGCTGTGCCCGCGACGTCGTTCGCGTGGATTTTGTTTTCAAAACCCTCCGATTTTGAAACATTCTTCATTGCTCCGCTCCTATTGGTCTTATCGTGATGATAGATGCCTTTCTCGATAAATGGGCTATCTAACACTGAAAGAATTTTTCAAATCAGACCAGTAGTTCCTGAGATTAGCGCGTTCAATCAAACAAACAAACAAACAAACTCCTTGGCTTTATATATTAGTATAGGATAAGACTAACTGTGCCCGTGACTTCGTTCGCGTGGAATTTTGTTTTCAAAACCCTCCGATTTTGAAACATTCTTCATTGCTCCACTCCTATTGGTCTTAGCGTGATGATATATAGCCTTTCTTGATAAATGGGCTATCTAACACTGAAAGAATTTTTCAAATCAGATTAGTATTTCCTGAGATTAGGGCGTTCAATCAAACAAACAAACAAACTCCTCGGCTTTATATATTAGTATAGGATAAGACTAGCTGTGCCCGTGACTTCGTTCGCGTGGTCTATTTTACTATACGTAACTTTTTTTTCCGATATGCTTACATTCAGATACATTAGAAACACATTTGAAGTGTGGCACAGAAACCTCATGGGCTTATTCGTGCCGCAGAGAGTCGTGTACACAATATTATTATTTTTTCCTTATGTTGGCATAAAACACAGTTAAATTAAATTGGTTCTTATAATCTAACAGTGCCTAAAAATTGTTCTTAAAAAAATATTCTAAAAGTGGGACAGTAAAACAGTGAAAATGTACGTTACACGTTTCTAAATTTCTAAAGTTGAGAAAATCAAAACATTTTTAAGGTTGATTACTGCAGTATTTAATTTAGTTTAATTTCAAATCTATTTATAGGTATGTTAAATATGTCTATATCTATAAAGTTGTGGTTATATGTATTGCTGCAACGAAAAATAAGCAATTGTATAGTTTTTATTAGTTAGTATTGTTATATCAAAAATAGATAATAAAACTATGTTTTAACGGTTTTAAGCGCGGTAATTTATTGGATTTTCGTTTATAGCCGTTTCGGTCGGTTTTCAGTGGCCGTGGTCACAATAAAAATAGGTAATTAATATTGTATAATATATTATCATCATTCTAGTATTTAGTTCTGATGTGATAATAAAAACGTATACCACCATAGCCATTCCAATCTCAATTCATTCCTGGGGATGTCGCTTTTTAGCGATACCGTCCTTTGTGCATAATTAAATATAGTTTTATTCTGTAAGTTCTTTTTTGTATTGACGTACAATAAAGTGTTATCTATCTGTCTATTTTTTGCGGAACCCTAAATTTATAAGTAGCCTAAGATTGTTCTTGTAACTTCAGCTATCTGACAGTGTAAGTCTCGTCAAAATCAATCCCCAGCCGTTTCAGAGATTAGCCGGACCATACAGACAGACAGACATTTTTTTCGGAATCTGGTCCGAATCATACCTCCTGATTTTTTCCACATAACAAATAAATACTTCAATTTTATTTATCTATATGTGAAGCAAAAACTTTGTACCCCTTTTCATGATAAGTGATTATTCGGGTTTGCTTGTTACGATAAAAATAAATATAATTTCAAAATGCAATCTCACAGATTCACTATTTTATTGATTTCGAACCTTCTCCTTTCATCCAGACCTAAGTTTTGAACAAAAATGACTGCCTTATACAGACAGATGCCTAAAGTTTGGATTACCTATGTATTCCATATACACATGTATCCAAAATTAAAGCCACAACGTCCTAAAGTCAACAGGAAACTAGATTTACTTCTGTTTTACGAGTGCTTTCGTAAGTCAGCCATTTTACGTAATGGTCCAGTATTCGTTTGGCAATAAAGCCGCTCCAGCGCTTACTAACCCTTGCACCAAAGAATATACAGAGCTCAGACGATCGACTCAATACAAAGTTTTCATTACATACCGACAAAGAGCGCACAACTGCACGTCGTAAAAGCGCAGTTTATTGCCTTCTATGATTCACGAATTCTTTTGTTTACTTTGTGTTTAGAATTTGTAATTCAGAAATCATGCTTTAGTTATCGCACTTGTTTTATGGCTGTCATTAGCGTCGAAGCTTGCCAGATGTATGGATTATCTCGGTCCTTTGTTCTATTATAGAGATAAGTATAAAACGATGCCCGAACGGGGGGGTGAGGGGGGGTGAGGCAGTCAAGCGACGATTATGATACTAGCAAGACGTGTATAGTACTTTCGATTAGTGATATAGTGACGGACTTTGCGCGTGTTATTGAATCGTGCAGTTTATGCAGTGTCTACTTATATTTGTACTAGTTTTATACGTGTTTGTACAGTTCTAATAAACTATAGTAATTCCAACGGCATTTTAAATCGAATCCTGTGTAGCTCGTAACAATATTTATACATCATATATGGAATTGTTGATTTAGTTAACAAATACCTCTTTAAGAATAATCTTTGTAAATTTTAAAGGGAACGGTTCCCTTTTTTTGAATCGTTGTGATTTGAAACTCGATGAAACGAAAAAGCGACACTAAAAAGAGATAACACATAAATGTAAAGGACAAAGCCTGCGAGAGAATAAAATAGAACACATTATATTTAATAATTTAAGCACTATGCTCATACAGCTAGAGTAGAAGAAAATGTTTGGAAGTTTTTCATTAATGCTTGCTATTTCGTATAAATGTATTATAACGATACAATATAATATATGAAATCTGACGTCACGAAATCCCTCTCATAGCATAGAATTAAGTATATTAACCGCAAAGGTACGAAAATCAGTATCTTATCATAATATATTTATTAAAGTGGTTAATTTCATTTTTTAAATATTTGATGGTAGTTGAATGATGTTGTAAGAAGTTTGTTTGTTTACACTTAAAACAACAAAGTTTTGATCAAAAGGCCTACCAGAGGGTAAACTGTTTTTGTCCTTTTTCCTTATCCTCGTTCACTTGATATAAGAAAAAAATCATACTTGTGAGATAACTGGAAGTTTCAATTCTTGGGCCTTCACCAGTGAAACCTTTTTAAGGACTTTAGGGATTTAGTTCATTAAAGCATTGCAAAACCTGGGCCTTAGGAGATTATCTGATTTAGAGAAATAATTGCTAATTGAGCATAGTGTTTAAGCAATTATTAAAGCATGCTTGTATTGAGTGTACCTTCTGACGTTTTCACTTAATATTTGTCCATACGCTGCTTGGTCGGCGTTACCCGTCGATATGGTAATTCGATTTCGTTTTAAAAAGACCCCCTTTTAACCCTAAGCCAAAGGGTAATAGTGATTGGTTATTTAGAAGATTGCGCAGGGATTTTGGGAGGATTGTGCCCGGAAAGCTAATGTTGCCAGATAAAAGAATAATTCGCATGTCAATTATGTCAATAATATACAGCGTGTTTCAGACCTTACGACAATAAATCAGATCACGTTTTCTTCATGACATACTCTGCCCAAATACAAAAATGAATCAAGGTAATTTCTTTGGTTTAGCGACAGGACCTCATTTTTCATTTCAGAATATTACAACAACATGTATCAGTTATTGTGTCTAAATCGGTAGGTTAGTGACCAATGTATCATGTTGCCAGCTCGTCTCTTCATCATTAAACGCGGAAGTTGATCATTCTTACGCTCTCGCTCGCGAACCAATATTTACAAGATGTTCTGTTTTTATTCCCTTTTTATCGTAATTAATTTGTTCGGAATTTTAAATTTTAATTTTGACATTACGGTTGATTTAATAGTACCAAAAATTTTTACGGAGTACGACCGCTAAAGTTATGATTTATTGTCATTTGAAATGAAACACGCTGTATAGAATTATTGATATTATAACGATAAAATGAATTTTATTCATAGTGAAATTAATTATAACTCTCTCTGTTCTTTCACCTTATCCCAATTATTTGAAGTTGGCTCAATATGTCTGTATAGATATTCCAGACCCGTGACATACGTCTTCTGTCACACCACAAATCATCATATCATCCTTCACAGAATCCATTCATGTCTTTTTGGTCTACCTTTATATATGTACTCATCCATCTTGTAGTTCAACATTCTTTTTGACAAGTGACTTTCATCCCACATTTTCTTCTTCTCAATTTTGCAGCCGCAAGTGCAACTTTCAAAGATCCCCTTATGTACTCATTTCTCACCTTATCCATTCTTATAGCACATCCATCTCAAAATTCTCATTTCAGCTGAGTGGAGACGCTTGTGGTTTATCACTTTAGTGATTTATCCCTCTCGCGGTTTTACCATTTTAGTGGTTTACGACTTACAGGTTTATTATTATACAGACCTCTCCATTTAACGACGACTCTTTTTAAAGGCGTAACATGCACAGTCCCTTCAGTGTCGTTGTATAGAGTTTACACTGTGTTTGAGAAATACATGTACTGGCAACACTAAATTTGTTTCTAAGTAGAGGGCTCGATTCAGTTTGTCGGTAATTGCGTTACGGTGGAATAGAGTGGGTCCGATTAAGGCGCCCCCTGTGAACCCTTTTTAATACCAACTCAATTACACGTACTTGTTTCGGTACACTATATGTCTCCTACCTATATGCATTTGCGTAATTATTAGCCGACTTCAAAAAAGAGAAGGTTCTCAATTTCACTGTGAGTTACTCGATTTCCGTCAATTGTGGAGTTATTTACAATTTTTCGAAGTGAAATTTCTTTAGAATCGTTGTGATTTATCCGTGTGTGGTTTATCCGTGCAGGACGGAGAAGAATACAATTTCTGCGGCGGCCTGTCGTAAGAGGCGACAAACAACCACAGCAGTGTAGGCATTTGCCGACTGGATGGCTACACCCTGTCTAGAGTATGTCGCATAACAACCTTGTGTTGTGTTCCGCATTAGTGACCAGTTCCAGCTCCTAAAGAGCAGCAGCGCATTCGTAGCACCTTGGTGTCGCAAATGTCCATAGCGATGGTAACCGCTGTCCATCAAGTGGCCGTCTGCCTGTCTGCAGATCTCCGCAATAAAAAAAAAAAAAAAAAAGATTTGTAACTCAATGAAACGAAAAAGCGACACTAATAAGACATAAATACAAACCCTTAGAAATAACCCTGCGAGAGAATGAGACAGAATGCATTATATTTAATAATTTAAACACTATGCCCCTACAGATAGAGTTCGAAATACTTCAAACGTGTTGTAAAGTTTAAGTATATTATAAAGATTATTAAGGATATAATTACGATGAAATATGACGTCACGAAATTTAGAATCCCTTCCACCCCTTGTCACACTTCTACTGCGTGTTGCAGTTCACACCTACGTTTTTTTATTCGAAAGAATGCCTGAAGTGGTTTCCAAGTCAGAAACCAATCCCAGGGATATCGAGAGTAATCCTCGAATATTTGAATATTACGAAAAAAACAGCCAAATTGCCTACCTCCTCCTTCGTGAAGTCGGTTAAAGTTCGAGCAAATACCAAAAAGCTGTTACGTTCTACATGAGTACACGAAAAGTATACAAATGTTCAAATTTCTCTCTAAGAAGGCAGAAACAAAAAGTGTTTTAATGTTTTGTACGTGTTTAGACTTCTTTCAAACTTGTTATACTTTGTGAACTTTTCTTCCTTTATTTGTTCTTGTTAGCGTAAAATATTTCCATCAATGAAATAATTATTATTTCCTTTTTTTTGCAATATAAGTACATTGATAAGGTAAGGAATGAGTACCTTCATAAACACCTTTGTTGGTGAAGATCACTCTGCAAACCAAAGCTTGTTGCGCGGTTGACCTCATGTTCTTCCACAAAAGGAGGGTCTTCCAGGTTTAGGTCTAGCGGAATACCTTGCAAGTTCTTTACCAGAGTCTTCACACACGCTGCTCCCGCTCGACTCCTTGACGCGCAGAGAGTTTGAGAAGCTTCAGACGGCTTGGGATCTTTAAGTCTCAGAAGAGACGTTGGCTCTCTAAGCGTATTCTAACGTCTGTACCACGGGTAGTGTTCTGATGAGCTATTTGATTTGGTGCCTACTTCACCATTTCATCATTGCACCACTCGCAGGCGATTGGGAGTTCATCCACACTTCCTTAACACTGAGCAAACTATGGAATTATCTCGCTCAAGGAGTTTTCCCACAGGGCTACAATATGGGGCTGCTCAAAAAGGGTGTAAATCCATATTTAAAGTCTCAATGAGGTAGGCACCGCAGCGGTTCCCTTGGTGTTGGAAGGGTGATCAAGCGGATCTGTTAGTTTGTTTACCAACAAACAAACATGACAAAGTATAGATTATTGAATGTCATCCAATAGATGTCGTAGCAGAAGTTATTATTAATTAAGATAGAAACTATAAACGCGCATGTCCACCCGATCATAGATAAGCCCAATCAAACCCAAGGGCCCCTTTATAGTCCAGCCGTTATAGCGCAGTTGCGGAAATGGTTATTTCAAACGATATTCGGTTATTAGCCGTTATAACGCGTTTTATTATTGAACTACCCTCTTAACGTAAGATGTAACGATGCCTTTTACATTTCTCACATCCTTTATGATACATATAATACTTAATACATTTTTGAGTTTCTGGCAGGAATTTGAAGAGATGTATTTTTAACCAATTTCAAAAAAGGATGGTTCTCAATTCAACGTTTTTTATTATGTTTGGCAGTAATAATTTTGTTTCTGATCGGTTTTCATTTTTCTTTATCGTTGGATTAAGTTCATCTTCGAAATGGATTCATATAAATTTTATTGCTAAGGAAGAAGGATAGAGCAATAGTCTAAGATCGAGGACGCTTACCTAGAAGGTACATATTCACACGGGCCTTGAAGACACCCAGGTTGGACTCCGACAGTGAATTCCACGCCTTTGCGGTGCGCATCATGAAGGTGGACTCAAAACGCTTGTGTTCAACAAAATGTATAGTATTGGTAGCATTGTCATCTATGAAATAACTTACCCATAGAAGAACTGAGTTTTAAATAATATAAATAATAGATATATATTATTAGGTTAAGTTTCAATAGTTATTTTCAAAGAACATTTTAGTTAAAAATTAGTTTTAAATAATATTAATTTTTGAGTGTACAATAAAAACTTAGCTAGAAGTACTCTTAAATAAAACAGCCACCATAATATAATAACGATAACTAAAAGTTTAACCCCTGGCAACACTAAAACCGAGCGTAGCCATAACAATAAAAATATATGATTCTATTTTAAACTGGCAATCGTAAAAACAAAACGGATTTTAAAATTCGAAACTTTGGGGTTCTATATCTGAAAATTACCCTCTATTGCACTAAAACTATCGAAAACACTTCGCTATGAAGTTGTAGTATTAGAGGTGTTTAATTGAAATAACCACTTATAATACGGCCGGTGTAACTTGGCAATGTGAACATAGGCTCTGCGAACTTTAGAGCATGTACACTCGTGTGATGAGCGGGCTACGACTCGTCAGTGGATACAATTGGTCGCCCTTCATCCCTGTATTTTTTCATTGCTTTGTACTAGTTGGTCCCTGTATTTTCTTCACGAGTTTACATGCGCTAAAGTTCGCAGAGCCTATGTTCACATTCGCCAAGATACGCCGGCCGTATAAATTTTATTATTAATGCTATACTTATATATGTATCATTAAATGCGTGTTAACTAGGTGACAATATTTAATGTACATGGAATGTTAGTTGTTACAATACAACAACTAACAACAATACAATACAATGATACACATCACGTGCAACTCGTGCTTCCTTTTGTTAATTGTTACACCCGCCCGCGCCCGGCTCGCAGGACCGTGGCCCTGTGCGAGTCGCGGTCAAGGGTGAGTCGCTTTTAAGGGCGATTGCGCCCACAAAGTTATTACCTTCTGTTTCCTGACAAGTGTTATCAGAGCACAGAATAATAAATTAAAATTAAACGATACACCGACATCGATTTTTACGAGACTCGATTGGTATGCACTTTTGAAGTGAAACTTCTATATAGACGGGGGGTCTTACGAATTTATTTTTATTTATTTATTGAAGCAGTCTTGACTATTTTATCGCGTAGAAATGACGGTATGCCTCGAAATTTTTCATTTTGTAGTTCGCACGCGAATTGCTGCTCTTGCATAATTTAAATTCATGTATTTAGTAATGATAACAGTGTTTGTGAACAAGTGGTTTTGATCAATACAAAGGCGAGGCATGGGTGCATTTCGACGGACATTTTATCCACCTCCGTGGTGTTTTCCTTGACAAGTAGGAAATTTTATATATTTCCTATGACTATATATATATCGACTCCCTTCCCTTAAGATACTGTCGAAATAGTGTTCCTCTCGTTCCGTTTTCCACCGCCTAAAAATTTCGTCAGTGTAGATATGTGTATTTTTATATTACTAAATGCTCCATCGCTTTTTTTTTTTTTTTTTTTTTTTTTTTTTTTTTTTTTTTTTTTTTTATTTACATAAGCTCAATTCGGCCGGCCTTTTGGACACGCTCCTATTAACAGTGATCTGCTACATAGTGTAGTTTAGTCTTTTTTAATTTGAGATTATTTATCATTTGAAATCTAGTATTTCATTTTTATATTTGTGTTATTACAAATATCAAGAATTTTACATACATGTAGTATCTATATGTTTTTATTCTGGTGTTATTAATATATTCCGTCAAGTTATACCTTCATTAATAGCTGACACTGATGAAATGTACAATCCTCGCGAAGCCGTGTTTTAAAAACAGAAAATGTTGTTTGTGAATTATTCAGTTAGAAAATGAGGTTTTTAAATTCGTGACTTGGCGTCGTGATACCAGCTCAGCAGCGCCTGGCTCGTTACGTACAGACGGCGTCGCGCAAACTCAATTAGTAAAAGTCAACAGAACAACAAATATTTCACGGCATCAATAAAACAATGTCAGTATTTTCTTCGGTTATGAAACATCGAGGTTATTGAAGAGTAAAATCTGCCAATCAGAGTTCGAAAAGCGTGGTGTTTCTATATCTAGGGCAACAGCCTTCAGCCTTAGTTCAATATCACATGCCTATTTTTTTGGAATCCGGTTCATTACCCCAGAATAGATTTTTTATGTGAATTTAAGTGAGTCATATAAAATGCAACTTCGTGGCAAATTTGAATTGACCCAATAGATAGATAGATAGATAGATAACACTTTATTGTACACCAATACAAAATGAATTTAAAGACTAAAATTATATCTAGTTTAGCGATCTCTTCCAGACAACCCCATGAGATGATAATGGCGATGGTGGTTGGTATACGTACGGACTACTTACTTTGTAATAATAAATGCATACATTATTATAGTATAATAGTAATATAATAATAGTTATATCCCGCAGGGGCCTTTATGGCGAAGCCTTAGGTGAGTGGCGACTCCTCGTACCGACTTCGGGGCCAAGGCAAGGCCTCCGCCTCCGTGCTTGCCTTCACCAGCCGGCACGGAGTGGAGATCGCTAGAGCTAAGACTCAAGCTCCAGGGGTGGAAGTGATAAATGGCATCACGTCAGAAGTAGCTTCGGTGAACCTGCAGCCCACCTCTCTACACCCCTTAGCCACTCACACCCATGTTGCCCCTGTCTTTTATGGCATTTTTAGGGGCCCATGCAGGGAGTGGCGAGTCACCGTCTGCCCATTTTTCCATGCTCGCTGAACATTGCGACGGGCAGACGCCATAGTCCCCATATTCACAGACCGCTAGTACCACTAACAGTTCACCCCAATAGCCTGGTACTTTCTCTTCTCATTTCCCACAATAGTCCTACACTGGCCGAGGCTTGTCCTTGGGTGCATTATTGTATGGTGTAGACAGGGATAATCGCCGGTCAGTGTCACGCCACATATTTACATTAAATTTGTCAGGGGCCTCTACATGTTGGCCTCCCCATGGCCCCACGCAAGCCCTCTAAATGTTCGGGTCATTTTTATGGTCCGTGGTCTTGAAAGACATACAGATAATAATAGTTATATATTATATATACTGTTACAACTTAGGTTCCGACAAAAACAAATTCCACTTCTAATCTATGTAAAAAACACATTTTATTACCTGTCGGCATTTGAACCAGTTGTAATTCTTTTGTGATCGTTTCTTTTGTTTACTCATTTATTGGCATACGTTTCTAGAGAACAGCCTATTGTTCTATTGTATTCGCTTACGACCTCTTGCGGCTGAATCATTAGCTAGGTGTTGCGGATTAAATCGACTGCGATACGGGCACATTTGTATTTATGAGGTATAAAACAAAGGCCTGGTGGAGAGAGGGAGCAGTCAAATGACGATTACTATACGAGCGTGACGTGTGTACAATCGAGAATCTAATAGTGACGGACTTTGCGCATTTTATTGAATTACCATTTTCTGCATTACATTTGGATTTGTTGTGTTCCGTTATATTTCTACCTGTGTTATACGTATTTGTTTAGTTCTAATAAGTTCTATAGTAATTCTAACGGCATGTTAATTCGAGTTCCGCTAAACTAGGAAGTGCGATTTGTTTTTATCGGAACCCAAGTTGTAACAATACTAACATATATTGACAGACGGACCTCCATTTATTGACAAAATGGCTACGGAATTCTAAAATTGGGCGTGCAATAACAACGCGGGTGATTATAAGAACGCAATCCGCGAGCCGCGAATCCGAGACAGTGGGAATAAAAGATGCGGTAATGCGGCCGCATCGTCAGAGCCGGCTGCCGCCACCGGATTACTTAACTATGTTGCCAGCGCAAAAAATGAAACAAAATGTAGGCGAATTTTCAGAATGACAAAGCATATTAGATACTAGTTGTTGCTAACGCCTTCGCTTGGCTGGATTATATATGATTGATGATGACTTTTGAGCAAAGTTCGCTCTAATGTATGAATTACAAAATTGTAGGGGGTTTAATTAACAAAAAAAGTCATACCAGAAGCCCAAAAAAATGTCGTGCATCTTACATTGAAAATGACAGATTATCGTACAAAATTTCATCCCCGTTTTCACGCCTCAAGGTCTTAAATAATAAAAATCCTAACATTTTCTTAAGTTTACGTGACTAGTACTACGTTTTAACAGTATTAAGCGCAGTAATTTGCGGTTAAGTTGAAAAACTGAGATTCAAGACAAATATAATAATACGACTTTGTGAAGATTTTGTAGCCTTAGTTGAAAATATAATAAAAATGTGTGCGTGTACTAGCGTACACACGTAAGAAGTGAAACTTCATTCACAAAATTATTTCATTTTACCTTGTAATTTATCTTCGTTCGAATCGACCGTGGTAGGGGCAAGAAAAAGATGAGTCGTAACGGAAAAAATGTGACGCGTAACCGAAAAAATGTGACGGTAAATCTTTTCCAACGCCGATGAACAAGTTTCACTTCAAAAATACTAGATAACAATATTAAGCAGTTTTTTGACATGGTATCCCAGTCTGGGAGATCCGTTCGGAAGGAGGATTCGCGATGAGGCCATTATTTTTAAAGCATTATTATGCGCGGAGGCTAATGTATTCATAGATTGAGGTTAAAACGGGGCCTCGGCTCGCTCCCTTCGGCTCGTCCCGCGCTCCCGCCGGTCGCTCATCAATATTAAAGCGGTCTCAAGGTGTAAAACAACAATTTGTTGATCGCAACATTAATAAATTTCACAGTTGAGATTTATTTCAAAAGTTAGACGGACGGAGCGGCTTTAAATATAAACTTTACGCTTTAGAAAATAAAGTTTATATTAATTTGCGCACGCAGAAATGTGCTGTTCTGCTGTTCATCCACAATACTTATTGGAGCGGACAAGTGTGACAAGATGTTTTATGTCTACTGTAAAGCCTCTAAAAGGAATTTAGGTGAAGATATAGCAACGCTCAGAGTCAAATAACAGTCCATTAATCTTAAATATAGGTACTTTAATTTATTGAATTGAATATACTTTTTGAAGTTATACTTCTTTAGGCGTTAGGGAAAAATGATGAGAGTAAACTTTTACGATGCGCGCCCACACTGTCACGAAAAACCGACACCCTGAAGTTAGTCAACATTTTAGTTTTTCTATTGTTCGTTTTTTCTACAAACGTAAAATAAGGCAAAAAACTTATTTATCCATAAAATAAACTAAATTATAACAGATTAATTAATATAAAGAATGTAGCAAATCGCTGCAGAGGAAGCGTGCCAGAAGCTGGCTGCATTGCACGCTGTATGCAATGCTGATTCGTGCGCGAATACGAACCAGCTTCTGATCATGGTGGTATCAAAGAGTTTCTTACAAAATTCTTTGAAGAAACCCTTTGCCGATGGACCCCACGGACCTAAAGTTTCAACTCCAAACGGCACAAATATGTAACCTCTTCCTAGGGTTCCATATTTGCGTCGTTTGAGATCTTCAGCTGTTGAAGCAGCGTTGCCAGCCCCTAACTTAGTCACTGGAAGATGAGATGCCGCCAGAGTGTCAACGCATGTCGCGTCCCACACAAGCGGCCTTCCCATCTTCCAAGGAATAAGTGACATCCCATCCGGTCTCTTGCCATCGTCGCGCACCAAGCCATTCGGTTCTAGGATGGCTGGTGCGCCAACGCTGACAAGAGCTCGGCGGATGATGTCATTGAGGCTGGCATGGCGAGATCTTCGGCCAACACTATGTAGACATGATAGTCCGTGGTGTCCATATGAATCCACCATAGTTCCGCACTGGCAGCGGTAAAGTAAAGTAAAGTAATCTTTTAGGCAAAAGATAAAATTTTTGAAAAGATTTTTTTATTTAAGTCTGAACACTACTTGAAATATATTTTATGTTAGAAACATAATTCTACGGTACTATAACCATTGAATAGCCAAAAATCATGATAGCGTAATGGCTAGTGCACGCGTCCCAGTATCAAAGGGCGCGAGTTCGATCCTGACTGGAACGCATGCACCACTAAGTCAGTTTTCTGACCTAATGTGCATATTTTTACAATTACCACGTGCTAACAACGGTGAAGGAAAACATCGTGATGCAACCTGCACATCTAGATAAGCGATGTATCAAACCTGCCAAGCCGCCTTGGACAAGAATGGCGGGTATACTGTCCGTTCACCCTGTAGTGGGAGGCCCAAGCCCAGCAGTGGGACATTTATATTATTTATAGCCCTTTAAGAAACAAAGAAACTTTTGTGATTTTGTCATGACCGTTCGTACGTCTGTTCTGTTTTTATTTGTATGTCACAGGTATTTTTTGTCGGGCAATAATTTGTAGGCACATTGCGTCAAAAAAAACTGGCTAAATGGTTCATGCTTGCCAGGATCTGAACTATGTAATTTCGCTAGTTTCAAGAAGTGGAGAACCATAGTCTTTTCCTAGCCATTATGGACAGGCATGATAATGTGCATGTAGTGTCGATGCCCAGTTTGAATGCGTTAACCTTTTATTTCGGATTTTTCGATATTTTTTATCAGCTGGCAAACATGGTAACTGTCTATCTAATGGAAAGTGGTTATGGTCACCTATAGACGTTTGCAACACCAGCTGGGTTGAAGCTAACGCTGTCAGAGCCTTTAGGATGAGATAAAAGGATGAGACTCAATCGAGATGGGATATGGAATTACAGATAAAATACGTGATAGGAGAGAGAGGGGAGTGGGTCATCGGAACTCACACTCATCTTACAAAATGCGATTATTTCAAGGTTGGTATGATACCGATCGAGTTGGTCGTAATAGCTGTAAAAAAAACGAAGATTAATGAAGTATAGAAGCAAAGATATATGTTGATATCGTGACAGGTGGAGATCTATCGTCTTTGCTTGTCCCTGTGGGAAACAGGCGCGATAATACATATGTTGTTTCGATTTGTTTTTTTAATACCCCCTTCTACCGGACGCACAAGGTTATCCGGCTTTCTTTATCTTTAGTTTTTTTATTATTTATATTTATTTTATGTGTACTTCTTGTTCTTTTTTATGTTTTATATTTTCCTTTTTTTTGTAAAAAACTTATTTCTATTACATGGCTCCTTATGTTCTAATAAACATATTTCTTTCTTAAACCTAGATATGCTAAATGTTTTTTATTTAGGTTTTTACTTTATTTTCTACATCCTAATTTAGTACTATCTATCAATAGTTGCTTCTTCATCCTAACATTTATACATTTATGACTCTATATCAGTGGTTTTCAATCTTTTTGAATACGCGACCCCTCTCTCTACAGGTTGAAAAATTTTTACGAACCCCTTGGGTCATAGACAGATAAAATTTATAATTTAAAAAACTACGTTTATGTTTTCTCTAATTTGTTACCTATATTAATTATTAATTAATATACTGCTGAGCGTAGAAAGTACCTAAGTACGAGGTATAAATTTAAATAGCCTTTTCCCTTTTGCCGGCGACCCCGTGAGCAAGGCTCTGCGACCCCCCTAGGGGTCGCGACCCACAGGTTGAAAAACACTGCTCTACATACTTAAATATAAGCTAAATGTCCACTTGTCTATTTTATCTATTTCGATTGTGTTTGAGAGCGTTAACCTTAAACTATCAAGACTTTTCGGCGTCGTATCTCCACTCCAAAGATCACCCTCGATCTCCCAGAACGAGGCGAGAGGTTTCATTTGCTAGTAACTCGAGTGCAGATATTAATTAACTGTAGCGGTCGGTTGTTCGCTGAATTATTACGTTGCTTAGCGAAACGCGCGCCGACCTGACATCCCTGACAGGCCGTTATTGGATTAGCTGGCAACACGAACCCGCCGCTGAACGAGACAGCCGATTATTATTATGTTACAACAAATATTACGGATGAATTATCTTTTTTCAGGATAAAATGTTTTCTTCTTTATTCAGTATAAAAATAATATTCAATATCGGATAATCAACTTTTGCGGAGAGAAAAAGAAAGTAAACTCGTGATGTTTATTCGATGTGTGTTGGTTGGTTTTACTCATGAATATTCTATAAATCCAAGACGTAGGTGATAAACGTGGGCTTAATTACGTACTTCTTTTTAAGGTTATCTATAAATATATTGTTACAACCTAGTCGCCGACAAAGACAAATTCCAAGTACATATTTGTAGAAGCACATTTATTACCCGTCGGCATTTGAACTAATAACATTGAAACTATTGTAATTCTTTTATGATCGTCTTCTTTTGTTTACTAATTTATTGGCATACGTTTCTAGAGAACAGCCTATTGTGGTTGGTTGCGCCGAGGAACACCTCTTGTAAACTCTTCCTCCCCATCCTCGCCATCAAGAATATAATAAAACTTTAAATGAAAGCGCTAAACAAGAGACAACAACTGTCACCGCAATATAAATTACATACCAAGATATTGTTGGAACACAAATAAAGAGAAATGAACTGTTATAATCACATTTAATTATCAAAGCCACAATCCTAGTGAGAGTGTGAACCCTCGGGGGACGGCGAGGTAAGTCTTTCCTTGCTTCTTCTTATCGTCCCTTTGCCTTCTCCCGGCCATGGTATCGCGCCCGCATTTGTATTGTAATCATTAGCCAGGTGTTACGGATTTTAAAGTACTAGCTGATTCCAGGAAATTCAGTCCCCGTTGCGGGATATTGCATTTCTGCAGTATAACACGATGGCCTGACTGAGAGAAGAGGGCAGTCGAGCGAGAACCACGAAAACCTGCCTGTGTTATACGTGTTTGTATAGTTCTAATAAATCTATAGTAATTCCAACGGCATTTTAATTCGATGCCTATGTAGCTCGTAACAATAGCATAATCTAGACCAGGGGTGATGAGCATCCAGACGGGCGAATGCCCTGCTGTGGCATCAGGAATTAGTATTCATTTTTGGTTCTGCACGACTAAAGTTATGGGCTGATTAGCCTGAATATAGAAAGTTGTTGCATTTATAATGACAACTTAATAACGAAGGTAGATTAGAATACGAACTACCTGCAAAGTTTGACAATTATTTCCTTTCATTTTGAACTAGAGTAAAGCTGGTTATAAACTAAGTTAGTGGACAACTTTAAAACTGCCACTAATTACTGGAACGGATAAACAGCTAATTACTATAATAAATTTAAAGTTGTTTAATTGCTTTTGAAACGGAGCTCTTTGCTTAATTAAAATAGTAGGCGGCTATTTAACCGCATGTACTGCAGGATTAAATTCATTCATATGAAAGAAAGAACGAAAAAACATTTGTATAGATAGAACTACAACTATGGAGGGTAGAGGTAGGGAGGATCAAGGGAGAAGAGAAGATCATATAAGAAATAGTTGAAGAATTGTCCAGTTGTAAGCTGTACATAACAATTCAATAACCGTCCACAATAGCGCTGATGTAGACAAAGGGTTTGAGTATATGGTATATTATAAAATTACAGCTTTAAGACTTCAGTTGAAATTTTGGCAAACAAAAATCTTAAGAGCAGTTTACATTCTCGCGGAAGATCCAGATTTACGTTTATCGTGAGTATGTAGAGCGCCCATTAAAAAATCATCATGGCCGCGGCCATCTTTGTCTTTTAGAAGTTACTGGATCCATATAAACAAAATTACAACACAATATAATAAATACTACTTATTTAACTTAGGCTTTCAGCTCACAATATAGTCTGTTGAACCAAAGTAAACTTTATGTTGTTTAGAGTTTATTTTAATTTGATTTTCTGTTCTCAATCTTGTTTCGGTCTTTTTAGTACATTACTTGAAATATTATTTTTTAATTATTTATTTTTAAAATAGTATAGCTTACAGCTTTTCTTAGAATATCTAATCGTGTACTGCTGGTTGGTGATGAAGTGTGTAAGAAAACTGTCATTGTCAATGTCATAATATACAATGTCAATAATCCCAGCATAGCTTCACTCTGTGCCGCTAGTGATGCCTTTTTTAACCTTAGGGTTGTTCCCCCTTTAGGCTCCCATCCCGCGAGCACTTCATTTGCAATGTTTGCGATGACAACTCCCCTAATGGATTTCACATCTACAAAGTGCTCGAGCACGCTATTCGGGGCCATTAACGGCTGTACTTAGAGCGAGGTTAAGGGTGATTAACCTTGTATGAGGGCAATTTATCTTGCATCAATTGCTCGAGTTTTGTTTGTCCCACGTCCCACTGCTGGACTCGGGACTGCCACTACAGAGGAACGGACAGTATACCCGCACGCTTGTCAGGTTTGAGACATCGGTTCTTCCTTCCTTCACAGTTGTTAGCACGTGGTAGTTTGTAACAATACGCATATTATATCAGAAAACTGCCTAAGTGGTGCATGCGTGTGCTGGCCATAATGCTACAATGACCTAACTACAAAATAGAAATATTTTATACAACAACTTTATTTGATTTGATTTGAACAACGTGAAGTCGGTGCGCATTTATTAAATTTGTTATTTTTTTTATTTTTGTATTTATTTATTTAAGGAACAACAAACAGCTACAATATAAAATATGAAATAAAAAAAGTTACAATACAATGTGATAATAATACTGAAGCCAACGACGTTGTCCACATGATAACATTTACAAGATTAATTCACAAACATATTACAAAAAAAAGAAAGAGAATGTAAGATTATTCATTAATGAGAAGAGATGTGTCAAAGTTAGAATAATAAAAAAAATATTCTAGCTCAAGTGTACTATCAAAGTCAGTTAATGCAAGCAAAATAGACCTTTTAAATTTGGCAAGAGAACATGTAAAAATATCAATATATATAGAGTTATTATATGTATCAATGATGCGACGTACTGGACAACGTAATCCTGAGTTAGTGCGTCATTTGCCTATTGCAAACAGCTTCTTTGATCGGGTCTCACATTGACGGACTGTTCTAGGTACGCCATGTTGATTCACTAACTCCATACAATCAAAATTAGTATGTCACGGCTTCCAAGTATTTGCGCTTAAATGAGACACACTCAGAAGATTATATTTAGATAGTAGCTCTTTGTATGGGAGATATGATTTATGTAATTTGATTTGTTGTTTGTCTTTGGGTGTTATTTAAACGGTTAACATTGTATTCGTATTTTTGTGAGCAGAAAAATATAATCTGTGAGCAGAAATAGCTAATCGATCACCAACTCATGGCCAGCAGACATTCCAAAATCAGTCAGCAATTTATGTCATTCTGGGTGGCTGTCATTATCTTTGTACAGCATATTAATTATATAAGCTGCAATGAGCTGCTCCTGTTTAATAAAATTTTGGCAAGCACTCAGAGAGTTGGCAAAAAAATTCATTTTGAGCTGTATATAAAAGTAGTTTGGGTGGCTATAAAAAAAATAACCACGAAGGCTAAGGCGCCTTAGTCTTCTAACCTATATTAAAAGAGTTCGTATTTGTTCATAATACATAAATAATATGTGCCGTGTTTCTGTCTATACGCCATCCTAACGTACATTGCCGATTTTTCAACCAAAACGCAATCCAATTAGTTATTTGCTCACCATGTTTTAAATATGCATACCAATCAAATACACTGCTTATAGACATGTTTTCTCTGCTGATCAAATAGTTATTTTGAGGACTGAATGTTTATTATGCAAACTCATGTTATCGTAAGCTGCCTTTATGATTGCATTTATGATTTAATTTGTGACAATTATCAAAATTATTTTGGAAACAAGGATTGCTACCTGATTTTTTTAATTGCAAATAGAATCTTTGTGTGCTGAACAAATTATTTAAATGTTGTTTTTGTGGCTCACCAAATTGTATAATTGCTATCACATTTAATTACTTCTCTTTGTTGTTTATGTTTTACTTGGCAGTGACTTTAATATGTAGTAAATGTTTATTCAATGCTTTTTCGTTTGAAGTGGGTTTATTTTTGTTAATAATATAAACAAAATTACTTTATCTACTTTTAAGTTGAACACTCGAGTACCTTTATATATTAGGTGCTTGTCTAAATTGTGTTACTAACACGAGTATACGAGGCTTGACTTTCGGTGAGTGTAGCCGCTCTTCAACGCGGGTTGCTCTCGAAGTCCCCAGGATCCACTCATCAGATCCTCAGCCTCAGCAGTATACTCTTTCCGATAAAAATTATTTTGAAAATCTGTCCACAATTTAGGGAGAAATCGCGTAACAAACATAAAAAATATAGTCGAATCGAATGACTTACTCCTTTTGGAAATCGCTTAAAAAGCGTATTAACTGCAGAATGTAACGTAGAGATTTCTCGGAAGCGTCCACTATTTTCGATATACGGGAATAATAATGTTTTTTAAAAGAACTAAAAAAGAGGAGATTCTTAAGTCGTCGTGTAAATAAATATTTTTTCTTTATGTATGTTATTTGTTTAATCTCCTGACGGACACGATATGTCAGGGTGTTATTTTCTTATTGTGTTTGTCTTTTTCTTCTTGTAATTTATATATATTACAAAGTATGTATCTCCTATTTTAAAAATTTCACTTATTTTCTATTTATTTTATCTTATAAACATTATTATTATTTTATACATTTTTGTTTTATTACACCCTAATTTCTTATATTTTATTTCGATTTTATAATTATTAATTCAGGGTTATGGCTTCTATATACAATACCTATACTATTTTTATTGCTTATTTTATTTATATATGTTTTTGAAAATCTTCTGATATTATATTTATTTGTAATGCTTCTTAAATAATATCTGCTTGTACTTTATTTATGCTCAACCATTTTTTTTTCTCTAAATCGAGATTTAGTAATAAGCTTGTGTTGGACTCAGTAGCGCTTTAGAATAGTCCCATATAAATGTTGTTGCTATTCGAGCTTGGCTTCCGAAGATATAGCATTCATTATGCAGAAATCGTATAATTATTTGCAATTGCATATTTTGACCATTGATCACATTTTTGCGTTGGATTCAAAACAGCTTCAGGATAGTTTCGTATAAATTTTATTGATATTGAATATCAAATATCTACGTAACTTAAGAGTGAAAAAAAAATCTAGCAAAAAAGAAACAAAATGCAAAAAATAATCCTGTAAAGAAACATCCCAATGGGTTCAGAAACAAAACTGGACATACAAAAAATATTTATACGATGAATTGAGAACTTCCTCCTCTTTTGAAGTCGGTTCGAATGATTGTGATGTTGTTTGTTTTTTTATTGATGCTTGTAGGCAAACTGGCAAACAGACCACCTGGTGGAAGGTGGCTACCGTCGCCCATGGACATCTGCAACAGCAAGGCAGCCGATGCGTTATTTACCTCGTTGAAACTTTAGGTATCTATTCACGCCCTTTTTGAAGAGCCCCATATTGTAGTACTCTGATGATGATGACAGGTTCCGTTGTAGACAGAAGGACAACAAAAGTGTAAAATGTAGTCAACTTGAAGAATAGTGTATGAGAGCGGCCCGAGGCCCGTCGTTTGTCCCCTTTTGGAAGAGCATCTCATGAATATTTCATACAATTACGAATTAGTACATAACAAGGCGCCTTCCCTTGCAATTTTCACAAATTATTCCCTTCCCAGCTTCCTCTGAACGTAAAAATGTAAAAAACAGATTGTAAGACAAATTTGTAAGGAAATTCTAATTAAGGGATTGCCTACAACGACTAAGCTTTTTACTCGTGACGTGTCTTTGGTTCTTGTTCAAGGCCGTGACGAGAATAAAATAGACATTGTTACACGAGAGGAGAAAGTGACTTGTTTAAGCACGGGGGTAGTAAGGGCGCTAATAGTTTGAGGACTTTTCAACCGAGATTAACACTCTGCTTTTCATTTCGAATATGAGGAAAGTATATAGGTATAAAAACTGATTAGTTAAACCAACATCTACTTCTCTAATGAAATCAGGCGTTAAATCCATATCGAGGGCTTCAAAACAAATGGACGTACAGGAAAAAATGCCATTTTGTTGTTGTTTACAAAATCACCAAAACCACCTACATCGCCAGATTAGATTAAATTATTCCTCAAGCCTAGAAGAGATTGCTTTCACGATAAGGCCGCCTTTGTTTCTACCATGACAATATTGTAATTGTGTATTTGTTGAGCAATAAAATGTTATCTGTCTATCTATGCGTATTACAGTTTAGAAAGCCTTACCAGTATGCATGTGTACCTAAATAGACGGGTATTCCAAATTTCAGCCTTATATAATCAACTAATTTTGTTTTATTCAGAATTTTGTCCTTTGTGTATAATTACCCTTTTGTCTGTACGCCTATTTTTTATGAAGCCCTCGATATCTAAATCCGATGAAGTCAAGTTTTTTTTCTGTGGCATTCTACCAGCTAGTATTATTTAAGCACTGAAGATAGTAAATATTTAGCTCAAATATTTTGTGATGCTACAAAATTGTTGATATTTTATTACAATTTATGCCGCGATTTAATAGCGACTGTTGGGAAGTTGGGAGTGTTTTTGTCGGGACCTGAGTTTTAACAATATTAACATATACCTATTTACACCCTGCAAATTGTTGTGGAGTAAGAAATCTAACTTTACTTAAGTTACAATCATAACTTGGACTGTTAGCTGATATTCCGTCATGTGACATATGCGGTTAAGTGACAAATGGTACAAGGCGACCCCACCCCAAGGGGGTGGTCATCACTCGACCCAATCTGACCTTTTAAGATATATATCCAGCCATACACAACTTGTGATATATGGCCCACGAACCACACGTGGGCCATCTATCTACATATTAATACATGAAACAAAAACTTTGTACTCCTTTTTACAAAGGTTTATATAGAGAAAAGCTACGAATGCTAGTATATAAAAAAAATTGCATGAAAAATACAATATATCAATAAAAAAACATAACACACTGCCATGTATTTGACACATACACGATGCATATCTACTCTTTTGTTTATTGTTAAAGTGAAATTAGCAGTGTAGCCTTGCCAAAATCTGTCATTATACGAGTATAGTATGTGAGAACAGAACTTTAATAATGTTCATACGTATAATTAATTATTATGGTCGAATTTCGACCACGGACGACCACTAGTACCAATAGTTGTATAATGTGATATCGCTTCTAGTGTTGTAAACAAAAAAATGGCACCACTTTCCATCGGTCGGCCGCAAACCTCTGCGTTACAATTTGGGGTTTCAATGATAAAATTAAAAAAAAATGTTAGTATCTTAATATGTGAGTGTAAGGGATTTTTAAAGTGTAACGACATCAACCCCGGGGGTGATTGGGGGTGTGAGGAGTGGGAGTTGGGGGGGGCAGAGGCCGTCGTCCCTCAAACGGGGCTGGTGTCGCTTCGGCGCGTGTCGGGAATTCCAATATCGCGTCCTGTGCCGAAATCCTTACAGATTCGCGCCGCTTTTTCATCTGATATATTCCGAAATGCTGCTTTAAAACCCCGCTTAAGACGATCGGATATAATAAGCCACTTGATACACGCTTCGCACAAACATCACGGAAGATTTAGGATTGATTTGTATATAGAAAGTAAAAAAAAAAAACTCACCAAATATACAATTACGAAAATGCACAATTACAATATTGTCTTGGTAGAAACAATAGGCGGCCTTATCGCTTGAAGCAATCTCTTCCAGGCAACCTAACTTAGGAATAGTTTAACCTGTTGTTTTCATGTTATTAACTGTTGAAATTAATTCACATAAATATAATAATCTATTATATTTGTGACCTCATATTTAAGATTTCTCGTCTTCCAGATAGAATTAAGGGCCTATATTTTTCATTGTGTAATAGAAAAATGTAAAACTTTCTTTAAGCCATATCTTAACTCATAACATTTGTTTTGCTTAAAAATCCACCATCCAAATTTATTGCAGTAAATGGAATTATAATAGTTTGCATGTAGGTATATGTAATTCATATTATTATGTATATACATACATACATAACTTCACGCCAGGTCCCTTGCGGGGTAGGCACGAACAACAGAGTGCCATACAGGCTTTTTCTTACACACCTCACTTGCTTCTTTGACATTCATAGCTCTTGTCATGCACGCTCTTCTATTCTTAAGGCTCCTGACATCACCTTCTGCTAACACATGATCAATTTGATCATGGAAGGTGTGTCGTGGCCTTCCGCGACTTCTGCATCCATCCACTTTTGCATTGTATATCTGTTTAGTCATTCTTTCATCATACATTCTTTCCACATGCCCTAATATTATACACACCACACCACATTCTTATAATATATGTAATTATATAAATCTATATTAGTTTATTATTTTGTTATTTTTTAAAAATTAATTTAAGTACCTTCTGCTCGCGACTTCGTCCGCGTGGAATAATTACAACGCCCCCCGATTTTAAAACATTCTTCATTGGTGCTCCGCTCCTATTGGTCTTAGCATAATGATATATAGCCTTCCTCGATAAATAGGCTATCTAACACTGAATTTTTTTTAAGCCGGACTAGTAGTTCCTACGATTAGCGCGTTCAAGCATACAAACAAACAAAATCTTCAGCTTTCTATATTAGTATAAGATTACAATTGAATTAGTTTCATTTTAGTTAAACCACCAAATATGATTTAATTGTTCTTGTAATGTCTCCTTGGACGCCGTGTTACCTGGAAGAGATCGCTAGGAGCGATAAGGCCCATTGTTCTAATAAAACATATTCATATTAAATGTCTAGGTTTAAGTTATGGTGAACAATAAAGAGTTTTGAAAGAAGAAAGAAAGAAAATAATGTTTATTTACAGTTATTCAAAGTGATTACAAAATACACAAACAGTTTAATAAAACCAAAAACTTAACTAACTCTAAACAGGTCCAACTCAGCAGATGCTGGTTGATAACATCCAACGCTGGTCTTCCGTTAGTGCCTAGCAGCAACGTCACCTTCACAGAAGAAAAATATAACAAAATAACAAATCAATATTTTAATATTATTTATAATTAGACCACCATGAAAACAAAGAATAGACATATTTCGAATAAATTAAAATAAGTACATAATATGTTATGAAATAATTATTGAAATTTGAAAATAATGATTTGGAAAAAAATAATAATAGACAAATTGCAAACAAAAGAGGAAAAAAAACTACTAAATATTAAAAAAGACTCAACAACGCTACTAAAAGGCGCTTGTATCTAATGCGAGATCTGCTTGCTGCCTCTGGTGTTCGTACAGGAACGCTTTCAGTCTACTTTTAAAAATATACGCACTTCGAACGGTTCTTATTGGTGGCGGAATATTGTTCCAGCACCTGGAAGCCGAATACCGGAAGCTGCCTTTAAAAGCCGCTGAATGGTGTCGCAAAGTAATAAGCTGTACCTGTTCATCTTCGTTTCCTTTCATCTTTCTGATTTTTTCGTATTTTGATTTCAAATGTTGGTTGTCTCCGCAGAACCCTCCATTCTCCGTAAAATGTCGCACTTAGCCAAATTCTTGCGTTTGATCTCCTTGATTTCGATAAATTGGCTGCCACATTATAGACGGCACTCTCAATTTTCTGAAGGAATTCGTGCAGAAGCCATCTTCAAAGTTAAAGTAAACGAAACGCAATAGAGATCTAATAAAATATGTATTAAATATAATTCCGCTTTCTTTGATGTCTTGTATGTATTGTAAAATCAAAGGCATATTTCACTTTTACCCTTATACCCCCTCCACTGTATATTATTTTCTGTACAACGTTTTTTTCATCAAATATATTAGGAATTGGTGGATATAACCAGCGGACGCAGATGTTATTTTGCCCTAAATAAATAAAATTTAGGACATTGCAGCGCTACCTATCGGGTTTAATTGTGTATCTAAATAATTCTCGAATGTACTTAAACACATACGAAGGTTTCAACAAAATCGGTCCAACAGTTTACAAGGAGTACAGAACGTCACTTAGCTAACCATGCACTGTCATACAAACTAAATGTATAAGTAAAATTTCATTTCAATCGGTCGAGGATCATTTTGTAAATTCAGTTGCAAGATTTGACCATACAAACATTGCAAGTTAAATAAAAGCTTGTAATAACATGCTTCTGTATTCATAAACAAAAGAGTCTTTAGAGTGAAAGGATACGATTTTCACTAGACATGTATTCGTTGGGTTCTGTTCATCCAGAAAGAAAAAAGGTTTTTAAATACAAGCTTTTGAGATCCTGGACATCACGTAGGAGCAGAATGCTAGTAAAACGAGCCCAAACACGACGGTCTGGTTTAGTACAGGAGCTCCTATGGCCACCTTCCGACTCCATCATCAAATCAGCTCCATGGTACCATATCATTGCATTGTCACGCGATATACATGCGTGCAAAATTTCAGCTCAACCGAAAACCGGCAAGTTGGTCAAATTTAACTTGTAGGCTTCCATCCGAACTTACATACATACTTACATACATAGGAATGCAGTCTTAGATATCCGCCAGTGTCATCTTGAAATGATATTCGATTGAGTAACCCATCGGATGCGAGTGCGAACACACCGGGCGGCAATAAAGGCGCGATAAGAGCTCTTCTTCGGCTCGAACGCGCTCGGCCGGGTGTGGAGGCACCATTACGCCGACAGAATTCTAATGGTGCTCAATTACCATGGAACTGCCTATTCCTTTAAACGTCTGCCAGATACCAGATTTAGTAATGGCATACGAGTGTTACTAAAAGCGTTATGGTCAGAATATACTATAAGACTTCCCTTGGATTTTCCTATTGTTATTTAATTGCATGAGTTTAGTAGACAGGCATTTGCAACACCAAAGGCGTCACATATGCGCTGCCGCTCTCTTAAGGGAGACTGGAACCTGGTGACTAATGCCGGAACACAACTCAAGGTTGCTATGGCGACATACTTTAGACTAGGGGTGGTAGCCATCCAGTCGGGCAAATGCCCTACCACCTGGCTGTGAGTTGTTTTGTCGCCTCTTACGAAAGCCGCTCCAAAGCATTAGGTTAGAATACATAACCCAAAAATAACTTTATTTAAAAAAACCGACTTAAAGAACTAAAAAGTATAAAATAACTTAATAAAGCTTTTTGATTAAGAATTTATTTAGTTTATTAAGAGCCCAAATAATATAAAATTTTCTACATCTTGAAGTCGGTGCCAAATATACCATAAATATTACAATATTTTGCAACATATTGTTTATAACAGTGTATATTATGGTAATTTTTATGGTTTGCTTAGCAACGACTTCAAGATGTAGATTTATTAATTATTTTGTCTCTTAATAAACTAAATAAATTCTTTGTCAAAAATCTTTATTAAGTTATTCTTATTAGTTTTTGAAGTCGGTTTCTTTAAACGAAGTTTTTTTTATTTCTTACTTTTTAGTGTCTAGTTATGTGTAGGCCTACGAAAGATGCCACGCGCCTTAAAAATATAGGTCCCAAATAACGGGAATGGAAATATTCATAAAATAAAAACTTCTGGACCAAACTATTTTAAATTTTTAGGGGACTAAATGCCAACTATTCCGCATCAAACTAAAAAGAATCACGTAATCGGATCATAAATCTCAGAGTAATCGGTGTACATACATAAAAAATACCAATCAAATTGAGAGTTGTGTACTTCGTAGTTTAGCGGAACTCGAATTAACATGCCGATAGAATTGCTATAGAGTTTATTAGAACTATACAAACACGTATTGCACGGGTATAAATATAACGGAACACAACAAATCCAAATGTAATGCAGAAAATAGTAATTCAATAAAATGCGCAAAGTCCGTCACTATTAGATTCTCGATTGTACACACGTCACGCTCGTATCGTCATCGTCGCTTGACTGCTTCCTCTCTCCATCAGGCCGTTGTTTTATACCTCACAAATACAAATGTGCCTGTATCGTAGTCGATTTAATCCGTAACACCTGGCTAATGATTCAGCCGTAAGAGGCCGTAAGCGAATACAATAGAACAATATGCTATCCTCTAGAAACGTATGCCAATAAATAAGTAAACAAAAGAAGACGATCACAAAAGAATTACAATTAGTTCAAATTCCGACAGGTAATTAATGTGCTTCTACAAATCTCTACGTGAAATTTGTCTTTATCGGCGCCTAGGTTGTAACACTATGTATCTTTCATTCGTGTTGCGCTTCAGCTTCCCTCTAAGAAAGCAACTTGAATAAAGCCGCAAATCAGGGTGGGTCCCTGACGTCATCATTTCACTAAGATTAGGGATTTGCGGACTTAAATATTAAGGGCTAAGGGCGCACTTCCAACTGATTACATATTTAATTCCTTCAGATTTAGATGGGAAATATGCGTAAGAGAAATTGCTGTGGATATAAAAATTTGCTTTATTTTTGAGGTTCTGTGTACATTTTGGCAAAAAATTATACTTTTATGTAATTTCATTTTGACAGTAATTTGTGTCAGAAACCACTGCGTCCATAGACACTATGGACGTATAGAACTTTGTAGTTTGTATAGCATGTAATATCTGTTACAAAATATTTTTTATTTAATAGTAAAGTATCAATTATTTTAATTCAAAACCATTAATAAGTATTGTTTCAATTTGGGCCACCTGTATATTTGTAAACAAAGCACCATTATTACCCGTCGGTGTTTCAGCTAATAACATTGAAGCGCTTTTATGACTGCCTTCTTTTGTTTACTTTGTGTTTAAAATTTGTGATTGGAAAAATAGCCCATTGTGTTTTGTAATCTTTATGGTAGTCGTTAGCCAGGTGTCATTCTTAGAAATTCAGTCTACAGACATATTATATCTGTACAGTATAAAGCAATGCTTCAATGGAGGGGTGAGGAGTCAAGCGATAACCACTAGCGATACAAGACGTGTGTACATTCGATAATCTATATAGTGACGGACTTTGTGCGTGTTATTGAATCGCACAATACGTATGTACTGGTTGTGTTCAGTTATATTTGTACCTGTATTCTATGTGTTTGTATAGTTTTAATAAATTATATAGTAATTACGACGGCATTTTAATTCGAGTCCTGCATCTCGTAACAGTATGTATAAAAATTAAACTATAAAATCTAGTGCCAGACCGCTGTTAGTTGGAAACGTGCCCAGAAGATCGGCCACATTACCTCGCTGAATGGCAACGCTTAGCGTTACGCGTTGCCACGAGGGATAGACCAGTCTTTTGGTCACGTAAGACGTTTAGCAGGCGTTTCTCTATGTCTCGTTTGTGCGCCTCAGGCCCCCACGGCCCCAGGAGTCTCGACCCCAAAAGCCGCTAATATGTAGCCATTTCCGATGGCTGAGTATTTTAAAGTGCTTTTAGCACTTAAAGAGTATAAAAATATACTCTAGGCTTGTATCTCCCCGTTTTAGCTGTTATGCCTGGGAAAAGTAGTTTAGCGGTTTTCACACATCGATGACTGCGATGCGTAGATTTCAACACACTGTTACCCTTCACTGCCAGCAACGATTAAAAAAAACTTTAACTGAAAAGTGGCAAAATGAATCGCAACAAAATCTTAACTTGAAGTTTTACATATTTATTGAATTCGATCCGGAACCAAAAAAATCGATAATCTACTTTCAAATTATGCCGCCTCTCACCACGCGATATACCTTCTACTCCCTCCACGCGGGTGTAACGCTTTTTCGTGACAGAAAAAATCTTAAAACCCTTTGTATATATAGAAGTTTCACTTCAAAAATAAGATGACATGTTTGATATAACCACCCCAACGTCAACGAGACAAGGTGGTGGTTTGCCGAGTGGTAGGCTATTTTCCCGACTGTATGGCTACCACCCCTGGTCAAGAGTATGTCGCCATAACAAACTTGATTTGTGTTCCGGTATTAGTGACCAGGTTCCAGTCTCCTTTAAGAGAGCAGCAGCGCATTTGTAACAACTTTGGCGTTTCAAATGTCCATAGGCGATGGTAAGCGCTTCCCATCAAGAGGGCCGTCTGCCTGTCTGCTGACCTCCTGCAATAAAAAAACAAAGGTAGTAACAATTAATAAATACCAGCAAACCTCAAGTATCTTCTTCATATATGTTAAAAAGTTTAAATGTTAGGCCAAAAGGTAAGCACGCTTTAAAAGGATTCGCTTAAAACAGGTGCAATCATTTAAAGCAATTAATTTGAATGTCGAAATGTAAACAGCGATAAAGTTAATGCCTTGTACGCACGCACGGGAGCGCTCTAACGACACCCGCTACACTCATGTCCGTTACTAATGTGGATGGGACGTTATACTCACCGAATTTGTCCATTTTTAGAGGAATTCTCTTACTAATGTTGGTTTTCTTGTTCATTTAAAACTGGAAATGTTAAAATGCGCACAATTTTTACATGCCTTCAAGGCTTGGAACTGATTTACAATTAGGCAGTTTTACTAGTAGACTGCATTTGTGATTAGTAGTACACGCCTGAGGCAGTACATTTGTCGTACATGTGATACGGTTGAAAATTTAAATTTGTACTTCAAAATTTTTGACCCGCTAATACTCACGCGTCAAATGTGAGAGAAAGGACAGAACGAGGACAGTACAATAACACCTCTACGGATATTCACATGACAAAGAGGGACAACATGACATGCGTGCGACTGCTAATAAAATGAGGTGATCGAAGCCGATCACATCCGTTCCTTAACGAACATTTCCGAACTAGTAGTTTTGTACGGGACAAATGAGGAAATGACGCTCACCACCTCACCGGCCTCATCGCTTCAATAGTACTGCCTTAATACAAACCATACAATTCTCCTCGCCTCATTTGAAGTGGTATATTGTACTAGTTTAGTACAAAATGTCATGTTACATTACATTTACATTACATTACATTCACATGAAAAAGAGGGACAAATACATAACAGAAGGATGATCATTAAAACATAACATTTCTACATAAGGTGGTTATAATAATATGTATGTGTATATATACATCACACACACGCACACACATGTATATAGTATATATAGGTACATAATATATTATACAGCGTGTTTCAGACCTTACGACAATAAATCAGACCACGTTATCTTCATGACGTACTCTGCCCAAATACAAAAACGAATCAAGGTAGCTTCTTTGGTTTAGCCACAGGACCTCATTTTTCATTTCAGAATTTTACAACAACATGTATCAGTTATTGTGTCTAAGTCGGTAGGTTAGTGACCAATGTATCATGTTGCCAGCTCGTCTCTTCATCATTAAACGCGGAAGTTGTTCATTCTTACGCTCTCGCTCGCGAACCAATATTTACAAGATGTTCTGTTTTTATTCCCTTTTTATCGTAATTAATTTGTTCGGAAATGGCTTTGTTAATTTTGACATTACGGTTGATTTAATAGTACCAAAAAATTTGTATGGAGTACGACCGCTAAAATTATGAATTATTGTCATTTGAAATGAAACACGCTGTATAAAATGTTGGTAGTTTAGTTTAGTTGATTAGTAGTTAAGACAAACACTGAGCCCGTGTAAACATAGCATAATATAAGGTGGTTTAAAAGAAAAAACTCAATGCTTGTATTATTCTATTCCTCATACAATTTCCATGCCGGTAGTCTTTTATGAAAGTCGTTTTTTAGGATTGAAATACAAAAAGACATGGTGCTTGAAATGATTAGGAGAATTTCCAAAATTCCACATTTTTTCAAAATACTGGGAATCTCTGGGACACGCAGTTGTACATTAACATAATTAACATAATAAAGTAACATAATTCTGTATAAAATCTTAAAAAAAAAGTACTTAAATGTAAAAAATAGAACAACAAATATAAAGAAAAACAATTTTTAGCTAGACGTGTTGCTGGGGAGTTTCTTGCCGCTTCTTCTCCTTAACAGCAATAACACGTTGCGAAGCGGTGTACATAGACTAGGAAGTAAAATTAAATTTTAACCTATATGTATGACCTTCAAAAAGTGTTCTCCAGTTGAACTTATTTTGAATAAAAACTTTTGAATTTGAATTTGAATTAGAGCGGGAATCAAGAAGCGTTGTAATTATGCAAAGTGGCTAATTAGTGCCCAATTAGCGCACGAGCCAAGCTCCAGCAGCTCCCGTAATCTGCGCGGCACACGAGTTTAATTTCAACCGAAATTGCTGTTTGACATCCTTTCCGGTATGAGCCAGTGCAGTAAAAATAATATGACTATAATGCACCTCGCAATAGTAGATTAAGAACGAATGGAAATCAAAACATGCAAGCTGTAATTGGGTAGGTAGGGTCTTAATGGCTACCATTCCTGGTCGAGTTTCGCCGTTTTAACTGCGAAACTTCGTTCGCGTTGCCACGACTACATTCTAATTCGAATTTATTTACTGCAAAACATGGTTAAAAGATTTAACAATAATAATTATATTTAATTACATGTTTATGCCAGATTGGCGTGCATATTTAGCTCGTACAATTTACATTATTTATAATATTATCATAATTCAAATTAAAGATTCAAATTATGCTGGAACAAGTGAATGAGTTTGTATATCTTGGATGTGCTTTTAGCAGGGATGGAAGGTACACCGCTGACATAGAAAGAAGAGTAAATTTGGGGAATAGTGTGAATGGAGCGTTAGCTAAACTTCTAGGCGCTAAGAATCTCAGCCAGAAGGCCCAGCTTGCCATACACAACGCGGTGCTGGTACCTACGCTCACGTATGGAAACGAGAGTTGGGTATGGAGCACTACGCAAAATCTGCGGAGTGACGCTCGCGGACCGCGTTCGTAATAACGAAGTAAGAAAGAGAGATGGTCTGAAAGAGAGTGTCGGGGTGAAGGTAAGGAAAGGAATGCTCGGGTGGTTCGGGCATGTGGAAAGAATGTATGATGAAAGAATGACTAAACAGATATACAATGCAAAAGTGGATGGATGCAGAAGTCGCGGCAAGACCACGACAAACCTTCCATGATCAAATTGATCATGTATTAGCAGAAGGTGATGTCAGGAGCCTTAAGAACGGACGAGCGTGCATGACGAGATTTTCATCCGTGCAGGAACGGAGAAAGAATACAATTTCCTGCGGCCCGGCGGCCTGTCGTAAGAGGCGACAAAACAACCCACAGTCAGGTGGTAGGGCATTTGCCCGACTGGATGGCTACCACCCCTAGTCTAGAGTATGTCGCCATAACAACCTTGTGTTGTGTTCCGGCATTAGTGACCAGGTTCCAGGCTCCCTAAAGAGAGCAGCAGCGCATTCGTAGCACCTTTGGTGTTGCAAATGTCCATAGGCGATGGTAACCGCTGTCCATCAAGTGGGCCGTCTGCCTGTCTGCTGATCTAACAAAAAAAAACAAAAAAAACAAAAAAACAGGAGCTATGAATGTCGAAGAAGCAAGTGAGGTGTGTAAGAATGGGCCTGTGTGGCGCTCTGTTGTTCGTGCCTACCCCGCAAGGGACCTGGCGAGAAGTTATGTATGTATTAAATTAAAGAAATATATATAGCTAGTTTAGCTAGTTTTTTTTTTTTCGAGGGTAGGTGTTAAAAAAGTAACACAGTTTATAAAGAGCTCTCAGAATTTAATTTAAATTTAATTGATTTAATAACCTTATTATTAATTAAAGTATATGCATAATCATAGTGAATAGTTTAACCACCTGCCAAAGTGTTTTCCAAGTGCAACACAAAGACTTTGTTGAGAAATAGAACTTTTACATATCACACTAATTTTATTTCACAATGGAGGCCTTGCAAGAGGCAATGTCTCAACTTGGGACTGTTTTTAAAGAACGAATGGACAACTTTGAAGGAGAGCTTCAGAAAGGAGCAAGTTCATCAACCACACTGTCTTCATTGTCAGCTGATTTTGCTTCTTTTAAAACATTAACCCTCAACAGTTTGAAGGTATTACAACAGCAAATTGATTTGCTGCAACAATCCACTGACCATATTGAAATGCATAGCAGAAGAAAAATTCTATTGCTTCATGGAGTAGTTGAAAATAAAGAGGAGAATGTGGCTGCGGTAGTTTCAAAGCTTGTCCTCACTAAGCTGAAGTTAGATGGCTTCAATTCAGAGAATATCCGCCGTTGTTATAGGTTGGGCAAGACATCATTATCACCTGGTAAACCCAGACCCATCCTCTTCAAGTTGTGTGATGTCAGTCTTCGAAACAAAATCTGGATGGCTAAAACCAAGCTCAAAGGTTCTGGAATCACATTGTCTGAATTCTTGACTAAGAATAGGCATAATATTTTCACAAAGGCCAGACAACGTTTTGGAATATCTAAGAGTTGGACGCAAAACGGTATAATCTATGTATTAGGCTCCGATAACACTCGTCACCGCATTAACCAGCTCGCTGACTTAGACAAAATAGATCTGCCAACCAAGGATGAGCATCAGACAATTAAAGAAGTCCCTGTGACGTCGAAACAACGTAGAGCTGCAACCACTATAAAAAAGTAGTTTTTATTCCTCCACTTGTTATTGTTTGTATTTTAAACATTTTTCTTTTTACTTGGCACTACTAATCTGGAATTGTTCTTGCATCAACATAAAGGCTATATTAATAAGAAATCTGTACAGTAGTTGCAATAACTTTAGTTCTTTACTTCTAACTCTATTTCAAATTGTAGGTAATTGTAATATTTGATAATCTATTTCACAATGTTTGTATAGGTTATGTTATTGTTGATCACTTTTTTTTTCCAATTTTTTTGTTGCGTTCGGAAATTTGATCCAATTTGTAGTGCCGCGTTCCAGTGCGTTCTAACTAAATTGTTGATATTTACTCATTACTTGTAATCATTTTCATTGTGTTGTATATAAAATGACTTAAATTAATTTCCTATATTATGTAATTGGCAGGTGCATTATTAAGACTTATTTTATAATTTTTATATTTCATAATTATATATCTTAGTATAATATTTGTTTATTTATATATTTCTTATAAGTAAAGCATATTTATTTGTTTATTTATATAATAGAATGGCTAGGTTTTCAAGTGATAGTGATGTTGAGTCTGAGTATTTATCTTGTTCCTCTGACAGTAGTTACAACGACAATAACCCATCGTTACAGGAACTTCTTAAGGCGCGTTTTTCAAATGCATCCCCGAATTTCAACGCTGTTCACATAAATGCGCAGAGTATTCCGGCTCATTTTACAGATATGTTGGCGTCGTTTAATCAATGTAATATCCATGCTATATTAGTATCTGAGTCGTGGTTAAAGCCATGTCTCCCTTCAACGTTATATAACTTACCTGGATACCACCTTATCAGAAATGATCGTACAGGTAGTGGCGGTGGAGGTGTTGCTATTTATCTCCGGACACATCTTTCTTATACGATTGTGAGCATGTCACCGCAACCTCCTATTTCTGATACTGGTGAGCACTTATTTATTGAGGTGGAGCTTTGCTCGGTAAAGGTCTTGGTAGGTGTGTTTTATAGCCCTTCCCTTAAAGTTAATTATTTCTCTTCCTTTGAAAAACTTTTAGAAGACTTAATCCCAAATTATAATCATTCCATTATTATGGGTGACTTTAACACCTGTCTTCTAAAACAGAATCATCGTAGTATGTCCCTCGAATCTTTAGTTACGGCTTCTGGCCTGACCATACTTCCACTGAAAGCAACACATTGTTTTCCCAATTCTTCACCGTCTCTCTTAGACTTAATCATTGTTTCTACACCCTCTTATGTTATTTCTCATGGTCAGTGCCCGGCGGACGCTTTTTCTTATCATGACTTGATTTTTCTTTCTTATAACATTCGTCCACCAAAAGCCAAAACTAAAGTTATCCTGCAGCGTAATTTTGGTGGTATAAACTTGGCCGCCCTAGTCAAGGACGCCCAAGAATTGGATTGGTCTGGGGTCTTCAAGGCAGCTACTGTAGATGAAAAGGTGTATGTATTTAATACAGTCTTATTGAGGCTGTATGATTTGCATGCACCTATGCGACGTGTCAGAATAAAGCATCTTCCTGCACCTTGGCTTACAGACGATATCAAGAAGCTCATACATAAGAAATCTGTGGCTAAAACCAAATACAAGCTTAAACCCAGTGATGAAAACAAACAAGCTTTCATAACAGTTCGTAATCGCTGCAATAGAGTGTGTAGGGATGCACAGCGCCGGTATATTCATGAATCAGTTGAGAAAGATAATCCTTCAAAAGTATGGAAATTTTTGAAATCACTTGGAGTTGGAAAACCAGTGCAAAATCCTTTTCCAAATAACTTCGACATTGATAGTCTTAATCAACATTTCACATCTACAAAGTATTTTGACAAAATGACAAAGTCAAACACATTGAAAAATCTTTCTTCTATTCCAACTCCTTTACATCCAAGTTTTATTCTTAGTCCTTTATCTGAATGTGATGTTAAAAGTGCTATAAAATCTATATCTTCAAATGCAGTCGGCAGTGATGGTATTAGTCGTGGCATGATCGTACCCATTCTTGATGTCATAATTCCCATTATAACCCACATCCTTAATTCCTCCATCACTTCTTGTACCTTTCCAGTCGCTTGGAAAGAAGCACATGTTATTCCTCTCCCCAAAAATGCAAATCCTTCGTCTTTTTCTGAATTCCGTCCAATTTCCATTCTCCCTTATCTTTCAAAAGTTTTAGAACGCCTAGTCCACATGCAATTTAGCACTTTCCTTTCTCAAAATTCATTAATGAATCCCTTCCAATCCGGGTTTCGTCCAGGCCACAGCACAGTCACAGCATTGGTCAAGATTACGGATGACATACGGCATGGGATGGAGAATGGCCTATTGACAATACTATCACTGTTAGACTTTAGCAGCGCCTTCAATAATGTTGATTACGACTTATTGCTTGGTATCCTTCGCACTCTTAACGTATCTCCATCAGTAATCGACTGGTTTCACAGTTACCTGCATGGGCGCCGGCAGAGAATTCGTATCGATGAGGCGTACTCATCCTGGTGTGGTTTAACTGCCGGTGTTCCTCAGGGCGGCGTTTTATCTCCTCTTTTATTCGCTGTTTTCATAAATTCTATCTCCGACCAATTATCTTCTTCCTACCACCTATATGCTGACGATTTACAAATTTACGTACAAAGTGATACTGATTCACTAAATACTGCAATCAATAAAATCAACACTGACCTAGATCACATTCTAAGATGGAGCAAAAAGTTTGGACTTGCCGTAAATCCACAGAAAACTCAGTTGATAATCGTCGGTAACCCTAGGATGAATGCCAAAGTTAACTGGTCGTCCCTACCACAGGTTATTTTTGACGGGACACATATTCCTCTGAGCGATACTGTCAAAAACTCCGCATAATCATCGATAGAGAGCTGTCATGGCGGCCTCACATCACCGATTTAAGTCGCAGAGTCTTCTTATCTTCTAGATCCCTCAGAAGATTAAGAAACTTTCTGCCCACTGCTACCAAGATTACGCTTGCTGAGTCCCTTTTGCTTCCCATACTTGATTACGCTGACGCCTGCTATCTAGATTTAACCTTAGAACAGCTGAACAAGCTTGAGCGGCTTCAGAATTTTTGTATAAGGTTCATATTTGGTTTACGTAAATATGACCATGTTTCCGAATATCGTAAAAGACTCAAGTGGCTTCCTATTCATTTTCGCCGGAATACTCACATTCTCACTCTCCTTTATAACATATTATATACTCCTTATAGTCCCCAGTACCTTAAGGAACGTTTTAAATTCCTTCGCCTATCCACTGCCCACAATTTGCGCCATGATACATATCGAAAACTTATGACGCCTGCACACACTTCATCCTATTATGATAATTCTTTTACGGTGCAGGCTGTCAAACTTTGGAATATGCTGCCTCTTACTGTCAGAGAGGCCAAATCCTTACCTATATTTAGAAATTTACTTAGAAAACACTATTTGTCCATAAATAGCTATTTCTGATTTACGGAATATAATCATGCTAAGACATTTATTTATTATAATAACTTATGTGTTATTGTATATATATATATATATATATATATATATATATATATATGACTATGTATATATGTATGTATTTGTATATTTATTTCTTAAATTAGTTTGAGTATTTGTGTATTGTGTAGTATCTATTGTCTTTTTCCTGCACCACCTATTTCGCCTGATTCAATCTCTGTTATTTAGGTTGCCTGGAAGAGATCGCTTTGAGCGATAAGGCCGCCTGTTGTATTGCCTAGAAAATATTGTAAACATGGACTGTTTTGTAATTGTATATTTTGGTGTGCAATAAAGTGTTATCTATCTATCTATAGCTATATATATATAGCCACTATTTTTCCACACACGTGGCTACCTTTTTGGTCATATTCGTATATCCCATAGAAATGAATATACTTATGCTTTAGGGTTTCCATTCAATTTCTCGTTAAATACACCAATATATATTTTCCCAGAACGGGTTTAGGTAACTAAAGTAGAGAATTTATTGTCGAAGAAATTTTATTAAATTTCTAATTTTAATAAGGTAAAAGCTTTGGCCACTTCCGAGAAAGCGATATTCTGATTGAAACTTTTCATCTGAAGACATCAATTTCGAAGGGAAAGTATCGTAAAATAATTTTCTAATTTCTCTTTGAAATTTTCTTTTATCAGACGTCTTTCATCAATATCATTTCAATAAAGGTAAGGCTAATAAAAGCTAAAATATAATAATATAAATTTGATTTGATTTAAAATAAAGCTAGTTAGGATAACGCATTTAAAAACATTTGTTGTAATTGTTAACCGTCCCGCGGGGTACAGGGCAGTGTTAGAGTAGTGTCGCGGCGTCCCCGGAACCCGGTTCACGGTGTATTAAGATGGAGCACAGTTCCCGGGGGAGGTGTTCCCACTAAACGTTGCCCCAACTTTCAATGTTGATGGAACTTGAGTTTTGATTATTATTTACAAACTGTACGTAATTGGGACTGTTAGTTAGTTGGTTTCTAGTACAAGTGGTGAAACTACTTTTTATCAACCTGAAATATCTTTTTGATTTCTCATATTCTGAAAATACGCTTGGAGCTGCGTAATCACAGGGGTGAAAACAGTACTTTTAGTCCCTGTCAAAATATTTACTGCTACTGTCATCGACTTATTTGCATAAAATACTTCCCTCCTCCATTGACGTTGGACAGTCTTTTAAGCATCTTACTATTTACATACTTTACAGGCGACGCAACCCACCTCCTTTTGCATTTCACAAAAATAACACACTATATATAGAATAGAATATACTTTATTGCAAACAAGAAAGTAATAAGACATATGAATTAACAATCTTATAACTAGTAGGAAAATCAACGGTCTTATCGCTAACAGCGATTTCTTCCAGACAACCTTTTGGAGACAATCTTACATTTCTAATAATTGGTCGGTATATACATATATTTTAAAGTATATACAGGTACAATCATATACACATACTAGCTGTCCCGGCAGACGTCGTCCTGCCCGGTAAAAATAAAATAAAAATATTTAGGGGTGGACTACCCCTAACATTTAGGGGGATGAAAAATAGATGTTGGCCGATTCTCAGACCTACCCAATATGCACACAAAATTTCATGAGAATCGGTCAAGCCGTTTCGGAGGAGTATGGCAACGAAAACTGTGACACGAGAATTTTATATATTAGATATTAATAGAAAGAATAATGAAAACACATACTTGTTTATATACAAATAATAGAGTTACATAGACACACATAAAATACTGTTTAAAAATTTTAACCCATTAACTAGAATGTGTTTTCTACTCAATGAACTGGTAGCTCATGTATTGTAATTCTTTTCTAGAAATATTTAATCCCAACCTCAACAAATTTAAACGAATGATTAACTTGATTTATGTTTCTGGTACTTACTGATCATGCGTCCTTATTTTTATAATTAATTTAATTTATGAATTATATTTTTTGTTGTTGTTGACAAGAGCTATGAATGTCAAAGAAGCAAGTGAGGTGTGTAAGAATAAGCCTGTATGACGCTCTGTTGTTCGTGCCTATCCCGCCAGGGACCTGGTGTGACGTTATGTATGTATATTTTTTTGTTGTATGTTCAATGAACTCTTGGATTATCTTTTTAATTGTATGAGTGCAGCAGACATGCAGGCGGCCCATTTCATGGATAGTAGTTACCATCGCCTATAAACATTTGCAACACTAAATGGCGCGTGGAAACTGAAAGAAAGAAAGAAAATATTTTATTTAGAACAAAAAACTAAGTTAATATATATATATATATATACTGTTGCCTGGCCAGTGGCCACTAATGTCGAAACTCAAGGTTATTATGGTAGCATACTCTAGCTAGACGTACGTAGACGTAGAGTGCGGTAGCTATTCAGACGGGCAAACACCCTACCACCCGGCTGTGGGTTGTTTTATCGCCTCTTATGACAGCCGCCCCAACGCAGGAAATTGTATTTTTTCTCCGTTCCTGCCGGGATACCTAATTATAATACTAACATATTCACATACTAGGATAACAATCTAATTCCATAAGTTTATAATATAGTCATAATGTATTAATTGTAATCTGCTTTGTAAATTAAATAAATATATTTAGTTAACTTTGCGAAACATAAATAATACATGCGTCTCATGTCCCAACTTTTTACAGCCACTGTTAAATATTATCCTAAATTCATCTTTAAGTTAATCATTCCTTAAATTCTCTGAGTGCGTCTAATACCTCGCGCTTCTTTCGACCAAAGTCGTACTTTTTATAAGAAAACTTTTATAATCTACAAAACACGAAAAGGCCGGTTTCATGATGCCCCCATATAATCGGGGCGTGACATTTTGTCTTATTCTTTAAAAACTTACAGAAGCAAGTTGAAAGTAAAGGAAGCAGAAAGGAAGGAAGGTGGAATTCCAAGTTGTTAACGAGCTCGCGGCGGGAACCGGAATATTTAACTTCGCCACACTTTTAATATACTCCACGAAACGGGGGCAAAGTACAAACAAGATGTATTAAGTAATTTACAAGGCGGCGGATGAATTTGCAATGCGGTGTTGCCAGCGAATTAAGTTTGCCAATTTTTATCCGATTGGTGACCGTGTACAGTCCGAGACCAACTCTCGTTAGAGAAATCGGCACTATGTCTACTCTTAATAAGCTTTTTTAAATATTAGAAGAAAAAGCGCTTTAAATACACCCCACGCTTTTTTTAAGACCCCCATTCATCAGAAACCAAATAGATTTTTTTTTCTGTTTTTAGTTGTATCTTTTATGAAAGCGTGTTTTTTAGTTTTTTTTAAAACTATTATTTATTTTTCATTTTTTAGTTGAATTTTTTTAATGTTTTTAAATACAAGCTTTTGAGATCCTGGCTATCATGTAGTAGCTGAATGCATGCCAAGACAAGTAGAACCAGCCAAATCACGATGGGTCTATCTTGCTTAGTATAGGAATCCTATAGCCACCTTCCGACTCCATCATCAGATCAGCTCCATGGTACCACATTATTGCATTGTCACGCGATATACATAATTGTGCAAAATTTCTGCTGAATCGCAAACCGTGAAGTTGGTCAAATTTAATTTGCAGGATTCCACCTGAACTTACATACATACATTCATTGCAAGTTAAATAAAAGCTTGTAAAAAACGCCAAAATTGGGCTGTATTTAAAACTATAAAAAATACAGTAATAGCTTAAAATGTAAATAAAATACTTGTTTTTCGACGATAACAATCCAATACGCCCTGAAATTCAAGTGACGCAGTGCATTTTCTCTTACGATATTTGGTAACACTGTCGGTGAGTCCAAAAAGACCGCGTACACTTATTAGTCGCGGCTGTCAGCTTATTTGACAGTGCATTAAATTATGGCTTTTAATAAGAGATCGGACTAACGTATTAATTTCTTCAACAGGCTTCCGTCCAGTCGTCTCCGAATGGAGCAGCACCTCCCAGTCCCCACTCCTGGAGGCAGCCGAGCTGGTCCTCGATGCGCCCCTTTATCCGCCCCTCGCCGAAGACATCCCCTACATGGAAACCAGCCATCACGACGCCCGCAGTTCCCAAACCCCTGAGAGTTCACAGACTGAAGTAACCAAGGTACAAAGCGAGAGGAGCAAACGTAGTAGTCAAGACTGGGATAAGGCTGCCAAGGTGAGATCGCATTTTTAAGGCTGTTAACAATAACGAAAGCAATCTATCTGGTAGAAAGTGGCTTTCTTATTAGATCGAATATTATTTGAATATGATGATGACGATTGATAAAGTTTTTATAGTAGAAAGCTGGCAAAGCAAGCAGTCAAACTGATGGAAAGTGGTTACCATCGCCTATGGACATTTGTTGTTTCAGCATACTAGGGATTTTTTTACCGCTTCTTCTCCTTAAACAGCTGTTACATGTTGAGAAGCGGTGTACAGACAACAGCAAGAAGTAAACCTAATTTCTGACCAACTTGAAAAAGGAGGAAGTTTTGGAGGAAAACTTCTTTAGAATCGTTGTGATTTGAAACTCGATAAAACAAAAAAGCGGTACTAAAACAAAAAGAGACAAACACATAAATATATAGGACTAAGCCAGTTGTTCTTAATACTTCAAATTTCGTGTTTTAACACTTCAATATATTATTACGATATAAATAAAGAAATGTGGAAATTTAGGATCGCTCGCACCCCTTGTTAAACTTTGCTTCACTTCTTCTTCTTCTCCGTCGTCACACTCTTGGCAGAGTGGTCGTGGTCCTCATGACAGGGATGATGGCAAGCTTCACAATTCGTCGCTATTTTCGTCGCATACTCCTGATGTAGTCTCATCGCCACTAGTGGATCCTGAGGAAATCGAGAGCAACCCTCGATAGATACGTACAACGTATTTAATATGTATGTATATATTTTATAAAACTATTTAAGCATCTGCGAAACTAAGGACCAAAACCGACTTCAAAAGTAACTAAAAGACAATACAATTAGAATAGTTTAGGCTATAAGTTTATCTGTGTTTTCTGTTATGGTGTACACAATAAAGTGTTATCTATCTATCTAAAAAGCACAAAATAAATATTTCTACTTGCATAGTATCGGTGACAAGGAAAACATAAAAGAACAACAACAAATTTGTCAAATAAAGTATCTTTATGTTTTACTTCGCGCCAACAACAAGATGCTGCAGACAATATTGATTTTTTGCTTTTTAGTTAATTTTCAAGTTGGTTTTGTTTTTTGCTATTATGAGCCATTGTTGAATTGTCATATAATGCCATAGAGATAAAACAAGCTGATTCTGCTTCTTCTATTATGGCAGTCACTAGCTAGCTAGGTGTGTCGAATTTAAAGTACAAACTGATTCTAGTAAGTTCGGTCCACGCGGCCGGGCAGACATATTGCATCTGTGCAGTATAAAGCAATGCGATTGAGGACGTGGCAGTCGAACGATAACCACGAGTGAAGCAAGACTTGTGTACATTCGGTAATCTATTTAGTGACCGACTTTGCGCGTGCTATTGAATTAAGATATTCTGCATTAGGTTTGGACTTGTTGCGTTCGGTTATGTTTGTACCTGTGTTATACGTGTTTGTAAAGTACTAATAAACTCTATAATAATTCCAACGGCATTTTAATTCGAATCCTGTAACCCGTAACAGTATCAATGATATCCGCCTAGAATGATTTTTGGAACAAGGCGATATTTGTGCAGCAGTCAAGCCAGCAGTCCAGCAGACGCGTGAAAACGGGCGACACGATCCTGAACATACGTGGCGCGGTGCGGGACGCGATCGGGGACGCCGGCGCGGCGCCCGGCCCCCGCGCCTCCTCACGCGTCGACTCCTTCATCATCAGGCCCGCGCAGGCCAACCAGGCGCACCGGCCCATGCACGACCAGCCCAGGGTGCAGCCCTCCACCAGCCAGGTCACATCGCCTTGACGTTTATGTACTACAGTGCCATCTAGTAAAAATAATCAATCATATCTTATCAACACCATGGATTGAGAAGATTAAGAAATGCGAATTCTGACTATGCATAACTATTCCATTCTTCTTTTAAAAAGATGAAAACTTTCAATGAACCTCTTATTATTAAAAGAAAATATTATGTTGAAAGTCTCAGTTAACTCTGTTTGAATTTCCAGAGTTCGCAGTGGAAAATCATAGGCGCTTGTTTCTTGAGAATAACTAATTTATTAATTGTAAGATTACAAGCTGTCAGGTTTAGTTGGTATTCAAAAGTGTAGTTTAAAAATTGATGTAACGTCCTTCTTGTGTCACGTTGACGTTTCATGCTTGAAGTTAAAGTCGCGTTCGCGACAAACTCCTTTTCAATCTCATAAAGTTGGTGTTTACGAATTTGAAAACCACAAGGCAACGATGCTGTCATTCTGGTTGTCATAGTGTTACCATCTAAGGCAGAGCCGAGCTGAAAGCATCCTTTAGCCTTTGGCCGGCTGGATGAGTGAGATACCATACTCTCACAGAATAACGGCGTGAAATTGTTAGACTTGAGTTTATAGTGTTTTGTGTGATGATTAAGTGGCCCATTTTCCCCTGCCCCTATCCTTTCCAAAAGCTGACAAAACGTTGGCTCCACCTCTAGTGTTGCAAATATCTATAGGCGTTGGTAACCCCTTTCCACAAGCTGAGCCCTCTGTCCCTTGGTTAGTTTCACAATCTATAAAAAAATAAAGTAATTATAAATAATTGATTTAAAGAACCCGACTAATATTATCCAAAATCTAATTAATTAGCACAGTGATCTAATATATAATATTGTTGTGTATAGATTCCTAAATACGACCGGGAATTACTCGTGGAGCCGCACGCGAGGGCTCGCATCGACTGCGACCTAACCAACATCACCAATCTTCGGTGGTACAAAGACAACGAGGTAAACTTACATCTCAACTTCTTGGTTCTCAACTCAAGGTCTTGCTGACCTCTTTTGTCAAGCTCCTGGGGTCCAATTCTGCTTTTTCACATTTCAATGATATTTAAAGTGTGATTCCATTTCAAGAGTTAAAAATTCGTATTCCACTCGATCACTAACGCTACGCTCGAAATGCTACCATAATTTTAAAAATTTGTTTCGAGAGTCTCCGCTTGTTAATATTAATAAAGGCATGCAATTCGAATTAATAGAATATCAAAAGCAGGCAATCCTACATTTGAGATTTTAGTGTCCGGCGATTTTGATGAGATAGTGATAGCAGAATTGGGCCTCTGATGTCTCTCTGAAAGTTTATCTCCAATAAGCCGCAGAAGAGTGCAATTTAGATTTAAATGACAATTTTAGAAATTAAAACACTAATATCCTCTAAAATCAATATTGCTTCTTCAATTTAAAATTGTTTTGTTGGTCAGATAAATATTTCGTCTGTATGTTTAGGTTTCTTTAAGTTTTAGTTTACAAGAAATTGTGGCGGTTTTAGGGAGTTTTGTCTTTAGATTTTGGGGTGAATATTTTTGGCAATTGATAACCCTGCGTGTCAAGTTATAATGAACGCACCGTAGCTGCGTAGTAACGATTTATCTTTACGACTTGTTTTGTCAGTTTCTTTTCGTCGCTAAAAAATTGTTAATATTCTAATACACGAAAACACGTTCTACATTTTTGTCTCGTGAGTCTCTCCGAAGATTATCGTGAGGTTCACGCGAGTTTCTTGTGAGGTTCTCACCAAGTTTACGTGGTAATCTCGCCAGTTTCTTGTGAAGTTCTCATGAGGTTCGCGCAAGGATCTTGCGAGGTTCTGCTGAAACTCTCACTAGGTTCTCGTTAGGATGTGGCGAGACTTTAAGTTTGTTCTGTTATAGCAAATAAGCTTGTCATCGTCAAGTGGGAGTGAGGTGATCTTCCGCGACGGGGACGCGGCGGTGGTGGGCAGGGCCACGCGCGGCGACGCCGGCGAGTGGCGCTGCACCGGCGTCGACAGGAGCGGGAATACCATCAGCGGGAAACCCACCAACCTACTCATTTATGGTGAGTTGCGCATTATAATTCTTTGACAGCAATTCACTATTAACTTTAAACTATTTTGCTCATTGCTATAGTACAGCAGACAGACAGACGGCCCACCTGATGAAAACCATTGCCTATAGATTTGCAATATTAGAGCAGTTATAAATTCGCTGCTGGCCTTGACGCATTTTTATGACGCCTCTGTTAAACAAACTCCATATTATGTTTACCACGTATTTTATAAAAACCAGCGGCGACTTTAACACAAAATTAACTTACGGGGATTTATATTGTGTCCTGAGGCAGCAAGGGAGGTCAACTAGCGCGTGAGCCTCGTCTGCCATTGGGGGGTCCGGTGAAGTGGCAGCTGCGGGGCACCCACAATATGATGCTGCAACTATAAGAGTAGAGGAACAAGATCATAAGAGATATTTACGATTTGGTACTCAATATCAGACGTATAAATATATGAGAGGTCGTTCTGCGTGAATAGCCAGGTTGAAAGGGGCGGATCATCTTGTCTGTTTTCCTTTAGCACTTTTATTGGGACACGACAAACAAACAGGTAAAAGAAAATGATGATTTGACTAGTCACGTTAAACGAGAGGACTTCGAACTTAACGTGACCTTTGTCGAATCGAAACAGAAAAAAAATATTGCACTAAGGTGCGGCAACGGCACTAAAAGCGTAAAGCCTCAATTTGGAATTAGAATTGGAAAGTAACTAATTATATGACAAACAAGAATTAAATAAAACAATGTGTGGATTGTTTGATAGACTATATTGATGATGATGCTGATGAGGTTAGGACCATTGTGTACACGACGTAAGCAGTTTAGTTGATCAACGCCGAATGGTTTGTACGCAGCGTCGGCATCAAAAAAAGGTCACAGTACGGCGGTAATTTAAAATAACAAGTATATGGTTGTGTTTTACTACGTGACTTGACCTTCTTGAATTATAAATTAATACATAAAATACAATAACACACGTGAAGAATGTTGACGATGAGTTCATTTTTGAAAATGATTTTACATTCAGTACATTGTTTTAGAACCAGTCAGATCGGTGTACTTGGCCGTGGATGGGAGGAGGCTGGATGCTGGCAACACCTGGGTGCCCGTTAGGGACAAGACCGAGCTCGAGGTGCGGTGCGTCGCCGAAGGTATGTATACGAAAGCCCAGTGGTCAAGTACGAGTCGGAATGGCATGATGACTATTCCAATAAGTATAGTAATAATATTGAAGCCTCTTGTCTTACAACTTAGAAATTTACGATTTTGGAAGATAATATATTTTCAATTATTGACTTTAATAGAAAAAATATTAAAACACATCATAGTTATTATTCTTCAAATTCTGACTAAGGATCCCACTCGACTATGTACGTACAAATATTTTTTAAGCGAATGCATTACATTTTGGGACGCTATACGAGTTTTGATGGCCTACTTAGAGACAAAAAATATATTGGCTGGGAAAGCGACATAAAAATAATGAATATAGTTGAATGAATGAATGAATATGGTTGAATTTAAGAAGTTTTACGCCGCATTTTCCACAAATAAACTCGGCAACTCAGCAAAAAGGTGTTCTGGAATTTCTTCTGGTTCAGACGTCCTCCTCCGCCTATCTTGTCTCCTTTTTTTATGATGACGCAGGGGAATTTCTTTTCTTGGGACACCATCCTCAGGCCGTATCAGATTCAGATCGGCCATATGCCTCCATGGCCTCCATGCAGAGGACAGGGGGATAGTCGGCCGTCAAACTACCCACCAAGCCTAACCTGCGCCCCTAGCTCACACGCTTTTACGTGGTGCCACAGGAACTAGACCAATAGCTACTGCGTCTGTGACACCTCAACGCTTGTCGACGAACCCAGGGTATCCTGATTCCTTCTAACTCAATTTCTTTATCTCCTTCTAAAGGCTGGCGACGCCTTAGCTTCGCGCCTGGTATTAAAAACACATAGGCGACAGTAACCACTTTCCATCAGGTGGGCCGTAATTAATGCCAGCTTCATAGTGGACATTTATAATGGAGGTACGGACTACTAAATGGTTAAAATAGATTATGCAGTAGATCACTGCCAGCAGGGAGCGTGCCCAGAAGCCTAGCTGCATTGCCACACTGGTAATACTTATTTGTTGTGCAAAATATCAGCCAGCCTGATTACGGATAGTGTCGAAAAGTTTTATAGAGATGTTCTCAAAGAAATTCGTTGCCGATGAATCCGACGGGCATTATGTTTCAACCCCAATCTGCACGAATCTGTAACCTTTTCTTAAGGCTCCATATTTGCGCCGTTGGACGTCTTCAACTGAAGCGACGGCGTTACTAGCCCATGACTCGGTCATTGGAAGATGGGACGGGACCAGTATGTCATTACAAGTCGCATCCCGCTCTAGCAACCGCTCCATCTTCCAAGGGACGAGTGACATTCCGTCCGGTCTCTTGCCCTCATCACGCACCAAGCCATTCGGTGCTAGAATTACTTTCGGTTATTAGAATTAAAATATTAAAATTCTGTTCTGACAAGAGCTCGACGGATGATGTCGTTGAGGCTGGCACGGCGCGGTCTTCTTCCTACACTCACAAAACATGACAACCCGTGATGTCCAAATCGATCTACCATGACTCCACACTGACGTAAGCTTGCAGCTAATCGACATGTGGTATTATCCAAGAGTGTGTTGTAAATGTTTAATAATTTAATATGTCTCTTTTAAACCATATTTTGAGAATGTATATATGTTAAGGCGGTGTCCCGCCCCCGGAGTTGTCGTGGCGGCTGCTGGCGGTCGAGCCGGCGCTGGACCATCGCCCTTACTTAAGAGTGCACCACACCAACTATTCGATCGGTAAGTATGTTTACGTTTGGCTAATGACTGCCATAAAAATTACAATATACAAAGGGCTGTTTTTCTAATCACAAATTTTAAACACCAAGTAAACAAAAGAAGTCCAAATGCCGAAAAGGTTTCCGAAGGGCATTTTATTATGTCTACAGGTATGCAGATGTGAATTGGTCTTTTGTCGGCGTTCAGGTCGTAACAATACAAAGAAAATCTTGAGCACGGAAGTAATGTACGGAATGTCACAAAAACGCCTCCTAACCCCTACCACCGCCGGCTGGGGTAGGTTGTGTCATGCCAACCAATCAACTGAACATTCAGGCGCCGAAGTGTCGGCTCTGTACTTGTGATTAGAGTTTGTAGTAATACATGTCCATGCCTATGGTCCCTTACGGCAGATGTCCCCTTCCTATGGTTTCGCATGTCCACTTGTGGGGTGTGGGAGTTAAAATAAATGTGTGGTGTGTCGATGATGATTACCCCGTTGGATAGTGACGCACCACTGGCAAGAGCCCATGGCTCAATATCGCCCAAGAGGAGAGTACAAAATAAGACGACGAATTGTTGTACTCTTGCAGTATATTTATTTCTTCACTGTTCCTAATTTAACTTAGGCTATATATACATAACTCTCTTCTCTTTCTTTTCTTTCATCATACCGTAACGTGACGCAAAATAGGGTAATAATTTGTTTGTGGTATAGAGGGTGTCGCGTCGTCGTACGCGGTGGTGACGGCGGCCAGGGAGCTGCACAACGCGACGCTGCAGTGCGAGGCGAAGCAGCGCAGGCCGGACGCCGCCGCCCACGATCTCTCCACTGCCAAATTGGAGATACATGTCACATGTGAGTTTTCCCATCACGCATTTCTTACCATACGATTATTGCTCACTGGACTTATTTAATTATCAATATATTTTATTGCATGAGTTAAACAGGCAGCGGCTACCGACGTCTATGGACATTTCAAACACCAAATGTGTACCAATGTGCCGCCGCTCTCTAAAGGGAAACAGGGAACTGGCCAATGATGCCGGAACACAACTCAAGGTTATTATGGCAGCATACTTCAGATTAGGAATGGTTGCGATCCAGACGGGCAAATATCCTACCACCTGGGTGCGAGTTGTTTTGTCGCCTCTTACGACAGATACCCTGGAGACCGCAATTGGGAGTTAGCGCTCGGGGAATGCTGAAGACCGTGAAAAGTGAAGAAAAATAAAATAGAACAGCGGACCCCAAGTTTCGAGCTCCAAATCTATTTAAGATTTAACCCTCAGATATTTCTGATGTAAGAATTGAATGGATAGGAGTGTATATTTCCCCACATCAGATCCGCCGTCGTTCGTGATCTCCCGGTGGCCAGGGTTCGGGGTGTCGCTGTCAGCGGGCGGCGCGGCGGCGCTGCGCTGCGACGTGGACGCCAACCCCCCGGCCAGGGCCTGGTGGCTGCGCGACGACGCCAACCCAACAAGGTGAGCTTTCTTATAGGGGAAGTTCCTTCTAATACTTAAATGAAATCAGCAGGATATTCACTCTCATTTCCTAGAGCTCCTTCAGTCAACTACGCAACGATTCTCTAGAATGTTTTTCGGCGTGCAGGAAGGAGTTAGAGGGAACTTTCCGCCAAATTCGCGGAAAAAGTCCCTTTATAACGTGGAGTCATTTAAGGCGTTATAATATTATAATACAAGAAGTCCAAACCGTAAGGCAGGGAGATCGTAGTAACATAAAACGTGCAGTCTGTCGATGTTAGATTTCCGGTCCTAATGTACACTTAATAACGCTTCGATTGTAGTTACAACTGAACTAACTCTGTCTCATCGGGCCGACCTTTTATATTCGCAAAAGAGACACGGGCCCTCCAATAAACATGTACAGACCGTCCATTGGATTTCTTAAATTTCTAAGCTTAATCCTAAACAACATGGCTTCTAAGAAATGCTGTGAAATAGCGGCCATAAACACAAAGATCTTAGCAATTGACAATACATTGTTACACTTGAATACTTAGAAAAGTCACACAAGCAAGTGACAGTGGACCATTAAGACAGACATGAACGAATTACAGCATAATTTAAAAATGAAGTGTTCACAAACGGATTGTAGGGATTTTCGACTTCTTGGAACACTTCTGTTAAATATTTATAAATTTGAGTCGACACTACAAAACATCTTTATAAAAGGAAACTCAGTTCAGATTCGAGAAATACCTCCAACAGTCGATAATAATGGCGGTCCACTGGAAGTAAATAATCTAACTTGTTCGGATTACGTGGAATTTGGGTTTAATAACGTAAATTGGGCCAGAACTGGTTCGAGGGTCACTCCACGACGATTATTCGGGGTACTAAAGCAATTTACCTGTTTCGATGTTCGAGGATACTTTTGAACGCCGGTATTGCCTCATAAATATGTATTGGAGCACCATTACTTTTAGATAAGTTTTTAATAGGTGTAATTGGATATGTTTTTTTATTGATATTGCTAAGGTTATACATGGGACACTCAGAAAGTTTTGCGAAAATAAAAATAAATGTTCTATAAATATTGTTACAAGTTGTTGGACTCGAATTAAAATGCCGTTGGCATTATTATAGAGTTTATTAGAACTATACAAACATGTATAACACAGGTACAAATATAACTGTACACAACCAGTCCAAACGTAATGGATTCAATCACACACTCAAAGTCCGTCACTAACGTATTGCTTTGCTTGTGGCTATCGCTAGGCTGCCTTCCTCTCCATATTTTTTTATTATCTGCCGTATCTAAGTCGGCCTCATTTGCCACACCTGGCTAATGATTCGGCCGCAAGTGCCATAAAATAGTACAATAACAATGAGCTGTTTTTTAATCGAAAGAAGATGGTCATAAAGGCGTTTCAATGTTATTAGCTCACGGGTTAACGCCGACGGGTAATAAATGTGCTTTGTTTACAGATATGCACGAGGTCCAAACTGTAACAATATATATTTTGTCTGTCAGTCTGTTGGTTTGTGTCGAATATGCGCCAAATAGAAACATCTTATCTGAGAATGATCATGGATAAGCAGGTCAAAAAGCGGTAAAAATTAAAGTAGATCAGGCAGATTCTGCACATGAAACCAAAATCATCATATTCTGAATACATGTTCTGGCTAATCTCTGAAACTGTTACACCGATTTTGACAAACTTTCGCGTGCACATAGCTGATGTTATAAGGAGTAATTTAGCTCCTTTTGATAGGATTCCGAGAAACAAAATACCACGGGACGAAGTCGCGGGCACAGCTAGTACATAACACTATGATAATGTTGTCCTTGTACCAGCTCTCCACCTCCCCTGGAGAACGGCGACGAGGACTCGCGAGGCTCCGCCACGCTGCGCTGGGCGGCGCTGCGGGGCGCGCACGCCGGCTGGTACCGCTGCCGGGCCACCTGGCTGGACGCCGAATACTCCTCCATCGGATACTATCTCAATGTCATAGGTAACTGTTCAATTAGGTATTACAGTTGACACATGTCATCACAATAATCACAAACAACATTATTTTATAATAATAAACGAACATTTTTTTCATGTTCCCTGAACATTGCGACGGGCAGACGCCATAGTCCCCATATTCCCAGACCCCTAGTACTACTAGCAGTTCAAAAGGCCGCTACTTTTTGTCCTCATTTTTCACAATAGTCCTACACTGTCCGGGGCTTGTCCTCAAGTGCATTATTATATGGTGTAGACGGGATAATCACCGTTCAGTGTCACGTCACATTTACATTAAATTTTTCAAGGGACCTCTAAATCCAAATATTCGGGCCATTACTATGACCCGTGGTCTTTAGAGACATACAAAATAATAAATAATTTCAACACGTCCCCTTCATCCACTCGTGTCCAATGATTGTTCAGCACCCGTGGAGAGCAGCGAGAGCGCGACAGAAGCGGAGCCAGAAGAACCTGACCACCAGAAGGTGGAAGTGCCACTCGGGGGCAACGTCCAACTTCATTGTCCCAAAGGTAATTAATCATTCATTGTGTGTGCACTTTTACATAATTGCGGTCAGACGAAAGGCCTTATATATATATATAGGCCTATAACTTTTTATTAGACGCAGAGATTAAAATTTAAATAAACTGTAAAGATTTAGTCAAATCAAATAAATGTCTGAGTTGGGAGCGAAATATTACGAAGTTTGATTTGAGTGCTATAGAACTGCCTGATTCCTTGCCTAAAATATCTAGTAATATAACGGAGTTGATATGAGAAATCATTGAGGACTCCAACGTGAGATTGAAATCTTGGGTCCTTGGCATCGGTAAAGACTTTCTCCAAAAACGAATATCTAGTATTACGAGAGAAGTGTTACTTCGCCTAACGAATCGGAAACGCTGTTTAGCACTGCAATAGATATTAGTCAGCCATCATATATCCATAATCTCCAGGCAGCGTGGGGTGCTGGTGGCGCCGCGTCGTGGGCAACGCCACCGACAACTGGGCTCCAGCCGGCTCCCACCACGCCCACGGGGTTCTCGGTATGCCAATTCCTATCACTGACATTATAGTAACACTTATATTTAATCATTCTGCAGGTAAAATAAGATATAAAGCCCTGATTAGGTGATGTTCAAGACATCATGTCTGGAACATTACCTAATTTTTGTCTTCTATCTCATCTATAATCGATGTCAGTGAATTGTAAACAAAATGAATTCAAAGTTGTTGTTTTAATTTTAACGTCGATCCAAGTAAAAAATAACTAAATACCAATACTAAGTTTCACATGAATAGTGATTTGTAAAGTTTACGAAATACAATTTATGAATGTTATTTGCGGAATCTAAAGCAAAAATCTTTTCAGTTTAATTTCACCGCCCACATGACAGGTTTATAAGGGTTGGATCCGCTTACTTTACTCTGTTAATTGGCACAAGGTGTTAAAGCTCTTGGTTGCTATTATTAAAGTAAAAATCATTACTTTTGGTTGATAAAATGCGTATATATAAATAAAACAACTTGATACTTGCACGATATTTGACCTAATATTAATTTAAAAATTACTAATAAATATCAAAATTACATTTGACATAATATTGGAATTGCTAGAGTCTAAATAAGTTTGCGAAAGTGGCGTCCCTTATTATTTTTTGCTTTATTTGACCAGTTTGTAAGTTGATCAGATGGAATCAAAAGTTTTCACCAATTCTACTAAAGAACATGTATTTGATCAGGTATTAAGGATGCACTATACCAAGAGGGGGGTGAGTACAGGTGCGTCGGGGCGCGGGCTCCGGACCTCATGCGTCTCCGGGAGCTGAAGAGGGTCACCCTCAAAGTCACCGGTATGTCCAATTAAATCTATAGTAATAAAAAATATTGATTTGTCTGTATGTGATTTCATGAAAAAACTTTTTTATTTTTGTTTGTTTAAAAGTTAGTTACTTTAGGGAACTGGGAGATAGATAAATATAAAGGAAAAGCTTTAAGAAAATAGATTACGTGAAAGACGATGTGAAGATTTTCGAGTTTAAAATAAAAAATATTCTTTCAAGGTCTTGAGAAAGGAACAAACAGACATTCAAACATAATGACTTTCATGTTTGTATGTTAGATTTAAAATGTTCTTTATTATATTTTTTATGGCTGACAGGTAGCGCAACAGCCACAGCACTGAGTGCAGAACCAGCTTCAGGTGGCTGGAGATTAGAGTGCGGGGCTTGCGGGCGAGGGCTCAGGGTTATTTGGGTGAGAGGAGACGGTATCATCACCCCAGCATCCTTGGCACCCGATTTGGCTCAACACTGTTGGAGAGCTGTCCTCCATGTTTCGGAGCCTGATGAGGTCTGGTGCGTGGCAGCAGCCCAGGGGGGTGGAGCGGTGCCGTCTTCCCTCGCAGGGCAGCCCATCCATCCCCAGCACCAGCCAGACACACCGTGAGAGCACTACACAATTCTGCTGGAAATCTATAGAGCATGTCGTATATGTATTAGTTTTGATGGTGTTGAAATTTTTGTGGTAGATACTTTTATCGTGTTGGTTGACGATCGTATGCCTGTTTTTAATATCGAAGAAAGATATTATTTTTTATAAATAAATTTTATTTATAATAATTGATAATAAGAAGCCACATTCCAAGTCAGTTAGAAATATATTAATTTATTGATATACAACGCAGATTTTTTTTCTAATGTAGAATAACTTATATGTGTCGATTACAATGTTTCTGATTTTTTGCTTCAACATATTGTAAGAGTTGTTTGATGAAAACAAAAACAAAACCCTTCTTTACAGCGTAAATGTATTTGTCGGTTAATGTATGCCTCATTGTATTTACACATATTTAATTAATCATCCCTGTTATTATTTATATGAGACTGTGGTATCTGGTGCACGAGTCGTTTTTTCAAAAACAAAATTGTCTACGACAGTCAATCAGCACTGTATTGCGCTATATATTCTGATGAAAACGTCACCAAGTGATACGTCTGTTTTCTTGAGTGCTCCCGGTGTGGCGATAAGCTGTGGACTTGAAAAAAACCGATGGGTTTTTAAATTATTGTCTGGAAGGTGTCGTGATTGCAAAGTTTGGAAAATCTCGAAATCAATAAAATAATTGTGGGGATGGTGGCTGGCAAGAAAAACAATACTTCACGAGTATATGCTTTGCAGCGATGCGTGTGTGTTTATTCTCGTAATTTTAATACTATGCATTGAATGATATCACCGTACAATATTTATAACTCAGAGTGTCTTTGTGAACTTGCGAACTGGGCTTGTTCAGCAACATCGTCTTACGTTCAATAATGAGTTTAACATACATCATTCCCACGTTATGATAATAAAATTTGGAAAAGATTTTGGAATACGAAGTATACTCAACATTTTCATTTCAATGTTTATTTATTAAGTAGCTCTTACAAATTCTCACGATAATAAATTTTGAGTGAAGGTTGTCTGTAAAAGATTGTTGTAATAAGCCTGCCCACTTAAATCTCTTCACTCAAGTACGCACTTTGTATGATGAAATATCAGGAGCATTAAGATACATATGTTTGTCAGCTAGGGTTCCTTTAAACAAGGGAACAAATAAAAAGGTCAAGTTATTCCAGACGTGATCATTTTCAAACTTCCGACCACAACACCCTCCACGCGTTGAATGAACTTTATACGTCCAAGAGGATATAGTGGATTATCCCAACTGCGTTTAGCTGTTTAGTCTTACGCGGTAATATATCGCTCTCCTAACTTTAGTCTATGTAGTCTATTGTATCAGTAATAATACTTTGTTATTCTAGTGTACCTATCTACTTATGCATGTTCGCTGCGAAAAACCATGAAAGTTATCATTACTTTAGAGACTTTTCTTTTAAATTGGACCTGTAATGTCAGTTATGGTTGAAAATGAAAAATGCTCAAAAATGTAACAGATTTAAATGAAAGTTTTTTAAATAAATCAAAATGCTTTTGAAATCAATTTACTTGGATTGTACTTAAATGTAGTCTATTGATTTCGTGAAATATACGTGCTTGTTCTATAAATACAGAATTTAATCATTATATTAAAGACTGTATTATAGTTACTGTTTTTTTCAACAGATTCCTATTAGAAAAACACGTTTTTTAAAAATGAAATCAGCTCGAAGTCTACTTTGTCTATTTCAAAACATTCCCGTTAAGGGAATATACTTTAAATATTCACCCAATATAACTTACATTATTACTTTACATCCTCTGATGTGGATTTAAATTCATAAGAATTATCTAAAATATTTATCGGTTGTTAAAAATGATTTTTTTATATACTAATTAAAGTTTAATAATAATAATTTATTATTGTAAATAAGATTATTTACTATTTTCGCAGTGAATATGCCAATTTTAATGCCTAATCTCGACGCTCCCTTGATTTCTCTTCTACCCTCATTTCCTTCTTTAATTTTAACGTGTAATTTAGAAACAGGAAGCAAATGTGCCAAATTGTTGATATTATAAAAAACGAGTTTTCTTATATATAAAATATTTATTTAATATAAATGTGTATTAAAAATTTCTTTCATAACTGAAATGAAATTGTATGCAATGCTAACACCAAAGTAAGAAAAAACATTAGTATTAAGATTAAAATTCGATATGTGTGTACTAGACGTAACTGTGTTTAGGGGTATTTATTTAGAACTCTTTAGGCCGCTCTCAGAGAAATTAATGGACGATTAATTTTAAAAGCGATTATAATTTGTTATATCACAAATTATTATTATTCCATTACTAACTTACATGAAACATAAGAGTAATATCTAAATATTTCATTGGCCAAAATATATCAAGATTCATTCTTGATTTATTAATTCAGTGTTCATAGAGAATACTAAACTAAATTTCCCTAAACTTAAGGAGGTCCATTGAATCGCTACCTTACATACATGGCGATGTAATTAATAAATTCACTTCAATCATAAAACTATCCTGCATACTTTCCGATATTTTTTGATATTAGAAACATAATCTGAACAATTGAGAGCTACATTTTTGCTAATCCTCCACTAAATTTGATTACACTTAGATTGTGTCGTCAAGACATGTCTACATTAGCAGATGGTTGCGCTATAATGAAGTTGCATGAAACAGCGTCTGTTGAATACTCATCTATCGCTTTGCGGTCATGAAGTTTGCAGCGGATTAAATGTCCTATTTCTAAACGAGGACTAGATGTGGCAAAAATCTGACCTCAATTATTTTTAGTTACGGTTCATGCTTATGTTTTAATTCTTGCTAATCATACATTAAATGTATTGTTTTGTTTTCTGCGGGTTATCATCTTAAAATCTTAAGGATCAGTCTGTATGTAAGTATTATTCTAGAATAACAGTTTAAGTCTGAATTTATTCAATACAACGCCATGCATATTAGATAGAGAATTAGTAGAAATCCTAAAAAGGAGTTTCACTAAACGTAAAATTTTCTCGAAGAAGTAAAACTGGAGTTAATTGTAAGATGAGATACTCAACTAGCATAGTATCCATATATTTTATATAGATGTCAAATTCTTAATAAAAAATATAATAAATACATAAATGTATCATAGCTTAAATTGAATCATGTAAAGTCGATGTCAATTTTAGATGCCCGCTTAGGCCGGGCGTGTTTTGTATGGAAATTAAAGTTAACGATCAAACATATTTGCTACCACAATTTTTGCAACAAGTATGTAACTTAGATTTAAGATGTGACAATTTTTATCACAAGTTTTTAATGTTGATGTTGATAACTAACTTCTGTTTCTATTTTAATTCTGCTTTCTGTGTTATTATATTCTGACAGTCATTGATTAATAAACATTGTTAATATGTATAATCTATTTTATAGTACGCGTAAAGATTAAATGCGCCTGGAGTGAAGTTAGCTTCTTGAGTTTCTGCAGGGCAGAAAGAGATAGCATGCGCTTCTGGATGGCGACCGAGCGAGAGCACAATACTTTATCGTCAGCTGTACGTATCGCCTCTTGAATCTTACGATTGTTTTGCGCAATGTATACGAATTTTAGGAACGTATTTTAAATTTTGCTCGTACTATATTGCTTATACCATATATGTACTATATAATGTACACATTTTCTATTTATTTTAATACAACAATAATAAATACAATGATTAAAAAGACTCTTGTCCAAAAGGCTGGCACTCCTGTTTAATATATAATTCTTTGCTTTTTCAACATGACCACCAGTTTATTAAAAGGTGAATTTAGTAATATGCATTTGCTCTGTATTAATTTTGACTAGACCTTTCTCGTGCAAATCAATGATAAATCTTACGATACGTGTAGAGATGTTAATAAAAATTCAATCAGTAGTATCAGATCCGTGGCTCGTGGTCTTTAAACTTGTTCGTTGTTGTTAAGAATTGTGATAGAGAGAGGCGCGGCGTCGCGGGCGAACACGGCTTTTGTGTTAATGAAGAGAATTTAAATTAAATCATTAAATGTTAGTTTTAATTAGTTAGGTAGTAGTGAGATGTATTTTTGTACCGTTTCTGGTTAATGTCGGTCAATTGGGATTCAATGTCAATTGTCATGATAGTATACTGATCCTGCGGAAAATCTTTGAAACATTTTTCATAATTGTGTCCAGAAGCTGTATTATATTTTCAGAAGCTGTATTATATGGCCTAGTAAGGTGTGGTGTAGTAATGTATGTCATAGTCTGGTTACTTGTCTGATTATTGTGACGTTTTACAAAACCAATTTGTAAAATGACGCTATGTGGTTATGAGACGTTGTTAAGAATATTAGATATGTCAACGTTATGTTGCGTCATACTCCAAAATCATTGTCAGTAGTATTACTATTGTATTGTATTACTTTACGATTTACCAATACAACTATTTGATGTGTTTATTTAACTAGACACAATTAAATGTACATATGTTATAACGTCCACTTTGAACATTTTATCGGCATCGATTCTGTCGGTCCAATTATTACTAGAAAAAGAAAATTAGTATTTAGAATCACAAATGTGTTTTTTTTCTTAGATAGATATTCATAAAACCTTCGTGATACAACTTTCTCACTATATGCGATGGATTTTAATGGCAAGTTGAACTTAAATTAAGATAGAAATACTTGATGCGATACGTTTGTTAAAAATATATCAAAATAATCAGACATGAATCCAGATTAGGTACCAGAATCAGTACACTAATGACAGTAATTAAAAATGTTTTAATGGAAGATCATGAAGTCAGAAGAAATCAGTTCAGTTCATGTACCTGGAAGTTAAAAAGTGAATGATCCGTCCATTGCGGAATTCGAATGTAGATAGTTAAGGAGCTATGTAGATCCCTTTCATTCTGACCCTCTTCCAGCACCTATTCGATTTTCTCAACGCAAACAAAATCATAGTTAATCAAATCTTTATTAATATAGATTGTGTAGATATGTGTATTGAATATTGTATATCTTGCAGTAATACTCAGGATTGTGCATAGTGAAGTTCGTTTAAAGCGTCTTGGAACTCTATAACTTCAATCTTTTCGTAGAGCTTTTCTAAATCGTTTGGAGTTGGTGCAATATCTTGTACATCTATATTCTTCTTTTCTGGCATAAATCGTCTGTCACAGCACCTATTATCCTTAACAAAGACCATTCATATAGTTGGTCTACCTTTACTTCTATGTCCCTATAACCTATAATGTCAGCACAATTTTTATTTTTTTCTTTCAGTATTTCTTACATATGAGTAGTTTTTTTACAATCACAAAGTTTTACTTAAATTAAAATACTAGCAACTTTTGAATGCCATAAGCCAATATAAGATGGTTGATTGCTGTTTTACAATTGAATAACGCGGCCAAAGTAAACCGTGTAAATATAAACTTGAATTGTAGTGTTATTTCAGTTTTGTGCTTTTCAATTGGATCAATTTGGTTGAATCTTTTACTATCAGTATTACAAAGAGTTATTTACCGTTTGCTGACTGATCAACTCTATTAACTTAATGATCGTTGTTATGCGTGTGTCTGTCTGCAAAGTGATCTGAAACCTTTCCACCACTCTGATAAGACTACTAGTGCAATATCTGCTTGAGTGTTGAGCTTTTTGCCGGGTTTTGGATTTTGCAACGGTTTTAGATTGTTTACTCTGGTCCGGGTGTTACTGTAACTCAGCTCTAAAAATTGTCATGTCATGTAGTTTAGTAACATACTTATAATGTGAATTTGTTAACCGAATAATAGAAATATAGCAATATTATTTCGCTACAGCATCTGAGTATTACTGTAAATGAGATTAAAATGTACTAATCCTTTGTATGTTAACATTTAATATTGGATTATGAAGTGTGACGAGCTCTGCCACCCCCCGCCCCCGCGGCGATGGGTCCGCGACCCCCCGCCCCTCTACATTTATATGGACGATGTCTTTGTCTCGCTTTTATGTACAACCTGATTGAAATCCTTCTACTGATGCCATATTGTTCAAATTCAAATTAAGTCCTACTGGAGAACAAGTAAATGAAGATTGCAAGTAAATTACAGATTACCCGGTCTTATTCATATTGATTGGAGTAAGTTTCTAGTATTCTTTAAGAACCATAAAGAAGACTACAAACATACTCTAACTCTATATGAATAAGACTGTAAATCTAATTCCTATTTAATGTACGATTAGGATATAGGATTTAAAATGTGTCATAAAATTCCTTGGTAGGTAGTAGTAGTACGTTGATAGCACTTTTAGGCTCGATTCACCTATGATTCATGCCGCTCGGTCCGTCCTCAGTCCAGTCAAATATTCTTAAACAAGAAAGAATCATTATCGTATCATTCAAGTTATCCAATATTACGCCTGATGCGTTGTTGGTGCTGGATTTAATGATAATAATGAACTGTGTCCACCTGGACGTAGGCCTCCTCAAGTCGACGCCACTCATCCCTGTCCTCCGACTTCCTCACCATCGGGCTGGAGGGCGTCCGACACTAAATTTATCGAGACGCGGTCTCCACGCCAGGACTCGTCGGCCATCGGTCCTGCGGCAGATGTGACCGACCCACTGTCATTTCAACTTGCTAATGTTGTGAGCTATGTCTATCCTTGGTTTTTTTACGGATATCCTCATTTGTAATTTTATCCATAAAAGAAACATCCAACATAGCTCGCTCCATAGCCCGTTGAGGGACTTGCAACTTGTGGACCAATCCTGCCGTCAGTGTCAATGTCTCGGCCCCGTAGGTCAAGACAATTCAGATGAGGGAAATCGGAAAGGTAGAGCAGGCACGTACCTGATTGAGGGAAAACAAAATATGGCCGGCTCCTCGACTTCGTTCGTAGCGTTTAAACGCCGTACACCGTAAAATTCAAATGAAGAAATTAAATAAATACTTATCAACTAGTTTATGTAGCCTAAAAAGGTTAATGGTACCCGTCGAAAAGAATATTTGACTGAAGCGAGATCGGACCTGTCATGACTTGACTGACAGTGTGAATACGCATTTATTTCAACTCCGATAATGTTCGGATGAGATTGAATTGTGTACGATATCATAGTGTGTCGAGCCTTAGTGTTGTAAATATCCATAGGCGACTGGAAACACTTTCCACCAGGTGTTCAGTCAGCCTTTTGTACTCTAGCTATAAATATGAATTTATAGCTTCAGCCTATGGCAGTGAATTTATTTGTTTCAATAAATAATCTTACAGATTATTTATTGGAATTCATGAGTCTACCTTTGTTTCCAAAGCAATTTTACTTACTGTTCAAGGAGAAGTGGCTCAACAAACACCGCAATATCAAATTTTATTCAATGCTCAAAAAGAACAATCAATGTTATCCTCGCAAAAAATATTTTTTAATCAAGACACAAAACGATACAAGTTATTGTCAGGCGAGAAATAATGGATATTTAAAAAAGAAAAGATGAAACAATATGGCGTCGGTAGTGGGAATTTCTTGGCTATAAAAGAGCTGGGATTGCTTCCGGGATCTTTTTCAAAGGCACTGGAGCGTATTGGAGCGAAGCGAACGCCCTCTGTCGCATCCGCTAGCGCGATCGGAGTTGGACACAGCGCTATTGGAAGGGCGCGAACGGGCAGTTAGTTTAAGAAACAGTCTCGTTGCCAAAATGGCCAATAGCTTACAGCTGAGCGGTTTCCGAAGCCATTATTTGGTGCAATAAAGTTACATTATCAGTGAATACATTAATGCCAATAATTATTAAATGACTATTAAATCAACATAATTGAACAATACTCGAACAATAAATGAACACAACGGAGGAGTTTTTGGCGGAAACTTAAAGGAAATATTGTGCTGTGCAGTTTTTCTTTTAATGTGTAAAGTTACTCTAAAATGAACCATAGTTATATAACAACAACCACACCGTGAAAAAACATATATTCGAATTGAGAATTTCCCCCTTTTTAAAGTCGGTTTAAAATGGTTTCTTTCTTTACCTTACGTTATCTGTAACAGATAGTATCAAACACAAGTAAAACACAAGTAATTTGCTTATAATCTATCAAAGATGTTCCAAGTTTATTATAAACAATATTATCTTGAAATTAGTTTCATTCCCTGAAGCTTCAAATGAGATAAGTCAAATACTTAACATTGTAAAGGGCTTAAGGTAGTTACTTAGACATGTCTTAAACTCATGACGAAAGTTTGGCAAAGGCAGATTTTGAGTCTAACACTAGACAGGATTAAATAAACTGATTCAAGTATGTACAGAGAACTACATATATGTTAAAGATGAATTAATTTCGTTCCAAATGACCTTTATTTGTGTTACTGGATTCAGGTATCTTGTTAAAATGTTCCAGTATCTACAAAAAATCTAGTATTTCAAAGGTTATTAAAATATTTTCAACAAACGAACTCTTTTTGCGGTATATAATTTAAAAACGCAAAGAAATTGAATATGGGAATCGTTTGAAATAACAGAGCGTTAGAAAATATTAAAGTGGATTCAACGTAAAATTTTCTTTTTATTATGATAATTAAGATTCAAAAGCTGTAGAAGAAAGTTTAATAAAATAATTGGTCTGCGTCTCTTAGTGTCATTGTCCGCTACCATCACTAGACTAGCTGCTCCATCTATATCCTCATCTTCTTCACATAGTATAAAACAAAGTCGCTCTCCGCGTCTGTCTGTATAGTCGCTAACTCTTCCTAAACCACGCAACTAGTATTTAAGCGCTTTTCACCATCAGATAGATAACTTTTCTTGAAGGTTTATAATGTACAAAACATATTTAGCTTCTTATATAAGGAGATCGCACCACAATTGTGATGATGCCGTCGTTGCTAATAAATAAATAATACACTATATATAAAATAGATAAGCCTCTCTAGCCTAAAATAGCAAAATATCATTTACCCTATCCGATAGATGGTGCTACAATAGAGAATTCTATAAATTCCTAGATGATATAATAAATTGTATAGGTCTAAATTGGATTAAAGGGAAAGGCAGAATAAAATTAATTTAAACAATTTAGAAATAACACTATAATTTATGCTATGCTTATAGAAAAATAACTATATCATTATAGCCCATAAACGTCTCACTGCTAACCTCAGGCCTCCCATTATAGGGGAATGAACAGTCTATACCCGCCACTCTTGTCCAAGGCGGCTTGCCAGGTTTGACACATCGATTAACTCAATGTGCAGGTTGCATCACGGTATTTTCCTTCACCATCAGCACGTAATGGTAACGACATGCACATTAGGTCAGAAAACTGGCTTAGTGGTGCACGCTTTCCAGCCAGGTTCTGAACTCCCGCCTTTTGCTTACCACGGTTTTTTTATATTATAGGGACACACAACCGTACGGTTACGTAAGTACACACTTGGATAACTGTATCGAGTGGTGCGCATCTTTGCCATTATCCCGTCCATTCTAATTGCATAGAGTCAGTCCACGCCGTCACTCCGTACTGCCCATTGGTGTACGAGTTAAGAATTAAAGTATTACAAGAGTACACCCGTCTTTACCTTCTACATCCACCATTAGAAACCCACATTGGCGGCACATTTAACTGCCCCACATATAGTAAAACTAAAAAATACTACGAACTATTAAAATGGGATGGGATTATATGGGATTCAAATCTGGGGTAGTGCAAGCAACTCTAACGTTTCTTGATCCAAGACTGCAAAATGTCATACTTCGCACTATCTCAGGTGTACCCTGGCATATAAGAAACAGCGAGATTCACGAACATCTCGGAGTAAAAACAACAAAAGAAGAAATTCGTTAACTTGCTAAAAGCTACTAATGTCGATTGGCTCTGCATGCAAATAAATTGGCAGCCAAGTTAATGCAGCGTACCTACCCATCTCGCCTGAAGAGGTATGATATCCAAAAGTTACAGGAGAGGACTTCTCCATAAAACAAAGAGTAGTGTCCTCAATGGAGAACACACTCATTAATAAAAATAAATTAGCACAAACCATTCATTTAAAGTCGGGATGCGACTGATTGTGGTTATAATATATAACAAACAAACAAAACTATTAAAATTACTCTTGACTTAATATTGGAGTTGCTAGATTTAAGACACATTTGCGAAGGTGGCGCCCTTAACAATTTCGACTCTACTTTTCCTACCTACCAATAGATCTGTGTCCACGTTCGGTGTCGTGAGAATGTCCGGCACGAGTCGTCCACGTCGGCTGCGCCGGCGTCGCCTGTTGGTGCCAATAATATATAAATAGATCATAATAGTATATATTTACATTTTATTAATATACATTTTATTGTTTTACTTTGATATTGAATGTACAGTAATGGTTATTCATCGCCAATGTGTTTATGGGAAGTCGTATACCGGATAACATTAAAATGTATTATCAAAAGTGGAATTTGTTTCATTTTTTTACCCCAAATATTCCATAGAAGAAGAAGAAGACAAACAGGCAGATGGTGCACCTTATGGAAAGCCGTCGCCTATGGACGATTGCAATATCAAGGGTTTAATTTGCAATGCGTCGCCCTACCTCTAAGGCATTTTATAAGCACCTTCTTAAAGAACCCCCAATCAGCACAGAGGGAAGACCACGGCGGGGAGTTTCCTTCAGATCATTGTTGTACACGGAATACATTTTCTAGAGCATTGTTTCTCAACGATTTTTATTTAACGACCCACAAAACTAAGTCAAGTTAAATCTTTCGACCTCATCACATATATTGTCATCTATAGTATTTTATTATATTTTTTTTTTTTTTTTTTTTTTTTTTTTTTTTTTTTTTTTTTTTTATTTTTATTATATTTTAATTAATAGTTTATTATACTTTCGATTTGCACATAGATTCTATTTAACCCTAGGTCGAGAAACGATGTTCTAGAGAATCGTGAAGTAGAGCGTGAGAGCTCAAGGTTATGGGGGTGAACAACTGAACATCTTTATGGCGAGCGGTGGGGTTATAAAATGAGGCGTTGGCATCAGATCAAACAATTGTTAGCAACACTCATTGTTGTACAGCTGCTATCCTATTGCAGAGAGATGCAAATTCTCTCCGTAGGCTAAGCGATACTAAACCTACTATTTGTATGGAATCGTCAATGATGCGAACGGCGCGGCGCATATCTATAGCAGTTTCTCCAACTTTCGCTCCACGAACCCATACTATGGCGTATACACACCGCAGTTACTTTTACAATAGCAATAAATTACATTTTTTTTTGAGGCGGGTGAAATGCATTTCGCACACTACCGGGTCTTTTACTAGGGATTAGACCTAAGCGACGAGAGGTGACACCACTAATGGCACCAGAGTCAAATCGCCGCCGGAAATTGCTTCTTTTTAAGTCAAAATTAAAAGAAGCAATTTCCGAACAAATTAAGTACGATAAAAAGGGAATGAAAACAGAACATCTTGTAAATATCGGTTCCCTGACCTTGGTAAGAATGGCAACATGTCAACACGGATCATGTGTCGGGCTCATTGATATATAAAAAATGTCGGGCTAAAAATTATAAGAAAAGTATTTGTCCCTTTCGCACCTATTATTTTTTATTGTAATAAGCGAGAGCATAATAATGAACAATTTCCGCGTTTAATGAATTATATGAAGAGACGAGCGGGCAACATGATAATGATTACCTACTGCATTTACTTGGTCATTAACCTACCGATTTAGTCACAATAACTGATACATGTTGTAAAATTCTGAGATGATAAATGAGGTCCTGTGGCTAAACCAATGTATATTTGATTACTTTTTTGTATATGGGCAGAGTACGTCATGAAGAAAACGTTGTTGATTTTTTATCATAAGGTCCGAAACAGTGGTATAGTCAGCACATTCTTGTGACTGAATTATAAAACGATGTATATTATTTTTAAAAATTTTAAGGGAAAAGAGTCTAGGTGAAGGATTACGAGTTTTGTATCTAGTGTTAAAGTTAATAAAGGCACAAACTACTATGGATACTATGTATATAAAGGAAAGTATATCTGGACAGTCAATTGAACCATTTAGGTGCTTAAATAAACAGAGAAGTTCATTACATTCACGTCGTATTTCCTTCCAGTCATAAGTGTGTACCCCCGCTCGCACGTAACAATATTTAGTGTAGCCTGTGTAGCTATCCAATTATTGTGAATGCACGTCGCATGCAAGAAACCTTAGTAGAGATTTAATAATTTAATATCATATAATTATGTGCAACAGACTGTATGAGAACAGCTGTCATATAAATTTTCGATTGAAAATATTAAAATTACGAGAACGACGTAAAGATATTAACAGTCGTCACTCCATTATCTCCGGTTGCGCCCCAGGGGAGCCAACATGCAGGCATTGCTATTCAGGCTAAATTTCAATAAAGCAATCAAAGCAGAGCAGAGCATTTTCAATCTTAAACCACAAGCAATAGACTTTGGATTTGTATATGCGTGCTATGTTTTAATAAAATTAATTTCACTAAGAGTGCGTACGGAGCCAGCGGAGCGTTGGATCGACTCAACTTTGAAATCGGATAAACGTAGAGGTGGAATTATATAGAGAAACAATTCGACCTATAAACGACTTCAAAAACTAAAAAGTACAAAATAACTTATTCCTAAAGCTATTATTAATTATAATATTTTATTTTTAATATATATTATCTTAAACATCTCAAAGTCGGCGCTTAGTAATTTTCAAAATATTGTAACTTTTATGGTTTACTTTGCACCAACGTCAAGATGTTTTAGATAATATATATTAAAATAAGATATTTAATTAAAAATAGCTTTAGACAAGTAATTTTATACTTTTTAGTTTTTGGAAATCGGTTTTTTTAAACGACTTTTTTTATTTGTTACTTTTTAGTACGCCTACGAAAGGTGCGCGCGCCTTATAAAATATAGGTCCTAAGAAACGGGAACAAAAAAGTTCGTACTACTAGGCCAAACTGTGTTAAATTTTTCGGGGACCAAATCACGTAAGTCGGATCATAAATCTCAAAGTAATCGGTGTACATATGGAACGGAATGAAATTTTTTTCATAAAAATGTTCATAAAATTAAAACAACTGGGCCAAAGTATATTACATTTTTAGATGACCAAATGGCAACTATTCCGCGTCGAACTAAAAAAAGAATCACGTAAATCTGATCACAAATCCTGGAGTACACGGTGAACATTGATAAAAAATATCCCGAATTGAGAATCTCCTCCTTTTTTACAAGTCAGTTAAAAACGAAGTAATACAACTCACTACATTTTTTTTAAAGTAGGTACAACAATATTGTTACCAAATCCACGGTAAAAAGAAGATATTAAAATGAAATTTCTTTAGAATCGTTGCGATTTGAAACCTGATTGACCGAAAAAGCGACACTAAAAAGAGATAAACACATAAATCTGTAGGACTAAGTCCTCGAGAGGATGAGTTAATGTTCTTTTTTTCTGTTAAATCAAAATTTAAATATTAAAGAGAAACAAATTAATAAAAAGAAAATCAAATCAGTCAAGCGGTTTTGTAATTAATGTACTTTAAGTGTTAATAAGTAATTATCATGTTAGTGTTCACCTCTACTACACTAAACTTGCTCTCTAAGATGAGTTCCATCAAAATTACTATTATGTTTCTGCAGGTGCACTGACATTACTTGTATGATTTCATTTTTTAATTTATGTTTGTTAGTATATTGAATAAACAAATAGTAAATTTAATTTCTTTGTGGCCTCTAGATTGCTGGCTGTATGATTTTTTCTTTTCTTATAATAGTCCTTATTTGGCCGCTGTCGCCACGTACCTGCGCTTGTATTTTTAATGTGAGGAGTAAACTCCTGTCAAGCGTTTGAGCTGACACAATTTTTTGCTTTGTTTTTAGCTTATTTTTTATACAAATTTATTTGAATTTACTTGCTTAATTGATTTGAAAAATATCCCTTGATTAGGTTTTGAGATACAGTATATTTAATATTGAATGTTTGTATGCATATAATACAATAAAATTGACTTTTTGAACTCTGTTGAACGTCTCTTTCGTATCGTCTTAATCAAAACTGCAAATCAAAGTTTGATGGCGATAAAGGCATAAAACATGTAAGGCAAATTTTTTCACTCTTTTGATAACATACGTAAGGCCGTGAATGAATGAATGAATGAAAACACTTTATTATTCACCAAAATTAAAACTACGTTCTTAAAAACTAGATACAATAAATGTTGAACAAAGGACGGCCTTATCGCTTAAATCGATCTCTTCCAGGCAACCCCTTAAACTAAGGAAAATATTAAAACATGACAGTGGCGGTGTAGACAATACATAATATGAAATATTCAAAATGTATAAAAATAAATAAAATAAAAAAATATTATGGCAACTATTTTTCTTACTTTCCTTGAATTTAACAGATAGACAGACGGCCTACTTGATGGAAAGCGGTTACCATCGCCTATGGACATTTGCAACCCAAAGGTGCTACAAATGCGCTGCTGCTCTCTTAAGGGAGACTGGAACCTGGTCACCAATGCCGGAACACAACTCAAGGTTGTTATGGCGACACACTTTAGACCAGGGGTGGTAGCCATCCAGTTGGGTCAATGCCCTACCGCCTGGCTGTGGGTTGTTTTACTGCCTGTTACGACAGGCCGCCCGGCCGCAGGAAATCGTATTCTGTATCCGCTCTTGCACGGATAATGGACTTATGCCATCTCTATACATGCTCTCTCTATGTGCCCTTATTGTTTACAGCTAAACCGACTACGTGTATCTGGAAAGTTTTCGGTGGAAGGTAATTGATAATTCAGGGAATGCTCCTGTTTATTGTACAATTTAAAAAACATGCTGAAGCTACGGGAATACGAGGCCTAAGGGACGACTAGCTGAAGCGGAGGACTTACCAAAAGTACTGTACTTATGGTCAATACTTCTTAGTATTCACAAGCAAAATAGATACTAAGATATCCACTTGTGGCCAGTTTCTATATTGCCAAAAATATCCTTTTTTTATAACGACGGTTTGTTTAATAGCGTCTGGTTACCCTACTAATGTTTCTATAATGAACTGTTCGTAACTGGTTACACATGCAACTACCAATTACCGGTGACAGGGATGTTCTAACCGATCGGTTCATTTTTTGTTTCTATATTATAAACCCTAGTTGTCAACTTTTTTCCAAAGGACTTGTAATTTTACCAAAAATCGAGATAAGCCGTTATTCACCCTTAAAACTCACCCCCTTCCGTTTCCCGACCTCAGATCGCCCGTAAATTATTTTCTCTTTCTTTTTGTTAAATTCTCTTCCTTTTCTAATTTTCATCCTACTATAAACTTGTTTTTTTTTTCAAAAATATTTTACTCTGGTCTAATAACAAACGAGTTGTCCAGGAGTGGACGATAACAACTGCAACACAGTATTTATCCTACAGCAATTATTTGCGACACCAAATTGTTTCTGTATACATACGTTTCTTTCTTTCTTCTGTTTTCTAGATCCCTAAGAAAGCTAACAAATTTTCTATCACAATTTCTTTTGCTGCCTATTTTAGATTACGCTGACGCCTGCAATTTGACCGTAGAACAGCTAAGCAAACTCAAACGAACCCAGAATTTTTGCATTGGTTCATATTTGGCTTGCGAAAATGTGACCTTGTTTTTGAATTTCATGAAAAACTCAAGTGGATCACTATTCGCTTTCGTCAAAATATTCAGATTCTCACTACTTTATAACATATTATATCTTAGTAGTCCTCCTTACCTTAAGGAACGTTTGAATTCCTTCGACTGTCTACTTCCCACAATTTGCGCACTCATACGTATCGTAAACTCACTACACCTGCACTCACTTCATCCCTTTATGATAACTCTTTTACAGTGCAGGCTGTCAAACTTTGGAATGCGCTGCCACTTACTGTCAGCGAAGATAAAACATCGCCTACATTTAAGAACGCACTCAGAAAACACCATTTCCTTAAACAATTACGTCTAATTCTTGTACTAGACTAATTAATATACATATACAGTGAAAACATGGTTAAGTGGGACCTGGATAAGTGAGAAACCTTCATAACTGAAACTCATGCTGAGGTCCCAACACTTTGGCACTGAATTCCCCTGTTAGTGGGACGAAGCAAACCTCTAGGATTCGTTCTTTCGATTTATCATCACAGTTACCTTTATAACTGAGACAGCGAGTGGATTTTATATGCATAGACCTCTGTAACTGAGATAACATCGTTTTGTTTGTTTAATTACTTATTCTTATGCTACCCGCAAATTCCACACTTAACTACGTTAGTAATTTTGGGCCTCAATGACCTCCAGTTTTAGTTTCGCTTTACTTTCATACGGATATTTATTTGAACTTTATGCGTACGTGAAAAACTGAAGTTAATATCCGTTTATGAAAGTGGGAAGACACACACTAGTCGAATGTAATGTGTTTATTACATTTGTATGATTACCTTTATAACTTTTAATGTTTACAAAACACGTTATTTTATTTAATAATCGCACCTGTATAACTGAAATAATCTGTATTCTGATCTAGTATTAATGGAACCCTCTGTAAATGAGACAGATATTGGAACGAAGTTGCTTATCGCGCGTTGCGAAAGGGGGCTAGACGGAAAATATTAAGACCAAAAGTTGTAACGATACTTTTTGCTATAGTTGTAGGCCGTGCGGAGTGCGTGTGTTTCTCTGTCTCTCTCTGTCGTAGACAGACAGAGTGCATATATATATATATATATATATATATGTATGTGTGTGTGTGTGTGTGTGTGTGTGTGTGTGTGTGTGTGTGTGTGTGTGTGTGTGTGTGTGTGTGTGTGTGTGTGTGTGTAACTTCGTTCCGTCCGGGTGTTCCTTGACACCTTTCAAGTTTTTTTACACCTGAATATCGGATACACTGGGTAAGTGGAATACCTCTATAAGTGAAGTGAAACCACATTGTAGGTCTCTTGATGTCTCAGTTAACCAGGTTTCACTGTAGCTTCTAAATAGGTTTCTATATATTAAATTAATAAAGTAATTTAAGTATGTGTATTTAATTTATAAAATATGTAGTTTACGTATGTTTATTTATGACATATACTGAAAGAAAGGTCCTAAGAAAGATCCTGGGTCCGACACGAGGAAGCGATGGCTACTGGCGGATCCATAAAAATATCGAAATTGAAGAACTGGTGGATGAGCCTAATATAATAGGCGAAAGCAAGGCACATCGCTTGCGGTGGCTTGGCCATCTACTCAGCATGGGGGAGGATCGCAGTTGAAAGAGTCTATCTGGGCAGGCCAACGGGACGGCGACCAGTTGGTAGGCCCAGGTATCGCTGGAGGGACGTAGTGGTGACTGATCTGCGCAAGCTTCATGCCGATGACTGGCAGGAGACAGTGCTGAACAGGAAGGGGTGGAGTATTCTCATATAGGAGGCCAAGACTCATTTTGGGTCGGTGAGCAGCAGTTAGTTATTTATGGCAAACCTAATCACCACCTACATTGCCAGATTAGGTTGAACTATTCCTTAAGTTGGGCAAGAAGAGATTCCTTTCAGCAGTAAGGCCTATTGTTTCTACCATGAAAAAATGAAGAAAAAAAGATTTATTGACTTAAAAATACGACTCTATACTTAAAAGAAAAAAAAACAATAAATTGATATAGATAGATAGATAGATAACACTTTATTGTACACCATTACAGAAAACACAAATTAACTTATAGCCTAAAAATATTCCAAATGTGCACAATGGGCGGTCTTATCGCTAAGAAGCGATCTCTTCCAGACAACCCGAGGCAGGAATAAAAACATATTAAATTGGTCAAAGGTGGTATACATAAATATTAGAGGATATGCAGCTACTTACATAAATTTTATACTAAATAGACATATACAAATACTCCTATTGATATTACATACATAAATATATAGATACATATATTATTATATATACACATACATAAACATACGTAGAAATATCAGACATCACTAAGTGATATATAATAAATAAACAAATAAAGGCTAGTACGTCAAGTTTTTTAGCCAACGAGGTTGGCAACTCAGCATTGTGCTGTATCGATATTTAAAATTTAAATATTTTAATAGTGTATGTTTGAAATTATATCTTTGGCTAGCTATAAAGTGTTATCTGTCTATAATCAACTGAATAAAAAGCTAATAATATAAATGAATAATACTGGAGAGAGGGGTAAGATTAGATACAGAAACCTTATAAAAATGGAAACTTGGGGTTGGAACTAAAAAGTGTTCGTCCGCCAGCAGCTGCGCAGTAGGGCCAACTGCACAGAGCTAACTTGGCGCTGCGCCAGACAGTAGTGCTGTGACCTTACGCCACCCATTTACCAGTTTTACGACCGATATCAAATCTTACTTGTCTTTTGGCTTCAATTTAAAATAAGAATTATCTAACCATAATTAAAGATAAGCTATTGTTAAGAGTTCGAGAGACTCGAATTAAAATGCCGTTGGAATTATTCTAGAGTTTATTAGAACTACACAAACACGTATAACACAGGTACAAATATAATCGAACACAACAAATCTATACGTAATGCAGAAGGTCGTAATTCAATTAAACGCACAAAGTCCGTCACTATTAGATTCCCGATTGAACACACGTCACGCTCGTATCGTAATCGTCGCTTGACTGCCCCCCCCTCTCCATCAGGCCGTCGTTTTATAATACACAAATGGAAATGAATCCGCGACACCTGGCTAATGATGCTAATGAGCGAGTACAATGGACAATAGACTATTCTCAACAGTAATTCGATACGTATACCAATAAATAAGTGAACAAAGAAGACAATCATAAAAGGATTGCAATAGTTTCAATGTTATTAGTTCAAATACCAACGGGTAATTAATGTGCTTTTACAAATTACGTGGAATTTGTCTTTTCGGCGCCTAGGTTGTAACATTTCAAAAGAGAGATAAATGCACAAGAAACTGCGGGAAATAAGTTAGAGTTATTCAAGCTTGAAAAAGTATAACGCATCTCAAGTCAAAAGTTGCAACTCGACATTAAAATAGGGGAATATATAAATTCGTATTTTCTTTGCAACAGAGAACAGTAAACAAGAAGAACGAGCGCCATTGTTGCTCGCAAGTTTATTGTCGAGCAACACGGAGCCACATCCAGTCCCATCATGGCACAGTATAAAGAATGGTACGGTAGATAAATGAGTCTTTTTTATAATTATTATGGATCTACGTGTTTGTGTTTGACCACTGTCTCACCCGATGTTGAGTGATGACGCAGATGGAGCACACTAGAAGATACCTAGTCACTCGTGACTTAAAGTCTTCGAGATTGTGTTTGTCAGGAAAAACACTCTTCGGCAGTGCGCACCAGAAAAGATAAAGGGAAATGCTTAGTTCTGGTGGTGTTTTCACCATGTAACCGGTGCGTATGGTTGTCAGATGGTAAAATGGGGATGGAGGAGTCCCTTCGTGCAATTCTAAGCAACACTCCATGAAATGTATCCGATAGAAGACAGCAAACCCCGTGACTTTGCGTAAAGCCTCTGCAGTCAATCATAAAAAAGACAGTCATTGCCACCTTCCTGGCTCTTTTCTCAATTGACTCTAACGTCTCCAACTGGTATTTGGCTGAGCCGTCCCAAAGATAAGAACTGTACTCCATACACGACCGAACTTGTGCTTGACGTCTCATGTTGACAGAATGTTTGACACCGTATATACTCTAATTTTTAATTATCTTGGATAAGATAGAGAACATCTAGGATAAGCCTGCTGTGATAGACCTTTTTTATATTGCAAGCTTAGAGCAACTCGCACAACTCACTTACCTATCAGGGAACCTCGATTGCAACTATCATTTAAGTCCAGGTAATTAAAAATCGGCGTATAGTATCTAGTATAAGAACTTGTTAAAAAACTTTTGATAAAAGTGAAATAAGCAATAAGTAATTTCGTCGTATAATTTACTGCTGTTAAAATGTAATTAATAATAGTGATTGTGTGCTTTTTATAAATAGTGTAAATAATTTGATTAATGAAGTAGGTACATTTACTAAAATACTGATATAAGCAACATTTCCAGTTAACAACTTCATAAACTTGTCTTTTTCGATCTTATAGTATAAAACCTGGCGAGAGTGGCGTATTTCAGTGGAAATTTGTGACAGTCAAGAGTGAGGCCTATAAGTTCTGCGCAAGTAATCTGTGTAAATCTGAATAATAATAATATATTAAAGTGATTTATGGATCGATATGCTGTTTTCATTTCTGGACCTTGTGTTAGCAGCGTCGTGTTTGCTTCAGAATGACAAAATGTTTTTAGCTTGCTTATAATGTAAAGAATTCTGAATCACATTGTTAGCTGCGACGAAAAATGGATTCTGTTGGACTATCGCAAGCGCTCAGCAAGTGGTTTGAAGCAGCAATAAATGTATTTATATGTTGCAGTAACGGTAGTATTAAGGTCATCTAGATCAATGATCGCTGAATTGTAGTAGGAAAGAGCGCTCACTTGCATGACCGAAGCACAAAACGACTCTGTGCCTAATTTATCGTGAGTGACTGTAACGTACTAGACTGTGTCGTAACTGCATGTCTCTGAAGCGGAAACCGACTGATATTGTGTTATTGTGATATTCGCAACGGAAAAGTTCGCTTTGTGGCGATAAGATGCAACATCGAGGCGATACAGTATAGACACTTAAATGTAAATTAAAAAGAGCAAATGGGTGGCAGTTTACGCATTGTGAAGATTACTTCAACGTCCACTTGATGGAAAGCGTTTACCGTCGCCTATGGACATTTGTAATACAAACGCTGCTAACAATGTGCGGCCGCTCTCTAAACGGAGACTGGAATCTGGCCACTAATTCAGGAACACAACTCAAGGTTGTTACGGCGGCATACTCTAGGCCATCCATATCGGCAAAAACTTTACCATAAGGTTGTAGGTTGTTTTGTCACCTCTTAAGGTGCCCTTCCAACCTCGGCTGCAGGCTGCGGATGCAGGCAGCACACGCGGCGGCTGCACGAAGCCGGCTGTGGCTGCACGACTGGTTTTCTATGTAGTAGTATAGATTTCTGTGAAAAACATTCCGAACGCGGCTGCGGCTGCACGTGCTGCCGAGCCTCGGCTGCAAGTGCTGCTGCGACTTGCAGCCGCAGCCGATTGCAGACCGGTAGTGCTGCGGCTGCAAGCTGATTCGCACGTAGTGACGTCACTCCAACTTTATTAAATCGACAATAATGCCTTAACTGATCGTCATCATACTTCAAGTGTTTCTTAATTAGTATTGAATAACTTCCATCAGTGGGTCTACATATTATTTAAGGACGTGTGGCTACTCTTCTCTGGCTTGTTAACAATGACAACATATCATCATCATCCTCTTCGTCTTTTAATAAAAGATATAACATCAAACTATTCTCACGACTATTCCTCACGTCCGTCAATTTGGAATATTGGAAGCGACTGGACGCGACCTGCTGCCTGCCCCGGCACGTGCAGCCAGCCTCGGAATCACTCCTGGCTGCGAATGCAGGCAGCGGCTGCGTGTCATGCGTATGCTACCTGCATCCGCAGCCTGCAGCCGAGGTTGGAAGGGCACCTTTACGACAGGCCGCCCCGACGCAGGAAATTGTAATTTTTCTCCATTCCTATACGGATACAAAAGTATTAAAATAAAGTGGAATTCTATAGTATATCGTACAACTATCAATATATCTAGACACATGTCAATTTCACTAAGCGCTTCTCTAACATTTCGCCAACAAAGCTAAGTGGGAAATTAGAGTTTAGTATATTTTTGCCTTGAAGTTATCTCTCGTAGCAGCACTTACAGTATGTAAATGAAATAGTGTGCATCCCCCCTTCCCCCTTCCACTGCATCACTACCAACAAATATCACAAAATCTCGCTTTAAGATTTATGACACAAGATACATTCTACACAAAACTTCAGACGATTTTATTTATATTTGCAAAATCACAGTATTGTTACAATCCAGGCGCCGACAAACACAAATTCACACCTGCATATCTATAAAACACATTTTGTTACCTTTCGGCATTTGAACTAGTTTTTTTTATGATATTCTTCTTTTGTTTACTTATTTATTGGCATGCTTTTATTAATTATTCTAGCAAACAGTCAATTGTTTTATTGTACTCGTTTATGGCCGTTGCGGTCGAATCATTAGCCAGGTGTTACGGATTAGGTCGACTACTATACATGACACATTTGATTTTGTGAAGTATAAAATCAAGGCCCGATAGAGAGACAAGTCAGTCGAGCGATAACCACTAGCGAAGCAAGACGTGTGTGTGCTACAATCGGTAATCTAATAAGTGACGGACTTTGCGCGTTTTATTGAATTACGACCTTCTGCATTACGTTTGGACTTGTTGTGTTCGGTTATATTGGTACCTGTGTTATATCTATAATACTTCCAACGACATTTCAATTCGAATCCTGCTAACTCGTAACAATATAAACTGTTTATCTTACTAGCTGTGAATTTTATTTCGTGGAACTCTGAAGGAATAATAGCCTAATATTAAAAGCCTTGCTGATATTTGGGTAAGAAAGTACCGAAGATACCAAATATTAACTATTTGGGCAGGGTTTCCCCTTTATTGTTCAGCCTTTGGTGTGACCATTCACACCGCACAATAAGCAATGAATCTCGTCTACAGGCCTCACCGCCTTTTATACGAAAATACTACGAAACTACCCTACCAAATAATAATATTACACCATCGCTATAAACAGCAATTATATCATAGTGTTGCCAGGATCATATTATTATCTATGACGATTGTCTATGTGATATTAATATACTCTATGACTGCTGTGATGGACATCGTGTAACACTAAGTTACTTCTTATAACACCAGCTATTTGATGATATCTGAAAAATACACCAAGACTACCAACATTCAAAAAATATAAATTAGACCAAAACAATAGAACTGCATTAGAGAAAACAATTTGATATCTCAATATACAAAATGGCGAGATAACATTCACAGTATGAAAGTAACAAAGGAGTGGAATCACTAGACAATGGGTTCGAGGGGCGCCAGTGGCGACGCCTGCCGGAGGGCATTGTTCCGGCGGACGAGGCAAGATCTTATCGCCGGTGTTGCCACTCCGAAATAAGCACAAATTTGAACACCTTTTATTACGGGGCTTATTAAAAAATCTGGTTTTAGAGGTCGAAAATAAAGTCAATATTATCTCATGACAAAGTTAATGAGTGTACTTGCACCTAACAAGGGTTAATAATAAAATAACAGCGACTGGTCACAATGCTTTATAATCAGAGACTCTTACGGTTTTAACACATTTTGTTCCATTCGAACCGGGTAACGATTAATTGATTGTGCTAGTTTTCCTACTTTTCTTCCTATTTTCTATCCTGTATTCTATACTTAATAATAATTTATAATAATTTATTTATTTACTTCCCATAAAGAGAAAACAAAATTATAAAGTACAAAATTTTGACAAACTTAATTAAATGGGAAGGACAGGAGCCCAAACTAGGTAAAACCCTGTATGATGGTACTCCTGGCCCTCGCCTCCCATTAAGCACTAGTTCTATAATAACCGCCACCAAAGATAACTACAGTGAAAGAAAAAAAAAAAAAAAACAATAGAGAGATGTGTGTGTGCGTGTGTGTGTGTCTGTGTGAAAGTGTGAGTATGTGTGTAAAAATGGTGTACAAGAGTGTTTGTGTGTAGGAAAATCAATGTTTGTAAAATTTGAGTGTTAGTAAAACTAATTGCCATTCAGCAACTATTATCAGATTCTCAGTTTGTAAGTAGTTTTGAGATTTAAGGAATTTACAAATTAAATGTTTTGTCTCTTTTTTGGTTAAGTCATAAAAACGACATAATTTATTTAACTTGTTATATAAACGACTTCCTTGGAAACCAAAAAATCTTCGAAACAAACTAGTCCTTCCACCTCTAATAGTGCAAACATCGTATAAACGTCTTTTGCGTTTTGGATTCTTGCTGTACGGGATTAGTGAATGTTGCCTTAAGGTGCAGGCTAAGATAAATAATTGCCGTACTGTTAATACGTCAGCTTGTTTATATAGTTCAATAGTAGAATAACGAAAGAAACTTACTAAGTACTAATATAAAAGCAAATTTCATCGTAATTGCAATTATTTCAAACTACCTACGTTACGATATTCTTTTCGTGCGATTGCAAGTTGCTGCGCAGTGAATGCCATTAGGGCAGGTGCACATAGCTTCTAAAAGAAACCTAACGTTGCACTGCATTTTAACTGTTAAATATAGTTCCAAGTTTTTTATTATGACTTTGTTAGACTACAACTTACTACGCACGCGCCGCATACACTTTCCTGTCTTTTCGTTAACTTTCAATACTTCGTTTTCAAATACATATAATTAGCCAATCAAGAAATCGTGCCAGTGAATGTGAGGAGTTACAATCCATAATCGAAGGGTCCCGCAGCACAGCAAGCAAGGTAAGTGGTTGTGCATTTGGTCTTCTCCAAATTCCGTGTTCTAAACCGTACATTTCACAGTAATGAAATATTTATTCTTGCATAAATGTAGTTGTAGAAAGATGTCATTCTTAGAAATACATGGTTCAGGACATTTTACCAGTTTCACTGGTGTGCAAGTAGGCAGTATCTTAATCGTCATTATTTAATTGGTTTGTTATTTATTTTATTAAATCATTACGTTTATCCCATTGAGTCGTATTTATTACATTTATTTATTAATTAATAATATTTATTACCTGTATTAATTACACAGATGTCTGTTTGTTTTTAAATTTATTATTCTTATCTCTTTGTCAATTATTTAATGTCATTAATTAAAATATTATTATATATACAATATTATAATATATACAAACTTAGCAAATTAGCACAACCGATAGCGGATTGAAGTCATTCGTAAACTATTATAATTAAAGGGCTATGAACGAAAATAATTTAATACATTATTGTTCGGAAATTCTAGGTAATATTTTATATAAGATATTATATTTAAAGTTTTACATGAAATAAAATAAACCGAACACAGTATAAATCTATCGCGTCTGACAACATGAAAATAACATGCAATGAGTACAGTCTATATACAATTGACAGCTTTTGAATTATAATGTACATAATTAACACACCATATTATTATTATTTAAATTATGAAGAACTACTCTATACAAAACAGGCGCTAATCACAAAGGGCCTTACTTATAATCGTTTCTTAAGTTTAAAGAAACTACTCAATTTTTTATTATTGCAGGAGTTCAGCAGACAGTCAGACGGCCCACTTGATGGATAGCGGTTACCATCGCCTATGGACATTTGTAACACCAAAGGTACTACTAATGCGCTGCTGCTCTCTTGAAGGAGACTGGAGTCTGATCACTAATGCCGGAACACAACTAAGGGTTGTTATGGCGACATACTTTAGACCAGGGGTGGTAGCCATCCAGTCGGGCAAATGCCCTACCACCTGACTGTGGGTTGTTTTGTCGCCTCTTACGACAGGCCGGCCGGCCGCAGGAATTTGTATTCTTTCTCCGTTCCTGCACGGATAAGAAGTACTCAGTAACTGATTAATGAAAATCTCATCTATAAACTCCTCTTTAGTCGAATATTTTGGGTACATCGTACGTTAATCAATCAAATTTCGTTTATATGTGCTCCCTCTTAGGTAAACAACAGGTAATACACGTTTATAATTAAAAAAAGAGATATTAATTGACTAGGGACTGATTCTGATTCTATTACTTAAAAGATGCCTAATCGTTTCTTAAAGAGATTATTATAAGTAAGGCCGAAAATATATAAAAGTATAACATAATTATTTAATTAAGGAAATGGCCGATTGTATCGTTTAGAAATAAGAGGGTACATAACAAAATTAATTATTAACTTTAATAAGAAACACGACAAGAACAACTATACTACTTAATAACTGTAACAGAAGGCACAAAGGGACATAATGCGCTAAAATTTTAGTTAGTATTGAAGTCGTCGAATCGTCGTCTGGTCGTACTTATAGGCAAAACTTAACACCATGCGACTTTTGCTTATGTCCGAAAATAAAGGAAAAGTGCGAGGAAGGCAGTGGGAGATTACAAAAAAGCCATCGAAGAGATTTCTAAAGACAAGTAGTCTAGTTGCCCCTCCCAGTGGTTTCATAGAATTTAACGTCACAATAATGTGGCAGTACTACGTTTAAAAAAAACATTGTAAGTTTTTCTTTATTCACTGTAGTTTTAATAAAGTGGCTAATCACGGCTGTTTCTATACTGTAGATGAATTTCCTATAAAAGCGCTTGTCGTTATTATCTATTTGGAAAATCTTAGTGGTCTATTTGTAATTTTTTCTTTTGACGTTATTGCTTATATATTACAAAACTTTGTCATTTTTTTATTGGATTTTTTTTGTAAATTTAATTTTTACTTCATTTTGTACACCACTATGTGGTAGAATGTACTGTGCATCTACAATTGTAAAACACCTGTATTAACTATATTCTTGCAAATAAAGATATCGATTTATTGATTGAACAAAATAACGGATTTTATTATACATTTTCAGCGTGTCCATTTTTTACGTCAATTATATTACTCACAAATTAAATTAATATTCAAAGAGTAAAATCCACAATTCTTTCAACGCTGTCTTGCTTTTCTTTGCTTAAGGAAGTGGTCACTGAAAACCAGTGCTGTGTCGGAATATGTTTCGTCACAGCAAAAACTGAGTGCCGACTTCATTTCGCAAATAGTGGCATACATTTGCAGTTTTATAAATTATTTTTAAGTGCCTCATTTTTAGAAATAAATATTTGCTCTCTTTCTTTCTTCTTTATCATATTGATTGCCTACAAACTTTCTTTCCTATATACGAGTACAACTCTGCCACTTTCACGTAAGAAACCTTGTGTAAATCAAAATTCTTTTTTTGTGTAACATTCGTAATTTTATTGTTAAGATTTGTAGAAACCAAATTTGTCTAAGTAAATTTTGACAAATTATAATTCTAAACAAACCAGGTTAATTATTTCGAAATATTTACGGCAACTTCCTCAGTTTATAGTTAGATTCGGATGAGTCCACTTTTTGAGTGTACAGGACCCTCCACTCCCCATTTTTCAATTTTTTCCCCTAACAATCTAACAAATCCAGGAAACGTAAAAACTTTTTTCACGACTCGGATATCTTGCTATGATTTATGTTACGTCGGGGAAAAGTTTTATCCCCTTCTTTACTGTCCTTTCATCCCCTTACAGTCCAGTTCAATTTGAACTTAATGAATTTCACAATAATATTGATGATTTTTCAACTTACAACAATGTTACTTGCTACGCCGTGAATTCGTAGCATCCAGTTCGTAGCCACGTAACGCGTGCTACGAAATTTAAACTTGTTTCTAGTAGCCTTATTCATCTAAGACAATGTTATATGTGTGTGTATATATGTGTGTATATACGTGTATATACAGCGCAAACTCCATGTAACGGTACTCTATTTAACGAAATACTCCATTTAACGTGGAAATCACTTGGTTGGTTTAGCTTGTCTTCCATACTGCGCTAGGATTGGCGTGGGCGTAACTACGTTCTAAGTCTCACGCTCTTCCTTGCATATGAGCGTGGCACATGGGAGGAGGGTGGTTTTAGTGGAGTATTGAGTTGGGTGTTAGGTTGGTATCGAGTCTCCACACAAGCAGGTTGATTACTGTTTGGCAGCCCCATGTGGAATGGCCTCCATAATCAACTCTGGTCTAATTCCTAGCAAAGGATTGTTTACCCGGTATTGTGCGAAATCCATTTCTCCCGCCTGAAAAAAAAATTATCTTCCATACAATGACACACTCTATGTAACATTACATCCACTCTCAATAGCGTCAAAAATCAAGTAATAAAAAGGACCTTTTGCTAAAATTAGAAAAAAACTGCGCAGATGTGTGTGTTCTTTTATCGCTTTATTATCCTAGCCCGTAATAAACTCGACCGTCGGCATTAAGTGTACTGAAATTTCTAAGCACTTCCTTTATCATACATTCATACATAAATAAGTAAAAAAATACAAACAAACCACTAGTGTAGCAAAAAACGTCAAAAAAACTAACAGACTTCTCTCCATTTAACAACAACTCTCTATAACACCATAAAATGCACAGTCTTTTCAGTGCCGTTATGTAGAGTTTACACAGTATATGTAATTGGTGTGTGTACATAGCTTATTTTTAACGCGCTAAATAACACGCATTTGGTCACATCATAACCATAACATTATCGCAAGTGATGCACATCGAAAAAACACATTTCACTAAACGTTTGAGATTTTCAACACAAATACACAATACTTCACTAAAAACCATCTACGAGTATCTGCTACAGCTAATGTTATGTTGAAATAAAACTCTACTAAAAATATAAGTCTTCAAGTTCTCGTCGCAACCTAACAATCCACTTCAAAAGCTTTAAAACCGAAACCCACAAGAATGTCCAATAATTTAACCATTAAACTTTGTGCATTTCAATAAAATTAACTCCCGACCGAACCAGACGTTAATTTACTTCAAGCGAGAAAAAATTATAAGTTCACGTAAAAGTTGGGTTTATAGCTTTAATTCCGGGTTGCATTAGAGAGAAGATTTAGCTTAAAAAACTTTAATTAATTCATATAAAGTTTGCTTTTGAAATCTCTTTATTAAACTTTTAAGTACACTATAATATAAAAAACAATTAATAATTATTTAAATTCCATACAAATATATATTACGAGTATAACGCCTGTTTGTTATGGGGGGCAGGCAGAGACGATAGATCTCCACCTGCATATCCGTAACTGACAGGTTGTTTTATTAGTCATTGTTGACTGTAACTTATTTGGGATAATTTTCTAAACATTGGTATGTAATTACAGTGTAAACTCTGTATAACGACACTAAAGGAAGTGAGCATTTTATGCCGTTATAGAGAGTTTTCGTTAAATCGGGAGTAGTCTGTTATTTTTGTCTAACGTCTTGTTGCACCAGTATTTTTTTCTATTTTTTAACTTATTTTATTCATATCTTGCTATATTGAGGCATCTTTATGATAAGGAAGTACTTAAAAATTTAGCTATTTCAGAATTTCTTAGAAATTTCGGAATGCATGATATGCTAAGCTAATAAAGCGGTAAAAGAACGTACACAGCTGCGCAGATTTTACTAATTTTGGAAACTTAAAAGGTACTTTTTATTACTTAATGGTTGTCGTTATTGAGAGTGACGTAACGCTATATAGTATATAGCCAGTTCCGTTTCGTATACCTAAGACACAAACACACACACACACACACACACACACACACACACACTCAAGAAACATATATCTATATATATAAAAGAAAGTCGTGTTAGTTACACTATTTATAACTCAAGAACGGCTGTACCGATTTGGGTGATACATATGAATGGAGGTAAATAAAGAAGTTTACTACAGTCGCATGTTTCGTCGCACACTCGTTTTTATTTTTTATCTTTTCCATGACTTCAATATGACTCTGTGTGTCCCGTATTAAGTGGCTAACCACAATTCACGGATTAAACCCCCGATCTTTGGGGGCTTATTTATTCGCACCCCCCATTGTGGGGAGGGGCAATAAAAACGTCTATCGCACTAATTGCGAGTACTTAAATCCAAGGTTTTATGGTAATGTGATTGAGGGCTTATAAACGAAGGATAATTTCGGATTGGACGATTTTATTAACTCCTAAAATGAATGCTTCTTGGAGCACAGTAGCCGTTTTTGGATTCACTTTGCAACCGAATGGTTGAGTCGGTGAAGCCTTTGTAGGCCTCATTGCAACAAAAGTACCCTAAGTAACAAGAATATGTGTGCAATCCGTTATGAAATTGATTAAATGTAATAAAATAAAAGTATAAAAAAAAAAATAAAATTTTAATCGTGATTGAAATTTTTTTTTTTTTTTTTTTTTTTTTTTTTTTTTTTTTTTTTTTTTTTTTTTTTTTTTTTTTTTATGATAAAATAAAAAATAAAAATATAAAAAAGAGAAAATAAAATATATTAATACGCGAAGAAAAAACTTTGTAGACTTTTTACGAAAATTCCACAGACAGAGGAGTATGAAATTTCGCACATTTATAGTTTATATAGAGACGGAGCGACTATTGTTTTAAATTATACATAAGAATTACATTAAATCACAATCACAGAGGCCCTTTGACAAATTTAATGTAAATGTGGCGTGACACTGACCGGCGATTATCCCTGTCTACACCATATAATAATGCACCCAAGGACAAGCCCCGGCCAGTGTAGAACTATTGTGAGAAATGACAACAAAAGGTACAGGGCTATTGGGTTGAACAAATACAAATATATCCAAAAATGACAGTGCTATGCCTTTTTTCGGTGCCACCGTTACAATTCCACAACAAGTATATCGTAATCACGGCAGCGCGGTGTTTTCTTGCATTCCTGGCTTAGTCAATTCGATTCGATCGGCCCCAGAGTGGTCCGTTGTATATTACCTATAACACAAGCATAACTTACTTAATTTGGGGATATACAATGCGTGACTTAGGCTGCCGATTAAAAAAAAAGATAATAAAAAATAATGTGCTGCCGCTCTCTACAGAAAGATGGAACCTGACCACCACCTAAAACAACCCATACCTCTACCTATACCAGAGGTGGTAGCCATCCAGACTGGCAAACTCTACCAACTGACTGTGGTTGTTTTGTCGTCTTTTAAAATAGGTCGTCCGGACAGGAATTATATTTTTGAAGTGAAACTTCTATATAGACGGGGTCTTACGATTTTTCTGTCACGAAAAAGCGTCACGGCCGCGTGGAAGTGCGGCATAAATTTAGACTAAACGTGGTGACAGCGGCATAAGCTTAGAGTAGACTATGGAAGCGTTTTTTGGTTCCGGATCGAATTCCTTTTTTTCTTTAATAAAATAAAATAATTTTAAATAATGCATTCATTAAAATGTACCTAATCTATCTAATCATTTAAATTTGCAGTCTGTGAAAAATTGAAACGTGTGCTGGGACACATACTAGAAGTGAACTTCAACGGAAAGTGGAAAAACGCATCGCAACATAGTTTGAACTTGAAGTGTTACGGGCAGATTGTTAATATATTTGTCCAATTTGAAAACCTGCCCGAAAATAACATCACATATATTGCACACATTTCAATCAGTTCCCTGGCATATTAGTAGTATATAAATTGTCCTTGAAAATAAATCAATTTTCAATATCGCTTTGAAAGGATCCAGTTTAACTTCACGGCTGTCACCCCCATCGATGTATTCATTTGATGTGGCACCCTGCCTACCCTTTCGGGCGCGATCCGCGCTGGCCCCTTTGTGTGACAGACAGACGCACTCGCTGCGCTGATTGGATTTCGCTTTTACAAATGTTAAAACAATTTTTAAACTGTCGAATTTTGGGAAAGCAATTTCGTTTTAACATTTCAAATTGATCAAAACTTTTCCAACTATATATATATTAAAATAATATAGTATCATTATATTAATACGTGAAGCAAAAATTATGTACACCTTTTTACGATAATGGCGCTGATAGAGGCGTAAGAAATTAGCATACTTATTTCTTATATATAAAAATAAATGTTTGTCTATATGTCCTTTAAGAATCCTAAAATTGATCTGTGATGATGTTTAGCAAAGAAGCCAGCTTTCTGGAACCTTACCCATAGAAGACGGTGATCTGGCTCAGTATTCTACTTATAGTCTTGAGAGAATAAGGGCAGAATACAATACAAACAAGTTTTCTTTTATTGTATTAGATTATTAATAATATTTTACGAGTTAGCAGGATTAGAAATAAAATGCCGTTAGAATAACTATAGAGTTTATTAGAACTATACAAACACGTATAACACAGGTACAAATATGACCGAACACAATAAAATCCAAACGTAATTCAGAGGGTCGTAATTCAATAAAACGCATAAAGTCCGTCAGTATTACATTCCAGAATACGTCACGCCCGTATTGTAGTCGAAGCTCAGCTGCCCACTCTCTCCATCAGGCTGTCGCTTTATACTTCACAAATGCAAAGAGAATCCTCAACACCTGGCTAATGATGCTAATGATCGAGTACAATAGGATAAAGGGCTTTTCTCCACAATAACTAGAAACGTATGCCAAAGGATAATAAAATGTTCTACTGATCTGGACGCGGGATTTGTCTTTGGCGGGCCTAGGTTGTAACAATATGAAAAAAATATTAAACAAGATCTAAAATCTACAGATTATTATCTGGTTTAAAATAATACACAAAGAAAGATTAAGTTTTTTAAATTTATTTTCGAGGCCTATCTCTATCCTTTAAGTGGCGCGGAATAAAAGGACCGAGAGATAGCAAGTTAATGGTAAAGAAGACAATGAAAGGGCTCAAAGGGTTCCCTCGTAAAATCAACGCCGGCTCCAAGCACCCCCCAAGTGCCGCGGGATCAGATAAAATTTAACTACCACCTACAATGAGGGATGAAGGGAAAAAGTACAAATTTTCATCGGCCATTTAACCCAAAACCACACGGTCGTGAGACTTGGGTGGATTTTTTGTCTTTTTTATCGTGATATTGTTACGACCGACTAAGACCAATTCCCATCTGCAGTTTATTACCTTCCCGCATTAGGATTTGTTTTGTTTATTTTGTGTTAAAAATTTGTAATTAGAAAAACAGGCCATTGTGTATTGTAATGTTTATGACAGTCATTAGCCAAGTGTGATTCTTGCGAAATTTGAATTTGAATATAAAACAATGCCCCAACTGCGAGATGAGGGAGTTTAGCGATGGTCACAAGCGAGACAAGACGTGTCTACTTTCTTACTAAATACTTAAGTATAAGTTAGATAGTGATGGACTTTGCACGTGTTATTGAATCGTATACCTGTGTTATATGTGTTTGTATAGTTCTAATATATTCTATAGTAATATCAACGGCATTTTTAATTCGAGTCCTGTAGCTGGTAACACTATTATACAATTTGGGTTTTCATATTACTAATTAGTGTTAAACATTCAAATAAATTAATTATGGTAATGATAACTTATTTTATTAGTGTCCTTATTTTAAGATTTCTCGTCTTCTAGAGAGAACTTAAAGACTGATGTTTTCCATTTTGTAATGAAAACGTGGCAGCGGATGGCTAGCGTACGGTTCCAAGTACTGGCCACGTATGGCTACTACGCCGTCCCAGTCTCTCAAGGGCGCCGGGGTTCGAATCCCTGAACCGGGAACGGCATGCCACCCACTTAGGCAGTCTTCGGACCTAATGTGCATATTGTTACAATTACCATTTGCTGACAACGGTGAAGCAAAATTTCGTGAGGAAACCTGCACATCGAGATAACCAATGTGTCACATCTGCCGCCTTGGACGAGCGTGGCGGGTATACTGTCCATTCCCCTTTAGTGAGAGCCCAACAGTGGGACGCTTGTGGGCTGTTATTAATATTTAATATATAATAACACTTCATCCTTTTATGATAACTCTTTTACAGTGCAGGCTGTTAAACTGTGGAATGCTTTGCATCTTACTGTCAGAGGGGCCAAAACATTACCTACATTACTCTCTTAGAAGGTACTGTCTTTAAATAAATATGTCTAATATATTAAACATCTACTTACTATAATATATGTTAATATAAAATGCTTCTGACATATAATATTAACAAATATATTTATTTTGATTGTTTTGTATATACGTATTAATATTACTAATATATTTATATGTGTAATAAATTTATAAAATAGTTTAAGTATGTATATTTCAATTGTACAGTCCTATCTTTTTTCTGTTTCACCTACATCGCCAGATTAGTTAAGAATTTCTTAAGCTGGGTTGCCTGGAAGAGATCGCCTTTAGCGACAAGGCCGCCTGTTGTTTTGCCAAGAAATATTGTAATTATGCATTTTGTTTTTGTTTATTTTGGTGAGCAATAAAGTGTTATCTATCTATCTATAACGCTTTTTTAAGCCATATCTCAACTCATTACATTTCTTCGGCCCAAAAGTCCTCGTCTCCTTTGAAATTGAAATAGCAATAACATCGAGCAGTCAATCCGTTCCGAGGCTACGAAAGTGACGCTTAATGTATTTTTTAAACTCGCCAAATTCAAAATCAATCAATCTGTCGACTTTCCAATTATTTTCACTCCCCGAATCCAATTTTCTCTTTGGATTCTGTGTAGGCCCTTGACGCGCCCTCGCCACCCCTTTGGGCTAAATCTTGCAAAGTTCCAATAACTATAGCATCACCCACTTATCTGCCATACATATACTTAAGTTTATATCTACATGTAGTCATGCATTTATTTGGATATATGTAAGTACTAGCTTCTGCCCGCGACTTCGTCCGAGTGGAATAGTTAAAAAAAGTAAATTAAAAAAACTCTACCGAATTTAAACATTCTTTATTGGTGCTCCACTCCTATTGGTCTTAGCGTGATGATATATAGCCTAATTGTTTTTAATGTATAAATTGTTTTATAGTATGATGATATCAGCAATGTCAATACTTAATTAGGTGCATAAGTTGCACAATAAGTTTAAGTAATTATGTATTAATTAAGTAATAATGTTCAAGTAATTAAAGTATTTTTAACTATCCCACGGGATCTCTTTCAGTTTTCGAGATCAAAAGTATTCTATATGATGACCAGGGGTATAAGGTACCACCATACAAAATTTCATTTAAATCGGTCTAGTCGTTTCGGAGATTAGCCCGTACAACACGACAGACAAATAGAGGAACAAAAAAACTTGAATAATGTCTAAATTAGTTCTATTTCGGCTTTTTGTGAATTATTTTTTCAAAAATCTTGGGATGAGTAATCGGGCATAGGAAGACCCGCTATTCAGATAATATTTTTTCCTCAAGTGGGCTATCTGTCTGTCTGCCTGTACTCATGCATAAAATAACTTATTATTTAAAACGATTTTTAAATACAAGCGTTTAAGATCCAGATATGATGTAACAGCAGAGTGCTAGCCAAGACAAGTACAACGAGCCCAAACACGACGGGTTTTGGTTAGTACAGGAATTCCTATGGCCACCTTCTGACTCCATCATCAGATCAGCTCCATGGTACCATATTATTGCATTGTCACGCGATATATTTATGCGTGCAAAATTTTAGCTCAATCGGAAACCGGGAAGTTGGTCAAATTTAACTTGCAAGATTCCACCCGAACTTACATAAATCCATTGCAAATTAAATAAAAGCTTGCAAAAAATATATTGAAATATTTGGCATACAAACAGAAGGTAGATAATGTTTCTTGGTATAATTCATCAGAGTAAACTTCTTAGGCATCTTGACCAAAGTAATGACATCCGTCTAACTTTGGAAAATTTGCTTTCGGTTCAAAACAGAGAATAAAAGCGTCACTTTGAATATCATTCATTCATTCCCAAATAAGCGCGATAAACGCAACTCTCACAGGACGGGATTTTCTCTTTATACCATTTGCAACCGAATAGAGATGGCTGCAAAAACAGTATTCGGCACGAAAAGTTAAATTCGGTGTACGACACCAAATAAAACGAGACAGTATTATTTAACCTGTAAGATGGAACCACCACAAATTTGTCGCCGAACTTGTCACACAGGGCTCATTGGGAAGTCTCATAAATTTGTGATTAAATACAGATAATTGAAATGAATGTTGAATTGATGCTTACTCCTTCTAAATACATAGAATTTGTATGAGAATACAAGAGATGACATAATCTCATCTTGTTTTGGCGCAGCAATTTTGATGGCAGCTTGGGGAAAAATTAATATTAAATTTGGCCCTTATTTCAACGAAAAGAAGCGGTACCGAAGAGTGAAGACTAGCTCGAGGTGTGCGGGCGACAGCTGATACGAGTCAGTCCCCGCACCCCTCTACACTCCCTCTGTTGTCACTATGTGCGCCCTCTGCCGCCCGGATTCGTATTTTATTTTAAAATATCATATACGTATGCATACTAAATAGAAAGACACAAAATTTAAACAATAATAAAAACATTAAATAAATATTCTCATTTCTTTGCGGCGCTAACATTCGGCTTGTAAACAAGCCGAAATTATTTTTTCGCGTAGAGTATTTGTTTGTTCACTATTGTTAAAGCAATTAGCGATCATAAAAGTTAGACATGAAGAAGATTTTCATGAAATCTAATGGATCGTGGAGTTCTGAGCCCACGAGCCTCTACAAAGATCTTTAAAAACCATTCTTCGATTCTTCGGGTGATCGAGAGCTTGTTAGCTGTCCAGCAAGGTAACTTACATTACATTACAACTTAACTTCCATAGCCTGGGCTTAGTATTCTACTTATAATGGTAAGGCATCATAGGCAGAATACAACATTAGTCAACTTCATTGTTGTATAGCTTAAATTTTAATGTAATCTAATATTTTATGTGAATGTAATTAAATTAAGTATTTCATTGTAAATCTTAACTAGTACTTATATTGTTATATTAATTTTACTATCTGAACACGATCAATCAAATTAAACTGTAATGATATGGCAATTTAAGATTTAAAAAAATAATCTTCGGTTAAAGCGGCCGCCATTTTTGTCACCGCTATTTTTATAATGTATAGCCTATTTTGATCAGTATTGCAAAACATACTTTTAGTATGACAAAACATTACTGCGACCATAATGAGATATATGTATGGATTCTTGAGACTTTATCTCATCATACATAATTACGATTGCGTACACAAAAAAAAAACAAAAAAATATATATTTCGTAATGAATTGATTTCTCCATTATTCGTCGTTATACCGAATTCGGCTTCATCACCCAACACTACGCAAATGCCACTTCTTTTAAAATTTCAAAACACTTATTACATCATTCTTAATACGATTTACGTCTCTATTATATTATTTATGGTCCATTTTCTATTCACCTCAGTTATGTAAGGCTGATGATTTAGCTCACGTATAAGATTAGGGCACGTATACACGCGTAGCTGCGAGGTGACATATTCAGCGATCTAAATATGGCGTGGCGTAGAATTATTACAGCATAAAATATGTATAGCGATATGTCGAGAAAATGTAGAAGTTAATATATTGCCTATGTAGATGAAGTAATGTCTGTTTTTTTTTATTGCAGGAGTTTAACAGACAGGCAGGCCCACTTGATGGAAAGCGGTTAGCATCGCCTATGGACATTTGCAACACCAAAGGCGCTACAAATGCGCTGCTGCTCTCTTAAGGGAGACTGGACCTGGTCACTAATGCCGGAACACAACTCAAGGTTGTTATGGCGACATACTTTAGACCAGGGTAGTAGACATCCAGTAGGGCAAATGCCCTATCACCTGGCACCTGGTAATTTAAGGCCTGTAGAACGTTAATCTAGATTTTGCTTTCTGGGATTGCTTGATAACAATTCACGTGCTAGTCATATTGGAATCATTATATTGATTACAGTTCTTAGGGTCAGCTCTATCGATGTGATACCACGCTCTCACAGAATATTTGTGTGAAACGGTTAGCTTTGTGATTGAGTATTGTGCGATGAATGAGAAATCCGATGATCCACTTCTCCCTCTCTTATCCTATGTTCCCTATTCGATATGCTTATTCTATATTCAAAAGGCTGACAACACATCAGCCTCTTTCACTTAGCGTTCCAGAGATCTATAGGTGACGTATAACCACTTTCCATCAGATGGGCCCTCTGCCTGATTGCCAGTTTCGCAATTGAACCAATGTGTTGTTCAGATCACACGTCATGATTCTTAGGTATTTTGAACTTTTCGTTATAATTTACTTTAAGTCACCATCGTAAAGTTCAAAATTCAATGCACTGTACGATCACAATTCCTTTTATCTACGTTTAAGAATATCTGCTTAAGTGTATACAGATAAAACTCATTGAAAATTTTGTTAATTTTATTTAAAGTGAAAATTAATACTAACGGATAAGGAGAAACGTTTTTTTTTTCGAATTAAATAAGGTTGAATTTTATCTCTTTTTCGTTACACCGAGTTTCAATCAAAACGATTCTAAAGAAATTTCTCTTCGAAAATAAAGAGCGTAAGTATTTGATTTTAATAAAAAATGTCTTATTTATGTTTTTTGAATACAAGCTTTTGAGATCCTGGATATCATGTAGCAGCAGAGTCACGACGGGTCTATCTTGTTTAGTACAGAGTTCCTATGGCCACCTTCCGACTCCATCATCAGATCAGCTCCATGATACCAAATTATTTCATTGTCACGCGATATAATTATGCGTCCATAATTTCAGCTCAATCAAAAACCGGGAAGTTGGTCAAATTTAAGTTGCAAGATTCCACCCGAATTACATACATACATCTATTAAATAAAAGCTTGTAAAACTGGACAATGTATCAAAACTGAAGGTGCAAACAAAATGCTAAGTCATTTGGTACTGGCAACACCTGCCCTCCGGAGCGTATGTCAGGTAATGTGTTGATTTATAAGCGACACCCGCCAGCCTGTCTGGCAACATTATGATTTATAGAGAGACGTGTACCACGCGTCTGATAACATTATCATAATCGAAATATAACTGCTCTCGTGACGTATTTATCAAGGAACGTAGTAGAAGCATATTTTAACGCATTTAATGGGGGATTATACAGTTATTTAGTAGCATAGTCGTTCTTGTTATGTTTCTTTTTAAAGTTAATAATTAATTTTGTTATGTACCCTCTTATTTCTAAACGATTCAATCGGCCATTTGTTCGGTCATGAGCGCCAGTTTTGTATACAGTTAGTAGTTCTGTATAATTTACATAATAATATGACAGGCTTTTATGACAGGCTCTCGAAAGAGGGCGTGGTCATTTATAACAGCAGCGGTCGCGTGTATACCCTTTCCAAGCATTTATTTTACTGTTGACAGCTCGATGACGTATCAATTAGTAACGTTCTAATGCGTCACCGACTCGATTTGTTATAAAAATCGACTTAAGGAACGAAAAAAAAATTGTTTAGGAAGTAGCGACGTACTTACATTGCTAACATGTGTCTTAAAAATAAAAAAACATTTTATGCCGCATTTTCAGTAAACAAGGTTTAAAAACTCAGCTTATTGCTGTGCCGGAATCAGATCCAACACAACGCTGATTTTCAGTGCAAACCTTCCTTTTGGCGTAATACTAAAACGAACCGAATATATTTATGAGTCTAATTTAAAAACTATTTAATTTGTAAATGTATGTCTTTTAAGACCACGGGTCATAAAAATGGCCCGAACTTTTGGAGGGCTTGCGTGGGGCCATGGGGAGGCCAACACGTAGAGGCCTTTTGACAAATTTAATGTAAATTTGGCGTGACACTAACAGGCAATTATCCCTGTCTACACCATATAATAATGCACCCAAGGACAAGCCCCGGCCAGTGTGGGACTATTGTGGAAAATGAGGACAAAAAGTACCGGGCTATTGGGGTGAACTGCTAGTGGTACTGGGTTTCTGGGAATATGGGGACTATGACGTCTGCCTGTCGCAATGTTCGGAGAACATGGAAAAATGGGCAGACGGTGACTCGCCACTCCCTGCATGGGCCCCAAAAAATGCCATAAAAGGCAGGGGCAACATGGGTATGAGTGGCTAAGGGGTGTCGAGAGGTAGGCTGCAGGTTCACCGAAGCTACTTCTGACGTTAGGCCATTTATCACTTCCACCCCTGGAGCTTGAGTCTTAGCTCTAGCGATCTCCACTCCGTGCCGGCTGGTTAAGGCAAGCACGGAGGCGGAGGCCTTGACTTGGCCCTCGAAGTCAGGTACGAGGTGTCGCTACCCACCTAAGGTTTCGCCACAAAGCCCCCCTGCAGGATAATTAATTTGTAAATTATTATTATTATAATAAATACGTACATAGAATAAGCATTATAAATATTTTGTTAGATTTAATTAACATAATTAAAATATAGCTCATGCTCGTCTATATTGTAACATGAATTCATTTATAAATAAGTTTTAATCAATCTAACTCATCCACATGTCGCAGTTTGCTGCATATGATATGTTACATATTGAAAATATAATTGTAAAAATTCCCTAAAGTAATATCTGACATAGGTTTCTCTTAAGTGTTAATTATCACGCCTGGTATATATTTCACTTGACATATAAAATGTCAGTTGATTTTGACATTAACTTGACTTACGAAATGTCAGTTGATTTTGAAGGATGAAGGAGGAAAGAGGGGATGCTTTCATCTAAAGACGAGAGAGAAACAAGTACCGCTTTCATTTTGGATTTATTACAAATAACTTTTAGATAATTATAAGTGATTTGTAAAGTTGACCATGACCATCACCAAACCATGTCAATAAACTTGATTTATTGACTTGGTTTGCGCAATACCTTAGTCGAAATAAAGGCATTTTTTAATAGTTACTTTTTACTGAAACACGTAGATTATTGACAACATCCCAGCACAGACTAAGCGAGTTATGGTCCATGGACCATAACTAGTGTTCAATTAAGCTAGTTACGGACGCTTTTTCTAGTGCGTAGTAGGTACATTAAACCTCATTGACATACAAACGATATAAATCAAAATGGCTACAGGCCCGAAATAATCCGCGCTGTATATATCAATATTTCCAATCAAGTCACAAATAGATTAACTCGTAGTAAAAAAGTGCTAAAACAAAATTGCCTAAATTTCGTTTGCATACGAAATAGTGCGCAAAATATGGTGGCATATCCGAAAACTGCAGCGGTCTCGTTTAGGCTGCCCATTAACAAATCAGTTTTATGTATCTAGTATATGGACATAGTATTAGAAAGTACAGAGTGACAATCTATTTATACAAACATCACAAATGCAAGTCTCTGTTTGAAACATGACGGAGGAGTAGGCGATTATAATTAAAAAAAAACTCAAATGCAGAAGTCTGAGATGGTTTTGCTCAATCACGCCAGAACAGTAGAAAGGATCTGGATGGAATTTGGCACAGAGATAGCTTATAGCCTGAAATAACATACCGTACTTTTTTCTCGAAAAATGTACGGTTCCCATGTATGTATGTGGCATAAAATTGACGCCAGCGAAGACGCTGGGAGAAGTTATTAATATCATTAAATCTCTTGGGAGTTGAACTTTAACTCATCATCATCATCCGAGCGTTAAATCCCGCGTTCGAAGCGTCCACTCCGACGCCCAAGGTCCGCTTTCCTACTTTTTCTACTCCACTTCGCGCGGTCTTCAGCATCCCCCGTTTTGAGACCATTGGTACGCATGTTATCCTCACAACGTGAAGCCAAATTTCTTGGGCCTTCACTTTCGCCCGAGACCTGGCGGACGCGGCATGGCTTAACATTTGTTCCCCGCATAATTAGATAACTAGAACTTTTTCTGTCTGTGTGTTACAGCGTCTCATGACACCTACTAGCTCATATCTCGGGTCAACACTGAGGATAATTTTATACCAATAAATGACGTCTTTTCCATGGAATAGATAGAAAGCCTGGAACCTTCAGAGTAACTTTTTTATAGTATAATTCTCATCATTATTTACCTTGCCCGTACGTATTTCACCCACTGCGTTGTACTGTGTCGGCGAATAGTGTTGGGCAGCGCCGCGTGTGGATTACGACCGTAACGTGCGTCGATAACTATAAATATCTACCAACTGGAACTGTTGTGATTTAAAGGAAGTGTTTTTCATCTTTATACATCCACTTTTATACTGTTATATTAAACGAGTTAAATATTTCTTACATATATAATATATTATGCTAAGATGTTCTTCCATATAATAATAGTTCACAAACGTCCCACTGCTGGGCACAGGACTCTTACTATAATAGCATAGCTGTTTTCACACATCGGTTATCTTGATGGGCAGGTTTTATCAGAGAAAGAAAGAAAATAATTTTGTACAGGAAAAATTACATTGGATAGTGTAGGTATTGTTAAAAAAAACTAACACAACATAATCATGTCCTGATAGGGACATCAGTTTCAGCATAATGCTGGCCTTTTAAAACGAGTGCTGGTCTTCCGCTGACCCCTTAATGTACTGCCACGGCAGACTTTACGTCATCGTGAAGCATGAAAGTAGAATTTTAAGTAATATATATATCTCTCTGTATGTAGGTCTATAAAAATCAATTCCTGTTCGTTAGTCTCGCTAAAACTCGAAAACGGCTGGACTGATTTGGCTAATTTTGGTTTTGAATTATTGTGGAAGTCCAGGGAAGGTTTAAAAGGTGAGTATATATGATAAACCTGCCTGGAATATAGTAAAAACAATAATTTCGCTTCTCCCTTAGAAACTATTCCTATCTGTCAAACATTTGATAATCATCCCGTCGTTTAGAAATCAATTAAATTTAAAAGTCGTTCAGAAATAATAAAAAGTGATGTTTTTATTAAGTGTATATTTTCACTATATTTTCTTCACCGTTGTTAGCATGCAGTAATTGTTACCTAAGAGCTGCATGCATGCGTTCCGGTCCGAATTCAAACCTTCGCCCTTTGTTTCTGATGCGTGCGCTAGCTATTACGGTACCACGAGTTATTATGTTCTTTCGTCTTCCCTTATGGTTCAGTTCACATCAACACTCTACAGTTAATAACCTCTAGCTGCTACATTCTCTTCTTTCTTCGTACTCTCCGACTGCTGAAGAAGGGCTGTGTACTTACCTTATACCTATACGCTCGTAAATTTCTATCTTCCAAAGGGCAGTCAAAGAACCGTTATATTCGTCTCAAAAGCCAAAGAAGACTAAATGGCAGATTTTACTGCTGCTGTTTTACTTTTACTGAAATAGTCACGCAGTAGAAAGCTTATACGCCGATGTTTTTTGTGTTGGGAAAAACAGACAGCGGTGAGATATCTGAAGTCGTCCAAAAAACTGCTCTCGAACGTAATAAAGCGTTTGGGATAAAATATGAAGTGTCAGATGTCGCACGTCGATCGCCGACGGCCAATATGGACGGGGCATAAATCAAATGGGGTTGCCACTATATTTATTAAAAAATGCCTAAGTATTTTTTATATAATATAATACCCTCAGTGAGAGTTATATGTTTGTGCCGTTGCTGTTGAGACGCTTGGACCGTGTGGTCCTGAGCCCATGAGCCTTTACTAAAATTTATCAAAACGACTCATTGACTCTTCAGGTGATCAGAGGCTGGTGCTTACCTCAGCCAACGAATCAGTATGGCGATCCAGCGAGAAAACGTAGCCAGCCTTCTGGACACCTTACCTATAGAAGACAGTGATCTGAGCTCATCTACTTATAGTCTTGAAAGGCTACGGGTAGAATACAATATAAATAAGTTAAGTTTTATTACAATGTATTCGATTAAATGTAATTTCATAATTAGTACGCAACCATTTTTATGACGTCATTACGTTAACAAGTCAAGTAGAGTATTTATTATTGATTAGTAATTAAAACGGTGTTCTCTTATCATCAAAAACTTTAATAACAAAATGGTATATATATATTTTTTTTATTATTATAGTATAGGTTCGCGTTTGACCACAATCTTGCCCTATGTGGAGCAAAGATGTGGTCTACGATGTAGCACGCTTATCTAGAAGGTACCTATTCACACGGGACTTGAAGACACCCAGGTTATATGTATCGGGAAAGACAGACTCCGGCAATGAGTTCCATTCTTTTGCGGTGGGTATGATGAAGCTGGATTCGAAGCGCTTTGTTCTTATAGGTGGAATATCCACCATATATAGATGCCGCATGCCGGTGCGTCTGGTTGTCCAATGATGGAAGGATGGATTATTTTGTTTAAAAAAAATGTAGATAGTCTCACATTTTTACTAGATTTTATTTAATTTGCAATGGACGTATACAGGTTCGGGTGGAATCTTGCAATTTAAATTTGACCAACTTCCCGGTTTCCGATTGAGCTGAATTTTTTAATATTTTTTATTATGTATATCACGTTACAATGCAATAATATGGTACCATGGAGCTGATGATGGAGTCGGAAGGTGGCCATAGGAGTTCATGTACTAAACAAGATAGACCCATCGTGTTTAGGCTCTTTTTACTGGTCTTGGCTGGCATTCTGCTGCTACATGATATCCAGGATCCAGGCTAGATTTGGTCAATTGTCGCAAATTATCGTAAATCACACTTAGCTGGCAACACTGGAGGGACATTCTGCGACGGCCTCCCGCCGAGGTGATTTACAATATCAACAACACGCGCGAAGATTGGCGCAATGCCACGTACTCCGAAGGGCCCATTGGTTTCATATCAAGTTCCCTGCGAGATATATTTCATTCACATTTAAACGTTGGGAGATATCAGGTTTTTCTTCATGAGATAAGAAAGAAAGAAGGGAAATATTCATTTCTAAAAAAGCGCCACTAAACAATAAATAATGACAATTGGTCGTTGATATAAGTATTCCACATGACTGTAATCTCGTAAATGCTGAAACTGATATATTAACGAAATACCTAGACCTCGCGCACGAGATTACTGACATGTGGCATATGGAGTCAACGAACATCGTACCGAAGTGGTGTCCGTTAATGGTTTAGTAGCGAAGAGCCTCGACCGACATCTAAAGAGGCTCTCACTCGGTAAATGGGTGAAGGGCCAGATACAGAAGGCGGTTCTCCTGAGCACGGCACGCATTGTGAGGAAGTTCCTGTCTCTGAAGCCTTAACCGCCGGTAGCTTGGAGCCTAGGCCCCGCTGCCGACGGACGTTATCTTTTGTATTTTTTAATATGTATCTGTTATATATACATGTATGTATATTTAAAAAATGTATGGAAAGAAGTCGCGGAAGGCCACGACACACCTTCCAGGATCAAGTTGATCGTGTACTAGCAGAAGGTGATGTCAGGAACCTCAAGAACAGACGAGCGTGCATGACAAGAGCTATGAATGTCAAAGAAGCAAGTGAGGTGTGTAAGAATAAGCCTGAATGGCGGTCTGTTGTTCGTGCCTACCCCGCAAGGGCGTGAAGTTATGTATGCATGTATGTAAAAAAACGTAAAAAAGAATGAATAAATATATATGTGAAATAACAATAATCATGAATAAGTATGCCACAATTTGTTAAATGAGGGTACTCAGGATTTAGCTTGCTTGTCAGATTTTCAGTGGGATTTAAAACTGATGCTGTTTTCTTATAATTTCTCTCCTGAGTATTTATTTAGTCAGGGTTTATTTCTTTTAGTCTTTTTTGTCTTTATGATATATTTTAATTTCCTTTTTTATTTTTTTAAATTTAATACCCCAATACTACATGTAACACTTATCCGTGCAGGAGCGGAGAATAATACAATTCCCTGCGTTGGGGCGGCCTGTCGTAAGAGGCGACAAAATAACCCACAGTCAGGTGGAACCGCATTTGCCCTATTGGATGGCTACCACCCCTGGTCTAGAGTATGTCGCCATAACAACCTTGAGTTGTGTTCCGGCATTGGTGACCAGGTTCCAGTCTCCCTTAAGAGAGCAGCAGCGTATTTGTAGCACCTTTGGTGTTGCAAATGTCCATAGGCGATGGTAACAGCTTTCAATCAAGTGGGCCGTCTGCCTGTCTGCTGAACTCCTGCATAAAAAAATACACTAGAACTTCGTAATTTTGACAGCAACGTTTGTGTTAGGTATCAGAAACGTAAACTGAGATAATTGGACGACATTGTAAGTAATGATAGGGGCTCGTGCTGACTACGTTTTTTTGTAAATCCCTCGAAGAAAAAGAATTTCTGAGATTGGTTTCTGAATTGAACGATTTGTATTCATTGACCTACACACTCTAAATAAAATTATGAAATAAGATTAGATAAAGTCGTCAATATATATGGCGATTCTGTGGATTTGAGTAACATTTGCAAGCTAATAGATGGCGCTGTGCAATAATTGAAGTCATAAACCCTTACCGACATGTACAAAGAATATATACATTTCTAATATTTTACATGGAGTTAGGCTACCATTGAGACGGAGCAGAACTGCAGAACTGCGTGGTGCATTCAACTTCGCTCCTCCAAACCTGGTCGGGTCTAGTGTTGGGTAGGAATCCGTTATCCGTAGGACATTATTTTAAATGAGTTTTAAGAGTAACTTGACATTTTGTACTGAACCAGTACAATGTACCACTTCAAACGAGGCGAGAAGATTTGCATGGTTTATACCGGGGCAGTACATTTGAAGCGATGAGGCCGGTGAGGCGGTGAGCTTCATTCCCTCATTTGTCCCGTACAAAACTTCTGGCTCGGAAATGTTCGTTAAGAATCGGACGTGATCGGCCTCGGTTACCTCATTTTACTAGCAATCGTCATGTTGTACTTCTTTGTCATATGAATATCCGTTGAGGCCTTATTGTACTGTGATCCTCGTTCAGTCTTTCCTCTTATATTTGACGCGTGAGTGACAATTTTTGAAGTAGTACAAATTTAAATTTTGAGCCGTATCAGTACAAAACTATTTTGTACGGGATAAATGTTCAGCCTCACGCGTGTACTACTCATCACTATCTGGGATAGCTAGTACCACATATGACAGGTATCGATCATTTACAAAAAAAAACTACTTTTTATGGAATAAAAAATAAGTTTAGATAAGTACTGGCTGTGAACAGCGCGCTTTATTTCTATTCAGCTTTCAATGGAATGGCTTTGACCCTGATTGAAAATAAGAAAGGCCCCCGGGGTCCCGTGTTAACAGGACTTTGCGGCCTATTCCGCCGCGGAGAGGTCACCACGCTCAGTTACATCGGCTCACAATCCAACCAAAACATTTCGATTGTGTTAGGAATTCAGTATTCACGGCACTCAGAGAGGTTAAACAACAATTTAGTTAAATAGCAGTTTAAAATTATTTTTTTACTAAATATAGAAAATTGGAACCCGATTCCAGCGCCATCTACCAGATCCAATCGTGAATCGAAATCATCTTGAGACCCAGTAAAATACACACAAAAAATTTCATCAAATTCCTGGAAATTGATTCTAGCGCCACCTACCGGGTTAAATTGTGAATCTAAGTCACTCAAACATACACAAAAAATCATCAAAATCGGTGCAGAAGCTAAATACCAACCGAAGATATACCAACAGAAGAATTTTACATATAAGAAGATTAACGCTATAATTCATATAATATACATAATATATAGAGAGAGGGGAATGTAACACTTTATTGCACATCAAAATATACATTTAAAAAAGAAATACAATATTTTTTAAGTCAGTAAAATAGGCAGCCTTATTATCGCTCAAACCGATCTCTTTCAGGCAACTTAAATTTAAAGGAACTTCTTAGCTAATCTGGCGAAGTAGGTGGTGCAGGAAAGAAATGCAATAGATAGATATACATAAATACTTAAACTAATTTAAGAATTAAATATACACATATATGCATATATACACGTATTTACGTTTGTACAATAATATATTTCAAAATACATAAGTTACACAATCTGGATTATAGTAGTTTTTTTACATAATGTCCATAGTGTTTCGATTCACATATGCTTACGGAGAAGGAAAACATTATGTAGACAGTTACGTATCAAGTTTAACGATGTGTGAAACTACTCAATCGACCTTTTACAAGCGAGGCGGGTATGCCATTTACGAAAAGATGAATGAAGTGGAAGAGAGACCCATCGTCTCTGCCTACCCCAGCGGATAATTACTTAGTTAACTTTGCCTGCCAAATTGTCGAAATAAACAACAATATTAAAAAATAAATATGTCCAATAAAAGAAAGGCAAATTTACAAACTGTGCACATATATCTTACGAAAAACCCATTAAGCATATATCATAATAACACTTCTAGCCATATATCATATTAAATATGTAATATTTCATTAAAAATGGCTGTCTTTACAACGTTATGTCGTCACCTGTCCTCAAGCTAACCGCACACTGGGCAATAAAAACGTCGTCAAGATAAATTGTTGCAAATAAAATGTCGCTCGCAAGTTTTTACAGAATTAGTTGTTAAAATATAGATTTTTAAAAGATATGTCTGTTCTTTTTATTATCAACTAAAAGGAAAGGTTAAATCGATATTCCGACAGCAGCGCCACCTATCGGGTCCAATTGTGAGCCAACTCAGAAACTTGTTTTGGCTCATTCAAAACAACTTTGTGTGACGGTACGCATCATCATGAATTTTTTTTCACTTATTAATGTTTATTTATTTATAAAGGAATGGCTGTTCTCCATGTAATGTATTCCCTCCTTTATTTCGCATAATATATGTATTTATTATTAATCTCTTTGTATGATATAATCGAATTTTTCTTGGTTTGAAAATTTGACAGAGAAAAGAAGGGACTTGAATATTGATGTTTGACAGAGGAAGACATGAAGAAAATTATTCTCGGAAAAAATTGTGTTTTATATTATTACAGATGGAGTAAAACTATTTGTGAACAAAATGATCAATACTAACAATAAATAATTATATCTTCGATATGTGCGCTACAGACTTCGGTGCTATGGATTTCACCAAAGTTCATATCTTCAAGTCATCAATTAATACTTTAATAATTTTACTAATCATGTAAATTTGTTCGATATCTTGCTTGTTGTGTGTATCTTTGTTTCAGATGTTCTCCTGGACTGTTGTAATATATAACTACTAATAACTATATACTAATAATCTACTAACATTAATCTATTCTGTGTTTGTTGCTTTAATTTATGTTCTCAGATGATCCAGAGGCTGTTTTATGTTTGTATGTTATTAATGATATATCTAATTATGTGTTTTAAACTAATCTGTTTATTGAATATGTATTTTATAATTAATTATATGTGTGATTGTTGATATTTTCCCTGTGCACTAATTAAATTATTTCGCAGGCAATTCTAATGTCCTTCCTTTACAGAGATATTACTAATAATATTGTGTTAATAATTAAAATTTCAGAAGTTATGAAATATTTGCATTTAATGAGTGTCTGCATGTATAAACCTGAGATTATCTTCAAAACTTAACTAATGATGTGTAGTTAGTTACAGCAGCATATATTATTTAGTTAACAATGATTATTGTTTTCCATGTTGTTAGTCTTTAAACATGTTGGGGCCCGTAGATCCATTTCTTCAGGCTTTTAATTAAATAGGAATGTTCCTTTGACTTATATGGGCATATATGCTAACATATATAAGTATTTATTGTGAAGACTTAGACAACTATATGTAATGATAGACAGACTTGTTTACTATCTATTACTAACCTTCTTGGTTTAGAACTTGACTAATTACTGTCCTTAATTTGTATATTATATGGAGAATGAGCTATACAAAATTAAATTAATTTGATGTAGGTCTTGATTGACTTGTGCGTTATTAACAGATAAGAATTGTTTATACATTGTTATAATTTTATAGTTAACTAAATTAATAAGAGTTAATTGTAAAGCCTGAGTGTGCTAATATATTACTTAGGAAGTATGACACATAGTCTCTTGCGGATAAAAATACTAATTTATTGAATTTAATTTAAAGGGTTCTGAGATATAACTTTGGTTTTAGAAACTGAATTAAATAATATTACTACTTCATAGTCGGGAGCTACTAAGGGGCTCCGATGATTCTTTTAGGCAATATAATTACTTATTAATTTGTTAAGGGAGATTAATTATATGTCAATGGGGATTTACTTATAGGAGTTCTTGTCTTGTTGTTGCATACATGTTGTTGTACCTGACTGCGGTCACTTACTTGATGGGGGTGTTGATTGTTAATGTCTATCTGCTCTTGTCACAGTGAGCTTAAAGTCAGTCGTCGTATTGAGTCTTGATTGTTTTCAACATAGGCAGGGTTATTATTGACCTAGATCTGTGAGGTCATAGTCTTGTTTTATTATCTATTATTTAGTCTATTCATATATGTGTATACATTTAGTATATTTTATAACACTACATTATTACACCACACTCTACAACAATCATGCGACTTGTTTGGGAAAGCTTGACAGACTTTAAGAAATTTATCGTTTAATTTTTGGGTTTTACTGATTTTAATGATTTAAATACTTTCTTGTTTAGGAAGGTTTGCCTTCGGCATTTGGCATGGTCTTGTGCAATAGAGTTTTATTTTAACTTTCATTTTGTTAACGTGATTTACCGTTTAGAATATATATTTATTTGGACAAGTCTGCAATTGCATGACAAGAGTTATGAATGTCAAAGAAGCAACTGAGGTGTGTAAGAATAAGCCAGAATGGCACTCAGTTGTGCAATGCAGTTACTTATTTTAAATTTATTGTTCATGAATATTTTATTTCTTTAAATTATATATCTACATGCAAGTAACTCTGTTGATTGATATATGCTAAATAGTAGTATAATTGTAATGAAACAACAACTAATTAGATGTGAAAGCACATATTGAATGTTTCCATGAAGATTCAGGTTAGAGCCGGGATCAATAGACCCAGTAACCTTGGGCGAAGGGATTCACGACCCCCTCGCTTATTGGGACAATCTACCTTTGGATGGTTACGACAATTATCCAGGTATTTCTCGCGTGCTGCCTTTAAGCAAATCCAACTTGTTTATTATAATATGTGCATTCATGAGGCGAGGATGATTTCACATATTGAGTTTTAACTGATTTGGTAACTGAGAAGTTGGAGCCTGTTAAATCGCGGATCAGCCTGGAGGCGAAGTGGGCGCTCTGAGGTCAAGCTACTGGTCTTGCAGGGGGATCATTCGTATCAAAATTTATTTCTTTTCAAGATATGTGATTCCATGAGAGCCTTTGATGTAGTTAGGCCAGGCAAGCATGACTGAATTGGAAAGGATAATTATTAATAAATTATATATGAGCAGTGTTACCGATGTTGACACCCTTGATGTAGAGTACCACCATTTCATGACTATTTCAATTTAAACTTTACTTTACGGTGCTATGCTCTCATCTCTTGGGTTTTAGGGTCTTTAATCAGATGTAGGGTTCCGCCACTTTACTTTCACTTAAACTTTCATTTTAAACTTTACGGTGGAATCTGAATCTTGTCTTTAACACATAGGTAACAATCAATACGAGCGTAAGGGAATACTCCAGTTCAATACCAATTTAATTTCACTTTTACTTTACGGAGAACTTTCCCTGAAATTCTTACACTAATAACTTAATGGGAATTTTATGAGATGTAGATAGTATCACTATTTAAACTTCATTTAATCTTTATCTTTAATTCACTGTGATATTCTTATCTTGCATCAGGGGAGGTCGCTGAGGTATTATTCCTCATATTTACAAATTTATTTGATATTTTGGAAGAGTGGCTCTGGTATGATACGTTCACTCAAGTCTTATGGCTTTTCCAACTCATTTTACACATAACGCACTCCAAAGGGGTTTTCTAAATTGTTAGGCGTACTACTGGAGAGTTTCTTGTCGGCTCTTCTCGCCAGTGATAGTACGTTGTGAACCGACGCTAATTTTAGACAATGTTTATAATAGATTCAATAAATTTAATTAAAAGATTGGAGATTCTTCTTTTGTTTTGACGTGAGTTCGTTTACTGATAGCTAATGCGGTGGCATAGCATCAGCCGGGCGGTTAGGAGGGGTGCCTACACAAAATTATATAATTTGTTATGAAATGTACATTAAAATTCCTTTTGGCTAATAAAGGCACGGCGTACTCAGGTGATGAGCTTATGTCATGAGTCGATACATTTGTCATTATTCATAAAACGCATGACATTTTACACTTACAACTTATACTACAAAACTATTATTTATATAGATATATATTATACACCGATCCTTGAGTCTTCCTGTTCCTTGATCAACACTCCTATATAACCTACCTTGTGAACATAGGGTTAACGGTATTATGACGAGGGTTCTTATTACTAGATGATCACGATTTATGGCCAAAGTAAGTTTATTTACTTAATAAATGTTATTAATTTTCACTTTATAACTTCTTTTATTTCTCATTCTATGCTTCGGCTTGAGTTTGTCATTCCTTGGCTTTTTGAGGGTCGGGTGGACGTTACATTTGCTAAAGATCATCTCATGATCAAATGTATAGTTTACGATTCTATAACGGACATACCTACAGACAAACATTCATTTTTATGTATAAATTTATTATTACAATATGTGAAAAAGGCTATTTATGGTTATTTAAAAATAGTATGTATTTAGGTATAAAATATAGTTTTCCTATATAGACAGATTTATAAAATTGAAGTGTTTGTTTGCAATGTCAAATTAAAAACGTGAAAACAATCAATTCGGACCATGAGATTCCAAAAATGCAATTTTTAAAGTTTACCCCCTCGTACGGACCTTTTGTTTAAAGAGGTTGCAATGCTGGTTACATTGTATAAAATTTTTATGTTGCTACTATTTGCCCTGAAAGATTAACTTAATTTAATATCGCAAACTATCCCATCTTCCGGATGAAAAGTATCTATGCCAATTTCAAAACTAGATATGTACACCAAAATGACCACATGGAGCATATCGACCACATGAACCACATCGACCACACCGACCATCTTGACCACCTCGACCACCTCGACTACCTCGACCATCTCGACCACATCGACCAGATCATCCACATCGTGCACGTTTTATTGAATTACGACCTTCTGCATTACGTTTGGACTTGTTGTGTTCGGTTATATTTGTACCTGTGTTATACGTGTTTGTATAGTTATAATAAACTCTATAGTAATTCTAACGGCATTTTAATTCGAGTCTCGCACTCGTAACAATACTTTAGTGTAAATATATAAATAATTTCTTTTGGAAACTTTCAGTTGTTTATAAAAAATACTTTTGTGTTCATATTTCTCTTGTGAAATCCAAATATTAGCATATTTATAGAGAAGCTTGGAAATTGTTATAAAAATAATTTTGGTGGCTTCGCACAGTGGGCCTGATTGCACAAAGGCCGACCAAACGATAGTCGCGGGCTAAAAATGAATATTTAGCCGGAAAAAATTTTTGTAAAGGAAAATACATCGGAGTTTTCATTTAGAATATATTTTTATTTACTTTTTTCAGAAACTCCTTACAAAGATGCTTTTGTAAACAAAAATTAAAGCAAAGCCACAAATTACTGACTTTTGTAAGGTATTGAATACAAGAAGCTTTTCATAAGAACCTATTGTTATCTTATCCGTGCAGGAATGAAGAAAGAATACATTTTCCTGCGTTGGGGCGGCCTATCGTATGAGGCGACAAAACAACCCACAGCCAGGTGGAAGGGTATTTGTCCATCTGGATGACTGCCACCCCTGGTTTAAAGTAGGTATGTCGCACTAAAGGTGCCCTTCCAACCTCGGCTGCAGGCTGCGGATGCAGATAGCATACGCATGACACGCAGCCGCTGCCTGCATTCGCAGCCAGGAGTGATTCCGAGGCTGACTGCACGTGCCGGGGCAGGCAGCAGGTGGCGACCAGTCGCTTCCAATATTTCAGAATGTCGGACGTGAGGAATAGTCGTGAGAATAGATTGATGTTATATCTTTTATTAGAAGAGGAAGAGGATGATGATGACATGTTGTCATTGTAACTAGCCAGAGAAGAGTAGGCACACGTCCTTATATAATAATAATGTAGAACCACTGATGGAAGTTATTCAATACTAATTAAGAAACACTTGAAGTATGATGACGATCAGTTTAGGCATTATTGTCGATTTAATAAGGTTGGAGTGACGTCACTACATGCGAATCGGCTTGCAGCCGCAGCACTGCCGGTCTGCGATCGGCTGCGGCTGCAAGTCGCAGCAGCACTTGCAGCCGAGGCTCGGCAGCACGTGAAGCCGCAGCCGCGTTCGGAATATTTTTCACAGAAATCTATACTACTACATAGAAAACCAGTCGTGCAGCCACAGCCGGCTTCGTGCAGCCGCCGTATCTGCTGCCTGCATCCGCAGCCTGCAGCCGAGGTTGGAAGGACACCTTAATAACCTTGAGTTGTGTTCCGGCATTAGTGACCAGGTTCCATCCTCCCTTAAGATAGCAGCAGCGCATATGTAACGCCTTTGGTGTTGCAAATGTCCATAGTCGATGGAAAGAAAGAAAATATTTATTTCCAATTACGACTCACACATATCAAACTAATAAGAAAATAACATAAAAGAAAGCCGCAATATATGAAATGAGGTTGGCACTCGGTGTTTCGCTGTGCCGAAACATGTTCCGAGACAGCACAGGTTTTCAGTACCCACCTCCATAACCTCAAATGTCCTAAGACGCCACCTATGTAGTGTTACGCGATGTCCATCACAGCAGTCATAGAGTATATTAATATCACATAGACAATCGTCATAGATAATAATATGATCCTGGCAACACTATGATATAATTGCTGTTTATAGCAATGTTGTCATATTATTATTTGGTAGGGTAGTTTCGTAGTATTCTCGTATAAAAAGGCGGTGAGGCGTGTAGACGGTGTTCATTGCTTACTGTGTGGTGTGAATAGTCACACCAAAGGCTGGACAATAAAGGGGAAACTCTGCCCAAATAGTTAATATTTGGTATCTCCGGTACTTTCTTACCCAAATATCAGCAAGGTGTATTAATTCTACAAACTGTAAACAACTACATGATATCATAAGTATTACTTGAACAATGAACATACAAATAATGGATATACAACTAATTACAAATAACATAAACTCCTGCCCCCAGGTAAGTAAAATGATATGTATCACTTATATAGAAGGAGATCAAATAAACTATAAAAGACATCAGAATTGAATTACCAAAAAAAAGAAAAGAAAAAAGTATACGTGCCTTATAATGATGGTAACCGCTTTCTATCAGTTAGGTCGAACGCCTGTCTGATGAACTCATTCCATAAAAAAATATTGAAGTATCTTGCCAGGTGGTAAGGAATTTGCTCGTCTGGTTAGCTACCAACTCTGTTCTAGAGCATACCCCCATAACAATCTTCAGTTGTATTCCTGCATTAGTCGCCAGGTTACAGCCATCACTTCAAGGCCTGGAGCTCATCAGCAGCAGCTCTGATTTTGAAATGTCCATAGGGACTGTATTACTCTTAATATGTCCATAGGAGTATTACGAGGAGCCGTTCAGACTGGTGCCTTCGTCTTCTTTTTACCACCGCACTGCACCCCATCGGCTGGGTGTTCACCCCCACTTCCTTGAGCCGCTTCGTTCATGTAGGTAACGATTCTTTGCGCACCGTGAGGATATGGAATGAGCTGCCAGCCGTGGTTTTTAAATAAAATTTCTTCACAGCTGGCAGCTCGTTACTGACGTCTCTGCTGTTGCAAACGTCCACAGGCCATGGTAACCACTTTCCATCAGGTTGGCGCTCAGCCTTTATGTTATATTCTATCAATAATAAATAAATAAAACTGAATTACTCTTGTTCCATGATAGTACTGTAGGGGTGGTTTCTAAAAGGAGGGTTGGAGGGGTGGGTACCACCCTCTCCCCGAATGAAGCAGCGCTTCCATCAAAACTAGAATAGTCGACTGTGCAATTTGCGATTGGATCAAGTTTTGAATTGGTTACCGGAACTTTCGTAATTCTATGAATATGTTAAGGGAGTTCAAATAGCGACATCTAATTTTACAACAAGCAATATTTATAGTATATTATGATCGCAACTTCATCCATGCTTCACTTCACATCTCACAGAACGCAAAGTACCGCAGCATTTAAAAAACAATGTGAGCTATCGTTTTAGTGAAAACGGTATAGGATATAAGCTGATTTCTTTGCATGCATAAATGACAGAAACGACCAAAATGATTAAAGGTTCCAGTCTCCCTTAAGAGGGCAGCAGCGCATTTGTAGCGTCTTTGGTGTTGCTAATGTCGATAGGCGATGGTAACCACTTTCCATCTAGTGGGCCGTCTGCCTGTTTGCCGAACACCTGCAATAAAAAAAGTGACCAATGTGACCAAATCGACCAAAGTGATCAAAGTGACAAAAGTGATCAAAGTGGCAAAAGTGATCAAAGTGATCAAAGTGACAAAAGTGATCAAAGTGACCAAAGTGACCGAGTGACCAAAATTACCAAAATAGCAAATCACAACAAAAACAAAACAAAACGTACAGACAGAGATAATTTGCATTTATAACATTAATGGGAATTCCAGTTTTTTTTAATAGATTCAACGTACAGACATGGCATTTTTAGAATTTTATAATACTATGGATATTTAATTAAATTCTCGTCTTCGTTAATTACATAAATTGTAATTGAATCCACAACTAACTTTCACGTTTCTATTGTTTTGGGTATAATGCGCGCCCAAGAAATGGGGCAAAACGGGATACTTGAAAATGTATCCTCAATGTTATGCAATAAAGAAAATTTAAACTAACTTAAATTAATATTAAAGTAAAGGCCAAAGCCTTGTTACCATGTAAATAAAAAAACCTAATGTCAAAGAAGTTGTCATTGACAGTGACATTTGTATATTCGATTTCCCGCGCTCACAAACATTCATCAAGTTTTAACGTTTAATTATTTACATGTTTAATGTAGTTAGTTTAACTTTATGTTTGTGTTGTCCACAGATTTGCAAAAACTCGTACAAATCACCGACCAAAATGTTTTTTGCTGTACCTGTCTTTTCTACTTTGAAATTGGCAAAATCAATGTTCAAAAGGCGTTGCAGCCATTGTATTAAAAAAACCGGTAAAGTCGTCCTCAAGTTATGCGCGACATTTCTACGACTCATTTATATTTATATTTAAATTCAAAAGTTTTATTGAAAATAAATTCCATGGGGAACATTTTTTGAATGTCATAGACGTAAGTCAAAATTTTATTTTACGAGTACTTCCTAGTCTATGTACACCGATTCGCAACGTGTTATTGCTGTTAAGGAGAAGAAGCGGCAAGAAACGCCCCAGTAACACGTTTAGTTAAAAAAATAATTTCTTTATAATTCTTATTCTATTTATATCTCAGGTTCTTTTTTGTATAAGATTTATACAGAAGTATGTTACACAATTACTTTTCGAAGAATTAATGGAGTTGTAGCAATCATTTTATCTGTGTAGGAACGGAGAAAGCATACAATGTCCTGCGTTGGGGCGACCTGTCGTAAGAGGCGACAAAACAACCCACAGCCAGATGGTAGGGTATTTTCCCGACTGGATGGCTACCACCTCTGGTCTAAAGTATGTTGCCATAACAACCTTGAGTTGTGTTCCGGCATTAGCGGCCAGGATCCAGTCTCCCTTAAGAGAGCAGCAGCGCATTTGTACCACCTTTGGTGTTGCAAATGCCCATAGGCGATGGTAACCGCTTTCTATCAAATGGGCCGTCTACCTGTCTGCTGAACTCCTGAAATAAAAAAAAAAATTGAGCATAGTCATAAAGATAGATAATATTGTTACAACCTAGGCGTCGAAAAAGATAAATTCAACGTACAGACTGTAAAAGCACATTTTATTACCTGTCGGTATTTGAATTAATTGTAATCCTTTTATGATCGTCTTCTTTTATTCACTTATTTATTGGTATACGTATCTAATTATTGTGGAAAATATAGTCTATTGTCCTTTTGTACTCGCTCATTAGCACATTAGCCAGGTGTTGCAGGTTATTTGGCATTTGTGAAGTATAAAAAGACGGCCTGATGGAGAGAGTGGGGAAGTTGAGCTTCGACTGCGATACGGGCGTGACGTGTGTACATTCGGGAATCTAATAGTAAAGGACTTTGCACGTTTTCTTCGATTACGACCTTTTGCATTACGTTTGAATTTGTTGTATTCGGTTATATATGTACCTGTGTTATACGTGTTTGTATAGATCTAATAAACTCTATAGTAATTTATAACAGCATTTTAATTCGAGTCCTGCAACTCGTACCAATATATTTACTAATTACTAGTGCCGCGCTTTGTTTCTAACCAATATTAAGTAGAAAAGGTAACAAATTCAAGCATATTGGAATTTACGAAGTCGTTTGAACATCAGAGGCGATAATTTAAGTGATAGATAACGCCCCCTGCCGTAAAAGTAAACGACATCGAAGCGCTGTCAGAGTGAGAAATAAAAGGGCCCAGGACGAAAGTAGTCCCACGGCCGACAGTTAACTCTATTACCTAATCCAGACTCAGGCAAAAACTGCTCGAAATTGTGTTGCCATGTTATAAAATTTTACGAACTATGTGGCGTTGTAACCTATTTCTTTGGAGTAATGGCCGCCCTGTGGTCGAAATTCGACCATAATTTATATTGTAAGTTTGAACATTATTAAGGCTCTGTTGTCATAGACTCTGCCTATTAATATTATAAATGCGAAAGTAACTCTGTCTGTCTGTTCCGTTTTCACGTAAAAACTACTGGACCGATTTGGCTGAAACTCAGTATATATATGTTTTCGATGCCGAGAATGAACATAGGATACTTTTTATCCCGAAAAATGGAATAGTTTCTGGGATAAAAATATATTTGTCTTTCTGTTTGTTATGCTTTTACGGAAGAACTAATGGGCCGATTTGGCTGAAATTCGGTATGTATGTAAATTAACTACGCAGGGTTGACAAGGGATACTTTTCATTTTGGCCTTTTTGGTAATTTTGACTATTTTGGCCTTTTTGGTCATTTTGGCCTTTTTGGTCATTTTGACCATGTTAGGCATTTGGGCCTTTTTGGTCATTTTGGCCTTTTTGGTAGTTTTTGCCTATTCCGTCATTTTGACCATGTCGGTCACTGTGGCCTTTTTGGTCATTTTGGCCATGTCGATCATTTTGGCCTTTTTGGTAGTTTTTGCCTTTTTGGTCGTTTTTGCTTATTCCGTCATTTTGGCCATGTCGGTCACTGTGGCCTTTTTGGTCATTTTGGCCATGTCGGTCATTTTGTCCTTTTTGGTCATTTTGATTATTTTGGCCTTTTTGGTAGTTCTTGCCTATTCCGCCATATTGGCCATTTTGGCCTTTTTGGTCAAGTTTTGTAATTTATTTTGTTCACAGATAGACGGGGGATGGTATAATTAGCGATATAAAATAAAGTGAATCTTCCGTGGGCAAATACATAAAAATTTAATACAATATTACCTGTAGCGCTTGCCTATAAACATGAGATACGGACTAGAGGACCGTGAAAAAAAAAGTTTTTTTTTATAGCTAGAGTACAGCAGACAGGCAGACGGCCCACCTGATGGAAAGCGGTTACCGTCGCCTATGGACGTTTGCAACATCAGAGGTGTCACCAACGTGCTGCCGGCCTCGAAGAAATCTTATGACACCCTTTTTAAAAAACCCCATGTCGAAGCGCTGTGGGAATACCACGGTTGGGAGCTCATTCCAAATCCCCACGGTGCGCAAGAGGAACGTTCTAGAGAACCTTTGCGTACAAGAGCGAAGCGGTTCAAGGAAGTGGGGATGAACGCCCAGCCGATGGCGTGCGGTGCGATGGTAAAAAGAAGACGAAGGCACCATTCTAAACAGTTCCTCGGAACACTCTCCGTTATATAGTCGGTAGAATACGCAGAGAGACGCGAAGTCTCTCCGGAGTAAACTCTAGTACTTCTATAATCACGGATTTCGCCAAGGCTACACTGTTAATTTGACTTTTAAAATAAACAAAAGAGTATACTATGCGTGTGTGTCAAATACACGGTAGTGTGTGTAATGTTTTTTTTTTATTGATTTGATGTATTTATTATGCATAATTTTTAAAAATATTCGCTTCTTCTCTGTATAAACTATAAGTGTGAAATGGGGTACAAAGTTTTTTTTCCCGTATTAATATAATGATGGTTATGATAGCTTTTAATTACTATACAAGTACTTTAATTCAACTTGAGTTATTGTATTTTAGTATGTTTGTAGGTAAAACCCTGAATTTTCTGATTAATAAACTTATTTTTGTCTTAAATGCCCTAAACTAAGGGAAACTAAAACTAACATTAAAAAACATTGTCTGCATATTCCAGATAATCGCTGAAACGGCTGGATTGATTGTGATGGAACTTTCATGAGCAGATACTACTTTTTAATTTTCGCGAAAAAAGTTCCAAGGGAATGGAGTCGCGGGCACAACTATAGTAGAATTATTTTGTCCGTGCAGTTTGGGTCGTAAAATAATCGGAGCGGTGAAGCGAGATTTCGCGCTCTCTTCCACTCACGGGCCTTATGAGCGGGCATATTGATGCGCATTATTGTTGCCGATAAGCGTTATCGATAGTGTATTTAGTTTTGTCATTTTGTGGGTTAGTGATAAAAATGAAAGAAAAAAATAGATAAAACAACGTATTTATATAAATAAGAATATTAATGATTTATAATAAATTATTAATTTGGTATATATGTATTAAAAACTATAAGTACAAAAGTTTAGAATGTAACAAGTTATATTAAACATAAATATTAATACTTATATAGGTATAAGTTTAAAATTAATAGCAAAAAAGATAATAATGGTTTTTATAAGAATTATAATCTTTCTTTGATAAGAGTGAGTTTTTATCGATAATGGCGTTGCGCCCGCGAAACATGCTCACCGCCCTAGCCGGGCTGAGGCCGAGTTTGATTTATGACCCAAACTGCACGGACAAAATAATTCTACTGTAGCATAAACATTATATCAGGCTTAAAGAATTTCCAAAAAAAAACCATTTCACACGTATACATACATAAAACTGGCACGTGTCAGGGGGAATGTTCGTCCCGATTGACACGGGATCCGGGTGTTCCGGGTCAAATCGATGCCAACCACCCGGGGAAAGTTAACATAAGTTTTCTTATATTTTCCGCGTATCGCCTTCGTGGAGTTTTACCTACATGTTGTATGTACATGGCCCTAATATTTTATACCGCTGATAAGGAAATATACAAGTGAAATGCTTTTACGGTTAATGTTTCTTTAAATATTAATTTGTTGTGGACTGTAATCTATGTATTAATACGTGAAGCAAAAACGCAGCAACTTAGTACACCTTATTACGAAAATTGCGCCGACGCAGGAGTATAAAATTTTGCATACTACCTTCTCTATATAAACTATGAAGTTTATATAGAGAAGGAGAATTCTAATATTTTTTTTAATAATGCATAAAAATACATTAAATCAATAAAAGAAACATTATATATAACCCGGTAGCGTATTGACACACACGCATATATGCTATTTTGTTTATTGTTAAAGTCAGATTAACAGTATAGCCTTGGTGAAATCGTTTATCATAGATGTAGGTAGGTCTTTAACATAATTATAATGGTCGAATTTCGATGACGGGCGACTCCTAGAGATATTAATTATGAAATACAATAAAAAAAACTTATTTATATTGTTTTCTACCCATAGTCCCTCAAGAATATAAGTAGATAAATACTGAGCCTAGATCACCGTCTTATAGGCACCAGCATTCTGATCACATAAAGAGTCATAAGTCGTTTTGATAGAGGTTGATGGCCTCAGGACCCCACGGTCCAAGCGTCTCGACAGCAAACGGCGCAAATATATAACTCTCACTGGGGGTTGCATATTTGCGCCGCTTCAGTGGTTCAGCTGCTTCCATCGCTGGCTCATCTGGACGTGTTTGGTAAATGGGATGCGGCCAACGTGTCTACGCAGGTCCACACACCAATTATAGAACTGATGCTGCGCAGTAAAGTCTTAGCTTAGTATCAGATAAAAGTTTCTAAAACTGACATTACACCGTTCAAGTCTTTCAATTTGGTTGAAGCAACGAAAGTAATGTATCTAAACTAGCGACGAGCAGTACACATGTGAGCCAGTACATTTGTCCCGTACAAAATACATTTGTACTGATATGGCTCAAAAATTGAAAAGTACCACTTCAAGAATTTTGCTGCGCTACTACTCAAAAGTAAGAGGAAGGACGGAACGAGACATATGCTATAATTGCTACAACAGTACAATACCGCCTCTATGGATATTGACACAACAAAGAGGGACAACATGACAATGTCATAGTTACCCATTCAGGAACTGAGAAATAATACAATTTCCTGCGTTGGGGCGGTTTGTCGTACGAGGCGACATAACAACCCACAGCCAGGTGGTAGGGCATTTGCCCGACAGGATGGCTACCACACTGGTCTAGGGTATTCCGCCATAACAACTTTGAGTTGTGTTCTGGCATTAGTGGCCAGGTTAGTAGTTAGAAACAGTCTCCCTAAGAGAGTAACAGTGCATTTGCAACACCTTTGGTATTGTAAATATCCATAGGCGATGGTAAACGCTTTCCATCAAGTGGGCCGTCTGCCTGACTACTAAACTCATGCAAAAGAAAATACTATTGTTAGTAAAATGAGGTGACCAAGGCTGAACACACCCAATTCTTAACGAATATTTCCTAACTAGTTTTGAACGGGCAAATGAGGAAATGCCGCTAACCGCCTCACCGGCCTCATTCCTTCAAATATACTGTCGCGGTACAACCATACAAATGTCCTCGCCTCATTTGAAGTGGTACATCGTACTGGTTCAGTACAAAAGTCATGTTACTCTTACAAACTCATTTTAAAATCATTATAAAATATTGTATTTTCATGTTGCAAATTTCTATCCGATATAAATAAATTTGGTTGAACCGTGTAATCCAGCTTTTAGCAAACAGCGCAATCAGATATAAAATGTTTTACCTGAGGCAAAGCTTAATCAAAGAGCTGACCGTTATTTATGTCTCATTTGTGATATATTTGTTTGTTTGTTGTCCCGAATAAACGTTATTCTCTATGAATATTAGGTTATTTACTCTGAGGGACCTTATTCGTTTATCAAGATCGGATTGCGGCCAAGGATGCCTCCATTTTGGTGATTCCGGTTATGATAGGAATAAGGGTATTGGGGGCAAATATATAACTTTCTATTTTTTAGATTGGTTTAAATTATTGCATTTTTATTTGTACTTAAGTGTGAATCTATTTATCCGAACTGATCTCTACCTACTTATATAAGAAATGCGAAAGTTTATTTGGTTGGTTGTTGCTCCATCACGCCAGAACGGCTGAACGGATTTTCATGGAATTTGGCATAGCGATAGATTATAATCTGAAATAGCACGTATGTTACTTTATATACCGGAAAAATTTAACTCTCCCATAGATAGCTATGTTTATAAAATCTACATTATCGCGAGCGAAGCCGTATGCCAAAGCTAGAATAGCATAAATGTAAATATGTATTTGCTAATGGCGCTTTCACACCTTAACTAAGCAAGAAAGCGTCACGAAGTTTTGCATACCCGTTGTCAGAAGTATCGAAAAGCACAGGTGGGATGGACAAATATGGATGAAAAGATGGCGCTCTAATTGCGTTTTATGGCGCTACCGTTGCGATTTATTAACAAATGCCATGGCAACGACAATGACAACGACAATTATTAGAAATCAGAAATCATTATCATAACAAAGTTACACGTCAATTTCTAAATCAGTCCACAGGTCATAAATAAAATTAAAATTATATCATATTATGGGATATAAAGTCCTCATGATTATAGAAGGTGTGCTCGACTAACCATTGCTCGACTATTATTTTTGCTTCAATGGTAGTTCATGTAGAAGATATTTCTAAGAATTATAATATGTCAGATTAAAATAACAGCGTATGACAAAGCTATAATGTAAAAAATATGTAAGAATAAGTATCATCTGTTTCGTGTAGCAAGACTGGCGTGATTATGTATGTATGTATTATAATATGCCCACTTCATGAGATATACTTTTTAACGTGAGCGAAGCGTCATGTTGTGGCAAATGCTTTAAGGCAGATGTCAATGACAGTTGTGTCCATATAGCGAATTTCTAAAAACACAGAAAAAGTTGCTAGCAGCAACTAATAAGCCATATAAATTTTGCAACGATATCTTGTGGATTTTGTATATATATATGTCGGAGGGACGCTATGACTATGACGATATGACGATGTATTGTTGACTGGACGTATAACGCACAATATCATTTGTTACATTATAATACTTCTAAATTCTTATTGTAATTTAATTAGATTTTTAAATGTTTATAACCAAGATCGTTCTAACCTAATAAAGTTATAATATTTATTTAAAAACGACCAATCGGACAGAGCATATGCAGAGCGGGTCACGCCCTCTATACTGGTAGTATCTACTCGGTAGAGGAGGAGTTGGTGGCACATTCGTTGATGCATAGTCGAGTTGGCCATGGAGTATTTTAAAGAAATATTGTAGTTAAGTATGAGGTATGAACCGCTGCTCGTCTAAACTATGATAATATTGATCAAATCAAATTAAATGTATAATCTGGCTATTTTTATGGCATTTATTGATACTAAAACTGCAAACAAAGATATGTCGTCAGAATAGCCGTTCAACAATATATAAATTATATATTATATATATATATAATATATATAAAATTGGGCGAAAATGTTTTTGTGTATGTCGGTTGACTGTGGTTCGTGGCTGAGCCGTAATCGCGTCTCAACGCGACCCCGCACCGCTCTTATCGCCTTCACACTGTTTTACACTTTTGGTCATTGCAATGAACCCAGTTAGGATTTTGAATTAAATGATTTTTTTATTTGTCAGTAACAGGTAGATGACAGATTTTATAAGTGAATGCTGTATATGTTTCACTTTATAAGATGTACAAAATTTAACATATTCTTTTTAAATAACAGTGTAACGAATCAATCAGGATTTTTTACTTAGATGTTGAAATATACGCCTTCAAATAGTTCTAAGTTGAATTAGCAACTCCATGGATCAGCATCCAAGCTCTACTAATGGAAGAATAAATCCCTGAAATTAGAAAGTATATTCCTACTCCTTCCTTTAAGACACCACTAGAACTCGAATAAAGTACTGCCAGCATTCACCATCAGTAACAACTACTCGATAGTACTTTTAGTAGATTACTGATGCAATCGGGAGGGGAAAACACGGATTGTATAATCCCAAGCTAAGCAAGTTACACTTGTGTTATGGGTAATATACAACGGACAATTATGGGCCCAATCTTTAACACCCAGACCATAACCATAACGGAAAATTCCTTTACGAAATTGATCATCCCATGAGTCGAACCCGGAGGCTCTGCGTTATAGTGAGGTTAGTCGACAGATATCGGCCCGCTCAACCGCAGAAGCCGTAAAAATATGCAAGTATAGAAACTATACAATAAACTTGGAAAATAAATATGTCAGTAAATATAAACATAGTAAACATAAATAGCTAAATACAAATGTGAAGTAAATAAAATAGAAATAAAACTTAGATAGTAATAAACATGTATAGTCAGATAGGTACCTACTATAGTAACTACCTACCTAGGCAGGTAGGTAACTTTTTATTATACAATAAAGCATAGGCAAACTATATTAGAAAATAAAAAAGATAGTATGGTGGCCTTATCGCTAAAAAGTGATCTCTTTCAGGCTAGCACTGAAAACGGAATAAAAGATAAGATAAAACCTCATTTACAATCCCAAAATAAATAAGATAAACAGTAAAAAAAAGATCTCTGCCACAAAACAAGATATAGAAAGTGAAAATTTAAAAAAAAGGACAATAATCGTGCACCCATTTTCCGTGTCCCAGAGTGCCCCACTCACGTTGAAGTGACCCGGCCGGGTCAAGAGCACCGCTCTCCGAGCCTAAATCACGGCTAAAAGGAGGTTGCACTGTAGAAAAGTTCATTCTTACGATACAAGCATACTTTTTTGTTTTTCTTAACTCAGAGGAATTTCTTTTCTTGCGGCCATGGATACGGACGGCCTGCATGGACTCGTATGGTATCGGTCCCTCTCTCAATGAAGGAGAGGCAATTACTGTCCACTAAATCTATCTGCGTCACGAAGAGAGAAACTCAATAAGAACATCACTGTACCATGGCGTTCTATTGTGCCAGATTGGTACAAACCCAGGGAAGCTGGGCTTTATAAAACCACTACGTAAAACAGAGGTGATACCCCGTAAACAGCGGGCCTCTGCCACGGAACTACCGGAGTAGATTCAGTACATATCCGTGGACAGCGAAAGAAGACTCTCCCTCTCTCTCTCGGCGACCTCCGTTGAGTCATTATCAACTCACAAAAGAAGGAAACTGACTGCCGTAAGAGAATTCAAATATAAACAATTTTATGCAAACTACTATGGCAGCGAAAGTTGGGTATGGCAGAAGAAGAATGAAAATAGGATAAACGCAGTAGAAATGAGAAGTTTGAGAAGTATATGTGTGGTTAGCTTGAACGTTATAATAAGGGAACGTTGTGGATTGGAAGCTGTAATAAATAGAGTAGAGATAATGGATAAAAGTAGACTCACAAAACAGGTGTATGACAGTATTATGAATGGGTTGCCGGTAGACCGAGACGAACACACCATGACCAAATACCGAAGTGTTAAAGAGAGGTCAAGTAAAAAGAGTCAAGGGTCAAGTACGAAGAGGTTAGTGAAAGTAGGTGAAGCAAAAGTTGATTGTCAGGATCGTCGCAAGTGGAATCTATAGTCTATGCCTACCCCCACGGAAAACAGGCCTGATATTATGTATGTATGCAAATTACGTAAATTTAGGAATTTATATTATTTTAGAGGTAAATATATTTGTTTTGTTACGACCGAGGTGCCACCAAGGAAAATTCACACCTGCCTATAGAAACACATTTTATTACCTTATCGGCATTTGGCTTTTTTGTTTGCTTTGTGTTTAAAATTTGTGAATGGAAATACAGATATAATTATTTTTATGGTAGTCATTAGTCAGGTGTGATTCTTACAAATTCAGTCTGCGCGGTCGAGAGACATATTGTAATTGTGCCGTATAAAGCAATGCCCCAATGCGAAGAGGGGCAGTCGAGCGATAAGCACAAGCGAGGCAAGACGTGTACTGCATGCGGCAATGTATTTAGTGGCGGATTTTGCATGTGTTATTGAATCGTGCAGTTTGTACTGATTGCGTCCAGTTATATTTGTACTTGTGTTATACGTGTTTGTATAGTTCTAATAAATTCTGTAGCAATCCAACGGCATTTTAATTTGAGTCCTGTAGCTCGTAACAATATGTTAGAAGAAAGTTTGAATAGGTCAAAAAGAAGTTTATAAGGTGGTACCAGTAATCGTCCACTTTGTAATTGTATATTTGGTGAGCAATAAGTGTCAATCTAAACAGTGGAGAACATGTTTAAAAGGTCATACGTATAAGTAAAAAAACATAACTACTTCCCTGTTATCGCTGGTTAAGACGAAGAAGCGGAAACCAAGTATCGCCAAAATGCGACAAAACAGGATACAGTTCTCCTTATAGACTAAAAGTGCTCGCAACACACCAGGACCAAATAGCAGAAGTATTAAAGAAAGATCAGTTAAAAAGCATCTAAAATTAATTAATTAAAGCAGACGACGCGAAAAGTGTATGTCAGGATCTTCGGAAGTGGAGATCTATATTCTCTTCCTACCCATATGGAAAATAGGCGTGATAATGTATGTATATATACTTACTTGCTAAAATACTACGCAACCCTATAGACTTCAAATTAGGGTCAGTTTTCGAGGACATGGCCTGCTCTAAACGGCGATATTGAGTCTCTTAAAAAATCTTTGGAGCAAGCAGTGGTGAAATATCCCTTGGAAACAGTGCGTAAATCCACAGATTCGTGGCCAAACAGATTAAAGGCCTGTATAAAAGCCAAATGTGGCCATTTCGAATATATTTTTTAATTTTTGCTGAGACTAATAAATATGTAGGTATAAATTTTCTTAATATTGCATTACTTCTTTAAAAAAAAATGCATTTTCATTTGTAACAGAACTTATGACTGACTAGGTATACTAGGTCTGTTTGTAATGTGAAACTAACAGCTTATAACTAAATGCAAATAAAATAAAAATACGTTTTAACGGTTTTAAGCGCGTTAATTTATTTGATTTTTATTATTCCGACGTTTCGGTCACTTTTCAGTAGCCGTGATTCCGAAAGACGAAGATGTCAAGTGTCAATGAGTGTTGTTAAAATTTTATTTAGCTTACCGCCAACTTGCTTATTTTAATTATTTACTTTGAATTTTGTTTATGGTTATTATTTGCTCTATGGGAGCCGAATCTAATTTACCACCGCTTCGCAACCTGTTGTGGCTTGAAGAGAGATGTATATATACTACTTGCAAAAACTTGAAGGATATATATTATAGGGTTTCACAGCTTCCTTTGAAGAAAAACTCTCACAGTTTTGTAATATAGTCTGACAATGAGAACTTGATAATGTCCAAACATGGTTCAAACTTATATTTTAAATTAATTATGGTTTTAATGTCAGCTTCTGGGCTACCACTAGTACAATGAATGATGAAAACACTTTATTGTGTGTGTGTAGCGACCTCTTCCAGGCGACCCCTTAAACTAAGGAAAATAATAAAACATGACAGTGGCGGTGTAGACCGTTACACAATATAAAATATTCAAAATATTGCGGCGACCGAGGGTGGAACTGCCCAGCAGCGTAAACCAGTTTTGGAACTTTTAGAAAGAACTAGAAATTTCTGGAAGGAAAAGACAAGGACAATATATTTAGAAAAGGATAGACGATAAACGAAAGAAAGAGATAGAAGGCGAAAGAAAGAAAGAGATAGGTAGATGTTAGAAACGGATAGATGTATAAACGAAAGTTCCCGAACAGAAGGTTCGGGAAAGAAAAGACAGAGATAGATAGATAGGTTCTAGAAAATTCTTCCAGGTATATAAACAGCGTAAGGCGCGCCTACCGGGTAGTTTAAAGTTGAGTTCAGTCCAAGACGGTGAAGCAACAAGTGCGATACTAAAGAGTTGTAGAGGAGAATAATAGAGGACTGAGACGAATAAGTGGTGAATTTAGTGACAAGTTTGGTGGACAGATACGTGAAGGAAGTGTGTAACGTAGTTCGAGAGAGGAACCAGAGGCGAGCTACACGCGATAACATCGGAGGTGGTCTACGCAATATCGGCGACGGTATTGAGGGTGTGACAAATTATAGTCGGGACTGTGCATCGTTGGTCGTGTGTTTAAGGACAGGGAGGTACTGCGTGCGGCTTCGTAAGTCAATAAAAGCTCTTAGTTAAAAACTGGTGTTTTCTTCCAATCCATAAGAGCGTAACCCCGCTTGTACGTAACAACATATAAAATAAATAAATAAAAATCTTAATTTTATACTATATAAACATAGTTAGTATCATAATACATGCAGAAAATCAGCACTTATACCTGAGAGGACCAAAAATAATTAAAAGCCATGATTTTAAAAGAGGATACTGACTTAGCTTATCTTATGTCTAGTGGCAGTGAGTTCCATAATAATAATCATAATAATCCGGACAGGCTGTACTGTGAAAGATAAATAAGTATAATATGTAAAATATAAATAAGTTAAATTTTCTTTTATTGTATTAGATTATATATAAATTCTTTATTGTACTAGCTTATAATTTTAGAAGTTTCACTTCAAAAACAATCCAGACATATCGAAAATGTTAGTACGCTAAACCAAGTAAATGAAGCTATCAAAAGGAAGTCGAAAAACCTCGAAACAACTGAACAAACGGACTTATTTAAAGTCCTTCATCGCTATTCTTCACACGTCCGTCCTCGCGCTCCCCCATACTCCCACGCCTAGCACTCCTTAGGGTTGACGCGTTTTGGTTATTAGATGAAACTAAGTAATCCCGCTTTGCTATACAGTCTAATATTAATGACTATAAGTTCCAGCGAAACGTCCTTTAAATTTGGGAGGACACCTCCTTTTATAAATTTCCACTTTATAGACAGATATTGTTACGACTGCGGAACGTGAATTAAAATGCCGTTGCAATTACTATAGAATTTTTTTGAACTATAGAAACACCTATAACACAGGTACAAATATAACTGGTTACAATTAGTACAAACTGCACGATTCAATAACACCCGCAAAGTCCGTCACTATATAGCTTATCAATGGACACGTCTAGCTCGTATCGTAATCGTCGCTTGACTGCTTCACTCTCCGTTCGGGCATCGTTTTATACTAAACTGTACAATACAACAAAGTACCGCGTTGACTGAGGTTTCCGAGAAACCGTAACCTACACACCTGCGTCCATAAGCAAGCACAATAACAATAGGCTATTTTTAATTGCAAATTATAAATGCAAAGTAAACAAAAGAAGTCCAAATGCAGGAAAGTAATAAACCAGTTGCATTCACTTTGTCGGCATATAACGCTTTATTGCAAAGGGCTGTTTTATCGCTAACAAGCTATCTCTTCCAGACGACCCTAATTAGCAGTGACGATTGTGGTATTATTATTTTACGATTACTTACATTGTAGTAATAAATATGTCGGAGGGAAGCTATAATTATCGGATGTATTGTTGACTGGATGTATAACGCACAATATCATTTGTTTACATTTTAATTACTTCTAAAATTCTTAATTTAATATAATTTGATTTATTAAATGTTTCTATAACTTAAAGATCGTTCTAACCTAATAAAAGTTATGAATATTGTAATTTAATAAACGACCAATGAGAGCAGAGCATATGGCAGAGCGGGGTCAGCGCCCTCTATACTTGGTAGTATCTACTTCGGTAGACGGAGGAGTTTTTGGTGGCACATTCGGTTGATGGCAATAGGTCGAGTTGGACCATGGAGTATTTTAAAGAAAGCATTGTAGTTGGAAGTATGAGCGGGTGCCCTGAACCCGCTGCTCGGTCTAAACTATGTCATAATGTTGATCAAATCTAAATTAAAAGTGTATAAACCGTGGCTATTGTGTTTTATGCTCGCATTTCATCCTGATGACGCCCTCTAAACATGCAATAACTAAAGGAGATGTCGTGAGAACTAGGCCGTTCTGCGACAAATATATAACTATATTATATTTTAGTATTTAAGTTCATGACTATTGTATTGCTGTACAATAAATTGTTATATATCTATCTATATTATATATATTAATAAAATCAAAGGAAACGGTAATAAATGCAACTATTGAAACATATTATACATTTTTCATTTCATTTTGTTTGTACAGCTTCTGTGCTTGACCAGGCTAAGTCTTTGCCGGCCTGCTTTGCTTCGAGGTCGATTCCTGGATGGGTAAATGTGGCGGCGCATGGTACGAACTTTCTCAGTTATTACAATAAATAAATAAATCGGGAGAAAAACACATGCATATATATCCCCAATTAATCAAGTTACGCTTGTGTTATGGGTAATATACAACGAACCACTCTGGGGCCAATCCCAGTCACCCAGACCATGGTAAACAACGGAGAATATACGTTTCCAAATTTACTATGCCAGGAATTGAACCCGGAGCCTTTGCATTGCAGCAAGGAAGGCCGGAAAAGGCTTAGCCCGCTCAACCACAGAAGCCGTCAGACTATGGTCTGGGTGTCTCGGATTAGCCTCAGAGTAGTCACAATACAACATAAGCGCAACTTGCTTAATAAGCGGATGTACAATATGCCTGTTTGACGGCCGATTATCATAATTATATTTTGTATATTCCACTTTATTTGTTATCTGAACTCTGCCAGCCCTGCCTTTAAAGTCAGACCGTCGCGTCGGACAGTCCGTTGCTTTAATTAACCCCCCCCCCCTCCCCCCCACTGCACACACGGTGGCAGTAATGAGGGAATTATTCGTATAGAACTATTTGAACGGGTTACCGCATTTGTACGTACGGTATAAATATGGTATACAATAACCACATTTGGGAAAGTTTGTTCGTGACATCTGGCGAGGTATAAAATTATACACTCAAAAAGTTGGTACCTTTGTTCGGTATTTCTGACATGTATTGAAGGCTTATAAAGACGATCTCTCAGTTGTACAATATGAAAACCTAGCAACTGACATGAAAAAAGAAGAACGTGATCGATTCGTAGAGTAAATATTTCTCCTTTCATGTTTGTTTAGCCATAACTTATGAAACTGTTACGAGCTACAGGACTCGAATTAAAATGCCGTTGGAATTACTAAAGAAAGAAGAAAAAGTATACACATTTACTACATAACATACAAATGACGACACCACAAAGTCAATGTATATCTTGCTCTTATGTTTTTGACTGTTTAAAAAGTTTTATATTTTATATTTTTTTTTTTTTGCTGAAATATGTATAAGGAAGAAAGAAAATAATGCTTATTTCTTTATGGGACTTAAAGTATGGTGTTAACTATTTGTTGCTAATGTTGACAGCAGAATTCATACTTACTGACCTTTAGAACCTTAGGTTTAGAAAAATGCAATATTTTTTTATATAAATTAAATGAAACCTATCCTATGTTAAGTTGGAACCAATCCAGCAATATGAAAAAAAATCGAATTCGGTTTAGTAGTTTCGGAGTTCACCGCGGTCAAACACTGACAGGTAATTTTTACATACCGAGGGCTTCATAAAAAATGGATGTACATACAAAAATGCAGTTTTACACAGGGGACAAAGTTCGAAAAAAATAAAAGTAGTTGATTGTATAAGACTGAAATTTGAAATACCCCTTTTTTAGTACACTTGCATACTGGTAAGACTTTCTAAATTGTAACATACAGAGTTTTTGGCGGGAACTGAAAGGAGACGTTGTGCTGTGCAGTTTTATTTTCTAAAAATGTGTATAATTACTCTAAAATGAACAATAGTTGCAGGATATTGATAGTTTTTGAGTAGAAATTATGTGTTTTTGTGAGAAATGTGAACTGTATAGTCAGATGTGATCTTTCGAGTTTTCACAAGAACTCCGTTGAATGGCGTCGGTTGTAGACTGCAATACAACTGCGCTACTATACGAAGACCTATTAATTAACATGTTTCCGACTGAAAGACTTTGATTCTATGGTCATGAATAAAAAAAAAAAATGTAACATGCATATTTTTTAGTTACCAAGAAAAAAATGGCATTTTTGTGTATACGTTATGAAGCCTTCGCTATATAGATTACTTGATTTTATTAAAGTAATCCATATAATCATAAAGTAACTTAAAACATATAATTAAATACTAAAAATAAATTAACCTAAATAAACCTAAATATAAACTATACTATGAATTATATAAAAACTAAAACTAAATAAAAAAGGGGGGGGGGGAAACGGCTAAAACTGATACGCCTATATTTTTAATTTAGGTTATATTTTCAGTAGCCGTAATCACCGAAGATAAAGATGTGAAAAGTGGCTGAAACGTCGGAATAATCAAAACCAAATAATATACCACGCTTAAAACTGTAAAAATGTATGACAATTTTATTTGTAAACAAATGGAATATTTGAAGGTTAAAGAAAAAAACCTTGTGAAACTTGTAATGAAAATGTATTCCCTCGATAGTCAGAATTTAGATTCCAATAAATAAGATACCTATTCACACATCAGCTACGTTCCACATGAGGCTCACAACGAATCACTTGCTTGCGGGTGTTATAATCATAAACTCTAGGGCGCGTTCCTCTAGTAGCTCATAACGATCAAAATGCGCCTTCGGCCGGTCCATATAGCGACCACGATCGTTATGGTCGCCGTGAAAATGTCACTAATTACGTCAGAATTATAGTGCTCACAACTATCTCAAGAGGTGGGTTGACTAATTGAGTTTACGATTGGAGCAAGTGGAACGGGCAAAATAAAAAAGAAATAAAGAAAAACTTTATTTGCAAAAATAGCGACGTAATTACATTCCTTACAAATTTTAATGCACAGATCATATTTTGAAAATTTGTACGCCGCATTTTCAGCAAAAGAGGTTTGCAATCAGCATATTGCTGTGCCGGAATTATATCCACACAACGCTGATTTTCAGTGCAAACCTTCCTTTTGGCGTAAGAAGAAAACGACCCAATTTTAGTAGTAAAATAATAAATAATAATAATCATTAATAAAATTAACTCTACTTGTGTGATACTTAATAATAATACTTTAAATATCGCGGTCACCAGAGTGGTCCTTGTGAGCGTCATATAGAACGCAGCTCTAATGGACTGCATGAAGTTCGGGTGGAATCTTGCAAGTTAAATTTGACCAACTTTCCGGTTTCCGATTGAGCTGAAAATTTTGCACGGTGTGTATACGCGTGATAATGTAATGATATGGAGCTGATCTGATGATGGAGTCGGAAGGTGGCCATGACTCAGATAGAGCGTGGGCTCGAACTCCTGCACTCAACAGATAGACCGTCGTGTTTTGGCTCGTTTAACTTGTCTTGGCCTTAGCACCTCTGCTGCTACTTGGATATGGCAGGATGCGTCAAAAGCTTGGTATTGAAAGAACCGTTCTAATAAAGTAAGAAAGAGAGTTGTCTGAAAGAGTTCGGTGAAGTAAGGAAAATGCTCCGGTGTTCGGCATGGAAAGAATGTATCATGAAAGAATGACTAAACAGATATACAAGCAAAATGGATGGATGCAGAAGTCGCGGAAGTCACGACACACCATGATCAAATGATCATGTATAGCAGAATGATTAAGCTTAAGAACAGACGAGCGTGCATACAAAGCTAGAATGTCAAAAGCAAGTGAGTGTGTAAGAATGGGCCTCTGTTGTTCGTTTAGCAGGACCTGCTGAAGTTATGTATGTATTATTCATTGTGAGCGATAGAGAGAATTGATTCCATGTGATCATCGCCCAGTTCGACCCACCTCTTAACATAGGTCGTTGTGAGCGCTATATGATCGAAATAATGACATTTATCCGTGCAGGAACGAGAAAATATAAATTCTGGCGGCTGTCGTAGAGCGACAAACAAACCAGTGTAGGCATTGCCGAGTGATGCTACCCCCTGTCTAAGTATGTCATTATTGTGTCGGCATATGACCAGCTCCAGTCTTCAAGAGCTGCAGCCATTATAGTACTTTGTGTTACAATGTCATAGCGATGTACCGCATCCATCATCCGTCTGCCTGCTGCTCCTGCATATACTTGTCGCTACGCTATAACGTCGTCGCTACGTGAACCCTGAACGAGCATTTTGGATATCGTGAGCTATAGGAGGAACGCACCCATCGAGGGCACATACATAGATAAAAAAACACCGCCCACAGATAAACCACTGCTAGTCGCGTGACCTCGTTTCAGATGTAGATAGATAAAACTAAACTAACACTGTCTGAATTTTAATTAAAGGTAAATCTGGTTTGTAGTTCTCTGGATAGGATATTACATTCAAATGATGTTAGTGAAATCTGAATTTAGAGATTTTTTGTGTACTTTAGATGTGGTGGAACCATGCAACCAAACCAAATCATGCAAAAAAATTAATCACAATCAACTATAGCCTATGTCACTCAGTAATAATGTAGCTTTTTGCTAGTGAAAGAATTAACAAAATTGGTTCAGTAGTTCAAGAGATTATTTCCTACAAACAAACGAACTCACAAAGTTTTCTTCTTGGTAATATTAGTTTTAGTATTTTATACATTCGCAATAAACATTTACCTTAGTTCCTACTCTATATACTCGCGCTAACATCTGTCTATACAAGTTTATACGGCAGTACAATATCTCACAAATTTTGTAACAGATCTACCCACTTGTGAACATAAAATAAATCATTTTATTTACGCATTATAGAAAGGCACTAGCACCTATAGTACAGGCTTTGCCTAGTTTAGGTGTTAGTATCCACTAATTTTATTAATTATTTTTAGTTATACCTAGTTATTCCGATATCAAAATAAAATATTTTAAAGATATAATTACAATTTAAACAGCTCATCGAGCTCAAATTAAAGCCAGGAGAAGAAATAGCTAAAGTGTAAAGTTACAATATACCTGGCGTCACCAATATCTCTGTGAAATCGTGAAAACATGAACTAACCATCACGCCACGTTGACCGTCAAAATCAGTGAAACTATTCCGACATCAAAATAAAATATTTTAAAGATATTATTACTATTTAAACAGCTCATTAAACTCAAATTAAAACCAGGACAAGTAATAGCTAGAGTATAAAGCTACAACATACCTGGCGTTACCAATATCTCTATGAAATCGTAAATGTATGAACTAGCCATCACGGAGGGCCGCAAAATGCACTAATAATATAAAGCTGAGCCACAACGACGGGGAAATAAGGCCAAACTATATAATATCAATACAAGGAGCGAATCCATGATACTTCATGTGTGTGTGTGAAAATGTTTAAAAACTTAAGTGACTGTAATTCTTCTTTATATAGCTAAATATACATAAGCATAGTTTTTAAATAGTTATATTTTAGGGTCCCGTTTTGTTTTATATCTTGTAGTTTTTTTTTATTTTATTATTTGTACGTATCAACTTTTTTAATTTTGCATTAGATTTAATTTATAATTTCACTATTTTTATACTTTAAATTGTATGTCTCAACCACAACCTGACACGGTGTCGCTAGAGAACCTAATCCAATGCCATAAGTGCCCAGAGCCACGTTTCTTCAAAGGCCATAGGGGCCTAAAAATACATCTAGGTAAGTCACATAAAGAGTCTAATCTATCCAATTCGTTACCTGTCATACAAATAGATCCCGATACAAATTTTAAAACTCCACTTCCTCTTTGTCAATACCTCAGTAACTTAAAAAATGCAGTCCCCTTAATCAAAAGAATTCCCCGTGGTGCCCGCATATCGGTGTGCCAAATTTTTTCAAAATTAATAAAAAATGTGCTAATAAATAATAACCTACAAGCCTGGGAGAACCTTTTATTGCTTCCATATAGTATTTTTCAAATAGACGATACATCTGGAAATCTCACATCCAAAGTTAAAAAACGATGTATAAGTCTTCCGGAACCGAAAACACTACAAAATTTCAATCATACGCAGAACCTTAAGGATTCCTCAAGCCGGCTACGCCGTTTCGTTGAATCCAAAATCTCAGACGGAGATATTAAAGGTGCAGCTCAAATTTTGTTCTCCAGCGATACCGTCGCTCCCAACAATGAGACCACATTGGATGCTTTGATTGACAAACATCCACCTTCAAGTACTGTCCCAAGTAGGGAAACACAGAATGAAAACTTAGTCACCGAGCCGAGGGCTGTTCTCCAGTCTGTTATGTCCTTTAGAGGTGGCTCCGCTGGCGGCCTAGATGGCCTCACTCCGCAACACCTTAAGGATCTGTTGAGTGGGTCTACCGGAGAAGCAGGCGAGACGCTCCTGAAGGATCTAACAGACTTGATGAATTTAATGCTCTCTGGTTCTGTGACAAGTGAAGTTGTGCCAACGCTATATGGTGCGAATTTATGTGCTCTTGTCAAAAAAGACGGTGGTATACGCCCTATAGCGATTGGCACTGTGTACCGTCGCCTCGCAGCCAAAATTTGCTGTCGACAAATAATAGACACGTGCTCCACATATTTCGCCCCAACCCAACTGGGCTTCGGATCAAAAGGTGGCTGCGAGGCGGCGGTTCACGCGCTACGTACCTTTGTCACAAGAAACTGCTGTGAGGCAGTACTTAAGGTTGATGTAAAAAATGCTTTTAATTCAGTAAATAGGGACACCCTGCTTACACGAGTGTATGAAAAATTTCCACAAATATATAATTTTACTTCTCAATGCTATAACAAGGCTACGAATTTAATGTATCAAGGGACACAAATAATTTCAGCAACAGGGTGTCAGCAGGGTGACCCTCTCGGGCCGGCCTTGTTTTCGCTCGCAATCCATCCCATCATTGATAAACTAAATTCAAAATTTAATGTATGGTACTTAGACGATGGCACCCTAGGTGGGGACATTGAGACCATTAAAAATGACTTTCAGTTCCTGTTAGAAGAGTTCTCTAAAATCGGTCTGGTCTTAAATCTATCTAAATGTGAAATTTATATATCTAATAAGTTCAATAATATTGAAAAAATAAAATCAGAGTTCCAAAATATAAATCTAAATTTTAAAATTGTTAATCAAAGTAACCTAACCCTCCTGGGGTGCCCTATCTTCGACGACTCTTTCACATCCTTTGTTGACTCCAAAATTCAAAATTTTCTTTCAAAAACTGCTAATTTAAAAAATATTAATATACATTGCGCATATTTCATTATCAGACATTGTTTGTTTGTGCCAAATTTTACATACACACTTCGTTGCTGCCCGCTGTGGAAACATCCACATCTAGTAAATAATTTAAATAATATTATTCGGCAATCACTTTCATCACTATTCAACATCCCTTTTGATGACCGGTCGTGGGCCCAAGCCACCCTGCCTATAAGGCTCGGCGGCCTGGGAATACGGAAAATTTCGGATATAGCGTTACCCGCCTTCTTGGCCTCAGCGTATAGCACCATGGACCTCATCGGTAAAATATTAAATCCATCACTTAGTGATTTTGAGGTCCCGTGTTTGGTCGAGGCTAAAAATGCGTGGTCACTGGCCTGCCCGAATCAAAATTTACCCGCGAACCTAAAACTCCAGAAGCTTTGGGACGAGCCGCTCAGCCTTATAGCGTATCAGAAACTTCTTTCTTCTTGTATAGGGCAGGCTGAGCGTGCTCGTCTCTTAGCTGTCTCACGTTGGGAGTCAGGTCTCTGGCTACACGCACTGCCCTCGGCGAATCTTGGCACACTTTTAGATGATTCAACCTTTAGAATGTGCGCCAGCATTCGCCTGGGGGCAACCTGCGTGGTCCCTCACCTCTGTCAATGCGGGGACAAGGTGGATCGCTTAGGACACCATGGATTATCCTGCAGCAGAAGCGCCGGTAGAATTTCTCGTCACGCGGCACTGAACGACATTATCCGCCGGGCTCTTGTCACCGCCGGGGTACCTGCCGTTCTGGAACCAAACGGCTTGTGCCGCGACGATGGCAGGAGGCCGGATGGGATGACGTTAGTACCTTGGAAGATGGGTCGCCCCTTAGTGTGGGATGCTACTTGCGTTGACACTCTGGCGGCGTCCCATCTTTCAAGTACGTCCACTACCGCCGGTTCTGCTGCAGCCGAACAGGAGACCCTCAAGCGCCGGAAGTACGCCGCCATCGGCAATTGTTACATATTTGCGGCGTTTGGAGTGGAAACTCTTGGTCCGTGGGGTCCTAGCGCTCTAAAACTTTATCGAGATGTCGCCGAACGCCTAATAGACCTCTCACGCGACCAAAAGGCTGGCGTCTATTTTGCTCAAAGGATAAGCATGGCTATTCAGCGTGGTAACGCCGCCAGCCTTTTGGGAACGTTACCGGTAAGTGACAGTGGTTTGGGACCAATATTTTATTTATAATTTTGAGTTAGGTTTTATATTTTTAAGTTAGGTTTATTTATAGGATATTTTAGTTATACCTAGTTATTAATTACATTTACCTGTTTTATTGTATTAGAACTTTATAGCACCTTCTGTTATTGTTGTTACAATGCTGTGGTACCTAATAAATAATTTTATTATTTTTATTTTGAAAAAAATATTATAATATACCGTTGACGCTAATGCAGGACCTTATAGCTATATTTTTATGTAAGTAATTTTTTTGTTAAAATTGGTTATTTGACATATTACAATAAATTGTAAAATAGTGCCTTTATATACGTGAAGCAAAAACTTTGTACCCCTTTTACGAAAATTGCGCGGACGGAGGAGTATGAAATTTCGCACACTTATAGTTTATATAGAGAGGGTGTGCACAATGCTATTTTTTTTATAAATCATAAAAAATACATTAAATTAATAAATAAAAACATTACACCATGTATTTGCAACACACGCATATATACTCTTTCGTTTATTGTTAAAGTCAAATTAACATTGTATCATTGGCGGAATCTGTGATTATAGAAGTAGTCTTTGACAACAGAACTTTAATGTTTAAAATTTTAGTTTAAATTAATTAGTTCATAAATCCGGTGATAAAACGCAATGTAATAATTATCGTCCAATTAGCCTCTTATCTTGTTTTGCTAAATTATTTGAATCTGTAGTTTACGATTACCTTTATAACCATTTAAAACCCATACTTTCGTCTAATCAACATGGATTTGTTAAAAATAAATCAACTACTACTAACCCTTTAGAATATAAAAATTACATTTGTTCATCATTTGCTACAAACATTCAAGTTGACTCAGTATATACTGACTTTTCTAAAGCTGATAAAGTAGATCATCTCATATTATGCAATAAAATTGAATCACTAGGCATACACGGTAACCTTCTCCGGTGGTTAAAATCTTATCTTAATCGTAGAAGTCAGTTAGTTGCCCTTAAGGGTATTACATCTTCTCCTGTCCTGGTTACTTCTGGAGTACCTCAAGGTTCTCATCTGGGTCCATTGCTATTTGTTGCATTTGTGAATGATTTAGTTGAATGTTTATCTTGTCCAGCACTTCTGTATGCTGATGATCTTAAAATTTATACAACAGTTTCTAGCTTGTATGATGCTATGAAACTCCAGCGAGACCTTGATTATATTTCTAATTGGTGCCAGTCAAATAAAATGTTTCTCAATGTAGATAAATGTCAAATAATCTCATTCACAAATAAAGTTAACAAGATTGAATTTAATTATTCTCTAAATAATCATACATTAAAACGCACCACATCAATAAGAGATCTTGGTATTATCTTTGATGACAAACTTACCTTTAGGGAACACTATGACTACATTGTGAGTAAGGGATCCAGTCTTTTAGGTTTCATATATAGGTCTACTCTTGGCTTTAAGAAACCTACGAGCTTCATTCATTTATACTGCACGTTAATTAGAAGTGTGTTGGAATATAATTCCACTATCTGGTCTCCTCATTATGCATGACACATCGATCGCATTGAACGTGTACAAAAGAAAGCATTGCGAATAGTCTCATACAGATATAATTTAATTCGAACTCTTAAAACGTATCATGACCGACTGAAATATTACTCTCTAACATCCTTAGAAAATCGTAGAAGCACTTCAGACCTTATCTCTCTTCACAATATTTTACATGGACATATTGATTCACCCTATTTAATTTCTTTACTTAACTTCAATACCAATTATCGATGCAGAAAACCAGCAGTTTTTTCCCTTCAAGTGTATCGTAATAATACTTCTTATTTCAATCCATTGGTTCGAATGTGTCGCCTTTATAATGAACTCACCAAATTAAACGCGTTAATTGATATTTTTAATTCTAGTCAGTTTAAGTTTATGAATAATTGTAAAAAAATTCTCTCACACAATCTGTATTAATATCTATTGTCGATTTTTCACTCATTTTTCTTTTTTATTTTTTTTTATATTATTTATAAAATGAATATGAACAACTTTTTTTTTAGTATGTCTACTTTGTCGTTCATTTAATTAGCGCATAGTGTAAAGAAATAAATAAATAAATTATGGTCGAATTTCAACCACTAGGTGACCACTCGTATTTATAATGAAGTGTGAAATTGTTTTATTTATTTGTATTTATCGCGAAAACTTGAGAGAATACTAAATTATGCCAATGTTATTAATATACTGACGTGTGGAATAAATAACACATCATATACAGGGGGCGCTCTACGTCAGCACGAACCAGCTTTACGTCGTTTGCAGGGCGTACGCTATATTTCTCTTCGACGCTATTGGGAGGTATGTAGATGACAGCTTACGATTTGATGTCTTTCTTTAGTATTTTAAATAATTTTCCCAATTTTCTTATGAAAATGTTCTGTGTTGAATACATGGCGGACTAATCAATTTGGCCTAAGAGGATTACTCTGTACATTTATCGTCAATAGCAACTAGAGACTAAACGCGTTTATCGTACGAAGCTTAAATTCGTTTAATAACGCAGTAGTAAACTTAAACCTGGATCTGTATTGCACAAGTGTAAATTGTGTTTAACGCAAGTTGCCTCAAGAATTTTTTGAAAGTACTAATATAATAGCTAAAAAAAATTTATATTAATATGCTTCGATCTTGTGTATGTATGTATATATATATACTTTACCTATATGTGCAGGTGTATTATTAGCACTGTTTAAAATATTGTTGCGACTATATTTTGTATGTCTAATATATACAAAATATAGTTATCTTTTAGAACTGTGAGCCTTCCTAAAATAGAATAAACAAGTAAATACATTTTTAAAAGTTTCATTCCTATTTTTTATTGATTCTTTGAAACTTATTTTGCACTGGGATATATCCGCGACTTCGTCCACGCTTTAATTGAATTTCCCACGGGATTCCCGAAGTAGAAAATAATACACTATTTTAAAAATAAAGCAATTATTTGTAAAAATTATATCGAAATATGTATATAATAATTTTTGTGCACCCGAACAACTAAAAGTCGCTCCTGGAAAAATTACTGCAGAATTCCCAGGATAAATTAAAAATATAACCATATTTTATCCATAAGAGAAACACCTAACATAGCTCGCTCCATATCCATCCACTTAACCCTAAGAAAAAAATCAAAAGAATTTGATAATTATACGGCGTGTGTAATGGTTCATTGCGAAAACGCTTACACAGCTATACTGTGTAAGATCTAACTAGAACCCATAGATAAAAAACTATACTATTCTCGTAATGTATATTTTACGACCGTCATAAAATTGAGCCCAAGGGTAGTTCTGACTCAGCACTTCGGCAGGTTCAAAGTAAAATAGCTTTGCTGTGACATATATAATTTTTAGTATAGTACAGTATCCTCTTTTACAGTGCAGGCTGTCAAACTTTGGAATGCGCTGCCTCTTACTGTCAGAGAGGCCAAAACATCGCATACATTTAAGAACGCACTCAGAAAACACTACTTTTCCTTAAAGAATTATGCCTAATTCTTATATTATAGACCAGTGTTTTTCAACCTTTTTCATGACACGTCCCCTTTAGTATGAAGAAATATTTCGCGACCCCTACCCGTTGCTTTTTTAACCGACTTAAAAAAAAGGAGGAGGTTCTCAATTCGTCGGAATAATTTTTTATATATTTTATTTTGTGACAAATATTCAATCCAAAATTTTTATTCATTTTCATAATCAGGGGTTCGACTAAATACATAATTAAGTACGTAAAACATTTTTTTTTACATCTAATGCGTCGCCATTAGATAACGTAATTTACGCGCATACGTACGACCACGTCGGATGCCGGCCGCCCCGCCCCTGCTCCGCATAAATGAGAAAGCGTTGCTATCGAATAGCTCTTCGTGTATCTAATGCAGAAAAACCTAATACTACTGCCGAAAGTTTGATTTTACCAGCGGCTTTAGATACGGCGGAGATTATGTTTGGCAAACAAGAGGTCGAAAAACTCAAAAGTATACTTCTGTCTAGCAGTACCATTCAATGCGAGATAAGCGATAGGCGACTGATGTTCGTAATCAAGTCATAGAAGAAATAAAAGAAAGTACTTTTGTGTCCGTGCAATTTGATGAATCTAGAGATGTTGCACACACTTTACTGCAGTAGCTTTCCCAACCTATTGCAACTCCGCTACAGAAGCTTCGCGACCCCCCTAAAGAGGCTTCGCGACCCCCCAGGGGGTCGCGACCCACACGTTGAAAAACACTGTTATAGACTATTTAATATATATGTATATATACGTATGTATGGATTTAATTTATAAAGTAGTTTAAGTATGTGTATTTTATTTATAAGTTATGTAATTTAAGTATGTTTATTTATGATATTTGATATTTAATGATTTGCACCACCTACATCGCCAGATTAGATTAAGTTATTCCTTAAGTTTGGTTTCCTGGAAGAGATTGCTTTCAGCGATAAGGCCGCCTTTTGTTTCTACCTTGACAATATTGTAATTGTATATTTTGAATTTGTATATTTGGTGAGCAATAAAGTGTTATCTACTTAGTATCCTGTTTTATCATACACGTTAGATTTCACTCTGTTGCACCCGCCAAAATTTCAAAGCCACGTAGATTTTATACGAGCTGTTATGGCGACCGGGTAAAACCCTTTATAAAAAAGGATGAAACAAAGTTATTATATTTATAAGAAGACCGTCTTGGTGGAGAGCTGGATGAAGACTAATGTGTGATGGATGTGCAAATGGGAGGCTAATATATGAAAGTGATGACCAAACGGAATATTGGGGTGCATATTATATCTATAACAGAGCGAAGTAATAAAAGTACGTTTCAACGGTTTCAAGCTCCGTGTTTAATTTGATTTTTATTTAGAAATGGTTCGTTCGCCAGGTTGGGTATTTGCCTGTCTGGATGGCTACCACCACTAGTCTGGAGTATGCCACTATAACAACCTAGAGTTGTGTTCTGGCATTAGTGACCAGGATCCAGTCTCCCTTAAGAGAGCAGCAGCGCATTTGTAGCACCTTTGGTGTGACAAATGTCCGTAGGCAGTGGTAAACGCTCCCATCAGGTGGGTCTTCTGCATGTCTATAATAGCAAACCGTCCTATGGTAAATTAATAACATAATATATAGTATATGGAGAAAAGTAGACTTCGAAAATAATTAAGTTGTCTGTGGGAGAAATTTCGTTGCCAACAAATCAGTATTCATTTGGTGATTTGGCCTTTTTTCATCAGAAACAGCGCAGCCGTTTTGGACTAGTGCCAAAAACTCACTCAGACGCCTACGCTTTAAATGAATCAGCAATTAGTAGGGACGTAGCCAAGTTAACTAGATTTCGCAGTTTGCTTCTGTTTTGGACTAGTTTATCACGCTGCTTCGCCCCCGCAAATATGTATTATTTATAAATGAAGAATTAATCTATCAATACTATCCGAAGAGAAGGGATGAAAGTCACGTGACAAAAAAGTTGAACTACAAGATGGATGACTACAAATATAAAGGCAGACCAAAAAAGGGATGGATGGATTGTGTCAAGGATGATGTGATGATTTGTGGTGTCACAGAAGTCGCATTTTGTTATGTTTGCTGGTATGTAAACTGGCAAGCCGACTACCTGGTGGTAGGTGGCTATCGTCGCCCATAGACATCTGCAACACTAAGGGAGCAGATACGTTGCCAACGTTAAGACTTTAAGTATCTGTTCAAGCGCTTTTTAAAGAGCCCCATATTGTTGCGCTCTGGGAAAACCGCGGGAGGGCGTTCATTCCATAACTTATTTACATGACATACAGGAGTGTCGGCCACGTACCGTAGAGGACTTCCAAGTGACTAGGAAGTGTGGATGAACACCCACCAAATCAAACGCATGTCAGAATAGAGGAGTCTGGAAGGAGAACACATATTGTGTCGACCCCAAATTATTTGGATGTAGTGAAAGAAAAGAGAAACTACCTGTAGATTATAATGCATTTGTTCACTTACTCTCTCTTTTATATAAAATCCTTTGCATCTTTCTCATTCCCGTTATTTGCGCTCTAGCAATAATCTCTCCTTAATGGCACCTGTACACACTTTTTCCTTCGTGGATATCTCTTTCAGGATACAGGTTGTCCATATATGGTCCCCCTTAGGGGTTACGACCCACAGATAGAAAAACAATGATATAGATCAAAATCAAATAATTAAAATTTTGAAAATTCCAACTCCAAGATTAATCTTAACATAAAAACTTTTTCGCTACTTGTTACGAGCTACGCCGTTGCGTAGCTCGGGAAGGCTACGCTGCTACGAGCGAGAATCATTGTGAAACAAAACGTGACGTCTCTTAGCCAGTGTTAACGTCAAAACTTCCACGTCGTCTTGAATTAACTTAATTTGAAATAAAGTTACTTATTTTCTTTTCAAGTTAGCCGGATTTTGAAGTGGCGTAGCACGTTGCATACTCAAGTAGCATCGTAGGAAGGTAGCATTGTTTTGAGTGCAACGAAATCTTGCAACTCCTTAAAAAGAATTTTATTCGTCCCTTAATATTGTTAATGTTTGCGACTAACGCAATTTCTTCATTTCGTAAAACCTCATTACATCATAACACAAAATTATCTCTACAGTCATACAGAAGTCCGTCAAAGAAGCCAAAAAACTGATTCAGATATGGCTAAGCAGTTTAACTTACGACGCTACTGAAAATGTCCTAAAAATCACCGTCTGAAATAGTGTGATACGAAAATGCGTAAACACACACATACACACGTATACACACACACACACATACACACATACACACACACCAACACACACATCTGCCCGCTGGAGCTTTTAACATCGACTTTGGTCTCCAAAATACAGGCTTCGCCTAGTTTGGGACCAACAGGTAATGTTATAAATAATGTAAATGACTTTCTGGCAATAAAGATTATCATTATTTTTTTTTTTTATATACAGTTTACAGTTGTCCCCCCTGCTCGAAACTCGACCATAATAATTAATGTCAAAGACTATACGTCTATAATCAGATTTTTACAAGGCAACAATAAACAGAAGCGTACATATGCGTGTGTATGTCAAATACATGGTATTTTTTTATTACATTAATTCATTAACAAAAAAACATTTGTGTCTCAAATATACATACATAGTCATAATTACAATTATAATTTTTTTTTAATTTACAATAAACATTGTTAACTTTACAAAAAATATGTCACTCGAAAGGTATTTTATAATCATATTATTATTATTTAAGCACAAAAATAATCGTCAACTGAATAGAAAGCTTGTTTAAGGAGGAATGCTTTAGGTAGTGTGTGTAATGTAGTTTTTATTAATTTAATGTATTTTTATGCATCATTTAAAAAAATATAAGTAATCTGCACTTAAACCATAAAGTGTGTGAAATTGCAAACTCTTCCGTCCGCGCAATTTTCGTTAAAAGGGGGTACCTACAAAGTTTTACCTTTACGTATTAATATATATATAATTTAAATACATAAAAAGCTGTGAAATCATAAAATATACGTACAGTTATCAAAACAGAGTTTAATTTTATATTGTTACGACTTAGACGCCGACAAATACAAATACACACCTGCATACCTGTAGAAACACATTTTACTACCTTTCGGAATTTCGTCTTCTATTGCTTACTTAGTGTTTAAAATTTGTGATTAATAAAACAGCCCATTGAGTATTGTAATCTTTTACGGCTTATTGTTGTATTGTGATATAAGTATAGTAGCCAGGTGTCTCGGATTTAAAGAACAACCTGATTGTAGGAAATTCCACGCGGCTGGGCAGACTTATTGTATATGTGCAGTATAAAGCAATGCCCCAATTGAGAGATTAGGCAGTCGAGCGATAACCACGAGCGAAGCAAGACTTGTAGACATTCGGTAATCTATTTTGCGCGTATTATTGAATTACGACTTCTGCATTACGTTTGGATTTGTTGTGTTCGGTTATATTTGTACCGATGTTATACGTGTTTGTATAGTTCTAATAAATTGTATAATAATTCCAACGCCATTTTAATTCGAGTCCAGCAAGTCGTAAAAAAATATTAACAAAACAGTTAAATAATTTATTTTGTTTTCGGCATTAAACCTTGTTTTTTACTAATGTCAAAACGAATGGTTTTCATTACCGACGGTTAGAATATTACCGCCCGGTAACTCTACTAATGTTTCTACAATGAACTGTTAGCTAGTTACTCATGAAACTACCATCTACTGATGGAAGGGATTTTCTAACTAATCGGTAGACTTTTGTATGATAAAAAATGATAAAAAAAGCAATTTTATTATCACCCGATTTCGGTCGGTCGCCGGTTTATTTGTCGTGATTAATATGTGTATTAAAATTAAATTAAACTATTTTTTTACTCCTATTTTTGACTTGTGCTTAATTCTTAGAGTTCTCATCTCATACATCCGTGCTGGTCCATAGAAATGGTTCTATCGTCTTATAACCCAAATTGGAAAATTACTGTAAGGGATTGTATTCACTCACGATTCATACATAATCTCCTGTTAATGTCACCTGCACACTTTCAACGTTTTATTCTTATTCCTTAACCATGCAGGCTGTCTTACTTTAGAACTCTTTGCCCACTGACGTCAGAAAGGCTCTCTTTTGCCATATTTAAAAATTCACTTAGAAATCATTATGTTAGTCTTACACAATAATGTATGTGCTAGCTGCTGTCCCATGTATGTCATTTTTATTTATTTTTCCTTTGTTGCATTATAATACTAATTATAGATAATTTAAAATTTCTTTTAAGACAGATTGCCTGGAAGAGATCGCTTTTAACGATAAGGCCGCCTTTTGTTTTATCAAGTAACTATTGTCTTGTGCATTTTTTTTTGTAATTTTTTAAATGGCAGTCGTAATCACTAATACTATCTCTATACATACCGAATGTTCTCGAAGCATGAAAGTGACATATCATCCATCAAACATGACGTGATGGGGAAGAGTGGGGAGGTGCAAAGGGGTGGGAGTGGTCTAGACGGTCCCTGCATTTTATGACCTTGCGTCGGCACTTCTCGCATCGTAAATGGTCTTCCTTCAATGCTTTATATTTTGAGTGGGTGCCGAAATACTGCAATACTCTGAATGAAAATTGAGAAAGTTTGCACGCAGCTGTGCTTCCTTTAGTGCGTACATCTGTCTGTCTGTCGGTTTGGTTTTGAAACGACTGGGTCTTTAGTAATTTTTTAAATAGGGTGAAAGTGAGGGACATTTTCGATTAACACACGTTACAACATTTTTGAAATGTAACAGTTTATTTTTTTCTGAATATTAAAAAAAAATAACAATAGAATTACGAATGTTCAAGATAGGCTATACTTCAAAACCATTTGCACATATATCTAATATATAAAATTCTCGTGTCACAGTTTTCGTTGCCATACTCCTCCGAAACGGCTTGACCGATTTTGATGAAATTTTTTGGGCTTATCCGGTATCTATGAGAATCGGCCAACATCTATTTTCCATCCCCCTAAATATTAGGGGTAGTCCACCCCTAATTTTTTTTTTAGACAAAATTTTTAATTTCTACTTTTTATGATACAGCATTAAAAGATCCATACAACCCTAAATTTTCAACCCCTATGATCAACCCCTATTTTTTACCGGGCAGGACGACGTCTGCCGGGACAGCTAGTTTATATATAGAAATGAATATGGGATATAGGTCAAATTTCTGTGAAATCATGTAATTTTAACAAGTTATAAAAGAGAGGTTCTTAATTCGTCGTATAAATATTTTTTTTGAATTGAAATTCTTTAGAATCGTGAGATTAAAAAGAGATAAACCCATTACATACAACCTTATTTAGTTAGAAATAAAACACATTTATCTTTACCCGTTAGTATTAATAAACAATTTAAATAAAACTTAAAATATTTCAACTGAATTTAGCTCTATCTACTTGAGGCAGATATGGAAAGAAATTGTGATCGTAAAGTTCCAATGAATTTTGAACTTTATGCTAGTGATTTAAAGTGTAATTTAGATTGAATTATTACGAATTAGAGTCTAAACACCTACGGCCTTACTTATAATAATTTTTTCACTTATAAACGTGTATTGCCTGTTGTTTACCTAAGAGGACCACAGATAAACAAAATTTAAATGATTAATGTAGGCTGTTCCCAAAATATTCGACTAAAGAGGAGTTTATGGGTTTTCATTAATCAGTTGCTGAGCAGTTACTTAAAATTTAATAAACGTTTAAGTTAGGCCACTAAGAATTAATTCTTATTGTCTGAAACTTCACTTATACCATGTGTCAACTGCTCACAGACATAAATTTTATTGTTATTCGATAACACATACGTAGCTTAAAGTAAAAAAATATAAAAAAAACTAGCTGTCCCGGCAGACGTCGTCCTGCCCGGTAAAAAATAGGGGTTGATCGAAGAGGGTTGAAAATCTTTGTATGTTGTATCATAAAAAAATAGAAATTAAAAATTTTGTCTAAAAAATAATAAAAAAATTAGGGGTGGACTACCCCTAACATTTAGGGGGATGAAAAATAGATGTTGGCCGATTCTCATAGATACCGGATAAGCACAAAAAATTTCATCAAAATCGGAGGTGTATGGCAACGAAAACTGTGACACGAGAATTTTATATATTAGATTGCAAAAAGGCACCCATTTGAAAAGTCGAACCAAAAAAAAATACATTTTGCAAAATTGTTTTTTTTATGTATTACTTGGCATCGAAGTTAAATGTTGTTTGTTTTAGTTAATCTTGAAATTGGTTTCATTCTTACTAGATTTTTTATGTTATTTAATAGTAAGTTTTGTTCAATGTCAATTCAAAGTACGTAAATTTTGAAAATTGATTTTTTGAAAAATATGATAACAAGTGTTTAGCGAACTCCACTTAGTTAGCACCTTTAATGTTTTTTTGTAAGGCATAAATGAAATCTACCCTAAATAGACAAAAAATTATAACCCTTCTCTAACGTGACCTTTAGATGAATGGGTATCCCATATTTCTCGAGTACTCCCACACGCTATCATTAATTATACCGCTTTTTACTTATCCGTTGTCACTTGAGAACTGCAAGAAAAACAACACATATTGCTTTCTCTTTCACCTCTATTGCTCTATCCTTTTCTTACAGACCCAGTACCCATATGCTTGAAATGATGGTGGATGAATATTGGGTGTAAAGCTGTCACAGATTATTATATTCTTGCTTTTGAAGCTTTGTTATTTGAACATATTTTTTAGTAAAGTCAAATATGTATAGGAAATAAATGTAATAAAGTTCATTTTTGCGCAATCACACAACAACATTATGTGAAGTTACTTTCTGATTTTTTGGTGCAGCAGCGATCCGGTATTCTCGGTCTAAATGGTACTGAAAGCTTACCGACCTATTTTCTATGAGCGTTTCTTGATTCTCAGTGATTCTCATTTCTTATTCTGCTACCGCACCAATATTCCGATAAAACTTATAGTTTAGTTTAATCGATTGAGTAATGTATGATGTCCGATATCAACTATTTTTTTTATTACATTATCATCAAATGTTCATGGAACTACTAAAACCAGTTTGATAGATTCCAAGATTCCAAATGCTTTATGGGTTGCCAACTATTTTTGAGAAATATAACGTATTACACTTTTTAAATAGGAAAAACTAAAGTATTTGATAGAAAATAAGTGTTTATTCAAAATTTTGTTTACTTCTTGTCTTGGAGACTCTATTTTTGTGTGCTTTTAGCGCACACTAAGAACTTTTCACTATCTTTAATTTTTTGGAAGCTCATTCCCAATTTAAATAAACAAACAATTCCCGTTTTTTGTTGTTAAATTTACAGATGTCCTGTTCCATTCTTCTCGCCATTTTACATTAATTACTGAATAAACTCATTCAGTGAAAGCTGGATCGATAATAGTTCAGTAATTATCCCTATAAGTATTTCATTTAACGCATAAAGGTAGATATTGGAAATAGAGAATTTTCAGATACTTCATTTTTATGCAAATGTATAAAGTATATTTACCAGGATACGTTATTATAAAGTATGGAAGGTTGGCAACCCTCTTTATACAGCGACCGGACTATAGTTTTAAACCTTCTCCTAAATCCTCGAGAGCTGATCTTCCAATCAAGCTACGCGACCTAGTTCTTTCAGGAGAGACAGTAAATAAACTAGTTACGAGAAACGCAACATACATACGAAATGAGTTACGTGTGTGTACAGGGAATGAACTCAGTCTCGGCTAATAAAGTTCCTTTATCAACACACCGGGCACGTGACTGCCGACGCCTTTACTCGCTACACACGGACAAAAAGTATCGCGAACATAGGGTCCTCCAGCATCTGTGGAGCGGCGGATCCAAACCCCGCTGACGAAGTGCGTTTGCCTCTCCCGGGGCATTCTCAAGCATTGATGCGCAGGATCAGCGTGGGCGTAACTACGTTCAAGTCTCACACTTTTCCTACCATAAGCGCGAGGCAGATGGGAGGAGGGTGGTTTAAGTGGAGTATCTATTGAGTAGTCGACACAAGCCGGCAATTGACTATGCTATCGCCATCTTCAGTGGATTACTCTCATTGCTTTGTTCTAATCCCGGTAAAGGACCCGGTAGAGTACGAAATGTATTTCCCTTGCCTCAAAAACAAAAGCATAATGTCATGACATAAGTGGATGAAGGTGATAAGTCGCATAATTCGAATTCTGAGTAAATCGAGATAAAAGTTTTACTTTTATTTGAAACTGAACTGAATTTAACACCTTTTTCAACTTTTTATTTTTTAAATATTCCTTATATCTATGGTCTAAGGTATCTAAGTCATTTGATATCGACTTATAAAATTAATCTACGCAAAAAAGCAAAAAACCGAATATGCGACATATTACCTTCATCCACTCACGTCTTCAATTACTTGTATGAATGAATGAGTCTTTATTTGTAAAATATTAGGTAATAGTGGTACAAAAGATGGTAACTAAGTCTAATGGTCTCACTGTATGAGACCTACACATGGTTTTTTATTGCATAATCTCAGCAGATAGGCATATGGCCCACTTGATGGAAAGCGGTTGCCATCACCTATGAACATTTGCAACACCAAAGGGTGTTACAAACGCTCTCTTAAGGGAAACTGGAACCTGGTCACTAATGCCGAAACACCAGTTAAGGCTGTTATGGCGGCGTACTCTAGATCAGCGGTGGTAGCCAACCAGTCGGGCATATACCCTACCACCTGGCTGTGGGTTGTTTTATCGCCTCTTACGACAGGCCGCCTGGCCGCAGGAAATTGTATTCTTTCTCCATTCCTGCACTCATGAATCATGGTCATACAAAAAATCGAGTAAGCGTTCTATCGATCGTCAATCTAAAAGCAATTACTATTTTTTTTAAATGTTATAAACAAAATTAATTAATTGGTTTTATTAAAATACAGAAATAAAACATTGTCAAGAAAACGAAACAAATTAAATGTCAACAGTGAAAAAATATGTATTAAAATGTTTAAAATGTGTGTGGACTGTAGATCCATATGTGCTGGTTCAGATCCGATTCGAAGGACCATGTTCAAAACTTATATTTTAGCAGACTGTATTTAGCTGGTGTATGCGCGTACATATATAAAATTAAAACTGCACTCACTTGGACTATAGTTTGTATTATCTGAATAGCAGATAATAAATATTTTACATCAACAGTTCAATAGCAACTGACTCAAATTATTAGACACAATGACATGGTCTTAATATAAAATATTTAGGATTCTATGCCGCTGGCTGTCGTACTTAAGAAAATCATTAACTGAGTGTATCATTTTCTCCAGATACCATGTAAACAGTCTATATTTGATGGTGATATATAAATAAAAATGTTTTACACCCAGTGAAATAGCACAGGTACGCCTGTCAAATATGTTACAGCAATAACGTTCCACGCAAGAACTGCTCAAATCCTTTTACACGGCACTTTGAGAGATTTATGCGTGATTATTATTTTATTGACGCCTAGCGAAGTAGACATGGCTAGTATAATGTAAAAAATGTTCGTAGCATTTGTTATCGATCCTTGGGGATAGTGTGTGATGATTATGACATAACCGTTTTAGGTTTCGTAGTCCTAAGCACTAAATCGGAGTATCTCGTCCCAAGTCCGCACTATCGCCACCCATCCAAATGATTTATGGACTTGCACTGAGATGTTTTACGCTTTTTAACATTCGACATATTCTGCTACTTTATGTCTTAGGTTAATTGTCAGTTACTGATTGTTGTTTATTAATTAATGGTTTATTTATATGTAACTAGTTGTCGCTCGTGCTCGAAGTCCGACCATAATAATTAATGTTATTTACTATCAAATATATAAGATTCTGGTGTCGCGGTGTGTGTAGTAAAACTCCTCCGAAACGGCTTGACCGATTCTCATGAAATTTTGTGTGCATATTGGGTAGATCTGTGAATCGGATAACATCTATTTTTCATCCCCCTAAATGTTAAGGGTAGTCCACCCCTAATTATGTTTAATTTTTAGATTGTTTTACTTTTTTATGATACAGCATCAAAAATACACACAACCCTAAATTGTCAACCCTCTACGATCAACCCCTATTTTTTATTTGTTAAATATCGATTGCAGCTTTTCCGGGCAGGACGACGTCTGCCGGGACAGTTAGTACTTCTATAATCATACATTTCGCCAAGGAAACACTGTTACTTTGACTTTAACCAAAACAAAAGAGTATATATGCTTATGTGTGTCAAATACATCATAGTCTATGTAATGTTTTTTTAGTGATTTAATGTATTTTTTATGCATAATAAAACAAAAAGCATTCGTCGATTCTTCTATATACGTGGGTGGTCTGGAAAGTTTCCGACCTAACCAAGATACAAGACATTTTTTCAGATTTTTTAATTTAATTTTTCAACATAGTGTCCTTGTAACTCTACACACTTCTCCCTACTGCCATCTCTGTAACCCGTCCAAATAGCACGCGGCTTTTTTTTCTGCAAAATAATTGTTCAAGAAGGTGATTGCCACTTCATTTGACGAAAATCTCTGTCCTCCAAGTGCTATTTTTAGATGAGGGAACAAAATGAAGTCCCTTGGGCTAGATCTGGCGAGTAAGGCGGATGGACAAGAAGTTCAAACCGTAATTCGTGGATTTTCGCCATGGCAACCGCTGAGATGTGATTTTCTTCACAGGATTTTCTTTTTCTGCAAATGTGGCCATTTTTCCGCAATTTCTGCCTTCAGCCTGTTAAGTAATGATCCGGAGTATGCTCCTGTAATGGTTTTTTGCTTTTTGAAGACAATCGATTAAAATAACTCCATAAATATCCCAAAACAGTCGCCATCACTTTCCCAACCGAAAAAATAGTTTTTGCTTTTTTTGGACCAGGTTCCCCCTTCGCAGGTCACAGTTTGGACTGTATTTTTGTTTCGAGCGTATAATGGTGCATCCAAGTTTCAGCTCCAGTAATGAATCGGCTCCAAAACTCGGATTTATTAACTTCGGATAAACGAGTGTGGCATACAAATACTGACAGACGAACTTGATGATTTCAAAACGTCCCGTATTTCTCAAAATAGCTACGGAACTCAAAAAGTCTAATGCGAGACAAAATCAGTGCTACCAACAACACAAAAAGGCGAATGAAAGAGTATAAACTCAGGTTAGTGTCACTGAAAGACAGGGTGACAATAAAATGTTTGCGGTTTTAAAGGACGGAAAAATTCAGTGAGCTCCACGAACACGCGCCGGGTGACCATAAATTCCGATTTGGAGGCGTGGTCCTCTTGCAAAGGTTTTAATATAATAGATTGATGACTCTTTCTTTAAATATTTATTTTCTTTCTTTACAAGATATCCTTATTAATATTATTGTTGGATCCTCACAATTTATGCTGATGAGGGTAGTTTCGTGTCGCTGGCTTTCGGATTCTCCGCCATTGCCTGGTGGCAAGGAAGGTCTCCAACGCACGCGAGGTCAGTCTGGACGTTCGACATTTTCTCCATGCTTAAGAGCAAGTGAACGTTTCACTTCCAATTCTTCAATATCTCATTGAACTTTATACAAGCCGTGTTTGCTCTTTAGACTTGTTAGTGCTGTGCACTCTCAGGAGTTGTGTAGCTGCCCCATTGGAAGTGGATTCCGAGGTAAACCGCATTGGTTTTTGTGCATTATTTGACATACCATACCTCTTACTTTCATACATATATTCCCTTAACACGTTCGCGTGAGCAACGTCTTATGGCGTCGTGTTGAGCTATTTATGAAACGGCGCAACGTCATATGACGTCCTGTACTTTGTTGTATTTATTTCGGCGGAACGTTATATTACGTCTAACATAAGGGTGAATTCTTATGACGGAACTCCTTAGCGCCGCAATACACTAAATTTCGTAGTATATACCGCCGCGTGACTTTCAAAAGTTATTTTCACGGATATATTTGTTAAATATAACCCCAAGTCCAACATTTGCCAAAATCATGGCATTAAGAGCTCAGGTGAAGTTTCAAGGAAGCGATCGTAAAAAAGTTGGCAATTTCTGCACACGTCCCTACCCCCCATTTCCTCCCATGTGCAGTGAACACCCCTTTACTTGCTGCACGGCGCTTGTTTAACATCCTGTTTATTGCTGTTATATTTTGAAAATTAGTAAAATTGGACGATGGTGTGTAAGAAGTTTATACGTAGCTTGTTTTTTGTTTTTCTGTTTTATATACCACTAGTATTTACCTGTGACTTCGTCTACTTATACGAATGGAAGAACAAGGGTATTATGATAGGAACCGAATCAAAGACAAAATGACATCATGGTTTTTATAGTTCTGTGGTAGTTTTGACAAATAGGGAACTTTTTAGTGAAAGTTAGTAGTTAAGATTTAGTGATAACTATGGACTATCATTTTACAGAAAAAACAGCACTGGGCAATTTAGATGGGAATGTACTCCTCACTTTCACGTCGTGTTCACTTCAGATCACTTGTTGTTTTTTTATAGTACTTAATTTGTTGTGTATGTATTTATTGTATTATATGATTACGACCTAGGCGCCAACAAAGACAAATTCACACCTGCATACCTGTAGAATAAGATTTTATTACTTTCGGCATTTGGACGTCTTTTGTTTACTTTGTGTTTAAAATTTGTGATTAGATAACAGCCCATTGTGTATTGTAATCTTTTATGGCAACATTAGCCAGGTGTGTCGGATTTAAAGTACAAACTGATTCTAGGAATTTCGGTCCACGCGGCCGGGAGACATATTACATCTGTGCAGTATAAAGCAATGCCTCGATTGAGGGACGAGGTAGTCGAGCGATAACTACGAGCGAAGAAAAACTTATGTACATTCGATAATCTATTTAGTGACGGACTTTGAGCGTGTATTGAATTACGACCTTCTCCATTACGTTTGGAATTGTTGTGTTCGGTTATATCTGTAACTGGATCCTGCTCAAAAAGCAATACCTTACCACATGGCTGGGAGTTGTTTTGTGGAAAAGTTCTTATTCCAAGGTAAATACTATTTATCAAATAGTAAATAAACCTTTTGAAATTTCTTGTAACTTGCAAACGCGCTATCGGAGCTTGAAACTAAATCACGTGTGGGATCCTTCACGCCCCTAATCTTACTATCAGCTCTGACCCGCATCAACGGAGACATGGAAAATAGCCTAACTTATATTATCACATTTTTCTATCTTTCTAAACGGCCAAAGGCGTGTGTATGATTAAGAAGTATATTTAAAATAAAAAAATTAAATGCTTCTGAATATTATATGAAGAATATCACTTCATTAGATAGATACGAAGAGTGTTAGAAGGCATTAAAAGAAACAATTGTTGCAACAGCAAGAGATCTATGAACCTGTTCTATACTTGCTTATGTTCCTTTTTATAGTATTATGCTCTTTTGTCTTTATTAAGAAATGAACTAAACTTATTAAATTAAAGTGTATTTCTTAACGCAACAGAAATGAATTCGATTTGATTATTGAAATAACCCAAAAGGCGTAAAATGAAACAATAGCAAATAATTTAAGCTTTTTTAACATGATTAAAATACAACAATTTAAAACTGTCACAAAATACCACTACCGGGTTGTGAAATACGCACCAAGGTCTATATAAGCAGTGAAGCTCCGATCCATAGATAATACACTATATATAAAATAAATCTCTGCAATAAAATATCAAATGTCACTTACCCTGTCCGACCAAAAACCATATCTACTATTACATGCTATTACTGAACTCAAAAAATAGCATTCTATTGGTAATCTAAAAGTAATATTACAGATTGTTTAAGCTTATTTATTTTTAAATTTATGTACAGCACAACGATATTCTTCAGTTCCAGCAGTTTTTAGAAAGTCAAGTCTCAAATCGTAGTTATTTATTTATTTAGGTTTATGACTTGGCAGCTCGACCTTTAAGCCAGATCTAAGTTTAAATAATTATATAGTTTCTTCATAATTATATAATTGTCAAGGAAGCAAGTGAGGTGTGTATGAATAAGCCTAAATGGCGCTCTGTTGTTCGTGCCTACTCCGCAAGGAACCTGGCGTGAAGTTATGTATGTATATAGTTTCTTCATTTTCTTGAGCCTATGTGTAGCACAGCTGAACTGTAGGTTATCGGCTGGTGCCATTCAACGGAGTTCTTGTCACAACTCTAAAGGCCACATTTGACAATACAGTTCACATTTCTCACAAAACACATAACCTCTACTCAAAAACTATCAATATCCTACAACTATTGTTCATTTTAGAGTAATTTTACACATTTTTAGAAAATAAAACTGTACAGCACAACAACTCCTTTCAGTTCCCGCCAAAAACTCCTCAAATCATAGACAACAAAAGATACCACAGATTATTTAAATATATTCAAGAAAGTTTTTTCATAAATTCCAAATTCAAAAAATTTCGCCCCGCGGTCCACACGTGACGCCATTCATGAATTCGAATTTGGAATTGCAAAGTTTAAAACTTGACGTCGCGTCGCGTCGCTGAATCGAAAACTGCGAACTCATACTTTATTTGGAAAACGTTCCATTTTTCGCAGAACGCTAGGATTTTTGATGACTATTGCGCTTTTTCGTTTGGTGATTGGACTCGAAATTGCTAGTAAAACCTTGGAGTTTGTTGGATATATAATAGATAGATAGATAGATAACTCTTTATACCAAACCATAGATAAAAAGAAATAGAAAAATACTAGAGATAATATAACTCTTCCAGGCAACCCTTGGCAGGGCTTAATGGATTTTTAATACTGACTTATGGCAACATCTATTTATATAACCTTTTTGTCAACCCTACTAAACATCGACTCTTAACTTCGTGAGGCGATCGGCATACCTTCTGCGCACAGGAAGTGGTACCATAGACCATTTATAGCTATATATAAAGCTTATTCTATTAGATCAAATCTGTCGCAAAAAGTTGATTTGAAAATCAACATGACAAAATAATAAAAATTTAAATCCAGATCATTGTAAGATGCAAGCTTTTTAGTCTCTGTGCGACTTATTTGGATATTAATCGAACAATATTCACCAAATAACAAAATAATTTGATGTTCCACACGAGTTATTCCGCTTCAATTCATTGTTAAACTATAATAACATCAGTAATTATAAGTGCCTGACAAAATTATCGCGGCAATGTTGCATTAACGTCATTAAGCTCGTATTCATTGAATAGGCATTTCGTATCATATTAACCGTTGATTTAATTGATCAGTACTACATCCCGGCTGTTATTAGTTAATTATTATGTCTTTGACTGTAATTAGTATTGCTAATATTCTCAATTATAAGATAGCACAGTATAGTTCAAAAGGTAATTTAGACAGAATATTAGAAGGTTTGATACCTGGTAGTAACGTGCCTATCTTATATAAAAGAAAGTCGTGTTAGTTACACTATTTATAACTCAAGAACGGCTATACCGATTTGGCTGAACGTTGGCGGGGAGGTAGCTTAGAACCAGGAGACGGACATAGGATACTTTTTATCCCGTCGGAACCGGTAGGTGGCGCTGAGATCGGGTTCTAGAATCCTCCTAATCACCGGGAGCGATTTTGGTGATTTTGTTTTGTGTGTTTGAGTGGGTTCCTCGAGTGTTTAAATCCACAATTGGAACCGGAAGGTGGCGCTGGGATCAGTTTTAAGGAATATTGTTAGTTCTTTGTTAAATAATATAAAGTGGAAAATCTAACCCAATTAATAAAATAGTCGTTAATCAGATCTTGAATAACAGTAACAATGCAGGGAGCATTGTTACTATTGTTCATACTACCGTAATCTTCTTCCTCTTGATTTTTCATTGACGGGTGCAACTTTTAAAGATCCTCTTATGTACTCATTTCTCACCTTATCTCTATCTATCTACGTAATGTGACTGTAGGAAGTAGCTCTTTTTTACTTAACCGTGCAAAAACGGAGAAAAAATGTAATTTCCTGCGGCTAGATGGCCTGTCATAAGAGGCGACAAAACATTCCACAGCCAGGTGTTAGGGCGTTTGCCCGTCTGGATGGCTACAACCCCTGGCTTAGAGCATGTCGCCACAAAAACCTTGAATTGCATTCCCGCATTAGTGGCCAGGATCCAATCTTCCTTTAGAGAGCAGCAGTACATTTGTAGCACCTTTGGTGTTGCAAGTGTCCATAGGCGATGACCGCTTTCCAGCAGGTGGGCCGTCTGCCGGCCTGCTGAATTCTGAATTTAGTTTTTCAGTGTAAAAGTATCTAAATGACGGTGAAATCTGCTTAGAAACCGTTGCATGGTTTAGGAGTTAGTGGATATTCAGTCAGAAGGACAGACGCGACAAGCGGCTTTGTTTTATCCTATGTAAGTAAATGACTAGATAGTAACATATAAATCAGATAAATATTAAACTTATGAATCATAGTAATTCTTTAGTTTCCGTTCTCTTGACTCACTTGATTGCGACATAAGGAAAGTTGTTATTAGTCACATGGGGAAAGAAACAGGGTTTTTTTAATGTGTTCCAAATAAAAAAATACCATTACCTATGGACACTTGCAACACCAAAGGTGCTGCTGCTCCTTAAAAGGAAACAGGAGCCTGGCTAATATTGCCAGAACACAACTCAAGGATGTTATGGCGGCATACTCTAGTCCAGAAGTGGTAGCCATCCAGGCGGACAAATGCCCTACCACCCGGCTGTGGGTAGTTTGGTCGTAGCTTACGACAGGCCGCCCGAACGCAGGAAATTGTATTCCTGCTCTGTTCTTGCACGGACTCATAATAAGTCTACTTAAGTTATGGAAATAATTATGAGTAACTTAACAATAACGGTTTAATTCATATCAACCTTAAACAAGCCACAAAAAAACAACAACTTCTTAATCACAATAGTTATGCCACCCACGGTGAAAACCAATTAAATTAAATTATAATCAACGTATAGATACGTGAAAGGAGTAATTACAAAAAAAACAACAGAAAACAGTAATATCATAATTGAATAGAAACAAAAGATAAGTACCTAAAAATAAACCTAAATATAGCACTTATTATATACATTATCAAAAAGAAAAACAAACAATACAATTTCCTGCGTTGGGGCGCCTGTCGTAAGAGGCGACAAAAGACCCACAGCCAGGTGGTAGAGTATTTGCCCGATTGACTGGTCGGATGGCTACCACCCCTGGTCTAAAGTATGTCGCCATAACAACCTTTAGTTGAGTTCCAGCATTAGTGACCAGGTTCCAGTCGCAAAGCATTTGTAGCACCTTTGGTGTTGCAAATGTCCGTAGGCAATGGTAACCACTTTCCATCAAGAGGGCTGTCTGCCTGTCTGCTGAACCCCTGCAATAAAAAAACAATGTTACATGTGAAACATTCTTCTTTTAAATAAATCGGAAACGGCGGATTTAATTGTAATTATCCAAATAATAACCTGCGTTGTCGTATTTATCAAATGAGGCGATCATATTACCTTATGCAATACTATTCGATTTAACAAAACGAATAGATACTCGATAATTACAAAATCGATGTTGTATCGATATACAACGCCTGTGTGTGTTATATTAAACTTTTAATCCGGCTGGAGCTGGAGCGGAGCGGATGAAAGTGGATTTGGGCGTTAGTGTTGCCAGTGTTTTAATTGTATCGGCATTTATGGGAAATTTAAATTATGGCCTCACATTGGAGTTAGTATTACCTTCCTACGTAGAAGTGTAAACCTGGTAAAGCCAAGCTGGAATCATTATCTCGTTTCTAGCTCTTAAAGCCGGCTCGATGGGTTTGATACCACGCTATCATGAGTATCAGCGTAAAGCGTGATAATCAAACAAACAATCGTGTTTCAGACAATGAGTGAGGCCCACTTCCTTTTCCTCTTATACTATCTTCCCTATCTCATCCCTCAGTTCCAGTCAATCTCTCTGGAAAATCAGTTCCCTAATCAGAAAAAATCAACACCATCCCATTCGTTCCTTTTGAATCCTCTTATTCCTTGTACCCCACCCGTCCAGCCCCATCCTTTCTATCTTATTCCAGAAGCTGGATATAAGATAGTACTCGGCTGATTTTACAAAATAATAGCTGTCCCGGCAGACGTCGTCCTGCCCGGTAAAAAATAGGGGTTGATCGTAGAGGGTTGAAAATTTAGGGTTGTATGTATCTTTTAATGCTGTATCATAAAAAAATAGAAATTAATAATTTTGTCTAAAAAATAAAAAAAATATTTAGGGGTGGACTACCCCTAACATTTAGGGGGATGAAAAATAGATGTTGGCCGATTCTCAGACCTACCCAATATGCATACAAAATTTCATGAGAATCGGTCAAGCCGTTTCGGAGTAGTATGGCAACGAAAACTGTGACACGAGAATTTTATATATTAGATTTCACCGTCGTTGATTCTGTATGAATGAGCCTCTTGTTAATGGGTGTGAGCATCAAACTTTGGCCATTCTGGCAACCTTACCGTTAATAAACTTTTTAAACCAAGTCTATTTTCGAAAAATATTTTAGGCCATTTTTAACAAAAGACCGTGTGCTATTTGGACTCCCAAGCTTTGTATCTTCCAACTTTTAAAATAAATTTAGTTTTTTGGATACAATTTAATTTACCACTGATAGGAACTAAAGGACACAAAATAGATTTATGCACAATTAACTCTCAAATGACAAAGTTGTATTCGTTGTAATTTGTAACATACATTTAGATGCTGAAATGTGCACATAATATGAAACGTATAGGTATTGTAAGCTTACCTGAAATAACAAAGAAACAACATTCGAAGTTTCTAGTGGAACACGCAGTAATTGAGATCGTAAACATATACTGAAATTTACAAATTTCCAACAGTAATAGGTAGGCCTCCGAAGAACAACAATAACCTCGCTGTAAGATCTTCCTTTGAGATGGAGAATCAATCCATCTCGCTCCTCCATCCTTAGGGCGCGTTCCCAATATGTCGTAACGATTAATTCATCGTTGGACGACTGTCGTCTCTAGCCGTTCCCATTATAACAACTGTTTGTCGTCAAAAATGTTTAGCGATCTTTTATCGTTTCAAGACTGTCGTGCTAGCCGTTCCCACTGTCATTACAATCTGTCGTCACTGCAAAATATGTCGTAGACGACAGTAAGTACTCTCGTTCTATATGTGAACACCTCCATTTAAACGGTTTACACGACTATCTGCCGTCACGACATAGTGGGAACGCGCCCTTAAAGTTCATTCACATTTTTGTAAATAAAATTAAGTATTTACTGTTTACTTGGCACTGATTACTTCAAAATACTCGAATTGTCGCATACTGATTTATACAACTTTTGTTTATATATAAAGATCACTGGACAAAAATTATGTGTTTAATTTCTTAATAAATATTTAGGCTAATTTTAATCATGAGTTGGCAACCTCGATGGGGTAGGCAGGGGCAATTTAATTGCATTCCATTGTCTGGCAGCTGAGTAAAGGCAATTCTGGAACCGATGGCCCGACAAAGTAATTTGTTCATTAAAGATTTATATATTCTTTTTATATTGGCAATTAAAAATACTCTTTCAAGTATCTATAATTAAAAAAGTTTTCATCTGTTTTTCGACAAATTGAGGGAGAGCTGGACGTAATAATCTACGAAGTTTTATATTTCACGTTCGACCGACAGTTTGTCATGTATTGTAGGGAGTGACACAAACGGTTCGAGTAGCGAGATGGAATGTTGTTCCTCGCAAGTCTAGGCCCGTCTATTACTGTTGGAAATTTGTATGTTTTGTTGCGAGTTGCAGGACTCGAATTAAAATGCCGTTGAAATTATTATAGGGTTTATTAGAACTATACAAACACGTATAACACAGGTATAAATATAATAACACGCGCAAAGTCCGTCACTAAATAGATTACCAAATGTACACAGGTCTTGCTTCGCTCGTAATTATCACTCGACTGCCTCGTCCACCAATCGAGGCAGTGCTTTATACAGTACGGATGCAATATGTGTGCCCAGCCGCGTGGACTGAATTTCTTAGAATTACACCTTACGAAATTACGATATAGCCGATATACAATAGATTTATTTTCTAATCAGCAATTTTAAATACAAAGTATACACAGGAAGTCCAAATGCCGAAAGATAATAAAATGTAACTCTACAGGGCTGCATGTGGAATTTGTCTTTGTCTGCAGCTAGATCGTAACAATATTCTTTGTACATTTCGGGAAATGTTTGTGAACTCAATTATTGCTCAGCGCCATCTATTGGCTTGTAAGTGTTCCGCTACATATTTCCAAAATTGTATAATAGTCTGTGTACAATAGATGAGCATGATAGTAGGATTCACTGAACAGTAACAAAGTATATACATACATGTACATGTAACGTGTATTTATTTATCGTTATATATATTTGAAGTTACAATGTTTGTACACAACAATGTACATTTGTTTCCAAATATATCCGACGTTACGATTAGGAATTTACGTAATAAGGAAAAACTTTGTGTGCACTCTGCAAAAACAACTTTACTGTACAAGAGTATAAGTATGCATGGCCCCAAAAATATATAATAAAACCCCAAAAGAGCTGAAAGCTCTGAAAACTAAATTATTTAAATCACAACAAAGAAAAAGCTACTATAGTTTAACTGAGTTCCTTAATGATAAGTTTTAAATGTAAATGATAAGTTAGAATATTAAGTGTTTAAATATATTATAATAATTGTACTATGTAAATATCATTACAAATAAATCTGAATTTAAATTATGCGCAATTTAGTATTTGTAAATTTAAGGCTATTATATGTATAAATTTAAGATTGAGATATTAGTGATGTTAGTTATAACATTATCCAAATAGTATGTAGGTTTATAATACAACATTTAAAAAAAATTGTACGCCCAACCGGCAAAAAACATGTGCTCATAATGTATAACAACAAGACCTATTTGTAAAACCATGTTTTTATACAATAAAATATTTTGATTTGATTTGATTTGTAAATAATTAGTACGTATATGCTAATTACTCTTATCACAAAACAAGCGAACCTGTTATATCACTATAGATGAATTTTCTGTAACAAAATTTATGTTCAATAATATCAAATTCAAAGACTAATATAACTTCAAGAGATTTATAGTGTTTGTTATTAATTTGAAACGTCAGTGCCATTAAAATGTGATGACTGCGCCACTTTCTTGGTTATATTCGTTTATTCCTAGAAAGACGTCATTTCCCGGCTTAAAATGTATTATAAGTTTTGACCCGGGATGTGAACTAGCTCTGTATTGAGTTTCATTTAAATCCGTTCAGTAGTTTTCATATGGCACTCAAACAGACAGAGCAAAATGATGTAGAACTTCGAGATAAATTTTATTTTTCAGTTTCCCTTTAATGCTTTCACGTAAAAACTACTGAACTGATTTGGCTGAAATTCGTCATTTTATGATATCATTTTGGTCATTTTTGTCTGTTTAATAATTTTCATCATTTCGTCAATTTGGTTATTTTCTTAATTTTCATCATTTTCGTAATGTTTATAATTTTCGTTGTCAAATATTTAAAACATTCAAAGTTCTATTATTATTAATTTGGGTTTAAGGCTTGTCAGCTAGGCCTTTAAGTCAGACCTTAGATTACAATATAGTTTCTTCATTTTCTTAAGCCTATGTATAGCTCAGCTGAACTTGTAGGTTGTTTACCTACTACTGACGCCATCCAACGGAGTTCTTGTGACAACTCATTTTTTCCTTTTTTATCTATTTTATTAGTAATGATTGTGATTTTTTTTTCGATTTTGTTCAATATCGACCTAATGTAAATTAAAAATAGATATTTTTTAATTTATATATTTTCGTATAATTGTATTTTTTTTTATTAACTATTTGAGCCAATTTTTTTATTTTCATTATATATATTTTTTTTGTGGAAACTGGATTGATATATGATTTAATTTTGTTTTATATACTTAAGAATGTTAATTATTGTATGTTTCTCAAACAAATTAAATGAATAAATAAACTCGAAAGGCTACATTTGACCATACAGTTCACATTTCTCTCAAAAACACATAATTACTACTAAAATTTATCTATATCCCATACAACTACTGTTCATTTTAGCACAAAATTTCCTTTCACTTCGAAACCAAAGCGTTGCCAGCTTTTAAGATGAGATAGGAGATTGAGCAGATATTTGAGTAGGGCGAGAAGGAGGAAGAGGGTCATCAGAACTTACTGACATAAATTTGAATGCTTTAGAAACTATTCTCCGTGATTTTGGTACGTTTGTTTTGGAAATTATTATTTACAAAAATACAATTCGAAAAGTGTCCAAACATTTCGCGTATGCTTTTGGCAGTCCGGCAGCGAGCGCCTGTCACCCGGTTATTTGACAAACAAACAAACATCTGCGTTTGTTTGTGACGTGCGATTGCAGTTCGCAACAAAACCACTGTTGTTTACCATTTCATGTATACAACTATTCTCCTCGGCTTCGTTCCCGTTAGTAATCGGAATTAATACATTTTGCTGGATGGCGTTAAACACATAGTTATGGCAACCTGTCATTGCATTAATTTAATGCAGACGTCTTTGTTTTAGTTGAATAGATATCCAAATTCAAATAGCACTATAATAGTACGGGTCAAAATCGGTTCTTTTTCCTCAAACTTTATATCCCGCTACTACTCACGCGTCAAATGTAAGAAAAAGGACGGAACGAGGACAACAGTATAATAACGCTTCTTCGAATATTTACATGACAAAGAGGGACTACATGACATCTACGACCGTTAGTAAAATGAGGTGACCGACGCTGATCACATCCGGTAATTAAAGAACATTTATGGACTAGAAGTTTTGTACGGGATAAATGAGAGAATGACGCTCACCGGCTTACCGACATCATCACTTGAAATGTACTGCCACGGTGCAAATCATACAAATCTCCTCGCTTCATTTGAAGTGGTACATTTCAGTGGTTTAGTACATAATATCATATTAGTTTTACAAATGCATTTTAAAATCATGTTCTAGTTCAACCAAACTACACTGACGAGAGGCAATGGGTCAATCGCCCAAGAGGGGCGTACAAAATAAGACGAAGAGTTGTTGCACTCTTGTGGTGTATTAATTTCTTCATTATTCCTAATTTAACATTGACTATATATACAGAAACCTTTTCGTTTACGTGATGTGCACATTAATATTCTAATCATTATTAAATATTGTGTTTACACGTTTGGACATTTTTCATTATTTAGACAAATGTCCAAACTTATCGGCAACTCTAACAGCGATATCATCTGTATGTATTTATATAGCATCAAGTTCATGTATTAACCATAGTCTTTAACTGTGCTAAACTATAATTCAATCAATTGGTGGGTGGAACGTGACGCAACAAGCTTGAAACTCACACAGATCAGCCTCCACTCTGACTTTCCACCGGTGTTTGGGGCGACCGACCGGACGTCACCCATCAGATCGTCCAAAATGTGTTTTACTTTACGCTTTGATCTTCTTGCACCCGTCTACGTGACCGAGCTAAGGGCGGCGGTGAGCTTCTATTTCTCCTATTACAGGAGAGTCCGTTTATTGACTCAGCCTATGGAATGATTACTTAGAAGACAGAGAAAGAAACGAAGACTAGAAGTAATCACAGGTTGTTAGGTTTTCATGTAAATTTCTGTATACCCAAGTCGGATAAAACCTCGTGGTATCATGTCGCTTATTATGACAAGCGTTTCAGTTTCAAGGAACTCCCCTTACCATCTCCAAGATTATTGGGATCATCAGTGTTGACATCGCGAATGATGTACAGTTCAGGGGTCTTGAAGACAAGGCAGAACTTGCCTCTAAGAAGCTGGGAGTGCTAAACCAGTCCAAGCAGTACTTCACACCGTGGCAACGCCTTGTGCTCTATAAAGCCCAGGTGACGCCGCATATGGAGTACTGCTCACACCTTTGGGCTAGAGCACCTGCCTACCAATTTAATCCCTTGGACTGTATTCAGCGCTACGATATGGAGTTTTTCAAAAAGGGTGTCATAAAATTTCTTCGAGGCCGGCAGCGCGTTGGTGACATCTCTGGTGTTGCAAACGTCCATAAGCGATGGTAACCGCTTTCCATCAGGTGGGCCGTCAGCCTGTCTGCTGTACTCCAGCTATAAAAATTACGCCCTACTTTTATATATTTTTTCCGGTTATAGTGACAATGATAGGAATTTGAAAAAGAATCTTATGCTTATAATGATAAATTAACTTGACATACATTACATGACATAATTATTAATTGTAATTATGTAGATAACAAATGTTATTGTATGCTCTCTTTGGGCCAACTGTTGCTTCTTTATTCTATTTATACCACATTTATGTACACAGTTCAATGATAAAGTAAACTTATTATAATCAAAATAACTTTTCTAAAAAAATAATTGCTAGATTCAATGCTTATGGTTAATGATGTCTGAAAAAAATGAATTAATTATGTGTTAACTAGACCTCAACTGTGCCGTGCCTCTCGTTTAAAGATTAGGCGTTAATACAGGTTGCATTGAACAAAAAAATATATGTTAGTCCTATTTACACCCGGAAGAATAATTTCATGTCATATCGCAAACTATCCCATTTCTCGGCATGAAAAGTATTTATGTCCATTTTCAGTATTAAAACTACATTTAAAGAAAATTACACCAAAACCGATCCAGTATTCTTATTAGTTCTCCGTGAAAGCTTAGCGGATAGACATATTAAGTTGCTAACGCATGTTTTATAGACGATGCTTTTTTATATCTATAAAATTGAGAAATGGTTTGTCTCATACAAACTTTCATCCTATATTTCAAACTGTCGTAGTTTTATCTATCCCCCGTCTATGAAAACTACATAAATGACATGAAATAAAGTATTCTTCTATATAGGCCAACACTGGCAAAAGTGACAAAAATAACGAAAATGACAAAAATTACTAAAATTGTAAATCACAATATATATATACTGAGTTTCAGCCAAATTCCGCAGTTTTGCCGTGAAAACGAAACAGACAGACAGAGTTACTTTCGCATTTATAATATTAATATGGATATTTTTTTAAGTATTGTTACAAGTTGGGCCACCTACACATATAGACAAAGCACATTTACTACCTGCCGCGGCGTTTGAGCTAATTACATTGAAACTGTTTTATGACTATCTTCTTTTGTTTACTTTGTGCTTCAAATTCGTAATCAGAAATAGTCCATTGTGTATTGTAATCACTGCCAGGTGTCTCTAAGCGGTCGAGCATTGTGTTAAGAAATATTTGACAGTGTAAAGCAATGCCGCAACAGCGGGGTGGGGCAGTCAAGCGACGATTACGATACTAGCAAGACGTGTACATTGATAAGCCATATAATGACGAACTTTGCACGTGTTGTTTTGTCGTGCAGTTTGTACTGGTTGTATCAAGTTATATTTGTACCTGTTTCATACGTGTTTGTACAGTTGTAATAAATTGTTGACTTGTTAGTCATTTCCCTTCGATATTATTATAAACGAATCTGCTGTATGTTGGACGCGGCTACGAGATTCTGAATATTGAGGTTGTAAAGCGATTTCGATGCTTAAGGGAGTTTGTCGTTAAATAGAGTGACGTTATATAGAGTTTACACTGTATTTTAATAGCGAGAGGACCGATATGTTACAAAGTCAGCAAAACTGAATTCATATTAAATTATGCAAATTGGGATTGTTCACTTTTTTCTATCTGGCTATTTGAAAAACCATTTCGAGGAATAGTGTCCCTAATCATTTCTGTCTAGTTAAAATTCCAAAAAACGTAGGATCTTCTTGTATTTTGTTAGAAATGCGTTTGAACTTTATTGGACCTTAATAGATCCAACCAGGTGGGCCATCTGCCTGTTTGCCTGCTTCAGGTGTAAAAAAAAATCTAGTTGTACATTATTTGATTTAAGTTCTGTAACATGGATTTTTCCCTAAAGATCACTTTAAAAAATTTAAAGATAACTATAGAAAATAATAATGATTGAAAACGAAAAATTATAAGCCTAGCAACAAAAAATACTAAAATGATCACGATACGTAATGAGTAATGACAGTGACATTTAAATAGTAGCACAGATTACTCTGATTATATTATAGATAAAACTTATTTTTATTATTTTTGTTGTCTAGGCAAACAAATCAATGTAAACTTGTCCCTTATGACGTCATCGGAGAAATAATTTCAAAACCGAATTATAAAAAAACTAACGCTTAAAACACAAAATATTCAAATTAGTATCTTAAAATACCCTATTTTACGTAATAAAAATATAATATCAGTGGGTAATTTTTTGTGAACAATCCCCATTAGGCTACCCGCATTACTAGATTGAAATGCGGGTTTTTTAACCATTAAGCTACCCCGATTTTATATCACTCGATTGAATTAAATCCTTCTAGATTATTCTATCGATTTTCGAAACGTCTAGACGTTTTGCACAAACAATATGCAAATTAATAGATTTGCAATAAATAGTTTCTACAATTTATCAACGTTTAGCAATAAGCAAAGCTCTGATGAAATTGTATTGATTGGTTTGTTTGTTTGTTCAAGCACTTTTAGAAACAGTATAATATTGTTACGAGCTACAGGACTCGAATTAAAACGCCGTTGGAATTACTATAGAATTTATTTGAACTATACAAACACGTATAACACAGGTGCATATATACTTGGATACAACCAAAATCGTTCAGAAAACAAAATCAATTTCAAAGTTATGTTTTTTTTTGTTTTTAATATCAATCGTTTGATGTTCGTCCCGTCGTTTAGAAATCAACGTTTTTTTTTATTTATTGATTTTGAGGCGGTAGGAAGGGTCAGCTAGTGAAATATAATTTTATATAATTAATATTATATTACATATAGCTATATATTTATTATGTTTAAATAGTTGCATTTTATATATATGCATCTTGTATTATTTATATTTTTATATATAGAATATATTCGTAATAATAAGTCATATAGTCCACATGAAGTTTTATTTGGCAGAAGTAACTGCCACCAATAAATATGGATGAAAGCTTGTTTGTGACATTTTCACGCCTCAACTACGCAACAGACCATTACAAAATTTTGCTTACACGTATCAAAGGCTAAGAAAAGGATATAGGGACCTTTCATATAAAAAAGTACTCCGAGGAATAGACGAATATAGCCCAAAAATGGTGATTAAGTTTTACTGGAGTCTCCGTCGCAATTCACTAACAAATACATTGAAATGGCAACGACATTGACAACGGAATTTTAATGCGTTGCTCTCATGGCTAGTTCGACACTGCGTTGTTTATCATTAGATACTTTGATTTAAGAATTAATGTCAACATATCTATGAATTGTAACAGACCTACATAATATCCTACTTCCTACTAATATTATGAACGCGAAAGTTTCTAAGAATGTATAGATGTATTTTTTGTTACTCTTTCACGCAAAAACTAGTGAATGGATTTTGATGAAACTTTACAATAATATAGCTTACACATCATAATAACACACGCTATAATTTATAAAGACATAGTGTGAATTATCCATTACCACGCGGTTGGGACCGCGGGACGCAGCTAGTCGCTTTAACAGCTCCTGTGTTTGGGCGGGTTAAACCTTTGCCGGCCTACCTCACTGCAACGCAGAGGCTCCGGGTTCGATTCCTGTTATAGTAAATTTCGGAAATGAATTTACTATGGTCTGGGTGTCTGTGATCGCCCCAGAGTAGTCTGTTGTATATTACACATAACACAAGGGGTAACTTTCTTAATTTGGGAATATACCATATGTGTGTTTGTCTGCCGATTATTATTATTATAATGAAGTTAGCCACGTTAGATTTTTAATGTCATATGTAGGGCACTAAATATTAAACTAGGAATGTTTTGGAAACTACTGGAGAATCAAAAAATGAAGGCCTGGAGGTCATTCGGGTCACATTAGTGCGATTAATACTCAACAAGTGACCTTCCTGATATATTCTCAGGATAATCAAACCAAAGATAGTGATGTGCGTGAATGTTCAACTCGATTAGTTCGTTTATTAAAAAAATATCCATTACTTTCGATTGTTTTCATGTTTGGTTGGTTGGTTTCGTGATTGGTTTCAAGTCTGTCTCGATAGATTGAATTTTCCAATTATCTATAATTAGACTTAACTGTAAAATTTGTCCTAGAAATCCTACAGTAATTTATTAATTACAAAAAGATCTAAAATTAACTTCACACAGCCCCAGATTAACTTTGTAACTAAATATTAACGAACTAAAAAAAAACAATTTATTTGAAAAAATCTGTGTTCGCTCTCGTCTTTTAATTTGCATAGAAAACGCACATAAAAAATATTTCAATTGTTAAATAGGGTTTTATAAGTGACTTTTGTTATTGGTTTTTCGTTTTCATTTTATTGTATTTCTATTAGTCATTTATACATATTTTATGCTTTAGACACAAGTTTGTTCTTGGCAGTACTCTTTAATATAATTTTTTTATATATTTTTTTTGTTGCAGGAGTTTAGCAGACAGGCAGACGGCCCACTTAATGAAAAGCGGTCACCATCGCATTTGGACATTTGCAACACCAGAGGTGCTACATATACGCTGCTGCTGTCTTAAGGGAGACTGGAACCTGGTCACTAATAGCGGAACACAACTCAAGGTTGTTATGGCGACATACTTTAGACCAGGGGTGGCAGCTATCCAGGCGGGCAAATGCCCTACCACCTGGCTGTGGGCTGTTTTGTCGCCTCTTACGACAGGCCGCCCCAACGTAGGAGATTGTATTCTTTCTCCGTTCTTGCACGGATAGATAAGCAGTTAAAAATGTCACATATGAAATTTTTTCTTATAATTAATTTTGTGTAGTTTTAAAGACATGTCTCATTTCTCTGAAAACTGAAAGACAGAACTAAACCCGTCAAATTTAGATTTTACACTAAATTTTGGCATAAATAAATTACTATAGAATCCCGTAGTATTACTATTCGATTAAATTCGATTAGAACCGAGTCTTTTGTGGACTCGATCGAAATTTCGAATCTATTGTAATTCATTCCATTGTTTAAAAATTGCTCACCACTAATCGCAGGTAAATTACTTGAACGCTCTTCCTACACAGTCTGTTCCCGGTCTTAAAATAAAGCTGAGCGCACACTGCGGGGGGCAATTTGCGCGGGCCCACGCCGCGGCCGCCGTGACACGTGACACTTCTGACAATTACTGTCAATGTCAAACGCACTACGCTCACCGGGTAATTGCAAAGCGTTTTTACAATATACAGTCACCGTTGTAAATATTACCAATTATGTAAAAAATCTTTTATCTGTCATCAATAAAGAAATCATTGATAAAAAGGTAATACTATAACATTGTAAAATGAATAAACGATTTGTTATACTAACTAGCTGACCCGTGCCTACTTCACTGGGCGTCAAACTTTTTAACTTTTGATAAATTCATCGAAAGTAAAAAAATATTTTCTTGAGTTTTCGCAACTAGTATTGCGAAAGCGGCTATTGATAAGTGATTGAAACGTCGAAATAAAAGTAACAATTAAATAAATCGCCCAACGTTGTTGTTATTATTTGCGCTTGAAATTAAAATTTAAGAAAATATGACAAATTTTATAAAAGAAGCTTACGATATTTACTATGGTCTGGGTGTAGGCAGTAAATATCGTCACAGCAACGCGAAAGAAGTTCCGCTTGACATGTTATTTACCGCTGTGATATTATTGGTAAACAAGCAAAAAGGGTGTGCTTTAGAAAGATGTCCGGCGCTCGATAAACAGGCACCCGGGAGCGTTTAGCCTGAGTTAGGGGCGACGCGGCTCGAATATGCCCGCTAAAGCACATGTCGAGCATACTGATTGAGTTTAATGCGGCTCTATAGTTGCGATTAGTCGCAGTACACGTTGTAGTTTTATGTCATGTAACCATCAACATTTGATCGTACTAGCTTCTGCCCGCGACTTCATCCGCGTGGAATATTTAAAAAAGTAAGTTAAAAAGCCCTCCGAATTTCAAATCTTCTTCTTTGGTGCTCCGCTCCTACTGGCCTTATTGCATGATGATCATACCGGCAATATCAATACTTCATTAGGTGCATAAATTGTATAATAAGCTATTTAAGTAATTAAAGTTTTTGAAGTGAAACCTTCTTATGAAGGGAAAACTGCTTCTTTTCGTGTCGCGTCACGGCGTCAGTCTGTCTGGCTTACTTTTTCTCTCACATATACGGCAGCGGTAGGCAGGCTAAGCTATCATTTCTTTCGGGCGTCGCGAGACGCACACGTTAGTTTTTTTATCTAACCCACGGGAACTCTTTAATTTTTCGGGATCAAAAGTATCCTATATGTTGCCAGGGATATAAGCTACCACCATACACATTTTCATTTAAATCAGTCCAGTCGTTTCGGAGATTAGCCGGTACAAACAAACAGAGAAATAGAGAAACAAAAAAAAATCATCTATATTAGTTCATCTCACTTATTTGAAATTTGACCTCTACAATTTGTATAGATTTGTAAACTAAAAAAAACATGTGCCTTAAAAAGATGTCCGGTGCTCGTGAAACATGCACCCGGGTGCGTTTAGCCTCAGTTAGGGGCGATGGAGCTCGAATATTGCCTACTCGAGCACATGTCGAGCATACTGATCGAGCTACGTGCCCTTTATTGTTGCGATTAATCGCATTAAACGTCATCCTATTAAAACACAATTATTTCGGGGCGAATCACCCAAATGTAAATTAGCCGAAATAGACTATTCTGCCTAAGAAATTGGTCCCTTGCGTCCAATTCCGTTAAATAATAATAGCCTATTAAAGAAACTTATTCTCTTTTCTTTTTAGAAGTCAGCAGCCATTTTGGAAAAAGGAACAAATATATTTAAGCTGACATGACATGAAAATGACAATGATTATTATGCCCGGGCTTCATCTGGGATAATGTTATAGTTATTGACTGTGGCGAAATGCGTCTTTATTATACTTTTAAAAATCACGCCGTTGACGAATATCTACATACGTTATCTGTCAATGTTTAATGTCATCATCTCAAATAACGCATTAAGCTCACCGCAACATCTGTGTGAAAACTCATTAACTATAAAATTATCCCGGTACGGACTAGCGACAGCCCTACATTGCCGTGTGAGCAGTTTACGTCGACATGTGCATTTTAACATATTCACGGTACTGACGTGAATATGCTAAAATGCGTCGTTTAGTACTGTTACATGCTGTCAAAGAAATGCGCACACCTGTCTCACGTAATACCCAGTTTATTGCCTTCTTTGATTTAGGAATTCTTTTATTTATTTTGTGTTTAGAATTTGTAATTCAGAAAAACATGATATTGTTATTAACTTATTTTATGGCTGTCATTAGTGTCGAACTAATCCTTGTTGATATTTTTTGCATTGCCTTAAAGCTTGCCAGGTAGGCGGATTAATTCGGTGAACGCGGTCCTAATTTCTATTATACAGTTTAGTATAAAACAACGCCCGAACGGAGGGGTACCGCAGTCAAGCGACGATTACGATACTAGGAAGACGTGTGTAGGTGCTTCCGATTAGCGATATAGTGACGGACTTTGCGCGTGTTATTGAATGCAGTTTATACAGTGTCTAGTTATATTTGTACCTATTTTATACGTGTTGGACAGTTCTAATAAACTCTATAGTAATTCCAGCGGCAATTTAATTCCAGTCCTGTGTAGCTAGTAACAATACAGTTCATATACACTAATAACGTTCAATTTACACTCTCCGATCGGAAGTTGAAGTGACGGACGACGATATTTTAGCCCTATTGGGTGTTTGACTCATGGTAAAGGACAAAAATCAAACAGGAAACAAACGAAATCGTCACTCAACTGAACTGACGATCGCGACGGTCATAGACGGCCGAATCGGCATGATCGAGCCAAAAGATTTGAATTTAGATTGTTCTTTCAAGTGTAACTCTGATCTTCTTCAAACCTGGAATATCAGCGACACAACCGTCCGTGTCACGAACTTTTTAGCTACCCTCATTTTGGTGCACACTTTTAGGCAATGGTAAAGTCCCGAATATTTCCACCGGTACGTTTCGTGTGAAATATAATAAAGAATTCTACTGAAAAGTTTTTTTTTTAATAAATAATATTTTTTAGCAAACGCAGTACTTCAAATAGCAGCTTTAAAAACTCAGTAAATATATTTTTATATATATAAACAACATGTCCATATTATATAACTTCTTGGTGTATCTATAAAATAATAAAAACAACTTGTATAGAATATACAATACATACATACATAACTTCACGCCAGGTCCCTTGCGGGTAAGCACGAACAACAGAGCGCCCACAGGCCCATTCTTACACACCTCACTTGCTTCTTTGACATTCATAGCTCTTGTCATGCACGCTCGTCTGTTCTTAAGGCTCCTGACATCACTTCTGCTAATACATGATCAATTTGATCATGGAAGGTGTGTCGTGGCTTCCGCGACTTCTGCATCCGTCCACTTTTGCATCGTATATCTGTTTAGTCATTCTTTCATCATACATTCTTTCCACATGCCCGAACCACCGGAGCATTCCTTTCCTTACCTTCACCCCGACACTCTCTTTCAGACCAACTCTCTTTCGGTATTACGAACGCGGTCCGCGAGCGTCACTCAACATATATATTACAATATTCAATACTAATAATTCAGTACTCATAAATCAATATTCATAATTCGATACTCAGAATATTCCAATATTTTAAATAATAAACACATTTAATCGCAACGACTAGTCGTATCGTGTGTACAAGTCATTACACAAATCAAAAATATGTTATAAGGTTGGGCTACTTTAGCATTCTCTACGTCACACACGACGCAATCTGAGTGATAACACAAAAGATTTCCTGTGTTTATATATACTAGGTGTGCGCCATAGTTTCACTCACATTGTTGCGGTACTAAAGAAGTAGAAAACGTCTTATTCAGCTGAGATGAGACTCAACATTCTCATGGATGTGTGTGTCACAAGAAGGACTACATAAGGGATCTTTGGAAGTTGCTCCAGAACTGAAAAATTGAGAGGGCGACAACTAAGTTAAACTGGAAGATCTGATATGATTAATTGTGGTGTGACAGAGGAGAAGGAGAAGACATATTGTGCCGACCCCAAAATCATTTGAAAAAGGTGAAAGAGAAGAGAGAGATTATTCTTTTACTGCTTTAAATCATAACTTACTATTTTAGTACGAAGCTAGCAAACAGACGGCCTAGCTCATATAGTGGTTATCGTCACATATATATGTATGCAACGCCAGGAGTGAGGAAAACGGGTCGCCAGCGCTTTTTTGTTGCATGGGTTCAGCGGTTGTTCTGTCGCCTCTTACGACAGGCCACCCCAATGTAGGAAATTATATTCTTTCTCCGTTCCTTGACATATAGATAGAAAGAGGTATAGAGGTGGGTAGCGGGCCATCAGAAGTCATAAATTCAAATTCCAAGTTTTTTTTTCAAAATAATTTCCACTGGAGAACACTTTTTGAAGGTCATACATATAAGTCAAAATTTAAATCTACTTCCTATTCTTTGTACACCACTTCGAAATACGTTATCACTGATCAGAGGAGAAGAAGCGGCAAGAAACTCCCCAGCAACGTGTCTAGCTAAAAAATATTTTTTCATAATCATTATTTATATATTATCTCAGGCTCTTTTTCAAGACTAACCGTTCCACGCCGAAAATCTGTAGGAGCGTAGCATCGCACCAATTGAGATGGCGCTAAGAGCTGTATTTCAAGTAATGATTCAAGCATGGCTCTACTACGTCGCACTTTGTTAATTATGTTTGTATGACTATCCTATCTTCCTCATTCTATCCCCCATTTCCAATTCTCTCTATGCCATCATTAAAGCTGGTAACACGTTGGTTTCGCTCTTGATGTTGCTAACATTGTTCTTCAGCAAGAAAAAAACTAAGTATAGGTATCGTGACAACATTATTATAATTTAAAGAAAACAAAAATAATTCATGAAGTCACTCATCATACACAACCGATATAAATGTGTATAAAATTTTCGTCAAAACAAATATAAATACGTAACGCTATACAAAAATCAAGCGAAATGGAAAGTGTATTATGAATGACCCAAATCTAGTGCCAACAGTTGAAGAACCGGTCTCCATTCAAGGCCCCAACGAAATGCCAGATAGTACCACCGAGTACTGTATACGACAATACCATAGAAAGAAGAAGAACAACATTCGTAGAATAGAATATTCTTTATTGCAAACAAGAAAACGGTAGGTACACATCAGAAATAACAATCATACAACCTACAAGTTATTGTACAATCGGAGGTCTAATCGCTGATAGTGATTTCTTCCAGACAACCTCCTGGAGGTAACATATGAGTCGTATAATTCCAATATCAGCTAACTCCACACGCAACGTATTCTCAGTAAAAGCAAAAAAGTGTTCTAATATCTCGGATTTCGGAACAAATTCGAAAGTTTGATGTCAAATTTAGTTGGAAGTTGCCGGTTTTAGGTATAAAACGAACAAAATGACATGCGAGAAATTTCATGGACTATCCAGAAACATATAACTTATTTTTGTTTTTTAAGGGAGTTGGCGGGTATTGGAATTATACGACTCATATCTAATAGTCTGATGTGGTTTTAAAGTTTTGTAGCAATTAAACTCAATATTTAACGGAGCACTGTATTAGTAGGTTTTGGGATTTAATACCAAAGTGAACGGACAATAGTGATGTGACAACATGCAACTATATGACTTAAAACTAGTGCTGTGACAGCTCTTTAAATTTAACTATTTTAACATGACAACACAAAACATCATATATACATACTAGGATACGCCCGCGACTTTGCCCACACTTGACTTGAATTTCCCGCAGCATGCCTGGGACACAAAGTATCGGAACGTTTAAAAAAATAATGTAAGCTATCGTTTTAGTGGAAACTTTGTCGGAATAAGCTAATTTTTATGTATTCGAACAACTTCCAACCGCTTATAACCTTTTTTGTCAACCCTACTGACCACCGATGTGTGACATTATGAGGCTATTGGCAAATCTGCGCACGGATAGAAAATATTTCCTTCGTCATTTATATTTTGGGATCATAGGTCAAAACCTATAGGCGGCGATAACCACTTTCTATTAGGTGGAAAGACATTTGCTTTTTTCCCAACTTATGGCAATAAAAAAATAATTTCTAAAATGTGATATTCTAAATTTCTCAAATTGTGAACTCATTGTCACCTATAGTATAAACATGCAACAGCCTTCGAAATCTATGTACTTGCTACTACAATGTTGTAACCTCTTCATATTCACGACACACGCCTTTCAAAGGGTTCGTAAGTAGTTCACTTAATTGACAGTAAAACAACTCTGAGACAACACTAGAAAAGGTAATTTTTCTGCTAACACGAATTCCTCCACTTAAATCAATTATTTATTTTGTGGATATATTTTAGTCTTTATAATTATTTAAACATTGCACTGATACCACTTTGAACGGAAAGTTATATTAGGCTTAATTTTACAAGCTAATTTAAGTTAACAACCTTTTTAACTGGTAACAATAAATTATATTTACATATAAAAATAATTTAAACGTTAAGAATAAACATTATATAAATATTAACCCAAAACCACGCCGCTATCAGTTGGGATATAAGCATACGACTGGCAGCATTAGCTCGTTGAATGGCAAAGATAATGCGTTGCCCGAGGTATAGACTTAATCTGAATTAGGAGATTAATATTTTTTTTTTTTTTTTATTGCAGGAGATCAGCAGACAGGCAGACGGCCCACTTGATGGACAGCGGTTACCATCGCCTATGGACGTTTGGAACACCAAAGGTGCTACGAATGCGCTGCTGCTCTCTTTAGGGAGCCTGGAACCTGGTCACTAATGCCGGAACACAACACAAGGTTGTTATGGCGACATACTCTAGACCAGGGGTGGTAGCCATCCAGTCGGGCAAATGCCCTACCACCTGGCTGTAGGTTGTTTTGTCGCCTCTTACGACAGGCCGCCGGGCCGCAGGAAATTGTATTCTTTCTCCGTTCCTGCACGGATAAAATTTAACACATATTTTTTGAAGTAGGCTTACTTCAAAAAATATGTGTTAAATATTAACCTCCTAATTCAGATTGTTACAACCGAGATGCCGACAAAGGCAAATTCACACCTGCAGCCCTGTAGAAATACATTTTATTACCTTTTCGGCATTTAGCCTTGTTTGTTTATTTTGTGTTTAAATTTGAAAAACAACCCGTTGTGTATTGGAATCTTTTATGACACTCATTAGCCAGGTGTGATTCTAGGAAATTCGGTCACGCGGCCGAGCAGACATATTGCATTTGTGCAGTATAAAGCAATGCCTCGATTGAGGGAAAGGGAGTCGAGCGAGAAACACGCGCGAAACGAGACTTGTGTACATTCGGTAATCTATTTAGTGGCGGACTTTGCGCGTGTTACTGAATTACGATCTTCCGCATTACGTTTGATCTTGTTCAGCGTTCGATTATATTTGTGCCTGTGTTATACGTGTTTTTGTATAGTTCTTAGAAAGTCTATAATAATGCCAACGGCATTTCAATTCGAGTCTCACACTCGTAACAATATATATGCTGTATAATATATTATGTATGTATTTATTGTTTAAGATTCTTAGTTTAAGCTTTGCAATGATGTAGTGTCTACCGTGACAATACGTCAAGGGTTCAGCAGACGATCAGCGCTGGTTTTAACAGACCAGCATTACACTATGTTGCCCTTTTTAGGACAAGATTATTTGACTTTACTTTTAAATTTGTTAGTAATTAGCACTTAATGTAATATATATTAATATTATACAGAGGTAGGATTTTTATTTTTGTATGTTTGTAACTAATAAAGTCAAAAACTAATGGACCGATTTTAAAAATTCTTTCACAATTAGAATGCTACATTATTCCAGATTAATATAGCTTATATTTATTATTAGAAAAAAATAGGAATCCCTACTAAAACTTCAGTAATGTTTATGTAACCCAAGATGTAAAAAAATGATTTCGAGTGGGTCCTGGGATTGTTTAGATCCATAATTAGACCCAGTAGGTGACACTGGAATCGAGTTCTAGATTTTTAATTTTTTTAGGGCAGAATAACGTCTGCCGGAGTCCTAAATTAAATGATTATTTTCTTTTATCCATTGTTATATTTTTTTTTTTTTTTTTTTTTTTTTTTTTTTTTTTTTTTTTTTTTTTTTTTTTTTTTTCTTTTATCCATTGTTATAGTAATTGGTCTTCAGTTAGTTTACTTCTGTGCGTTTACTATGTAAGGTTGAACTTTAGTCTGCAGGTGCCCACGCTCATTGGATCCATTAGGGCCAATATTTGAACAAAAGCGTCACTTTTATTGTCTAAGCAATAAGGGTCATAATGCCTTAAAAACAATAAAGAAAGTTAGTTTAGGTTATGTACTGATTGTAGATTAGGTGGGTTTTTATTGTTTTTAAAGTAACCATGAAAAAAAGATAATTTATGTAGTATTTTATAGGCATGTGTAGCTTTTTTAAAGTCCGTGATAGCTTAGTGCTTAGCACGTCCCAAACTCAAAAGGCGCGGGTTCGAATCCTGGCCGCAATGCATGCACCACTTGGGCAATTTTAAATAATGTGCATATTGTTTCAATTACAACGTATTATCGACGAAGTTAAACATCTTGATAAAACCCATGACCGATGTGTTCAACTCACTAATCCGCCTTAGACAAGCCTGGCGGGTATGCTTTTCGTTCACCTATAGCCCATCAGAAGGACATTTAAGGGCTGTTATTTATACAAATAAATAAAATTGTAATGTCTGTTTGTAATGTCAAAATAACAGCTTTTTACTAAATGCATTGGAAAGCGTATATATGTGGTACCTTTAAAAATATTTTTGTTCCAGCTAACCTCTGAAATGGTTGGACCAATTTTGACGAAACTTTCACTGGCAGATAGCTGAAGTTACAAGGAGTAACTTAGCCTAAGTTATTTCTTCTAAAATAAGACGTGAAAATAATCCACACGAACGAAGTCGCAGGTAACAGTTAGTTCGATTATATTTAGCTTTTTAGGGTACCGTAGCCATCTTGGCGAAAACGGCACCGTTGTGTATGTATCGATTTACATACATACATACATACATGTAAGTCGATATGTATGTATGTAAATCGATATGTCTGCTTTTCTTTAAATTTCGTGTTTTTTACTCTACTAGTATGGATGAAATTTGACAAGAATTTACAGTCCATATGGCAGTATGAGTATAAAGGGAAAAATTTAAAAAAAAGCTACATAAATTGGTTCAATAATGTATTTATTCAATATTTTGTGCGAATAATATCCATTGAGACATTTTTTCTTTCTTCAAAACACTTGTTTTCGGAATACGACCCTTATACACAACTCTTTAGATACATAAGGCATTACATTTCCCGCTACCGCTTCCGCTCCTCCCATCACTGCGCCCCAGCCGGTCATAATGAAGTGAATTATCCGACACAGGCAGCCGTCGAGTGACTTAACTCAGCCCAATCTAATGGAATTACTTGAATTATTGCACTGCCTTGTAAGCGACAAAGGAGAAATGCTCTGGTCATTACTGTAATTCTCTCTTGGGTTTTTCTCTTATACGCTTTTAGTTAGTATTATGAATTTCACAATACTGTTACGAGATACGGGACTCGAATTAAAATGCCGTTGGAATTACTATAGAATTTATTAGAACTATACATACACGTATAACAGAGGTACAAATATAACTGACGCAACCAGTATAAAGATGATGCAGAAGGTCGTTATTCGTTATTAAACGCGCAAAGTCCGTCACTGAAATTCCCGATTATAGTACATATGTCTCGCTTTTTCGTGGTTCTCGCTCGATTACTCCTCCCTCAATCGCGGGTCATTGTCTTATACTGCACAAATGCAATATGTCCGCCTGGCAACGTGGACCGAATTTCCCAGAATCATTTTTTACTTTAGAACCCGTAACACCTGGCTAATGATTATAACAATAGGTCGCATGTCAATAAGTAAACAAAATAAGACGACCATAAAAGAATTTCAATGTTATTAAATTTTTTATGTTTGTAGAATTAGTTCAAATGCCGACGGGTAATACATGTGCTTTGTTTCAGATATGGTGGGTTTTTTGACTGGGAAACTAACTTGTACTTACCTAATGTAAATCAGGCCTGCACGAGTAAAACCTACAGGATTAAGCCTAGGCATATACCCAAATCAACTATCAAGTTATAAAGGCTTCAAGCCGTCTTCCGCTTATGTCTCAAGTCCCACTCTCACTACTGTCACCTAATTAAATCAACGGCTGGAATCAAGTGCGACTACATAACGAGATAATTGCACTCTCCGACTACAATTTAGCTAATCAACGACATTAAGTGCCGTCGAGTTAAAGGGATTGGAGACAACTCAGTCGTCTTCCTTGATTACACCTATATGTATATTAATGCATTCAGCTGCGGCGGATGTATGGATTCAAATGAAAAGAGCGCGTCAAGAACTCCTGCATCTGTGGCAGTCTTCAGCAGACAATCAGCAAGAAGGTGACTACGCTGATCTTTTTTATTACCTGGCGTAGGCAAATAGGCTGATGATCCACCTGATGGAAAGCGTCTACCGTGTTGCCGATGTCTACGAAATTATGACGCTTTTTTTAAAGCACCCTATGTCATAGTACAGAAGGTGTGCATGACGAAACAACCACTGGCTAGGTGGTCTCGGTGGTGGTCTAGTCTGTCAAACAATCAGTTATATTCCGGCATTGGTGGCCAGATTCCAGCCTCCCTTACGGAGGGGCAGAACATTACAATTACAAATGTCCATAGGCAATGGTAACCGCTTTCCATCAGATGCGCCGTCTGCCCGAGAAGTTGGAAATGAATTCTCCGTCGATGGCAAGTAGTCTGGTTATAAAAATTAGGCGTTGGCATCAGAGTGACTGGTCCGGCCACGTATTATCGAAACCGGCTAATTATCTGAGGATAAATGTCATCAGCCATGTCACCTCCACCAGGAGGTCCCGATAGAGGAAGAAGGGCCGATAACTAGCTTGACGTTGTGAAGGATAACATGTAGCTGTTGGTCTCAAAACTGGGTTGCCGAAAAAAAAAAATGATCAAGAATAAAAAAAAGTCCGAATAAAAATCACATAAAATACCACGCTGAAACCCGTTAAAACGTAGTTTTATTATGTGTACTATTCGCAAAATCTTTAGGAACTTTATTGTTGTATACATATATATATATGTCGGAGGGAAGCTATAAATCGGATTATTTGTTTACATTTTAACTACTTTTGAGATTCTTAATTTAATTTTATATGATTTGTTAAATGTTTCTATAACTTAAAGATCGTCCTAACCTAATAATAGTTATGAATATTGTAATTTAACCAACGACCAATGAGAGCAGAGCTTATGGCTCGGAGCGGGGTCAGACGCCCTCTATACTTTAGTAGTATCTACTTCGGTAAACGGAGGAGTTTTTGTGGCACATTTGGTTGGTGGCAACAGGTCGAGTTGGACCTTTGAGAATCTTAAAGAAAGTATTGAACTTGGCAGTATGAGCGGTGCCCTGAACCCGCTGCTCGGTCTAAACTATGTCAAAATGTGGATCGAATCTAAATTAAAAGTGTATAAACCGTGGCTATTAGTACCGTTCAAACGACTGGTTGACTGATAAATCGCTGTTCCAATCTTTATAGAGAATTGAACGCTCTACAAAAAAGGTCTGATAATATTTTTTGACTGTGTTATTCTTATGGGAATTAAAAAAATGCGATGAGGACTATCTTAATATTAATATTATGGCTCATCTTTCACATAAATTTTTTACACCCAAAGAAACTTTTGAGCCTGTTTGGAAAAAATATTTTTTTTGGATTACCTAATATATATATATATATATATATATATATATATATATATATATATATATATATATATATAGCCATGGTAGCGTAATAGCTAGCGCACGCGTCTCAATCTCAAAGAGCGCGGGTTCGATCCTGGCCCAAACGCATGCAACATTTAGCCAGTTTTTTGACCTAATGTGCATATGGTTACAATTACCACGTGCCAACAACGGTGAAGGAAAACATCGTGATGAGACGTCCACATCGAGATAATCGATGAGTCAAACCTGCCAAGCCGTCTCGGACAACGTGGCGCGGTATAATGTCCGTTCCTCCAGTGGGAGGACCGAGCCCAGCAATAGCGCATTTATGGGCTGTTATTAAATTACAGCATTTAGGAGATTTTTTATGACGTATACGACTTCTTCCAGGTGAACTTGGATACTGATATAGCATGTATGGTTTAAATGTATGAGTGCATGCATTTATGCTTCCCAGTCGTCTCATTGAATACGTGAGTTGCCTTCAATTATGCATGACGTAACCCATGCAAGGTGGAAGGTCGCATGTTTGTATGCAGCCTAATCGCCTAGACCGGTCTTAGCAAGATAATATGTATATACCAAGATTAGCTGTGTTGTATATCGATTGCAAAAGTAATATATTTATATATATAAAAATCAATTGTTGTTCGTTAATCTCGTTAAAACTCGAGAACGGCTGGACTGATTTGGCTAATTTTGATTTTGAATTATTATTTGTGTACGTCCAGGGAAGGTGTAAAAGTAAATATGAAAAATGCTTGGAATACAGTAAAAACAACAATTTCGCTTTCCCTTAGAACTATTCCTACCTGTCAAATATTTGATGTTCATTCCGTCGTTTAGAAATCAAATTAAATTTAAAAGTGAATTTTCTTTTTCGTTTTTTTTTTTGGTTTTGAATGTCAAACGCTTAGATCATATAAACGTCTAGATCACGCATCAATTGCACGAAAACGGCCCCAAAAACAGTGCACCAAATGTGGTGCACTCGCTCCTCACGCCGGTCACGCCTGTTAGTGTCATTTTGACTACTTTACTGGCTGATGCTCTCACGAAAAAAATCTTTATATCGTCCAGCGCTATTAAAATGTGTCAAAACTATTTTAAAAGAGGAAAGGATAAGGACATGATGTTATTTCAACGAAAAACTTATCACCTTTTCATGATTTCTTAGTAAAAACATGAAATTTAATTTCAATATTTCCAAGGTCGAATTGACTAATGTTGTCAGATGAGAAGTGGAACTTATTTTCCAAAATTTAGGGATTTTGTTACGATTTTTTTTAAATACGAATAATTTGAAATATCTATAGAAAACAGTCATGTAATGTTTGTGGGTCCGTCCGGATTTCTTAAACCAGTTTATATTACGTTTTAAATTTTCAACGAATCCCATTATAGCAATTCGTTGGATTAAAGAAATCTGGGAATCGCAAGATGTCCACCACTGGAATCCAAACAAAAGGTCGTTTGCGTGTGTGTGGGGCACTGGGAAGGCCTGCATGTAGCGATTTGGCAAAGTTGATCTAAATATGGAGTGACACTAACCGGCGATTGTCTCTGTCTACACCATATCAAAATACAGCCAAGGACAATCCCCGGTAAGTGTAGAACTATTGTCCTACATTTACCGGGAATGAGAACAAAAGGTACTCCTAGTGTACTAGGGCCTGGAAATATGTGAACAATGGTCTCCCCGCCGCAATGTTCGTGAAACATGGATAAATGGACAGACGGTGGCTCGCCACTCCCTGCATGTGCCCCAAAAATGCCATAGAAGACAGGGCAATATGGGTGTAAATGGCTAAGGGGTGTAGAGAGGTGGGCTGCAGGTTCACCGAAGCTACTTCCGACGTTATGTCATTTATCCCTTCCACCCCTGGAGCTTGAGTCTCAAGCTCTAGGGATCGCACTCCGTGCCGGCTGGTTGAGACAAGCACGGAGTCAGGTCTGAGGTGTTTGTACTAACCAAAAGCTACGCCACAAAGCCCCCCTGCAGGTTATTATTTATTAATCTGGCTGGTTACACTCTTATAATCGTTTGGACAAGTATTTACCAGTAAAATAATATATTGTGTTTTCGATTGTATGACGAGCATAGCAAATGATGAATATAGCCAGAGATTAGCATACTTGCACACAGCAAGTCTTGCATGCAACATAACCACGTATCACGATTTTTCAAGATTTTTCCTTAAAACCAGTCACTTGCAACGTGCTTAGTTATTTTATTGATTTCCTTGTTTATAGCATAAATGTGGCGGAACATGTTATGCATATGATAAGCTATTTTAATTAATTTTATAAGTGCGAATGTCAATTGCTTGCGAAATTTTATCATAAAAAGTTTTAAATTAAATATAAGGTCCAGTGGAGAACACTTTTGAAGGTCATACATGCAAGTCAAAATTTAAATCTACTTCCTATAGACAAAAAAATACTTCGCCATGGTTACGACAATAACATTGGCAATTTTAATGTGTTCCTCGCTTTGATCCAAGCTCGCTAGATGCCGTTACGGGTATGTTGATTAGAAAATCAAGTTTGACATTTCCAAGGACAGCGTTTCCAAGGGAAGCCGCATGCAAAAGCTAGTATTCAATTAGTGGGGGCCAATTATTGTACAATTAATTAAATAAAACAAAAAATATGTGGGCTAATTCAAAAAATTCAGATTCAGTAAAATTCCTTAGAATTTTAGTCTACCTCTCTGTTGAGCATCACATGGAAACTACTGAACGGATTTTAATGAAACTCATTCAACACAGAAGCCGGCAGTATATTAACAGCGCCTCGAGTGTTGCAAATGTCAGGCGATGGTAGCCATTTGCCATCAGGTTTGCAGTGAGCCTGTTTGCATAAATCCAACAATCTAATTATTATGCTTGGCGCTAATGACTCATAAATACTTTTATACCTATATTACTCTACCAACAATTATGTAAGAATGTAAACAATCAAGTAAATACTTAAATGCTATACCGCTGCGTCATGTACAGGTATAAAATAGCTGATGGAGGCAATTATAGCGCCTGTGACTAAAATGCTATAAGATGTATTTAGTTATACACAATCCTTATTAATAATAATATTATAAATGCGAAAGTAACTTAGTGTGTATGTCTGTCTGTTACATTTATACGGAAAAACTCCTGAACCGATTTGGCAGAAATTCGGTATATAAGTAATTTTAACACCGAGAGTGGACCAGAGATACTTTCTATCCCAGAAATTTGATAAACTTATGTTAAGGTTATCCCAAAAACTAGGATAGATTTTTATGATTTGCCATTTTCGTCATTTTGGTTAAATTGGTCGATATGGTCGATGTGATCGGTGTGGTCATTTTGGTGTACATAATATGTAGTTTTACATACATACATACATACATAACTTCACGCCAGGTCCCTTGCGGGGTAGGCACGAACAACAGAGCGCTATTTAGGCTTATTCTTACACACCTCACTTGCTTCTTTGGCATTCATAGCTCTTGTCATGCACGCTCGTATGTTCTTAAGGCTCCTGACATCACCTTCTGCTAGTACGCGATCAATTTGATCATGGAAGGTGTGTCGTGGCCTTCCGCGACTTCTGCATCCATCCACTTTTGCATTGTATATCTGTTTAGTCATTCTTTCATCATACATTTTTTCCACATGCCCGAACCACCGGAGCATTCCTTTCCTTACCGTCACCCCTACACTCTCTTTCAGACCATCTCTCTTTCTTACTTCGGTATTACGAACACGGTCCGCGAGCGTCACTCCGCAGATTTTGTGCAGTGCTCGAATCTCGACCGCGTTTACTCTAATTTCATGCTCTCTCTTCCATACCCAACTCTCGCTTCCATACGTGAGCGTAGGTACCAGCACCGCGTTGTGTATGGCAAGCTGGGGCCTTCTGGCTGAGGTTCTTAGCGCCTAGAAATTTACCTAACACTCCATTCACACTATTCTCCAAATTCACTCTTCTTTCTATATCAGCGGTGTACCTTTCATGCCTGCTAAAAGCACATCCGAGATATACAAACTCATTCACTTGTTCCAGCATAACCTCATTGACCATTATCCTTGCATTCGTTCTGGTTGTTTCTCTGTCAAACACCATCACGTATGTAGTTTTAATACCGAAAATTGTCATAGATACTTACGGCCCATCCGCGGGGTAAATTCTTGTATTTTTATATAGTTGCAGTAGTAGATTTAATGGTTAAAATGAAAATAGTAAAGGAAAACCTCTAGTGGCATAGGGCGTGGTGTTACGTAACTTAAGTATTGTTTCACTTTACCACAGTTTCTCATGCGATTGAATTGACATTCTTGACGCAGTATAGGAAATTAAATCAGGGTCTTGCTCTTCTTTAAGTATAAGTGTAAGATCCGTAAAAACGCCGAAATCGAGAAACGCATTAATGATAAAACTACGTTTTAACGTGTTTAAGCGCGACTATTTATTTGATTTTTGTTATTCCGACGTTTCAGCCACTTTTCAGTGGCCGTGATCATGGAAGACAAAGAACACAGCTGTCAACCAGTATTGTTAAAGTTTTATGTAGCCTACCGCCGACTTGTTCATATTAATGATTTAGTTTTAATTTTGTTTATGGATATTATTTACTCTATGGGAGCCTAATCTACCAACGCTTCACATCATGATGTGGCTTGAAGAGAAGAAGCGGCGCAAGAAACTTTTCAGCAAACGCCTAGCTCTAACATTTTATGTAATATTAAAATTGGTGAAAGGAAAAACAAAAGAAAATATCAATATTTATCGTCGTCTGTTTTTCCTAGGTCATGCAATTTGGGCTTCTTCTTGATAAGCGTGCTCGATCTTCGAGTGCATTTCCACTTGAGATCAGGTGCAATATCGGCCAAACGCGAACCTCGTAAGGTCTCAAGAAGCCAACATACTCTACAGGCTAGCCTTGACAATTCAATCAAGTTATTTTGTAATTAGCTCACCACAGGCGTTAATTACTAACTAATTAGCTTTTTACGTTCTCTCAATTATTACAATCATGAATGCACAATACTATCATTGATTGTTGTGCCATGAGAAATATTGTTTTTACAATAACTGCAATATTATACTATCTCTAGTCATTTTGACGCAGTTAATAGCTATAAAGGGAAGATTATTATGTTAAAATATATAGTTAAATCTGAATATTTTTATACATAAATTAGAAGCTAGAACAATGAATTTGTATTGTGTTCTACCCATAGTCCCTCAAGACTATAAGTAACATAGAATACTGCGCCTAGATCACCGTCTTCAATGGGTAAGATGCCCAGAAAGCTGGCAACGTTTCCCAAAGAAGGCACTAGCCTTCAGATAACCTGAAGACTCAACGAGTCAATAAAAAAGATTTTTAAAATATGCTCGTGCCTTAAAATCGGTGCGAAGTAAAACAAAAATAATTATTGTATATTTTGCAAAAAATTTCTTACTTTTTACGTGTCACTTGGCAACTGACATCAAGGTGCAGAAATTATTGGTATTTTTCACGTGATGCCATATGACAATATTGCCATTGATGAAAAGACAAACAGATGAAAATTCTAAAAAAAATATTTAGAAATTAGCTCTTCTGTTTTTTTCACATTTTAATTTCAAAGACACGGTCTATATTTTATTTATAAGTTCCAATGGAGAAAACTTTTTAAAGGTCATAAATATAATTTAAAATGTAATTTTATTTCCTAGTCTATGTACATCGCTTCGCAACGTGTTATTACTGTTAAGGAGAACAAGCGGCAAGAAACTCCCCAGTAAGTTTTATACATTTTTAATGTCGCAGTCGGTTAAAAACATAAACACTTGGTTCAATGACCCACTTTTGCTAACTATTAGACAACACGCGTGATGCGTGCGAATACAATGCCTAATTCTAGGCTATTAGGTAAGCCTAGGCATTATACACCTGGCCAACAAAGTTAGCCAAGCATATCTATTGAATAACAATAGATTTGGTATGCGAAACTTTTTGTATGATTAATAGCTTGTCTATTTTATGTTTTTTATATTCATGGAGTATAGCATACAAGCTGAAGATTTGCCTGATGGAAAGCGATTCCCATCGTATATAGGGATTACATTACAGGTGATGCTAATGTACTCTTGTTGGTCCCAAGAGGCGATTGGAACCTGTTCATTACTCAATACTAATATTATAAAGTTTGCGAGTTTGTGACGTTGTCGGGGGTTAACTATGGATCTACTGAACCGATTTTGAAAATTCTTACACCAGTGGAAAGCTACATTATTCCTGAGTGACACAGGGGGTATATTTGATTGTATTGATATTCTTTTTGATGCCCAGCGAAGTGGGCACCGGTAAGCTAGTGAATAATATACCTATATATACCTTTTTATTCAAGGTCAAAGGTCAGAGAAGGAATACAATTTCTTGCTGCCGGGCGGCCAGTCGTAAGAGGCGACAAAACAACCCACAGCCAGATGGTAGGGTATTTTCCCGACTGGATGGCTAACACCCCTGGTCTAGAGTATGCCGCCATAACAACCTTGTGTTGTGTTCCGGCATTAGTGACCAGGTTTCAGTCTCCTTTAAGAGAGCAGCAGTGCATTTGTGGCACCCTTGGTGTTGCAAATGACCATAGGCGATGGAACCGCTGTCCATCAAGTGATCGATCTGCCTGTCTGCCGAACTCCTGCAATAAAAATATCTACCAATAATTAACCTAAAAATGAATAAATAAAAATGAAGTGTATTTTTATAATGTCAAAATAAAAAAAATGTGAACAAATCAGGAAGGATAATTCGGACCAGGAGATTCTTAATATGCAATGGACAAAACCATCTCTGTCTGTCTGGATGTCCAGGGTAATCTCTGAAACGGTGCACCGATTTTGTAGGGACTTTCACTGGCAGATAACTGATGTTATAAAGTTTGAGTTCCACAAAAAAAATTAGAACCATTTGTTACGGCTAATCTCTGGAATGGCTGGACCGATTTTGATGGAACTCTAACTGGCAGATAGCTAATGCACGAGGAGTAACTTAGGTTACTTTTTTATCTATATTTCGTAATTACGTACTTTTTATGTCTATTTCGATTCCAAATTATAGTTTAATAATAATGATACAGTCCAATTTTACATCGAGTTTCATTTCCAACGAAGAAGCAACTGCGACCAATAAATATATCAACAAAAGATGTAGGTCATGTCTAACCACCGAGCTTAAACGGTATGACCTTCTAGTTTTTGCCATATTATATCAGTTTTATTACAAAAACTATGGTGAAAATGTTGAAGGCGTCAAATTGTAACATTGACATAGAAATATCCCTTAGATATTATGTTTATGTCATTGTCTAACAAAAGGAACTTATTATTTAATCTGCGAGTGACAATAAGCTAAACCGCAGCGTACGATGGCTGTCAGGTCAATAAGGTATCGCAAGATCTCCTTCGAAGTGGCTTCCCTTCTTGCCGATCCCCGCCGTGGTGGAGAAGGTAACCACCTCTGTTTGCTCCCGAACATGGGTTCAACGAAGCCCCGAAGCAATGATAACATTTTCCACTGTCTTCCAATCTTCTGCTGTATCTACCTTTTCTATAGGAGTACAGCATACAGGTTGATCGACCACCTGATGGAAAGCAACATCAGAGATGTTACCAACACGCACCGGCCTCGAAGAAATTTTATAACACCCTTTTTGAAAATCTCCATATCGTAGCACTGTGGCAAAACCTCGGCTGGGAGCTCATTCCAAATCTCCACGGTACGAAAGAAAACGTTCTACAGAACCGTTGCGTACATGAGTGAAACGGCTCAGTGAATTGGGGGTGAACTCCCAACCGATGGCGAGCGGTTCGATGGTAAAAGAGTACGAAGGCACCATTCTAAACAGTTCTTGTTAATACTCCCCGTTATACAGGCGGTAGGATACGCAGAGAGACGCGAAGTCTCTAAGGTCAAGCGTATCTAGACCGTCTGTGAGTATGGGATCATCAACAATGGCTCGACGTTGAATACTGTCCAGGGGATTAAATTGGTAGGTTGGCTCCAGCCCAAAGGTGTGATCAGTACTTCATATGCTGCCTCACCTGGGCTTGCGTGGTGCTGGCACTCGGGCGTGCGCTTCAGCCCGCTATACTGTATACTGTATGCCCTATGCCGTCCTGTTTATCCCCATTCTATCGCTGGCAACACGTTGCCTCCGACATTGGTGTTGCGAACGCCTATAGGTAATAGTAACCACTTTCCGTGAACGTTTTATCCGTGCAGGAACGGATAAAGAATACAATTTCCTGCGGCCGGGCGGCCTTTCGTAAAAGGTGAAAAAATAACACACAGCCAAGTGGTAGGGTATTTGCCCGTTTGGATGGCTACCACTTTGGAGCTTTGGTGTTGCAAATGTTCATATTGTACCGTTACAAGTACATTATAGATACAGGTTATAACTTACAGTGTAATTATGCTAATTACAATTAAATTATATAATAAATGCTAAAAATGTTATGCATTTTAATGATGATTAGTCATGAATTAGCAGTTGTGCAAAAACGTGATTATATGTGAAATTTGATGTCACGTACAAACAGACTTTTTTTTGTTATATAATAATGCAGTTTTAATAACATGTTTCGATTTTGTATATAAATTAGTCAGCGTTTTAATTGTTTTTATCAGTTTTCATCTATGTAAGAAATACCTTAATACGTTGCAGATAACAACTTGGTTCAACTTAATTCATATCCTTAAGTAATTATTGCATTTTTGGTGGTGAAAATAATTTATGTAGCAAAAAATGTATATAAATAAAAGTGTGATTTTTTCATAAACCTTTCACTGAATCAATACAATTGAAGGCAAAAATAACTTTAAATTTGAGCTTGGATTTTTATTTAAACTTCTATTTAAATGCTTAAAAGAAATGAAAAAAAAAACTATATACCCCGAACCCATCATTTTGTCACATTTATCTTATACTAACATATAAAGCTGAAGAGTTTGTTTGTTTGCTTGAACGTGCTAATCTCAGGAACTACTGGTCTGATTTGAAACATTCTAGCAGTGTTAGATAGTCCATTTATCTGGGAAGGCTATAAGCTATATATCATTATACTAAGACCAATATAAGCGGAGCACCAATGAAGAATGTTTCAAAATCCGGTTTCTTTCCTTTTGAGAGCTTCCGCTGCGTGCGTTTCACCTTCTACGTGAACAAAGTTACCATTATCCCAAAGTAACTATTCCACGCGGACGAAGTCGCGCGCAGGAGCTAGTAATCTATAAAACCTCGTTGCAATTTGTCCTCTTTTACACTGGAAAACTTCTCAAGATTTTCCTAAAATTGTATAATGTGAAAAAAATAGTTGTCACTGGATTAAGTTACCTTTTGCTCTAAAATTTAAAAAAAAAAGTTGTCAGTAGGAGTGATCATGCATGCAAAATGAAAAGGTCTATCTCTAAAAGTTTTTACTTTTAAGTTAGTTAAGTAAATTTATGAATTTTGAATTTGAAAATTAACACAAGTGTAATTGATGAGCATAGCTAGTTTAAAACAATTAAAAAATCAACAACAAAAATGTAGTACGTCATGTGTTTATTATAACTATAGTAATATTTTTCTTTAGTTTTATTGTGTCTCTGTTTTATTGAATATGCACTGTTTGCTACAACTCCATTAATTCTTCAAAGGTCATTCTGTTTATTATTATTCTGTATAAAACTTATAAAAAATTGAGATATAAATAGAACAAGCAATTTTAGCTAGACGTGTTGCTGGGGAGTTTGTTGCCGCTTCTTCTCTTTAACAGCAATAACACGTGGCGAAGCGGTGTACATAGACTAGGAAGTAAAATTAAATTTTAACCTATATGTAAACCTTGGAGCGGTAGGTAAACTCCTAGGCGCTAAGAACCTCAGCCAGAAGGCCCAGCTTACCATACACAACGCGGTTCTGGTACCTACGCTCTCGTATGGAAGCGAGAGTTGGGTAAGGAATAGAGAGCATGAAAGTAGAGTAAACGCGGTCGAGATGCGAGTACTGCGCAAAATCTGCGGAGTGACGCTCGCGGACCGCGTTCGTAATACCGAAGTAAGAAAGAGAGTTGGTCTGAAAGAGAGTGTCGGGGTGAAGGTAAGGAAAGGAATGCTCCGGTGGTTCGGGCATGTGGAAATAATGTATGATGAAAGAATGACTAAACAGATATACGATGCAAAAGTGGATGGATGCAGAAGTCGCGGAATGCCACGACACACCTTCCATGATCAAATTGATCATGTGTTAGCAGAAGGTGATGTTAGGAGCCTTAAGAACAGACGAGCGTGCATGACAAGAGCTATGAATGTCAAAGAAGCAAGTGAGGTGTGTAAGAATGGGCCTGTGTGGCGCTCTGTTGTTCGTGCCTACCCCGCAAGGGACCTGGCGTGAAGTTAAGTATGTATGTATGTATGTATGTATGACCTTCAAAAAGTCTTCTCCGGTGTAGCTTATTTTGATTAAAAAATTTTGAATATGAATTTGAAAAATAAAGCTAAAAACAGTTTAATTATATAATATCAGGTCGTAAATGTCCCACTGTTGGACTCGGGCCTCCTGTGTCTCCCACTGTTGGACTCGGGCCTCCTGCGTCAAAGGGGGAACGGACAGTCTACCCGACACGCTTGTCCACGGCGGCTTGACAGCTTTGACACATCGGTAATATCGATGTGCAGCTTGCATCACGATGTTTTCCTTCACCGTTGTTAACGTGGTAATTGTAACAATATGCACATTATGTCAGAAAACTGCCTAAGAGGTGCATGCGTTCCGGTCAGGATCGAACCCGCGCCCTTCGATTTAGGGGCGCGTGCGCTAACCATTACGCTACCACGACTGTTTTTTCTGCCATATACAACAACTGGTTAGAAAATGACTCGTTAAGTTCCCTCCAAATTCGTATAACGTCATAGATTAGAAACTTTCGATTAGGTAATAAAAGCGTTGACACACTTTTCACTCGAAAAAGCGACGTAAAGCCGGTTTCCGACTTACGTCACACTCCCACAATTATACCAAAAGATTTATTATAATTATATCTACGTGAGAATATATAAAACTAGCATGAAGCAAAACTTGCGGAAAAATATTGTTGTTCTTCCAACAGTTTGAATGTCATTTTTTCCTTTGTTCGTTCTACCATTTTATACTAACCACGTTTATGATTCTATCCTTTTTTTATATTTATTCTTAATACAGTGATTCATAATAATAAGAACGAAAGAACAGTATAATAATGCCCAGAAATAAACTTGAAATATGTTTTAAATTCTACAACTAAAGGGGGCACCACAAGTCTTCCCTTTTTTTAATACAAAATCGAACTACGATGTTTCGAAATTACTTTTGAACTCGGTTTGGTTTTTTGTTCAAAAAATATTTTCTTTATTTTAGTTACGAAGTACTTAGCTTTGAAAAAAAAACATGTTGTACATGCCTATAATACATGAGGGTTACTCTCGATTTCCCTGGAATCCACTCATCAGGCCCTGACTTGGTGACAACGGGACCACGTCTGGAATATACTATTTCGAATGCAACAAACATACCAAAAATAACATGCAATCAAATTACGAACTCCTCCTTTTTGAAGTCGGCTTAAGCGGACTGTCTTTTAGCGCCATCTATAATTTGTAGAATTTGTGGGATTTTTAAAGTTCCATTATTTACTTGTCAATTTATTTCTATAATAAAAAGATATATTTTATTAATAAATAAAACACAATCAATTTCTTATTTTATATATTTTAATTGTATTTATTTATAAACGAAACGAACTTAAGACTAGTTCCGATTTATAGATCTAAATAACTATAATGTTTTAACTTATTATTTATTATAAACGTAAAAAATAACTTATTACATACTTCCTTATATTTAAAGTGATTTACACGTTTATATATTTCGGTGGTCGTCAAAATTCGGTAAGAAATCGGGAAAAATAATCGAAAAACGAACGGAGTACAGCGATGGGAAAATACATTTTTTTTTTTCATTTACTCTATAATTATACAATACCGTATTGTGTATCTATGGCGATAAAAACGTAATAATGTTTATATGCCGTTACTTTTTCAAAATATTTATCCTACGTACAACTCTAGCTTTAAAGCATATAAACAACAACAAGACTTTAATCATCATCATTTATTACATAAAATAATGCATTGCATGCATAAAAAGATGATAAGAGCGTTCAATAATACCAGCAAGTAATAAGGCGTACAAATTACCATCAAAAACACAAAGTCAGTTTATACTCTGAAGATAATTTTGTATATCTATCTGCTTTATTAAATTTAATAAATTTAACTTAATCACATTTTTTATATACACTTCACAGTTGAAGATGAACGTAGGATACTTCTTATCCCGATTTTTTGGGATTTAGGATACTGTCAGGAATAAAGAAGTCTACGGAGACAATATTACGTGATGTTTTTCTTATATTTGAAGTAACTATGAATTTTAAAATATTAAAAAACCAATGAAAGATTATCTTATTTATTATAATAAAGATAATATATTAAATGATCTGATGTAAGTATATTATTTTGAACCCATTCCTTTCTTTGGCATATGGTTAGCACACTGTGATATATTAATATATTTTTTATATAAAAAACATTATTATATTAATCTTATTATTTTATAGTCTACTATGGCGCATATTTCAAAGGACGGAAATATTCCATTATTTTAACTTAAAACCAAATATTTTCCAAAATTATACAAATATTATAATTATGATATTTAGGTCAACTTACAAATGCAAAATGAGAATATTGTGTCCTCCTTAACAGATTTGTGTTTTAACCGATTTTCATGAAATTTCAAAAATCGTAGAAACCAAAGATAAACTTGAAATATTTACGGGGTTTTTTTCAATCATCAGATTAAAGTTATTCATATACTAAATTATGACCCGCTCCAATACAAAAGCTGGTCAAATTAAGTATTATATTCGGGTCCAAAAATATGTTATTAATAAAACCCGATTAATATATTCAAAATATTAAGAAAACTTTTTTGTGTTACCATGCAATGATAATATTATAATGATAATAATGATATGGCTACAAAACATTAAATTCAATTTCAAAGGTGTTATTCAATGGTCCAGCGAAGAATACATTTTTGGACGACATATAAATTAAAATTTAAAGCCACTTCCTATTAACGGTTTTGAGCGGGGCATTTCATTTTGTATAATTTCTCCCACACTATCTAAAAATAATTTATATTTGATGATTAAAAAATCAACTCTTAGACGAATTTCTACAATATTATTTTTAGATTTTTTTCTTCTAATTTAACGTCATAGAGTCACGTAGGGTCAAAGATAAAAAGTGATACGGGCAAGTTTATCTTCAAATACTGAACACATTAATTATAATAATCACATAACAACTAACAGGCACAAAATGTACATTTTACCACATCATGAAATCAGAAACTTGCAAAAACATCCGCCATCTTGCAATCGCTTCTACATGCTTCCGTTAGTGAGTAACTTGTTTGTCCTGTGAACAAAATATAAAAAAAAAAAATTTAATTAATTAATTATATTCGATTAATTCAAAATTATGGTCGAAATTATACCACTTTAAAATCTACGAGGCCGCGACGTTTCGCAACACGATAAAAAGCGTTTTGAGAGATCAATGGCCAGTTCCTATATCTTCCTATTTCACTTGCCCTACCATCGGTTGAATTTTGACATTAGAGATGGAGATTATAACAAATTTTAACCAATAGTGAGGCAAATGACCGGTCTGTAAGATGTAGAATAGAATATCATTTATTGCATAAACTGTCACATATATATTATTACGAGCTACACAGGACTCGAATTAAAATGCCGTTGGAATTACTATAGAATTTATTAGAACTGTACAAACACGTATGAAACAGGCACAAATATGACTGGACACAGCCAGTAGAAACTGCTCGATCCAATAATACGCGCAAAGTCCGTCACTATAATACCGACAAAGGGGCGGCGTTCACTGAGTTTATCCACACATCTGGCAAGCTTCGTCGCAATGCAATAAAAACAAGGATTAGTTCGACACTAATGACGGCCATAAAATAAGTACGATAACAATGTTTTTAAATTTTAAACACTTAGTAAGCAAAAAACTCCGAATGCAGTAAAGGCAATAAACTGCGTTTTACGACGCAAGGTGTGCGTTCTTTGTCGGTATGTAACAATATTGTCCAAAGGTTTCCAAGCCAGGGGTTATAAAATAAAACTCCCGGAAGATCGTAGACAATTTATTAAATAAACATTACCCATATGATCATGCAAAAAAGGCAAACCATACTGCGATGCAGTTCGGCGGTGGCGCCATCTAGTCTTATGAAGATAAAACTGGCGTTAAAGAAATTTAATTAGAAACTGGACATAGCACCGGCCAAGGACTAGTATAGTCCTTCAAACTACAAATAATAAACAGTAAAAAAAGGGGGAAAAAAACATATTCATCAGCGATGCAGCTCATACCAATTAGAAATCGTGGACTGTAAACCAATAACTAAAGAGAGTTTTAGACCAAATATGAAGCTCGGGATAGAGTGGATTTATAACCGGATACAACACGGGTGGATACCCAAGTTGATATTAATTATTATTTTTAAAAGAAACTGAATAAATAACAAGCAACTTAACAAAGAAATATTTCGATCTCGAAAAAACCAGACGCTTGAAATACAATGATAAACAAGACATATCAACTAAGTACAAAAAATTACAAACTATTAAAATAAAAACAAAATGTGATTAATAACATAAAAATGGCTACAATTAATCAGCAAGAGGTAAAACACAAAGCTTTGATGTTGGACGCTGAATTAAAGAATTTTTATAGCGCAAAGTAACGACTCTAACGATACCGTCTTTTCCTGGATGTACTTTGTCTATCCTGCCATGTAACCATTTGGCGGGAGGTAAGTTGTCTTCACGCACCAAAACAACGTCACCGACTTTGAGTACCGGCGTTTTAATGTTCCATTTATACCGTTGAAAGAATGCTGTCAAATATTCTCTTGACCAACGTCGCCAAAAGTTTTGCAACATACGCTGCGTCAATTGCCAACGGCGTAAGCTACTTATTTGAGAAGCCTCGTAAGTATAATCAGGGGCTAAGAGAACAGGTTCTCCTATTAAAAAATGACCCGGAGTTAAAGGGGCGAAATCACTTGGATCTGAACTGATTTGCCATAGCGGTCTAGAGTTGAGGCACGCTTCCACTTGAGCAAGTAGCGTAGACATTTCTTCGTATGTCAGGGTAGAATCCCCTATAACGCGTCTGAGATGGTGTTTAGTGCTTTTGATCCCTGCTTCCCATAAACCGCCAAAGTTTGGGGCGTGAGGAGGGATGAAGTGCCATTGAGTTCCATTATTGGATAATGAAGACGCGATTTCATTGTGAAATGAAGAGCGTTCGCTAGCAAACAAGTTCTTAAGTTCTTTAGCAGCTCCTACAAAATTGGTTCCGTTATCACTCCAAATATGATTACAGCGACCACGTCGAGCTATAAACCGTTTGAAAGCAGCTAAAAAGCCTTCTGATGTAAGATCTGATACCGCTTCTAAATGAACCGCTCGCGTGCTCATACAAACAAACAGACATATATATCCTTTGTATGATTTCTGACCTCTTCCTTTGGAAACTCGCATGTTAATTGGTCCGGCGTAATCTACGCCGGAATTAAGGAACGGTTTGTTTGGCGTCACTCGACATGACGGTAACTGACCCATTAATTGTGTTTTACAGGATCCCGCATAACGTATGCACGGGACACATTTGTGTATGTGAGCGCGAACTAAATTCTTCAATCTAGTTATCCAATATTTCATACGGACATAGTTACACGTGAGTTGAGAACCCCCGTGCATAGTTTTTTGATGTGCATCATCTACAATTAGTTTTGCCAAATAAGAATCTCCTGATATTATAATTGGATGCTTACTGTGATCGGGTAAATTAGAATTCGCAATTCGACCACCTACTCTCAGTATTCCTGTATCGTCCAGAAATGGATTAAGCGTTACCAATTTATTCCTAGTGATGACTGATGGATTTTTCAAGAGGTTTGCGATGTCGTCGCCAAAAGACTGCGCTTGGTGTTGTCGGATACAAGTGATAAGAGCCTTTTGAATTTCAGTGGCTGTGAGATACGTCAATGATTTTGTATTCGACATATTGTTTTTATTCACTGAGGGTCTAATACAGAGAAATCTTTTGCAATAAGCAATGACACGAACTAGTTTTCGCAAAGATGAAAATTTAGCACAAATGTCATCATCGAAATGCATTGGCGCAGTTGCCATGTGTGTTTTTATTACTCTCGACTCTAAATGCAATTTTGGACATATTGATATAGGCTTACTGTATTCGATAACACTTTCACATAACCAACTCGGACCGCGTTTCCAAAGAGTATCGTTGATCAGCTCTGTTGGGGTAATCCCTCGAGAGGCACAATCGGCGGGGTTGTCTCTGGATTGGACGTATGACCATTGTGACGAATCTAAAACGTTTAATATTTCAGCAGTACGGTTGGCGACAAAGGTCTTCCAACGGCTTGGGTGATCGCTCAACCACGCTAATACGATCGTCGAATCAGTCCATGCATGTACTTCTGACTTATGTATTTTTAAAGTATTAGCGACTTCGCGAAGCAATTTCGTTACTAATACCGCTCCACACAATTCTAGTCTAGGCGTGGATACTTGTTTGATGGGAGCGACCTTCGTTTTTGCTGTAACTAAATGAGACTCAATTGTGCCTTCGGCGGAAACACATCTTGAGTACACAACTGCAGCATAAGCAGAGTTGGACGCATCACAAAACCCATGAAGTTCAATTCGCTTATCAGTATTGGTACTATGAATCCAACGTGGAATGTGAAAGCTCATTAAAAGTGGCAACTCTTTTCGGTAGAGATCCCACTCAAGGAATACACTCTCTGGAACTCTATCGTCCCAGCCAAGGCCCGCAATCCATAACTTTTGTATAAAGATCTTGGCAGTAATAAGACATGGCGCTATCCATCCTAAGGGATCATACAAGCGACAAATTTCTGAAATAATTTGACGCTTAGTATCTGGTAGAGAAGAATTTGATGATAATTTAACTGAATAATCAAATTCGTCCGTCCGGCGGTTCCATGTAAGGCCTAGAATTTTAGTGATATCATCTACACGAATCTCCTTATCAATTCCTGCATTTTCTTCTAAAGTTTCTAACATTTCTATTCTGTTACTAGCCCATTTTTGTAAAGTAAAACCACCTTTATTTAATAATGCGTTCATATGATGATACACGTTCACGGCCTCTGCTTCGGTTTGACAGCCTGTTATTAAATCATCAATATAGAAATCGCTCTTAACTCTATGTGATACTAATGGAAATTTTTGGCCTTCATCGTCCGCAACTTGTTGAAGAGCTTTGACGGCTAAGTAAGGCGCGCATGATGTTCCAAAAGTTACTGTTAATATAGTCTTGAATAGGGTATTCAACTTCGTCTCTCCAAACGATCCTTTGATAATCAATATGTTTGTCAGAGAGCTTAACCTGTCTATACATCTTTACGATGTCGGCCGTCAAACATATTGGGTGCATACGCCACCGCATAATAATGTGACGTAGCTCTGGCTGTATAGTTGGTCCTATCATTAATGTATCGTTTAGAGATATTCCATTGGCTCTTCTCTCTGAAGCATTAAATACCACCCTAGTTTTTGTAGTTGTCTTGTCCGTACGAACCACGGCGTGATGAGGCAGCCACATTTTTCCGCTTTTCTTCTGCGCTTCAGGAACCCTTTCCATATGTCCTAAACGTAAGTATTCATTTAAAACCTCTGTATAATTCTGTTTAGCTTCCTTACATTTGCTTAGTCTTTTTTCCAAACTTAAAAGTCTTTTAATAGCAACCGCTCTGGTGTCTCCGTAGTCATTTGTCTCTATCATTTCTGTTCGGAAAGGTAATTCTACAATATATCTTCCAGTGTTGTCTCTTCGAGTAGTTGCTTTAAAGTGATCTTCACAAGCTTGTTCTTCGGGCGTCAATAATTTCACGTGTGACTCGGGCTCGGACTCTAACTCCCAGAACCTTTTTAGCAAATCATTATCCTCTATTTGAGCGTGCATGTTTACGATAACATTATGACACTTTTGCTGTTCGTTATGATTTACTTGACCCGACAATATCCATCCAAGATGAGTATCCTGCGCAATAGCCATACCTGTGGGACTTTTGAGTAGCCCCACTTTCAGAATGCTGCAATATACCTCGGCACCTAATAAAATATCAATCTTATTAGGTATATCATATTGTGGATCGGCAAGATTAAGGTGCTCCAGTTCTGGCCATGAAGGAAGAATAACTTTCCTCTCTGGAAGAACAGAAGTGACTGTTTTTAACACGTGAGCAGTTACTTGCAGTTGAAATGAGAGATCATGAAGTGATTGCATATTAACCTTGACCATATACTTTGAGATTACGCCACTCTGTACTCCACCTAAGCCTGAAACAGTACTACTGGTAGCGCTCTTATTCAATTTCAATAACTGAACTGCCGCCTCAGATATGAAAGAAGCTTGAGACCCTTGGTCAAGCAAAGCTCTCAATACCTGAGAATCTCCATTGGGTGATTGAATACGAATTAAAGCGGTGGCTAACAATGTTTGTACTCTTCCCGTCACAAAATGGTTTGCAATGTGTGTGGTCTCATCCGTCATTGAAGACAGTTCCGGAAGTTCCTCGTTTTCCGTTGAGTTGGCAGCGACTGCTACGGTTAACGGGCTGGCTGTACCATGAAGAAGCGTATGATGCTTAGCTTTACACAGGCGACATCTTGTTGGTACTCTACAAGAAACACTGGTGTGATTATTACCAAGGCAGTTAAAACAAAGTCTTAAATCTTTAACTATATCTCTACGACTCGGTACAGTTTCTTGGATAAAGTTTGGGCACGAATATAATTTATGGTTCTCAGTGCAGTGAGGACAACTTACCTTTGTTTCAATATTGTGTAAAACTTTAGGGTTGCTACTTGAGTACGGCTTGGTTGCATTGGATTTAATTTTTGTTGGCTCTACAAATTCTAAAGCGCGATATCGACACTCTAAAAACTCTTTAAATTGCGTAAACGATGGTAACTCTTCAGATAAAGTATTTACGTGTAGTTCCCATTGTTTACGCGTTTCTGCATCTAATTTTAAACTAACAATATATACAATGATTAAATCGCCGAAATCCTTGATACCCAAATTTGATAATTCATGTATACAATCAGATGTGGTATCTAAAAGTTCTTTAAGAGAATGAGAAGATTCACAAGTCATAGCTCGTTGACCAAATAAACGTTTAAGTGTACAATTCGACATGTATCGTTTATTGTCATATCGATTTTGCAACAATTCCCAACATTTAATGTAATTAGTCTGAGTGATTGGAATATGTCGGAGCAATTGTTCAGCTTCTCCCTTTACTTGTGTCTTCAGATAATGCAGGCGTTGAACGTCGTCTAGAGCGTCATTATTATGTACCAATGATACAAATAAATCCTTAAATGTGGACCATTCAGCGTATCCTCCCGAAAAAGTAGGCATCGATATCTTAGGTAATCTCACGATTGATTCTGTGTGAACCTTTGTACTAGAAGCATCTTTACTTGCTGACGTGGCAGGTTTCATGGACTGTAGGACGGCTTTTAACTCTCCCTTGTACATCAAATAAGTTTCGTAGCCGTCTTGGAAGGTTTCTCTTTTTGTGTAATTTTCTAAGAGTTCTGTCTTATAAGTGCTAATAATGCTCTCATGCTTTTTAGAAAATCTCGCTATTAAATCCTCTAAACCTTCCAATCTTGCTATAACGTAAGAGTCTGTTATTCTATCTTTCGGTGATTTTTTAAAATTATTTCTTCCTTTTTCTATTTGATTCTTCAAATCCTCCATAACTCTTAAATCTGCGTCCATCTTTGCAATTCAAAATAATAGCTTCTTTAAGTTCAAATAAATTCAATTTTTCAAGTCACTATCAATCCAAAATTTTCTAAGTCCGACTCAATCCAAATTTGTAAGGTCCAGTTCATGCAATCGGTCTTTATAAGTATAAATCAATTTAAAATTTTCAAAGTTCAAAATTATTTGAAATTTTCTAAGTCCCAAGTGGTGACAATTTTTCAAAGTCCAATTGACAGTGAAATTTTTCTAAGTGTTTTAGAACATGTACACCGTTCTAAAATTGGGCATAGGTTCTCCGTCTCGTCGTTTTTTCACGAATTATTCTAAGTCCTAATCTACAATTTGAAATTTCACAAGTCTATTCACTAAAAATTAAGAGTACTCACAATTTTAGTCCAGTATACTACCGATTAGGTTCCTTTAATGTCCGCCAGATGGTGCTGCTGTCACATCACTTGGAACACATCACTGCACAACACTTAATATATCGCTACAATAGGTATCAACTTTTGTATCAAAAAGCGATCCGGCTCCGAGGGACCCTGTCCAAAGGTTTCCAAGCCAGGGGTTATAAAATAAAACTCCCGGAAGATCGTAGACAATTTATTAAATAAACATTACCCATATGATCATGCAAAAAAGGCAAACCATACTGCGATGCAGTTCGGCGGTGGCGCCATCTAGTCTTATGAAGATAAAACTGGCGTTAAAGAAATTTAATTAGAAACTGGACAATATAATTTAAAGAAGATGTTGTGTGTTCTTGTGTTCTTTGCAGGAACGACAGTTTGTCCTTTCGAACATACAATACAGGCAGTTTATAATATTGCCAGGTAATATAATATTATTATTATCATGTCATTTTACAGAAACCGGGACTTAGCTGCCATCTGTCCTATTGTTTGTATTGTAATGGCTAATAAATTTTATACAAAATCTAGGATATGCCCGCGACTTTTCCTACGTCGGACTTGATACTTAAAATAGTGGGCGAATAGACCAAATACTGAATAGATAAAAACGTAGCATAATAGGCCAAATACCGAATTGCTAAAAAAGTGGCCGAATAGACCAAATAGTTAAAAAAGTGGCCGAATAGGCCAAATTGTTAAAAAAGTCGCCGAATAGACCAAATAGTTAAAAAAGTGGCCGAATAGGCCAAATTGTTAAAAAAGTGGCCGAATAGGCCAAATAGTTAAAAATGTGGCCGAATAGGCCAAATTGTTAAAAAACTGGCCGAATAGACCAAATAGTTAAAAAAGTAATAACGGAAGGAATAACGGTTAAATATTCGTGGTATCTTTAGTATTCGATACATATTAACACTTTTTGAGATATTTCTAGAATTTTAAGAATTTTTGCGACTTTTAGAAACTTTGTGATAGGAACTTCGTTTCAAAGATACTTGATTAGTTTTTTTTTGTACCGCCGTTCTAATTCACTATCAAACACGTTACCGTCATGGAAACGCGAACGAATGTTCGCTAGCAGTACTAATAATAAACATTACATAAACCCGCCATGTTGAAACGCCTTAGTGGTAAGAATGTTAACTTAAGATTGCGTAAATTAATTTACATTTGCCGATACTCTAACGGACTGTATCTGAATGACAAACAGACGTTATATGTTCAAAATGGTTGCACAATACAACCTCGCCATTTTTTACCATTAAAACAAACCACCTCTTTTTTGATAATGTTACATGCCGACAAAGTGAATGCACACCTGGTTTATTACCTTTCCTGCATTTGGAGTTCTTTTGTTTACTTCGCATTTAAAATTTGCAATTAGACAACAGCCTGTTGTTATTGAACTTGTTTATGGGCGCAGGTGTGCGGATTACAGTTTCTCGGAAACTTTAGTCCACGCGGTCTATTATTTGTATTGTACAGTTTAGTATAAAACGATGCCCGAACGGGGGGGAGGCGGTCAAGCGAGGATTACGATACGAGCAAGACGTTCATTCGATAAGCTATATAGTAACGGAGTTTGCGCGTGTTATTGAATCGTGCAGTTTGTACTGGTTGCGTCCAGTTATATTTGTACCTTTGCTATACGTGCTTGTATAGTTCTAATAAATTCTATAGTAATTCGAACGACATTTTAATTCGAGTCCCACAGTCCTAACAATAATAATGGGATAATGGTTATTCGTATACTGAGTTTTTTATTGTGAAGCTGGCAAACAGGCAGACAGATCATGAAAAGTGGCTACCGTCGCCTACAGGCGATTGCAACATCAGAGAGAGAGAGAGGGGCAGAGGCAACGCGTTGCCCACCTTCTCCCATATCCTATGCCCATCCTATCCTATCTATTCTATTATTATTATTCTCTATCTATTGCCTTTTTCCTGCACCATCTACATCGCCTGATTCAAATTTCTTTCATTTAGGTGAAGCATTTGATGTGTGGTGTTGGAGACGCATGGAGAGAATAAGTTGGAAAGAGAAGAAGACTAATGAAGAAGTTCTGGATATGGTAAAGGAGAAACGCACAATATTAAAAACTTTAGAGGAAAGAAGGGGGAAGATGTTTGGCCATTTGCTAAGACACGACACCTTCTTATGCACGTTAATCGAAGATAAAGTGGAAGCAAGGAGAGGGAAGGGAAGACCAAGGCGAGCATTTATGGACCAAATAAAAGAAAAAGTGGGTGTCGTGTCCTTACACAGAAGTAAAACAACTAGCCCATAATAGAGAAGATTGGAAGAGGCTCCACCGACAAGAGCATGCTCTTAAATGATAAATGAAAAATGAAGGTTGCCTGGAAGACATCGCTTTGAGATATAAGGCCGCCTAATGTATTGCCTAGAAAATATTGTAAATGTGCTCCGTTTTAGTAATTCTATATTTTGGTGTGCAATAAAGTAGTATCTCTCTCTCTCCTCTGTCATCTGCGCAGGAACGGAGAAAAAATACAACCGGGCGGCCTACCAATCCTCAGCCAGGTGATAGGCTATTTGCCCATCTGGATGGCTACCACCCCTGTCTAGAGTATGTCACCATAACAACCTTAAACTGAGTCCTATCATTAGTGGTCAGGCTCCAGTCTCTCTTCAAAGAGTGGCACATTGGTAGCACCTTCGGTGTTACAAATGTCTATAGGCGATGGTAACCGCTTTCCATCAGGTGGGCTGTCTGCGTGACTGCTGAACTCATGCAATTAAAAAATCTTCCTATATCATTCCTCACTTCCATCCTAAAGGCTGTTAAACCATAACGATGATCCTTAATAACTATTCCGACTAAATGAATACGTGAAGAGATACTAGATTCAAAACTCATAAACATTTTTTTGCTCTCATAACTCTAAAGTGGAAAATTCTGGAAAAAATGGAATTAGAACTTAAAAATAATTTTAACGAAAATTGGTTTGAATAAATCCGATAAGAAGTTTTTGATATACGATACTAAATTACGAACTCAGAGGGCCTAGAGCTGCAGTTTCCCCAGATTCCTATTACAAATATGACAAGTGTCTAAGTAAATTGGATCCTTATTCGTTTTCTTTAATTTACCAGTATATCTAGATACTTCTCAAAATCACTAAACATAATTAATTCTCCAAAGGCAGCCACATTAAGCCCTCTGAGATTGTTGGACAGCTATACAGAACCGTTCTCTGTTAGTGTCTTCACACGCATTTGACCTATTGTTGTTAATTTGTTACAATATTTCTAAGTACATATTTAAAAGGTAACATGTATTGCATTATACGTTATAAATATACTAATATATATGACCAATAACATGCCTCATTGCACAACGCGTTGACCTCGTTTTGTACCACAGCGCAATAGTTGCCTATGGTGAACAATACCATGTACCTCCATACTGGTAATCGTATTATGGTGGCTTTGTAGATATTTTTTTATATATAAAAATTTAGCTTCTGTTTGTATGTGTTCACAAAACTTGAAAAGTAGTAAATATATAATTTATAACTTACATATTTGTATTGTAAACAATATGAGATTTATAGTTTAATAAAACACGCTTTACAAAAACTCGAACTAAAAAATATTTTTTATAAACAAAGGAAATAGTTTTGATTTTACTTATAATTCATACTTATTTCTATATATTAATACGTGAAGCAAAAACTTTATATTATACTAAAATTGCGCGGGCAGAGAAGTATGAAATTTCGCACATTTATAGTTTATACAGAGAAGAGACGACGAATGCTTTTTATATTTTTATAAATAACTTAATAATTATGTAGTCTTTGACAACAGAACCTTAATAATGTTGAAACTTATAATTTAATTCAATTATGGTCGAATTTCGACCACTGGGCAACCACTAATAAGAATAAAAATAATACTTCTGCGAACTTTTATTTTTTGTGATAAGACCTTTTGCGTAAGAGGCGTCGATATAGCAAAAGGCACTCCACTGCGTGTGAATGCGAAACTGGCCACCAACTACCCCAGGGGTGGTACATATCCAGACGAGTAAATACCCTGCCACCTGGCTATGGGTTATTATATTGTCGTTTTCGACAGACCGCCCAAACGCAGGAAATTGTATTTTTTCTCCGTTGCATGAATAACTTTTAATTATTTCCCACAATTTAAATTTAATCGTAAATTGTATTTCCTTTCACATTACGGTATATTTTATAAAATGTTGCAAGAAAATTTTTAATTAACAACAAGCCATGTGTGAAATCGTCTGAAACTGAGGTCAGAGGTGTTATATCAAGACGACGTGCGCCTAATCAGTTGTTTCCTATTTAACCAAATGACTCAACCATCATATTTAACTCGTGAGTTCAATTGGCTAAGTCGCCTCTCTGGCTGGTAAGGTTAGGTGGAAGTTTTTATCGCGGTAGAACAATGCTGGAATCATTATCTTGATTACAGCTTTTAGGGCTGGCTCGATATGTGTGATAGATAAAACACAAACTCAAAATATCGAGATGAAACTGACAGTTTTGAGCTAACTATGTTTTGTGTATGGTTTTAGCATCTTCCCTGTCCTATATAGTTCATCCCATAATCCCTACACCATTATTCGCTATCCCATGTTCTCTATGAGATTGATACGTCCAAGGAATACTACGCCAACTTGATTTTAGGTATTTTCTGTTTTTAAGGCAAAAGCACTCATTAAATTCTTAATATTATGTTCGTAAAATATCATAAAAAAATATTATATATAAACTAATAAATATTATATATATAATAAATAATAAAATATAATAATAATAAATAATAAATATTAAATAATAAATATTATAAACTAATTTTTTTTAAGGTTCTCAATATTTTTTTAAGGAAAATTTGCTGGAGGTGTCGGAATGTTTGCTATTTCATCCCCTTTAGTCCCTCTCCCTATTCCGTTTTTCCTTTCCCACTTTAAAGTCTAGCAATGCGTTGGCAGTACCCCTCGTGTTGCATACGGTAACCACGTTCCATGATCTGAGTTGTCTGCCTGTTTGCCAGATTAGTAATTAAAAAATGGCACCTAATAATAGCCCCATTGAAACATTCAAGATATCAAACTTCAACATTACATCCGCATCTTCTTTATTTATAGTGAAACAATATAAAAGTGTAAGTGAGGTATGTAAGAATAAGCCTAAATGGCGCTCTTTTGTTGTGAGTTCAATTAGCTAAGTCGCCTCTCTGGCTGGTAAGGTTAGGTGGAAGTTTTTATCGTGATAGAAGTATGCTGGAATCATTATCTTGATTACAGCTTTTAGGGCTGGCTCGATATGTGTGATAGATACCACACAAACTCTGTTGTTCGTGCCTACCCCGCAAGGGACCTGGCGTGAAGTTATGTATGTATGTATGTAACAATATAAAAAATATTTATCAATCTGTAACTACCAATAATAAACTACCTAAAATAAATTAATCGGACATAATTGGTTTTACTCATATACACATATTAAATTTGAAGCAATTGCATAGCAAGCGACTAGTAAATATCCCAATTATAAATGCTTGCGCTCTGTTGTTCGTGCCTACCCCGCAAGGGACCTGGCGTGAAGTTATGTATGTATGTATGTATGTATGTATAAATGCTTGCTTAGTATACTCATATTATCTTCTATCTATACTTCTATACTCATCTTGTAAAGAGAAAAGATTTATGTATGTAACGAAGAAACTCAAATAATACTGGACCGATTTCAAAAATTCTTTCACCATTATAATGCTACATTACCCTAGATTAATATAGATATATATATTTATTACTAGAAAAAATTAGGAATCCCTACTAAAACTTTAATTATGTAACCCAAGGTGTAAAAAAATTAGTGTTTGAAAAGGTCCCGAGATGACTTATTCACAATTAGACCCGGTAGATGGCGCTGATATCAGGTCTTTGATTTTTATTTTTTCAGGGCAGGACAACGTCTGCCGGAACCACTGGTGTTTTATATTTTTCTTAGTCTAGGAGGTTGCCTGGAAGAAATCGCTTTAAGCGATAAAGCTGCCTTTTGTTCAATTTTTATTTTACCTGCTTTTAATTTGAGGGAGCAATGTTAATGTTATTTTTTTCACAACCTGTCAGCTGTCATCAAGATTGCCGCACCAAAACCACGATAATTATATCGTCTCTTTTATACTTATACAAATTCTATGTAGAGGGAGAAAGCATCAGTCAGGGTTCATTTTAATTATCTGTATTTGACCACAAATTTGCGGTGCCTCCTAATTAGCCATGTGTTCGGGCATCAAATCTATGGTGGTCCCGGATTAAGGGTTAATAAGGTACTTTTAATTTTTAGTGAACAATAAAGTGTTGTCATCCATTCAATCATTGATCATTTGAAACAAGTCTTAACTTCGTGTTAGAATTTTAATCTGACTAAGCATTTGAATCACACTCTGGTCGCAAGTATAAACTGACCTCGGCGGTGTTTTGTAATTTTTTACATTCTATTGACGAGTACGTTGGTTTCGCAATCAGGGTTACGCGTGAATAGCGCGCCATGGACGGGCGGTGATGTGATCTTCACGCTCTTATCTCAGGTGGTCGGCAGGGGGGGGACCAATAACATTTGTTTGTATACTGCAAAAACGTAAACTACACTATAGTTGATAGTCAACTGATGACACTTATGATCATCGTACAATATACCGAAGCCGCATACTTTCAGTACGATAATAATAAGTTATGAAGTTATAACTTAAAAGAATAGGGCGTTAATTATATTGTTTAAAGCCAGAGATTTCCAAACTATTTTGAACAAGAGACCCCTTATCCATAATGAACTAATACTTCATACCGCCATAGCCAAATTACGTTCAAAATCATGTACCCAGTATTTTTCGTATTCATACAAAATACTTACAACTTTAGAAGCGGTTGGTTAATTGAGTAAACTTGACATATTCTCATCAAAATTTAACAAAATAAGTAGACATAGAATTCAGTAAATATCACGCTTATTGAGTTGCCGAGCTTTTTTTTTATCTTGTACAGACTTGTATGGACCATACTCATACGTACTAGCACACACACATGTATACGCACACATATATAAATAATTTCAGCCCATATATGTCCCACTGCTGGGCTCGGAGCTCCCATTATAGGGTGAACGGACAGTATACCTGCCACGCTTGTCCAAGGCGGCTTGGCAGGTTTAACACATCAGTTATCTCGATGTGCAGGTTGCATCACGATGTTTTCCATCACCGTTGTTAACGCGTGGTAATTGTAACAATATGCACATTAGATCAGAAAAACTGACTAAGAGGTGCATGCGTTCCGGTCAGGATCGAACCCGCGCCCTTCGATTTAGGGGCGCGTGTGCTAACCATTACGCTACCACGGCTAGCTACGTACTATCTAGTACGCTACACGCACACATGATTTTCCACTAGTTGAAATTAACATAAGTTTTATTATTTTACACACTCGCAATAAATATTTACCTAAGTTCCTACTTTATATACTCGCGTTAACATCTGTATATACATGTTTATATGGCAGTATAATATCTCAAAAAGTAACACTTCTACCCACACATGAATATAAAGTAAAACATTCGGATTACGGAAGGAACTAACATCTATAGTACAGGCTTTGCCTAGTTTAGGTGTAAGTATCCATTAATTTTATTAATTATTTTTAGTTTTCCCTAGTTACTAATTAGATTGATCTGTTTTATTGTAATAGAAATTTATAGTACCTTCTGTTATCATTATTACAATCAGGCGAGAGGCTTACGTTTGAATGCGAAGAAAACAAAGGTGATGGTGTTTGAAAGAGAAACAACCAGAACGAATGCAAGGATAATGGACGATGATGTTATGCTGGAACAAGTGAATGAGTTTGTATATCTCGGATGTGCTTTTAGTAGGGATGGAAGGTACACCGCTGATATAGAAAGAAGAGTAAATTTAGGGAATAGTGTGAATGGAGCGTTAGGTAAACTTCTAGGCGCTAAGAACCTCAGCCAGAAGGCCCAACTTGCCATACTCAACGCCGTGCTGGTACCTACGCTCACGCATGGAAGCGAGAGTTGGGTATGGAACAGAGAGTACGAAAGTAGAGTAAACGCGGTCGAGATGCGAGCAATGCGCAAAATCTGCGGAGTGACGCTCGCGGACCGCGTTCGTAATACCGAAGTAAGAAAGAGAGTTGGTCTGAAAGAGAGTGTCGGGGTGAAGGTAAGGAATGGAATGCTCCGGTGGTTTGAGCATGTGGAAAGAATGTATGATGAAAGAATGACTAAACAGATATACAATACAAAAGTGGATGGATGCAGAAGTCGCGGAAGGCCACGACACACCTTCCATGATCAAATTGATCGTGTACTAGCAGAAGGTGATGTCAGGAGCCTTAAGAACAGACAAGCGTGCATGGCAAGAGCTATGAATGTCAAAGAAGCAAGTGAGGTGTGTAAGAATAAGCCTAAATGGCGCTCTGTTGTTCGTGCCTACCCCGCAAGGGACCTGGCGTGAAGTTATGTATGTATGTATTATTACAATGCTGTGGTATCTAAAAAACTGTTTATTTTGTGCACTCCTATCTATTTGTCGAGTTTTTTAAAAGTATGTAAGTAATGATACTTCCTACTAAAATATTAGTCATTCTTACAACAAGTAGGTACACGTACTGCAACAGTATTTTGAAAGTTACAATAAGAACTTGTGTTAATTAATAGGGTTCGATTTTTAGACCTCGTTGACCCAAAATCCGTTTTCATTTATGCGGACCCCTGGGACATCGATTTTAACCCCAGGAGGTCCGATGTTGACACTTTGGGAATCCCTGGTTTAAACAGTTGTAAAAAAATCTTTATATTAATACTAGCGGTTGTCCTGGTTGAAAAAACAATAGGTATATGCCAAATTTTAGAAAATTCGGTTACTTTCGCATTTAAAATATATGAACGTTAGTATGGATTCACATGCTATGTGAAGTGTAAGGAAAAATTATTAACTAAAAAAAATTCTATTAGAAATGCTTTCAAGAAAGTTATATATATTCAAGGTTCAACAACCAAGGGGTAAGCAATAGATTATTTAATATTTCTAAACATACGTCGAGCAAAATGTGTGAGGTATACACAGCCGCACGAACAAAAACCACAGGCATTACACATTTATTTTTTACAATGCGGGAAAACCTTATTTTTCTCTAATCTTTAAGGCCATAATGTGGTTACGCATACATTAACTAAACACATGTGACAATAAAGATTACTTTTAACAATTTGGTTAAGTTGTGATACCTTGCTGGTTAGAGCATTCACGTCCCTTTCCAATAGGGTTTGAATAAAGGACGAAACGATCATTAAACGATTGCAACTATTACAATTATAATAAACTACAAAAATGGCAAATGAAGGATTCCGTAGCGCAGACAAACATACACTCTTGTTGTCATTTGACTGCAGAATCATAAAATGCAATTAAATCTAATCTAAACTTCTGAATTTATATTTAAACAGAGGTGAAACGCACCTCATAGATGCATTTTTATCCTAATCTGCATATTCTTGACGTTGTGAAGGATGACTTGCGTAACAATGGTCTCTAAATGCTGAAGACCGCGCGAAGTGGAGTAGAAAATGTAGGAAAGCGGACCCTGGGCGTCGGAGTGAACGCTCGGAACGCAACCGGGATTTAACGCTCGGATGATGATGATGATAATGTGCATATTTTTACAAGTACCACATGCTGTCAGTGAAGGAAAATATCGTGATAAAACTGCACATTGAGATAACCGATGTGTCGAACCCGTCAACCCGCTTTGTACGCGTGGCGGATATACTGTTTGTTCCTCTATAAATCGGGAGGATGGAGCCCAGCAGTGGGACCTTTATGGACCCAGTAGTTGAATAACGAAAAAATTTGTTTCAATGCACTTTTGAAATTTGAAATAATAGCTCAGTGGTTGCAAATTATTTACTAAAAGCAATTATGACAAGGTTCAATATGATGGAATGTTTGTCTTGTTTTCAGCTACACAACAGTAACTAGAAGGTCGCAGATTCAATTCCCACGCATGTAAGTATACATTGTGTGATTGCGCATATTAAAATAATTTACTGATATGAATTAATATATGTACGTAGACGAAAGAAGTGTTTTTAAACTTTTGTAAATTTGAAACTGTAATATAAATAACTATGTGAATTTTTAGCAACAGTTGCTTTTTGTGAAATTAGCGTATTTTGGAAAAACTTCCATAAAGCAGCTACGACAAAAAATTCAATTCAATAATTTTATTTGCAATAATGTAGTTAATAAAGAAAGTAATATAGAAAGAAGAAAGAATTACTTCATATAGATTAATTTTCTAATATTCTATAATTAGTTACAGATTCTATAAATAAAATACTATGAGAACTAATTATTTTTTCTTTCTACATTACTATCTTAATATACTACATTCTTGCAAATAAAGTTATGAAATTGAATTTCCTGTCTTAGCTGCTTTTGAATTGATACAAATAATTTATGGCATAAAAACAAGGTAACAGCTATGCAAACAGGTGTTGTTATTTTAATAATGACCACAAATGATTATATTTAAAACTTATATTATATGAAGACGTGAGTGGATGAATGTGATATGTCGCATATTCGGTTTTTTTCTTTTTTTGCGTAGATGAATGTTATAAGTCGATACCAAATGACTACAGACCTTAGACCATGGATATAAGGCATATTTAAAAAAAGAAAAAGTTGAAAAAGGTGTTAAGTTCAGTTCAGTTTAAAATAAAAGTAAAACTTTTATCTCGATTTACTCAGAATTGGAATTTGCGACTTCAACCACTCATGTCTTCATATATAAGAAACTCTTTAACACTACCCGTGATCAGAAGGCTGGCTCATATTTCGCCCAACAAATAAGTATTGCCATACAGCGTGGTAATGCAGCCAGCCTTCTGGGCACGCTCCCCGTTGGCAGTGATCTGCTACATAATATATTTTAGTTTCAATGTCTTTGTTTACTATTAATTATCAAAAAATTATCTCTATAACTCGACCTTTAAATAATATTTTTATTATATATAATTCTTACTTCAATATTTATTTGGCTTTAATTATTATTACTAATGATACAATGTTATAATTATGCATAACCTTTAACAAAATATTAAACAACAACTTGAATTCTATTATTATTCGTATGTAAGTACCTATATGTGATTTAAATTATTATAATCAATTCAATTATGTGTATCTATTTAAGTTTATTATTTTGTTTTTCTTTAATTAATATTGAATTAGTTTCAATTTAGTTAAATCAACAAATATTATTAGTTTTTCTTGTAATGCCTCTTGGATAAGGCCGCCCATTGTTCTAACGGAAATGTGTTTTTATTAAATGTAGGTTTAAGTTATGGTGAATAATAAAGAGTTTTCATTCATTAATTTAACTTAAGTTTACTTATGTTTCTAATGATATTAATGTGCTAATAGTTAATTTCATTTCGATATTTCAACTCGACCAATTCGATAATAGGTACCTTAATAGGCACCTTACAGTCATTGCGTATGTCTTGGTGGTTTAATGATTCACTTATTAAATTGCATAACAGAATTCTATACCCACTAAACTATAATTAACTACTAATAATATTGGCAACGTCGTGAGTAATATAATTAAGAAATTGTTTGATCATTATTATTTACTTAATAATAATTTAAAGACAACAAGTTTAAGGTAATTGGTAAATAATTACAAAATCAATGCGCAATCAACCGACAGTTAAATGAAAGAAAAAGATGTTGTCTTAAAAAAACTGTTGCTCAGCATAATGCTAGTTCCACAACCAGCGCTGATCTTCCGCAAGTACTCCCATTGCTGCCATGGCTTAGCTCCACAAAGCAAATAAAAACCATAAGCATTAGTTATAACACAATGCAATTAGTAGTGTCTATGAATAATGTTATAATCTATTCATATAATAAAATTGTAGAGGTCGAATTTCTGTACAATGAAAAAAAATGCTAAAAATCGAGTCGAAGATAACTAATTTAGATTTTTTTGTTTCTCTGTTTGAACCGGCTAATCTCCGAAATAACTGGGCCAATTTAAATGAAATTTGTACGGTGGTAGCTTATATCCCTGGTCAACATTTAGGATACTTTTGATACCGAAAAATTTAAGAGTTCTCGTGGGATAGTTAAAAAACTGCACCACGCGGACGAAATCGCTGGCATCAGCTAGTTACAAATAAAAGAAAACGAAAAAAAACAACGGACAGAAGTGACACACAAGACAGAAATAATAAATTCATAATGGTTTGTTATATCGTACTAATGGACATATTATAATATTATAATACTATAAAATACTTGTGTCGCATTTAAGGTCCGAAATGAATTTTATACTTTTTTATCATCATACAAAATATTATAGCCTCATAGATTTTGTAAGAGCGTACAAACAAATGACGTCATCTGTTTGCACAAGTAGGTAGAAGGAGTCATCAAAATTATTTTTATCATATTTAAAAGTAAGACGAAAGATGTTATTTTGCAGTCTTTTATATGTAAACTAGCCAGGTGGCAGACGTTGACCTACCCTATAAAACAAAAATCTAGAAACCGATAGCAGCGTCACATATCGGATTTAATTTTAAATCTGAACAATACAAAACAAATATACAAAAAATCATCAAAATCGGTTCAGCAGGTTAGGAGTTCAGTGATATACTCACGTACAAATTTGTTGTAAACCGTATTCCTATTGACCTTCTTTATCAATGTACACAGATTATATTATCATTTTTTTGTCAACACAATAATTTTAAAACAAAGCATGTTTTGACTAAACAATCAAAGTAAAATTTAAAATATATATGATAATAATAGCCCACTGTCCCATAACCTCCCACTGCTGGGCTCGGGCCTACCATTTTCATAGGACAACGGAGAGCATACCCGCCAGGCTTGTGTAAGGCGGATTGGCAAATTTGACTCTTCAAAATTCAAAAGTTTTTATTCAAAATAAGTTCTACTGGGGAACACTGTTTGAAGGTCATACATATATGTTAAAATTTAATTTTACTTCCTATCCTATGTATACCGCTTCGCAACATGTTATTGCTGTTAAGGAGAAGAACCGGCAAGAAACTCCCCAGCAACACGTCTAGCTAAAAATTGATTTTCTTTATATTTCTTATTCTATTATATCCCGAAGTACTTTTTTTATAAGTTTTATACAGAAATATGTTACAGAATTACTTTTCGAAGAACTAATGGAGTTGTAGCAAACAGTGCAAGCTCAGTAAGACAAATACATAATAAGAGGAAAGAAGAATATTATTTTGGTTATAATAATGACGAGACGTACTAAAAGTTTTTACTGCAACATCCTTGCTAATATTGTAAACGCGGAAGTTTGTAAGAATTGATGTATGGATGTATAAGGAATAAGGATATATAGATGTTGTTTGTTACTATTTCACGCAAAAACTACTGCATGGATTTTGATGAAACTTTACAATAACATAGCTTACATATCAGAATAACACATAGGCTTAATTCATAAAGATATAGTGTGAATTATCCAAAATATAATGATTTTTCATCACCATGCGGGTGAAACCGCGCGCGCAGCTAGTATCAATTGTGTGATATTCCTTTTTAAGCAAGATACTCTTTAATTTGGATATCGCGATGTGCAGGTATCATCACGGTGTTTTTTTCACCGTTAGCATGTGTAATATTATAAGAATATGCACATTACGTCAGAAAATTACTAAATGGTGCTGGATTCGAACCAGCACCCCTCGAGTAGTGCGCTAACCACTAAGCTATCACGGCATATTTTTAATATTATATAAACGATTACTCACTCAGCATTCTGTTTCTCCTTCCTTCCGCTCCGTGATATAATGTTCTACTTCTCTCAGACTACTGAACAGCGTCCAAGAGAGAATAATACCAGCCACTTCCACCAAGGCCATGAGTAAAGTCGCTCCTGCCACCGAAGAGCTGATAATCTTAGTATAAACTGACGCAACCTTTGCACATCCCAGTCTCTCGTTTGCTTCTTTATCAGTAAAATCACACGTCGCTCGATAATAACTATCCTGGCAGCAAGTCAATGGCAGATCGTTCCTCCAACTCCTGTAATCTCTTGCGTCATTCGCTCCACAGCATTTCAACTTCCTCTCAATCCTTCCGAAGGCTTTAAAGACATCTGGATTCGACTGTGAATTGTAGTACCCGTCGTATACAGTATCCTTGATGAATTTATCTGTATCTTCTCCATCCACGTATACGAAGATCAAGGCTGCAGATATGACTTGCCCGATTACCATCACAACTAAGAAAGCTCCATACAAGCCCAGCAATCCTCGGCTTTCTCTATTCGCGCCGCACCATCCGCAGAAGGCTACCATCATGATGACCAGGCCACCAAGGATGAAGAGCCATGGCGCCACTTGAGGCCAGTACACTCGGTAGTCCAACAGATAATGGTTTGTATTTCTTAAGCTGACGAACTCAGCTAATTGTACAAAAAACCAGATTCCAGTCGCAGCGGTCACAAGGCCGAATACCGCGAAGATCACATTGATGATGTAAAGTACGTTTTTAACTAATTCGTCTTTCCCCATGTTCGCGAATACGTCCGTACGTTTCGATAGTTGTCGATGAAATGAGAGGTAAAGAAATTATGCAACTTGTTTTATTAACTCGGGCCGCGAGTTTGGGTTGCGACAGACTGTCAAGCTCGCTTGATGCCTAATCATGGGTTTGAACGGACATGATTAGCTTTGATTATCGCTTGATTACTGAGTACGCTTATTGTATCGTGCCAGGGTAACTGTAGTGAAATGGTATATTTTGTAATATGGGACATATTACCATTTCTGTTTTTCATGTGACGTTATTGGCATACCATTTGCAAAAGCTACTCTAAGGTCGTCAAGGAAGAACAAATACATCTACAAAGGTCCTAATAAAGCCATATTCATTAGGATAGTAAGTAATTTGCTAACTGGTATACATATAGATATATCTACTTATTAAATTTACTTTTAATATTAGTACAAAAATACATATTAAAGTTAGTAACTTTCGAAAAATTTTCGCTACATGTATGCCACCCATAGATCTATATGAACATACATACATATTTGTAGCAAAGTACATAATTTATTTATTTAATTTATTTATTTATTATATAATAAATATTACAAGGAAGGTTCAGGTACATTAATACTAATCAAAAAGTTGAATGTGTAGTATACATGTGGCGTTCGTTTTGGTATAAGAATTATAGCATCCTCACATTATTGTATTTATGTATATTACTACAAAAAATAGTAAAGATTAGAAAAACTTTATACTACTTCAGAAGCAGTTATCTTCATTATAAACATTGTCGTTAATTATCAAAAAGTTTTTCTTGTCTAAATTCTCACCAGTTTAGAAGACAAGATTTTGTCATCCAAATGTCTAGAGCTTTTGTGCTATTTTAGAATTACTAATTTTCTTGTGGTTATATTTCGTGTGAATTTTACTTAATTCTTAATGTTTTTTTTAAATATTTTTTTTAAATTTTCCAATTTTTCCAAAATATGTGCAGCATACCAGAGGATAATACTACACACTACTATTAATACACACTACACTACTAATACACACTTCTCTACACAGAAAAAAAAAACTTGAGAGGTGCCAAGGGACACCCGGATGGAACGAAGTTTCTTTCGCTTAAATAGTGAAAGAATTGTAATATTTTTTTTTAAAGTTATAATTATATTTTTTTTGTTATTAACAAATATAATGTAATATAAGCTTAATCAGTAGGCTTAATACTAGTAATAATGAGAGAGAGAGAGAGAGAGAGAGAGAGAGAGAGAGACAGACAGAGAAACTCGCGCACGCCGCACGGCTTACAACTATAGCAAAAAGTGTCGTTACAAATTTTGATCTTATAATTTTCCGTCTAGCCCCCTTTCGCAACGCGCGATAAGGAACTTCGTTCCAAAATTGATTTGATATTTCACGTATACACAGATGGGGATACAGACGGACGATTCTTATACGGCTACCGGTTTTCGTTAAAATTCTATTCATCTTTGGTTTTCTCACTTTATTTATAGTATACTCATGTGGATAGTACTCAAATAATCAAGACAAAATTTTGATATACTAATGAGGCATTGTTTGATCATGAGTAATCTTTGTTTTATTTGAGTGACGAATCTTTTGAATTATGTGTGACGACGTCGACATTGTCATGTTTTGAATATTTTATTACAAGAATATTAGCAGTCTTTATACCTGGTATGTATTTTTGTTTCTTTTTTTTAAACTTGCTTCCATTGTGTGTTTGTGGTGGGAACTTGAAGGGTGATATTTTGTTTTTCAATTTTATGTTAAAACTGTTAATGTACTGGCTTTGAATTGAAGAATAATTGTAAGATATTCAATTTTTTATCGAAGAATTTTATGCTTTTATTATTAATCTCAAACGATTGGTGAAATATTGCTTTTCGAGCTACTATAAGACGCCTCGTTTAGCGTGAATCAAAATTGTTGGTTGACGAGCACAGCGTCACATTTTGGGCATATTCGTCTATCCTATGGAAACAACGCCATACAATTTATTATTTTATTTGATTTAAGCTCTTTTTGTTGAGTGTATTTACAACTCTTCTATTTTCCAGCGATGTTCTGACGGAGTGACAAAAATTATTAAATTTAAATTAGTCCTGGTTTTTTATTCATCATTGCAAAAAATTCTAATGTATATATTTATTACAGAAATATATATATTTATAAAACCTCAATCAATCAAGTTATTACCACAGTAGGTAAATTGATTATAATAATTATAGAATTAACGTATTAACATATTAGTCAATTTGCACAAACATTAAGAAAACAATTTCGCAAAACATAAGATAATTAAAAGATAGTTCAAATGTAATATTAATATTTTCATCTAAATTAATGCAAGGTTTAATAACAACAATGAGTAATTGTAGTTCCTTAATTATTCTTTAAGGAAAATTCACATGAAATAATTAATTGTTATAACGTAGCGCAAGATCGCAACTATATTTAAAACTGTAATAATATTTATTTTACGTAGGTACATCTACATATGCATATAATAAAACTGTAGAGGTCGAGTTTCTGAACAATGAAAAAAAAATCTAAAAACTGAGATGGGAGATTTAAGAGGTGAAATAGAACTAATTTAGGTTTTTTTCATTTTTTTGTTTCTCTGTTTGTCTGTTTGTACGGGCTAATCTTTGAAACGACTAGACCGATCTAAATGAAATTTTGTATGGTGGTAGCTTATATCTGACCAATTGTGTGATTCCTATTCGCAGTATTTTTCTTTCTTCCATGTAAAAATTCTATTTAAAATTCAATATAAAAGTAATACATTTCGGTATAATTCTAACATAAGTAAATAGTTACAGTCTTATTCATAAAAGATATATGACTCTTATTTATATGCCTTTATAAAAAAGGTATCAAAAAGTTTTCATCATTGCTAGAGGTGTAGAGCCATCCTGAAACCAGTCTTGATTCAGCATGAGTCAGCTCTTAATGCCGGATTAATCGGTATGATATCACACGAACACATAATATCAGCGTAAAACGGTTAGCCTAGGAGACCCAAAGAGTTAATCATTTCGTATGGTCAGAAAAATTCCGATAACCTACTTCCCCTCCCCTGTCTTATTCCCCTTGTCTGATCCCTCAAAGCTGACATAACTTTATCTTCGCTCCTGGTGTTGCAAACTTCTATAGGCGACGGTCACTACCTTATACTATGTGACCTGTTTCCCAGCTTCCCAATAATAAAAGAAACATATACTATTGTTTATGCGATTTTTTTATTGCTGAAGCACGGTAGACAGGCTGACGGCCCAACTGTGATGGAAAATGGTTACTGTCGCTTATAGACATTAGCAATACCAGAGGTCGTACCAATGTGTTGCCGGCCTTGAAGAAGAAACTGGATCCTGGCACTGATGCCAGAAAAAGTTGTTATGGCGGCATACTCTAGACAAGGTATCGTTTTAAAATTTTAAAGTATTTCGACTACCCAATGAATGATTAAGCTTTCCACACTATTCGATCATGTCAACTGTAAAGTTCCGTGCTTATATCAACATTGCGTATACTATATTTAAAATGATTTTCTATATTACTCACAAATTAAATTCTCTTAATAATCAGATCAACTCCAATCCCATAGTAATATAACTAATAAGTAATCAAGCAAACAATGTTATCTGACAGATAGAATTGATAAATATACTGATGTGAATATTGATCGAATGTGCAGACCCTAAAATTAGACCTCAAGAACATGCGCTCGCGCACCTTAAAGTATACTATATTGACACACTTTTATGGCGTTCCAATACTCATAGTATAAACATGGCGACATACTAACTATTGTACGCGAATTCATTCGTGTTGTCGTGACATCATTAGTTTGTATTTATAAAACTGTTTTTAGGCTTTCCTAATATACATTTTGGCACCTATGAAATTATATTAATTTGTATTGCCTAGCTGGCCTGTTTGATATTCTGCTAATTCCAATGGCGTACCCGTGGCAAAACACTCTATTTTTATAAATATTGTTACGAGTTTGAGGGACTCGAATTAAAATGCCGTTAGAATATTATAGAGTCATTAGAACTATACAAACACGTATAAAACAGGTACAAATATAACTAGAAACTACTAGTACTAACCGCACGGTTCAATAACACGCGCCAAGTTCGTCACTATATAACTTGTCGAATGTACACGCGTCTTGCTAGTATCGTAATCTTCGCTTGACTGACTTACCCCTCCGTTCGGGCATTGTTTTATACTAACTATACAATACAAAAATAGATCACGTGGACTGGGGTTTCCGAGAAACGGTAATTTGCACACCTAGTTAATTATTTCTGCGAACGGGCACCAAAGTCGAAAACAATAACAACAGACTATTGTCTAATTGCAAATTTTAAACACGAATTAAACAAAAGAACTCCAATGCGGGAAGGGCAATAAACCAGGTGCGCATTTTTTGTCGGTATGTAACAATATAATAGATTATAATTATTATCTTAACCTTACGACCACTAATTCGTTGTATTTACAGCATAGCAACATACAATTAACTATAATATTAATCTAATTGGTCATTTAAGACGTGTTTCTAAAATAATTTCTAATTATCTGCTAGTACGTGATAGTCGTGACCATATAGAAATCAGATATATTCAATATTAAAAGAATATATTAAAATGCTTACCATACATATTTTCTGTTTACATTATATTGATAGACAAACATACGCATTGTATAAGTATATAATTTTTAAAACCATGGTCCCGGACTATTAGTCCCTCTAATTTGAAAATTATCTTTAGATACACTAAACATTAAAGAGCTACGTATCTTTTTTATTTTACTGCTTACCCTCCGAAATGTCGTTTGCGTTTGCGCAAAAAATACGAGTATTTTTCATGTTTTGTTTGTGACTTTTTTTATCGCAGGAGTTCAACAGACAGGCAGACGGCCCACTTGATGGAAAGCGGTTCCCACCTTCTATGGACATTTGCAACACCAAAGGTGCTACAAATGTGCTGCGGCTGTCTTAAGGGAGACTGGAACCTGGTCACTAATGCCGGAACACTACTCAAGGTTGTTATGGCGACATATACTTTAAACTAGGGGTAGCCATCCAGCCGGGCCCTACACCTGGCTGTGGGTTGTTTTGTCGCCTCTTACGACAGCAACACGAAATTGTATTATTTTTCCGTTTCTGCAAGAAAAGCTAGCTAGCTAGCTAGCACTAGCTAGCTACTAGAGGTCGAGAGAGGGAATTACTTAGAGAGTGGGAGCACCTTGGGAGTACCTCTGATATTATACATGTCCATAGGTATCGTAGGAACTTATGCACTACAAAAATACTAATAAATTTGAGGAGATTCTTGGGTACATCTATTTTGTCCTAGTAATAATTGCTGGTGACGATCAGCCTGTCGTAAGCGGCGATAATAAAACCCAAAGCCAGGAGGCAGGCCATTTGCCCATTGGCTAGACACCACCCCTGGTCTAGAGTATATCGTCACATCAACCTTGAGTGGTGTTCGGGCATCAGTGGCCAGGTTCCAGTCACTTATCCGAATCCGACAGTGTATTGGTAGCACAGAGGTGCTACATAGGTGATGGTAACTTATTTCCATCAGGTGAATCGTCAACCTATGTAGGTACTGTTTTATAATAATAATAAAAAATCAAATTCGAAACCTAGCCAAAAGCATACACTTATGCAATTTTTGACCTAACGTGCACATTGTTACAATTACTACGTGCTAAAGCTGAAGGAAATCATCATGATGAAACCTGCTCGTAAATTCAAAGAAAAAAAAAGAAAGAAATATTTGAAGAAATAGCAACATATTTACATTGCTGACATGTATCTTAAAAATAAAAAATATTTTAAATTATACGCCGCATTTTGCCCTCAGCATATTGCTGTGCCGTAATTATATCCGACACAACGCTGATTTTCAGTGCAAACCTTCCTTTTAGCGTAATACTGAAAGGACCCGAATATTTTATGAATTTAATTTGTAATAATAATATATACCTACTAGAACAATAACTAACTATCAAGATCAGCAGAAAATGATACAGCTACCACGTAGACATGCAACAAATTACTCGCTTTTTAACTAACCTGTAATCCCCACAGATTATGGGCATCTCCAGGGGCGACCTGGCAAACATGCGTGGGGTGCTCTTACGCGGGCCGGAGACTCTCCGCAGGATAAAATGGATACGACTGAAATTTCCTCCACAGAAAACGATTTCTTGTGAGTGGGGTGTTACCCGTCTACACAACCCCCACAATGCTGAAGGACCACACCCGTCGTTGGTCAGGGAGTCCATCAGACTTAGCCGGAAGTGGAGTTAGGCTGTACTACCGACCACTCCCCATCCGCCACCCGGGGAACGCTCCTCTACGTCGTGAGGGCCAGAGCGAGGATATAGACATCGAATAAATAGTATAAGTATTTTGTTAACTTTACGATTTAAATAACAAATATAACTCATGTTTCTCTATATTGTAACGTTCTCGTGTATGATAACAGATGTGTTAAGCCCGTCAATCTGCTTTGGACAAGAATGGGGGGTATACTGTCAATTCCCCCATGAACGGGAAGCCCGAGGTCCACAGTATGACATTTATGGGCTATTATATTCTAAGTATCGAAAAACCTCGAATTTAAATTTAATTGCAACAAACAAACGTATTTCCTATTACTGTGTTATTATTACATAGTAATGTTTAGCCACATGTTTGGTAGGAGAAAGTGGATTGCGTAATGTAACCCACTTTGATGGCAACGCAAATAAAAAAATAGCTTAGAATTTTCCATTTGGATGATGTTATGTCACGGTGTTAATGGTGACGGGAGAGAGTGGTTCCATGTACTCCATGGCAGGTGGCGAGCTCGTCTTATGGTAAACAAACAATCATGGGTTTTATAGTAAGATTGCCTTTACTTAATGAATTGGAGACAGCACAGTATGTCTTTTCCTTCCATACTACTCAATGACATACGTCTTCTATCACACGAATCCACCCCTTTTCTAATACATACATATTGTCAAGCCTGTTTCCCTTTGGGGTAAGCAGAGACCATGGATCTCCACCTGCTACGATCTGCCAAACACTTTTCGCTTCATCAATTTCATTAATCTTATATTAATATACAAGGCTAAAGAGTTTGTTTGTTTGTTTGCTTGAAAGCGTTAATCTCAGGAGCTACTGGTCTGATTTGAAAAATTATTTCAGTATTAGATAGCCAATTTATCGAGGAAGACTATAGGCTACATACCATCACGCTAAGAACAATAGTAGCGGAGCACCATGTTTCAAAATCGGGTTTTTTTTAACTTACTTTTTTTAATTACCATTTCACGCGGACGAAGTCGCAGGCAGAAGCTAGTCTTTTCTTATATACACGCTTATTTAAACTGCTTTCTATCTGACCTTTCTTCGAAAAATCTTCAATTGGATCATGGTGAGTATGTCTCGGTCTTCCGGCACCGACTCTACCAGTCACACTGCTGTCATATACTTGTTTTGTGTTTCTGCTTTCATACATTCTCTCTACATGCCTAAACTACCTTAACATTCCTTTTGCAACTCTTGCCACTACATCTTCTTTTAGTCGACAACGCACCCTTATCACACAGTTTCTTATCATATCACTTACATTTACATATACTTCTCAAGGCTATCATTTAAACTGCATTGTTCTTACTTTGCTACTGCTTCTTCTGCCATAACCAACTTTTACTTTACTAATATACCTTTAGTAATCCTTGTAGGAACGAAGATAATTCCTATGGCTTATTGACAAAACGATCCATAGTCAGGTGGCAGGGCAATTGACCGTAGAGTTGGGTTGGACATGATTTTAAAATGAGATTGTAAGAGTAACATGGCATTCTGTACTGAACCAGTACAATGTACCACTTCAAATGAGGCGAGGAGATTTGTATGGTTTGTACCGCGGCAGTACATTTGAAGCGATGAGACCAGTAAGGCGGTGAGCGTCCTTTCCTCATTTGTCCTCATTTAGTTACCTCCTTGAAGCAGAAAGAGCTCAACGCGCCATTCTTAGGTGGGGGCAGGTCTTCCTTTCCACTATCCTACCGTTAAACTCTACAAAAATGACAGTCCAACTCATCCTGCCATATTACAACATCAATAATAAGCCGTAACAGATTTTGTACAACTCCTTTATTTCGTACCAGTCGTACACAAAATTTCTTCTGTTTTCTGGGTGACTTCCTCTATAATTAAATTAATAATATATTAAACATATACCCCCTTTATAAATGTACCTGCAAAGCAAAAATTACTAAGTTTTTGAAAACTCTCGATTATCAGTCCACTGAAGACCTCTTGTATATTCTTAAATAACTATGTTGCTTTCCACTACCAACGTTATTTCTTAATCACTTCCACGATTCCCTGACTTCCTATACATCATAATATTATGATCTTAACATTGTCTGACTCATTCACTCTCCCTCAATCACACATACTTCTTCTTATATCAGCTATATACGAACTTACCCCCCCCCCCCCCACACACACACACACACTACATCACACTTTTGCTCTTGAAGGGCTCACTCTAACACGATTACTTAGAATAGTTATAGTAGTATATTTTCTTTTTTCTGTTAAGTAGCCAACGGGTTGATCCTGGTGACCTGTACCACAGGTTTCTTTATAACCTAATTCAGGCACCAGCCTCTTAGTTAATGTTGTTACTAGATTTAAGATTCACTGTGTACCTAAGAGGAAAATAAAGAATTATGTTTTATGTTATGTCCCTTACAAAACTTCTAGTTCGGAAATGTTCGTTAAGAATCGGATGTGATCGGCCTCGGTCACCTTCTTTTACTAGCAGTCGCACATGTCATGTTATCCCTCTTTGTCATGTGCATATCCGTAGAGGTGTTATTGTACTGTTGTCTTCGTTCCATACTTCCTCTTACATTTGACGCTTGATTAGTAGCGGGACAAAATTGTTGAAGTTGTAAAGATTTAAATTTTGAGCTGAATCAGTATAAATTTATTTTGTATGGGACAAATGTACTACCTCACACGTATATTAACTATCACTAAGTATGCCGCCTAAAAACTTTGAGTTATGTACCTACATTTAGTGGCTAAGTTCCAATCCCCTGTTCGAAGCTTGTGGAAATGGTTGGTCTTTTCATCAAGTGAACCATCAAGCAGTCTACACGTTAGCATCAATATAAGATCGCTTCCATCAACCTTCAAGACACATCGCTTCTATAAAATTACAACCAACAAGTTTGAGGATATACAAACAAACAACACTATCAACGATTACGTCATTTACGCGTTCATTACTATTCAAATACTAGCAAAACTAGTAGAGTATTTTAGCGATTAGATCAGCCAACGTTTTGGGAGAATAACAAAACAAAATAATATCTGTTATTGATGAATTCATTAAGAGTTGGATTTTAGATTTAACAAAGTTTCTTCTCCAGCCAAACGCAGTCCACTGCTGATATGCCTATTTATAATAACTAGTGGTCCCCGTGGTCGAAATTCAACCATAATTATTAATGTCGAAGACTATACTTTTCTAATCACAGTTTCGCCAAGGCTGTTAATTTGCCTTCAACAATAACAAAAGAGTATATACGCGTATGTGTGACAAATATATGGTAGTGTGTAATGTTTTTTATTGATTTAGGGCGGCTTGCATGACGCTCCTTAATTTAATTTAAAAAACACTAAACGCATTTACCGCCCTTAAATACGATAAGCGTCTTGCACAACGCTAAATTTACTGGTAAATACGTTTACAGAACTGTCAAAGTTAATCATCCAAAAATGGCTATTTAACTCCTTAACGCGTTTAAACATTGTCACTCGTATCTCTTTATGAAATTGTCACTTATAAAAAGTCAATTACAGATTGAAATCGTATATTATTTGCTTTAATTATCTCAATGCTAAATACCCATAAAATCGAAAATAAAACCGCACAGCAAAAGATCATTCTTCAGGTTGCCGCTAAAAATTCCTAAATAAACTTAACCAAACGAACAAAATTTCAAATGTCAATTTGAGATTGGCCAACTAAAATCCTTTTTACGCAGGAAATAACTAACTTTTAAGCTTAATTTCGTGTGTTTGTTCGATAAAACGTACCGCCACGTGAAATGAAACACATTTCGCTGTTTTATCAATGGCATAAATACATTTTACTAAAGACATGGGAGAGTGCCTCGTGCAAGACAACGTAAATGCATTTACTATTAAACGCGTTTAAAGAGTTAAATAAAATTAACTAATTTTATTTAAACACGATCGTTGTGCAAGCGGGCCTTAATGTATTTTTTATGTATAATTAAAAAAAAATAGCATTCGTCGCCTTCTCTATGTAAATTATAAGTGTGCGAAATTCTATATTGCTCCGTCTGCGCAATTTTCGTAAAAAGGGTTCAAAATTTTTGTTTATTGTTAAAGTCACACACAGTGTAACCTTAGCGAAATCTTTGATTATAGAAGTCTTTGACAACAGATCCTTAATAATGTTCAAACTTATATTTTAAATTAATTATGGTCGAATTTCGACCACGCGCGACCACTAGTATTTATGATTTTGCGTTTGATATAGTGTTATACATGTACATGTAATTGTTTTCGTACATAGCCAAAACAATTAACATGTAGTGTATAATTAGATACAATAGGATTATAAGTATGTATTTTATGACGACATTTCACTCTCTAATCTATATCTTGACAGTTTTTTTTTTATTGCAGGAGATCAGCAGACAGGCAGACGGCCCACTTGACGGAGAGCGGTTACCATCGCCTATGGACATTTGCAACACCAAAGATGCTACAAATGCGCTGCTGCCCTCTTAAAGGAATCTGGAACCTGGTCCACTAATGCTGGAACACAACTCAAGGTTGTTATGGCGACATACTTTAGACCAGGGGTGGTAGCCATGCAGTCGGGCAAATGCCCTACCACCTGGCTGTGGGTGGTTTTGTCGCCTCTTACGACAGGCCGCCCGGCCGCAGGAAATTGTATTCTTTCTCCGTTCCTGCACGGAGAAAAGTTGTCAATATATAGCGCATTTGTAGCGCCTTTGGTGTTGCAAATGTCCATAGACGATGGTAACCGCTTTCCATCAAGTGGGCCGTCTGCCTGTCTGCTGAACTCGTGTAAGAAAATCTTGCCTGCTGGCTAGTAGGCGGCAGTGAGGAGGCTGTATTCACCACACCACCATTATGTGAATGCAACAAATATAAGGTATGTGTCGTGTTTGATGAATCACCTGCCTACCCTATTGGCGTAATAGGCCTTATGTATGTTGATTTAATAATCACCAATGATTCATTCGTCGTCAATGTAAAGATTACTCATCTGATGTCACCTTATAGGATGGATGTACTTGACTTTGAATCTCAGCAGAGGACTCAGATCACGTTCCTTTAACTAAATAACAAGGGGAGATTCTGTTCGTAACCTATCTCCACTAGGGTATAACCCAGGGGCCGAATTCTGCTATTACTATCTTGTGAAGATCGTCGAACACTATTGTCCCTATCGTACATTTGCTTGATATTGTTATTCTCTTAATTCCGCTGGCGTGCCCGTAGTAAGGCACACTGTATATACTCGTAAATGACTAGCGAGCCGGCGTGGTCTCACCCGCGTTCTGTCCCGCTCCCGTAATGTATAGCGCCATGTCATAAAGTCTATGACACTCCTTGTTAATGTAGCTTTCGAACAGTATTTTTTTTTTAATCGGTTTCGTAGATCCAGAGATTACCCCTACAACGTTACAAACTCACAAACACAAAGATTTTATCTTTTTTATAATATTAAGTAAAGTTTATAATAATTGGCAAGCGCCATTACTGCTAATGGTATTACCAATTGCTTCGACTGTTATTCTACTGCGACGACATTGAGAAGATATTATAGATTTAATAGAATACGATTTATTTCATTATTGCAATGGAGTTGTACTTTGAATATTATTTTAGTGATATTGACCTCTATACCTCGGACAACGCATACAGCGAGATAATGTCTGCAGTCTTTTGGGAACGTTCCAGTTGACAGCGGTCTGGCTCTAGATTTTATGGTTTAATTTTAATTTATATACATAGTTTTATTTAGTTAAATTGTATAATTAAACCAGCTGTCCCGGCAGACGTCGTCCTGCCCGGTAAAAAATAGGGGTTGATCGTAGAGGGTTGAAAATTTAGGGTTGTATGTATCTTTAATGCTGTATCATAAAAAAATAGAAATTAAAAATTTTGTCTAAAAAATAAATAAAAAAATTTAGGGTGGACTACCCTAACATTTAGGGGATGAAAAATAGATGTTGGCCGATTCTCATAGATACCGGATAAGCACAAAAAATTCATCAAAATCGGTCTAGCCGTTTCGGAGGAGTATGGCAACGAAAACTGTGACACGAGAATTTTATATATTAGAATTATAGTTGTGCTTAATTATAATAAAAAAAAAACATTTATGGACATATATTTTAAGTCATTGGGAAATAAAAATCTTTACCGAATTGTAATTTGAATTTCTTTGTAGTGATCATATACATTTACGCTTTTATTTATTTGAAAATAAAGAGAGGTTCAGCACACATTATAGAAAAGTGTGTATGGGACACACTCCCACCCCTTGGCTCGAGCCTCCCGTTATAGGGGAACGGACAGTATACCCGCCACGCTTATCCAAGTTAGCTTAGCGAGTCTGACACATCGGTTATCTCGATGTGCAGGTTCATTACGATGTTATCCTTTAGCGTAAGAACGTGTTAATATGCACAATGCACATTAGGTATTTTCATCCGTGCAGGAATGGAGAAAGAATACAGTTTCTGCGTTGACGCGGCCTTTCGTAAGAGCAGACAAAACTACCCGCAGCCAGGTGGTAGGGCATTTGCCCGACTGGATGGCTACCACCCCTGATCTAAAGTATGTCGCCATAACAACCATGAGTTGTGTTCCGGCATTAGTGACTAGGTTCCAGTCCCCATTAAGAGAGCAGCAGCGCATTTGTAGCACCTTTGGTGTTTCAAAAGTCAATAGGCGAGGTTACCGCTTTCTATCAAGTGGGCCGTCTGCCTGTCTGCTAAGTAAATTGCATTAGCACTCACCCACTAGATTAATATTTAATTTTCAATTATATAGTCGAATAAATGAAACAATTAAAAACAATACATTATTTTAATTCTTCCTAAAATTATATTTACATTTACGTTTACTTAAAACTATATTATATTATTTCATGACTTTTAATTAATATCAGTACAAAATAGCTCTAAAAGAAAACCTGCCAAATATCAGTACAATAAACACGCAATTACCTCGTTAAAGTCATGACGTCATAACTTGTTATTCTCCTACAAAATGTAGGAGGCTGCAGCATTTTGTTACTTAATAAAATGATCTCAGTTCAGTTGTCAAATATAATTACTAGAAGACAGATGAAGAACCATTATCTTATAAATTAATCTTTATAACTTATTTTTACTTATAAACTAACATTAGTTACCTATCAATTGAAATAAGAAAAAACTGAAAGAAGAAATTCAGTTATTGCCATTAAAGTTTAATGTATCATTATCCCACTATGAGTGCGGTAAAGACACAATATACAAGAAGAATATTTCAAAATGCATTTTGATAAACAATGAGAATTTTACAAGACTACATAAATAACTTATAATATAATTAATTATTATCTGGTGGATATTACATACCTGTCTTTCACTCTTTATCACATAAGCGTGATGTTTTAAAAATACATCACAGACGAATAGCTTCTCGTTTCAAGCGATATTTTGAAAAATTTTCATAAGAGTTTTAAATGAGGCAAATAACGTGTCACTGATAAATTAAAAAAAAGAATATCTATAGATACTATAGATATACAATAGATTTCAATTGAAAACGTTAGTTGAGACATTATAAAATTTTCACAAAATATCGTTTGTCACAAATAACTTTTCACCCTCCGATATATCAAAGAAAACTAACGACCGCGAAATATACGTAATACAGTCAACTTAATATATTTGTACAATTTTCCATTATCATATGAAACTAAATATCGACTTTATTTCTTATAAAATAATGTTCATATTCGATCGAAAACTTCCTTAAAACAACTTTTATAGCATATACTTCATAAGGGTGACTCACACTTATTCATTCTTTAACGTTGGGTGAACATGTATATAGGTATATAATTAAATGACTCACAGTGGATATTTTATCTGTGTTAATGATCTATACGTGTGTAAAGTGTATTAACCCTTTTTATACCGACCCTTTTGAATTTGGAGGGACTAATTATTTTTAATAAAAAAAAAAGATTTTACAACAGTAAGTCAAAAATTATATGTTTGTTTACCAAATTTTGACTCATAAAATTGTGTAAAGAAGCTACTTTGCTAAAATTGTTTTAAGTAAGCTTTGTAGAAAAAGCTTGAAATATATTTTCAATAATGTGCAGAACGACGTAAGATATTTGAATAACATTGGAATAAATAATTTAAACCTAATAGACTAATCAAAATTGGTAATTAGAGAAATTCATGACTGTCTTTAATGCTAATTACATACAATTAATATCAAATAAGCACCTTTTACACTTAACATCTTAATTTATGAAGTATATCTGTTATCTACCAATTATCATATTTGTAATCTAATTAATGTTCATTTACTTGCTTGTGGTGAGGAATCAAAAACTATTGATAACTTAATCGTTTTGAAAACAGTTTTCATAGATAATAAATACCTTTTAGTGCATATTCACTTGATGAAAATATGTCAGCAGGATTAAAAATTATAAAAAATAAAAATAAAAAAGGCCTTTTTATGAAGGAAAAGACACAAGAATCACCTTTGATAATTATTTTTGAATAAATAAAATAAAATCCTTCAAACGAAAAGTTAAAAAATGTTTTCCAAAACCTCGATACCAAATAAAATAAATAAATTAGTACAGGACGAATAAGTCTGAGTCATCTTTAATGTCCCATTAACACTTCTTGACGTACCCATGTGCTAATATATTTCGTCATTAGTTAATCTCTCTCTTCTAAGCTAAGAAAGGAAAAACATAAAAACTTACGAAACACCTTGTATGGGAACATATATCCAGATTAACTTGACCTCTACACGTATAGAATCATCGAATGAACACAGCTTATTTTATACTGGAAGTTATCAATTGACTGTTCAGTACGACCAGTTGAGCATGAGCTCAATTAGGTTTTAAAATATTCTACACAAGAGGTCAAGAAAAGATGGATTTTTGAAATGGTTAACCCATGCCTTGGAATTAACTCTAAGGACTCAAAGGTCAAGGTAGAAAAGACATAATTAGTGCAAATTAACTAATTAACCACTTACGCATATGCTTTGAGAACTTCGAACACTGTCACTTCGCCATATTAAAAAACCTAGGCACTAATACTGTTGAAAAACAATTTGGTTTGTTCAGGTAAACTTCAGTAAAACTAACCACTTATAGAAGTCCTTTCTTGCTGTCCATTTCTGTGACTTGTACTCTAGGTTTCCTCCTCAAGGCTACTGATAGAGCTGCAGCAACTATCAATTCATAATACCTATAAAGGCAGTGAAGATTGAGGCACCAGCAAGAACTCTTATGACAACCCTGACATAATTTGTGGCGACTTCTGCACAGCCATGTCTCTCATTCGCCAGTTTGTTGGTGAAGTCGCAGTCGATGTTGTAAGAGCCAATCCATCCGTGGTAGTAAGTGTCACAGCAAGAAATCGGGAATTCGTTCCTGTTGCTTTTGTAGTCTCTTGGTCCACCAGCTCCGCAACACTGCAAGCGCTTCTCGACGTCTCCAAAAGCCTTCTGGATCTCCGTATCAGTTGTGGAATGGGAGTACACATCCCATATAGCATCCTTGACGAAGCTATCAGTACTCGTGGAGTCAGCGCAAGTCAGCGCCACAATTGCTGCGATGATCAAAGCAAGGATAGCTATACCTTCAAAAGCTGCATATATGATGATGAAGCCTCGACTCTTATTCTTGGCTCCGACGAATCCGCAGCAAGAGACGAAAAGAACAATGATTCCAACCAGCATGAAGACCCATGGTATGGCTTGGGGCCAGTACACATTGTAGTCCAATAAATAGTGGTTGGTATTCCTCAGGGTGGTGACGGCTTGGACTTCCACGAAGAACCAGATTGCAGTAGCCGTTAATGCAAGGCTAAGGATGAAATGGATTACGTTTAATATGATTAGCAACACTGAACTAGGCCCGACGGAACCCATTTTGTTTATTTTTTCGAAATATCTAAATCACACGTGCGCCCGCGTCGATGCTCGACAATTGAATGGCGTGCGATGCCGCGAGTAGGTTTTATAAGGTTGTACAACCACCAAGGCTTTGGCGTAGGGCTGGCACTAGGGATTTTAACCGATTTTGAAAAGGGGCATGAAGTATTTTAATATCCTACTGGAATTTACACTCTTTTTAGAATAATTTTAAAAAATATATCATGTGACTATCTTGTAATTTTTTTGTATCTATTATAGAATATACAAATAAAATAATACAATAAGTAAATTATAAAAAAAACTTAAACTTAAGCAAAGCCTAATTTTAGTATCTGTGTTTAGTTTTTAGTTCAATATTAAAATAATTTGTTAATGAAAATCTTTTGTGTGTTTGATTGTTTTGATTCTAAATGGATCCGATAGGTGGGGTTAGAAGCAGATTCTAAGGATTTTGATGATTTTTTTTGTGTGTTTGAGCAGATGCCTGGATTGTTTAGATTCACAATTAAATCTCGTATGCGATGTTAGAAGGAAGTTCTAAGGATTTTGACGAAATGTTTGCTTGTATTTGAGTGGATGCCTGGATTGTTTAGATTCATAAATGGATACTGTAGGTGGTGCTAGAAGGAGGTTGTAAGGATTTTGATGACATTTTCTGTGTGTTTCAGTCACAATCTAATCTAGGTAGGTGGCGCTGCAATTGGGTTCTAGATTTCATTTCTTCAGAGCAAGGCAACGGCAGCCAAAATTACTATAATACTTATAAATGTATAATATTATAAAATTCTAAAAATGCCAAGTCTGTAAAAGCAACTGAAAACACGATACATTTTTTTATAGATTTCATGTCTGTTTGTACGGGATTCACGTAAAAACTACTGGTCTGATTTCAATGCAGTTCTCCTGTCTCGGAAATCCCGCGGGAATTTCAAGTCAAGCGTGGACGAAGTCGCGGGCATATCTTTTTATTTATTGCAGGAGGTCAGCAGACAGGCAGATGGCCCACTTGATGGAAAGCGGTTACCATCGCCCAAAGGTGCTACAAATGCGCTGCTGCTCTCTTAAGGAAGACCGGAACCTGGTCACTAATGTCGGGACACAAATCAAGTTTCTTCTGGCGACATACTTTAGACCAGGAGTGGTAGACATCCAGTCAGGCAAATGCCCTACCACCTGGCTGTGGGTAGTTTTGTCTCCTCTTTTGACAGGCTGCCTCAACGCAGAAAACTGTATTCTTTCTCCATTCTTGCACGGATGAAAATACCTAATGTGCATTGTGCAATGGTTTGGTATGGTACCAATGGTACCTCGTTTTTACGCTAAAGGATAACATGATGAAACCTGCACATCGAGATAATCGATGTGTCAGACTTAGTTCTAAACAATTTTTACGTACTAGTGACAGCCCTAGATGAACGCTTCCTTTTATTTCCAATGAATCACTCTTGTTGTTCGATTAGAACATTGTACTTCCATTGCTATAGGTTAGTTGATTTTATTTTCGGAGGAATTGACGTTGGTATACTTATCTAAACAATAACAATAAAACAAATAACTATAAAACAGGGAATAATCGTTATTTGCCACCTCAGTAAAACACAAAAGTACCTAAAAGAACTGCAAGCTGTCAAACTTTGGAATATGCTGCCTCTTACTGTCAGAGAGGCCAAATCCTTACCAACATTTAGAAATTTGCTCGGAAAACCCTATTTGTCCACAAATAGCTATGTCTGATTAACACAATATAATCATGCTAATACATTTGTTATAATAACTTATGTATTTTGAAATGTACTTCACTACACACTTCTGCCCGTGACTTTTTCATTAGTGACCAGGTCCTAGCCTCCCTTAAGAGAACAGCAGCGCATTTGTAGCACCTTAGGTGTTGCAAATGTCCATAGGTGATGGTAACCGCTTTCCGTCAAGCTGGCCATCTGCCTGTCTGCTGAACTCCTGCAATAAAAAAATAGACTTCGTCCGCGTGGAATAGTTAAAAAAGTATTAACTATCTCACGGGAACTCTTTATTTTTTTGGGATCAAAAGTGTCCTATATGTTGACCAGGGATATAAGATACCACGATACAAAATTTCATATAAATCGGTCCAGTCTTTTCGGAGATTAGCCGTACAAACAAGTGTATAATATTTTTTTTCATTGTACAGAAATTCGACCCGCACAGTTTTATTATATATATAGATATTTATGACTTTGTATATATGTATGTATTTGTATTGACTTTTTCCTGCGCCACCTATATTACCTGATTCAAATTTTTCGCATATAGGTTGCCTGGAAGAGGTCGCTTTGGTCGATAAGGCCGCCCACCAAATGTATTGCGTAGAAAATATTGTAAATATGGTTGTTTTTGTAATTGTATATTTTGGTGTGCAACAGTGTTATCTCTATCCTTCTCTATAACATAGGCCCAATAATCATAAAGAAGAGAAGAATAAAGAAGTTCCAATAAAAATGGTTTTAGCGCTTGCTTGAAGAGTGGTGAGAAATACAATCTTCAAGTCACGAGTGAATAGGTATCTTCTAGGTATACGTGCTCCATCCTCGACTACGTTACTCACCATCAGGTGAGACAGTGATCAAACACAAACCTATACTACCATAAAACAGTAAAAAAAAATGTCTCGGGACGCCCGACAGAAGTGATAGCTTAAACGGATCTAAGTTGAACTATTGAAATTGATTAACTTAAAAAACAATTAAGTAATTACTAAATTTAATGTATATTAATATGACTAGCTGCGCCCCGCCGTCTCTCCCGCGTGGTGATTGAAAATCTTCATAATTCCAAAATAATAGATTTTTTCTAAAATAAAAGTAGCCTAAGTTACTTATTACATCAGTTACCTCCCAATAAAAGCTCCGTCAAAATCGGTCCAGCCATTTCAGAGATTAGCCGGAACAAACAGACAGACCGACAAAAATTGTAAAAAATGTTATTTTGGTGTATGTACCGTATATATATATATATATATATATATATATATATATATATATATATATATATATATATATATATATATATATATATATATATATATATATATATATATATATATATATGTCGGAGGGAACCTATAATTATTGGATGTATTGTTGAGTGGATGTATAACGCACAATATCATTTGTTTACATTTTAATTACTTCTAAAATTCTTATTGTAATTTAATTAGATTTGTTAAATGTTTCTATAACTTCAAGATCGTTCTTACCTAATAAAAGTTATGAATATTGTGATTTAATAAACGACCAATCGGAGCAGAGCATATGGCAGAGCGGGGTCAGCGTCCTCTATACTTTGAGTAATATCTACTTGGGTAGACTGAGGAGTTTTTGTGGCACATTTTGTTGATGCCAATAGGTCGAGTTAGACCATGGAGTATTTTAAAGAAAGTATTGAAGTTGGAAGTATGAGCGGGTGCCCTGAACCCGCTGCTCGGTCTAAACTATGTTAAAATGTCTTTCAAATCTAAATTAAAAGTGTATAAACCGTTGGCCTCGTGTTTAATGCTCGCATTTTATCCTGATGACGCCCACTAAACCTGCAATAACTAAAGATGTCGTGAGAACGAGGCCGTTCTGCGACATATATATATATATCGACGGTTAAAAGGTAATAGGGCATAAGCGACATTTTGGTCGAAAATGAGTTATGAATGCCATCCTACTTAAAATTTTTCGCTCTTTCGAATGCGCTCACTCCCATGGCTCTACGATGACTTTCGTGTCGTTTATGCCCAAGCAAAAAACTGCGTTTTTGAAGTGTCATTTCATTTAACCGACCGAATTTTGGGCCTTTTTTACTCTAAAGGCGCTTGTACCTCTAAAAATGGCATCACTTTTGGGTTATAGTCGGTAATACATTTTTACTTTTTACTGCCGTAAAGGCTCCAGGCGTATATTACTTTTTACCATTAGTACCTGTTTTGAAAGCTGGAACTAATGCCTCTTTACCATTGTCGTCAAAGACATTAAGCGTCGGTTATACCCTACTACCATTTACAAGTTCAAGTTTACAAACATCCTACTGATTTGTTTGCTAAACACTGTTTCTTATGCTCCATTACCTTTTGGTATAATAATGAGAATTACCACTTATACTTTTTACCCTTTTATGTTATTCTGCAGTCATGTGACTTATGCCCTATTACCTCTTGATATAAGGATGTCAAATGTAGCTAAGTCTACTCTACCCTTCGTTTTTCTCTATGTAGATGTAACTTATGCCCAATTACTCCATAAAGAAAATAAGAGCAATTGATTTAAGCGACATTAAACCACATAAAACAACTTGGAATCAAATAAATAAAACTACCATTTAATGCTTTTATTTTTTTTTTATTCTAGAGCTGTTTCCATTTTCACGATATGACAAAAAATGAAAAAGTTATCTCAATTTTTCTGAAATTTTAAACTTTAAACTGCTCTCCTGAACAATTTAGTTTTTGTCGCTTATACCCTATTACCTTTTAACCGTCGATATATATATATATATATATATATATATATATATATATATATATATATATATATATATATTAGGGTGGTCGTTAAAAATTAAATTTCTTGCGGCGCCCCCTAAAAAGCTTCCTTTTAATGAAAAAACACTGGGGTTTTTTTTATAATTTTTTCAAGTCAAGACAACACGTGCCTCGAGACGATTCAAGATAATTATTTTTGGGTAATATCATGTATTTTCAGAAAACTTCTTAATAAGTATGAAGTAATAATTATTTTAAGATTGGAAAAGTTTTAACAATGAAATACCTTCCGTATTATCATTGTCAGTGATGAATTTCAAATTATAGTTTCTCAGAAAAAGTTTAAAATTCTTCGTGTGATTCAAGCTTATCTTTCAATTTTTCTTATATTTTTAATTTAACTTGAATCGTCTTGAGGCACGTGTTGTCTTGACTTGAAAAAATTATTTTAAAAAATCCCAGTGTTTTTTCATCAAAAGGAAGCTTTATAGGGGGCGTCGCAAGAAATTTAATTTTTAATGACCACCCTAATATATATATATATTCATATGCATGTAGTAAAAAGCGGTTATTTCAATATCACAAACAGACACTCCAATTTTATTTATATGTATATATGTATAGATAATGTAAGGGAAGGTTATTTATGAATAAAATATTTCATTATTATAAAATATGTTTTATTCTTAGATACAATTCTTGAATATGTACCGAAATACGGCTAGCGCTGGAGTGAGAGAGGAGTCTACCTACCGCTGCCGTATACGTGAGAGAAAGAGAAGTAAGACAGAATGGCGCCGTAACGCGTTACGTAACGAAGCGGTTTATTCTACCATGAGAAGTTATCACTTTAGAATTAAAAAATATTTTTCTCAGTATTGTTATCCATTTTTTCCCTTACTATTAGTATAATATGGACACTATTTGCATGGAGTTTATGGTTCCCATCAAAAACTAGCATAAAAGTTATACTTTCAAAAACTAGTTTTTTCCCATAATTTTAAAGCAATGTGGAGAATATTTGAGACTAATGCACTCGGCAGTGTAGCCATCCTTAAAAAAATTACATAATTTTTAAAATTATTTACATAAAGTATGTGTTCGTTGCGTGTTTTATAACTTTTAATTTATTGAAAGGGGTTCCACCCTTAATTTAAAAGCTAAATTATTCGTAACAATAATATCATGTGAATAAAATTAATAAAACCCATAGGCCACCCTGCAAAGAGCTGCCACACGTCTCGACTGTGATGATCAGAAAATTGGGGCCTAAAGCGGGCACTTTCGCAGATTCGTATGATGAAAAATATGTCTCAAAATATATCTAGATCCGTGTCAATTTCACTAAGCGATTATCCAAATGCGACCGCTTTAGGCCCCCAGATTCTTACTTTGGACAACGGATCAGTACGGCAATCCACCGAAGTAACAAAGCTAGTCTTCTGAGCACCTTAGAAGATGGTAGCCCCAGGCTCAAGATTCTACTTATAATCCTGGGGATTATAGGTAAAATGACGGCCTGATGAAGAGAGGGGCAGTTGAGCGACAACTACCTTCTGCATTACTTTGAATATGTTGTGTTTCGTTATATTTGTTCCTGTTTTATACTTGTTTGTATAGATCTAATAAACTTTATAATAATTCTAACGGCATTTGAAATTTGAGTCCCGCTAACTCGTAACAGTATGAATGAATGAATGAAAACTCTTTATGGTTCACTATAACTTAAAACTAGACATATTATATAAATAAATTTCCATTAGAACAATGGGCGGCCTTATTGCTTATGGCGATCTCTTCCAGGCAACCCGGTGTCCAAGGAGACATTACATACATACATAAATACATAACTTCACGCTAGGTCCCTTGCGGGGTAGGCACGAATAACGGAGCGCCATTCAAGCTCATTCTTACACACCTCGCTTGCTTCTTTGACATTCACAGCTCTTGTCATGCACGCTCGTCTGTTCTTAAGGCTCCTGACATCACCTTCTGCTAGTGCACGATCAATTTGATCATGAAAGGTGTGTCGTGGCCTTCCGCGACTTCTGCATCCATCCACTTTCGCATTGTACATCTGTTAAGTCATCCTTTCATCTTACTTTCTTTCCACATGCCCGAACCACCGGAGCATTCCTTTCCTTACCTTCACCTCGACACTCTCTTTCAAACAAACTCTCTTTCATACTTTTTTCGCAGTGCTTTTACTCTACTTTCATGCTCTCTTTTCCATATCCAACTCTTGCTTTCATACGTGAGCGTAGGTACCAGCACCGCGTTGTGTATGGCAAGCTGGGCTTTCTGGCTGAGGTTCTTAGCGCCTAGAAGTTTACCTAACGCTCCATTCACACTATTTACTCTTCTTTCTATGTCAGCGGTGTACCTTCCATCAATGAAGAAAAATTAAATAATATTTGTTGGTTTAGCTAAATGAAACTTGGCATAGATACTTTTCACCCGGGAGATGGGATAGTCCGATATAAAAAAGTGAATCTTCCTGGGCAAATAGCATTAACATCAAAATTTAATACGATGTGAAATACCTGTGTTGTAACCTCTTTAAACCCTACTAATAAATAAACAAGGTAAAAAAGCAACAAAAATATGTGAACGTGTAATATACCACGTTGAATTGTTTTCATAATTGCGGTTATTCAAAAAATCCAGTGAGTCGTTTTGTAATGACAATATCGAGGTGTGGTTAGCTGGTGGAGCTGGTATACAGATGTCTTAGAGGGAGTGGTCACAGAAATTCAAAACGTGTCATCTGTGAAAATGGATAAAGAACTTCTACACATTATTTTCAAAGAAAACAACAAACAAAAGTAAAAAACCTAGAAAAGTGGAGGTTGCGAAATGGCTTTTAAAGCGAAATCAATCAAAACATGTAAATATTGTTACGAGGACTCGAATTAAAATGCTGTTGGAATTACTATAGAATTTATTACAATTATACAAACACGTGTAACACAGGAACAAATATAACTGGATACAACCAGTACAAACTGCACGATTCAATAACACGCGCAAAGTCCGTCATTATATCGCTTATTGAATGTACACGTCTTGCTTTGATCGTGATTATCGCTAGACTGCCGATCTCTTCGTTGGGCCATTGCTGCACCAATACAATATGGCTGCCAGCCCGCATAAATCGTATTTCTTAGAATCCCTGCCTAATGACTGCCATAAAACAAGTACAATAACAATAGAATGTTTTTCTTAATTACAAATTTTAAAGACAAAGTAAAGAAAAGAAGTCCAAATGCGGGAAAGAAACCTTAATATGGCATGCGGGTGTGCATTCACTTTTTGTCGGCATGTAACAATAGAGACGGTATCTGTGCTTTGTGCGATCGGTGATATCGACCACGACGTCAAAACGTATCACAGCAGCTTGGGCCAAGTGGCGCGAGATGACAGGTGACATTTGTGGCCCCAAAATGCCGGTAAATGAAAATGGTCTATAAATCCATCATTAGACCTGTCGTTTTGTATGGCAGTGAAGCGTGGCCTGTACTTGAGCGACACAAGCAAGAATTGCATATCACGGAATGAATATGCTGCAATGGATGTGTAGAGCGACGCGGAAAGACCGTGTCAGGAACTCCCGCATCCGCAGTAGTCTTCATGTCCTGACAAAGCAGACAAACTTCAAGAGTGTCGCTTACGCTGGTACAGCCGCGTTTTACGGAACAGCAATGGAAACAAATGTCTATAATGCTGCCTCCGCCAGCTCTCGGTCGAAGGGGAAAGCACTAGAAATCCTGGTTTGACGTTGTGAAGGATGACAAGCGTACCAATTGTCTCAGAACGAGGGATGCTGAAGACCGTGTGAAGTGAAGTAGAAAAAGTAGGAAAGCGGACCCTGGGAGTCGGAATGAATGCTCCGAATGCAACCGGAATGTAACGCTCGGTTGATGATGATAGATACGGAACCCTGTTAAGTCTTAAAACGATGGCTAAGAAGTTGCAATATTATGAATGAATTCATCTTGAATGGACGCTAGCAGACAGTTATTAGAAAACAATCAATTAATTGGACGTCTAAATATAGCTTAACAGATATGACCTCAAATAAAATTATTATAGCCTAAAGCATAAGAGTGCATATACAATATCTTTAAAATGTCTATTTCTTACCACATTTCACAACTTCTGTGGTTAAGTGGGGTTATCCTTTTGCGGTTTTTATTCGTGCAAGAACGAAGAAAGAATATATTTTCCTGAGTTGGGGCGGCCTATCATAAGAGGCGACAAAACAAACCACAGTCAGGTGGTAGGGAAATTGCCTGACTGGATAGCTACCTAGAGTACGCCGTCATAACAACCTTGAATTGTGATTCGACATTAGTGACCAGTTTCCCCTTAAGAGAGCAGCAGCGTATTTGTAGCACCTTTGATGTTGCAAAAGTCCAACCTTTTTCCATCAAGTGGGCCGGCTGCCAGTCTGCTAAACTTATGCAATAAAAAACCCTTTGCTGATCTATCTACTGCAAAGCAGAGTCTCTGGGTTCGATTCGAATAATCGACTTTCCCTGGTTTACTATGGCCTGGGTGTCTGGGATGAGCCCCAGAGTGGTTCGTTGTATCGCTTCTTTGCTTCAATAACGCAGTATTTTGAAAAACCCAAATTACAGTATGCCACTTTTAAAATTTCAAAAACAGATTTTATCCAAACATATTTTACACTTTTTTTGTATATTTTTTTGTAAATTTAGTGTCAATTTACTAAGCTTTTTGAAATATATGATAAAGTTGTGATAATATGATAAATTTAGCAAAATATAGTGAGTCATTGAAATAAGTGAATATTGGGATATGTCACGTTATTAAGCAAAGCATATAGAAGAACCTAATGTAATTGGTATACAAATGAAATGAACTTATTTGTAATACAGTAATAGTTAACTTGGTGTAGATTTCTGTATTGATACACATACATGCTCATACAAATATTTAATCTAAAAAAAAAGCACAATAATTCTAATGGTATACAAGTCATTGTTCGTTATATTATATAAAAAAATAAAATAAAAAAAAAACATTGAAGTGAGATAATGTCAAAAGAAAAATATATTAAGTGTCAAAATCGAAAGATATAAATAAAATGTAAAATGGTATTAAAATATCATGTCTTTATCATATTTAAGGAAATCATTAGTAGAGTATGTCATATTTTCCAGTAACCATATTTTTAGCTTTTTTTTACATTGATTCAATGGCAGTTGTTGTTGTGTACAATGTGTATTTGCTATTGATTTATTATTATTATTGTCTAACCTTTGTTATGTTGCATGTTTATCAGAGACAGAAAGCATAAAAGTCACATCAAAAGAAAAGTAATTAAATAACAATAAGATAATTAATAGAATAAGAATAATAAAAAGCCAAAAAGTGTCTATAAAGGCACGCTTGCCTGTCCATTATGGGGTGTTGGTGCCAACACTAATGTACGCCATTGAAAGTTGGGTGTGGCAGAAGAAGCATGAAAATAGAATAAATATAGTTGAAATGAGAGCTTTGAGAAGTATGTATGAGGTAAGCATGAATGATATGATACGGAATAGTGTAATAAGGGAACGATGTGGTTTGAAAGAAGATGTAATAACAAGAGTTGAATAAGGAATGATAAGGTGGTTCAGGCATGTAGAGAGGATAGATGAAAATAGAATCACAAAACAATGTATGACAGGATTGTGAGTGGTAAAGTTGGTACCGGTTGACCACGACGTACACACCACGATCAAATATCAGAAGTGTTAAACAAAGTCAAGTAAAAAGCGTGTAAAATAAACATGCATGTATGAAGAGGTTAATGAAAGTAGGTGAAGCGAAAGTTGTTTGTCAGGATCGTCGCAAGTGGAGATCCATAGTCTCTGCCTACCCCCGTGGGAAACAGGCGTGATAATATATATGTATGCAACTTTTGAACTATGATTTGAAAAATTCTGAAAAATATTTAAGTTGTACCAACATAAGCAAACTGTTTTATATTTTCTTATTGCATAGGCTTGTAGTAATAAAACTATTATCAATGTAGGTTACTGATAAAGCTTACACATTTTCTTTCTTAGTACATTGTGACTAATCTTGAAAATTGGCTTCGCTGCTTTATAAATTGGTAAACAACCTCGAAGCAGTTTATGCTGGCCTAGTATCGTAAACAATTTACTTAGTCCATCTATTTTATTGCAAAGCTGGTAAACGGCCCACCTGATGGAAGTGGTTACAGCCTATAGATGTTTGCAACACAGGGGCAAGCTAACGGCTTCCAGCTTCATGGGATAAAGCAGATAAATAACACTAGACAGGGGATTCTCTGTAGCCGCTTTTCAGAAATAGATTAGCAAAGAAACTTGTTAACAAGGAACACGCGATATCGCGTGTGGTGACGACAGTTTAGTTAAGGGCCGTACACACACGTTTTAATTTTTCATTAGTGAAGCACAGTAGACAAGCTGACAGATCTACTGTGATGGAAAGTGGTTACCGTCGCCTAGTGACATTACCAATACCAGAGGTGTTGCTAATGTACTACCGATCTTGCAAGACTGACCATGGGAACCTACTCAACTGACAATACATTTGTTGCCAAAATTAAAATGGTGTCAGCCATCTATCAGGTAAATTACCTATTACAATGAACTGATTGTTCTGGTGTGTCCATATAATATTGTTGGCGCATACTCTAGACCATGGCCCGTCGGCTGCCACCTGCAGAGGATTGTTTTGTCCGTTCAAGCCGGGAGGAAATATTTCCGTTCGTGCACGATACCGATATCGCGTGATGGTTATTAAACGTATTGAAAGCCTGCGTAAATGAGGGAGTTTTAGTTATAATTTTTGTAGAAGACAAAAATCTCCAGATGCTATGTGCGGTACTTTTAGTACCTCTTGTGAGTTTTTAACTCAAATTTAAGTGATGTATTTTGAAGGTCAAAAAGTACCCCTAGGACTCATCCGTCATCTGTACGGTTTCAATTAGAGGTGTCGCGTAATGACTTCCTATTTGTCATCAATGAACAAAAGATTGCGCTTATTTCGCATATTATAATATATTTCCGTGACCTATCTTCTGGAGCTCATTTTGGATGGATTCGTCATGGAAACCTGTCATAGGGTATAGATAACGGAGCAATATTGATTCATAATTACGTTACATTGTTGCCTTGTATATAAAAAAACTAGACTTTCCGGCTCTACTCGCCTACTACTAACTGATAAATCTATACAGCTAAATAAAATTAAAGTTTCTGTTTGTAATTTCAAAATAAAAATGCGGCTGGACCGATTTTAACGAGGTTTCACTAATAGACAGTTGATGACACCACTTCGCAACATGTTATTGCTGTTAAGGGGAACAAACGGCAAGAAACTCCCCAGCAACACGTCTAGCTAAAACATATTTTTGAAGTGAAACTTCTATATAGACGGGATCTAAGGATTTTTGTGTCACGACAAAGCGTTACAGCCGCGTGGTGGACCGGCATAAATTTAGACTACACGCAGGGAAAGGCGGCATAAGCCGCAGACGAAGCCAACGCAAAGCCCGCGAAGGCCATCGGATGCCGCAAACTGGCCAAAGAGAGCCGTTGAGAGACCGCCGTCAGGATGGCTCCAATGGCTCCAAGCCCCGCCACCGACGGATAGTTGTCCGTCGAGTAGAAGCCGGGGCAAAGAGGTTTTCCTCGAGGCCCCAACCTCCTCGCCGCCTCAAATGGCTAAGAGGAAGAAGACCACAATAAGAGGCGGCATAAGTTTAGAATAGCTGCTTTTTTTGGTTTCGGAACGAATTCAGTTTTTTTGTTTGATAAAATAAAATATGACTAAATAAAAAATGCATTCATCAAAATTTACCCTAACCTAACCAAATCATAATTTGCAGTAAACCTGCGAAAAATCGAAATGTCTGTTGGGACGCATATTAGAAGTGAAACTTCAACGAACAAGTGGAAAAACAAAATTTGAGCTTAAAGTTTTAGGGGCAGATTGTTAATGTACTTGTCCAATTTGAACATAACATATGGTGCTTATATCAAATTTTAACTAAAAGACAAATAACGGTCCCTGAAATATAGGCACACGCCATAAATAACTACTGAACTTACTGAATAACATATTTTATTAAAATTTATAATTATGTAACTTTTTATAGTCTATATAGGTATTTAAATACTTATACATAACTAGGTGTAATAACTCAAAATGTGTCACAACCTCACAACCGCATATTAGGATTTTCCCTTATTGTAAAATTAAAAGAATATAAACAAGTCGGCAATCATCTTTATCGACGTTCATTCATTGTTTTAAGCCAACTGTAATAGGTATTATAAATAAATAGGCTTGTCATATACGATCGACTACATTTTTAGAGTTTCGTTGCATTTCGACACAAAATGAAAGGTTAATTAATGTACAGTGCGTAGTCTTAACACGACCAGGTTACAACCACCTAGATATCTGTAAAGCACATTTTATTACCTGTCGCCATTTGAACTAATTGTAATTCTTTTGTGATCGTCTTCTTTTGTTTACTTAATTATTGGCATACGTTTTAGAGAATAGCCTATTGTTCTGTTGTCATCGTTTACGCCGGTTGCGGCTGTAATCATTAGCCAGGTGTTACTGATTCTAGGAAATTCGGTCACGTTGCCTTTGTGCAGTATAAAACGATAGCCTAATCGAGGGAGGGGGCAGTTCAGTGACAAATACGATCAAAGCTTTACGTGTGTACATCGGGAACCTAATAGTGACGGACTTTGCGCGTTTTATTGAATTACGACCATCTGCATTACTTTTGGATTCTTTGTGTTCGGTTATATTTGTACTGTGTTATACGTGTATGTATAATATTAATAAACTCTATAATAATTCCAACAGCATTTTAATTCGAATCTTGCAACTCGTAACAATATTATTATTTTAGTATTGTTGTTGTATAGAACATAACAACTCCAGCTATTATAAGAGTCGAAGCAGATGTAATATAAAAAAGCTAATCGAGTTGAAAGATAGTACAAAAAGTCGCTGTTATATAAACAGCCTTCAAACAGTTATGAATGAACTGCCTCGTGTAGTGACAATAACAGCAAACTTGTTTACTATATTGTCTTCATGCGCTAGGACTTCCCCGCGGCCTTGCCTGCATGAATTTAATAATTTATATCTAATATTGAAAGAATGACTAAACAGATATACAATGCAAAAGTGGATGGATGCAGAAGTCGCCGAAGGCCACGACACACCTTCCATGATCAAATTGATCATGTATTAGCAGAAGGTGATGTCAGGAGCCTTAAGAACAGACGAGCGTGCATGACAAGAGCCATGAATGTCAAAGAAGAAAGTGAGGTGTGTAAGAATAAGCCTGTATGGCGCTCTGTTGTTCGTTCCTACCCCGCAAGGGACCTGGCGTGAAGGTATGTATGTATGTTATGTATATCTAATAAAACTAATAATCGACAGACAAACCCAGACATTATACAACGTGTTTCATTTCAAATGACAATAAATCATAATTTTAGCAGTCTTACTCCATACAAAGTTTTTGGTACTATTAAATCAACCGTAATGTCAAAATTTTAAAAAAGCAATTTCCGAACAAATTAATTACGATAAAAAGAAATAAAACAGAACATCTTGTAAATATTGGTTCACTGACCTTGGTAAGAATGAACATCTTCCGCGTTAATGATGAAGAGACGAGCTGGCAACATGATACATTGGTCACTAACCTACCGATTTATCACAATAACAGATACATGTTGTGTAAAATTCTGAAATAAAAATGAGGTCCTGTGGCTAAACCAAAGAAGCTACCTTGATTCGTTTTTGTATTTGGGTAGGGTACGTCATGACGAAAACGTGGTCTGATTTATTGTCGTAAGGTCTGAAACACGCTGTATATCCCCAAACTACGGAATTTACCTATATATATGGCTAGTATACTATTAAAACACCATTCTGAGGCCAAACCCAGACACACATGCTGTTTTAAAAGTAAGTAAATTTTTGGTTGTGGCTACAAGGTCTAAGTTGAATCGTATTACTTAAAGATGTACAATTGAATTGAGCTAATACTTATAAAAAGACAACCGGACAGACAGACAAAATCGTGACATTTTACAATGGTTTGGTTTTTCAGACAATGGCTACGGTATCTATATTGTTACATACCGACAAAGACCACACAGCTGCATGTTGTAAAAACGAATTATTTTATTTACTTGGTGTTTAAACTCTAAAAACACTTTTTTTTTATTGCAGGAGTTCAGCAGACAGGCAGACGGCTCACTAAATGGAAAGCGGCTACCATCGCCTATGGACATTAGACCAGGGGTGGTAACCATCCAGTCGGGCAAATGCCCTACCACCTGGCGTAAGTTAAAGTTCTTATTTTATGGCTGTAATTAGTGTCGAACGAATTAATCCTTGTTTGTACTGCATTGCGTCGAAGCTTGCCAGATGTGTGTAAACGGAGACCCCTTTGTCGGTATTATACAGTTTAGTATAAAACAATGCCCGAACGGAGGATTGGGTCAGTCAACCGACGACTACGATATGAGTAAGACGTTTGTGGTACTTTCGATTAGCAATATAGTGACGTACTTTGCACGTATTGAATTGCATTGAATCGTGCAGTGTGAACTGGTTGCATCCAGTTTTATTTGGACCTGTTTTTTACGTGTTTGTACAGTTCTAATAAACTCTGTAATAAATCAACAGAATTTATTTTAATTCCTGTAGCTCGTAACAATATATTAATACGTGAAACAAAAACTTTGTACCGCTTTTTACGAAAATTCCGCGGACGGCGAAGTATGAAATTCCGCACACTTATAGTTTATATATAGAAGAAGCCACGATTGCTAAGTTTTGTTTAATTATGCATAAAAAAATATTAAATCAATAAAAAAATCATTACACACACTACCATGTATCTGACACACATACGTATATAATATACTCTTTTGTTTATTGTCAAAGTCAAATGAATAGAAATCTTCTATTATAGAAGTATAGTCTTTGACATTAATTATTATGGTCGGATTTTGAGCGAGGTCGACCACTAGTCTTAATAAATACATCTGACAAGACTGTATGAATTTAGTTCTATTGCCTGCTATTCTGGCGAAGTGAACAACAAGGTAATAATTATTAAAAGTATAATTTCATATTCAAAAATCATTATTTACAGCTTAAAATCCATAAATCTAGATTGTTTTTTTATTACTAACATAATGGTTCTGAGGGTAAGAGCCTCTACAAAAAAAACTTCGTTTAAAAAAAACCGACTTCAAAAACTAAAATGTATAAAATAACTTATTTCTAAAGCTATATATTATTATTAATATAAATTATCTAAAACATCTTAAAGTCGGTGCTTATTTGCACCGACTTCGAGATGTTTAAGATAATTAGCTATTAGCGAACAAAAAAAGAATCACGTAAATCGGATCATAAATCTCGGAGTAATCGGTGAACATGCATAAAAAAACAAAAACTAAAAAAAAAGTAACATGGACTTTCCCTAAAGACCAGTTTAAATTTTTTTACGATAACTATAGAAAATGATAATGGTTGAACACGAAACATTATAAGCTTAGCGACAAAAAACACTAAAATGAGCACGATACGTAATGAGTAATGACAGTGACATTTAAATAGTAGCACAGATTACTATGATTATATATAGATAAAACTTACTTTTATTACTTTTGCTTTCTAGGCAAAGAAATCAACGTAAACTTGTCCCTTATGACGTCATCGGAGAAATAATTTTAAAATCGAATTATAAAAATACTAACGCTTAAAATACAAAAATACTCAAATTAATATCTTAAAATACTAATAATTTTATGTAATAAAATATGTAATAATAATAATAATTACTGCATGTGAACTTGACTCTACAATCATAGTACGATATGGTGTCAGTGAATGGACTAATAGCGAAAGCTTGACCGACATCTTGAAAGCTCTCGCTTGTACTGGGTGAAGGTCGGATGCAGAAGGCAGCCTGCTGGACACGACCGTATCGTGAGGAGGTTCTATCTCTGAACTTAACACGTAGCTTGACCTAGCTTGCTGCCGGACATCGTTTTTAAATTTTTTTTAAATATATTTTTTTATGTATGTATAAAGAAAAATGTAAATAATTGAAAAAATAAATATTGATAATAATAATAATATATCAGAGTGTATTTTTTATGAACAATCCCCATTGAGGACTTCCTCCTTTTTTGAAGTCGGTTAAAATAATATGAAAACGACTTCTTGACTCTGAGAGATCAGAGGGCTGGTACGCTGGTTCCTACCGCGGACAGCGGATCAGTATGGCGATCCAGCGAGGTCACGTGGCCAGCCTGCTAGGAACCCTACCCATTGACTTCGATGGCCGAGGCTCAGTATTCTACATACAGTCTTAAAGGATTACAGTGGGTTTTCCTTGAATCATATATTTTATTTAATTAATTAGATTATTTTTCTACCTGTAAACCGATATATTAATTTCGTCACGGTGTGTCTGTTTTTTGCTGTTGACTTTCCTGTTTGTAAATGGGCGGGTTCTCCACCTTTTGATGGTGTTATTCATGGGTTTTGTAATTCCCAATTTGTAAAAGCATGGAATGTCCACTTGATGGTGATTTGATCGCACCTTATCTACTAATGCATTACAATTTGTCAAGGGGCCTCTACGTGTTGCCATTCCCATGGCCCCACGCAAGTCCTCCAAAACTCCGGGCCATTTTTATGGCCAGTGGTCTTTAATGACAGTCCATAAGCGTACCACTGCTGGACTCAGGCCTCCGCCGAATAATACACTAATTTTCCCATAATTAAAATTGTAAATTTATTTCCTGCCTACTACGAACAAAATTCTATTAAGTAGCGGAACAACCATTTTTAGCTCCTATATTTTTGTGATGCGAACTCCGGAATGTGCTGTCTCTTACTGTCAGAGAGGCCAAATTATACATCCATACATACATAACTTCACGCCAGGTCCCTTGCGGGGTAGGCACGAACAACAGAGCGCCATACAGGCTTATTCTTACACACCTCACTTGCTTCTTTGACATTCATAGCTCTTGTCGTGCACGCTCTGTTCTTAAGGCTCCTGACATCACCTTCTGCTAAACCCTTACCAACATTTAGAAATTTGCTCAGAAAACACTATTCGTCCACAAATATCTATGTATAATTAACACAATATAATCACGCTAATTCATTTGTCATAATAACTTATGTATTTTATAATATATAATTTTATAATATATATGCCTATGTATTTGTATGTTTATTTCTTAAATTAGTATGAGTATCTATTGCCTTTTTCCTGCACCACGTATATCGGCCGATTCAAATTTCTTTCATGTAAGTTGCCTGGAAGTGATTCGCTTTGAGCGATAAGGCCGCCAAATGAAAAAATTAATTAAATTAAAATATTGAAAATATGGTCTGTTTTTGTAATATATTTTGGTGTTTTTTTTTTTTTATTGCAGGAGATCAGCAGACAGGCAGACGGCCACTTGATGGACAGCGGTTACCATCGCCTATGGACATTTGCAACACCAAAGGTGCTACGAATGCGCTGCTGCTCTCTTTAGGAGCCTGGAACCTGGTCACTAATGCCGGAACACAACACAAGGTGTTATGGCGACATACTCTAGACCAGGGTGGTAGCCATCCAGTCGGGCAAATGCCTACACCTGGCTGTGGTTGTTTTGTCGCCTCTTACGACAGGCCGCGGCCGCAGGAAATTGTATTCTTTCTCCGTTCCTGCACGGCCAATAAAGTGCTCTCTCTCTCTTTCGGGTATTTATTTCGAATGTTATAATTGAGGCCCTCTATGGTTAGATGGGTACGCCTTTGTTGGGCGAAGTCACTGCGCCGCGCGACGCCGAGATTCCGGGTTCGATCCTGAAATGGTAAATTTTGTAATAGAAATTTATGTTATCTATACTAATATTATAAAGAGGTAATGTTTGTGACGTTGTAGGGGGTTATCACTGGATCTACTAAACCAATTTTGAAAATTCATTCACCAGTCGAAAGCTACAATATTCCTGAGGGACATAGAGTATATATTATGATTGTAATTAATAATAAGTATTTTTTAATTTTTTTCTGATGCCCAGCGAAGTGGGCATGCCGCTGCTAGTTTATTATAACCTGGGTGTCTAGGAGAGTAGTCCGTTGTATATTACTCATGACACAAGAGAAACTGGCTTAGGGGAGGTAGCTTAGAACCAGGAGACGCACATAGGATACTTCTTTATCTCGTTGAAACCGGTAGGTGGCGCTGAGATCGGGTTCTAGAATCCTCCTAATCACCTGGAGCGATTTTGGTGATTTTGTTTTTGTGTGTTTTAGTGGGTCCCCGGTTGGTTTAAATCCACAATTGGAACCGGTAGGTGGCGCTGGGATCGGGTCATATTTTTTCAGAGCAGGACAACGTATGCCGGGCCGCTAGTATTTTAATAAAAGCAAAAATATCTATGAGGTATCACCATTTTGTATGAGCATAAAAAGTGCCCAATTTATTTGATTTATAATGTACTAGCGACCCGCCCCGGCTTCGCACGGGTGCAATGCTGATACAAAATTAATTACGGTTATATTATATTATGTATTATACATATAAACCTTCCTCTTGAATCACTCTATCTATTGGAAAAAACCACATCAAAATTCGTTGGGTAGTTTTAAAGATTTAAGCGCACATAGGGACAGTAAAGGCGACTTTGTTTTATACTATGTAGTGATGAAGAATCCAACTATAGAGGTTCGCCGTCCTTCATCTAAATGAATCACTTCCAATGAATGAAGTTTTTTGGACTGACTAAAATCCTATGAAGGTCATTTCTACGCATTTACGAATTTCACGTTAATCCAATGAGTCATAGTTTACATTCGTATAAACTAATGTAATTACGCATACATTTGCATAATGATCTTAACTTAATTATTCCAGAAACAAGGGCCGTATATGTTTTGAATATTAATTATTTAACAGTCACACAAAATAATAAATAATATTGTATTATTAATATTAATATTGTATAAAATATTATAATTATTAGAGCTAGGCACGTTTGCTGAAGAGCTTCTTGCGCCACTTCTCCTCTTCAAGCCACAGCACGTTGCGAAGCGGTGGTAAATTAGATTAGGCTCCCATAGAGTAAATAGTAACCATAAACAAAATTAAAACTAAATAATTGAAAAAAGATGTTTTAGATAATATATATTAATAATAATAGCTTTAGAAATAAGTTATTTTATACATTTTAGTTTTTGAAGTCGGTTTTTTTAAACGAAGTTTTTATTTTTATTTGTTACTTTTTAGTGTCTAGCTTTGTATGGGTGGACCTGCAAATGGTGCCGCGCTTCTTAAAAAATATAGGTCCCAAGAAACGGGAACAAAAAAATGTTCGTAAAATGAAACTACTGGGCTAAACTCTGTCAAATTTGTAGGAGACCACATGGCAGCTATTCCGCGTCGAACAAAAAAGAATCACGTAAATCGGATTATAAATCACGGAGTCGGTGAATCGGTGAACATACTAAAAAAATAGATCCCGACGAATTGAGAACCTCCTCCTTTTTTCGAAGTCGGTTAAAAAGGACAACTTGACATCTTTGTCTTCCGTGATAAAGATTACTGAAAAGTGTCCGAAAGGTCGGAATAATAAAATCAAATAAATTACCGCGCTTAAAACCGTTAAAACGTAGTTTTATTATATATACTAGTTGCGAAAACTTAAGAGAAACACACACAAAATTTAAAGACATTAAATACATAACTTTTGCGAAGCTGATATACAGGACGGTCCAGCTGATGGAAAGTAGCTACAGTTACCTATACCCGTTGGTAACATCAGGGGTGAAGCCAACGCGTTGCATCCCTTTAGGATGGGATAAAGATGGGATGGATGGGGTAGTTGAAAAGGTTGTCCTCGCAGGACACACTGGGTTCAAAAGATAAGCGTTGGGGCGTCACAGATGCACCTATTGCTTTAGTTCTTGTGGCGCCCCGTAAAACCGTGTGGGGCTAGAGACTCAGGTTAGGTTTAGTGGTAGTTTGATGGCTGACGCCCTCGGGACCTCTGCTAAAAGTCAAGTTAGGCATTCGGCCGATCAAGAGTCCCACACATCCCTCGGCGAGCCTTCCCACTAGGCCCAAGCATGGTGTCTCAAAAGAGAGAGCCATCGGAGCTCTCTCTCATCGAACAATATTCTACGGCGATAGATGATATAATTTATTATTACATATATCCATTATGTTTATTACACAAGTATGACAAAGTATTTATTTGTCTATCACATTGAAACACCGTCAGTGTCGTTACAAGTGGTTCGCATTTCGACCGTGATTCATCTCAATAACGCCGCAGCTTCCGCGGTTTCATGTAATCAATTCGCCGTAGAAGGAAGTTGTCATTAAAATTGATACAGTCACCTATAAGTGTCATAGCTGTGTATTATTATTATTAGTAAAGAAGAGATGAGAGCTTCGAGACAATCTAGTATATTTACTTCGTCGTCGAATGGTTAAAGATTTTTTTAAATCGGTCTTGTAGTTTTTGATTATCTTCGTTACAAAGCTACAAAATACAAATCTTTCCTCTTTATACGACTAATAGATAGATAGACAGCTTTATTGCTTACCAAAAAACAAATACAAAAATAAAATGCGTAATTACAACACTTCTTGGCAAAACAACAGGCGGCCTTATCGCTAAAAGCGATTTCTTCCAGGCAACCCAGCTTAAAAGAAATTCCTAACTAATCTGGCGATGCAGGTGGAGCAGAAAAAAGATAGGACTCTACAATTTAAATATACATACTTACACTATTTTATAAATTTAATACATATATAAATATAATAGTAATATATATACGTATATACAAAACAATCTAGATAAATGATAATTTGTTAACATTATATGTGACAAGCACTTTATATTAATTAACATAATATTATAATATTTACGAAACGTCGGATAAACCTAAATAAAATAAATTACCGCGCTTAAAACCGTTAAAACGTAGTTTTATTATGTGTACAAGTCGCGAAAACTTAAGAAAATATTATAATAGTAAAATAAGTAAATGTATTATATATTAGACATATTTATTTAAAGATAGTACTTTCGAAGGGAGCCCGAAATGAAGGTAATGTTTTGGCTTCTCTGACAGTAATATTTAGTCTTCTATATAAATATAAATGAATCGTAGAAATGCATGTACTCGCATAACCAAGAGCGACTTTACCGATTTTAATGATTTTTTGTGTTTTTAGATTCGCAATTGGAACCGATAGATATATAAATCTAGAATCTAGGATCCGAATTTTTTATTAGTTAGGGCAGAACAACGGCTTGTAGTATATATAAGTACTGGCTGATACCCGCCCGCTTCACGTGCTGTAAAATCCGTCCTTAGCTGAGCTCTACTTTGCGAAAGTAGACCATTTGCCATTGACCTTCATTTGAAGATCCAAGCCAAATTTCAAGTCTAAAGATAGGTATTATAGTTCCTGAGATATCGCGATGAGTCACTATATATGTCTAAAAAAAATTTAAATAAATATTCAATGGAAGTTTGAATAAAATCTTTTGAACTTTGTATATAAAAACCCTTATTAGTCAGATACCTTTTCCATGGTAAATAATTTAGTATTGTATGGTATTGTGACACCGTTATTTACAATGATATGCGTAGATGGTAACATATTTACTATGCGTAATGTCGAACCGTGAAACCGTAGGTGATTCATGTTTCCTAGAATATTTTACGGAGTCGTAGGAAATTACTATGATATTTGCTACTTGTAGTACAGGCTTAATTAATTATATGTCGCACTCAGGGTCGAATTATGGACAATTAACGTTAAATAACATTAATTCTAAATCTCAATTTACGGGATATAAAGTTTTTTATGGGATATCAGCAAATAGAATATCTATCCCATCTCATTTAAAGCTTGATAACGCTTTGGTTTCTAGTTGCCAGTCTGTAGACAGCAGTAACCACTTTCCATCAGGTAGGCCATCTGCCTGCTTGCAAGATTTGCCATTAAAACACGTATCCTCCGTCCATGTTCAAAATAACGTTTCAAAATACGGAAACCATTTCAAGGTTTCAGCAATTGTCTTCTTAACAGTTAGAAATTAACTATTATCAGTTTAATTGGTTGATTGGGCTTAATCGGGGCTGATACTTAACTGTCTACGCTGTGCTATTAGAACAAAGCGCTAATTAAATGTTACAAAACGGCTAAGCATATTCAAAACGTAGTAACTGACATTGTTTGTAAATTAATGTTTGTCCATAAATTGTCTTGCTCAGCATTTGCTCATGGACTTTGCTTTCCAAAACACATAAAAATTGTAACAAAATATGATAGGGCCTCCAATAAGATTAATGCAAAGCTTGGGAATGATATTTCTTTGAAGTTCATTACATTTCTTTCACTGTAGTGTAATAGTTCTAAGCATGCACTTACTAGGATTTGAAATTACACAGCTGAGAAGTTGTACACATCGACTATCTTAGTAAATTTTAAATCCATGTCAAAATATTTCCTAAACTACCCGCTTTAGCCATCCGTGTCTTTACGAGTCAGTCTGCTTGTTGCTGCGACCCTTGTACTACCCGTAATTCAGTAGTTGTCAATTTTTGTTCTCAAAAATTGACAACTACCGAATTACGGTTACAGGTTTATTTTGAGCCTTATGGTCTATTTTAGCCAAAATAATATTTCAGCAAAAAAACAACATTAACATATTTAATTTTGCAATTTTACAAATATTTTGACATTTCGTCACAAAAACGCGTCAAGCTGTTATGGCGTCTCGCATGACGTCACAGTGTGCAAAACAAACATCTGTTTCGTTGAAGTGTTATCTGAGAAGTCATTGATAACTTGTTGTGTTTTGCACACTATGACGTCACGCGCTCTGATCGGCGTTCATTGTCACGTGGCTAATGGCTGCAATATAACAATTTTATTTCTCAAAAATATCAAATAATATTTAATATTTTAGTTAAAACAATTTATTTTTGTCAGATTTAGATCGTAATCTACGATATATATTAAAATCAGCCTAAATTTTTCATACTGTCAACTACCGAATTCTCTCCTGCCAACAATTGCCTACAGTTCATTAAATGTTGTGTAGGACTCACCGGTTTTTTTTCAGAATACATACCAAACACCACGATGCCCCTGGAGTCATACCCAGCAACCTTCATTTGTTGTCGAGTAAAAAAATCAAATTTGAAGTCCAGATTACGTGGACCAAGAAGTCGTCTCAAAGGAGATGAAAAGTGAAGAAAACGCTTGAATTACATCAATTTATAGTTGAGTCAAAGCAGGCCATTATTGCTCGCGAGTGGACCATTAAAAAGTTAGTCAACTTCCAAAAGTTGGTCTTTAAAGGAAAACTCCAGTTTAATTATTGTCACAAATAAGACAAAGGAAATATATTTATACTAGCCCTCACTCCAGACTTGGTTCGCTTTTGTTTTTTCAGCTAACCGACTTCAGAAAAAGGAGGGTTCTTAATTCGTCTGTATTTCGTTACTCGATTTCTCCGTCAACTGTGGACCGATTTCCAAAATTCTTCTTTTAATCGAAAAGTCATACTCTCGAATTGGTCCCATCGTCACCATCTCAGGGTCTGATGAGTGGATTCCAAGGAATTAGAGAAACTCATGAAAATTGTTAGGCAACTTCTTCGCAACACGATATCTCCGTTAATTGTAAACCAATAATTTTCATATTGTTTCCTTTACTCGTAAGTGTATACTCCCGAAGTAGTGCCATGGTCACCAAGTCAGGATCTGATGATTGGATCAGATCCTAGGGCTAGCGTGTGCCTAAATTCTTGGGGAAAATTTTGTATACGCGTATTGCTATTACATTTTCTGCAGGCGTTTAATTTTTTAATTTCATATCTTCGTCACTTGTGGATCGGTCTTTTTTTTCTTTTTTAAAATTATTTCCCGAGGCAGTTCCATGGTTACCAAGTCAGGATATGATGAGCGGATCTCAGGGAAATCGGGAATTATCCTTAATAAAAAACGACTAGAACCAACATTTTCCCAAAAAAAAGCTTTTATACGCGTGCTAATATTACACATTCTACAAGTGTTTAATTTTTGCGTATGCATGTTACGCGATTTCTCCGTCAATTGTAAACCGACTTTCAAATTGTTCTTTTTAACTCTTAAGATTGTCCCATAGTCATCAAGCTTAAATAATCATACAATAATTATGTATACCACCATAGCCACTTCTAATCGGAATATTCTTGTCACGGGTTGTCTAGAAGAGATCGCTTTTTAGCGATAAGAACGCCCTTTGTATCCTACTATAATAATACTATTTAGTTCTTAAGTTTTTCTGTAATGGTGTACATTAAAGTGTTACATCTTTCTATGTAAAACTTTAAGAATAATGATGAATATATAAGATACGAGTATTATCTTGTATAAAATATTATCTGGAATTTCCAAACAGCAATGTATTCAATTCTTTTCATTCATAAACTTTAATTAAAATAGTTTATCAATGCTTCAAACCGCTATCGGTTGTGCCCATTGCAAAGTTTGATAAAATGTAAAATTTTAGAGGGATGACGAGGTGTTCAAAAATTTGCTTTACTGAGTGTACGCATGGTGAGATGTCGAATAACCTTCCATAATTCCGTAGATTTTCTTGAGTTTTTATAACCTTGGTTTTATTATAAAGGCCGGTATAGGTTTTACTCATGATATTTATAATCCGTATTGATGAACCAGTCGCTGTTCTACTTTATAATAACTATTAAAACCCCTTCCTGGAGTTGTCTGGTTGGCAAGTTAATCATACTTATCAAACCCGAGACCCGTTTAACTAGTACCTAGTCATGAGGTCATGAGTACATCCTCTTAGAATCTACGAAACGTTCTGTGAGTTTATAAAAAGTATCTCAGTACAGATTTCGACTATTTGCCCCCATATATATGTGAGATAACTTAAACATTAGTAATGAAATCGATGAGAAGTAATATAATATAGAAAACAAAAGGGATTTGAGTAGGGTTTATTCCACACCGCTCACTGTAGCATTTAGAGGTGTAACCAGTACGTTGCGATTAGTCACACGCTGTGGTCGTAAACAATGGCCGACCAACATCAGTAGCTGCGGTCACAATACGCGATCGTGTACGCAATTTATGTAGGTAAATTTAAATTGGTCAACGTATTTTTTACATGTATTACAACAGCACGCTACTATTGTACTATAGCTAAGGGCGCGTTCCGAATTCGTCGTGACGACAGATAATCGTGTAGTTTTAAGTGTCTTTTTTTTTTATTGCAGGGTCAGCAGACAGGCAGACGCCACTTGATGAGACGTTACATGTATGACATTTGCAACAAAGATGCTACAATGCGCTGCTGCCTTAAAGAACTGAACTGGTATAATGAAACAATCAGTTGTTCTGACATACTTTAGACAGGTGTACATCAGTGGCAATGCTACTGCTGTGGTTTTTTGTGTCTTACGCGGCCGCAGATTGTATTCTTCCTTCTGCAGGTCTGTCGTGCTTATATGTTTAAATGGAGGTGTTCACATATAGAACGACACGATTTACTGTCGTCTACAACATTGTTTGCAGTGACGACAATGGTTATGACAGTGGGAACGGCTAGCACGAAAGTCGTAAAACGATAAAAAAATCGTTACGACTAAATCGTGACGGCAAATCTATCGAAGCCACGATAAAAATATCGTCTCGTCGTTTACATGTGTTTTCCATTGACAGTGACATTTTAAGTGAGAGTTTGACATTTTAACGACGCGCCAAGTCCGTCACTAAACAGATTACCGAATGTACACCAGTCTTGCTCCGCTCGTGGTATCGCTTGACTGACTCATCTCTTTATACTGTACAAATTCAATATGTCTGCTCGGCCACGTCGACCGCATTTCCTAGAACCACACCTGGCTAATGACTACTATAAAAGATTACAATATACAATGGGTTGTTTTTCTAATCACAAATTTTAAACACAAAGTAAACAAAGAAAGTCCAAATGCCGAAAGGTAATAAAATGTGTTTCTCAATGTTGTGTGTCTCTGTGTTTCTCTCTCTTCATAGAGCTGCAAGTGTGAATTTGTCATTTATCGGCGTTCAGGTCGTAACAATATTAATCTGCTGTTACGACAGATGCACGCGAAAGAAAAATAAGTTCACAATAAAAAAGAAGTATTCTCTTTTGAATTTCTTTATCCCCTGTCTCCCTTTTATATCATGTAGCGTTCATAGCCTCATACAGACAACAATAGGCTTATACTGGTGTACATATTATTTGAATATGAATGGAATCGAATTTATGACCTCCGTCTCTGACCGCATACAGGTGGATGTTAATCCCATGGGGTAGACAGGGTGTATACTTCGTAACCTTGCGGGTCTATTCAGGACTTGTCAAAATAATTTCTATATTCTTTACGTTTGTATGTCTCTTAACTCCGCCTAAACCGCTGCACCAATATTGATGATTTGTTTTTTTTCATCTCTTTCTCTATTGGTTTTTAAGATAGAGGGTTTTCTTCTCCTCTTTCTTTTCTCATCTGTCTTTTTATAAAAAAAATATTTCCTTAACTACTATATATTTAGGGCCGCTTGCATAACGATCGCCTTTAAATAAAATTTAATTAATCATTATATTAATACATGAAACAAAAACTTTGTACCCCTTTTTACAAAAAATGCGCGGACGGCGGAGTACAGAATTTTGCACACATATAGTTTATATAGAGAAGGAGCGAATAAACTAAGCTAATACAATAAATAAATAAAAAATACATTACACACTCTTTTATATATCGTTGAAGTCAAATCAACAATGTAGCCTTGGCGAAATCTGTGATTATAGAAGTATATTCTTTGACAACAGAACTTTAATAATGTTCAAACTTATAATTTAAATTAACTATGGTCAAATTTCGACCACTAGGCGACCTTTAGTTATATTAAATTGCCTAAATACGTTTTACACAAAATGTGTTTAAAATGCCTTGCATAAGGCGGACTCACGTGTTATTTAGCTAAGTGTATTTACCCTTTTTTTATTGCGGGAGTTCAGAAGACAGGCAGACGGCCCACTTGATGGAAAGCGGTTACCATCGCCTATGGACATCTGCAACACCAAAGGCGTAACAAATGCGCTGCTGCTCTTTAAAAGGAGACTGGAACCTAGTCACTAATACCGAAACACAACCTAAGATTGGCGACATACTTTAAACCAGGGGTGGTAGCCATCCAGTCGGGCAAATGCCTGCACCTGGCTGTGGGTTGTTTTTCGCCTCTTACGACAGGCCACCCCAACGCAGGAAATTGTATTCTTTCTCCGTTCCTGCACGGATGAAAATCCTGTCGGTAAAACAGCCGCATGTGTTCTTTTCACGCTGCAGTCCATATTTTCGAACCCTCACACGAAATTTAACGAAAAGGAATTTTAGATAGCCAATATCCACTTGTCATTTGAAATTTTGTTTATTTAGCTAGGTTTGCTCCGGAAGTTATGGCAGCAACCAGAAGAGTGATTTTTTGCTTTACCGTGTTATTTTCAAATAATTAAACACCGGTTAAAAGTGAACCATACTTGTAGAACATTGAATTGTGCATTTGTGGGTTTAGATGGAACTTGGGTTGGCTTAAATTCACAAATGAACCCATCAGTAGCATTTTTGATGAAAATTTTGTGTATGTTTCAATGAGTCCCTGGATGTAAAAAGTAGACATGAAGACCCCGTACTTCTTTTTTTTATTGCAGCAGTTCAGCAGACAGGCAGCCGGCCCACGTAATGGAAAGCGGTTAACATCACATATGGACATTTGTAACACCAAAAGTGCCACAAATGCGTTGCCTCTCTCTAAAAGGAGACTGGACCCTGTCCACTCATACCGAGATACAATTCAAGGTTGTAATAGCGGCATACTCTAGATCAAAACTTGTAGCGATCCAAACGGGCAAATACCTTACCTGGCTGTGGGTTTTTTGTCCTTATGACGCGCTTAGCCGCAGGAAATTGTATTCTTTTCCTGTTCCTGCCGAATAAATCTTTCCAATCGAATGCACTGAACGCAACCGGGATTTAAGGCTCGGATGATGATGGTAAGACCTAGGAAGCAATTTAAGAATGTTCGTCATTGCAGATGTACACCCCGGTCTCCCCGTCCAAGCTCGATGGCCATAAAAGACGGTCTCTTTATTAAAAGAGCTCGGCTCAATTAAGCCAGAACACAGCTTTGATATAAGCCAGGGATTTACGTGGTTAAGCAGATAGCAGTACAACAAGATTCCGGTGATTTTGTTTTGTGTGTTTGAGTGGGTTCCGGATAGTTTAGATTCACAGTTAGAATCGGTAGGTGGCGATGACTTCGGGTTCTCGAATCTTCCTAATCACCAGTAGCGATTTTGGTGATTTTGTTTTGTGTGTTTGAGAGGGTCCCCGGATAGTTTAGATTCACAGTTAGAACCGATAGGTGGCGCTGAGATCGGGTTCTGGAATTCTTCTTATCACATGGGCTGATTTTAGTGATTTTGTTTTTGTGTTATGGAACAAAGTCTTTTAGGAATTCAGAAATAGGCGGTACAAAGTTCGCCTGGTCAGCTAGTTATACATAAAATATTGGTCTCAAACTACTGTCACTTACCAGAAACGTTCCTAAAAAGCTTATGGCGTTGCCACGTTGTATAGTAACGCTTAAACCTTGACCAAAATAGACGCCAAACGTTTGGCGACGTCTCGATAAAACTGAGCGTTGGACTCTACGACCGTAGATTTTCCATAGGACTTGTTTTACTGTTCCATGCTCAACCATGTGTTCCAAAAGCACCCTCCACCGAGTGCTTGAACCCGCGGGCTCATTGTACCCCGCATCTACCCTTAATCGCGGGGATTTATTATGATTTGTATCGCACTGACCCTTGACCAAAACAGCAAACCAAAATACATATATACAACTATTTTACGAAGAGTAAAATTAATACTGATACCATAATTATATTAAACTTCCTTCTTGGTGAAAGAAAATGACTAGATTACGTTTATTGCGTAGACAGAGAAACCTATAGACAAATTGATAACTTTTGTCTCATTCAGACAAGAAAAAGAGCAACTTATGCCGATTTCGTATAAAGAAATGAGATGAACGATACTATTTTTTGTTTCACTGAGCGTGCCACGGTTTGGAGCACCGGTGTGCTAAACAAAGTTCGACAGCTGAAGCGCAGCAGTTATCGTCTTCCTATAAAATACAGTTTTCAAGTGCTTTATGTGAAGTAATTCATATTATAGTTAGTTTTCAACAACTTAGACCCTTCCTATTTCAACCCTTTTGTTAAGAATATGGTGTAGCGTTAAAGGGTGTAAAAGAGATAGGGGAACGAAAACGCCAGGATTGTCTGTTCACTCGTAAGTATACCACTGTTTATCAATTACTATAGTAGAATTATTTTCTCCGTGCAGTTTGGGTCATAAATCAAACTCGGCCTCAGTCCGGCTAGGCCGATGAACATGTTGCGCGGGCGCAACGCCATTATCGATAACAACTGATTCTTATGAAAGAAAGATTATCATTGTTATAAAAATCATCAATATCTTTTGTGCTGTTAATTTTAAACTTAGATATAAGTATTTATATTTATTTTTAATATAATTTGTTACATTCCAAACTTTTGTAGTTATAGTTTTTTAATACATAGATACCTAATTAATAATTTATTTTTCTTATTTTAATACATACATTGTTTTATCTATTTTTTTTCTTTCATTTTTATCACTAACCCACAAAATGACAAAAGTAAATACACTATCGATAACGCTTATCGACAACAATAATACGCAATCCTATGCCCGCCCACAAGGCCCGTGAGTGGAAGAGAGAGCGAAATACTCCGATTATTTATGACCCAAACAGCACGAACAAAATAATTCGACTATAGGCATTCAGTAGCATTTTATATGTTCATATTTGTGTATAATGTACTCTATACGTAAATTCATCGTTAAAATAGCACAAAAACACAATTACTAATTTAATCCTAAAAATTTAGTGTGGCCAACTTTTTTTTTCAAAATATTTCCTATTATTATAGGAAATTCAATTAGGAATTTATTCTGCATCGTATATTAATGAAATATCTGAAAAGTTTAATGGCTTATTGTAGTTTTCCTGAACCTGATAATTTACGTCAATTGGATACAATTTGCTTAATTTAGGTTGCCTGGAGGAGATTGCTTTGAGCGATAAGACCGCCTATTGTATTGCCAAGAAAATATTGTAAATATGATCTGTTTTTGTATTTGTATATTTTGGTGTGCAACAAAGCGTTATCTCTCTCTCTCTCTCTCTCCTCTCTCTCTCGCTCTCTCTCTCGCTCTCTCTCCCCTCTCTCTCGCTCTCTCTCTCTCTCTCTCTCTCTCTCTCTCTCTCTCTCTCTCTATCATACTAAAAATTAGATAAATAAATATTCTTACAACATCTTGAAGGAGTTGTCATCCCGGCTCGAGCGCCCCAAAAACCCCGGTAAAGTTGTGAGGTCCTCGGACCAACAACATAAAGTCAAGTCAAATTTAAAAAAAGCAGTTGTCATATAAAGTAGGTAATTCTAGAGAATTTAACGGTTTATTACACTTTTACAAAGCACTCTTTTTAACGTTTATAATACATACGAAGTAAATGGTAAAACCGATTAAAACGTTTAAAAAGCAGTTAATTTTAAACCGTTCCAAGCTTTGTTTCAAAGGCCGTTTTTAAATTCTAACCGCAACAGGATATATTAAATCTTGTACCACATTAATAAATTGAAACTGATAAGGCAAGGCTTAGTCAACTTGCCATACAAGTGTACTTGCAAGTGACTAATGCTACGTGAAAATATTTGCAAGTTGACCGGCGAGTAACGCGGAAGGTTCAACACTTTGTTACGTAAAGATTTTCACACGACTTGACTTATCTGCTTGCTCTTCAACCATTTGTAGTACACTATTGAACGTATGCCTTTCTAAGTTTACACCCGTATATTCCGATCCTCTATCCTTATCTAGTGTACTGACGACTATACGCAAGGAGTTTGTGCATCGGACTTGAAGGCCTCGTACACTACATTTACCAAGATGCGGTCTCCACTCCAAGCAACTCAGTTTTTCCGAAGTGCGTTACAAACAGACGGACAGACAATTTGACAATTATCACGTTATGTAGGAGAGGTGTGTAACAAGTGAGGAGTGTAAGCATAAGCCTGAATGGCGCTCTGTTGTTCGTGCCTACCCCGCAAGGGACCTGGCGTGAAGTTATGTATGTATGTAGGCGATGGTGGATATAATTGTGAGGAAACCTGTATATCAAGAGATCAGACTTATCACGTTTCTTGACGTACGCTGGTAGTTGTAAGACATACTATAAAGTCCCACCTTAACTTGATACCTGCCATATACGTTATACGAATCTGCAAAAGCAACTGATTTAGACCTATTGCACTTCCTTTGGTATTCTGCAACAATTCTCACGAGCCCGAGCATCATAGTTATTAGGAAAGCGTTCACGCCTCTGACAGGTGTCCCATTGTTCCATTCACGTGCAACTCTGACTCACGCAAACGTGCCAATGTCAGATCTTGGTCAGTACATAGAGAAATTTCTAGATATGCCTTCTCTAATAAGCAATATTATTTTTACTGTATATCTTTGTGGACCACTGGCCGGACATTTGGAGGGCTTGCATGGGGCCATGGGAAGGCCGACATGTAGAGGCCCTTTGACAAATTTAATGTAAATGTGGCGTGACACCGACCGGCGATTATACCTGTCTACACGATATAGTAATGCACCCAAGGACAAACCCCGGCCATCGGAGGACTATTGTGGGAAATGACGACAAAAAGTACCGGGTTATTGGGGTGAACTGCTAGTGGTACTGGGGGTCTGGGAATATGGGGACTATGACGTCTGCCCGTCGCAATGTTCAGGGATTTATTTTTACAAATATTCTCTTTCTCTTTATTGTATACAAAATAGTTACAAATAAAATTACAAAATAGTGGTGGTGTAAATAGAGTTTTCTTCCAGCAAACCTATGGATCTAGCAAGAGTGGAAAAACAAGAGGGTTGTGTACTTTAAAGTTATTACATAAAATTACTTATTGAAAATAAATATTACATTATAAATATCATACAGATATACATACATATACTTACATACACATATATCTATACATACCTATAGTATTTTATTTTTTATTGCAGGAGTTCAGCAGACAGGCAGACAGGCAGACGGCCCACTCGATGGAAAGCGTTACTATCGCCTGTGGACATTTGCAACACCAAGGTGCTACAAATGCGCTGCTGCTCTCTTAAAAGGAGACTGGAATCTGGTCACCAGACCAGGGGTGGTAGCCATCCAGTTGGCAAAATGCCTTACCACCTGGCTGTGGGTTGTTTTGTCACCTCTTACGACAGGCCGCCCGGTCGCAGGAAATTGTAATCTTTCTCCGTTCCTGCACGTATAGAAGATAGAATTATTTCCACTGGAGAACACTTTTTGAAAGTCATACATATATAATGAAACTACGTTTTAACGGTTTTAAGCGCGATAATTTATTTTATTTTGGTTTATCCGACGTATCGGCCGCTTTTCAGTGGCCGTGGTCACGGAAAAATAAAATAAATTACCGCGCTTAAAACCGTTAAAACGTAGTTTTATTATGTGCACAAGTCGCGAAAACTTAAGAAAACATCATACATATATGTTAACAAAAAAATCGTATTGTATGTATGTACACCGCTTCGCAATGCTGTTAAGGAAAAGAAGCAACAAGAAACTCCCCAGCAACACGTCTAATTATAATTGTTTTTCTTTATTTTCTTACTCTATTTATATTTCAAGTTCTTTTTTTATAAGTTTTACAGAAGTATGTTACGGAATGACTTTTGTAGAATTATTAAAGCTGTAGCAAACAATGCATATTCGATAAGACAGAGACACGAGATTCTTTCAACATTCTTCAAGACATATACGTTTTGATCTTACTAAGTACGTTAGGCTATAATCTATAGCTTGCCATATCCATTCATAACTATATATTGTTAATTAAACATCTTTGTTTTTAAAGTTCCCCGCAGATTATTACTGCATCGGGTCGCGTGCCGTGGTCATTTGCTAATGCATGCAATGTGACTAATGACTCATATCATTATTTCTGACTAAATAATACTTAACCTGTTTAAAAATAGTAAACAAACCGAATGTGGAGTAGAACAATAGTTGGCATGGTTCTTACATTGTATGCGTTAAGACTTAAATTGTTGTATATTAATTAAATTATGGATTGTTTCGGAAGTCATTGGTCTTTATATATAAGTTTATATGAAACACGTGTAACTACCTACAATAATATATTGTTACACACCGACAAAGTAAATGCACACCTGGTTTATTACCTTCCCGCATTTGGGACTGTTTTGTTTACTTTGTGTTTAAAATTTGTAATTAAGAAAAACAGTCTATTGTACTTGCTTATGGCTGCAGGCGTGCAGATTACGGTTTCTCGGAAACAAACTTTAGTCCATGCGTACAAGGGAGGCAAGACGTGTGTCCATTTTAGTGACGGACTTTGCGCGTGTTATTGAATTGTGCATTACATTGGGACTTATTGCGTCTAGTTATATTTGTACTTATGTTATACGTGTTGGTATAGTTTTAACAAATTCTATAGTAATTCCAACGGCATTTTAATTCGAGTCCAGTAGCGCGTAATTATATTTAGAAGGAAGGTCAGGTAAAAAGCACTTTAAATAAGCGTGTAATAATCGTTATGTAGGGTAAAAAACAAAGTTTTAAGATGGGCGGGTGTGCCTTCACCTATGCCGGCATGTAATAATATCAATATACATCTATAATATTATAAAATTCTAAGTATGACGACGATTAATGTCGTTTGTTACCGCGACGGTTACGATACGAGCAAGACGTGTGTAGTACATTCGGTAAGCGATATAGTGATGGACTTTGCGCGTTTTATTGAATTGTGTAGTTTGTACTGGTTGTGTCCAGTCATATTTGTACCTCTATTATACGTGTTTGTATAGTTCTAATAAATTCTATAGTAATTCCAATGGCATTTTGATTCGAGTCCTGTAGCTCGTAACAATATATTGCACATGGATATTAATTACAAAATACAAAGTAATTAACAAAACTACTTATCCCAATTCTGAACTAACTTATCTAATTGATTAAGCGGATTTAAATTATTGATAATACGATAAGAATGATTATTTTATCTTGAATATACAGAACATAATTTTAATTATCAGTCTTAGAAGGATAACGTGTCAGTGATGAAGTAAATTATAAAATTTAATACAATATTGAAACATAATTTATTATGATTTGTAAGTAAGTTTTTTTTTTTATATGTTCGTTTGACATTGCTTATCTCAGCGAATGCAGTCTATGTGACATGCTACTAGGTATGTTCAGACTTAAACTAGATTTTTTTCAACAGGTAAGATTCATTTCTGCGTATTTCTATCTTTTCTATGCTTTCAACTTGTGTCTCACCTCCTTCACAAGGCCGTGGTGCGTACTCGCGTACTTAGCTCCAAGGGCGCCGGTTCGAATCCTGGCCTAAAAGCATACATCACCTCGGCATTTTTATAACCTAGGATGTTGTTATATCAGCTAACTTTGAAGGAAAACGTCGTGATGAAACCTGTACATCGAGGTAACCCATGTGTTAAACCCACCAACCCGTTTTGGATAAGCGTGACGTCTATACTATTCTTTCGGCTACTCAGCTATCCGGTGCAAGAATTTAGAGTAGTTGGGTGTCGTGCTTATGGGGGTATACTTACCCTTTCTGCAACTCCTAGGGTCCGGAGTTTTTGAAATATTTGTATGTCTTTCAAGACCACGGGCCATAAAAATGGCCCGGACTTTTGGAAGGCTTGCGTGGGGCCATGGGGAGGCCAACACGTAGAGGCCCCTTGACAAATTTAATGTAAATATGTGGCGTGACACTGACCGGCGATTATCCCTGTCTACACCATACAATAATGCACCCAAGGACAAGCCCCGGCCAGTGTAGGACTATTGTAGGAAATGTGGAAAAAAGTACCGGGCTATTGGGGTGAACTGTTAGTGGTATTAGCGGTCTGGGAATATGGGGACTATGGCGTCTGCCCGTCGCAATGTTCAGGGAACATGGAAAAATGGGCAGACGGTGACTCGCCACTCCCTGCATGGGCCCCTAAAAATGCCGTAAACAGCAGGGGCAACATGGGTGTGAGTGGCTAAGGGGTGTAGAGAGGTGGGCTGCAGGTTCACCGAAGCTACTTCCGACGTTAGGCCATTTATAACTTCCACCCCTGGAGCTTGAGTCTTAGCTCTAGCGATCTCCACTCCGTGCCGGCTGGTTAAGGCAAGCACGGAGGCGGGGGCCTTGTCTTGGCCCCCGGAGTCAGGTACAAGGTGTCGCCACTTACCTAAGGCTTCGCCACAAAGCCCCCTGTGATAGGTGGTAAAAAGTCTCGACCAGTGACTAAAATCGTAATTTAGGTTAGGTTAGCTTCAGACCAAAGCGGACGAACCGAGCGAGGAGCTAGATCACCGTCTTCTATAAGTAAGGTAAGGTGTCCAGAGGGCTGGCTACGGCTAATTGCATTCATGCCTGATAGAAAAGTGTTTTTTGACATTAGGGATTTTATTAGGTAAATAGGTAATATATTTAATTTATATTTTAGCTCTGACATCAGATTTTTTTTACTTTATTCTTTTTTTTGGCATTCTTTAATCTCTGTATTTAATATATTGTTAATCAAACTACGTTTATAAATTAGAATTATTATAGTTTTTTTTTAATTGACATGTAAGTACCAAATATTTGTATGACCATTAGGGTGGTCGTTAAAAAATAAATTTCTTGCGACGCCCCCTAAAAAGCTTCCTTTTAATGAAAAAGCACTGGGATTTTTTTTATAATTTTTTCAAGTCCAAGACGATTCTTCGATATCTTCTTCATACTTAGAAGTAATAATTATTTTAAGATTGGAAAAGTTTTAACAATGAAATACCTTCCGTATTATCATTCTCAGTGATGAATTTCAAATAATAGTTCCAGAAAAAGTTTAAAATTCTTCGTGATTCAGGCTTATCTTTCAATTTTTCTTATATTTTTAGTTTTAACTTAAATCGTCTTGAGGCACGTGATGTCTTGACTTGAAAAATTATAAAAAAATCCCAGTGTTTTTTAATTAAAAGGAAGCTTTTTAGGGGGGGCGTCGCAAGAAATTTAATTTTTAACGACCGAATGACCGAAATATGGTCATTAGGGTAATGACCATATTTCGGTCAAATACAGTGAGACCAAATCGATATTTAAACCATCTTTTGTACTATTACCTGTATTTCAACAATTCATTCATTCATTCATTCATTCATACGTTTCCTCGCTGGATCGCCATACTGGTCCGTTGCCCGAGGTGGGCAGCTTAGGGTCAATGAGTCGTTTTGAATTATATTTCATCAGTAGCCAAGATGCAATCCCCTTTTGAAACTTGAAGGTTGGTTTTGAAGACACCAGCGCATTGGTAATTTAATGCCTTCGGTGTTGCAAAAACAGTAGCCGATGGTAACCACTATCCATCAGGTAGGCCGTCTGCCTGTCTGCAGTACTAATAAAATAAAAATTACTTTTCATGATATACTTTTACTAGCAGCGCCCCGCGGTTTCACCGCGGATGGAGAACTGTAACAGTGGTGATTATTCAAACCACATCTTTATAAATTATAGCCTGTGTGTTATTCTGATGTGTAAGCTATATTATTGTATTTTCATCAAAATCCATTCAATAGTTTTTACATGAAGGCGTAACAAACATACATCTATACATTCTTGCAAACATTCGCGGTTTTTTTTTCAGGGTTTCTACTTCTTTTTCCACCATGTCTCGCCTTGAGGACCTTGGAACCTCCCCCTCCCGAGGGTGTCTCCCGCAACGTTCCCGTGGAAAGATGGTTGAACGTCCGAAGAAATCATTTCATGGCTGCCGACACTGAAACGTTTCCAATGGTGAATATAATTAATATTGAATTATGTTTTGACTAAAAAAGCTTATTATGAATATCTATAAAGAGTTCGTTTGCCTTGATTTTTATTGCCTGAGTTCAACAGACAGGCAGACGGCCCACCTGATGGAAAGTGATTACCGTCTCACATGGACATTTGTACTGAGGGGGTAAGTATGTAGTAAGTAAAAAATAAGCGAATTTAGAACAAAGATAATTCTATCATTATAGATAGAAGATAGAAAATATTTTATTGTTCGCCACATACACATAAAATAATGTAAACTCATCATTTTTTGGTCTAAAAATTATACCGTAGTAAATTTTTGAATAAAAATTTGGTTTTGCCGATTTTCGAAATTAAAAAATATGGAGCGTCCTCTTAAAAAAAATTTTGAGCTGTCTTTTGGATGGAGTTCTTAAAACTTCAAAAACTAATATTTTTCACTGGAGACTCAAAAAAATTAACGGTTTTTTTCGCCACCCTAATATACATGTATAGTATAAATAAAATGTAAGGGCAATCCTTGCAGGTAATTCAATTTGATTTGAAAAAATTAACTAAAAGCCTCATTTTCATTTTTCAGCGTTTCTATTACAACAATGAGTTTTCAAGTCAAGGTGGGGACATAGTGATCTTTGTGGGGGGAGAATGGGCTATCTCTCCTGGCTGGGTGCAGGCGGGTCTGGCGTACGAACTAGCGAGCTCTCTGAACGCAGCTCTGTTCTATACTGAGCACAGGTATTATGGACAGACCAGACCGACCAAGTAAGTGTTTTTTATATACAGAAAGAAATTCTAGAAAAAAGAAACCGCCTACCGAAAAATACAGAGTAGTAACTTAAGAGCCAGTGAAAAACAGAAAGCAGTGAAAACGTCTGCCTTTATAAACATAAGTTGATGATAGTGTTATTTTCTTAAGATTTCGCGACTTGTATACATAATAAAAATACGTTTTAACGGTTTTTATCTTGAAGTCGATGCAAGTAAACTATAAAAATTCAATATTTTGCAACATTTTGTTGTTATAACAGCGCATGTATGTGGTAATTTTTATGGTTTGCTCGGCACCGACTTCAAATGTAGATGTAATGTAATTTTACATTATTTTCTCTTAATAAACTAAATTAATTCTTAGTCTTTATTAAAATATTTTATACTTTTTAGTTTTTGAAGTCGGTTTTTTAATAAATCTAATGACACCAATTTAGTTTTCTTCAAAATTGGACTCACACTCCTTTGACTGTTTTTCACTATTTCGTATAGTTTGAGATTTAGCCCTGAAGGCCCACTTGAAAAATTCACCCTGTATATACATACATCTGTACGTAGAGATCGATTTCGAGGGAAGCCTTATCATCTTCAATGAATACTTTGAAGATGTGACGCGTACCTCATTTACTCCGTACGTGCGTAGATACGCGCGCACGTGACGCGGGGGTCGCGAATATCGCGTGTGACGCCGAATGCGAAACTACTAATTAACGTTCGAGTCGTTATATCGATATTTGGGGATTATTTAGACAGGCGTGTAATTCGTAATTTGAATCGAATCGGATTTAGTTGTAGAACATTCTGAGAGAGTTGTGACTGAGGATTTGAACAGGTGACAGCCAAGATCGGCCTCATTGGTGTACCTTGATAGAGATCTGTATCTAGCAGTAAGCATACACTAATGTCCTCCTTCTTTCGCCTCATAAAATATGCAATTTATTTCGTGTATTTTAAATAGGATTTATACAATCTGAACATACCTAAGTCATCAACATAATTGTTAAAATATTGTAAAAAGAAACGTACTCTCGATTATATTTTGTCGCTTTCTTACATGTTGTGGGTGTGCTGCATGTTTGTTTTTATTCGCTTGCTCTCGTTCTTCCTTTATTTTAATAATTATAATAGATATATTGTAGCTGACGAGTTTATACAATATTATGTTGCCAAGTATATGAAATGTCTGAAGACTAACTTGATGGTTTCTGGTGTGACATAAAACGTATCCCAGAATTGAGGCGTATGATAAAGTCATACTGTGCCGACACTAACAATTTCGAAAAGGAAAAAAGGGAGAGTTTAATGCACTCGTCTCAGGAACTCTATATGAATAATTGCAGAAACAGTATAGGATTTATAAAAAAAAATCAATTTTATAGAAATAAAGTATTTTATAGAATTGTATAAGATGTACGATATAAGATATTTAAAATAAAGAATAATAAATATAGTCTATCTGCACGATACAACTTTGAAGTATACATGAACAGTGCTTACGAAATTGCATACACAAATTCAAAAAAGAAGTAATAAAGAATGTATCACGAAACAATCATATGATATGAAGAGTTGCTGGAGATAAGAAAATACATATATGTAGCCCTTTAACATTAATCTACCACAATATACTTATAGATAAAACATATTATAATACAATATCGGCCCATAATATCCCTTTGCTGGACTCGGGCTGCCCATTATAGGGGGAACGGACAGTACGCCCGCCACGCTTGTCCAAGGCGGCTTGGCAGGTTTGAGACATCGATTATCTCGATGAGCAGGTTGCATAGTTTTCCTTCACCGTTGTTAGTACGTAGTAATTGTACTAATTATTACAGATAAAATATAATTTTAATTTATTAATGCCGTTACTAAATAATTGATAACATAAATTTACATGAAATATGCGCTGCGGTGTGAATGCGGTCGTTTTTGGCACGAGTACAACACGCCCGCAACGATTATAGCACCACTCCGCTTCTAACTAATGGGTAGCGGGTTCGATTCCCGGCTCGTTAGTTCACCGCGCAAATTGCATAAATTAACCAGATCGGTTATTCGGTTTGATTTAAGTCTATTGTTATTGTTGTCGTTTGGATTATTCAACGCGAGGAACTGTTATATTATTCTCCAAGGGAAGAAAGTGAACCATTAACAACGCGCATATAGTTAGAGGAGCCTAGAGATAGTAGTATTGAGGCAATCATGTTTCGTACGAATCATGTTCCTATAGCCCACTATCTTTTTTCCCTATACCACCTTGATTATTACATCCTAAGGATGCTTATCCACCGGAGGTGTGCTATGCAGCTGTAAGATAGCACACCTCTGATCTCTCTCTCTCTCTCTTTTTAACTTGTAAGAAGCACGAAATAGGAAGTACATTTTAATACAAAACATGACGGTTTTTCAAATGTAGTGGAACACTTACAAGCCAATAGATGGCGCTGTGTAATAATTGACGTCACAAACGTTTCCCCGAAACAAACTAACAATGTGTACAAATTTTCACTGGTGACCCTCAACTAACAAACACGCAAACTTCTCTTCAACAACTTTTTAATCTTCAATACGCCCCGAAATCCCCGGTAATGCTGTGTGGTAGTCATGGGAAAAAACACTCACCAAGAAGAGAAGAGTGATATATATCTTTTTGATACAAAGATATATATCACTCTTTTATATCTTGAACTCGTTATCTTTACAGTGAATAGTGACAGTGATTGCAGACAAGATGAGTTATTATCTGTGTGTGCAACGCAAAAAAATATAAACAGAGTGAAAAAATATAATAAAAAATAAATTACATTATAATAATAATCGGCAGACAAACACACACATTGTATATCCCCAAATTAAGCAACTTACGCTTGTGTTATGGGTAATACACAACGGACCACTCTGGGGCTGAACCCAGACACCCAGACCATGGTAAATAACGGAGAAAATAGGTTTCCGAAATTTACTATAGCGGGAATCGAACCCGGAATCTCTCGGTTGCAGTAAGGTAGGCTGTCAAAGGCTTAGCCCGCTCAACGACAGAGGCCGTCGAATTAAAACAAAATTACACCATAAAACTATAGTGTTACGATTTATTTAGGCTTGCAATTATATTCGGTTTCCTCGTTCACTCACTACGCATGCGCAGTGCGCGGGCTGATAATTCTTTCTCATCGCCTGGACCAGGAATGGACTAAAGAAATATAAAGACACATTTTGAACGCAAGTGTATACAGATCTAATCACTCTTCGCGTCGGATATATAACTTTTGAGTTAATCACTCGGGAGTTACACACCTCTATTGTAAGGTCTTCGGACCAACAACATAAAGACAAGTCCAATAAAAAAAACACATGGGCCTAGGCCTGGGAGGTACGACAATAGCCTCGCTGGAAGATCTTCCTTTGAGAGTAGGAGCATTCCATCTCGCTCTTCCACCCTATACGGGTCACCCTTCAAAACTACATGAGCGAAGTTGTAGGCAACACTAGTCATCTATATAACCGAGAAAAATGGGACAAAGAGATACATAAGGATTTTATCCGCCAAAATGGTTACGGTACCCTAGAACTACCCTCTTAATTACAAAAAGCCCAATTATCTCCGAAGTACCCTCATTAATTCAAACAACAATGGCGGGATCGATTTGCAAATGTACGGAACCCAATTCCAAAAACGATTATATCTGCCTACCCCCACTTAATCTCTACTAATTAGCTGTTTAGTTCATTACCAAATAATTACGTTTGGAACATAGAAAATTAAACCTTAACAATTTAGCTGTAAAGCTTAAGACAGGTGCACATGTAAGTTTGTAAATAAGTCTTTAGCATGCATAGAATGTTTAACCATTTTTTTCTTTTTAAATAACGATTTGTTTTCTTAAGAAAAAAACCTGAATAACATTATGTTATTCACAAGTTGTATGTATGTAACAAACCAGTAAGTTTAAATTGATTTAAGCAGATTTTGTATTGTTACGAATTTGTGGGATGTGAATTAAAATGCCGTTGGAATTTTCGCAAAGTTTATTAGAAGTACAATGTATATCACACTCTTACAAATACAGCTGAATACAACAAGTCCAAACCCTAAAGTAGAAAATTGTAATGACAAATCACACAAAGTCCGTCGCCATAAGAATCGTTACGAGAGTACACTAAGTAACGCCTCGACCGCACTTGAAACACTATTGACTCATTCCCCAACTGACCAACTTATATAATTATAAAATAACCTAGCAACATAGCCCACTGGTTTATGAACTCCTTAATTTGTAAGCTGTACGGCTTCTAATAATCCGCATGAAATGCAAACAATAGACAGAAAGATTTATGACATTTTACCAGAAGGCATACAAAGGTATTAGCGCGAACAATAGATCACTCAAAAGGGTAATAAAAAAATCTTTATTGGATGTTGTTGATCATTTTCTAGGATTTTGTTGAACAGCATTAGGTGCACTTGGCACCACGAAACTATTGTAAGCTTTATGGAGCCTATATGTGGGATAATAAGAACAAGAATAACTGTATGAGGGCTTCAACACCTAAAACTAGGTAAAAACCTGTATTATGTTAGGTGTTGGTGCTCTTCCAATGCTCAATTATTATTATTTTATTAAAGTGTGTGGGAGTTCCTAATTTTTTGTTTCAACTATTTTTACATTAATCTGAGATATTTTTCTAAACACAAGTTATTAGAGGTCGGCCGTGGTCGAAATTCGACCATAATAATGAATTTCAATTACAAGTTTGCACATTATTAATGCTCTGTTGTCAAAGACTATATTATATAGTCTTACTAGCGGCCCCAGCAGGCGTTGTCTTGCTTTGAAAAAATAAAAATCTAGAACCCGATCCCAGCGCCACCTACCGGTTCCAATTGCAGATTTAAACCATCCGGGGACCCACTCAAACACACAAAAACAAAATCGCTCCCCGTTGTTAAGAGGATTCTAGAACTCGATCTCAGCGCCACCTACCGGTTCCAACGGTATAAAAACTATCCTATCTTTCAAGTTGGATCAAACTGCACACGGTGTGCAAATTTGATTAAAATCGGTTGAGTAGTTTAGGAGTCCATCGCGGGCAAACATCGTGACAGGAGATTGATATATATTAAGATACAGTCGACTCTCGTTAATTCGAAACTCGAGGGACTCTTAAAATATTACGAATTGTCGAGTGTTGGAAATATCAAATGGTTCGAAATTTATGAGAGAAAATAAATAAAACTTCGAATTATTAAGTGTTGATCAATTATTATTTATTAACTGCTATTCTATAACAATGACATAATGTGAATTAATTATTTTTTTGAAAGAACTCTGTAATACTGGTTTGCTTCAAAGTACATTGCTGCTGTTCAGAATGCTCAACAACTTTATTTAAGAGAAAAAGTGCCTGAAATGCTCAACAAACAAACAAGTTGATACAAGTTCGACCTTGTCGCAAAATGTATGTACTTACAATCTTTCTGTCGGCAACTTCGAATTGTCGAGTCTTGGACGCCGATAAGTTCGAATTAACGCGTCGTTTTGTTATATAGCAATGATTTTTTCGTACGAATTACCAAGTGTTTAAAAATGTGTTGATTTAGTTCGAATTTTGTAGGGAACTCGTGATAACTTTGAATAATAGAAAGGTTCGAATTATCGCAGGTTTGAATTAACAAGAGACGACTGTAGTTGTATTATACTTCTATAATCACAGATTTCGCCAAGACTACACTGTTAATTTGGTACATGGTAGTGTTTGTGATGTGTTTTTTACTTATTTAATGTATTTTATAAATTGTTTTAAAAAATATAACCATTTTGCACTTCCTCTCTTAACCTATCGAATTTCATACTCTTCCGTCTGCGCAATTTTCGTAAAAAAAGGGCACATTTTTTTTGCTTCTCATATTAATATATAGATATTAGTACATTTTCAAGTATATATTGTGCATCTTAGGTGTTACAAATGTACATAGGCGATGGTAACTCTTTCCATCAGATGGATGAGTCACCTGTCTGCTAAACTCATGCAATAAAAAGAATTGTTAGCAAGGGACGTTGTCGGATTTTCGCACCCTGGCCTCTAATATGGTATAGACGGCTCTGACAGTCAACAAAGTAACAATAATCTCTGTGGCTAGTTACCTAGTGTAAGATATTCACGTGGTAATGCCAGCTCATGCTGACCCTATCACCCTTAGGGTCATTGGGACGACGCCCAATTGACCCCAAGCCTAATGGACAACGGCAGTTAGACGTTAACGCGGATTCAATTATAATCTTCATATGATATGACTCACTTTTCACTAAAAGATCAAATCTTAATTTAATCTTCTTCTTTTTATCCTGTCTTTTTACAAGCTTTGATTTAACTTGCATTGGGTGTACCTATGTATGTAAGTTCAAGTGGAATCTTGCAAGTTAAATGTGACCAACTTCCCGGTTTCCGATTGAGCTGAAATTTTGCACGCATATGTATATCGCGTGACAATACAATAATATGGTACCATGGAGCTGATTTGATGATGGAGTCTGAAGGTGGCCCTATGGCCACTCCTATGGAAACTCCTGGACTAAAAAAAGATAGAGGCCCGTCGTGCTTAGGCTCGTTTTATTTATCTTGGCTAGCACTCTGCTGCTACTACATGATCTCAAAAGCTTGTATTTAAAAACCTGTTTTCATCTTTACATATTAAACTCTTCTTTTTGTTTGTATGTCACTAAACTCTTCCTAAACGGTTGGATTGTTTTTGATGAGATTTTTTGTGTGCTTTCTCGGGTTCCAGGATATCGACAAAGTTTGAGTGGGTCTCGCGATGGTTTAAATCCAAATTGGATCCAGTAGGTGGCGCTGGAATTGGGATCTAGACTTTCATTTCTGAGAGCAGGACAAACGTCTGCCGGACCCGCTGATACTTATTACAAATTACATACATAATTTTGTATTTAAGTCAAAAATAAAAAGTGTGTCATCCTATTTTGTCATCTTGTTTATGATACTGCAACATACTGAAGAGGTCCCGACCCCCGTATAGAATGTAAAAGTGCGATGGAAATATGGAATGCTCCTCAGTCTCCAAGGAAGATCTTCTAGCGAGGACGTTGTTGATCCTTGCAGGCGTAGACTCATGTCCGTTATGTTAAAAATTTATATTTTTTTTTTACTATCGGGAATCGTTTGCGACCTCAATAATTGTACAGCGTCATCTATTGGCTTGTAAGTATTACACTACAATAGTCAGTCATAAATTGAAAATCTTATTAATCTCAAAATTCTTACTGAAAGCCTGTATTCTGAAAAAAATACCAGTGACAATATTGGTCCAAAACTTATAAAATAAAACCGTGAGATAATTCTAGTTCTTAAAATGCTTCTAAATTTTCAACATTCCAGTGACACCACCACTTCAGACCTGCGGTTCCTGAACGTGGACCAGGCTCTCGCGGACTTGGCAGAGTTCATCACATACGTCAAAAGCGTGAACTTTGAATATGGTATATACAGGTAACTATTGTATTTATTATATTTTATCATCATTTGTTACGAGTCGCGAGACTCGAATTAAAATGCCGTAAGAATTACCATAGAGTTTGTTAGAACTATACAAACACGTATGACACAGGTACAAATACTACCGAACAAGTTCAAATGTAATGCAGAAGGTCGTAATTCAATCAAACGCGCAAAGTTCGTCACTTATTAGATTCCCGATTTCAGTACACACGTCTTGCTTCGCTCATGGTTATCACTCGACTGACTCGTCTCTCCATCGGGCCCTGGTTTTATAACTCACAAATACAAGTGTATTTAAGTCGACTTGATCCGTAACACCTGGCTAATGATTCGACCGCAACAGCCAATAAAGAGTTCCTACAATAAAACAATGGACTGTTTTCTAGAATAACTAGTAAACGCATGCCAATAAATAAGTAAACAAAAGAAGATCATAAAAGAATTAGTAAAAATGCCGAAAGGTAACAAAATGTGTTTTACAGATATGCAGGTGTAAATTTGTGTTTGTCGGCGCCTAGATTGTAATAATAACGTAGAATACAATACCACTATCAATTAATTAAGTTTTAAGTTCTAGTAGATACATTAAAATAGTCATTATAATCCCTTAGAAACATAATACAAGTTCAAAAGACGTAAATATTACGTCAATCGATATAATGGTTTCTAAGAATACTGAATCATAGTGTAGGTCTATAATAGCAATTAACGGAAAGGTTTTGATTGTTTAATTACAATGAATAATGTTGTCAACAAATTATAAAGGGTATAAAATCGTCACACATATGAGCGCAAAATAAATCTAACACTCTTCACTAAAGGTCCCGAAAACTTTCAAAATTTTTTTTTATTGCTTGAGTTCAATAAACAGGTAGACGGCCCACTTGATGGAAAGTGGTTGACGATAACCACTATGGCCTACGGACATTAGCAACACCAAAGGTGCTACAAATGCCCTGCTGCTCTCTTAATGGCAATGAACACAACTCGAGGTTATTATGGCGGCATACTCTAGACCAAGGGTGGAAGCCATCCAGTCGGGCCAAAACCCTACCATCTGACTGTGGGTCGTTTTGTCGTCTCTTACGACAGGCCGCCCCAATGCAAGATACATACAAAGATAGATCTTTCAGTAAACATATTTTTCAAAAAATAGTATACTACGTTTCATTGCATCAGTTCATCAGACAGGCAGGCCACCTACCAGACAGAAAGCGGTTACCATCGCCTATGAACATTTGTAACACCAAAGGTGCTACAAATGCGCTGCTGCTCTCTTAAGGGAGACTGGATCCTGGTCATTAATGCCGGAACACAACTCAAGGTTGTTATAGCGGCATATTCTAGACTAGGGGTTCTAGCCATCAAGACGGGAAAATACTACCGGGTTTTAAAAAGCAGCTGCATAGTAGTTGCAGCTTTGGAGTTACAATTTCCCGTTTTCCATCAATTGGGATTCCGGCTGTCTGTCTGCTGAACTCATACAATAAAAAGGGATAACTGTTTGAGGTCGGTATTCTATAAGAGCGTGTTATCACAGCGATACGATAATCTTTTAGCTGTAACACATGATAAACATTAATTAATTAGTAATCCATAAAATCTTAAGACGGTCCTGGTAGAGCATTGGTCTGAATATTAACAACTTGCTTCCAATGGGTCAGTTTAAAAAAAATAACCTTTTTTAAATTTCCTTTAATTCCTTTAATTAATAGAATGAAAAGTAATTACTAGCAAGCTCTTCTCTCTTCTATCCGTGCAGGAACGGAGAAAGAATACAATTTCTTGCGGCCGGGCGGCCTGTCGTAAGAGGCGACAAAACAACCCGCAGCCAGGTGGTAGGGCATTTGCCCGACTGGATGGCTATCACCCCTGGTCTAGAGTATGTCGCCATAACAACCTTACGTTGTGTTCCGGCATTAGTGACCAGGTTCCAGGCTCCCTAAAGAGAGCAGCAGCGCATTTGTAGCATCTTTGGTGTTGCAAATGTCCATAGGCGATGGTAACCACTTTCCATCGAGCGGGCCGTCTACCTGTCAGCTGAACTCTTGCAATAAAAAAAAGCATTATAGCTATATCTATATGTGAAAACAATTAAATTGTTATAGATATTTAATAGTATGTACTAAGTAACAAACTGTTTGTTGTCCGAATAAAATAAAATAAATTTTCTCTACCCTCTTTTAAACCCCTTAAACATGTTTGAAACTGTTAGCTCCTGCGTTCTTCATGATATAAAGACGAGACCATTGACACGTTTCAGGTATGCAAAAGTGGCTTTGGTGGGATGTTCTTACGCTGGCAGCATGGCCACCTGGATGAGGGTGGCCTACCCTCATCTGGTCGACGCCGCCTTCTCAGACAGCGGACCCTTGCATGCTCAGGAAGATTTTCCAGGTAATTACCGACCCGGCATATATTAACGTGCCCATGAAAAGTTAAACATCTAGAGCCCAATTCCAGCACCTTGTGACAGGGCTTGAAAACGTTATGCATTACCTTTAAAAGTATAGGTAATTACCGGTATTTTCAAAAAAGATACTGCCATACCGGTATATTTTTTACCGTTACTTCGTAATATGATGATAACAATTTTATGTATAACGTTATATGTATCGGTAATTTTAACGTTATCTCAAGCGACGTTGCCATTTTTAAGTATTGGTTTTATTACATTTGCATGTTATCAAAACAATTGACAAAAACGACTCCAAATATTACACGCGCTCTCAGCATAGTGCTGTTTAATAATCTTTATTATATATTTATTTTATATATAGATATATATATATATATATATATATATATATATATATATATATATATATATATATATATATATATATATATATATATATATATATATATATATATATATATATGTATAGAAAGAGAGCGACGATGGTAACAAAACATAGTTGTAGCGGTAAAATTACCGACAAAAATATTATTAACATTATATTTTTTACCGGTAATACGGCTAGGAAGAACGGTAAGTTTCATAACGATATTTATTTTTTAACGTGATCTCCAATTAGCATAAATCACGACACCACATTTCTACCGATATTTCAAGCCCAGCCTTGTCCTTACACTTTGGCAAATTATTTTTATTTTTTATTTTTTTTTCTACCACAACACTCCTCTTTTTTAAGATCGGTTAATAATGATAAAACCATCTAACTTCAGAGTACCTTGAAGTGATAACCGAAGCCCTAAGGGTTGAGGGTAGCCAGCAGTGTCTTACGAGCGTGGAACAGGCCATGGATCAGCTGGTAGCCAGACTCGCCACAGCCAGTGGTCCTCAGCAGGTCTCGCAGATGTTCAAGTAAGTCAACATCCTACTACTCTCAAACCTAGTTCATACTGTACCGAGTGCTTACATAAATTGCGTTTATATACTGCTGCCCCCTAAGATAAACTTATACACTTATTTTACTGGTTAATGGAACTGAAATTCGAACACATACCAAAATTTTTTGTTACGAGCTAGGTGCCGACATAGAAAAATTCACACCTGCAGCCCTGCAGAAACACATTTTATTACCTTTTCGGCATTTGAACTTCTTTTGATTACCTTGTGTTTAGAATTTGTAATTATAAAAACAGCCCATTGTGTATTGTAATCTTTTATGGTAGTCATTAGTCAGGTGTGTTTCTTATAAATTCGGTCCACGCGGTCGGGCAGATATATGGCATCTGTGCAGTATAAAGCAAGGCTCTATTTGAGAGAGGAGGCCGACAAGCGAGAACCACGATCAAGACGAGACTTGTGTACATTCGATAATCTATTTAGTGACGGACTTTGCGCGTGTTATTGAATCATGTATTTTGGACTGGTTGTGGTTCAGTTATATTTGTACCTGTGTAATACGTGCTTTTATAGTTCTAATAAACTCTATAATAATTCCAACGGGATTTTAATTTGAGTCCTGCAACTCGTAATATTATATTTACACTCGTCAGACAGTATTACCGTCAACTTGCTGTTATAAATTCAATGGATTCTGAAACTTCACTTTATGGTCCCAGACGGAAGAACCACGCAAGTCCTTGTTGGCTAGCATTATGCTGAGTCTGGGTCCAAATTAGGACTTATTTTGTTTCTTTCTCTACTTATATTAACTTAGTTCTTTTGTTCTAAATGAAATATTTTCTTTCTTTCTTTAAATCCAAAGGTTTAAATTTTAATAACTTTAACCGATTTCAAGAAAGGACCAATTCAAAATTAAATCTACTCTATGTACGCTTAACAACATGTTATCACTGTTTTAAGGAGAAGAACCTTTTTTTTTACATGGGGAAATGCGTTGTCGCATCGTCAGCCGCGGGGGGATCATGCGCGGCCGGTATGTGGGGCTCCCCGACGTCGATTAATCAATACGACCGGCGCCGGTATACCCACTAAAACCCCATGGGAGCCTTCTTCCGCCTAGCGCCGGGGTCACGGTACATGCGCGAGCTTAACCCGCAACCCCGGCAGCGGCTAGCCACCTCGTAAACAGAGGCGGCCTCTCCTGTGTGCGGGCCGGGGAGTGACATTTCCCCGACCCTGAGAAGGACGCGCGGCTGCCTCTCGCGCCCTCTCGCAGCATTAGTGCGGGCGGAGGTCTTTCTGATCCCCCAGACCTCGACGCCCGCTGCCGCCCGCCCGTGGCTGCCAGGAGTCACGGGCGCTATCCTTCTTCGGTGGGGGAGGGGGAGGCTGCGAGACGTGCTCCTGCGCCTTCACCCCTCCCTCTCCTTCCTTCCCCCTCGCCAACTCGCGCTCTCGGCAGCGTCAGCGGCGGGGGGGGCTTCGCGATGGGGGGGAGGCTGCGAGGATGGCTCCTGCGCCATCACCCCTCCCTCTCCTTCCTCCTCTTTTCCCCGCCACCTCGCGCTTACAGCAGCGTCAGCAGTCGGAGTCGGGGGAGGCCACCTAACTTCGGAAGGGAAGAGTGTTTTTGGAGGAGGTTTGGAAGGAAGGGAAGGCTTTTAGGATGAGGAGGCGGAAAGGTGGGACACCACTGTTACGGAGTGAAGGTGGGAATGTGACAGTGGCCGCTCGGGGCCCCGGGGACGCATCCCCTTGTACCGCTTCCTGGACGGAGGGGAGTCCAGGGCGGCACCCCCTGGGGGAAAGGAGAAGAAGCTGGTTGAGGGTATCCCAACCAACACGTCCAGCTAAGAAGACAGAAGATCTTTCGTGATGGTTGTTCTCCAGAAGTGATAATTTTCTTCTTAATTTTTCAGTATCTGTACTACCATTCAAGCCCGAACTCCCTTGGACTTGGCCACCTTCTTCTGGTTCGGCATAACTGAGACCTTCGCCTACCTGGTGCAGTATGCTACCCCAGGAGACATTCCTGAAGCCTGCAGTGTCATCACAAATTCTAGCGTGTGTAAGTATTATTCTGCATACGGATCAGTATGGCGATCCAGCGCAAAAACGTGGCCAGCCTTCTGGGCACCTTACCCTTACAAGATGGTGATTTAGGTTCAGTATTCTACTTCTATAGTCTTGAAGGACTATGGGTACATAATAAAATACAATACAAATAAGTTAAGTTTTCTTTTATTGTATGAGATTATTTATAAATTTCTTTTGTTAATTATCACTCAAAGGTCTAAAGTATATCGCCATAACACTAACAGCCTTGAGTTGTGTTCCGGCATTAGTGACCAAGTTACAATCTTCTGTTATCGTCTTCTGATGTTAACCGTTTTCCATCAAGTGGGCCGTCTGCCTGTCAGCTGAACTCCTGCAAGAAAAATAAAAAAAACTGCTAGCCCCCAAATAAAATAAAATAGATACGAGATGCTACCACTATGACATCTGTCCGGAAAACACCGTCCAGCACACGCTGCAATTAGGCGTCTTAGGAGGCGGTGCAAACTGTGACGTGATAATGTTGGACCGTTCGATAGTCGACAGTAAAGAATGGACTCTTTACTTTCGACTATCGAATGGACTATAATAAGTCAGTTTCCACTGCATCCAGCAGTACGCTGCGATGATTCGCTCACGCGGTGCCTAATTGCAGCGTATTCTGGCCGGTATCATCCGGACAGGCATCACAGTGGTGGCATCTCTTATCTAGCTCCCTTTCAGAATCCGAAATAGGTGCTTTCCATAAAATCCATTTCTTGAAAATATTCGTGTAGAACAGGAGGATGCAGCTTCTTTGGCCCCATAAAAAAGGGGGACCAGACAAGAGGAATGGGATGAGGAAGATAGAATAGGAGGAGTAGAAGTAGGCCATCAAGATTCACATTCATCACACGAAACGCTCGTAATGTATATGAGCGTTGTGTCACACTTATCAAGATGACCATGAGGATTGTAATCAAATTAATAATTCCACCATATCTCCACCAAGTCAACATTTTTATCACAACGTAAAAACAAAATGTAACTATAGATATTTACATTTTTATGGCAACAAACCATGACTGTTGTAAAGACAAGGCTTAGTCTTGAAATAAAGCCTAATTGTGTATTATATTTATAATTAATCTTACAGCGGATCCAGTTCAGAGATTGGCGAATTGGATAACATCTCAACCGTGGACCAGCCCCTGTATTGAGAGCAGGTACACCGAAGTGGTTGCAGCTCACACCAACACCAGTTACGACTCGCCAGAAGCTGTCAGTAAGTTCCTTTATAACATTTTATAGCAATATATATGTATAATTCACAACATTGCTATAGATAGTTTGGCAGGCGCTACAACACTAAACATGTCCATTGCCGTTCACATGATAGTGCGTGGAAATCGCTCACTACTTTCTGTGTTATTCTATTTCTAGAATAACGGCCACAGCGAAACTGATGATAAAAAATATTTTTATAAGTATTTACAATAATTCCGTTGGCTCAGCGCCCCAAAATGTGTCGTGGCCTCCAAAACGACAATACACAACCTGTTCCTGTCCTGTGAGATTTCTTGCCAGTTAAAGGCTTGAAGCGCACGCAGGTCAGCCTCCACTCTGTCCCTCCATGGGTACTTGGGAAGTATTTATAAAATTGTATGTAGATATTTACAATAACTACATTAAATCTTATTTAAGTGCATTATTATGTACTTAAATTAGATTTACTATTGTAAAAGAACATCATAAACTGATAAAGAAAAAATAGTTATTTTTTATTCAGCCTGCAATGTCTTAAGACTATTAGTAAAATACTGGGTCTAGGTCAGCGACTTCTAACTGTCAATTGTCCAAAGAATTAAATACGTTACCTACCTTGCTGGATTGCCATACTGAGCCATTGTTCGAGGTAAGCATCAGCCCTCTGATCATCCTAAGGGTCGACGGATTGGTCTCACGGTATGAGGACCCCACGGTCCAAGCAAAAGAATGTAAAAAAATAAATAAATATAAGCACCATAAGTATAGACATCAATTTTACACACATTTACACACTTTCGATACCCGGATGGCTAGCCGCGCTACTGCTAGTAGCATAGTGCGTTCCCCCAGGGGGTGCCGCCCTGGACTCTACTCCGTCCAGGAAGCGGTACAAGGGGACGCGTCCCCGGGGCCCCGAGCCGCCACTGTCACATTCCCCTTTCACTCCGTGACAGTGGTGTCCCACCTCTCCGCCTCCAAATCCCAATGCCTTCCCTTCCTTCCCAAACCTCCTCCCCAAACACCCATCCCTTCCGTTGCGACCGCCAGCGTCGAGATTTTCTCCGCTGGCCGTCGAGGACGGCGGTGGTGATGTCCACGAAAAGGGGAGGAAGGAGAGGGGGGAGGGGTGTTGGCGCAGGAGCAATCCTTCGCAGCCTCCCCCCCCCCTATCGCGAGGCCCCCCCCGCCGCTGACGCTGCTGAGTGCGCGAGGCGGCGGGGGGGGCGGGGTGGAAGGAGAGGGGGGAGGGGTGTTGGCGCAGGAGCAATCCTTCGCAGCCTCCCCTTCCCCCCATCGCGAAGACCCCCCCGCCGCTGACGCTGCTGAGAGCGCGAGGCGGCGGAGGGGGAGAAAGGAGAGGGAGGGGTGATGGCGCAGGAGCAATCCTTCGCAGCCTCCCCCTCCCCCCCTATCGTGATGCCCCCCCCCCCCCCCCCGCCGCTGACGCTGCTGAGTGCGCGAGGCGCAGGAGTAATCTGCCCGCACTAATGCCGCGAGAGGGCGCGAGAGGCAGCCGCGCGTCCCTCTCAGGGCCGGGGAAACGTCATTCCCCGGCCCGCACACAGGAGAGGCCGCCTCTGTTTACGAGGCGGCCGGCCGCTGCCGGGGTTGCGGGTTAAGCTCACGCATGTACCGCGACCCCGGCGCTAGGCGGAAGGAAGGCTCCCATGGGGTTTTAGTGGGTATACCGGCAGCCGGTCGTATTGAACCGGCGTCGGGGAGCCCCACACACCGGCCGCGCATGATCCCCCGCGCGGCTGACGGTGCGGCAACGCATTTCCCCATGTAAAAAAAAAAAAAAAAGTAGCATAGTGCGTATAGGTGCGAAGATAATCTACTAACTTATTTTGAGTCCAATTAATAATATAGATAATAATTTTGACCACCACATTAAATGAAAATTTTCAATATGACAATCAACTTGTTAAAGCAAAATAATCAGTCAGTAATATTGCTTTAATTATTTTATTAGGCGTTAGCTATTATATATTATATATAACTAACTGGCCGTAACACATAGGAATTTGATTGTTTGTGTCTTAAAAAATATCGAAATACAATAAAATTTTAGTGAAGCTCGTGCTTATTGCTTTTGAAATGTTCACTGGAATCCATAGAGCCGTTATGTAACCTATTATGATTGAAAAAGAATATGTACTAAGGGCTAACAATTTCCCACTAAAACACATAAATTGTAACACGCGCTCTATTCATAGATGGCGCTACCAATCTGTTTTTGTACTTAAAGAAAATGTTATTTTAAATTTGCAATCAACCTCTTATTATTTAAAATTCGGTTTATATTCACGATTAGATCCGGTAGACAGCGCTGTAATCGGGTTTCAGATTTTTTTCTATGAAAGGACAACATCATCCAGGTCCGTTAGTTAAAATGATATTAAAATGTTAGTTATGCGTAAATAATTAATAACTTTTCCTTTCAGTGAGACTTTGGACTTACCAGACATGTGTAGAGTACGGCTGGTACCAAACCACGACCAGCGACCGACAGCCATTCCTGTCTTCGGTGCCTCTCGAGTATTTCCACCAGATGTGTAAAGACTTCTTCGGCCTTTAGTAAGTTCAAACCTGAAGGCTTAGAGGCTCGTGGCCTCCACTTTCCACCAATACCGCCCCACGGTCCAAGCGTCTCGACACCAAACGGCATAAACATAACTCTCACTGAGGGTGGCATATTTGCGCAGCTTGATTGATGCCAGTTGTTTCCGTCGCCGAACCCGCTGAATTAGAGGTGTTTGGCAAATGGGATGGAAGGCTTGCCGCGCTGCCAGGAAATTAGAGTCATTCCTTCAGGACGCCTACCATCGTCACGTGCAATACCGTTCGGCTTCAATAAAGCCGGCACGTTAGCAGTGGGAAGCGCCCTGCGTAAGACATCATTCAAGGCGGCGTGGCAACCTTCTCCCGGTACTGCAGCGGCAAGAAAGACCCGGGCTGATTACTCTTACAAATAATTACTGTAGTTGTGCCAGCGAAACTTTGTTGGCGTTGCTATGACGATGTGTTTGTTAAATTAATTGTTGTATTACAAACCCGGCACCAAAAAAGTTCGGCCTGAGATCCGAGAGACGTGCTAGCTTTCTGGCGAGTTCCATTTAAATTCGTTCAGTAGTTTACAAGTAATCTTCTAACAGGCAGAGAGATACAAATTCTTTCAGAAAAAAGTTGTTTTTTTTAATTGTTGGTCCAAATCAGAATCAGATTATTTCTCATTTTTAAATTCATTGTACAATGTGTGTGTTTGTCTGCCGATAATTACTATTTTTTACAAATACTGAAAGAGGATCTTTAACGCTTTCAGTTTTGATGAGACCCTACTCCGTTCCGGCATCGAGCGGACTAACCTCTTGTTTGGAGGGCTAACCCGCTTACCTGATAAGGTAGTGTCCGTAGCAGGGGGAATAGACCCATGGGCCCCCATGGGACCAAACAGGACCCATGCACACTACCTTGCGCCTGTCTACGTCGTACCAGGAATATCCCATTGTCGAGCTATCAGGTAATTTATAGTCCGAGAGCTGTTGGACATATTTTGACTAAATTTTATATTATATATTTGTCGCTAAAAAAGGGATACTACACTATTGAACAATATTTAAATGACAAAACTTTATTTACCTAGCAACTCGCTCCAACCTCTTATACTATATTTTGCATAAGATTTTTATCATGTAGCATGTAACGAATTTATGGAGATATGTTGCAACATAAACTATTAATACTAATGATATGGCATCATTATTTTAACTATAGTAATATTTTTCTTGCCTTCTATTGTGTCTGCTTACTGAGTATGAACTGATTGCTACAACTCCATCAATTCTACTAAAAATGATTGTGTAACATATTTCTGTATCAAAATTATAAAAAAAAAGTTCGAGTTAATCAATTTTTATCTAGACGTGTTGCTGGGGAGTTTCTTGCCGCTTAACACGTTGCGTAGCGGTGTAAATAGAATAGGGAGTACAATTCGATTTTAATTTATATATAACTAGAGTTTACCCCGCGGCTGCGCCGCGGGTTAACCTCTAGTGCGTGTCTCTTGTTTAAAGAGCAAGTGCTACAGGTTATATTATATTACATTTTTATGTATTTGTCCACGGAAGATTCACTTCATTTTATATCGCTAATTATATATACCATTCCCCGTCTATCTGTCAACAAAATAAATTACAAAACTTGACCAAAAAAGCCAAAATGGTCTAAATGACCAAAAGACGACAGTGACCGACATGGCTAAAATAACGGAATAGGCAAAAACGATCGAAAAGGCCAAAATAATCAAAATGGTCAAAATGACCAGAGGCCAAAATGAGCAAAAAGGCCAAAATGACCAAATAGGCCAAAATGACCAAAAAGGCCAAAATGACCAAATAGGCCAAAATGACCTAAAAGGAAAAATTACCAAATAGGCCAAAATGACCAAATAGGCCAAAATGACCAAAAAGGCCAAAATGACCAAATAGGCCAAAATGATCAAGAAGACCAAAATGACCAAATAGGCCAAAATGACCAAACAGGCCAAAATGACCAAATAGGCCAAAATGACCAAAAAGGAAAAATTACCAAATAGGCCAAAATGACCAAATAGGCCAAAATTACCAAATAGGCCAAAATGACCAAATAGGCCAAAATGACCAAAAAGGCCAAAATGACTAAATGGGCCAAAATGACCAAAAAGGAAAAATTACCAAATAGGCCAAAATGACCAAATAGGTCAAAATGATCAAAAAAGCCAAAATTACCAAAAAGGCCAAAATGAAAATTATCCCTTGTCCATCCTCAGTATTTACTTTACATAGGTGCCGAATTTCAGCCAAATCGGTCCAGTAGTTTTTCCGTAAAAGCATAACAAACAAACAGACAAATATCATTTTATCCCGGAAACTATCCCATTTTTCGGGATAAAAAGTATCCTATGTTCATCCTCGGTATCGAAAATATATATATACTGAGTTTCAGCCAAATCGGTCCAGTAGTTTTTACGTGAAAACGGAACAGACAGACAGACAGACAGACAGAGTTACTTTCACATTTATAATATTAATAGGGATTGACCTTCAAAAAGTGTTCCCCTTTTTTTTTTACATGAGGAAATGCGTTGTCGCATCGTCAGCCGCTCGGGGGATCATGCGCGGCCGGTATGTGGGGCTCCCCGACGCCAATTAATCAGTACGACCGGCGCCGGTATACCCACTAAAACCTCATGGGAGCCTTCTTCCGCCTAGCGCCGGGGTCACGGTACATGCGCGAGCTTACCCCGCAACCCCGGCAGCGGCTGGCCACCTCGTAAACAGAGGCGGCCTCTCCTGTGTGCGGGCCGGGGAGTGACGTTTCCCCGGCCCTGAGAGGGACGCGCGGCTGCCTCTCGCGCCCTTTCGCGGCATTAGTGCGGGCGGAGGTCTTTCTGATCCCCCAGACCTCGACGCCCGCTGCCGCCCGCCCGTGGCTGCCAGGAGTCACGGGCGCTATCCCCCTTCGGTGGGGAGGGGGAGGCTGCAAGGATTGCTCCTGCGCCTTCACCCCTCCCTCTCCTTCTTCCACCCTCGCCGCCTCGCGCTCTCAGCAGCGTCAGCGGCGGGGGGGGCAAAAAGTGTTCCCCAGTGCAACTTATTGTTACATACCGAGAAAGAACGCACACATGGCTGTCGTAAAAATGCAGTTTATTGCATTCTATGATTTAGGACATCTTTTGTTTACTTTGTGTTTAAAATTTGTAATTCAGAAAAAATGCTTTTGTTATCGTACTTTTTTTTTTTTTTTTGAGGCGGGGAAAAATGACTAACCGATTTACGCACTCTCTGGGCCGTCACTAGGAAACGGCACGAATCCACGGGGGGCGATAACGCTAGCAATTGTATGCTCTACTTGCGCTTCGTCCGCTATGGATTACACAGAGGAGTGTGGAGACTCCGAGCGATGCCGCACGGGCGAGCAACCTCAATACCCACTAAAAAACCCCTCCTCCCTTCGCGGCCCTGCGCTTTGATGTGAAGGAAAGACTGAGATGTAGAACATAGTTACTCAGCAGTCGATCCAGCGCATAAAGTGCTGAAGTGTGCCCCGGGAGAACACACTCCACTACGGAACGGGGGTAGTTGTAAAATCCCTTGCTGACCTAGTAGCTAAGGGCCCCCATCGTTCCGGATCCTAACTCAGGGAGGGAAGTAATGCGCGTACCTGCCTCTCCGGGTGCCGGCTGAAGGCCGGCGACCTCGAGAAGAGACCGTAGCACGCGCCCTAGGACTTCGCTCCCTATCCCTCTCTGCGGCCTCTTTCAGAGACATAACTGCCTCACAAAAAGAAACCGCAGTATCCCAGCGGTCGTCGCTCTGCAACATGGCCGTTACCAAATCGCCGAGCGATGCGACGGCTCCTAACTTTGTCTCGAGCTCGAAACGCTGCGGCGCCCAGGCAGCGCACTCGACAAGCGTATGAAACGCCGTATCGGGCGCGCCACACTGTCGGCAATCCGGAGAAGGCAAGCAGCCCACAATGCGAAACAGATACTGGTCGAAGCAACCGTGTCCGGTCAGTATCTGCGTCGTCCTGAAGGTGAGGGTGCCGCTAGTGCGGTTAACCCATTCCTCCAGTTGTGGCCTGATTGCGTCCACCGTAAAGCCGCCGGCCGCAGGGTGTTCGAGGTCACGAGACCAGTCGACGAGGCAGGAAGCGGTTTCCCGCTTCCTGACCGTCTCTATCTCGACTTGACAGAAGGTCAGTCCTCTAGCTAGGGCATCCTGCTGGGTACGACGAACCCTGGACAGGACGTCTGCCTGGAGAGGCCAGGGCAGCTCGCCTGCCAAGAGTGTCGCCGCCGTCCAAGACACTGTACGATACCCACGTATGGTTCTCACGGCCAGAACCCGCTGCGCCCGGTGCAGCAGGGTTCGATTGTGGCGGTGAAGCGACTCGAACCAGACGGGGGCACCGTAAAGGGCCATACTCCTCAGGATGCCAGAATATAGTTTCCGCGTCGCACCCCCCGGCCCCCCCACGTTGGGAAGAAGCCTTGAGAGTGCGCCCGCGGAACTCACGAGTTTGGGAAAGGAGCGTAAAAATGTGGAACGCTTCACGATTTTGCGTGTCATCCTTGCGCAGGGGCCATGCTAATCTTCTCTGTATCGTTCCAATTTTAGTATATGTACTGCCGAAGCAAGTACTTTGTTATCGTACTTGCTTTATGGCAACTCAAGCTCAACTTCAAAAATAAATAAAAACTAAATGATAAATATTTTCTACATCTTGGAAGTCGGTGCAAAATAATTATAAAAGCAACAACATTTTTTTTTGTTTTGTTTCGCACCGATTTCAAGATGTTATAGAAAACATTTTTTTTTTTTTGTTAAATCTAATTTAAATATCTCCATAAACGTTATTTTCTTAACAGACCAACCGGTAACAGTGAAACGGTAGAGTTGGAGGAAACCAAGCAAGCTGTCCTCCAGAATATGCTTTACTTCTTGACGGGACAACAACTCGCTCCTAGCAGTGGCTCCAAGGCTTTTGCGTCGGCATTTATCCTGGTTGTTTTAACATACTTGGTTTAATTAAATAATTTGTAACTAATGGTATTTATTCATAATTAACCCAATATATCCAAGCCGTGGTAGCTTAGGGCATGGGTTAAAATCCTGCCGGAAAACATGCACCACTTACCCAGTTTTCTGACCAATGAGCATGTTGAATTATGAAACAATGTGTCCACTTGTCAGTCCACTTTGGACTAGAATGTCCGTTCTCCTATAAGTGGGAGGTCCAGGCCCAGCATTGTAATTTTTTTTTTTATGTATAGCTATATCTTTGTTGTTTCTAAACCGATTTTGATGATTTTTTTTACATAATTAAACTACGTTTTAACGGTTTTGAGGACTTGACCACGGACACGTTTCGGCCAATTCAGTGGCCGTGATCACGGAAGACAAAGATGTCAAGTGTCAATAAGTATTGTTAAAGTTTTATTTAGCCTACCGCCAACCTGTTCATTTTAATTATATACTTTTAATTTTGTTTATGGTTACTCTATGGGAGCCTAATCTAATTTACCACGGCTCCACAACATGTTGTGGCTTGAAGAGACCAAGCGGCGCAAGAGACTCTTCAGCAAACATGCCAAGCTCTAATAATTTTATATAATATAGCTTCTGCCAGCGACTTCGTTCGCGTGGAATAGTTTGAAAAAAGGTAAGTTAAAAAAACCCGCGATTTTGAAACATTCTTCATCGGTGCTCCGCTCCTACGCTCTTAGCGTGATGGTTTATAGCGTTTAACCTTCCTCGATAAATGAGCTATCTAACACTGAATATTTTTTTCAAATCAGACCAGTAGTTCCTGAGATTAGCGCGTTCAAACAATCAAACTCTTCAGCTTTATATATTATAAGATAAGATATGATTATTATATTATAGCGCGGATGTTTGCGTGTAATTCACACCAGCCGACTCTTAAGCTGTAAGAAGATAATGGTTCGAGCATGGCTATAGGACGCCAGTTTGTTCCTTTACGCACTTAGCCGATTTAGTATGTTATTGTAAACAAAGTAGATAATAAATAATATTATGCAATATTTATTTCCATTACAAATACTTTAGTTCTAGTATAAATAAGGAAGTTGTGCAATTAATAATACCGACAAACAAATTGTTAAATAAATAATATAATTTGTTGCAGCACAAATTTGTATAATTTAAATATTAAAATTTTGATTTAAATAATGTGCTAGAATCATGGTTAGCTAGCGTATCCTAGACTCAAAGGGCTCGGGTTCAATCCTGGCCGGAACGCATGCACCGCTTAGGCAGTTTTCTGACCTAATGTGCATGTTGTTACATTTACCACGTGCTAACGATGATGGAAAACATCGTGATGCAATCTGCACATCGAGATAACTGATATGTCGAACTCGCCAATCTGCCTTGGACAAGCGGGCGGGTAAGGCGGGTATACTGTCTGTTCCCCTATAAATGCAGGGGCGCTTATGGACTGTCATTAGTAAATCTTCTCAGTATCGATGCGGCAACGTGATGTAAATAACACGCGTCATCGACGGATGCATGCCTTGAAGGTGGGCAGACGTTGCGATCATATTGCTAATTATTATGGCACACAGACAACGTCGCAGGTGGCTGCTAGTTACTCTCAAGAATATTAGTTAAAGAACAGACAGCCTAGATCACTATTTATGTATTCATTTTGGGTGGTAAAATAATCATATTAACATTGTAACTTTGAAACATAATATTTATTAACATAAGCATAATAAAATAAACCAACAGACAAATACACACATATTCTATATTCACGAGCTAAGTTACGCTTATCTTATGGGCAATTAGGCATGGAAACGATATATCGATATATTTAAATATCGTCCACAAACATCGATATTTTCCTGAGGGGTATTACATCTCTATGCACAATACAATGGAAGGATAATACTAGTAGTAATTTTATAGTTAAAATATAATTCTAGGTATTCTATAACTTATATTCTTTAAATCAGTAAAATAGAATATTGCACTTTGTATTAATACTTTTAGAATATAATAAAAAAATACGAATTTCTTAAATCTAATAATAATTTGTTAAACCCACAATAAAATCTTGTAAAACATTGTAGGTAGGTCCCTCTGGCGCTCATTATTACTGCACTCGAGCTTGCACATTAAAAAAAAAGTCTAGCTGCACTTAAATTACTTACTACTCATTTTAGGTCCCTTGTAAAAAACTACTCACTAAAAATAATTGATATAATAAATTAACTGTTACATGTTTATCTTAAGTCTTCTACGAAGCGAGCTACCACTTAAACGGTTCAAACCTTACTTGACAATTTTTTACTTTATAGCGGAGGACAGTTGAACTCCCGAACTGTTTAACTTCTACGCACATTTTATCTCTTTTGGAGTTGGGAGGATGTTCGAAGTTAAACCTTATATTTTTGGGTTTGGAAGATGTTCGAAGTCGAAGTAGAACCTCCATGTTTTGTACCATAGTTTTTGATAAGTTGTTGTTTTTATTATTTGTCTATTATATTTAAATTTGAGATTCCAAATATATCAATGTAAAATAAAAGACGTATTTTTTATTCTCTTATAAATTATATCAAATTTTCAATTATTAAAGCTTATATAGGTATTGTTGATCCGTTTTTTAACATGGCCATGTTAAAAAAATTGGATCGGCAATATATTTATAAGCTTTAAATATGAATAATTTGATATAATTTATAAGAGAATAAAAAAATACGTCTTTTATTTTACATTGATATATTTGGAATCTTTTTCATACTACAGCGTAGACGAATATATTAATACATACATACATAACTTCACGCCAGGTCCCTTGCGGGGTAGGCACGAACAACAGAGCGCCACACAGGCCCATTCTTACACACCTCACTTGCTTCTTTGACATTCATAGCTCTTGTCATGCACGCTCGTCTGTTCTTAGGCTCCTAACATCACCTTCTGCTAACACATGATCCATCTGATCATGGAAGGTGTGTCGTGGCCTTCCGCGACTTCTGCATCCATCCACTTTTGCATTGTATATCTGTTTAGTCATTATTTCATCATACATTCTTTCCACATGCCCGAACCACCGGCGCATTCCTTTCCTTACCTTCGTATATAATAATAATAATATATTAATAATACAATAAGACAATGACATTGAAATATATTTTTTTAGGTTTCGCGACTTGTATACATAATAAAACTACATTTTAACGGTTTTAAGAAACACCAAAGGGCGCAGGTTCAAATCCTGGCCGGATCACAAACACCACTTAGGCACTTTTCTAACCTAAGCCAGTAGCCAAAGCCCAGTAGTGGGCGTTTATGAGCTATTATTTTAGGTGTTTGCGAGAGACCACTATACTCCATTTTTATGACAGCGTCACGCCATACGTAGCTTACGGTGCTTGTAGCGAACTACCCCCCAACAAAGCGGACCTCCAGCACCGAAGTGGATGTTCCAAACATAACCGGAATTTAATGTTGAAATGATGTTTCTATATCCATGTTTCTTTATTCTTTTTTGACTTTGAATAACTTATCTCGCTTGTATAAGACTTATTTTGAGTAAATGAATTCTCTTAATGATTAGCCCATCAAATAATTGCCTTCTTTTCTGTTGTACTTTTTTGAAAATGATGTTTACTCATCGTAATAATCGGGTTCTGACCTGAAAAAAACGACAAAATCAAACATTAACACATACAAGTTATTTACAAATAGTATTTAACACATAATATCGAGTGATGAAAAAACTATTTATCGTTTTTAAACGACATTCAGAAAAACGGGAGACGCTTGTGTAGGTTAATTTTCAACTAGCTTACATTAATCATTCATAGGTATACTAATTACCGCCCCGGCAGACGCTGTCCTGCTCCGAAAACTACAAATCTAGGTCCCGATTCCAGCACCACCCACCGAGTCCAGTGAACCAACTCAGAAACCTTCTCTTAATATAGAATCCCGCTATACAACGACTTTCACCGAGACGCTTATTTGATGAAACCTATTTTATACTTAATTTAGTGTGTCAATAAATATAGTGCATATGGGTTGCCTAAAAAATTTCAGTCCAGTATATGATTAATTATTTAAAAAAAAATTAACATTTCATCGGTTTGTTTATTAAACAAATTCTATACCAATCGATAGTATGAAACCCATAGAATATGCAAATGTTATGTTGCCTATTCTTTTCCGGTCACAAGTCTCAGGTAGCCAGGTATAATCTTTTTCATGTTCAAGATCAAATACCATGCGCACTCTCTTTCTTTAAATGGACGGACTTCAAACATCTGCTACGCTGTGTCCTCTTCTACCGCATGCGATATGGTTGGTTGGGACCTCTCTCAAAAATATTTCACTTTTCAAAATTCGACAACCGGAATTTGGAACTGATTTTTCGCCGGCAACCCTATACCACCGTGTTCGTAATGAAATAATCTTTATTTTCATTTAATTTTAATTCAATAATCAGACCGATGCAAAATGCTAGTATCGATTTACCTGGTTATACCTGGCTATCCGAGAGTTGTGACCGGAAGAGAATAGGCAACCTAACATTTGCATATTCTATGGGCTTCATACTTTTGATTGGTATAGAATTTGTTTAATAAACAAACCGGTGAAATGTTTTTTTTTTAAATTAATTAATCATATACTGGACTGAATTTTTTTAGGCAACCCATATGCAATATATTTATTGACACCTTTAATTAAATACAAAATAGGTTTCATCAAAAAGCACTCGGTGAAGGTCGTTGTATAGCGGGATCCTAGACTATTTGGTTCATGCACAACAACTTTGCTAAAGATCATCACATGATCAAATGTAGATAGATTTAAAATAAGGATATGCATAGATTTTAATTGGAAACCAAGTTCTTTACATTTATTTAGGTTGGTAAGTTAAAAAAATCTTCAGGCCACTGTCGCTCCTCGGGAACATTCCCGAAAGACTGGCAGCGCAGCTGTTTTATATTACTTATAATGAAACGCAACGGGCGAATCTTCTGAACGCATCATTCTGCGCAACATGTAACTATTTTTAAAACTCTTGGTAGATCATTCAGCAAGGCACTTCAATTGTTACTATTATTAAGAGGATGATAAAAAAACGTAGTTGCGGCCAATGATGCGCACGGCATTCAGCCAAAATGACTTATGAAATTGTCTCACGTTTTGTTATCATTTATATGTTGAACACCTAGAAGGTATTGTTATATGCCGACAAAGGGAATGCACACCTGGTTTATTATCTTTCCCGCATTTGGACTTCTTTGTTTACTTTGTGTTTAAAATTTGTAAATAGAAAATAGCCTATTGGTATTGTACTTGTTTATGGCCACAGGTCGGCAAATTACGGTTTCTCGGAAACTTCAGTCCACGCGGTCGATTGTTGTATTGTACAGTTTAGTATAAAACGATGCCCGAAGGGGGGGGGTCTGAGGCAGTCAAGCGAGGATTACGATACGAGCAAGACCTGTGCATTCGATAAGCTATATAGTGACAGACTTTGCGCATGATATTGAATCGTGCAGTTTGTACTGGTTGTGTCCAGTTATATTTGTACCTGTGTCATACGTGTTTGTGTAGTTCTAATAAATTCTATAATAATAACACCGGAATTTTGATTCTAGTCCCGTACTCGTACCTATTCACACGAGAATTGAAGACAGGAAAATCAGAGAGGAGTGCCTCACCTGGCCTCTCATTCACAGGTGGGAATTTCTCTGATTCATTCATTAACATTATACTCTATTGTGAGACTTCTACGAAAGATGCGTACAATTGTGTAATGACATTTCGAGGTCGCGAGTAAATATAAGTTAGTATGCGTCACCGTGAGTCAACTGAGGAAATAAGATAAATTGCTATTACAGATAAAAAGCCTTTATTTGGCAGGTGTCTCACGCGACCAAAATAAATAGTGTTACCATATAATTAGGCAACGTGGCCATATATTTTTTTGGGAACGTTCTCTAATGGAAGTGATCTAGGATTAACCAATATTAATATTGATTTTATTTATATCATCTTACGTTGCTCCACGCTTGATTTGAAATTGACGCGGAATTCCCGGGACACAAAATATCTCAGCACTTCAAAAAAATGAAAGCTACTGTTTTAGCGGAAAGTGTTTCTAAATGAGTTAATTTTTATACATCCGAACACCTTCATAATGCTGCCGGGAAAATCCCCGCGGGATTCCCGAGTTAAAAAATATCACACACTGTTTTAAATAAAGGCGACTGGCTGTGTTCGGCCTCAACATCTTTAAAGACAAAACTTATACTAAAAAAATAAGCCTGGCAGGCTTATTTTTTTCAGTATACGTTTTGCCGCTGCGTGAGAGTAAAGGAAGCCACACCGGCTGGCGCTGCAACGCGTTACGTAACGAAGCGGTTTACCCTCCCATAAGAAGTTATCACTTCAATAAGTGAAATTTTACTTAAGTGCAACACGGACGGCGTGTCCTATATGATGCTAATAGGCTCATATTTGGAAATCAATGCACGCGAAGCCCCGTTAGAAGCAAACACAACCGTACTATAATTTCTACGCCGTGTACACACCCCCGAAGTCTGGCAGCCATATTATTTGATTTTTTATTTAAAAAATACCACCATCATCCATTACATTGTGCCTTGGTTCTTCGAACCGGATCTGAACTAGTGACCTATGGATCTACAGTCCACCAGCATCGCTTACAGCTATATTTATAAAAGTCTAGATATATCACGCATCAAAATATCGATACACCTCCGTAATATTCTGTTGCTTAACCCTTCTTCTGTTACTTGGTTAATAGATCATTTATTCCTGTTGGTTATGTGTAATTTTATATTTTTTGAAATGGCAATACAAAACGTCTAAGCGTCTATAATGTCACTGTCAAGTGTCATACGTCAGAAACGCTGTATCGACTCAATTCCCTTGCCTGGCATTGTGACGAATAAAACAAAAAGCCATAAATTATTCATTAAAAATAATAAATATCGTAGAACTGTACATATTGTTCACTTATATGTGTAATTTGTCATTTTTTGAGAACAAAGTTGCAAAGTAAAACAATGCGTTTCAATTTCCCGCCAATACTATGTATTATGATAATGGCGGTTATGTCAATGTCAAACTTTTATGGCGAAATTCTATTTTCAGCCTAGTTCTTGTAGAAAATGACAATCACATATGGGATTATAATGATACTGGATTATTCTGTTGATGGATATTAGAAACAGTATACAATGCTATAATTACAATAATTCAGGAGTTCAGCAAACGCCTGTTTGAGACGACCCACTTGATGGAAAGCGGTTATCACCCACTTGAACATTTGTAACACTAAAGGTGCTACAAATGCGCTGCTGCTCTCTTAAAGGAGACTGGAACCTGGTCACTAATGCCAGAAAACAACTCAAGGCTGTTATGGCGACATACTCTAGACCAGGGCTGGAAGCCATCCAGTCGGACAAATGCCCTACCACCTGGCTGTGGGTTGTTTTGTCGCCTCTTACGACAGGCCACCCGGCCGCAGGAAATTGTATTCTTTCACCGTTCCTGCACGGATAGTAATATAATAACAGCCTATAAATGTCCCACTGCTGGCTCGGGCCTCCCATTAAAAGGGAACGGACATATACCCACCACGCTAGTCTAAGGCGGCTTGGCAGGTTGGACACATCGGTTATCTCGGTGTGCAGGTTGGGATCACGATGTTTTCCTTCACCGTTATTAGAACGTAGATATTGTAACAACATGCACATTAGGTCAGAAAACTGGCTAAGTTGTGCATGCGTTCCGGCCAGGATCGAACCCGTGCCCTTTGAGTCTGGGACGCGTGCGCTAGCCATTACGCTACCACGACACTTATTAACCAATGCCAATGCTATAACGAGTAACTGAATTTTAAGAGCTAGTTTACATACATACATACATACATAACTTCACGCCAGGTCCCTTGCGGGGTAGGCACGAACAACGGAGCGCCATTCAAGCTTATTCTTACACACTTCACTTGCTTCTTTGATATTCATAGCTCTTGTCATGCACGCTCGTCTGTTCTTAAGGCTATAAAGAGCTAGTTGTTTTGTTGATATATTACATTTAAAAGTCTGTTACGATTTTAGATTTATATTTTATGGTTTTACACGTTTTGTATCGTTTAAGACTTTATATAGCAATTATTAGTTATGAATGTAAAAGAAGAAAGTGAGGTGTGTAAGAATAAGCCTGAATCGGTTGCGCTCTGTAGCTCGTGCCTACCCCGCAAGGGACCTGGCGTGAAGTTATGCATGTATGTATTAGTTGTTGATGTTTAGACGTATATAAGGCGAATCACGTGTGTGATTAAATAAATAAAAACAATACAACTTACGTGATTGTTTTCACACATCTGTATAAACCAAACCATGTCTTATATTCTTCGTATCCATATGGGCATCTACTATTTTCGCTTATTATGACTGATCTTCTTTCTCTATGCTGTGCCATTGGTTCATCACGGGAATTCAACTCTGCCCTAGGATGGCAGAGTACACTCACTAGATTTAATATTAAAATTATGCAGATAAATTGCTTCATATTGCTAAATTAATTGTATATTGATATTTTAAATATTATTTCAATGCCACGATACTTCAACAAGACGTTGTGTAGTCATGAATACTCGACTTAATAAAGACTGTGCTTCAAATATATACCGTCGCAATAATATGCATACATCGGTGGAGTAGAGTAGTGGGGGCGTTAGGGGCAGCCCGTCCCGGGCGACACGTTTTAGAGGGCGGCGAAATTAATAAATAATATAAATATTTGAACCATTTCATATCATTCATCATTTATCGCAACTACAAATTCGGGCCGATTGAAGAGACACGGAATTTTTCATTACTTATTCTGTTGTATTCTGTATTCCCCTTTCTTCGAATGATATTGTGTAGCGACTACTAGCAACACAAAAAAAAAGAATTTTCAAAATCGGTTCAGTAGATCTTGAAATTACATCCAGAGAACGTCACAAACACAAAGTTTACCTCGTTATAATATTGTTACGACCTAGACGCCGACAAAGACAGATTCACACCTGCATACCTGTAGAAACCGTTCGGCATTTGGACTTCTTTTGTTTACTTTGTGTTTAAAAATTGTAATTATAAAACAGCCTATTGTGTATTGTAACCTTTTATGGCAGTCATTAGCCAGGAGTGTCGGAATTTAAAGTACAAACTGATTCTAGGAAATTCGGTCCACGCGGCCGGGTAGACCTATTGCATCTGTGCAGTATAAAGCAATGCCTCGATTGAGGGACGTGGCAGTTGAACGATAACCACGAGCGAAACAAGACGTGTGTAGTACAACCGGTAATCTAATAAGTGATGGACTTTGCGCGTGTTGCTTTGCGCGTGTTATCGAATTACGACCTTCTACATTACGTTTGTATTTCTTGTGTTCGGTTATATTTGTACCTGTGTTGTACGTGTTTGTATAGTTCTAATAAACTCTGTAGTACCTAATTCTAATGGCATTTTAAAGTAAACAAAAGAAGACGACCATAAAAGAATTTAAATGTTAATACTTCAAATTCCGACTGGTAATAATAAATGTGCTTTGTTTCAGATATTGGCTTTTGTTTTTGTCGGAACCAGAGTTGTAACTGTATAAACATAACTTCGAATAAACCAGAATTATCTTCTACATAGAGTCCACGATCATTTAACTGAACTGCTCAGCAGCGTAAATCAGTTGTAGAACTGTTAGAAAGAACTAGAAATTTCTGGAAGGAAAAGACAAGGACGGATATATTTAGAAAAGGATAGACGATAAACGAAAGAAAGAGATAGATAGATGTTAGAAAGGGATAGATGTATAAACGAAAGTTCCCGAACAGAAGATTCGGGAAAGAAAAGACAGAGATAGATAGATGGATTCTAGAAAATTCTTCCAGGTATATAAATAGCGTAAGGCGCGCCTACCGGGCAGTTTAAAGTTGAGTTCAGTCCAAGACGTTGAAGCGACAAGTGCGATACTAAAGAGTTGGAAGAGAAGGTTAATAGAAGACAGAGACGAATTAAGTGGTGAATTTAGTGACAAGTTTGGTGAACGGATACGTGAAGTAAGTGTGTAGCGTAGTTCGATAGAGGAACCACAGGCGAGCTACACGCGATAATATCGAAGGTGGTCCACGCAATATCGGCGACGGTATTGAAGGTGTGTTAACTTATCGTCGGGACTGTGCATCGTTGGTCGTGTGTTCAGGGACGACCCTGCAGGGAGGTACTGCGCGTGGCTGTGTAAGTCAATAGAAGCTTTTAGTCAAAAACTGGTGTTTTCTTCCAATCCATAAGTGCGTACCCCCGCTCGCACGTAACAATATTTCGGCTAAAATAGACCATAAGGCTCAAAATAAACCTGTTTCTCAAAAATTTACAACTACCAAACTATTATAGCTGTTAGAGTTGTTTTTTGGTTATTTTTTTTTTCAAAAACTGGTTTTACTAATTAGCATTTTATTCGGTTGGAGTCACCACATATGTTCGAGTTTATTATCTGAAACGATGGATGTTAAATGCTAAAAGGATACGTCTTGTTTAACATAGCCGCGTCACTGTTCTTCGAAAATGATTTCATTCATGAATAATTCCCGCTTACGATAAGAATGTTTATCTTAAGGCATGTACCAAAAGAAAGGTATGAACTCATTTAACCGACTTCAAAAAGGAAGTGCTTGCCATGTTACCAATTCGGCTGTATGTTTATTTTTTGTAATTTTTATGTTTGTTACGAGATTTTCCCGTCAATTGCGAACCTATTTTCAACATTTACTTTTACAATAAATCTTCGCTAAACGGTTTTGTTGGCGCCATATTCACTTAATTGCGAAAAGAAAAAAATTATAATATTGCTACAATTTGGGCCACCTGCACATCTGTAAACAAACCACATTTATTACCCGTCTTTTGTTTACTTTGTGTTTAAAAATTGTAATTGGAAAACAGCCTATTCTGTATTGCAATCTTTATGGTAGTCATTAGCCAGGTGTGATTCTTGGAAATTCAGTCCACGCGGTCGAGTAGAAATATTGTATTTGTAAAGTATAAAGCAATGCCTCAAAGGAAGGGTGAGACAGTCAAGCGATAACCACAAGCGACACAAGACGTCTGCACATTCGGTAATTTATATAGTGACGGACTTTGCGCGTGTTATTGAATCGTGCATTACGTTTGTACTGGTCGTGCTCAGTTATATACCTGTGTTGTACGTGATTGTAAAGTTCTTACAAACTCTATAGTAGTTCTAACGGCATTTTAATTCGAGTCCTGCAACTCGTAAAATTAAGGGTTATATGAACCAATCATGCGACGTACGGGACAAAGTAATCCTGAGTTAGTGCGACATTTGCCTAATGCAAACAGCTTCTTTGATCAGATCTCACGTTGATGGACACTTCTAGGTACAACATGTTGATTCACTAGCTCCATACAATCAAAATTATTATTCACAATGCTGTACAATGTCACGGCTTCCAAGTATTTGCGCTTAAATGAGACACACTCAGAAGATTATATGTAGATAGTAGTCTTTGTATGGGAGATATGGTTTATACAATTTATTATTTAAAAAAAAATGTTCTATAAAATTTCAAAAATTAGAAAATTTAATTAAAATGAACAAGTTGGCGGTGTTGGTTTTCTGTGATCACGGCCACTAAAAACTGGCCAAACGTCGGAATAATAAAAATCAGTTAAATCACCGCGCTTAAAACCGTTAAAACGTAATTTTATTATCTATACAAGTCGCGTACACTTAAGGAAATATTACAAAAAAAACTTACTTATTTGTTTCAATGAGAAACTCGATCAAAATCAAAACAAGTCAGTATTCAACGTAAGAAGATTCAAAACAGACCAAAACAAAGACGTATCGAAATGAGACATAAAAATGAAAAATAAAACAAACTTAATTATTAAAAAAGGTTTTATAAAATATGACTTAACGGCCTTTTCGTTTTTGGTATTTTATCATACGAAAAGGAGTGGAAATCATTGCCGGAGTCTGTCTGATACTTAAAACCTGGGTTTCTTCAAATCCGTGTGATATTATTTTTTTTTTTTTTTTTTTTTTTTTCATGAATCTTACCGTCGGCCTCCCGTGTCTCCCCCTCCCCTCTACCCACCCCACCTCCCCGCGCTCCTTCCCCCCCCCCCGCCTCATGCAACTCCCGTGTGAATATGGTATGTATGGTATGGTGATGACCTGTCATGTATGTGGTCATACCTTCTAGGTCAACGTGCTCCATCCTTGACTACATCTTCGCTCCACATAGAGCGACATCATGGCCAAACGCGAACATATATTAGTACAATTTTTTTTAATCTTCATTTTATTGTAAAAAGTTTCAAGTTTTTATATATTCTTATTATTTATATTTTAAACACAAATTTGTCCTCGACTACATAATGTAAGAAACACCATTAAATAACAAATAAGCTGTTACAAAAGTCATACAAAACCATGTAGTTTGTTTAATTTCTAAAGTCGATGATTCCTTTTTTCTAACAAAATTGAACCCTGTCAAACATTTGCTAAAAATTGGTATCAATATTTTTTTTCTTACAAAATAGACTTTGTTGACAGTAAAACAAAACCCAGCCAAATAGGAACCGACTTCAAAAGTGACTAATTTACCCTGTCTAATAATAAACTGTAAATATAATTTTGTTAATTTAAAATTCTAACAGCAGCTTCCGACGAATAGACTGGTAAACAAGTGCCTTTTGGACCAACTTTTTTCAGCAGTCTCCGAAAATTATAAATGAGGTGTCCTTCCATTCGGAATGGCATCTAGATGATTTTTGAAAAAAATGAAGTTGAGCTTGCAAAAATTGTAAAAATTATTAACAATTAACTAAAAAAAGGGGGGTTTAGTTTTTTGCAAATATCTCAAAAAGTAATAAAGATTTTTCAATTTTGAAAAAAGATTCGAAAAGAAGAGGAAATTTCCTAAAAAAAAGTCTTGATTCCCGAAACTGTAAGATCAATATTTATAATTTCCCAGAGGGATGAAAATACGGCCGAAAACGGGTACTCTGGCTTACGCAAGCCACACCCACATCGGCCCTTTAATGAATAAATATTATTTAAACATACTAAATATGAAAACAAAAATTGAAAAAATTCAGGAACTAACTGAATAGATGAATGGACAATAACCTGCTTGAAAATTTTTTATAACAATTTTTAATTTAGTTATTCAATAGTTAAATAATATTTTTTTTGCTTGAACATGAACATTGCAAGTGTGATAATTGTTAAACTTAAATTGAAGATTTTTTCCTTTCTTGAAGCAATTATTGAAAGGCTTTGGAAAAAATAAAAAATAGAAAATGTTTATTATATGAATAATAAACATTTTCTAATTTTATATTTTATTTATTTACGAAAATTATTAATAAAAAAATGTTTTTTTATTAATAATTTTCATTGTTAAAAAATATTTGTACCTGTGCTATACGTGTTTGTGTAGTTCAAATAAACTCTACAATAATTCCAACGGCATTTTAATTCGAGTCTCGCAAACGTAACTGTCGTATCCGAACGATAAATTTAATGTCTTGTACATTTAATTCGCAGTTTACCAAAGACAAAATGATCTATCCTCTCCCTTCTCTCTGCCTAGCTTGGTAACGTGTGTGTTAACAAGGTTAGTATAAAATATAGAAGATTTATTTAATACACAATAGCAACAATGCTCCAAAAATCTCTATTAACAAAAGGACAAATAGAAATAAATCTTAGTAATTTATTAAAATAATTATATTAATAATTGAAAACATTTATCCTTCTTATTACTGCTAAATATAACTTCATCGAATAATATTAATAGTAAATTATTATTATTGTTATTTTACCAGAATTAAGTCAGTTGACCTGTTGCAGATGGTTATTCCCAAATAACCTTCCAATCACCCAAAAATCCCTTACTAGTATGTGTCAAGTATACCTGGTATTGAAAAGTAAAGAATAGAGGTTATTTCAGTTATAGAGGTGCGATTATTAAATAAAATAACGTGTTATGTAAACATTATAAATGAGTTTTAATTACAAAAATAACAAAGAATTAATAAACAGACATCATCGCGTATCTTCTCACGTTTCACGATTGTAGCTTTCGTTTTGACATTTTTCGAATAAACATCCGTATGATAGTAAGGCGAAACTACAACTGGAGGTCATTGATGTCATTGATTAATGTACTAAATTTTTGCGGTCCATAGTCAGTATTCATAATCGAACCTGCAAAAGATATAAAAAATATTTACAAAACATTATACTTGCATAGAAATAATCATACAGTTGGATACCTACAGAACCTGCGTCATTTTCTGCTATTGAAAAAGTGTCTAAAAACCAAATAGTGTTACTTCAATGGGTTCGCTAATTAATAAACTCCTAGAAATATCTTAGTCGTAATTTATAGTTATTAATGAATAGTATAATTAACCCGCAGGTATTTCTGTCATATAAGAATTCTAGTTAATTTTAATTCTATTACTAACTGAATAATGGTCATTTATGTCGTTGAAATTTACATTTATTCTTTATATATAAGTTAATTAAATTTGAAAATACGAGGCCGTATTTTTACCAAATACAGCCAGACATGTCGGTTCGGCGGCAGAAACAGCCTAAGAAATACTTTGTCATGGCCTCGTGATTTTTGTTAGTGAAGCCTTCTGGTAGGATTTGCCTTCTGTTTCTCGAAACAGTACTTTTGCTATTGTGCCCCTGACGACGTGTATGCAAAGGAAGGAATTTCACGAGGATCGGTTGATGAATTAAAGCGTAACAAAATAAACTCAAATTCGCCTTTCTAATATTATTTAGGATTTGGATATTCCTTATGATTGTATTTAAAAATCCCAAAGTATGATCACATCTATAGTAAAAGTGGACCACTGCCATTTTTGAAATATGTTTAGTTGTCAGAAATAAATTTAAAGTTTTACTACGGCAAAAACTGCTATCTACATAATAATTTCTGCTTTATAGAGCATTGATTTCCCACTGTTGAGACTACTTTAGGATAATGTTCCATCAGTGCCGTAATAGCCTTTTATGCGCCCTTTGCGAGCTTCTATTATTGCACCCTTGTTTTTTTTTTAGATATTCTAGGTACCCTAATTAGAGCAATGCTACGTATAGGCGTACTTTGTCTCATTTAGGGTGATAAAATAACGCACAAGGACCTTGGTTTTGGTGGACCAATTATCTAAAATTTCGCAACAAAAATGTATTTTTTTAAAGAACTAAAACACAAATGCACAGTGCGTTATATAGTTATTACAGTATACAGTTATTTTGATTTGATTTTTGCGCAGCCAAAAACATGAGCGCTATATTTTGTCTAATTTAACAGATGTGTTTGATGACACTGGCATGTAGGTACGTGTGTGTTGGAATCGAGCACTAGGGGCCCGGGGCTTATCAGGAGCAAGCTGAAAAAATAATAGTCCTGCCTGGTCTGGCCATTCTTGTGCCCCCAGAGTCCACGCCCTGTGCCTGGGTGGCACCGCCCTATTTATGGCACTGTGTTTTCATATATTCATAAATAGTATATGGATAACTTTGCTGCTCAAATATCCTCACGTTTTCCTCTCCAATCTAATTATAACAATTTGCACATGCGGCCAAAAATAACACCTAAACGTGCTTTGCTCTCTGGCCAACGCCTCAGTTAAACATGGATACTCTATGACTTATATCTGAAAGTATTTTCTAGACAATTCTAGAACAAATCTCCAAATCTAAACCATAATATATATCACATCAAAATCCAAATCTATATCTACATGGCACCTGTGGGATTTGGGTTGAACACAGAGTCGCAATTTAGAAAGCGGTATTGAATTGAAATGCTTTTGGCAATGACAGAAGGAGGAATAACATATAATGAAGAGGGATAAAAGTCACGTGACAAAAAGACTGTTAATCTACAAGATGGTTGTAAAGGTATTAATATAGTAGAGCAAAAAAGACGGATAGATTGTGTGAAGGATGATATGATGATTTGTGGTGTGACAGAAGATGTATGTCAGAATAGAGGAATGTGGAAGGAAAAGACATATTGTGCCGACCCAAGTAATTGGGATATGGTGAAAAAAAGGAGAGAGAATAATGAATAGAATATTTACAAATACTTTCCTAAAGACCATTGATACCTAATCTGAAAACGCAAGTATTAACAACAGCAGTACTTTTCTTAAATACCTACCTATCGTTCGAACCAAAATTAAGCAACTCTATTCTCTTTATCTGGAAACAAACACACCTATTGCATATCCCCAAGCTACTCAATTTAAGTTTGTGTTATGGGAAATTTACAACAGACCACTCTGTGGCCGACCCCACTAAACAGAACCGTAGACATGAATGAAATTCGAACCCAGAGCCTCTGTGTTCTAATGACCTAGATCGGCCCACCCAACCACAGAGACCGCCTGAAGGGGGACCAATAACTCCGCAGCACTTTTACATATTACGCAGTCTTATTTGTCACGAACAATAAAATGAAAATTAGTCAATTCATTCAATCGCCTCCTACAAATGACTTATTAAAAGTCACGTGTGCTACGGCTACCGATGCAATTTTAGATGCTGCTAAAGAAGAAGCAGCTTAAAAACTCCCCAACGAAATATTTCATTACACAATATCTAAAATAAAAATTTATTATTAAAATGTAAGTAATCGTACAAAACTTAAAAATAAACTAAATTACAAATAGATTAATTAATATAAAGAATGTAGCAAATCGCTGCCAGAGGGAAGCGTGTCCAGAAGGCTGGCTGCATTGCCACGCTGTATATGGCAATGCTGATTCGTTGCGCGAAATACGAACCCGCCTTCTGATCATGGGTGGTATCAAAGAGTTTCTTACAAATTTCTTTGAAGAAACCTTTGTACGATTACTTACATTTTAATAATAAATATAAAATTTATAGCCCGATTGCAGTGCCACCAACTGTGAATTTAAACCATTGTCTAATCCACTTGAACACAAATAAAATATTCCAAAATGTTTGGAGGAGTTCCAGTGACAAACAAAACAGTAGATACTTTACTGCTATTTTGTAATAATGCTTGGTTTGAGAAAATAATTTGGTTTGTATGATTTCTGAGAGTCTGGTAGTAATCAGATTAAACAGATGTAGACACTTATATGTTACTAGCTGTCCCGGCAGACGTCGTCCTGCCCGGTAAAAAATAGGGGTTGGTCGTAGAGGGTTGAAAATTTAGGGTTGTATGTATTTTTAATGCTGTATCATGAAAAAATAGAAATTAAAAATTTTAACAAAAAAAAAATTTAGGGGTGGACTACCCCTAACATTTAGGGGGATGAAAAATAGATATTGGCCGATTCTCATAGATACCGGATAAGAACAAAAAATTTCATCAAAATCGGCCAAGCCGTTTCGGAGGAGTATGGCAACGAAAACTGTGACACGAGAATTTTATATATTAGATTTTATCCCTAACATTGCTTCAAACATAAATACGAATTTAACACTGCTGGATAATGTATCCATCGAAATTGATACAATAGATACTATAGTTGCAATGTATATACTAACGTCAAATAAAATTAGGCAAATTACTTACGTATTTCTTTTTACACATTTATATAAACCAATCCATGTTCGTTGCTCATCATAGCCAGCGGGACATTTCCTGCTATCACTTTCGTAAATCATTCGTTTTGTTCTATTCATAATATTGTTGGATGGTGCCTCATCATGAGATTTCAATTCTGTCACAGGATGGCCAAAGGAGCCAGTGACTAAAGATAATATTAAAACGACGACAATTAGTTGGTTCATGTTGCGAAGTTTACAGCCGACTGTATTGATGCATCGATTTGTACTTAATTTATACATTTCATGCTCTTGTTTCCTTATTAAAATAATGACGTAAAGAGTGAATTGGTACTTATCGGTATGCATGAGATTTTACAGTTTTACGCTATTCGGGTTGGCAATATGACTTTGCAAAAGCGGTTGATGGGTTATTAGAAAATAATTTTAATCGAGACGAACGATGGGAAAAATACAAGGACAATACAAGGAGATCGGGATCCGAACAATAACAAGAAACAATTAAATCGTTTGCGCAGCGCGCGCGCAATAGACTAATAGTTAAGTTAGTTAAGTTTCCTGAACTATGACAATCTGGACTATGTAAATAAGTGATATGTGAATGTGAATCCACTGTTATAACAAGGCATCAGCACACACTACTCCAGCCCTCTTAATAATCAGATCAGTTCCGCCATAATGCATATACACCACATCAGCTCAAAATATCACCTGGCCTCGGCCAGAACATTTGGTCCTTCGAGCCGGATATTCCAACTAGCGGCCTATGGATAATAGTCTGCACTCGCCACAATCTTTTTTTACATTGAATACATCCCATTATCAATTTGCCCCTTTAGACCCGTTAAATTTAAATTATTACTTTATATAAAGACAAATGCATTACAGCTGCTATATATCAGCTATAGTTATATCTCATATATAAATCAAAATACCCAAAGCAAATTACGTTGCATTAAATTTGACCTTGACCGCGTCGTTTTAAAAACGAAAGGTAGATACGCATTTCTACACAAACGTATTCTGTACTCTATTCCGCACCCCTATTTAGATTTATATTAGATTTTGGTGGTTCCACCCGGATCTACGCGTGCTTATACCGGTCCCATGGCAGGGAATGCGCAAGGACTGAAACAGCTCGCTTTTTTGAACACCTTCATGAGGTGACCGACAGAGTTTTTGGGCAGTATCCTTCAGCAGAGGTAGTCATACTCGGGGACTTTAATGCACATCACGCTGAGTGGTTGGGTTCCCCGAGAACTGATCTGCCAGGAACTACTGCGTACAATTTTGCTCTCGCCCATGGATTCACTCAGGTGATCACGGGGTTTACCCGAATACCGGATAGAGTGGATCATGAGCCTTCTTTGCTGGATCTTCTGCTGACCACACACCCGGAGAATTACCAGATCTCGATCAGTGCTCCACTGGGAACTTCTGATCATTGTCTGGTATCTTCAGTGGTGCCCCTTCCTATTCCCGATTGGACTCGTCCCCCTGGACGACGGAAGGTGTGGCGATATAGGTCAGCAGATTGGGATGGACTGCGTGAATTCTATGCATGCTACCCATGGAGGCAGCTATGTTTCTCGTCAGAAGATCCTGACGCATGCGCAAACTCGATCGCCGATGTGGTACTGCAGGGCATGGACTGTTTCATTCCAAACTCAACGGTACCCATCGGTGGTACGAGCAAACCATGGTTCGATAAGTCTTGCGCTGAGGCTGTAAAGCTAAAGCAACAGGCTTATCGAGCCTGGACTGCAGCGCGAGCTCGTCAGGATCTAAGTTCCTCTGACCTGAAAAAGAGATACAATGCCGCCTCCAGGTCCCTCAAAAAGCAGCTAGCGAGAGCAAAATTCGACCACATCGGCAGAATTGGTGAGCGCCTCTCTAGTTACCCTTCTGGGACTAGAGCTTTTTGGGCCCTCACCAAAGCTGTCGAGGGAAACTTCTGTCAGGCGTCTCTTCCAGCTCTGCGCACAGTGGACGACCGTCTGGCACATGCCGCTAAAGATAAAGCCGATCTTCTAGGTGAAATCTTTGCGGCCAATTCGACTCTTGACGACGGGGGAGAAACTCCATCTACTATCCCAGAGTGTGAGTCTAGAATGCCGGAGGTGCGCTTTACTCAAAAAGCAGTCCGCTGTGCTCTCCGCTCTCTCGACGTCAAGAAGTCTTCTGGCCCTGATGGTATTCCTGCCATTGTGCTGCAGACGTGTTCAGCTGAGCTGTCCCCAGTCCTTGCCCGACTTTTTACTCTCTCTTACCGCAAGGGTTGTGTCCCCGCTTCGTGGAAGATTGCCCATGTGCACCCTGTCCCCAAAAAAGGGGACCGTACAGACCCGTCGAATTATAGGCCTATAGCAATAACCTCTTTGCTCTCAAAGGTGATGGAGCGTATTATCAACGCGCAGCTTCTGGGTTACCTCGAAGACTCCCAGCTGCTAAATGATCGACAATACGGCTTCCGCCACGGTCGCTCAGCTGGGGATCTCCTGGCTTACCTAACCTACCGTTGGGCTGAAGCCATTGAGAGCAAAGGGGAAGCACTGGCAGTTAGCCTAGATATTGCTAAGGCCTTCGACCGGGTCTGGCACAGGGCTCTTCTTTCGAAGCTGCCATCGTATGGGATACCTGAGGGACTTTGCACCTGGCTATCCAGCTTCCTTGACGGGTGCAGCATTCAAGTCGTAGTCGACGATTGCTACTCCAGTGTCAAGCCCATCAACGCTGGTGTGCCCCAGGGTTGTGTGCTATCGCCAACGTTGTTCGTCTTGCATATCAATGATATGTTGTCTATTCACAACATTCATTGCTATGCGGATGACAGCACTGGCGATGCGCAGTACTCTGGTCGTGCAAACGTCTCTCGATCATTTGTGGAGGAAAGTCGGGTTAGACTTGTGTCTGAAGTAGAGCATTCCTTAGGGAGAGTCTCAGAATGGGGGAGACAAAACCTTGTCCATTTCAACCCCAAGAAGACACAAGTCTGCGTATTCTCTGCCAAAAAAACTCCATTCGAGCAAGCGTTTCAAAGAACTCCCCTTACCACTCCAGAGTATTGGGATCCTTGGTGTTGACATCGCGAACGATGTACAGTTCAGGGGCCATCTTGAAGGCAAGGCAAAACTTGCCTCCAAGAAGTTGGGAGTGCTAAACCAGTCCAAGCAGTACTTCACACCGCGGCAACGTCTTGTGCTTTATAAAGCCCAGGTGAGGCCGCATATGGAGTACTGCTCACACCGTTCGCGTTGTTGATGATCCCATACTAACAGACGGTCTAGATACGCTTGGCCTTAGGAGAGATTTTGCTTCTCTGCGTATTCTACCGACGGTATAATGGGGAGTGTTCCGAAGATCTTCCATCGGTTGGAAATTCACCCCCACTTCCTTGAGCCGCTTCGCTCATGTACGCAACGGTTCTGTAGAACGTTTCTCTTGCGTACCGTGGGGATTTGGAATGAGCTCCCAGCCAAGGTTTTCCCACAGCGCTACGATATGGAGTTTTTCAAAAAGGGTGTCATAAAATTTCTTCGAGGCCGGCAGCGCGTTGGTGACATCTCTGATGTTGCAAACGTCCATAGGCGACGGTAACCGCTTTCCATCAGGTGGGCCGTCAGCTTGTTTGCTGTACTCCAGCTATAAAAAAAAAAAAACTCGAATACTTGCACTAAACGTGATATCGGATCGATATAATATTCATTTATTTAATTTTCACTCGGTGTGGTTAGCTTGCCGTGCAATCTTATAGATAAATATAGCTCTGTGTTTATTAAGATTCAGCGCATACGACATTTCGATATATATGCATTTTAATCCGCTCCGATTGTGGCACTAATTATGTAAGCGCAAGAAACCAACTCATAGAAATACAGAATTTCCTAAAGGCCAATAATGATAAGGTTTCGCACCAGCTAGCCACACAGCAGATCACATAGTTGCTTAATCCGACCGCAGCGCCCTCCTTCGGCGGTCTGCACAAAGCAGCCGTCAAATCAGATAAACATTTGCTATATCGCGTACCCGGTGAACAGCACCTCACCTGCTTGTGTCGAGGCAGTTCTCAACTCAAGACCACTCTGCCCTCTATCCACACCCTGCAGATTTGAAGTCCTCACCGCAGGCCACTTTCTCATCGGTCGCCCACTCACTGCCCTACCCGAACGTTCTCATGAGTTTCTCTCCTCCATCCGCCCTACGATGTTTTCGCCTGGTGCAAGCATTGGCCCACCGACCCTTCAATCCGACCCAAGGTTGGTGAGCTGGTGCTCATAAAGGAGGAGAATCTACCACGACTCAATTGGAAGATCGCAAGAATTATGAAAACCATACCCGGGAAGGACGGCATCATCCGAGTCGTGGAGCTCAGCACTAAGGACGGCAATTTGACCGGGCCAGTCAACAAAATTGCTCGTCTCCCCATAGACGATATCAGCCCTTGATCTGCACTATAGGGGGCACTGGGACAGCCACCCTTTTCCTCGGCCCCCAGTATGTTCGCGCCAGTTGCCGCGACGTGTGTTTTTATGTGTGTGTGTCCACGGCAAGCATCCCCGCGCCCCCGCATATCTCAAAGACAGTGCGGGTCGGCACATCACCGGCGCCGCGCGCGCAATAGACTAATAGTTAAGTTTCCTGAACTATGACAATCTGGACTATGTAAATAAGTGATATGTGAATGTGAATCCACTGTTATAACAAGGCATCAGCACACACTACTCCAGCTCTCTTAATAATCAGCTCAGTTCCGCCATAATGCATATACACACCAACTCAAAATATCACCAACCCTATTAATTACTACAAGTTGTAAGAAGAGGATTCACCGCATCTCATCATCACCACGTCACCTCAACACCATATCAGCACTTCGCTTCAGCCCTTTATTCCAAGTAAGTTCCATCATTTTCCTGGTACCCTTACAATGCTTCCACCTGGCCACGGCCAGACCACTTACTGTTCCATAATATTAGCATAATCAATTTTTCTGCGTATTTTATAACTTCCAATTTTAGTTTATTTAAAAACAAATGCATCGCCACACAATTCTGCACTTATGCGGACAGTCAGTGCCACTTTCTACACCGTACGCGCTGCATCGACCTTTCAGTTTTTTCGTTAATTTCAAGTGGTTTTCAAATATTCAGCTAATTGCTAATCATTAGCCAATCAAGAATTCGTGCCCGTGAATGTGAATTATAATCCACGATCGAAGGGTTCCCGCAGCACAGCAAGCAAGATAAGTGATTGTGCATTTGACGTTTTCCAAATTCCGCATTCTAAACCGTGCCATACGTTATTATATTAAATACATAGCCTAATCGGTGGTCTCATTGCTCAAAGCGATTGTTCCAGACATTCCAACATTTGGAATCACACGATAAAATTAAAAAAGTGACTTGTTTGCCATTTTTTAATAAAATCTACCTTCAAAAGCTCCTGAAATCATTATTAGTATATTGATGCGACACATCATGGTTCCGCCCATTTCTGCTGTTTTCTTATTCAAGACATTATATAAGTCTTCAAAGCTTACCGCATCGACATCGTGTTGCCATTCTATCGGTATCTTATAGGATTCAATACGGAGATTATAAGGTTGAACTGTTCAACCTATGATCTGTGGTTCAACCTGATTCTCTTATACCATTCCATCTTCGGATGACCACGCACTGTGGTGTAAGCCTTCGTTTCACAGTGGAAACACTACTAGTGCGAATGAACCGATTTACCTCCAAGTTCCTTCTGCGTACAACAGATCTATGGCATGCGCTACAAGAATCCGTGTTTTCCGAAACCATTTTCCATGTTCGACCGCTTCATCTTTTATTATTAAACTCACATTCGTAGCCAAACATGAACCTATTTATCATAAAATACGTACTTCAGAACAAATCAATACAAAATTTACAAACAATTTATTTTTTCCAATTTCAAAATTTCGATGGGTCATGTTGAGTCAAAAATACAGGGGATGACTATTAATTAAATGAACAAAACATAAAAGGAACTCTCAGATTTACACATATATTATCGGCGATTATTAGTATCTTCTACTGTTCCTGTAATTTTTGTATTATTTTTCCATATTGAATAAAACAGTCCTTTTAACTCTTAAGACCTAATCTGTTTAAACTGATTATATTTTTAATCTTAAATTCAACTTATCTTCTGGACACGCCACCTTCTTTTAGTGATTTGGCGTATAGCCTATAAGCAGATTAAACATCTGTTTGTAGTTTAGTTTGTCATTATTATTTTTTGGAAGGAACAGGATGGTGGTCTATCTCGTGTAAAGTTATCGACGTTGCTTATCTTTAATAGCAACACCAGAGATGATGTATGTATGATGTGTGTATTGTTAATACTAAGCCACGCTGAGAAGTTCCATCAAATCCATATAATACGCGAAAGAAACATTTTAGGTCGGTTTTAGGTTTGTTTAGTTGAATAGACAAAGAAATGAGTTCGAGTATTCCCCTGATAGCGGTTAGTAGCATATGCGGTTTCTAAATCTAATTACGCAACTATAGTATAATTATTTTCTCCGTGCAGTTTGGGTCATAAATAATCGGAGCGGTGAAGCGAGTATTTCGCTCTCTCTTCCACTCTCGGGCCTTATGGCAGACATAGTGATACGCATTATTGTTGTCGATAAGCGTTATTGATAGTGTATTTATTTTGTCATTTTGGGTTAGTGATATAAATGAAAGAAAAAAATAGATAAATCAATGTATTAATAAATAGAATAACAATGATTTAAATAAATTAATTAGGTATCTATGTATTAAACTATAAGTACAAAAGTTTAGAATGTAACAAGTTATAATAAAATAAATATAAATACTTATATCTAAGTTTAAAATTAACACCAAAAAAGATAATAATGATTTTTATAAAAATGATAATCTTTCTTTGATAAGAATGAGTTTTTATCGATAATGGCGTTGCGCCCGCGCAACATGCTCACCACCCTAGCCGGGCTGAGGCCCAGTTTGATTTATGACCCCAAACTGCACGGAGAAAATAATTCTACTATGGCACTTTGGTTGATTGTTAATTTATTATTATTTTATTGTTAACTATTAGTTTCTACTTCAGAGTCTTTATCAGCTTCTCAACTTTTACTATCTTTTATTGTGAGAGTTTGAAGCCTTCGGTTTTAAGTAGAATCCAACGAAGATGTTATGCTTAAATATTTGTCTCAATTTTCTGTAACAGTAAAATCTGCCGGATTAGTCCGCTAAGTTATGGACATGGACGCTGCTGCGCATTTAGGAGTTCCTAACACCATGTTTCGTTGTGCATTTTTGTCACACGAATCACCTGCTTATGTATATGTCTTGTCGTTAGTATGTAACTAATTATTTTTCTTTTATTGTCCGCTGATTGCTACAGCTTCTCTAATTTTACGACAAGCAATTATATAATGTTCTTCGTTACTTATAAAGATTCTGATATATATAAATATGAAGTAAAAGAAGTTTTAGCTAAACGTATCATTGCTTGCATTGCAACGGACTTTGTTACTGCTTCTTTTCTTTAAACGGCGATAATAGATTGCAAAGCAGTAGAACAAGAAGTAGTAGTAGGAAGTAATACATAGAATAGGAAGTAAACGAAATTATTAACTCATATGTATATGTAAGCACAGTACCTTCAAAAATGCTCTCCAGTGGAACTTAGTTGGTATAACCATTTTTGAATTTGAATATGATGTTCCAACTCAAAAGGACGACGAAGGATGTCTAATGACTAATTTGTAGATTTGTTATATTAGCTACAATATTAACAATCTACGCTTAATTTTGGTTGGAATAGTTAAATTTGGATTAAATCACAGAACTGTACCAAACTTGGTATGCCAAACAGTCATATGTTTCAAATACGTCATAAGTTACATATTAATTATCGTTTAAGGAAAGATGACACAACACCGAGGGGGTCAAAGATATCGTCACATATGACGCTTATTAGACATAGATGATACGTAAAACAGCGTCTTTAGTTACATGAATTATACAATAAGCACTAATATGAGTCAACAATGAGAAGAGCCAATGACAGCGTAATATATGACGTTCATAATAATAGTGACAAGTGCATTAAATTTATGAGTCAATCTATATTGGAATCAAAGTGTGGAATGTTCTACTTGACACTTCGATTTTTGTTGTTCAAGAGTCTCCTTGAACAGTTCAGGAGTTTTCTCAAGCAAGGCAGGAGTCTCTTAGAGCAGTTGACGAGTCTCCTTGAACAGTTCAGGGGTCTAATTGAATAAATTATGATACTTTTAGGCGTCTCATTAATTAATTACAGATTATTATTTTTGTAAAATTAAAAGAAGTCTAATATTTAGACTATTTTATTGCGTTGTAATTAAAAAGGTAAAATAAAAAGTTTTTAGTTAAAATTCCAAAAATAGAGAAGTACTTCCACACGCAAGTAACGGCTAGAATTTGTTAGTGAATAGCAACTGCGGTACTTTTTACGCTATATTCATCTATCCCACAGAATCTATCCGAAAAGTATCCTAAGTGGCTGCGCTGAGGAACACCTCTTTATAAATTCTTCTCCCCATCCGTCATAAATAAAATAATAAACTTATAATGAAGAATGCACAATGCAGACAAACAATTAACTTAATATCAGTGGTGTCACAAAAATATCGTAAAATGATTGTGGGATTACAAGTTTGAAGTAATTAGAAAAGCGTTATAATAATTTAATTTAAATAATTCTCATAGCAATCCCTAGTGAGCGTGTGAATCCCCGGAGGACGATTGCAGTGACGGTGGATTGGTGACGAGGTAAGTCACTCCTCCCTTGCTTCTTCTTTCACGTCCCTTTGCCTTCTCCCGGACATCGCGCGCCTGCATTAAGTGTTATATTGATGACCCGGGATATAAGCAAGTGTTCAAAGGCGTCAAAGCCAGGGAGTTTCAAATAAAACATCCGGGAGAACGCAGACAATTTATTGCGAATAACGTAACCAGTATAATGATGTCCACATCAGCGAACCATACCGCGATGTAATTCGACGGTGGCGCCATCTCGTTTTGTAAAAAATGAAACTGACACTTGTGGTGTCGTTGATACATGAATGCCCTAGATTTAAAGTAAAAAATGTAGATAAGAACTGGACACTAAGTATGTCAAATTTCATTTAAATCCGTTTAGTAGTTAAGAAAACTACGTTTTAACGGTTTTGAGCGCAGTGATTTATTTAATTCTTATTAATCCGAGGTTTTGACCACTTTTCAGTAGCCGTGATCACGGAAGACCAATGTATCAAGTGTCAATGAGTATTGTAAAAGTTTTATTTAGCCTACCGCCAACTTGTTGTTTTTAATTATTTAGTTTTAATTTTGTTTATGGTTATTATTTACTCTATGGGAGCCTAATCTAATTTACCGCCGCTTCACAACATGTTGTGGCTTGAAGAGAAGAAGCGGCGCAAGTAACTCTTCAGCAAGCTCTAATAATTTTATATAATATTAAAATGGGTGGGAGATACAATGAAATTAAATTATCAATTTAATTTCATTGTATCTCATTGTATTTCATTAATTTAATTTATTTTGTACACCTGATATATAAATACCCCATAATCACGCAACAATTACAATTTTCTTCGCTTGAACACAACATTAACATGCACATTATACCATTAAACAGTAATTGTTTAAGAACAACCATATCTAATTATTTAATCATCGCAACAATATCCAGGTTGAATTTTTCAAGAGGGCTTCCAGGGCCAAATCTAAAATTACACCAAACAACGAAAAAGACTCAAAGAATTATATATTATGGTATGGTTTCAGTGATAAGGCCAGGCTTCCCCCAAAGCAGAGAGGAAAGGAGACGAGAGAGATGTCCTGCGAATCTGGTAGGTTATCTCCACTGCAGCGGAGAGGAGAAGTGTAGCGGAGAGGAGTAGTGTTACGGAGCGGAGATGTGAGGTTTGTGTAGACTTGCACACGCCTTCGGGTGTGAAAAATAAGACATCTCTCGTCTCGTCTCCTCTCTGCTTTGGTGGAAACCTGGCCTTAGCTGGAACTCCAGTCAGATAAAAAAAATGACTTTTTGATACAAGTGTCGTATATACTCTCACATGCATTTAGTAAAAAGCTGTTATTTTAACATTTAATAGACACTAGCTGTATTTATCTGTATATAGTTGGACATTGGTTAACGACGTTCCAGTGATTCAGCCTTTTCGGGCATTCCGCCTAACAAGCCCTATTAATAATAAACCCATGAATTACTCATCAATACTAAATACAAAGTTCTAAGTTTATTTATTGTTTATATTACGCCATTAAAATATCTTAGGATAATCTGTGTACAAAGTGCAACAATTATCACGTGTTTCCAGCTAATAGTTCAAATATTGCCCTGTGACTCTATATTGACGTATTTATACGCAATATAGCCTCTAGAATCCCGTAATAGCATAAATGTTTTAATAACAAGTCATGCAAAATCCTTTTTGGAATGAAGTTCCTTATCGCGCGTTGCGTTGGGGTTAGACGGAAAAAATTAAGACCAAAAGTTGTAACGACACTTTTTGCTATAGTTGTAAGCTGTGCGACGTGCGCGTGTTTCTCTGTATATCTCTCTCTCTCTCTTAAAAATATTATTATAACTTTAAAAAAAATACAATTCCTTCACTAATTAATCGAAAGGAACTTCGTCCCATCCGGGTGTCCCTTGACAGCTCTCAAGTTTTTTTATAAGTTAGGCGGTCGGCCAACCTGATGGAAAGCGGTTACTGACACCGATGTTTGCAACATATGTCAAAAGCCCGATATTGTAGCGCTGAAGAAAACCACAACTGGAGTTCATTGCAAATGCCTATGGCGGGCCAGAGAAATGTTGCGTACATAAATGAAGCGAAACAAGGTGAACACTGAACATCCAGCTGATGGCAAACGGTACGGCAGAGTGGGTATGGGGGATGATATACTTACCCTTGCAACCCCTAAGATTTGGAGGTCTTGAAACATAACCACACCCAGTTTTCACTAATATTATTTATGGGTGGTGAAGGTCGCAACCAGTGACTAGAACAGAGATTTAGGTTAGGTTATCTCTAGACCAAAGCGAAACGACGGGTAACCATATACTATTAATTTTATATACACGACCAGTTGCGACACCTTGCGGGCTTGTACGAAGTATTTATATTGTTAGAGTTGTAGTACCCGAATTAAAATGCAGTTAGAATTAGTATAGAATTTATTTAAACTATACCAACACGTATAACACAGGTACAAATATAACAACCGCGCAAAGTCCATCACAAAATAGCTTACCGAATGTAGTACCGTATGTACTTACTTACGTGTACTTGCTTCGCTTGTACTTATCGCTCGACTGCCTCACCCCTCCATTGGGGCATTGGTATACTGTACAAATACAATATGTCTGCTCGACCGCGTGGACTGGATTTTCCAAGAATCACACCTGGCTAATGACTACCATAAAGATTATAATACACAATGGGCTGTTTTTCCAATCACAAATAACTAAATTTCAACACAAAATAAACAAAAGAAGACAGTCATAAATGAGTTTCGATGTTATCAGCTCAAACGCCGGCGGGTAATAAATGTGCTTTGTTAACAGATATGCAGTGGGCCAAATTGTAACAGTATTACCGTTTAGTAGACAACTAGCAATATGCTTTTAATGTGTCGATATATTAATGATAAAAAAAATTAAATACCTAATCGCCCTCATCTCCGTCAGCCATTCACAGTTAACTGTTTGACGTAGTCCTCCCCAAATCGGCGCCATTCATCTCTGTCCTCTGACTTCTTTTTAAAATAAATTGCTAACAAATCCATTTTCTTTAAATATGGGTTAAGTTTTACATTTATAATTTCGTCTCTATTGACCGCCATTTTAAAGATACATACATACATACATATTGTCACGCCTGTTTCCCATTGGGGTAGGCAGAGACGATGGATCTCCACTTGTTACGATCTTGACAAACACTTTTCGCATCATCAACTTTCATTAATCTTGTCATACATACACGCTTATTTAAACTACTTTTTATCTGACCTTTCTTCAAAATATCTTCAATTTGATTATGGTGAGTACGTCTTGGTCTACCGGCACCGACTCTTCCAGTCACATTGCTATCATATACTTGTTTTGTGATTCTGCTATCATTCATTCTCTCTACATGGCCAAACCACCTTAACATTCCCTTTTCAACTCTTGTCACTACATCTTCTTTCAATTCACAACGCTCCCTTATCACACTGTTTCTTATCATATCACTTACATTAACCTTACATATACTTCTCAAAGCTCTCATTTCAACTGCATTTATCCTACTTTCATGCTTCTTCTGCCACACCCAACTCTCACTGCCGTACATTAGCGTAGGTACTAATACCCCCTGTTGGACAGCCAGACGTGCCTTTACAGACACTTTCTGGCTGTTTATAAATTTTAAAGATATTCATTGTTATTCTTGTAGTATGTGAATATGTTCTGTTGTATTTAAATAAAACATATTTAAAGAACTCCATACCATAGAGGTTGTAGAAGGGGTAAGTATGACTCCCCCTACCATACTCCACCCCCACTACTTAAAATTAATGTAACGAATATATCATTCTATACATTTAGCAAATCACCTACTCCAGATAAACCCATGACATCATATCTTAACAACATGCGCAAATAAACAGTCGATATATATCCGGGAAGTGGGAATTGGGATTGGTTATACGCCTTGAAGATGACTCACGCAACCAAAAGGCTAGTCTACACTTCGGGTAATGCATTATAGCGTCCCCGTGCTAAAAGTCTAGTCCAGTCTTTCGGCATCGTTCCCTACTGACAACGGTCTGGCACTAGATTTTCTGGATTCGTTTATATATGTAGTTTTGAAGACCACGGGACATAAAAATGGTCCGGAATTTTGGAGGGCTTGCGCGGGGCCAACACGTAGAGGCCCCTTGACAAATTTAAGGTGAATGCGCCGTGACACTGACTGGCGTTAATCCCTATCTAATAGTGCACCCAAGGAGAAGACGCGGCCAGTGTAGGACTATTGTGGCAAATGAGAACAAAAAGTACCGGCCTATTGAACTGCTAGTGGTACTAGGGGTCTGGGAATATGGGGACTATGGCGTCTGCCCGTCGCAATGTTCGGGGAACATAGAAAAATGGGCAGACGGTGACTCGCTACTCCCTCCATGGACCCCAAAAAATGTCACAGAAGACCGGAGGGAGCAAATATATATGTAGTATATTGTTCGGGTTTAATTTTTTAGGTTTATTAATTAACAAAACATTTGAAACGTAATTACTTTCAAAGGTTCAAGTCCTGTGTACTTCATGTCAGTTTTTTTACTACTCGAACACTTTCAAGTTAACGCAATTTTGTTAGAGGAGTAGAAGAGGAGAAGAAAACGAAAAAGCAATAAAAAAGTCACTTATTAAACTATTAAACCTCTTTTAGCACTTAAGTTTTTTTTATTTATTTTACGTCACATTTCTATACAAATTGAAAGATAGATATGATCCCGTCTGATTCCGAATTTCGTATCTTGGACCTCTCTCTCTCTTATTTAGTTCTTTCTTTATTTGGGGTCGGGACAATATATGTTTTCCTTCCACACTCCTCTGCCTGTGGCTGCGAGACAAGTAAAATTTTAATAACATTTAAGAACATGGTCAGAAATACTATCTGCAATATGATGTTATTTAATTTTATACAATTATATTATATTACATATGACTACACATGACTACACGTTTATTATGTTTAAATAGTTGCATTTTATCACTATATCTTATATAATATGTATATAACTTACGTGTATATTCGTATGTATAGTATAGTTATACATTTAATATTGACATGTAAGTAATCGTACAATAATTATGTATATCACCATCGCCACTCCTAATCAGCTATATTCTTAGCACGAGTTGTATGGAAGAGATCGCATTTTAGCGATAAGACCGCCTTTGTACACAATTAGAATAATACTAATTCGTAAGTTTTCTGTAATGGTGTACATTAAAGTGTTATCTATCTATCTATTCTGACATACATCTTCCCTCTGCCACACAACAAATAATAATATCATCGACTTTTGTATATTCTACCTCTCTCTTTCTTATCTTACACCATATACCAATTATTGAGATCGGAACAATATGAATTTTCCTTTCACACTTCTCTGTTCTGACATACATCTTCTGTCACACCATAAATCAACATATAGGCTTTCGTATTTTGTACCTCTCTGTCTTTTCTTACACCATATACCAATTATTTGAGATCGGGACAATATGTTTATTCTTCAATCTCTATTTGACATACATCTTTTGTCACACCACAAATATCATATACGTTTTCATATTTCTTTGTTGTAATAACTGTTTTATACTTATATGGTCTATGTATATTTTAACCATAAAGCTAACTAACGTACAGATAGTATTTTATAAAAAGTTGACATTATAGAAAATCCGTAAATATTTTGTGTCTTTAAAATTCTGGTAAGACTAAATTCGAAGAACATTTTTGTACAATTAATATTTACTTTTATCCATTAGCTTTATGATAAATAATATTTACACAATGTGTTTATTATATGTTGTATGGTGAGACATTTTCAAAGTATGCTTAAGTGGGAAAATTAAGATACATAATTTTGGGATAATCTGTAAGAGACAGAAAGTTGTTCGACTTAATTGTCCTCTAGCCATTGTGTTGCGAAAAACTCAAAAGTGGTCACTTTTGCTTTTCCTTATATAATGTAAATCAAAGACGCCACGTCTGTCTGTATATCCCTAAGTCGTCCTAAGCTACGCAACGGATTTCTAATCAGTTTTCACCATCATTCACAGATTTTTTTAATTAATTTTCTTCAATTAATTGCTAGCTAGAAAAACCTAATAACCTTTTTGTGTAAGTAAAATAGAGCTACTAGGTTTTGAAGTAGGAAAACTCTAGTTAAAAAACCAAAAAGCCAAGTGCGTGTCGAACTGTAGTTAGAGGCGACGAGCGTTTACATGTTCGCCATAGTTCGAGTCTATGCTCAAGACAAAGGGTTGAATCACTTGATTTTTCTCAGGCATTTGACCCCTTCGATCTATCTATAATTTCGAATGACACTATAGGTTTGATGTAAAGGCAGACAATGATCTAATAGATGTTTTAGACGAAGTTGTTAATATGGAAGCTAAATAGTAAAAATGGTTTATGTCATTCGTCTGAGAACTCCTCGGTGAATAGAGAGTATCTCAAGGCTCTATATTGAGTCCAATGCTGTTTATTTTATACTCAACTGACATTGAAAATCGACGACGAATATTAATCGCAACCAGGCCCGATGTGATACCATAAAATGCAGCTGAGTTATATAAATTAATAAAAATAGCTTGATTATGTTTATTTTATATAGATAACATTTTCACGCTCATGGAAAGCACTTATGGCTGTAATTTTCAGACTTTTTCCCCATATAATATCCCCATACATACAAAATGTCTATGAAGATCTGTTGTTTACGTAAGGCGTGAAAACGTCACAAACAAAGAAAATTAGAGAAGTATTTATTGTTACATGTGTCGATATTCTTATTCTGCGTGAACAACATTGATCACGTGGGATTGTTTAAGAAGGCTGTCATACAGTTGCCTCAACACCTGCAGCGCATTGCATATGCCCATACAGAACGTTGCCTTTCCATAAGTTGCCTGCCAGCGTCTCTGCCTGTTTGCCTGATATCTATACCAATATTATAAAGATGTAAAGTTTGTGAGTTTTGATGTTTTGGGTAATCTCCGATACTATTGATCCAATTTTGAATTTTTTCCGTAGTAGAATGCTACATTATTCCTAAGTGACATGGGCTATATAAGTTTGTGATTTATAAATCAAAAAAATAAAAATGTTTAAGCCCAAAAGTATTAGAAGTGGGGCTCGGGAACGTCTGTTAAATATGTAACAGCAATAAGGCAAGATTTGCACACATCCGCGCACGAGGCACTGCGAGTGCTTTCTGCGTTTATGAATTGATTAAAGTTGCAGAGCTTAATTAATTAAACCTTGATATGCGTATGTGCGTGGGCGCATGTTTATTTTAATGACGCCCAGCGAAATAAGCACGGGTCAGCTAGTGAAGAATAAAAACATAATATTTTTCCTATATACGTAAACAGCTATTGTCAAATGTCAATAATGAAGTTTGCAGTTCCCCATTTCCGCTACGATAAAATAAAAAATATTTTAATTTAACATGAGGTATATATAGAATAAAGTTGTGACGCAATCTGTGGTTTTATAACATTCTGTGGGATTTTTCCTTTTTGAATCTCGATTAAACATGTAGAAATTTAAAACGATTTTAAAATAACCTATGTCATTTTAATATATAGGTAACTGAATTTTATTATAAAGAATACTAAAAATAAACCCATGAGCTCATTGCAATAAATTAAAACATCTTGAGTATATTTCAAAAATATGGCTAAACCCATTAATATAATTAAAATTTATTTTTTCCATTTTCGAAGGCAAACATACACAAAACTACAATAACTACAAAAAGGGAAAAATACCTAAAGAAAGTTATTGGCCCAAATAACTGTCACTTACCGGGAACGTTCCCAAAAGGCTGGCGGCGTTGCCACGTTGTGTAGCAACGCTTAATCAATGAGAAAAATAGACGCCAGTCTTCTGGTCGCGTGTAACGTCTACTAAGCGGTCGGCAACATCACGGTATTCCTTTCGAGTTCGATCAGTGGTTCCCAAATTATTTTGTATACCGCCCACTTTTACATTATTTTTTCGCGCCCCCATTTTTTCACCTACTTAAAAAATACTATAACTTCAAATTAAATTAATCAATTATTGTGAGCTACATTAGTGGAGATTAAACATTAATTCTAAACGAGACTTACTATAACCCGCAAGAATTAACTAGAGACCTAAGCGCAGTAGGTAGTACACAAAGGCGCTGAGGTCTCAGGAACTTTTTTGGGCTACACCTGCAAATGCCCTTTTTTTCTGGGACACTTACCGCCCCCTTTTAGGCTTGCAGCGCCCACAAGGGGGCGTTATCGCCCACTTTGGGAACCACTGGTTCAGAGTGTTTAAAATTAAATGTAATTTATAGTTATATATACTCATAAGTATAAAGTTGTAACTTATTACAAATAATAGGTAAGTATAAATAAAAATTAAAATTGCCTCTCTGCGACGGATTTCGTCACTGGTGATGACAAATCTCTATAAAATATTTAATAAAAAAAACTTATAAACTATTTAAGAACTTGTTGTCTATAAACACATTTCTGGCGTAGGTGGCATCTAGATTTTTTTTCGAATTTCTTTGTGGGTGGAAACCATGGACCTAGTGACTCAATCCAAGCTGAATTCATTTTACTTTTGATATGCATGTCGATCAAGTTGCACATTTTCAACATTTCACAATTGTAATACTTTATTATTTTTGTGCGACATGGTAGTGCCGTTCCGTGCGTCATCTAATGCATAGACTTTAAACCATCGTCTTGCATAATTGCAAGAAGATATATAATAATGTGGAGAATGATGGTGGAACCATCTATTTAGTTTTAGAACTTTTGGAAAAAACTAGAACAATCTAGACGGAAAAGACAAGGGCGAATATATTTAGAAAAGGATAGACGATGAACGAAAGACAGAGATAGATAGATGTTAGAAAGAGATAGATGTATAAACGAAAGTTCCCGAATGGAAGGTTCGGGAAGGAAGAGGCAGAGATAGATATATGGGTTCTAGAAAATTCTTCCGGGCATATAAACAGCGTAAGGCGCGCCTACCGGGCAGTTTTAAAGTTGAGTTTAGTCCAAGACGGTGAAGCGACAAGTGCGACATTAAAGAGTTGGAAAGAAGGTTAATAGAGGACAGAGACGAATTAAGTGGTGAATTTAGTGACAAGTTTGGTGAACGGATACGACAAGGGGGTGTGTAGCGTAGTTCGAGAGAGGAACCAGAGGCGAGCTACACGCGATAATATCGGAGGTGGTCTACGCAATATCGGTGACGGTATTGAGAGTGTGAGAACTTATCGTCGGGACTGCGCATCGTTGGTCGTGCGTATAGGGGCAACCTTGCAGAGAGATACTACATGTGGCTGTGTAATCAATAAAAGCTCTTAGTCAAAAACTGGTGTTTTCTTCCAATCCATACGTGCGTACCCCCGCTCGCACGTAACAATACGATAGAGACGATTAATGTCTGTTTGAAATGTTTTAATTACAAGAAAGTAATACGGCATTGATTTAGATATAAAAAGTCATATTCTACATTTGTTTTAATTTTAATTATAAACATGTAGGTTGTATTGCTTATATAGGCGTTTTACTTGTTGCTTTGGCCAAAGATCTAATATTTTTAAAATCATCATAAGAATTTCAACAAAATCATAACAATTGAATTAGCGATGACTTTGACTCCAACATTTAGAATACAGTTCATTTTCTAGACTGCTTTACTTTGTTTTGGCCACCTTGTCTGCTTAGTTACATTGGTGAGGTGGTTGTTAACATAATATGGATGATTTGAATGCACTGATGTATTTGGCGTTGTCCGTGTATCGATGTTTTTGGATAAGAAGTCTGATGCGAACTATTACACTACCTTGGTTGTATCGATATTAATGATCACTTTCGATGTTCTTATCTATTTGACCATCTTGGCCGCTCCTTTCTATAAGACGCTGACTGTACATCTCGTATTATATAACTTTTTTATAATATACTAGCTGTCCCGGCAGACGTTGGCCTGCCCTGAAGAAATAAAATTTAGAACCCGATTGCTGCGCCATCTACAGGGTCCATTGAGATGTAAGCTATCCTATCTTTTAAGTTGGATCAAACTGCACACGGTGTGCAAATTTGATTGGAATCGGTTCAGTAGTTTTGGAGTTTATTGGCAACATACATCGTGACACAAGATTTTTATATATAAGATAGTACAATTAGTTAAAATTTAGTACGATACTATCTATATATTAAAGTTCGCTTGCCAACCCTACTTATATTCAATTTTAACGGCTGGAATATTTCTCATATGCACAAGCCCCAAGAATCATTCCTGGAAATCGATCACAAGGCTAATAATAGCATAAAGAGCAGTGTTATTCTAACAACGCATGACGGCATCGTTTGGCACTGCGAACATTTTTGAAACCTGACCATCCCGAGGCTTTTTATATTTGCCGCGATTTTCAACCTTCGAAATGATCTAATTTTGATCGCAACTTGTTTGCTTGCTCAATCGATGGCATATTCACGAGTTCTGGAACTTTCCTCATTCGGAAACTGACTCATATCGAGACGGTAATATAATTCGTCCAAAAGACTGGTACAAATGGACTAAAAAATAGATAAATGGATTGTGTAAAGAATGACATGACGATTTGTGGCGTGACAGATGACATATGTCAGAATAGAGGGACATGGAAAGAAAAGACATGTTGTGCCGACAAAAAGTGAATGCACACCTGCCTACCATAAATCGCAGTTTATTACCGTCCTTCATTTGGACTTCTTTTGTTTACTTTGTGTTTCTAAAATCGTAATTAGAAAATCAGTGCATTGTGTATTGTCATCTTTTATGGCCGTCATAAGGCAGGTGTGTCGAACTGATTCTAGGAAATCCGATCTATGCGGCTAGCAGCCATGTTGTATCGGTGCAGTAATGGCCGAATGGAGAGATCGGAAGTCTGACGAGAACCACGATCAAAGCAAGACGTGTACATGCGATGAACGATATTAGTGGACTTTGCGCGTGTTATTGAATCGTGCAGTTTTTACTGGTTGTATCCAGTTATATTTGTGCCTGTGTTATACGTGTTTGTATGGTTCTAATAAATTACATAGTAATTCCAACAGCGTTTTAATTCGAGTCCTGTAGCTCGTAACAATATATTTCAGCCAGGTAGTAGAGTATGCCGCCATAACAACCTAGAGTTATGTTCCGGAATCACTGGCCAGGTCCTAATTTCCCTGTAGAGAGCAGCAGTACATTGGTAGCACATTTGGTATTACAAACCGCTTTCCATCAAATGGGCCGTCTGCCTGTCTGTTGAAGTCATGCAAGAAACAAAACGAAATGCTATACAATATTTAAATTATATTATTATCATGTAAAAGATAAGTAGATAAAACTTTATTGTACACCATTACAGGAAATACAGATGAACTTATAGCTTAAAATATTATAATAAATGTGCACAATGGGCGGTCTTATCGCTAAGAAGCGATCTCTGCCAGACAACCCGTGGTAGGAATAAAAACTTATTATATTTGTGAAAGGTACACAAATATTAAGAGGATATGCAGCTATTTACATATATTTTATAATTAATAGACATATATAAATACACCTATTGATATTACATACATAAATATGTACACATGCATACATATACGTAGAAATATTAAACATAACTATGTTGCAGGTAGTGCTGTTTTGTCATATTCTCAAATATTGTTAGTGATTTAGCTTGTCTAACAGAAACAGGTAGCTCATTCTAGAGTCGAATAGCCTGTCTACAGTAAAAGAAATTATCAAAAAAAGATGACTAATGTTATTTGTATATTATATTTGATTTTCTTCGTGCAATAACTTAATGGGGATTGTGCACAAAAAATTACTCTCTGATTTTATATTTTTATTACGTTAAATAGGGTATTTTAAGATACTGATTTGAATATTTTTGTATTTTAAGCGTTAGTTTTTTATAATTCGATTTTAAAATCATTTCACCGATGACGTCATAAGGGACAAGTTTACATTGATTTCTTTGCCTAGAAAACAAAAATAATAAAACTCACTAATCATAGTAATCTGTGCTACTACTATTTAAATGTCACTGTCATTACTCATTACGTATCGTGATCATTTTAGTGTTTTTTGTCGCTAGACTCATTTTTCGTGTTCAACCATTATCATTTTCTATAGTTATCATTTTAAAAAAATTAAGTGATTTTTAGGGAAAAATCCATGTTACAGAACTTAAATCAAATAATGTATATCTAGATTTTTTTACACCTGAAGCAGGCAAACAGGCAGACGGCCCACCTGATTGGATTTAGTAAGTTCAAATAAAGGTCAAACGCATTACTTACAAAATACAAGATCGTACGTTTTTCGAATTTTAACTAGACAGAAATTATTTGGGACACTATTCCTCGAAATGGTTTTTCAAATAGCTAGATTATAGAAAAAAGTGATTAATCCCAATTTTAATCATTCGATTAAGATATTGCAGGTTTCATTTCAAACCTTGTTATACTTACTGCGTGTAATATTTCCTTTTACGCCTTCAATTTCAAACATGTTCTGAATAGGCATGCCTTATATATTATCGCTGTATTATTATTATTATATGTTACAAGTGGTTATAATATTTGTTTAATATTTTGCAATACACATATATTGCGTATTTCGTTTATTAAATAAAATTGATTATAAAAATCGATTAAAAATTATTTTCTTAATTTCAAATAATAATTGGTTATTATTAATCTTTATTTTTAAAAGAAGACACAGGAGGTATATAATAAAAAATGTTAAGCATTTAAATCATTTATTACTTGTTTTTTGCTTAATTGTAGTGTCCATATTTAAATGTATTCCGTATTCAACTTTGAACAAAATATATTAAAAACAAATATAAGATGGAAACACCCGTACACATAGGGTTGTTACAAAAAACTTATAATAAATCTAAAAACAATCAAAAATAGATACTTATTTACATATTTCAAAGTTTGAAACTTACAAATAGATCATTTGCTTTTGGAAAAGAATATACTTTTTTTAAGTATTAAAAAAAAACATTTTCCCGTTATTTAAAATTACTATAAATATAACTTCTGATATAATTACGTTAAAAAATTATTTCATTCAAATTTCAAACCTTAATATTTTTTTTAATATCTTAATAATCTTTTTTTTATGTTAATATAATGTTTTATTTCTATTTCAAAACCTAGAAAACGCATTCCGAGAATTTTACAACACAGCACGAAAAATGACATAAAATAAGATGCAATTTTAATATATTATTAACCGTTTATCATACCAAAAACAACGTATGAAACTCATTGGGAGGGTTTTGATAGATTCTACAGCTCTATATGTTTTGGGAAACAATATATGAGATAATGCCTATTAAGGGAACGTTCCCATACTACGTGACCCATATAAACTGACTAGTGGCCGGCCGTGGTCGAGAATCGCCACAATAATTAATGTCAAAGACTATATTATAACTTCCATAATTAATCCATTGAAATTTAAGGACCGAATATTGCATTTTTTAGAGGACGCAATTTATTTTTGGGACATGTGTGTGTGTGTGTGTGTGTGTGTATATATATAATCGATGCCGAGAATGAACATAGGATACTTTTTATCACGAAAAATGGGATAGTTTCCGGGATAAAAATGTATATTTGTCTTTTTGTTTGTTATGCTTTTACGGAAGGACTGATCTGGCTGAAATTAGGTATATATGTAAATTTTATACCGAGGGTGGACACGGGACACTTTTCATCCCGGATAACGGAATTATATTTGATTGGTAATTGTGGTAGTTTTGGTTGGTAGTTGTGGTAATTTTGGTAGTTGTGGTACTTTTGGTAGATGTGGTAATTTTGGGCGTTGTGGAGTTGCGATAATTTTGGGCGTTGTGGTAGATACGGTTAGTAGTTTTGGTAGATTTGTTAGGTAGTTGTGGTAGTTTTGGTAGTCGTGGTAGTTTTGGTAGTTGCGATAGTTTTGGGCGTCGTGGTAGATACGGTTAGTAGTTTTGGTTATTGTGGTAGATTTGTTTGGTAGTTGTGGTAGTTTTGGGCGTTTATGTTGTTTACAGATAGATAGACGGGGGATATATAAATAAAACTAGAACGGGTTGAAATACTGGTTTTTATGCGAGACCAATCATTTCTCAATCATCAGCAATATCCGGAACTTGTGCAGAAACACTGTCAGGATTCATTATTGTTATTATTTTTTTCTGTCTGTCTCTCTCTCTCATTATTACTAAAATTGATCCTACTGATTAAGTTTATATTACATTATATTTTTATAAATATTTTTTTATTATAACTTTAAAAAAATTACAATTCCTTCACTAATTATCGAAAGGAACTACGTTCCATCCGGGTGTCCCTTGACACCTCTCAAGTTATTTATTTAAAAATGTTTTTTGAATAATAAAACATCCCCCAACTAATGGTAATGGTTAAAAATACCAAATAAATAAAAGAAAATACATGGGAGAGACAAATTAGGGTAAAAATAACTCTGTCATAGGTTTGAAATTTGTATAAAAACGAAAAAAAAAACTCATTTCCAATTCTAAAAATAACTGTATTATAACGAATTTCTTAACGTAATTATACATTGTTTTAAATCACATGATTTTTCATTACGTTATTGGAATTATTATAATATAATAATAATATTTTTTTAATAATAATACTAGATGATTAGTGACGTAATTACACAGTATAAAGCTAGTTAAACGTGCGATTTTATAAAGAAATAATAATGAAAAATCAAGATATCACCATTTCAGACTCTTCATTGTATAAAATTAGATTTTAATATAATAATAATAGAATTAGAGAATACAAAAACATTGCAAGTGACGTAATAAATACAAAATTTTGAACGGCAATAAAAAATATCAATACAGGGCAATAAAAAATCTTTAATGACAATTATATAAAATGATAATTACCGCAATATAAAACTACAATACAACGTATTTTAAAATAAAGAAAACCATCTCAAATTTTCATCAATATTTCTTCATAACAGCCTTAAACAATAATCAATTATTTAATAATAGTTATTATTACAAAATATACACTTTATGATTATTATAATAATAAAAGTTTTTAAAAAATCAACGCGTTTCTAAAATTTATTTCGATTTTCAAGGGGTTTCGGGGAGTATAATTAATTTTAATTAAAAAAGTAATAAAAGTGAATTTTTTATTCATTAAAATTGTCTATTTGGATATCATGACATGACACTCAGAATCCCAAATGTTATAGTAAGTATAAAATTCGTAGCAAAGAAACTAGTAAAATAAAAAAATGCGCCCTTGAAGTTGAAGAAGAACAATTAAGACTCGCGAGGTATGTATGTAGCCGAGAGGAGTATTGCCCTCTCGCTCACTCGCCAACCGGATGCGCATACCGTCTCTTTCGCACCAGACACTGTCACTCAATTGGACTTGTACAAACTCTCGAAGCTAACTTCACTCGAGTCGTATAAAAGTTTTGTACGTACCATAGTGTATTTAGTCGTTGCAAAATTAAAATGTGTTATGTCAGATTTTAGTTGAAATAATATTTCAGATTTTGGAAAGCGCTGTTAAATAATGAAGGAGATACATTGTAAACAGTCTATAAATTCCCTGTCTCTGGCCTACTCTTAAAATCATAGATTTTGCCTTATTAGGCGTGCAATTTTCACATCTTAGAACTACATCACATCTATTTATAATCAGAAAGCGACTTTTAACATTTGCAAATACTGAAAAGTCTTTTTGACAAAGATTATCGTTAGGTATTTTTAGTTTTCTCTTAAATTAATTTAAACAGCGAGATTTTAGATTTGCAACAACGATTTCTAAGTTTACTTATTTATATTAGGTATAAACTAATTTTCATAAAATCCAGTACATAGTTATTGTAAATATAAAATATGAATTCAGGTTTTTGTTAATTAGTTGATTTTCAACTTAATTACTATTTGCATGCCTGAAAAGGCAAAAACATGTGAAACATTACACAATATATTGTCATGTAATATTTATATAATAATACTAACCATGTTTTTAAGCAAATAAATGATTTGATTTGTGTTTATTTGTCCCGAAAAGAGATTTCCAAGATGGTCATTATATATTTTTATCTATAATATATAAAAAAACTGTAGAGGGTTTTATTTATTTTGAAGGTGATTTTGAACTTCTGTTTACGAAAAACTCTCTCTCTCTCTCTCTCTCTCTTATTCTCTATATCTTCCGTGCGCGCAATTTTCGTGAAAAGGGGTACAAAGTTTTTGCTTCACTAATTAATATTTATATTTAATTACCGTTAAAATTCGCTAACAAACATTTCGATGACATGGAAACGCGAACGAAGTTTAGCAGATTGTAGTAGTATAATAAATTAATTAAAAATTCTTATACTTGCTACACGATTTGGGTTTCGAAATTAGTACATGACATATTTGACCGATTTAAATAATTTCTTTAATGGAAAATTAATTTACAACAATATTTATTGACTAAGAGTATGCAATATAATAACATTACATTGTATTATTAATATAATTGGTATGCTGCGACCGCACCTGCGTAAGTGTTTAAACATTTAGACTGACGAATGCGTCTAAAAGCGTTAAAAATTAACGCCGTTAATGCATAAGCACATTACTGCCATTCACAATGTCGCATTGAACGGCCTACACCTATAACACTGTCGCAGATGAAACCGCACCATTATATATATAAAAATGTTACACGAGCGGAAAATTCGGTGTCTTGTTTTAATATAAATGTACATTTGTTTCTTCGTCAATGATGTCCGTTTAACCCGTGGTCCGGCCATTTTGCATATAAATATAACACAAGTGCGGCGGTGCGTCTGTCACCGCGTTGTCGTCAGTTCGATTTCTGTTTAGGGTGTTTTCTTCTCGTCGTTAAATGATCACCCGCCATTGCTGGGCTGCTCCTACAGGAGCGAAACAGATCAATTAGTTAAATGGAAGAATCATCCTGGTGTGATACCACGCTCTTACAGGATATCAGCCTGAAACGGTTTTTACCAAAAGCTTCTCTAACTCAAAAATGTCTGTGTGTGTGTGTGTGTGTACTTATGTACACACGTCAAAACTCATACTTCTTTGGCGTATCAAGATAAAAATCTTTTCAAAATTTTTATCTTTTGCCTTATTCTACGTTTGTAGAAACAACGACACTAACAATAGAAAAACTAAAATGTTGACTATAGCTAACTTCATGGTGTAGCTTTTTCGTGTGACGGTGTGCGCGCACATCGTAAAAATTTACTCTCATCATTTTTCCCTAACGCGCCTAAAGAAGTATAATTTCAAAAAAATTGTGTTCCCTTCCCTTCAACCCCAAAAACTTGACTTGCTCGAAACCTGAACCCTCTATACGTCGAAATAGTTAGTGAGACCCTACAGGCAAATTCAGTATATTCCCTCGATAACTTGAAAAAATAAATTGGACCTCTATATTACGAATATAGCAATATTTGATTTTACAACCTCTATAAATACAATATAAATTTTAAACTCTACAAGGCGAATGTTAATTCGTTAAGTCGAAATCTTTGGCGTCTCCCTTCAAGTTCGTCTTGCAGAGGTTTAACTGTACTATTAATTTAATTTACCTGTATAGATGTATCCATGTCTTCCTTCGGGAACAGGAGCTCTGTTGATTTATAATAATCTAGAAACAAACAAACAAATAATTATTACAAAAACTTATTCGCAAATTATCAGCTGCTCCACTCATTCACAATAACTTGACGCGCAGGCTAAAAACTAACATCACTTAACATCATGTCATAAATTAAGTTATAAAGAGGAATTATTAGAAAACGTAGATTATTCCTATTTTTGTTGTAATTTTATAGTAATTATTACGATTTCTAATCGTTTTTGACTCTGATTTTGGTTTTTAATATTTTTGATTGTTGATAACCCTGCGCGCGCGTCCAGTTATTGCTAACGCGGTTTTTTTTGTTAGTAGTAAACTCATTTCAGTGTGTAATTTTTGTTTGAAGTTTAATATCCTTTTATAGAATTAGATACATATAAAATACTCTATGGATGGGAGTCATACATAATACAACAGTATGTGCTTTTTTTTCAAAATCTGCCGACTCGTCACCTGACTAAGGTCGCTTTAATGAGATCAATCTATTTTTCGTTAATTTCCTGTAGTCTATAGGGCTATATCCTTAGCCCTCAAGACCCACATGAAATAAATCACCCGTATAACGTTATATGTACAGTCGCGGTATGAAAAGGTTCTTCAAGCATGTCGTCATAACATGCTTGAGTTGTGTTCCGGAATTGGTGACCCGGTTCCAGTCCCCCTTAAGAGAGCAGCAGCGCATTTGTAGCACCTTTGGTGTAGCAAATGCCCATATAGCCGGCGGTAGCTACTTTCCATCAAGTGGACCGTCCGCCTGTCTGCTGAACTCATGCAATAAAAAAAGTGCGTCTCGGGACGCCCGACAGAAGTGATAACTTAAACTAATCTAAGTTGAACAATTTAATATTGAAATTGTTTAACTTGAGAAAGGTTTAAGTAATTACTTAAATTTTGAGTAATAGTATAAAAGTAATATGATAATGTAAGGAAAAAATATTTGTTAATAAAATTTTATATTGATTATAAAAAATAATTTATTCTTAGTTACAATACTTGAATATGTACATTAGAAGAAATACTAGCGCTGTCGGTTACAGTGAGAGAGCAGAAGCCTGTCTACCGCTGCCGTACGCGCGAGACAAAGGCAAGCCAGACAGACTGGCGTAGTAACGCGTTACGTAACGAAGAGGTTTACCCTACCACAACAAGTCATCACTTCAAAAATAAGAAAGTTTAGGCGTCGTACAGACGAGCAGCACTTTGTTGCCGACAGAGGCAACCGCAGCTGTCGGCGTTTGCCGTCGACACATGGACACCAAACGCCGACCAATGGCGCCGGCTGCAGTATGAGGCGCCTTGTCACTTGTCAGTCGACTTCAAATAGACCGAGCGATCACACGCGTAAAAATGAGGAAAAAATTCTATATAAAAAAATATAAAATCGAAATTCATTTTGTTACTGCGTCTATCTCCCTACTACAATAACGTTCAGAATGCTGTCGACATGGCGGGCAGCAGTCGGCGTGTCGAATACTGAGGTTGGGTTTACATATATGTCCCCGGATGATTTTAATGGTTAATGTGTTTAGGAATATATTTAAGACTTATTTATAACAACTGAAATTGGTTTTGAGTGGAAAAAATACATATTCAATTAATTATCGAAGTTTGAAATTCACGACAATGATCTGGTAATTATGTCGCTGAGAGGTTTTTTTGCGTTTCTTGACGGGATTTATTTAAATAGGAGACTGTATGTATCCGAAAATTTAAATATGTGAAGTTTTAAACAGTCGGTTAGGTTAGGTTTTGTGTAGACCAAAGCGCACGAGCCGAGCGAGCGAAACGAGCGTGCCGCGGCAGCTTCCGGCGAGTGCCAGAACCGACTAACCATTCACTATTTATCTTATATATAAGTGAAATATTAGTGAAAAACAAAAATGAGGTTAGATTGACAAAAACATGAATAACTCAGGAACTATATATTTCCCGCACATAGGAGTTGCAGAAGGGGTGAGTTTCCCTCCCCACCCTCCCCCTTCCCCGCTCATTACTTATGATTCCGGTGACATATATGTAAATCACACCCGAATACTGCAGCAGTTGCTTCTGTCGACAGCTAAAGTTGGCACTGTTGACAGCAAAGTGCTGGTCGTCTGTACGACGCCTAAGAAGAGTGCGGTCCTCACCGGTCCTCGCCTTGGCGCGGAGGGCGTCGTTGGCGTCGCGCAGCGCGGCCACCTGCTCGCGCAGCGCGCGCTCGCCCGCCGGCGCCGGCAGCGCCGTCAGCAGCCGCGCCAGCGTGCGCTGCAGCCCGCAGCTCACGCCCACCAGCCGCGACGCCAGCTCGGCGGCGCTCGATACGCTCTCTGACATTGAAAAGCACAATGTCCACTCCATGTAACGACAAACTCCCTTAAGCTTCTTCCATACAACGATTCACTCTATATAGCATTACACACACTCTCAATAGCGACAACAATAAGGTTATAAAAAGCACCTTTTAAATTGTCAATATGATGAAAAACTGCGCAGCTGTATATGATCTTTTATCGATTTACTATCCGAGCCCGTAATAAACTCGACTCTCGGGATCATGCATACTGAAATTTCTAAGCACTTCCTTTACCACCAAGTTGCCTCAATGTCGCAAAATATGAATAAAATAAGTAAAAATACAACAAAATTACTGTTGCAGCAAAAGACGTCTGTACGGTTTCTTATATCTGCGGATATTAACTAGATATGATATGATAGGATATATGAGTAACACGTACGAGAGTCGCGGTGCTTTTACGTGAACTGGTCATTTGACTGTCGAAAATAACGCGTGCTCGCGTAAATGCTGATTGTGCATTCTATACGGTTGCACAGTACAACGTCAGACGAAAATAACAGACCTCTCTATTTAACGACAATTCTCTATAACGTCATTAAATGCACAGTCCCTTCAGTGTCTTTATACAGAGTTTACACTGTATATCTATAATACTATAAAATCTTAAACATGCCGTATCTGTACTTTGAAGCTTTTTAAATAAAAACAACGGGAACAGACTATATGAAAAATAGAGACGATATATTTTTTTAAATTTCTTGTTTCTTTGTTCGGATTCGCGCAAAAACTACTGGACCGATTTCGATGCGGAGTTCGCTGGTCGACAGCAAATTTTTAAACTTAAAATCTGCCCTACTTTTTGTCTTGGAAATCTTGCGAGAATATTACTGGAAACGCTTTGAAATGACCTAATTAAAAAACAAAATCGAATTCACACAAAACAAAGCGCTTAGCGCATCTACATAGTTTTTCATCAAAAATTACACGACGAATATATTTTGAATTAACAAAGATTTCATTCAGTGGCTGAAAGAGAAAAAGCATCCTTCTCACCGAAGCAATCCTCGGCACTGTCCTCGGCGGCGGAGTCGTCCTTGTTCGTCGCGTCCAGTTCCGCGAGCATGTCGAAGGACACGTCCTTCTCGAGCGCGCGCTCGGACGCGACTGATTCGTTCGCTTTGCTCACTTCACACGTGTTCGAGGGTAGTTCATCTTCCGATTTGTCGAGTGCTTCCGGTACATCTATTCAAATAAATATGCAATTATATTTTCACGCCTGTTTCCCAAGATCTGACAAACACTTTTCGCTTCATCAATCTTCTATAAATTTTTCCATGATATTTACACCTTTATTTCATTAACATTTGATATAAACGGTAGAGATTAAATATTATTTTCTACCAATGCCGAAATTAATGAATAGATAGTAACTTTATGACAGAGTGAAAGAGGAGTGAGACAATGGAGCGTTCCACTCACCACTTGGAGCAACCACGCTCACGACCACGATTTTTCTCGTTCCACTTACTTTAGAGCGTAACAATCATCAACTCAAGTGAAATATATTATGAAACAATTTATCCGTCATTAAAAATATTATAATTTGTTTGCAGTAATCACAATAGCTTTTCAGGTTCTCAAAGCGTAGATATTTTTGTGACCATCTATGAATTTTAAGAATGCGCTAAATTTCTTAACGCCTACTTCAACCCGACTCTTCAGATGGATCGCTGCGAGCTCGGCGTGGGCGAGAATGATGACGTCATCATAAGCGGCGATGGTCGTCATGTGGAGCGGTAGAAGGATCATTTTGAGCGCTGTGCGCGTCCAGTGGAACGCGCCCAATGAGACAAAGTGACATAGGAGTGCGCACCTTGGTGGTCGCGCCTGTCGGGCCTCCGCCGGCAGGAGTCGCAGAGGCCGCGCGCGCGCGCCGCCACCACGCCCGCCTCATTCACCGTCAGCGCGCGGCGCACGTACGACGTCAGCTGGTTCGCTGTGGACGATCAAAACACATAAGTTACACACAGACATTAAATCCTTATTTATAGTATTTTCATTCGCCCGCTCATTCAATTTTTTAAATCCATAATCTTCCAGGTGGGCAATGTATAGATGTGAGTGTGCGTATATTCACCTTGCGTCTGCGCCGCGAGCAGCAGCTGGTGCATGTCGGGCTCCACGGGTCCGAGTCCTCGTCCACGCTCTCGCTGCGGGCGAGCTGGCCGCGCGCCGAACGCAGCTCCTGCTCAACGTCTACGAGAAACAATTAACATTTCTTTAGTTTTAGACACCCACAAATATACACTTTACTAATATTATGAAAATGTAAATTTGTGAGTTTGGATGTTCCTGGTAATCTCCGGTATCAATAATTCGATTTTGATAATTCTTTCACAGTAGAAAGCTATATTATTTTCGTCTGCCTGTCTGCTAAACTCATGCAATAAAAATAAAAAATACAGTGCGAAATATCTCCCTTAAGCGTCGAATCACTTGGCTTTGGTTGGTTTAGCTCGTCTTTTATACAATGATATACCCACTCTCAATAACGACAACAACTAAAGAAATAAACCCCTTTTAAGTTGCCAAAATTAGTAAAACTGCGCAGTTATACACGTTCTTTTATAGCTTTATTATCCTAGGCCGTAATAAACTCGACTGTCGACATCATGCATATCGAAATTTCTAAGAAATTACGAAATCTCTAAGTACTTCCTTTATTATAAAGATGCTTCAATATCGCAAATATGAATAAAATAAGTAAAAAAATTATTGGTGCAACAAAAGATGTCAGACAAAAATCACAGACTTCTCTCCATTTAACGACAACTCTTTATAACGCCATAAAATGCACAGTCCCTTTAGTGTCGTTATATAGAGTTGACGCTGTATATGGTTATATTGTGGGTCATTCACTGAAGGGTTTTAATGCTTGTTTGCAATATACCATAAACCGCTCACTGGAACCTAAAAGTGTTGCGTGCGACAAATGACATTAGCGACATCGACGCCACCACACCAATTGTATAAACCTTTGAAATCGAGTACCGAGTGAGCGGTGAGTTTTTCAAATATTTTAGTTGCAAGCCTATTTTATTATCATCGAGCTTCTGCCCGCGACTTCGCCCGCGTGGAAATGTAAAAAACATGTGTGTGTGTGTGTGTGTGTACTTATGTACACACGTCAAAACTCATACTTCTTTGGCGTATCAAGATAAAAATCTTTTCAAAAATGTTATCTTTTGCCTTATTCTACGTTTGTAGAAAAAAACGGCACTGACAATAGAAAAACTAAAATGTTGACTATAGCTAACTTCAGGGTGTAGGTTTTTCGTGTGACGGTGTGCGCGCGCAGCGTAAAAATTTACTCTCATCATTTTTCCCTAACGCGCCTAAAAAGAAGTATAACTGAAGAATGTCCGATTACATGCACCATCACACTCACCGACTTGTCCCAGCGCCTCGGCGACGGCCAGGTCGGCGAGGTGCGCGTAGCTGTGCGCGGGCACGCCGAGCACCTCGGCCACGACGGCGCCCTTGGCGCGCAGCGCGCAGCGGATCACCTCGTCGAGCCGCCGCAGCCGCTCCCGGTGCGTGTACGCGCGCTGCGCGGTGTGCGCGAGCGCGGCGGCCGGCGCGTGCACCGTCAGCGCCGCGCTCGGCTCCAGCGCCGGCGGCGGCTCCGCGCCGTGCGTCGAGATGCGCCCCACCGTCGGCCGCCGGGGCCTACCACCACAACTCACTCACGATCACGAGTGTTCTCAACTTGATGCATTCATTTCTGTATGTACTGCGTTTTATTTTCGTGTGTGTATATGGAACAGCCGGTAGGTCAGCGTCCGGTCGGCCGTCCCAAATATCGCTAGAAGGACAGATTGGAGGCTGACCTGTCGGAGCTACGAGCAATAATTGGCAAGACACTGCGCAGGACAGAGAAAATGGCATGCTCTCGTTTCGGAGGCCAAGACCACTTTGGGTCGCTGGGCCAACGGAGTAAATAAGTTTTGTTGTGTGTGTGTGTGTGTGTGTGTGGGTCGCAATTGGAAATAAATATTTTCTTTCCACTTTTAAAACGCATTTTTTAATAATTTAAAAAGCATATTCATTCACTCATCCTTTCAGTCACTCAACTATTCATTCGTTGATACATCCACCATTAAATTATTCGTTCTCTCATCCATACATCCATCCATTCATTCACTCAACAGTTGATTCATTGATACATGCACCATCAAATCATTCCTTCATTCATCCATCCACTTATGCAAATAACATCGATTATACCTGAATCAAAATACTCACTTATGTTTCTCCTCTCTTTCGGCCACTTCTCCCTCCTTGTCCGTCGATCTCCTGTCTTCTATTTCGCTCGTCTTCTCCCTCTCAGCGTCCTCTCTCTCCCCCCTCTCCCTCTCCCTCTCCACCGAACTCCTCTCCGCCGAAGTCCTGTGCTTCTCGCACTCTATCTGCTCTTCGGCTGGCGCGGCAGAGTTCGACTTCTCAGACGCATCTGACGGGTTACGCGAGACGTTTATACCTGGAGGAGAAAGTTTTTAACGTGTAAAAAAATCGAAAAAATATGACAATAATTTTGATACAGATAGATATATCTATAGTAAAATAACTCTGTAGAAGGTAGAATGTTTTTGAAGTTATACCTTCTTTAGGCGCGTTAGGGAAAAATGATGGGAGTAAGTTTTTATGATGCGCGCGCACACGAAAAACCTACACCATGAAGTTAGCTATAGTTAACCGACACCCTGAAGTTAGGTATAGTCAACATTTTAGTTTTGAAGCTATACTTTTACGATGCGCGCGCACACGAAAAACCTACACCATGAAGTTAGCTATAGTCAACCGACACCCTGAAGTTAGCTATAGTCAACCGACACCCTGAAGTTAGCTATAGTCAACCGACACCCTGAAATTAGCTATAGTCAACCGACACCCTGAAGTAAGCTATAGTCAACCGACACCCTGAAGTTACCTATAGTCAAACGACACCTTGAAGTTAGCTATAGTCAACATTTTAGTTTTTCTATTGTTAGTGTCGTTTTTTCTACAATCGTAGAATAAGGCAAAAGATAAAAATTTTGTAAAGATTTTTATCTTGATACGCCAAAGAAGTATAACTTTTAACGCGTGTACATAAGTACACACACACACAATTTTGCTGTCTATCTGTTAGGGCGTCGGGTGAAAACTACTGAACGATCCCAGGTCAAAAGTCTTCGTACTTTTCATCCCGTTAACATGGTTCCTGTGGGATAGAATAATAAATCCAAATAAATGGCGCTGCGATGTTTGATGTTTTCATGGTAATTCACCGACAAACTCATGGCGAACTATCGTTATATAGCTACATTTTGAAAATTTTAAAAATCAGGTAATTTTCAGTTTTATTGGTAATGTTTTGTTTCATACGTTTAAATCTCAATAGATTGGTGAAATGTGACTTTTGTGTATGTTTGGAATCAGTCGATAACCTATATAATTTGGCTAAAGGTTTTGTTTGAAACATATTCTAGGGTGCTTGACAACTTGATAATGGGAAGATGAACAAATTGTGATGAGCCATATTTAAGAAGAAAATATTGTTGTACCAGAGTCATCCGTGGAGCGGCTGGCCTGATGTGAGGGTGTAATGTTGTTTAGCTTCAGCTCAGTCAACTTGGCCAATGGCGATTCTTGGATGTATTTCACCCATCTATAACAAAAAAAACAATCATATTAATTATAAACTTAGTGGTCAGTGTGGCTGCGTCCCTTGCGCCCCTGGGCTCGTGTAAACGAACCACCTACATCTTTGTACCCTACCAGCGTCGGCAGCACCCTGACATTTTCCAGGCACCAGTTGTTAATTGGAGAATAAGTGATGGCCATACATTGGACACATAACCCCCAAACCGTCGAAATTGCTTGATTGCAGTCCACAATGTCCATACATGATTTACTGGCATTGAATTGAAATTCCATTTCCAAAAAAAAATCGGCTATTTATACATCATTAGCCAATTATCTGATGGCTATTTGGCTAATGGGTGTATGGATCGCCAATGTATGACCGAGAAGAGGACAAAAATTGAACTGTTAGCAAAATGTTTGACAACTTAGCGGTGGCCATTTATTGAACAACCGCTAATTAGCTGGCTTTACATTAGCTACCCACTTCTAGTTCAGGCAAAGTTCGTACAGAGCCATCTCTTGATTATGGAAGTATAACACTACACCAAGTTCCAACAAATGCGTCGTCTACCCGAGTTTAGCAAAAAAAGTCGGACATAATGGTTTTATAAGGAGTTCTGTTCTCATCAAAATACCATCTCGACTGAAGTTAGCTCCGTGCCTTTGCGCAGGTCCTGTCCACTTCTAACGATTATTATTCCTCGTTCACGATAACTTAACGCGCAGGGTTACCAACAATCAAAAATATCAACACCTAAACCTAGAGTCACAAACACCAAAAATCGCGATATTTATTAGAAAACTCCAACAAAAAGTAGAATAATTTACGTTTTATAACAGGATATTAAATAATGTTAATTTTAGAATTTGGTAGCCTGGCATGTGAGGCCGGATAGCGGACGAGCGAGAGCGTAACACTTCCTTCTACACTATGTCTATGAATCATAATATTGTGTTCTGCACAATGACTCGCACGAACTTCAAGAACGCAAATAAGATTTGCATGCAATGTAAAAAAACAGACGAGCGTCATGACAAGAGCTATGAATGTCAAAGAGGCAAGTGAGAGTGAGTGTAAAAATAAGCCTGGATGGCGCTCTGTCGTTCGTGCCTACCCCGCAAGGGACCTGGCGTGAAGTTACATATGTATATGTATGTAAAAAAACAAAGTTGAAGCGCACTCACGTGGCATACTCCGGCGCCGTGTTCGCGGACAGCTCGTGCATTTGCACGCCGTTGATGTTCATCAGGAAGAAAGTGTTGCGGACGGCGGCGTTCGGCCGGAACAGCACCTTGTCCCTTCGCACCACAACCACAACACAACAATTGCAATCAATACATTTATTTTCTAATTTATATATTAATACGTGAAGCAAACACTTTATACCCCTTTTTACGAATTGTGCGGACGGAAGAGTATGAAATTTTGCACACTTATAGTTTATATAGAGAAGACGCGTCGAATGCATTTTTTTTAAATTATGCATAAAAATACATTAAATCAATAAACAAAAGTGTGCGTCTCAGGACGCCCGACAGAAGTGACTACTTAGCCTGTCTACCGCTGCCGTATGCATGAGACAATGTGAAGCCAGACAAACTGACTCCATAACGCGCTACGTAACGAAGCGGTTTACCCTCTCACGAGAATCACTTCAAAAACATTACACACACTACCATCTATTTGACACACACGCATGCATATATACACTTTCATTTATTGTTGCCTTCGCGAAATATGTGATTATAGATACGAAGAAGTATGACAAAAAATTATTATGGTCGAATTTCGACCACGGGCGACCACTAGTAATAATAAAATGATAATAACTCTGTTACACCTGCGCGGTTATACTTTTAATAACGCATTAATTCGTAGATATAGGCTTTAATTCGTTGAGATGCAACATTGTTGATCTTGAACCTGTTTCTCATGTGTAGTAGTTTTCGGTCGTGATAACTATGGTTAGCGGGTTTCATACCATTTGATGAGCGGCGACAGCTGCTGGTTGTGGCTCGGCTGCGAGATCGGCTTCAGCACGAACTTGTCGCCTTCGCGCTGCATCAGCACTAGGCTGTCCTCTAGCATTAAAGCCTGCAAATAACCAAGATTTGTAGTCTACGATATCTCTTCCATACTTTAAATACATCAGACACCCCGACGATTTTGAAGTAATAAAGCTTGTTGAGTTCAGTTTTTGTTGTTGTTTGAGTTCAACAGACAGGCAGATGGACCACTTGATGGAAAGCGGTTACAATCGCCTAGGAACATTGGCAACATCCAAAGGTGCTACAAATGCGCTGCTGCTCTCTTAAGGAAGACTGGAAGCGGGTCACTAATGCCGGAACACAAATCAAGGTTGCTATGGCGACATGCTTTAGACCAGGGGTGGTAGCCATCCAGTCAGAATCAGAATGGTTAATCATCGGCTAGAGAATAGCCAGTTTTGAGAAAACTTATATAACTGTGTTTTTTTAATCAACTAATCCTACAAAGTAGTCGAAATAATAATTACAATAAATGACTAAAAGTGTACCAATAACTTGTATCTTATTTACCTAGCCAGCTAACCGAGTCTCCCCACCCAAATTTCATCAGAATCGATCTATCCGATCCTCACTTTGTTTTCCTGGGTGTGGGTGTGAGAGGTCGAAATGCTTGATACGAATGTGCCGCCGGCTTTTAAGGTGGACTGGAAGCTGGCTCCCGTTTTGACCAGATGTGCAATTGTGCTAGCTGGCTGTGGTGTCTGGGTATCGTTTCAACACACTCACCAGCACGCTGACCTTCTTGGAGTCGTTCCTGATGGTGAGCTCGCCCTCCATCCGCAGCGCGTGCTGCGCCAGGTCCAGCCGCCGCAGCTCCTCCCAGTCGCTGCCGGCCGGCACGCGGATCTCCAGCTTGCTCTGGATCGTCTTTAACCTGAAATATTAACAGGTTAATTATAATTATATTGTATTACTATAGTAGAATTATTTTCTCCGTGCAGTTTGGGTCAAAATCATAGCTCGGCATCAACCCGGCTAAGGCGGTGAGCATGTTGCGCGGGCGCAACGCCATTATCGATAAAAACTCATTCTTATCAAAGAAAGATTATCATTCTTATAAAAATAATTATTATCTTTTCTGCTGATAATTTTAAAATTGAGATATAAGTATTTATATTTATTTTTAATTTAACTTGTTACATTCTAAACTTTTGCACATATAGTTTTTTAATACATAGATACCTAATTAATAATTTATTTTAAATCATTATTAATCTGATTTTAATAAATACGTTGTTTTATCTATTTTTTTTCTTTCCTTTTTATCACTAACCACCCACAAGATGACAAAACTAAATACATTATCGATAACGCTTATCGACAACAATAATGCGCATTACTATGTCCGCCCATAAGGCCCGTGAGTGGAAGAGGAGCGAAATTTTATGACCACAACTGCACGGAGAAAATAATTCTACTATAGCACATGCCCGAGACTTTGTCCACGCTTTACTTTAAATTCCCGCGATAAAAACTAGCGCAGATTGGATCCCAGCGCAGCAATAAGCCGAGTGCAAACCTTGTTTGCTGAAAATGTGGCGTACAAATACTCAAAACACGATTTTATTGAAGTGATAACTTGTTATGGGAGATATTTTCTTAAGTTTTCGCGACTTGTATACAGAATAAAACTACGTTTTAACGGTTTAAAGCGCGGGTAATTTATATTTTTCCTTCTACCCATTTTAATATTATAAAAAAAATTTTAGAACTAGGCATGTTTGCTGAAGAGTTTCTTGCGGCGCTTCTTCTCTTCATACTACAACATGTTGTGAAGCGGTGGTAAATTAGATTAGGCTCCCATAGAGTAAATAACAACTTCAAACAAAATTAAAACTAAATAATTAAAATGAACAAGTTGGCGGTAAGTTAAATAAAACTTAACAATACACATTAGACAAATGTCATCTTTGTCGTCCGTGACTACGGCCACTGAAAAGCGGCTAAAACATCGAATGAAACCAAATCAAATAAATTACCACGCTTAAAACCGTTAAAACGTAGTTTTATTTGTTATGGGAGGATAAACCGCTTCGTTACGTAACGCGTTACGGCGCCAGTCTGTCTGGCTTCCCTTTCTCTCACATTAGATTAGTTTAAGTTATCACTTCTGTCGGGCGTCCCGAGACGCACACTTTTTTTTGAGATACATATCAAGAATGTAAGCAGGTCGCTATTTCTTCAAACATTTTTCTTTCTTTAGAACAGGGGAAAATGACGATCGGGATATACGAGTTGCAGAAGGCCAGGGCCCCCCCCCCCCCTTGTTTGCAAAGTTGCATAACGGCAACACTATCTTAATTTTAATACTACCAGAATTTGTTTGCTATTGCGAAGTTGGCAGCAAGTGGCAAAAAGGCGGACAGTCCAACTAACCGACAGCAGTTACCGTCGCCTACGGGCGTTTGCAACTTAGGTCGGGGGTTGCGTGTGGAATGGTACCTGTGCTCGTTCTCGGCGGTCCTGATGGCGGTGTCGACGCCGTGCAGCACGTCCTTGGCCACGTCTAAGGCCCGTCGCAGACGACTCACGTCCTCCTCGCTCTCCACGTCGCTGTCGCACACCGTCTTCAGCACGCTCTCCAGCAGCAGCTGGTACTTCGTCAACCTGCCGACAAAATATCACCACATATAGAATCCAGAGTCCATGTATTCTTCCATTTTTGTCACAACTAATAAATCCTCCTAATGTACCTATACACAGTAGACAAGTTTTAGTAGCACACGACAGTGTCTGAATCGTGTAAGCGGTACAGAGCTTAGAATGTTTATAAGTAACTCTCTGACATTCCCATGCGGAAACGGAAAAGCATACTACTACGAAAACCCACAGTTAGATAGTAGGGTATTTAACCATCTGGATGGCTACCACCCCTGATCTAGAGTAAGTAAGTAGCCTGGAGTTGTGTTCCGGCATTGGTGACCAGGTTCTAGTCTCCCTTAAGAGAGCAGCAGCGCATTTGTAGCACGTTTGGTGTTGCAAACGTCCAAAGGCGATGGCAACCACTTTCCATCAGGTGGGCCGTCTGTCTGCCTGTCTGCTGAACTCATGCAATAAAAAATAGATTATTTACTTGCCAGAAACCAGTTCGCACTTTTCTGTGTGTACGAAAACTATATCGGAACTATAAGTCGTGCAAAACTGTATTTTATTAATAATTTAATGTTTTTGAAGTTACACTTCTTTAAGCGCGTTAGGGAAAAATCATTTTTAATTTGCAAGCAAATTTTTACGATGCGCGCGCACACCGTCACACCAAAAACCTACACCATGAAGTTAGCTATAGTCAACATTTTAGTTTTGAGGTTAGTCTTTCACGATGCGCGTACACACTGTCACGAAAAACCGACACCCTCAAGTTAGCTACAGTCAACCGACACCTTGAAGTTAGCTATAGTCAACATTTTAGTTTTTCTATTGTTAGTGTCGTTTTTTCTACAAACGTAGAATAAGGCAAAAGATAAAAATTTTGATTTTTTTTATCTTGATACGCCAAAGAAGTATAGCTTCTGACGCGTGTACATAAGTACACACACACATCTTTTTTTTGTATTGCTTATTTTTGTTTGTCTTGTAACGTACCTCTGCCAGACGCAGGCCAGCATGTCCCTGAGCTGCAGCCGCCCGCAGCGCGGCTGCTGCTCCCTCGCCACCAGGAACTGGTGGAGCTCCTTGTTCTTCCGCCGCCTCTCCCTCAGCACCTCCAGGGCCATCCGCTGCCCGCGGCAGAAGCGCGACAGGCACGACGCGTACCCGCTGTCGCCCAACTGCTCACAGCAAAGCCGCTTACTATTACTCACGAATCAATCGAATCGATTCACTTTGGTTGAACTGTCTGATTGAACATTGTGTTCAATTTCAAATTACATTTATTTAGTGCCAGTTTTATTTTATATAACTAGATGTCGCCACCGTCGAATTGCATAGCGGTATGGTTTGCATCTTTTGAATGGCCATATTTGTAATGTTAATTTACTAAAACTGTCTACGATCTTCCGGGTGTTTCATTTTATAACCCCTGACTTTGAAACCTTTGGACAGATTGCTTCACTCAATCAAGCTTACGTGGATATACCTATCGCTTGTTTCATCTAAATTCATACACATATGTCACATATCTTAACCGTTTAATTTCCTAAAAAATGCTTATTTTATTAACCGACTTCGAAAAGGAGGAAGTTCTCTGTATGTTTGTTATGTGATTTCTTCGTCAATTGTGAACCGATTCTCATTTTTTTTTCTTTATTCAAAAGTGTATACCCGAAATGGTACAATTATCACCAAGTCAGGGTCTGAGAAGAGGATCCCAGGTAAATAGAGAACAACCCTCGAATTTTGATTAAATTACAAAAATAGTTTCGTAATTAGTTTAATTTTCATTTTTTTTTTTAATAATTTAAACACTGCTTTTATCGCGACATAAAAATCGTGGTAGCGTTAAATACCATAAAATGGGGAATAGGGTCTAGGGGGTGAATTGGGACAAACCTCAAGTTTTATTTGCGACCTTATATACACATTTATGTTACGTGTTACACTTTGTGGTAGGATTTAAATTTGAACCTTGCAATAATTTTTCTATAATCTGGCAACACTTAGTCATCCTGTCATAAGTATTTTAAAAAAAAGTACTTCAAAACATTGAGTCAAACTTGTGTGAAATTTGTATTGTAGGTACCTGCCTATAGTATGAGAGTGTCAGCCCTAGCGAAAAACTCTATTAACCCCTTAAGCGACCCGATTCACCCCAACGCCCGGGTGAATGGGGACGAGTGAGTTTTTGTAACTTTTTGTGATTATTCTTTAATAAACTATATCTTAATGCGTTAGAAATGAAAATTAAAACTACCGGACCAATTATCTCGATCTCGAAAACGATAAAAATCATTGTCGAACTTAAAAAGTTGTCCGATTCCCCCCATTTTACGGTACTTGAGTAAATTTTATCAACTTGAACTTGAGCTACAGGTGAAGACGTACCGTGTTGAGCATGGCGTCGGCGACCGGCCTGATCTGCACCAGGGGGCTGGCGGGGTCGCCCCTCAGCGCCCTGAGGTCGGCGTACAGCCGCGAGTGGCGCTCGCGCACGCCGGGCAGGTTCGGGAAGAGCGCGCGCAGCTCCTCCGGCGGCAGCAGCGCCGGCTGGCTCTCCAGGGGCCGCAGGAACACCTTGCCGAGCACCTTCAGCCAACGCACGTGAGAGCCCTCCGACACTATCAGCTCTGAGAGGTTGACAACAAAACTCATATCAATTTGCTTCATTCATGAGGGCTCCCAAGCGCTGACATTGCACGCACCTCGCAAATAACAATTACATGCAATTAGATTATTAAAATAACTTTTTATTATTTATTAAAATTTATCCGTGCCGGAACGGAAAAAGAATACAATTTCCAGCGTTGGGGCGGCCTGTCGTAAGAGGCGACAAAACAACCCACAGCCAGGTGGTAGGGCATTTGCCCGACTGGATGGCGACCACCGCTGGTCTAGAGTATGTCGCCATAACAACCTTGGGTTGTGTGCATTGGTGGCCAGGTTCCAGTCCCCCTTAAGGGAGCAGCAGCGCATTTGTAGCACATTTGGTGTAGCAAATGTCCATAGGCGATCGTCACCGCTTTCCATCAAGTGGGCCGTCTGCCTGTCTGCTGAACGCCAACAATAAAAAATATATAAAAAAAACTTGTCTATTTTGAAATATGTTTGTTACGAGCAATTTGATCAATCCGGGCACTATGAATAATGACCGCTCTGTATACATAGTGCCCGTATCAAGTGGGCAATATAAAAATATACAGATAAACTGTATAGTTTTTTTGTTAATTAAATGAGGTTAGGATATAGTTATACTCGTATGGCACTTGGACGGTTATAAAAAAACCCCAAGAAGGTTAAGGTGAGTAATTCGTTACGCTTAGCCTCCTAACCTACATATATTTAAAAAAATTCGGATCTGTTCGTAATAAACAAACTAACCTTTACATGAATTGAACTCACATAATTCTTATGGAAAGCTAACAGAATTTATGACATTGTCCGGTTATACTGCCCGGTCTAGGCGATAAATGCAAATTATCACAAACAATGATTTCTTTTCCTGGACCACGGGCCGTTGTGCATTTTAAATATAGGACGGCCAAAGTGATAAATTTATCAAACGACCGATGCTCGTGGTCATTATATTAATCGTCTATATTACTGCCCGATTAATCAAATTGCCCGTAATACAGACTAGCTATTGTATTGCTAAAATTTTTTTGTATTGTATATTTTGATGTGTAATAAAGTGTTATTCACCGTGACGCCTGGACGTAACCACCTGTTATGATAGGGTGCCCCTAGAACTAGGGCACCCAGTAGCCATTGGACTGGCACGCCTGAAGTGCATGAGGTATCTATTCTGCTATTTCACTTTGGCGTTGCAAACATAATAGACGTATGATTCTATTCAAATAGTGTCAAAATGTTGTACTCCATTCATCTACAATGTCCGGAATAATGGTAAAAAAAGAGTTGGTGTAACCATTAGCAGAAATGGCATTATCCAAAATGAATATTGAACAGCTATTAACATTTTCAAACATTTGCTTCGCGTGTTTTTGCTTGTAAATATTCATAACAGAATTCCGAAATCAGGCAAACCTACGATTGAGACGATAGAAATAGGAGACTTGAGCCTCTGGTCCACTTCCTCATGAGAGGAGATGACCGTAGCAAACCTCCAGCCCCCTGTTCCTCCTTTCTTCGCCGCGTCTTCGCAGCAGGAGGCTACCGCTTGCCATCGTGACGAAATAAGGCGCACCAAGAGGTCACGACGCTCTACAAGTAGACCGAGAGCTCGTCTCCCTATGGTGCCCATGCAGAACATTCCTTCAATTTGTGCTATTAAACTGTACAAACCGTGTATAACTTCTGGCGTTTCCTCAGCCTCGCGTTCAAATTCAACGCGTCCAGCACATGCCTTGGGACACTCTCGCACCATTGGGTAGTGAGAGCCTCGTCTTCCTCCGACCAGTCTGATTGAGATGCTGTGATTACAAAAGCAATTATAAGTTTCGGATCAATCACGTTATAATAGCCCATAGCATCCCACTGCTGGGCTCGACCCTCCACGTTATTTTCATGGAGAAGTGGTAGCATACACACATGCACATGAATTATACCGAACTACAGGTTTCGCTATGACCTTTCTGATTAACCCTCAACGCGTCACAATTGCCGCAACAACTAGCCACGTGGTAGGGCATTTACCCGTCTCTATGGCTACCCCCCCCCCCTCTAGAGTATGCCGCCAAACAACCTTGAGTTGTTTTCCGGCATTAATGGCCAGGTTCCAGTCTCCCTTAAGATAACAGCAGCTCATTTGTAGCACCTTCGGAGTTGAAAATTTCCATAGGCGATGGTAACCACTTTCCATCAGGTGGGCCGTCTGCCTGTCCTGCCTGCTGAACTCATGCAATAAAAGAATTACACGTTAGCTCAGAAAGCCCGCCATCCTTCCGGATAACTTCGAACCTACGACTTTGTTAATAACGCGAGTTTCAGACTTCACCAAAGAGCGTTACCAACTAAAGTTAACTACTACAGCTTGTATCGCAAAATAATCACGAAGCACGTACCACCCAAGCCTAACTCGGAACGTTCCGGATTTTATAAAAAATGAAGACTGGCCCTCGTCTAGCCCAGATCTGATGCCCACACACACATTTTAGTCAGTTTTAGAGCACTATGTTTGCTATTAACTACACGCTGATAAAATTACATTATGATTACATTACTTCATTTAAAAAAAAAGGATTTCGGTAGTTGTCAATTTTTGAGAAACAGGTTTATTTTGAGCCTTATGGTCTATTTTAGCCAAAATATTAATATTTCAGCAAGAAAACATACATTAACGTATTTAACTTAGCAATTTTATAAATATTTTGACATTTCGTCACAAAAACGCGGCAAGCTGTCATGGCGTCTCGCATGACGTCACAGTGTGCAAAACAAACATCTGTTTCGGTGAAGTGTTATCTGAGAAGTCATTGATAACTTCTTGTGTTTTACACACTATGACGTCACGCGCTCTGATCGGCGTTCATTGTCACGTGGCTAATGGCTCCAATATGACAATTTTATTTATCAAAAATATCAATTAATATTTAATATTTTAGTTAAAACAATTTATTTTTGTCATATTTAGATCGTAATCTATGATATATATTAAAATCAGCCTATATTTTTCATACTGTCAACTACCGAATTCAAGCATTCACACGAACTCTCTTATTAATATTGTTCAGATTAGCTTTAACCTATACTTTTGTCAAGACGATGTTTTGATTTACCTTGCTGTTCTGCAGCGACGGTGTTGCTCTCGTTGCTCCTGGAAGACAAGCTTGAACTGCTAGAGCTGCCAGAAGGCGCCGTGGCTGCACCTGGTTCCAAGTCACTAAAAAAAGAACATTATTTTCAATACAAATCCGGCTCGAAGGACCATATCCAGTTTGCACCTACTTAATGATAGGTAATAAAAACATTTGTTGATTAAAAAAATATTTATAGGTTAATCACAACATTTGATTAATAGATCGTCGTTATCTGGGACACATTAAGTAGGTATACGAATAAAATAAATTGACGATAACAATAACGCTTTATTGTTGGCGAGACATATCGCAACAGATAAATAATAAGAGAAAATTCTCAACGAAATAAGTGGTGTTCTCTATAAAGTCTGTAATTTTTCAGACGTTCTTGAAATTGGATTTCTTCAAAGAGCGCAACTTACAACAGCAAATAACTAGTTTGTCGTCTCATTTTTATGTGAGTACCGAGATGGATGACAAATAATATTGGATAAAATAAATGATAATAATTCTTCTTTTGATCTTATTAGATAGTCAATATAAATATTTAAATATAAAAACAAGTCCATTATAATTACTGATAGATAGATAGCACTTTGTTGTGACCAAAACACGAATTACAAAAATTCTCAACAAGACAGTATTACATACTAGGTAAACAAAAGGCGGCCTTATCGCTAAAAGCGATGTCTTCCAGGCAACCTGATGCACTGAAAGGAAATTCTTAACTTATCTAACTAATATAAATGAATGAAAAAGAAAATGGAAAAAAGAAAATAATGCACATTAGTTTAAAATATAAATCGAAAATGATTTAGTACATTTCATTGACATCCTTGAAGTAGTCTTCAGCAGTAATATACCAAGTACGTTATACTACACTCTTATTATAGCCCATCGACCGTTCATATGCCAGAGTAACTGTTAAAATTAAACATAAGCTCCATATAAATAGTATTAAAATCCAACCGATGGTTAATACAATTGAATGAATAGTAAGGTATAGGGACCCGGAGAGAGATCAAACGTATCGTATGATAAATACCACGAGTATATTCTACGGAATCATACAAATCCAATAAACCGTCCGAAATAACTTCTCTAACATAAACCAAACATCGCATTCGCAGAGCAATCAAATCATAACTGCAATAAAACTGGGCCGAAAAACTACCGTATCCAAGATTTACGACCGTCGTAATGATGTCATTGCAAAGGTCTCGAGGAAGCACGCATCAAAACAGAGGGGAACGGAAATTATAGTACCGACTTTTTAGGAGTTCGCTAACTTTGAACGAGAAGCAAGAAACAATAATGAGATAGTTTCATTACGTTAGGATTGAAGCCAAAATAAGATTCTTAATGTTGCTAGTGCCCTGTATTTTAAAACGCTGTAGCGCCTAAGAATCCTGAAACAAGAGATGATAAGAAATGTCCCGACAATAGACGAACTAACAGATCTTGTAGTGGTAAGACAGCCCAAGACTGTGAACATTACATAATGGCTACTTGAAAAGGACGAAAAGATAAAAACCTTGATCATGTTATGTAAGACATGAGGCAATAATAAACAATTAAACATATTGCTAACCAACCATACAGAGTTGAGCACTTTGATTGAAAAGACAGTTCCCATCAACAGCCGATATCGGCAGTCCAAAGAAGAACTGAACAACTCTATAGACATTGAGTTTCAACAACAGCTGACAAATTATTTAAGAAAACCGATGTCAAACTACTAACAATATATTTTTGATGTAATATAATTAAGTGCAATTCCACATTTAGAGGAAATTCAGCTCTAGCATATAGAAATATAAAAAATATTTCGATGTCCATGTAATTTCTTTCTTTGTATTTATTTATATAAGTATATTTTCAATAAACAAACATTAGAATGTATAGTCGAAAACTGACAGAAAACGCCTCTAGAAGATACCGCGGAAGCTATAGCTCAACGGGTTCTTAATATACATAATGTTTTAAACTCTTCAGTAGCAAATGAGTCATCTAATTGTGTGCCACAATATACGAGCTACTTGCGAAAATTTGAACGATTACCTTTTTATTGCTATCCGAATGTGTATGACTGACATTTGACATGAGCGCGTGGGCGGGACACGGCCTGATACGACTTGGTTGCCTCTGCTCGACATCAAGGTCTTACATTGTTTGAAATATGTAGCTGTAAATGTTTCCTGCTTGAGATTTGAAGTATAATATCAACAGGCGGATATTATCATCTCAGTCTAGAATTGTTTCAACGCTGAGCTCTGGCTTTTCCCTTTTAGAACCATCAGCACCATAAACACCATAAAATTCATACTTGACAACTCGGATTGTTGGACTTTTCGTAACCCGATATGGGTCTTCTTTAGGTTTGTGTGTATTACATTATTTGTAGATCCTTTGGAAGTATTCAAAGAAAATTGGTCTAATCGATCAATTATATTTTTGAGATGAAATGGAATGTGCCATTAAGCATTTATTTTAGAGGAGATTCGTGGCCGAAAGATGACAACAATATTTTGAAAAACGAAAAATATTGATTATAACAAGCATCATAGCGTTTTCATCGTCAGATGGTTGTACATTTATTCGACAACCGTTAATCGGTCTTTAAATTTTGAGTGCGGGTCATCTGCAAGCGAGATGCGAATTCAACCTAAACCAAAAAACTGACAAAACAGGCCTTTTTAACCGACTTCGAAAAAGGAGGAGGTTCTCAATTCGTCGGGATCATTTTTTTTGTTGCTTTTTTTAATGTATGTTCGCCGATTACTCCGTGATATAATCCGATTTACGTGATTCTTTTTTGTTCAACGCGGAATAGCTGCCATGTAGTCCCCTAAAAATTTGTCATAGTTTGGCCCAGTAGTTTTCATTTTACGAACATTTTTTTGTTCCCGTTTCTTGGGACCTATATTTTTTAAGAAGCGCGGCACCATTCGTAGGTCCACCCATACATAGTTAGACACTAAAAAGTAACAAATAAAAAATAAAAACTTCGTTTAGAAAAACCGACTTCAAAAAATAAAAAACTAAAATGTATAAAATAACATATTTCTAAAGCTATTATTATTAATATATATTATCTGAAACATCTTGAAGTCGGTGCAAAGTAAAACATAAAAAATTACTATATTTTGAAAATTACTAAGCACCGACTTTAAGATGTTTTAGATAATATATATTAATAATAATAGTTTTTGAAGTCGGTTTGTTTTCAACACTACATACAAAGACCTACGTCAATCTATAACGTATTAAACATTAATCAATGAGGCGGCGTTGGCAATGACAATCAACGCTCTGCCCGAGGAAGTTACAGCATAGCTCGATGCTGAATCGCCTCATTTAATGCGGCGTGCACAATCTTAAATTTAACGATAGAAATTATAAATACTAGCTGTCCGCAGACTCGTCTGCCGTAAAAAAAAATCGTAGATGAAAATTATTATGTATCTTTAATCTGTATCGAAAAAAAAAATGAAAAATCTAAAAAAAAAAATTTATACTATAACATTAATGAAAAAAGATGGCGATCTCAACCTACAATATATACAAAATTATGAGAATCGTCAAGCGTCGAGAGTATGCAACGAATGCCAGTGTAGGCATTGCCGACTGGATGGCTACCACCCTGGTCTAGATATGTCGCCATAACAACTTTGTTGTGTTCGCATTATGACCAGTTCCAGCTCCTAAAGAGAGCAGCACATTCGTAGCACTTTGTGTTGCAATGTCCATAGCGATGTAACGCTGTCATCAAGTGGCGTTGCTGTCTGCTGATCTCTGCAATAAAAAAAAAAACAAAACTTGACACGAGATTTTATATATTATAGATTTTGTCGCTTTCCTTGCTAATAATTTTTGTCTTTTTTTTTCTTATTTGCAAAACTCATCACGCGCCCCGAAAAGGCTGCTTATTCGAAAAACGTAAAAGGAATATAAAACCGGAGCATTACAATATTCATGGGATAATTTGGGTGGTGTTGACACTTTCAGGGGTAATGGAATCGGAACAAATTGGTCCATCAAAGAACACTTACGTGATATGTATCAAAAATGCTTTTAAGCATATTCGTAAATGAAAATGCATATAGATAGATTTTAAGAGACATAAAAAATATTAGTTGCATAACTACGTAGATTTTTTTCGCAAAATCAAAACATTGTCTTGTCATGAGCTGAGATACTAGGTTCTAAATTCACTGATTTATCAATCATACATACATACATTACATATATATTATCACGCCTGTTTCCCATGGGGGTAGGCGGAGACTATAGATCTCCACTTGCGACGATCCTGACAGACAATTTTCGCTTCATCTGTTTTTATTAACCTCTTCGTACATGCACGTTTATTTGATATGCTTTTTACCTGACACTTCTGCTATTTGATAATGATGTGTACGCCGCGGTTTACCAGAACCAACTCTATCATTCACAATGCTGTCATACACTGGTTTTGTGTTTCTATTTTCATCCATCCTCTCTACATGCCCAAACCACCTTAAGATCCCCATTGCAATCATTGCTCAATTCTGTACAACAGAGTGGTTGCAACATTCTCTTAAACTTATTATTTTCTTTGTCAAAAATTTCGCAAACAAACAATTAAAAAGAAAAAGTAATTTCCTAATAATAAGGTTTTCGGTGAAATCATTTGAACACCCTATAATTTCGCAACGTGACGTTATTTTCCATGAAAATGCTTTTTCTTGAAATCCATTAGAGGGGGTGGCGAAATTTTCTTTTGAAAGGGCTTATTAAGTTGTTAATTCAATTAACAAATGTGACAATTACATATTGTTATGTTATTTCTATTATTTTTAAATGGAATTATGGACTTTTCCATACAAGTTGGATTTTAAGATTCCGTAGAGGTTTTAGTAAAAAAGGACTTTTAAAGAATTTCATATATGCATGTCTGTCTGCCCTGCCTCAGCTTCAAGCCAATAATTAGCAAGAAATCACACAGGATCAAGGAATGTGGAGGGTTCTCGTTTCGGGAGCCAAGCCACACTCTGGGTCGCTGACCCGTCGGAGTTAGTTAGTTATGTAATAGTTACTTTTTTGAAAACTACTGTGTCAAATATAGATACAATTTGGCAGATAGATATCTCCTATACGCCGCTAAACAATTATATAGTGAATGAAATCACGAAAGAAATATAAATAGTGGATGGCCGCCACCCATTTCATTAAAGCCTTTAAAAGCTATACGGCTAGAGCATTGACACTGGGTTCAAAAACTACCCTTTCCGTTGGTTTGACCTTTGACATTCCTTTACAGAACTTGATCCTTACAAGCTTCACTATGATTTGGTATAATAATACGGAATGTATTTATTTTATCAAAATAAGCCGCTACGATTCCTGATAAGGGTCACTGATTTTGCATCAAAATGGGCTCTCCTTTCGACGGTTTTTTGCTATTTCGTAGTTTTGGATTTGACCCTGAAGGCCATCTCGAAAGTTCACCTGTGTATGTGTTATCCTTCCATCATCGGACAACCAGACGCACCGGCTTGCGGCACCGCTATGGACAAACCACCTCTACGAACAAAGCGCTTTGAGTTCCACCTTCATTATGCGCACCGCCAAGGAGTGGAACTCACTGCCGGAGTCTGTTTTTCCCGAAACCTACAACCTGGGTGTCTTCAAGACCCGTGTGAATAGGTTTAACTTCTAGGTAAGCGTACTCCATCATACAGCATATCTCCGCTAGAAATTCGCGAGATAGTGGTGAAACGCGTTATTTAAAAAATCCTGCTTTGATTTGAGATATAGAAACATAACAATTGAATATTTCCATGTTAATAAAAGCAAGCTTAATACAAGCTTTTTGTGTATGATAATAACAAAACTGTTAAGTTATCGCCTTGTCCGGTATGTGGGCTGAGATAACGGCGGAACAGGGTTTATGAACATGTCACAAACACATTGCTATGACGGATTGACGCATCGCCATGACACACGCGATGCTCTATCTACAATGTTACGACCTGAACGCCGACAAAAGACAAATTCACACCTGCGTTCCTGTAATATTTTATTACCTTTCGGCATTTGGAATTCTTTTCTTTTCTTCATGTTTAAAATTTGTAATAAGAAAAATAGCCTATTGTGTATTGCAATCTTTTATAGTAGTAATTAGCCAGTGTGACGCTAAGAAATTCAGTCTACGCGGCCGAGAGACATTTGTATTTGTGTAGTATAAAGCAACGCCTCAATGGAAAGATCGGCAGTCGAGCGATAACTACAAGCGAAGTAAGACGTGTGAACTACATTCAGTAATCTATTTAGTGACGGACTTTGCGCGTGTTATTATATTTATACCTGTGTTATACGTGTTTGTATAGTTCTAATAAACTCTATAATTATTTCAACGGCATTTTAATTCGAGTCCTGCAACTCGCAACAATATTATAGTATGATAGGTCTGTAGAGGGGAAAACTAATAAGGTGTTTTCGGGACTCCTGTAGCGCCATCTATTTAATTTGCAGAATCTTCGACGCCACCCGTGATCAGATATTTATTTGATCGATCATATATGTTCCATGCTGAGGATGAAGATAGGATACTTTTTATCCCGGATAATGGGATAGTTTCCGGAATCAAAATACGTTTGGATTTCTGTTTGTTATGCTTTTACGGAAAAACTACTGGAGCGATTTGGCTGAAATTCCGTATATAGGTAACTAGAGTTTACCACCACTTCGCAATATGTTGTGGCTTGAAGAGATGCAAGAAACTGAAAACGGTTAAAACGTAGTTTGTCATTAAACATAGGTTAGTATACCTTTCAGACATGGCCCTCCTGGCGAGCATGCTCACGCTCGGCGGCTGGCTTCCGGCCGGCAAGGATATGTTCCTCGAAACACGAGGCGCCGCTGGTGTAGCCATCTTCATGTTCAACGTTCACTTTTAAAAACACTAGTGTCACACTACGCGTCTTTCTTGTTAAACACTTCTGCACTACACTTTCATTCAATTCCAAGTATTTACAGTTGTGCGTTCTATGTGGTAGATAGAAGTTGAAATTACTAGAAGCGTGGACGAAAAATACAAAGCGTAAAAAATGTCTGATGCCTTTTGTATTTTGATATCGCAAAACAACTTCCAACAAAAAATATATTTGAACTTATGTCTATATACTTAGATACATTATTTTGAATTAATTAACTTGTTAACCTTTAACAACTAAAACTGAATCCTATAAATAAACTAAGTAAAATTTATAACAAGTGAGTTCTAGATCGCTGTCAGATTTAAAATTTATTCAAACAAATTTTCTAAACCTAGCTTTTTCTTAAATTATTATTTTAAAAAATCTGTAATTTCTTTTATATTCTAAAAACATTTTTTTATATAATAAAATATTGGTTGAAACTTCTATTATATGTTTTCTTATGTGAAAAGGCATAAGTAGAAAGGCTCGTAGCGCCATCTAGAAATGTAGCTAGTTAGGAGCGTCATCTGGGTTGCATTTCTTACAAGGCGAATGCCATTCTAGTATTATGCTTCCGCGCTACAAGTAGATAAATAGCTAATAGACTATACTTGAATGTGTGACTAAAAACGCGTATTCCATGATTCAATTTGGACGAAGTAACCAACCAGAGTGATTCAGATTCATTTAACCATAAAATTGAATCAATCAAAAACATTGTTACTGTATAATTCGTCGTCTTTCGACACTCGTCGTTTCCTTTCATCCGTCATCGATTCATTCAATTCGGTGGAACCGTGTAATTCAGCAACTAATAAATTAACAACTCGCAAACGTCTTTACAATCGTATCACACCAACCTGCCGCAGCAAACACAGCGTAACCTCTCGTAAACACGAAACAAGACTAATAATACGGATGAGATGATAACTCTACTAATGATGTTTTGAAAAACATTACGAGATAATTACTAATCAAAAACAAAGAGGGGACACGAGGCAACTGCTCCGATATACCTATCTACCTACCTATACTTCAAGAAAATACTGTTTTGGCAATTTAATAAGAGAACCAAACGGCGACTAAAGCTTGATATTTTTGTATTATTGCAGAAGCTCAGTAGACAAGCAGATGGCCCACTTGATGGAAAGCGTGCGATGGACATTTGTAAAACCAAAGTTGCTATATATGCGCTGCTGCTCTCTTAAGGGAGACTGGAACCTGGTCACTAATGTCGGAACACAACGCAAGGTTGTTATGGCGACATACTTTAGACCAGGGGTGGTAGCCATCGGGCAAATGTCCTACCACGGTTGTATGTGATATACGTTTCTATTGGTTGGTTTGTTAGTTAGATAATGAGTCTTGGAGTGGAGAGCGCATCTGTGTATACCCATCTAGTGAACGACGCCCTCCAGGCCGATGCACCGACGATCTGCGCAAGATCGCCGGTGGCCGCTGGACGGGGGAGCAGAGGACCGCAAAATGGTATACCCACCAGGAAATTTTTAGGCCTAAAATCTGCGCTAAAATATCCCGGGAATACCGCGTGATTTTTTAATGGGAATGATTTAAAATGACCAGAAAGAAAAAGAAATCGTATTCCAATACGATTCTTACACTGATTGATAGCAAATTTTACGTAATAAAATGTGTGATTTTTGTCATCCCGGGAATACCGCGGGAATTTTCCCGAGAGCGGAAATATTAGCTTATTCCGACACAGTTTTCACTAAGACAATACCTAATATTATTTTTCAAATGCTGCGGTATTTTGTGTTCCGGGAATCCCGCGGGAATTTCAAATCAAAGGTGGACGAAGGCGCGGGCATATGTATATTTAAATTTAGAATTGAAATTATATGATTTTATTTTAAAGCGTGTAAACCATTTTAGAATCTATTGTAATTTTAAAAAAGAAGTAAAAGAAAATACGAAATCGATTCTGCATTGAAAATACATACTTTACGTCTATCCTATTTCTATAATCACTTGAATAGACACAGGCCCTCAAGTTTTTTGTATACTGTGACGTAAATCAGCATCCTAGGCATCGCAAGGTCTAGGAAATCTAAGATGTTGGCTAGATTATCATAGCATTTAGGTCTTTACACGTATTACGAGACACAAAGGTAACATTATAAATCTTTTATGGTCATCAATTACGATGCGCACGCGCATCGAGGCTGCTCTTAAGAGTTATATAATTAAAACACTATCACAGTGTGTTTGTTTCGATATTTGTTTGCACTTTTTGCCTCTTCACGTTTATCTAACGGCCGATTCTTATATCTTACCAATATTTATCCGCCGGACTATTGGTTAAAATTTAACATAAGCTCCATACAAACAATGCCAAAGTTCTGCTAATTGTAAGTGTAAAATGAATGATTAGAAAGATATGAGCACCGGCCAATAATTACTCTATAATCTATCTAGTTATATATGCTGAGTTTGTTCCAATTTTTTGTATTTACATTAAGATCTCGTTATTGTCTGTAATTGGTTTTCCCTTATTTAGTCACCATAAACATGCTTATTTGACCTATGTCTGTTTGTTTTAGAAATAAATCTGTTTTCTTTATTTCTTACTTCTTTTTTCTACATCTATGTTCTATCTTAGACCGCGCGTAGTGGACAAGTGGAGATCCCGGGCTTTTAGGTAGAAGCTTCGAACGCAACCGGGATTTAACGCTACAATGATGATGATATATCTTCCGTCTTTATTATAATAAATCTTCTTGGGGTGTCGAGTTTGGTAAATGAATTAAAAAATGAGAAACAAGTCAGGAGGCGGATTTGGACCTACAGTTTCCAAAAATGCAACTTTTAGAATTTTAGTCATATGTCCATCTGTTAAAGCACCATGTTAAAAACTACTGAACGGGGATACTTTTATCCTGATAAATAACATCATTCTCATGGGAGGAAACAAACAAATATTCCTCATCAGATACCCGAACATGATTATTTTGAAGAAGACTTTTCATATTTGAATTTGAAAGATATGTTACATAAAAGACGAGCCACTTCAAATAGTAAAGTAACGAGCACAGATAAAAAAGTAAAAGTTAATTATAATAGTAATTAAGGCGGCGATATCACGGCGAAATTATGGTTAATAATAATTTAATAATTTGTTTGTGTGTGCGGTCGGTGTGTGCCTTATGCTTATTAACCGCTCTCTGTGCTACGGTTCGCTGACTACCATTTTTGCAAAACTGTTCAGACGATCCATTCGGTGGTATATCAGTGTGGTCTCCCTTATCTGTATCCCTATCCCGTATCTGTCTTATCCTTGCATACACCTTCTTTTCTGACATACGTCGTCTGCCACACCACAAATCATCATATCATCCTTCAGACAATCTATCCATCTCTTGACTGAGTAATGTATTGTATAAATATGAAAATAGAAGATCCAGACGAACTGAATACTTTCCGCAGAATAACTAATACCTACTATAGAAAATTCACTTTATTGACTTTTTATGTATATTTGCTAGTAGGCAAATAGACCACCTGGTGGTATGATGAGTCGCCTAGCTCGTTGAATCTTTAGGTTCACGCCTTTTTTGAAACGCTATAATAAAGTCCAAATCAAATCCAAGCCAAGATTAAGAGACCAAAAATAATAGAATACTTTATGTCTCACCTCCAAACACTTCAAGCCGAATACCTATTTACGATGTCAACAAAGTGATGATACCCATAACAGTTAATATAGCCCAAGTATTATCTAACAACTGCAAATAATTCCATATACGACACAATTCTATAACAGAAAACCACTAAGTTTTGAAGTGCTTTTTTTATTTAACTCTCTTCACTTTCACCTTCTCCTAATTATTCGGGCTCGGCACAAATATGTCTTTTCCTTCCATACTACTCTCTTCTGGCATACGTTCTCCGTCACACCATCATTTCATCCTTCAAAGAATCCATCTCATTTCTGGTCTCCCTTCACACTTGTACCCGTCAACCCCTATGACATTCTTTCCATCGCGTCACTTTTATCCCTCCTCCTTTCCTATAGTCTTTCCTATTTAACTATACCTTGATAATGTATATATTTTATGAAAATATATTCACTGTTACAAATCACTAACACTACACTTTTAACTATCTATATAAAGATAATAAAAAACGAAATATTTCAACAATACTTGATCGAATTCGAAGCGGTAATTTCAAAACGCAAAAACTAAAAGTATATTATATAATATCTCGTATATAATAAGTTAGTTTTTATAAATATCTATAAATCCTCGAGCGAAACACAGAGCGGTCGACTTAGAAATTTTTCCAGCGCCTTAAAGTCGCTCGCGCGCGTGTAGTGAGCGTGAAATTTCCGCCTGCACTGACCAATACAGTAGGCTATGTCTGTATTAAACAGTTATACTACAATGTGGACGACACCTATACTACGTAAGTACGATTCTTTCAATGTAATTATTAATAAATTATTAGATTTTATACGTCATTCAGTGACGTACGTATGTAAATACACACCTAAGGAAGAGACTTTGAAAGTGTATGTCAAAATCTTAACCTGATATTTATGTATGTACCTCGCTTTTTCTTACAAGATTTTGGATACAATTTTAGTTACATTGTGTTTTTAAATGATTAATACAAAACAATTTCAACTGTAATATCTTCTATTCTATTCTTAGGGAAAACAATGTATATATTACTGGGATGTGGCCGCAACTCCCTCCACGCTTGACTTGAAATACCCGCGGGATTCCCGGGACACATAATATCCCAGCATTTAATAAAGAATCCAAGCTATCGTTTTGGTGGAAACTGTGTCGGAATAAGCTAATTTTTTACACCCGAACAACTTCAAAGTGCTCTGCGAGATTGCTGGGATAAAAATATCACACAATTTATTAAATTAAATTAACTATCGATCAGTAAAAAGATTACATTGCAATTCGTTTTTTTTAATCTGGCCATTTTAAATTAATCCCAGAAAAAATTTCGCGGGATTCCCAGGTTAAAAAGTAGTGCAGAGTATAAGTGTATGAGTTATCTGTCGATCAGCAAAAATCGCATCGAAAACCACCCAGTAGTTTTTACATGAATCCCGAACAAACAGATAAAACGACAAACAGACAAAAAATCTAAAAAAATTGTATCGTGTTCTCTATCGTTTATATACTCAATTCCAGTGGGGTTTTTTTTAATAGCTTTAATATACATACGTTTAGAATTATATAATATTATACATAGATAACATTCTTTAAACAAGGTTGCCAGGCGTTCAATTTTTTATTGAATTATTTCAGTCCATTATTGGTTTCGGCATTTTGTAAGAAGATAATTGTCAACTATTGTACCATTATTATCAAATTAACAAATACATGAACCTAATTTTTCAATTCAATGTCTTTTCTTAGGAAATCCTTATTTTATTTTGTTTGTAAATTTTGTCATGTTGTCTTGGCAACTCTGACTTAATATCGGGGAAAGACATAGTAATAGTAAGATACTAACGTATCTTTGTACGGCTTCTTGGGTGAAGCAATTCCATCGACCAGTGTATAATGACAATTTCAAGTAATCTAGAACGAAATAGTTATACAAAAGGTCAAAACGGATCCTTCTTTCCGTTTTGACCTTTTGTATAACTATTTCGTTCTAGATTACTACTAAAAATTTGTATGGAATATCAAACCGAAAAGCTGGTAATCTTATGTATGGTTTTAACTAACTTAAGAGTTCACTTCACGCACTTTTTGCTTACGCACTTTCGAGAGTTTGCAAAAATTATACGTGACAGGTAGCGACCCACTCCCACTTTTAACTAAAAAGGATATTATTATTTTTTGTATGAGTTCAGCAGACAGACATACGGCCAACCTAATGTAATGTATACATAGGTTACCATCGTCTATGGACATTTGCAACACCAAAGGCGTTACAAGTGCGCTGCTGCTCTCTTAAGGGCGACTGGAACCTACTAATGCAGGAACACAGCTCAAAGTTATTATGACAGCATATTCTAGACCTCTCTAGAATAATATAATTTATCTAGACCTTCAGGTTATAAACAGTCAGTTTTAAACAAAGTAATCTAAACAATTCTTCTTTTTGGAGAGGATGGGCTTGCAACGTAAGTTTTAGACGTGTTACAGCCATGCTGGAATCATCATCTTGATTACAACTCTTAGGGCAGGCTCGGTGTGATACCACGCTCTCACAGAATATCGGCGTGAAAGGGTTAGCCTCGAGCTGATCTTGTTACGTACGATGAGTGAGAGTTACGATAACCCCCTCCCCCTGCCCTATTCACTTACCACTTCCCATGAGCTGGGCCATCTGTATGTATGCCAACTTCGAAAAAAAAAAAATGACAACATTTATTTAATTCCAATTACTGTTACATACACACGGAAAGTGCTTTAGGTATGAATTCTGCCATATTTCCGAAGACAAACTAGCACAATGCAAACAAACGGCGCATAACTGCAAAGACAAACACATAACCCCGCCTTTACGACCTCCAAGTCTCGTGGAAAGTTGGGTGAGGCCATGGAAATTGCCCCGTGACGTCACTAATGCGACTTGCCTCCACTTGCAAATAGGTTTGGTAAATATGTGAATTTTTATCACGCGGGACATTAGTGTCTAAAAACCCTGTAAAGGGTAACCTCCCTAATGTGCATAAATCTATCTATCATAAAACGATGGAGTATGACATTTCGCACACTTTAGTTTATATATTTATAATATAATTTATATTATATAAATATATAACTAAAGTCAATATTAACAATTTATATAATATAGAGATACAGTGAAGAAGCGACGAATGCTAATATTTTTTACAACCATAAGAAATTTGCCAACAAATCTCCAACAACAGAAGTCACACTAATGTTACTTCATTTTGGATTACGCGTGTAACTGAAACATTTATATATATACATTACAAGTATTTTTTTATAGGAAATAAAGAATTTTGGATTGATAGTATTTAGTACAAATATTAAATTCTCAATTGATTACGAACACGAAATTATTTGATGGCACATCTATGGTCTCATTACACATTTATTTAGAAAAAATGGCACGTTGATACATAAAGGTTCGCCGCCCCCTGGGAAAGGGTAACGAAAGAGAGGGACGTACTTTGTACTTCGTAGATAACAGCTCGTTCTTAGTTTACTTTAGCTCACGGCCAACCGTTTCACGCTGACATTCTGTGAGAGCATGGCATCACAACGCTCGAGCCGATCCTAAGAGCTGTGATCAAGGTAATGATTTCAGCATGATCTACCACATTGAGGTAGAAATACTACTATCCATTCTTCGAAAAAATTAGGGATGACCAAGCCCAGCAGCGATACAATATGCTGATAGCATATATAATATATGCTATTCATAACATGCTAATAATTATAATTTATAAACAATATGAGCGTAGACGTCGTCGCCTGTTGTGTAAACGCGATTAGCTAGTCAAACAATTAGTTAATGAACGTGCCCTAAATCTGTATTGACGAGATTTCGACCCAAGCCGAGGGTGCATTTGCAGTTGAACCGCTGGAATTATAGCAACAGTACATAAACAAGCCCGGTAGCAAGATTGAGATAGCCGAGAGAAAATTCATATGCGCTTACACAGTGTTTTTCAATCTTTTGAACACTCGACCCCTTGGAAAACTTTTGGCGACCCCCTTGGGTCATAGAAGACAAAAAGTTAGTAATTTAAAAGACTACGTATACGTTTGTCTCTATTTTGTTACTCATAATCGTTATTAGGACCTTAGTCTATGAAAAGCTGGTGAGCGTAGAAAGTACCTTAGTACGAGATATATATTTAAATAGGCTTTTCCTTTTTGCCGGCGACACCCGAGCAAGGCTCTGCGACCCCCCTAAGTGTCGCGACCTACAGATTGAAAAACACTACACTAACAGGACAGAAAGAGAGAAAACATAGTGTTTCCCCAAATGTTCACTTTTGAACTATACTCTGTCCAATCGTTTCTATTACATTTGATCGGTTAATCACTGACCAATAAGTACTGCCCTGAAGCGCTAACCCGATATTAGGCAGTTCATTTCTGTCGTTCAATTCGGCTAAATCAACCAAAGTAATCCATATATACATATAGTTAAATCATTCTCCTTCTTCAGCCAATCAATGTTCACTGCTGAACGTAGACTGTGAATCATTCAACGTCATTGCATACCGTCGTGACCTTTCAGTTCTGCGCCTTTCAACCAAATCGATTCAGTTGATCAATCTAGTCAAGTTTCTTTGTATCAATTTTAATTAATTTAGTGCACCCATTTGCATTTGCTAAAAGTACGGTATTGCGTAACAAATAGCCCACATGTTTATAGTTAAAAATTAAATAAAAGCAATATTACGACTTTTTAAATCTTAATAAATAACGTATTATTTTCATATAAACAAAAGAGAGAGCAACATCACATTGGTAGGTAGCACCTTTGGTGTTACTAATGTCCATAGGCGATGGTAAAAGCTTTCCGTCGGATGGGCCATCTGCCTGTCTGCGGAACTCATCCCATCAAGAAAAACAAATTCCATTTCTTAAAAATTAAATTTAAGTACTATGACGATAGTTCATATTCTGAACATTATAGATGACTACAAACCGTCACTATTACTTCATCTGAAACGATGAAGTATGACAATTGTGAGGTTTGCCAAAATTTGACAAAAGTCAAGAGTGAAGTAAATGCTTAGGAGGATAAAGAACCAAACTTAAGCATAGCTTTGCTAGTCTGTGCACTCAACCAAATAAGTAGCCATTTGCACATCCTTCCGAAATTAAAACTCTCGCCCGCGTCATAAATTTGAATAATATTTACGACTCAGAAACAGCCGGCATACGATTATTTACTTAAGCGGATCGAATATAGAGAATTAACCTTCGAGTGATACGATACAGGAGCCTGTTATTCATAATATGGAAATTCCGACACATTCGCCATGTGTCGGTCGCCAATGATATTTCGAAATGCTTCAGTTTCGGTTTTGCTAAATGCGATTTACACGCCGGATATCTCGATGGAGCCTCTTGACCTGCCAGCCTGTTCAAATACTACACGAAAATAGTTCACAACATGTTACTCACCTTCGTTATGTATGAATATGTATGTGTCCATTTTAAACCGTAAGCTGTTTGTCTCGTACACCAATCAGCATGTATTATTGGTATTTAGATAAACAAGGATTATTTAGCCGCATCCCATTTACCAAACACGTCTAGATCGGCTGGTTCGGCGGCGGAAACAGCGGAATCACTCAAGCGGCGCAAATAGCAACCCTCAGTGAGAGTTGTATGTTTGTGCCGTTTGCTGTCGAGACGCTTGGACCGTGGGGTCTTGAGGCCATGAGCCTCTACCAAAATTTATCGAAACGACTCATTGACTCTTCAGGTGATCAGAGGGCTGGTGCCTACCTCGGCCAACGGGTCAGTATGGCGATCCAGCGAGGAAACGTAGCCAGCCTTCTGGGCACCTTACCCATAAAAGACGGTGATCTGGGCTCAGTATTCTACTTATAGTCTTGAGGGACTATGGGTAGAATACAATACAAATAAGTTAAGTTTTCTTACATTGTATTCAATAGTATGTAATTAAAAATCTACTTAGAAACAAGGATCTATCTATATATCTTCTTCTTTGTTTTGAACTAAGACTCCAGGCTTTTAGCATTGATTTCGCCAATTCTTATACTATTAATACCTAACTAACAGTGATTTACACATTCAACAAAAAGAAACGTGTAACAATTGACATAAGACCTCTAAAACCTTCACTTTAAAATATTTAAATTCTAAATGTAATACAGGTAGCAGTGGAGAGTGTCACGATATCCTCGTAAACCACGTTGGGTTGATACCCAAAGTGATAGTCTTAGACATAGATAACTGATTAAAAAATCTTCGTCTATCCAGCGAAGCCTATACCTCTGTATGGCGGGGCTATACAAGGAGATATCATATCCCCGAAACTGTTCACCAACATGATATAAGTATATGAAATACCGAACTTTCAGTGTTTTCATGGGTTTATGTGTTATTGGAATTTGCTCAATTTAATCTATTTTATGTTACTAATACGAATTTAACGAAAATATTTATATATTTTCAAAGGAAGATTAATGTATAAAAAGATATAAATTTTTATGATTTTCTGTAAGACAATTTACGATTGAAGAACGAAAAACTGAGACTAACTTGATGCGTAAAATTGTATCTGTTTTCAACTACAACTATTTTTAAGTCTAGATTTTTTCAATAACTAACAGCGTGTCAGCTGAGTATAAATTGATCGGCATTGATAGATTATACTTTGATCGACTGCCAATGTTTGTTTTAAACGGAATGTTGGACGTATTCGAGGTTTATTGTGAAAAGTAAAAATATTTTAACCTCGAGTTAATGGGGAAAAATAAACTTTATTATAACCAGATAATCCAATCCATTGTCTCTCTCAATCATCGTAAAACTTTAAACACGACATAAATTTTGTTTGTTACATGTTTTCAAGACTAAACGGCTGAACGAATTTTGGTGAAATTTTGCAAGGAGACCAAAGGTTACAGGCTATATTTTGCCTCTAAAACAATCTAGAAGAGGTCAAATAAGGGATGAGAGAATGATAAAAATTTAATATACAACCCTAATTTTTCAAATAAGGTTTATGAAAATTCTTATTTAGATTTTTGACAAGGAACATAAAAAGCACAATTAACCTATATAATAACTATATCTAATTCAATTATAAATAAAGCTACCTGCCCAAAATTGCTGAGTTGAAATCGTAAAGATTGTGCATACCAATGATTTCACCAATAAAGAATATGGAAGATCATATGAAAAGGACATGACAAAAAAATTAGATCCCAGGCTCCGGAGGTTAAGAGTATATTAAAACGCAACAAGGATTTAACAATAGGCCGATGATCACTGACTTTGTGTTATATATAAAATATTTAATATATCGGAACAAAACTGCTATTAAAAGGTTAAGTCTATTAGAACAAATCACATACATTTATAAAACCATCCAAACTAAGCAGCCAATGTAATGGGGTTCGCAGTGCAAATAAAGATCGATGGGGGCACATTGAGGACGCGAAGCCAATAACGGCGAGGTCGATCGATCCGGGGATTAAGCTTAAATGAGTGCGAAAAGATTTATTGCGGACGACGTGTGACACATTATTAATGAAGTGTGGCAGATTAATTTTGTATATAGGTCAGGACAGATACTATCAGGCTAACAATTTTCGCAATTCTGGGACCTTTCCATTACAGAAGAAAAAAGCGTTTTACTGGTGTCACTTATCGATAATACTATTACTGAAGACATTTCCTCACGATTTTTTTTGCCATCAGCAAATTGTATATAGCAAACAGGAACAGTAGCTCAATATTAAATATTCCATAATTTTCTTGGGTTTGTATCATTCTGGACTCTATCAAGATATAATATCTAATTTATTTGCATCTAGAATTATCGCTGTCTTAACGCTCAAGAAAATATTCATTAGACATCTTGCAACAGAACTTACGAAGCAGTGAATCCACAAACCAAGACATTTGACAATGTTATGGGCAGTGCCTAGATTGAATAGGCAAGCCGATCCCTGCAAATTCCGGGACACAATAATCAGGCAGAAAGCAATTAATACATAAAAGGTCAAAGAGGAGTCAATCAATCACGAATCACGAATGTATTCAGGGACACTACTGCAAAAGAAATATTTATAATATACCAAAAGAATGAATTTTCTTAAGTTGCATTCTAGTTGATGCACCTATTTTTGCTTATTTTCGCATTCTTCTTCAAGAAAGCAATACAAAAGAAATGATTTGTTTGCGTCTGAATCAGTTTTAACGTTTACACTGTCAGTGGCTGGAACGGATCACCGGACTATTTCTGTAACATGTGATCTAGGTGGCCTTAAAATTCATTGTCTAACTTTTTGGGTGATGATTATTATTTTTATTGTTCTCTCTGGTACTGTTGATCCACATATATGAATGAATGAATCTTGGATATTTATTGTTTTCGGAGAGTTTCTTACTGCTCCTTTAACAGCGATAACTCGTTGCGATGCGGTGGACGTAGAGTACGAATTAGTTTGAAATTTTAATTGATATGTCTTGACCTTCAAAAAATTTCGCCATTGAAACTTATTTTGAATACAAACTTTTGTATTTGGATTTATTACGGATATGAGTAGCGGTATATCCGCAAATGTCGATGGTAAAGGGTAATAAAGCCTTATCAATCTTATATCGAATTCCCTAATTTCTTTTGGACAGCTGAAGTACAGAGTCCGACGTTGAAAATTTATTTCCAACTCTTGCAATCAGTACTTTTAAAATACTTAAGGCATTAGTATTCTGTTTAGTTAACAGATCCAATATGATTGCAATTTCTTAGCTAAACCTAAAATGTTAGTTTATCCAAAAATCATCAAACGACAGTGAAATTTATATATTCAAATTCAAAAGTTTTTATTCAAAATAAGTTCCACTGGAGAACACTTTTTGAAGGTCATAAATATAGGTTAAAATTTAATTTTACTTCCTAGTCTATGTACACCACCTCGCAACGTGTTATTGCTGTTAAGGAGAAGAAGAGGCAAGAAACTCCCCAGCAACACGTCTAGCTAAAAATTGTTTTTCTTTATATTTGTTGTTCCATTTATATGTAAGTAAACTTTTTTTTAAGATTTTGTACATATATAAATATGTTATGGTACGAAGCCTGAAAATATTAAAACAAACTGTCTGTGACCGTGAACAGAGTGGATCTGGTTTATCATTAACATTGTTATCAATTGACAGCTAAATGTTAACAGGATAACATGAAGTGTCATAGTTAGCCCAGTGATAAAGTTGCTATCGTAACATTAATTAAGGGTGAAACTAATGTCCAGACAATCCGAGTTAAAAACAATATTTTGTTCCACAAAACTCTTATTATACTTCATAAGTCTTGTTCTTGAAGAATTTCATGGTCGTTGCGGGCCTTTAAGAAATTTTATATTTTAAAACAAATTACGTCTGGATAGCCATATAAGGACAAATGGACGTAACTATTAAGTTTGATATTGAGAGATAACCGTTGACAAATTAATGTAAGACTAAATTTACCCTTGACGAGAAGGATGTTTTTTTAGAAAAATAGATAAACAATAAAAATATGAAAAAATCATATCTCAGTCGTATTCAACATTGATGTTATTGATTAATAGCAAAATACGGGTAAAATTCTACCATGGCACGATGATAATTGAAATCTAGACATTTGGCTGAGTAAAAGTTAACGTCTCAGCTGTTAAGACGTCGGACATTCTAGGGAGGGGTCAACATACACTGGTCAATAAATAAACCCGCTGTCTTGGAACTTTGATTCGATTTTCTCAAAAAGTATAAAACTTACAACTATCAAAGTTACACTTAAGAAAGTACGTATCATGGTGATTAAATAAATGGAATTATTGGGTTTCATCAATTAATTAGAGTTTAGTACGGACTTTACAAAAAGAGTCGTTTTCCAGATGTATTACTCTTTAGTAATCATAAAATGAAAGAAAACTTGAAGCCAGAAACAAAGAATTTTAATTTTTTATGTTTTTGGTGAGCATCCCTTGCTCGGTAACTGCCAGCATCCTCGTATTCTCTCGATTCTGAGTGGTGGCCCGGTTTATTTACTGACCAATGTATATTTGTGGATCTCGACCTGAAAGGAGAAGGAGGACAAGGAGAGGAACCGGAAACGACAGTCGTCTTTCACTATAGTAATTTGTCGATAACTTGCCGTAAACAGTTAAAACCAGAGTCAACACTCTGCAGTGAATGAATCTCAACTGAGAGCAACAGACTATCAATGACGACGTATTTCAGCAAATCCGGGATATATTAACGATTTCATAAACAAACAACACATCTAACGTATGAAAACTACGCTGATTTCCAGCAATCGCGTTGAAGTGCCTGAAGTAGTCGGTTTTAATGCAGTCTAAATGTAAACACTCATTTGATTGGAAAGCAAATTCATTAATTTGAATCAATTTAAAAGTCTAGTACATAATATAATGAAGTGTGAGTGTTTACTATAATAGCGGGGATATGATAATCGTTTATCGAAAAACGTATTGATTCTTTGAAGTCTACTAGCTATGAAGGTTGACGAGGTAGAAGAGCCACTTGGGTATAAAAATATAAAAGCATTTATATAAAATATCCATTACTATTTCAGACACTATTTAAGCAATCTTGTTCAAAACAATATTCTTGGGAAGTATTTCGTTAGCTCTAGTATTATTACTTTTTCAGAATTGTCCACTTAAAATCTCTAAATTTTTCCACCTTTTCCGCCGCCGCTAAACTCCCCACTTTTAGATACAAAAATACATTACACCATGCATAAAGATTCTAAAGAACTTACACTTCAAAAAATTTATTGACGTTTTACTACACCATTGTGTAGCGCCATATCCATAAAGACTGGGATATTTCTGAGGAAATCTACATACACAGATAGATGGACGAACTTGACTTGATTTTTAAGACCAATCATACATGACGCTAAAAATATTATCTATACAATCACGTACAGTAATTTTGATGCAATGTTTAAAAAATGCAGTGTTTAGAAAATCAACATGCTGTGTGTTTGTTTAGTTTCGATTTGAGATCATCATTTGCCTTTTAGTATTTTTAACACTTGCTCATAATGCAGCTATAATTAAAACTATCACCTCGGCCTCTTCAAAGCTATGTTATATACATATGTTGTACAAAAATAAAAGCTTTTTAGTTCCAATACGATACTGACTAAACCGATTTCAGTTACGAAATTTCTAAGTACTTCCTTTATCACCAACTTGCCTCAATATCGCAAAATATTAATAAAATTAGTTAAAAAATACAACAAAATTACTGGTGCAACATAAGACGTCAGACAAAAATATCATACTTCTCTCCATTTAACGATAACTCTATATAACGCCATAAAATGCACAGTCCCTTCAGTGTCGTCATATAGAGCAGCTCAGCCCGCGCCAGCTAGTCTAGCTTGGTAGATTAGTGGTTAACACACTCGCATCCCATGCTAAAGGGCACGAGTTCAAATCCTGCTTGAAAACCAGGCACCAGGTTTCTGACCAAACGTTACACATTGTTACAATTACCACGTGCTAACAAAGATGAAGGAAAACACCGTGACAAAACCTGCACATCGAGATAACCGAGGTGTTCAACCCACCAATGCGCCTTGGAATATAATGACAACAGTAAGACGTTTATAGACTGTTATTATTATAGAGATAGAGCATCTAAAACCGGAAAAATCAATATCACTGTCGGAAAATTCATTAAAAAAAAACTATAAATCCATAAATACATCAAGGGGCTACTGGAATAAACTATTTAATAAGACTATGAAAACATAAGGAGAAGCAATAAAATATAATTTGACACGCTCGCGTCTCTATGATTTTATGTTGATAGAATTACTTTGTTCGCTTTGATCATGTCATAAGAGAGTGGCGGAACAAAATATTCAAATAAGTTTCACGAGCTGTAATGCATAAACAATGAGTCCAGCAATCGAGTTTCTTGTTTCTTTTCTAGCGTTATTTAGTTATAGCTGAAATTAAATTTGTTTGCTCACGACGTCGTACATTGATAAACAGGTCTTAAATTATAATTTGTTCAACACGCCATTACCCATGGGGTCATGCAAATATTGATATGCCGTAGTCTACTAATAGAAATCTCAAAAATAAGATCACTATGACAATCATATATTTTTTTTAAACCCTCTATTCTGTGATAAAAGGGATGATGCAACATAATAATTAAGTATATTTAATCATAGATTATGATTGTCGAACAATAATTATTCACCCTAGAGCACTACTACGACATATGATCGGACGAAAGCCGAAGTAAGAATCAGCACCCGACCAAAACCAAAGTCATACTGTCTCATCACTTCGTTTTCACGCTTTTATGTTTGAGCGGTGAGGTAATAATCAATACGAAACTACATAATAGTGCAATAATCTAACAGCAACAGAACCTTCAGGTAATCATCATGTCTAACAAGCCTTTTCGTTCGACCGTCTGTCTTTGTACGACACATTCATTTTACTTTGAACAAAATCAGTTGAACAATCCAAACAACCTTTCAATTAATTTCTGGAGCGAATAGACTGTTAAGATCTTTTAAAAATTTTCCTTGTTGTCTAAATCACAATTTACGACGTGAAAATTTATCAACTTTGCTCTAGCGTGTCAACTATATTTCGTAAATATAACTTACCATTAATTTCTGAATTAAAAATAGGCTCTTTTCAATTCGCCTTTAACGAGTAGATCAGAGCGTCAAAATTTGTCAACTCTGCACCCACGTGTTACGCGTGTTTTGTAAATATACTCTCCCATCGCTCGTAAATTTCGCCACACTCCGGCGCACGTCGCCCGATATTTTGGCAAAGCACCAGAACGCATTCACCGACTAAATCGAACGTCGAGTGCAGTAAAATCACACGGGAGGCTGGGGATGTGTACATATAATTTTCCAGTGATAAACTGCTTTATGTCAATGTTACATTTTGTTTTCTTCGAAATGTTATTTGAACATAAGATTGAGGAAATATTATTTATGAAAAAAAAATGACAGACCGAATGAATAAAGCACTATTTATATCTCGAAAGCTTTTATTCAAACAAGTTCTACTAAGGACCATTTGTTTTTGCTATATGCACGCTTCGTATATGTTTTTTGGATTACGATTTTTTGGTCCCGAAAAAGCGTTATGGCCGCATGAAGGGTTAGAAGGTATATCGCGTGGTAAAAGGCGGCAGCGTTGGAGAGAGAGAAAGGATGGCGGCTGCTTCGTATTTTTTTTTAATCTTTTCTTCGAAAAATTTCCTCCAGTAGAATTCAGTTTAAATTTAAAAAATTAATTTGCATAAGTGTAATGTACCGTCGTGGATGAAAGAAGAGAGAGAGAATGTAGTGACAAGAATTGAAAAAGTAACGTCAAGGTGGTTTGAACATTTAGAGAGAAAAGATGAAAATAGAATAACAAAGAAAAGTATACGACATCAATGTGAGTGGTAGAGTTGACGCCGGTAGACCGCGACGAACTCATTATGATCAAATTCAAGATATTCTGAAGCTTTAGGTAAAAAGCACTTTAAGTAAGCGCGTATGTATGAAGAGATTAATGAAAGCTGACAAAGTGAAGTGTTTGTTAAGATCGTAGTAGGTGGAGATCCCTGCCTACCCCGATGGAAAACAGACGTAACAATATATATGTCTATATACATTTAAGAGGAATTCCATAAAGAAGATGAGATACTAAAGAACTGGGACAGAAAGGTGGGCTTGTAAAGTTTGTAACCATTTCTATTTAAGAAGCGACAAGAAACCCCCCAAACATAGAAATAAAACAGGTATGCACACCTCATGTTTGTAAAAATAAGGTGATACATACACGCAAACACACATGGTGTGCAACAATGCGTTATCTTCTGGAACAATAGACAATCGTTGTGCGACACCACTCGTCTTCAAACTTGTAATCAATAACATCGCAAGCGAATCGATTTTGAGAAGGGTATAATTTTCAAAGACATTTTTGAACTCTAGTGAAATATCTTCGATACCTTCAAGTAGCGAGTCCCCGTGGACATCTATATTATCTATATATTGGGTGTTCTTTAACTTATTGCCAGCACCTCTGGTATTGCTAATGTATATGCGACGGTAACCACATTTCATCGTCATCAGTTGGTTAAGTAATTCATGGAGAATATTGTTACGAGTGCGGGACTCGAATTAAAATGCCGTTGGAATTACTATAGAATCTATTAGAACTATACAAAAGCGTATAACACGGGTACAAATATAACTGGACACAACCAGTACAAACTCCACGATTCAATAATACGTGCAAAGTCTGTCACTATATAGCTTATCGAACGTACACGTCTTACTCGTATCGTAATGCCTCGTCCCTCCGTTCGGGCATTGTTTTATACTAAACTGTACAATACAACAATCGACGGCGTGGACTGAGTTTTCCAAGAAGACGTAATCTGCACACCTGCGACCATAATACGAGTACAATAACACTAGGATGTTTTTTCTTAATTGTAAATTTTAAGCAAAAAGTAAATAAAAAAAGTCCAAATGCGGGAAAGGTAATAAAGTAGGCGTTCATTCACTTTGTCGGCGTGTAACAATATCAACTGAAGAATTTTTATACGCAAGACAATATCGATTATATGAAAAATATTTCTTCGAGGCGTTATATTTATAGCTTCCATGACATATAAAATGTTAAACAAGCTGAAAAGACAATAAATAGATCAAAAACAAAACGATCGTAAAATATTCCTCGAGTTATTTTGTAGACTTTTGAAGTTTATACGTGTAAATATGTTATGAAATACGCTATAAATATTATACAAAATTATCTACACTAATATTGTAAACTAAATCTACAATATATACAAAACACAAGGTTATGGTGGCAATATTAGACCAGGACTGGTGGCCATCTAGACTTTCTAGACGGTCAAATAAGCTACCTTCTAGCACTATCTTTATATATCTACATTAATATTACAAAGAGGTAAAGTCTGTGTGAGTTTATTTCTACGAGGTAATCTCTTGAACTACTGAACCGATTTTGGAAATTCTTTCACCGATAGAAAGCTACATTACTCCTGACTGACGTAGACTATATTTGATTGTGATTAATAATAAATAAGTGCCCAATTTCATACATTCTCTCTGATGGGCATTGGCTTGAGAAATGAACTATTTACCCAAGGGCAATTATATGTTGGCTATGTTGGTTTGGCGCCCATCGAAGTAGGCAAAGGTCACATAGTAAAATTCGAATGTTAGTGTGTACGTCACTGAACTCCTAAACCGTTAGACCAAACTTGATGAATTTTTTGTACGTATTCAAATGGGTCTCGGGATGGTTTACATTCACAATTGTACCCTGGAGGTGGCGCTGAAATCGGGTTCAAAATTTCATTTTTAAAACAGTACTATGTCTGCTAGATCCGCTACTTTAGTTATAGATTTCCTAAACTTATATTTAAACTTTGATATTTATTCTATTCATTAATATTGAATATAATAATTAGTTACAATTCTAAGAAAATCATTCTGTGTGCCGTAAATTCATTAATAATATTAAATTGATAAAATTAAATCGGTAGACACGTTTATTAAACAAAATGAGATTATCACCAATCGACCAATTCGTATGACGCCCACGCTTATCGTTTGAAAACAATTCAAATACATTTTCGAGCCTATAAATACCAACAAAAACCACTCAAATTCCAAATTCACCAAAAATCACAACACAATGAATGGATGTGAAACCGCATTGCGACCGGCGGCTTCGATCGCCTCGCGGCACAAACTGAAAGCACTGAAAGCATCGCCACAACACTACGATCCTTACGTTAAGGGGACATTACACGGTGCACTTGTTTTTCAATCTGGACGAAACAATCAAAGTGTTCCACATAAATATAGCCCTTAATATGCACCGTTTGCTACAACTCCATTCATTCTTCGAAAAGAAATTCTGTAACATACTTCTGTATAAAACTTATAAAAGAAATATTTAAGACATAAATAGAAGAACAAATATAAAGAAAAACAATTTTAGCTAGACGTGTTGCTGGGGAGTTTCTTGCCGCTTCTTCTCCTTAACAGCAATAACACGTTGCGAAGCGGTGTACATAGACAAAGAAAGTAAAATTAAATGTTAACCTATATATATGCCCTTAAAAAAGTGTTCTCCAGAGAAACTTCTTTTGAATAAAAACTTTTGAATTTGTATAATCTATAATCAAATTTAGTAGACCTCTCACGCGACCAAAAGGCTAGCGTCTATTTTGCTCAAAGGTCAAGCATTGCTATTCAACGTGGTAACGCCGCCAGCCTTCGGGAACTTTCCCGGTAAGTGACAGTGGCTTAGGTCCAATATTTTATTTATAATTATGCCCTATTTTTTTTATTTAGTTCTAGTTTTTAATTTTAGGTTCCTTTTTTATTTTTAGGTAACTTTAATTTTTTAAATAGTTTTAGATTATATTGTAAGTAGTTTTGTGTTAATTAATAAATAATTATAAACCACCACAATACAAATATAAACCATATGTACCATTTAGCATAACAACTGCAAAAATTTCCATGTTTCAAACAAGATAAATAAATAAAAAAATTGTTTGCTACTTTGACTTGACAAAAATTGAGTCATTGATGTTACTATTTGTGTTATGTGTCATTTTGTGCGAACTGAAACAGTTAGGGCGCGAATTCGAATCTCAACCGGAAAGCATGCACCACTTTTCAAGTTTTTTTATATTGCATGAACTTACCAGACAGACCCACCTAATGGAAAGTGGTTACCATCGCCTATGGACATTTCAATCACCAAAGGTGCTACAAGTGCGCTGCTGCTCTCTTAAGGGAGACTGGAACCTGGCCATTAATGCCGGAACATCACTCAAGGTTATTATGGCGACATACTTTAGGCCAGAGGTTTCTAACCTAATATGCATATTATCACAACTATTACATGCTAACGGTGAAGAAAAGCATCATGATGAAAGCCGCACATCGAGATAACCGATGTATCACACCCGCCAATCCGCCTTGGACAAAGCGTGGCGGGTATACCGAATTTACTTGAACCCTGTAATATCAGCTTAAACATACAATTGCCTCCTTCAATGTCATCGAATGTTATCGTCTCCTTCAACTTTTGTGCTTTTCGATTAAATCGATTCAATTCGATTGAAACGTGTAATTCGGCTATGACACCTACGCGTGTACTGTCTGAGTGTCAGGTTAAAATGGCGCATGTTACTGCACCAGACTATAAATTGAATGAACGAAAGATAGTTTCGCTTTGATACGAGGGTGTTGAGGAAGTTTTCTATGCTATAACTTCGTCCTGCGGCATCGCTTTCATGAACGACTGAGCTTTCGCAATGAATAGTGACCAGCAAAGAAGACGGATGAGCCTTTTATACATTTTTGGGCTAGGATCGTAAAAAGATCAGTGATTTTATTTAAGAGATTTTTCATTATATCGTTATTTTTTATAACTATAATGGGTTTAGTTATTTTGAATTAATTAATAATCACATAAATCGCTTATGGTAATTGATAAGGTATTTTCTTCATGAGCTTATTTTTAAGATTACTCGTCTTCCATATAGAATTAAAGGCTAATTTTTGTTAAATAAAAATTTCTTTGGCCCGAAAATCGCTGTCCCCTTTAATTTATTTGACTAAAATCTTTCCAGCTGTTTATTTTTTGACATATTTCTACCTATACCTATTCGAATTTATACATTTTATATAAAAATCGACTTTAGGATAACATGTTTATGAATTTAATGCACATGTATTATGTACTAATTAATACGTCGCCTAATAAATTTGCCATAACACACATGTTTAGAGTTTAAAGTAAAAAGAAAACATAATATTGACTTTCTAAATGTAAAAAATATTTTAACGAGCAAAGTAAAGAAGTCGATGCGAACTAAAACATAAAAAAATACTATATTATGAAAATATGTTGTTGTTTTTTATGTTTTACTTGGCACAGACTTCGAGATGTAGAAACTATTTGTTTATTGCTTTTCAGTTACTTTTGAAGTCAGCTTTGTTTTTTATTAAACAAAATAATCTAATTTTAGTTACGAAAATACTGGAAAAAAAATGAAACACATTGTACGTGCATATAATATTCGAGGGTTGCTTTCGGTTTCCCCAAGATCTTACCTTAGGAATATACTCTTTCGAATAAAAAACAAATTGAAAATCGGTCGACAATTGACGGAGAAATCACGTAACGAACGTACAACAAAATATGTAGTCGAATTAAGAACTTCCTCCTTTTTGAAGTCGATTAAAAACATCCATGCAACATCTTAACGCGGCGTCGCCCAAAGCCCTATTTAGGCGATAGATTTAAAAAGAGACGCGCACAAAGACACGCGTCCGAAACGCGCCGCGTCTATTTTCGAGTGGCGCGCGAATTATTTTACGATTTTGCTCTATTTCTCGGTTGACTCGAGCAATTATAACATCACTGAGTCATGACTCGTAATTAATTGTGGCCCACGCGATCTGCATTCGGGATTGTACACTTCATGCCAGAGGAAATCAGCGGTGATAACGCGGCGAAGGCAATCATTTTTAAGGTCCAGTTGGTTGTATGTCAGTAATATAAAAGTTTTTTATTAAAAAAAAGATCTTGTTCTATAGAACAAATAAATTAATGTTCCTATTGCTTGCTCTTTTCATGCAACTTCTTATTTAAATAGATAATTTTAACTCGTACGTGTTTAATAAATAAAATTTTCACCCATATATAACTTTTTTTTTCTCTGTAATAAAAGAGAACTTTAAATTCCCCATTTTGTACGTGGCAGAATAGGCGCAAACCCTATGCGCGGAAAAAAAAATTCTCATCCCTTTAGTCTGTGGCCGATCGCAATGCGCGCGCATAGGAAAACTGTTATCTACTAAATAAAATGAGTTTTTGTTGGTTATTTTATTCACAAGGTGTTGCAAAACGTCGTATGATACACGTGTGTATTGATGACTACCGTCCTCGGCTCTCTTAAGACCCTCGCCTACGGCTCGAGTCTCAATGGCGCCTCGGCGGTAATCACTAATGTTACACACTAGTACCATAATGTACTATTTCAACACACTTGCTCATAAAGTGGCTCTATGGTCACCGCAATTAGGCACAGAATGACAACCATAATCAAACTGTGAGTAAAAAAATAACTCACTAGTGAGTTTTTTTTTTTTTTTTAATTTTATTGGTTGAGTTGCTTTGTTCTTAAAAAAGTTTAAAAACGTGTAAAAACAGCACTTGACAAAGAGCCATCTATCGAGCGGGGTTGGTACTCACTGGTTGTTGTGCGCCGTTAGCCGGTTGGGGTCGCTCGCGTTGCGGTGCTTGCCGCGGCGCGGCGCGTCACGCTCGCGGCAGCTCTCGGCGCGGTTCACGCCCCGCCCGCCAGGTGCCGGTGTTCGCCAACTATTACAAAAAGAAAAAAATAAAACTTCATTTCGTTGTTTTTGTTAAAAATCACTCTACCTTGTTAACATCATATTTAAATCGTTAAATGATTATAGCTATGCCCATATGCTGCGGCTTCATCTGCGTTAGTGTTAAATATATAGGATGTGTTGTGCTATGTACAACGCCGTTTATACATACACATACGTTATCAATCAATATTTAACGTCATTAACAATGTTACATCTCAAATAATGCATTAAACCTATCAACATATGTGCGTGAAACGGCCTAAATCTTTAACACTAACTCAGATAATGTCCCAAATTATATATCAAAATAAATTAATGTGTTTATTTTTATATACTTGCATGAATACTCTATATAAATTTTAAAAAATGTTTTATGTTTGCCCTCTATGCGTTCCTTAACCATTGATCCTTAACATTCTGAAGAAGCCCGTGAAGGTTTCTGGGCCAAAAAAAAACAGAATATACAACGAAACAAATTTTAATTTACGTGGCATTGCAAGGCATTCCGGGTGCAGCTAGTTTACAATAAAGAATACACAGCAACGCAAACTGGTTTCCGTCAAAATTAACATAAACTGCTTGCGAGAAAAATATTAGAAACTAAAATCGCGCCGTAAAGGCTATAATTCAGCAAAGCTGCTACCTCCATAATCTATCCATACATGACTAAATGACGCCCCGAATCGTTCTTCTTTAGAAAACGACCATTAGATTTTTAAACAAACATATTTGAATATTATTTAAGAAATATTCTTTAAACTTGAAATTTCAAATTCACATTAATTTTCTTTTTAATTTAATTCAAATTATGGCTAAGTTGGTGGTTGAGTGATGATCGACTAAGTATACATAGCGGACAGCGGCATCTATCGTTAAATAGCTAAACCTAAATTCGGTTTTACTCCTCTAACCCGTAGCGTTAGTGTCGGTACAAAATGAATCGAGCCCATTTGCGAAATTATATAAAAGTAAATATGCTTTTAACATTGGTTTACTACCCACATATACCCCACTCACATTTATTATAGGGCTTAAATATCTTAAGTTCATATTTTCGTAATAAAAAATATATATTATTGTGTAATATATAAATGCCTTATGTATTAAATCTCATAAGTTAGTTTATATTAGTGGCCTTATAGACGAGGCGTGAACAAATTAATTTTCACATAATATTTATATAGATAATATGTAATGGAATGAAGTCTAATATATTAGGAAATTACATTTCAATCAATATTCAGGGATGGCTTGGCACGTTGTGTGTTTAATATCTGCTATTCAGTTTTTAGACATTTGACATAACTGATCAACGTACAATAGATGGCGCGGTACTAGCATATTCATAAATTCTGCAAAAAGATAATACAATGTTTTCAAACTCATAATAAACAGAAAGTGACCACCAGCGCCATACACTTATATATGATTTAAGAATTATTCAAGTTCGTGGATTAACTAATCAAAAGCCATGCTTAATACTCCTCCTCCGTATCATTAGGTATAAGTACCTGAAAATAAATAGATAATAAATAAATAATAATAGGGTTAGACTCACCTGCTTTCCTTTTCGGGCTCCTTCGTGTTCGCGTCGCTGGTGTCCACATCTGGATCGGGCGCCACCTGATCGTCGGTCGATCCCTCCCGCCGCGAGTCTCCTAAAAAGCAAGAAAATAATTTCTCGTAGAATATAGCGCCATGACATAGCAGTGGTGGGTAGGAGAAACTAATTCAATGCATAAACCTTGCCATTATTGGCAACTTATCGTACGCAACGCTTGTACATACCTAAATTATGGTTTGCTTACAAATTATTTTCAAACTATAATTTTCTTTTAAGTGTTTCAATTACTTTATCAATAGGCTATAGTGAAACGAAAATTGATTCTTCACTAGATAATTTGGCTTGAGCATACCTCGAAAAACAGCGAAGTATGACGATCAAGCAAATTAACGTAGCCAGCTGTATGTATGTATGCTCCACCTACATCGCCAGATCAGTTAAGAATTTCTTTTAAGCTGGGTTGCCTGGAAGAGATCGCTTTTAGCGATAAGGCCGCCTGTTGTTTTGCCAACAAGTATTGTTTTTGTAATTGTTTATTTTGGTGATCAATAAAGCGTTTTCTCATCTAATCTATATGAGAATTGAACGTTAACTTTGTTAATCATATTTTGAAATAAATATTATTATCCTTAATCAAATAAAATACAAATATATTATTATAAACTGAAAACATAACAGATGTTAATACACAACGTAACACCTAATATTATAGATGAGTAAATATGTAATTTAATTTCCTTAAAACAGACAAGTTCAATGTAGTAATGATAATAACGGGTATCCAAGGGCACATGTCCGATTGTGCCCCGCCACGACTTTTAGATATGCGACGCGACGACTACGACTTTTGTTATAATATGTTTTTGCCTTTCGTCGCGCCGCTTTTAGTTATCGCTCATAGCGACAAGCTTGTGACCTGGCTGTTACGCTTATTTCATGGAGGGCAGAAACAAATACCATCATCATATATGGGCGTCAAACTGAAAAAGGCCAGCTGAAAATGGTAAAATATAATTGTTCCAGAACCGACCAATATAGCTCTAGTGTAAGGAGAGTATGATATTAACTTAGCAGTTGCAAACAGAATGGAGACTGCTGAGTATGAAATATTGAAACCTATTTTCTTATTGTATCTATATGTGGTATTTTGAATTTTATTAATACTTTCATTGTCAAACGCTGTTTTTAATTGAGTCAAAATTATTACGAGATATACACGTTCTAGTTATCCATTATTGTGTGTGACATTTCTAGAAATATTTTCTCATTTATTTATCACAATATCTCTACCAACCACAACAAACATATTCATAATTATTTCAGAAGATGCTGGCCTGGATGTTATTGAGTTGTGTTGCGACATTAGTGACCAGGTTCAAGTCTCCCTTAAGAGAGCAGCAGCGCATTTGTAACACCTTTGGTATTGCAAATGCCCATAGGCGATTGGAACCGCTTTTCATTAAGTGGGCCATCTGCCTGTCTGCTGAATTCCTGCAATAATATAATTTAAAAAAAGATATCGCTTGTGTTGATATCGCTGTCTATAGTTAGATCAATCATTACTGTAAGCATGTATTTTTCGAGAAGAATAAAGCGTTACGTATCCTCAAATACTTCTTAGTTACATAGAAATTAAATAATAATAAAACAGCTTGCACTTATTGATCCGCCATCAAGCGTCCACTAAGTGCTGCGCAAGAGTTTCGCTCCGTGGCGAATTACGACCGCACATAATTAGCGATGACCTCACCCCATCGAGGCTTAAAGTTTGCGCAGTTGTAAGACTAGCCAACACACAACATGTTTTCATCTTATCGCAATGTCCATACTTCTGTGGACATAAATACACTTTAGTATTAAACACACATTGCCCAAATCTTGATTTTAATTTATTGTTTATTATTCGTTGAATACGTCGCGAAAATGGCGAGTTGAGCTCGTATCCGATTAAAGTAGTCGTTAATGAAAAGGTCCTACACAATATGTATGTAGCAAAGAGTTAGGAATGGATAAAAAAAATCTCACTTTTTTGCTTATAACTTCTTTAATTTTTAATTTAGGGCAAAAAGCTATATAAACATATTTGTAGACAAAACAATTTGCTACAAATTACGTTTTGACAATTTTTTTGTAAGACGCATAGTTTCCGAGATATCGCGGAAAAAAGTGTTTTCACCCCTTTTTCCAAGATGGCGGCCGGGGGACAAGGGTAGCGACCCCACAAAATTGAGGTTAAGCTTCTATTGACCCCCCACACATGTCCCAAAAATAAAATTGCGTCCTCTAACAAATGCAAAGCTCATGTAATAATATTTCAATGAAATAACATACTTCCAAAAGGTGTGCAAGCGCGCGAGCGAGACAGCTAACTACATAATATAAACTCTTCTAACAACAAAGTAAACAAAGAGTTGCCAATAACAATATACGTGAGATTTTTTTATTGCTAAATTATACAACTTGTTAAGATCTAGGAATTGAATCAACTTTTTTTCCTTTACAGCAATTACGCCGCGCATTAATTGGAAATCTGCTTTATGCAGTGGAAAATTATCAATGGACATTAAAAGCGTTCGCCTTGAAGTTTTAGATTACATACAGACTCACATTAGTGTTATTTTCAATTTATGAAATTTCAGTAACTATGAAACACTGTTGTGGTCTTGGTTCTAGCCCGTTTTAGAGCGGTATACCCGTGACGCATGTTCGAAGTGGTTCAGCGGGTTCTTCACATTGGTAATCTCGCAATATACTCTTTCATCATCACCCCAAACAGATGTGTCAATATGCATATTGATTTTTTTTCAAAACTGTCTAGATGTCAAATTTCGTTTGTAGTAGGTATGTTTGTAGTTGCGCACGATATATTAGCCATCTGGACACATAGTTTAGACCTTTAATATTATAAAAATACTCTGTCTTAATGTTTAAAAAAAACAACTTGAATACACTGTATAAACGACGGAAAATACGATGCAACTTTTTTCTATTGCTTGCCTGTTTGTTCGGAATTTACGTAAAAACTACTGAGTCGATTTCAATGCAGTATACACTGATCGACACAACATTGTTAGATTAAAAATGGCCGGATAATAAAAATTGAATTCCAATTTTTTTCAGTGATCGATAGCAAATTTTTTTTTCCAGGAGCGGTTTGTAGTAGTTTGGGTGGAAAAAAAATATTATAAAAATTATATATTACTTGTTGTACCAAATTTTCACTAAAACAATACTATACGTTCTTCTTTGAACTTTGCAGTTGTACTTGGGTACCGGGAATCCCGCAGGAATTTCAAGTCAAGCTTGAATAAAGTCGCGGACATGGCTTAGTTATAAAATAAAGATATTTCATCTGGAACTCCGTCAATTCACCTCTCGAAGAATGATTTCTCGGTAGTGTGACGTCACTGGCGATCACCTCGACAAGTCATTGACCCTTTTCCGCTGAATTGCACCCGATCGAGATGCATCGATCATTATTCACGGAGAGAAAGAGACAGACATAGTTTTGGCAGGACATCTCAAAATCCTTGAACCGTCTTGATTATTTTGACGAGAAGTTTTATGATCATATTTATAAGTTTATACAATTTTATCAAAGCACCTACTTAAGGTGCTCAAAATATCGACAAAAAGGGTAAAGTGGCCTCCTCAATGATTGGCACTCTGTAAATTTATTCAAGATATTATTTTATGTATTGTTATTTAAATAAAAATAAAAACCTTTAAGTGACCACTTACAAAACTGATATAGAAAAAAAAATGACATAGAATATTTTAAAGTGACAGTTGTAATGTCACAAAACGATATATTCTTTTTTTTATAAGTTTATGGCCCTGGCACACTATACAAATATCGTGGAGTATTTCATATATTTTTAATTGAGATATATCGACAACACCAGACATAATTAATCAATTTCAAAATTGAAATAGCATAACTCGATCCGGTGACCGCATTTCACAGTACGCGTTGCCGGACACGAAATAGTAAATACAATACAAATAATTCCCATTGGGTAACACCGCATCCCGTGTTACATATTTGTGGTAGTTTCAAAGTTCTAATTTCATATTTAGAATGGCGGTTAAGCATGTGCCTGCTCACGTATTAACTGATAATAAATTTGGTATGAATGATTTAAATAATAGAATAATAAAAGAATTTGCTGGTATTATGAATTTCAAACCCTAGCCTGTTTGGATACAAAAACAAACATGTTACACTTTTTGCCCGTGGCGCTGCGTTCGCCCTTTCTCCCTTCTCCATCCATCTGTTTATGCGAAATAAACTTTTCATAGAATTCTTATGTTTTTACTGGTGCCTTTGCAAAATACTATTCAAGTGCAATGGAATACACTATTCTATAATAATATTATAAACTAGGATACTTGACTTGAAATTGGGTGAAGATTTGGGATACTTTTCATCCCGATAAATAACGTCGTTTGGGATAGACAAATATAGACGAAAAAACGGCGCTGTGGTTGCGTTCTCCTTTTTCGGTGCAATCGTTTCACTTCACTAATAAATATATCGTCCCCATCACAACGCGAACGAAGTTGCACCAGTAAACGATAAATGTCAAGAGACTCGTGACGGTTCAATACCATCGATGCGTAACGAAAACATCGCATCGAAACTATACACATCCAAAATTAGCATCGACCGGGAATCGAACGGAGGACAATGCGCGAGACAGATTTGGCGCAATGACTCAACTGACAGCAGGGGGCGGAATATACGAACGCGTGGTGCGCGTGCATGTTTGTACGTTGTGAAGTAAGTCATGTTTTCGACGTATTTTAATGATTTTATAAATATGTTATTAAAAAAAATATTATCTAATATTTATATTTACAACTGTGTTTATTTATTATCTGTGCCTTGTTTTTTTCTTTTTGTATTTACTGAATTTGTGTTGAGAAAATAAAGTTTTAATACATTTATCGAGTAAATTATTTATTTGTGTCAAAAACATTATTGAATGCAACTGTTTTATAAAAATATTTCTTTTTTCGTTTCTGCATGGATAAAAATTGTCCTTGGTTAATTAATGTAAGCCGGCCAAGCGTAGTCTAGTTTTTCGCGATTTCACCACACAACTTTATAAACTTAGATTGATTCAATTTTTTTATCAAACATTCATACATTATTATCTAGTTATGTCTAAGAAAATATCGTGACAGCCTCCACCCATTCCATTCATGACGTTCAATCTTTGCCGAAATTACTACGGAATTCTAGAATGACGCAAAAATTCCACCAAAACACGAGAGTAAATTACAAGCAAGCAAAGTCACGAGAGAAACTCGTCTTATTGCATTATACGGTTTAAAAGACGCATTGGCAGTGACACACAGGCGCGCCCGCGCGCTATTTATGCGCGCTTCCGGCGTGCGTACGCGCATATCAAACGGACGGGTTAACTATAGCTCACCCTATAAGCGGATTAGAAAACGCTCCGCACTACGGGAAGTGAAATTAATCATTGCATTGTGAATTTAATGTCCCCAAGGTAAATGTCGAAAGTTACATACCTATGCATACAGTTTTACACAACGAATAATTACACAGTGTTCGAATCGTGTAAGCAGAACAGCTAAGAATGCATAGCAAGCAACACTGCCATTTCCATTTACGAATAAAGTTCTAGTAGAGGAGACGCTGAAGACCGACGTTCATCCATTTGAGAACCAGATGAGACAAATTTTTATTATTAAATTAATTTTAATCATTTTTCTTCATTACCTTCACTCTCGATAGCTGGACAAATTTAGTTTCGACTGATAGTTTTTAACATGGAGAATACGCCTAGATAGGCTTGCCTACTGTACTACTTGTCATGGCTACCTGAGAAGCTGATGTTTTTGATTTTAAAAAATGTATGTGCGTGTAGCAGTGAAACTTCAGAGAATATAATCACGAATAATTTATTCTCTAACTTTTATTAATTAAATATAATTCCTTTAGCCTACGTCCGTCAACAAACTATAATTTAAAAAAAAAAACACTTTTAATTTTTCACTGTCTTAGTCTACAAAATATTATTATCAGTTTTATTTCTCTCTCTAATCTATTCTGCACTATGTAGAATTCGTATCTCATTCTCTCGGGCTCAGTCCTATAGATTAATCTATCGAGTTTCATTTCAAAGAGGAATTAGATTTTCCATTAAATGAATATAGTTTTAATATGAAACAATCATTAAAGCTCACTATTTATATAATAATATGATTTCACATATTATATTGCGACACTTCAAATTCTTCCGTTCAGACTGGGGCTATTACGTTACGAGAATTACAGCAAACTAAATTAAATGAACTCCAATTAGCATAAAATTTGGTAATGCTTGCTTCAATTACCAGTTCGACCCTGGTCAAATTCGGAACGCAGACTTCTCTACTTATTCCGCTCCACTTCGCGTGGACTTCTGCACCCTTTATCCATCTCATCGGCGAGGTCAGACCAACATTTCATAGACCTGTGCATTCTACCGGGACCTGACGAGAACGTCACGGCTTAGATAGCCGTACCATCATCTATAATATTGTTACGAGTATGGAACTCGAATTAAAATGCCTATACAAACACGTATAACACAGGCACAAATACAACTGGACGCAACAAGTCCAAACTGCACAATTCAATAACACGAGCAAAGTCCGTCACTATATAGCTTATCGAATGTCCGTCTTGCTCGTATCGTAGTCCTCGCTTGACTGCTTTACCCCTCCGTTCTTGTATTCCTTTTATCCTGTACAAATACAATGTCTCGACGCAAAACAATCATTTCCAACAATTAGTTCGACACACCTGTCTAATGACTGCCATAAAAGATTACAATACACAATAACTGCTTTTCTTAATTACAATTTTTAAACACAAAGTAAACAAAAGAAGTCCAAATGCGGGAAGGTAATAAATTGATCTTTATGGCAGGCAGGTGTGCATTTTCTTTTGTCGGCATGTAACAATATTATAAAATTCTAAACATGATGTGTTAAGACAACATTAAAGCTATTTAAAAAAACTACTATATGAATGACGGAAAATATGATGCAATTTGTTTTAGATTCTTTGTCTGTTTGTTCGAGATTCACGTAAAAACTTCTGGCCCGATTTCGATGCGGTTTTCGCTGATCGACAACAAATTCTTGGACTCAAAATTTGCGCTACGTTTTATCCCGGGAATCCCGTGGGAATTTTCCAGGGAGCGGTTTTTAGTTGTTCGGGTGCGTAAAAATTAGCTTATCCCGACACAGTGTTCACTAAAACGATGCCTTACATTATTTTTCAAACGCTGCGGTAGTTTTTGTTCTGGGAATCCCGGGCGAATTTCAAATCAAATGTAGACAAAGTCGCAGGCATATACTAGTATATAACTAGACTACTATATAACGAAAAATGATTTAACAAAAAACAAAAGCGACTTCTAAAGTAACCAAAAAGCAACTAAAATCAATAACTATTATTCAATACCATCGTATATTTTTAGTTCTGGTCCTTTAAACGATTTTTTTATTACGAAGCTGGCCAACAAGCTGACGGCCTAGCTGATGGAAAGCAGTTACCATCACTTATTAGCGTTTGCAACACCAGGGGCGAAGCCAACGCATTGCCAGCCTTAAAGATAGGGATTGAGTGAGATAGACGGATCTGACAGCAGAAATGGAGGAAAGTAATCCAATTTGGCTAGCATTAGCCACCCATTATAGGGGAACGGACACTACAACCGCCACGGTTGTCCAAGGCGGCTTGGCTGGTTTGACACATCGGTTATCTCGATGAGCAGGTTGCATCGTGATATTTTCCTTCACCATGCACATTAGGTCAGAAAACTGCCTATATTGCGCTTGCGTTCCGGCCAGAATCGAACCCACGCCCTTTGAGTTTAAGAGGCGCCTAGCCATTACGCTACCACGAATTCTATTTTCAATTTCGGTTGATCCGTCTAGAACCCGCATTAGACAATGTGTAAATCGCGTGTAAATATCTTATATCGTGACGTCATCAATTCAAGGAGGATTCGCAATATCGGTCAATAGGTCTTCTACACTATCTCTTACTTGATTAAAAATACACAAGACCGGTCAAGCTGGTCGGGTTTTTACTTCAGTCGACGATACTACACGCTCTTAATAATGATATCATACAAGGAACCAGTTTTAATCATTTCATGTTGTTTAGATGAATTTAGATACAATGCACATATTGAATTTTATGTAAAATTAGCCCACGAGGAGACTCACTGGGCGACCTATGCTAAGAGGCTTCAAAACAACCCAAGTCTGTAACTTTCATTAAAAAAAACATGCCAGTGCGAGTCAAGATCTATTCGAACGATGGTCAGACATCTGTAGTCTTTAAAATTTATATTAAATCAGTCTTGGTCAAATGATATTGATTGTGATTCAATATTTAGCCGAGATGGTTTACAGACTACTAAAACCTTCCAAGAGTTGTGGCCAGGTCCCAGTTCGCCTCTTCGTGTACGGCAGCTTATTCGTAAGACCTCTGGTATTGCAAATGCCCATAAGCAACGGGAACTACTTTCCATAAAGTTGCAATACTTTACCTGGCCAAAAGCATGCACCACTTACATCATTTTATGACTTAATTTTGCATACTGTTATAATTAACACGTCTAAAGGTGAAGGGAAACATCGTGATGACACCTGCACATCGAAATAACTGATATGTCAAATCCGCTAATCGGCTTTAAACAAACGTGACGGGTATACTATCCCCCTTAAAATGGAAGGCCCGATCCCAACAGTGGGACGATTAGGCCAATGATGCTTAGTACTATTTCTTTCAGGGCTACAAACACAAACGCAAGTAATTTGATTTGGTTTACTATAAAAACTTTGGAGGTCACAAATTTAAACTTCTGTCATCTCATATTATGAGTATATCCGATATTGTTGTGCAACGTAACTCGAGAAGAGCTCAGAACTTGGGCAACGTTCTACGACGCCTTTGATAATGAAACGAATCGAGTTTCACAGTTTCTTCATCATCTATTTATATTTTTGATTAAGATTTTGGCTTTCATATAAAAAAACATAGAATCGTCTATCGTGTCTGTAGTATATATAGTGTGTGCATCAGTCTATTAAAATATATGTATGTGGGTAGTTGATAAAAGGATATAATAAAACAGTTCGCAAGCAACCACCGAGTGTTTATTACATGGTGACAGCGGTATTCAGTTAAAACCTGTTAAAAACTAATTAAAACGTGAGAATTTCATTAATATTTAGTGAATTAATGTGTGTCATCATCGTGCAATATAGAGCACGCAAGACCTCCGGTCGAATTAACACTGGATGGTGGTCCGGCGAACAGGGCGAACTCCTGGCGTAAATGGTTAACGCAATTCAAGGTATTTCTGAAGGCATCTGGCGTATACAAGGAAGCAAAAGACATACAGTCTAGTTTACTAATAAATTTAGTGGGGCCTCAAGGTTATGACATTTTTTCAACTTTCAAATTTGAAAAGTCTGAAGATAAAGATGACATAAAAGTCATTATTAGCAAGCAACCACTGAGTGTTTATTACAGTGTCATTTTAAAACGAGTTTTGATCTAAAATGTATCCAAGTATAATCAAGAAATTTATAAGCGCAAACACAAATACAAAACATCTTTATTAAGCCTTAAGAAAAACGAAGTACAAATATGAGTTAATGAAAAATGAAACACATTTTCGACGTTAAAACACTATACAAGATGTTAAGTTGACTCTGGCTCTCAAACTAGGTATAATTTACCTTTAATATGAGTCAATCAATTTCAGATCTCCATCGAGTGCGTATGTCGATCATGTTAATGTACATATATATAAGGATGTGTGAGTGCGTGTCTGTCTGTAGAGAAGGAGATAAGAACGAAGTCGATATAAGTTAATAAAATTTAAATCCACTTCCTATTCTGTGTACACCGCTTCGCAACGTGTTAGCGCTGTTTAAAAGAGAAGAAGAAGAAGCAGCAAGAAACTTCCCGGCAACACGTCTAGATAAAAACATCTTGAAATTTAAATCCGAGGCTATTTTAAAAAATAAGTACAGAAGTAGTTTTTTATTGCGGCTATGTTGTAGACAGAAAGAAGATATAATAACAAGAGTTGAGAAAGAAACATTAAGGTGGTTTGAACGTGCATGTAGAGAGAATGGATGAAAATTGTGAGTGGTAGAGCTGGTGGAACGCGACGTTAGAAGCATTGACTATAAAAGTGTTTGCATGAGAGATTAATATATGTAGATGAAGCAAAAGATTTATGTCAATATAATAATAACAATACGTGTTGGCCTACCAATGGCCCCACGCAAGCCCTCCAAATATCCAGGCCATTTTTATGGCCCGTGGTCTTCAAAGACATACATTGTAATAATATATAGTGTACACACTGACAGGGATAATCGTCGGTCAGTGTCACGCCACATTTAGACTAAATTTGTCAAGAGGCCTCTACGTGTTGGCATTCTCATGGCTCCACGCAAGCCCTCCAAACAAGGAACTGAACTCGGAGCCTTGCGTTGCAATGAGGTAAGCCGGACAAGACTTGGCCCGCTCAAGCACAGAGGCCGTCGTAGCAAGTTAAAACCTCTAGTCTCTGCCTACCTCTATAAGAGACAGCCGTGCGAATGGGCGTGTATCTTATGTTATATGATAACTTCTCGAATAAGTAATGGAATTGTGGGAAACGGTGTATATTGTACTTACTAATTCAAATCTTATACAAATACTAGCTGTCCCGGCAGACGTCGTCCTGCCCGATAAAAATAAAAAAAAATTTAGGAGTCGACTATCCCTAACATTTAGGGGAATGAAAAATAGATGTTGGCCGATTCTCATAGATACCGGATAAGCACGAAAAATTTCATCAAAATCGGTCAAGCCGTTTCGGAGGAGTATGGCATCGAAAACTGTGACACGAGAATTTTATATATACAAATATATAAATTTGAAGAATTTGTTTATTTGCTTGATGCGCTAATCGGTCTGATTTGAATTTCTTTCAGAGTTAGATAGCCCATTTATCGAGGAAAGCTTTACGCTTAAACCAATAGGAGCTGAGCACCAATGAAGAATGTTTCAAAATCGGGGGGTTTTTTAACTTACTTCTTTTTACTATTCCACGCGGACGAATTCGCGGACAGAAGCTAATAGGTTTATATAAGTTCGACAGGCTAACATGCCTCATGGTCTCATACAATACACACAGGTATAAGAACAGAAATATGCAACCGATGGATGATTAAACAGAACGGTATGTGACAGGGCAGGTCACGCGTATATAATGGTCACACAGCCGACCGCCTTCAATGCCGGCATTTCAAACTATCCATATAGTAAAATACAGTATGATATCAACCGATGTATCGGTGGAGATCAATGGATCTGCCATATTTATAGCCGGAAGAATGATATAGATGGAAAATTAAAAGATCAAACGAAAGCAACTCGTAACCCTGGACTATATTGTTACGAGTTAGCGGGACTCGAATTTAATGTCGTTAGAATTATTATAGAGTTTATTAGAACTATATAAACACGTATTTACACAGGTACAAATATAACCGAACACAACAAATGCAAACGTAATGCAGAAGGTCGTCGTAATTCATTAAAACGCGCAAAGTCCGTCAATATTAGAATCCCGAATGTACCCACCCTCTCTCCATCAGGTCATCGTTTTATATTCACAAATGCAAAAGAATCCACAACATCTGGCTAATGATGCTAATGGGCGAGTACAATAGGCTATTCTCCACAATAATTAGAAACGTATGCCAATAAATAGGTGAATAAAGAAAGACGATCATAAAAGGGTTACAACTAGTTCAAATGCCGACAGGTAATAAAATGTGCTTTTACAGATTTGTACGTGGAATTTGTTTTTTTCTGGGCCTAGGTTGCAACAATATGAAATGAATTTATCCTGTATTGGCCTTATTTATAATCATTTGTTAAAATTTAAGAAACTGCTCAGCAACTGATTAACAAAAATCTTACCCATAAACTCCTCTTAAGGATAAGAGATGGTGGTAAAGTAACTCATAAATAACTGTCACAAATAACCAACATCTAGAGGTAGTTTAAGTGACTGCTAAGAGGCAAGATGGCAAGTTCTATTTGAAACAACCATTGATTAGAGAGATGAATGAAAGTCTCTATAACTGCCAATTATGTTGTTTTCTTCATAATACAGAGATTGAAACTTTTCCGGCTGGACTAGACATATCATCCACTAATCTTTTCTCACTCGCAATTAAGCCAAACATTTAATACAACCGTTCATTAAAAACAAGCGCAACGAAACTATTTAAAGGTGACCGGGCACGTTCGAGACGCGCTTCCGAGGAACGCAGAGGTCACGCATTATCGTAACTATACGACCCGCCTCACACGACACACATTGTAGTACTCGGACTATACTGATAAATGTTTATTGGAAAAACATCCACCGATGACTAATAACAGAAGAAATAAAAATCACTGAATATAAACGTAACTGGTAACACACTGCAGTCACAGGTGGCGCCACCATGCAGTGTCTGTACATAGAAGCTATTAAAAAAAACAACTGGAATAGACTATATAAACGGTGAAGAATAAGACGCATTAATTTAGAATACTTATCTATTTCTCGGTTTGTCTGTTTGTTTGGGATTCACGTAAAAACTACTGGACCGATTTCGATGCGGGTTTCACAGATCAACAGCGAATTAAACTTAGACCAAACATCTGCACTCCTTTTTATCGAGAATAATGCGGGAATTTTTCTGGGAATTATTTAAAAGGACTAGATAGAAAAAATGTTGAACATTGAAACTATTAAAAAAGCAATAGTATGCACAAATGTCAGCTGATTTAGATGCGACTCATACTAAAACAAATAATTTACTTTCTTTTAAATTTTTCAAAATACAAAAAATAATTTTAAAAATATTTTTAGTTAATATTAGTTTCTTTTGTAGTTGCATGAAATTTATGAAATTGCAAGTAAGGGCATATGTACTCAGACGACATTTCGTTACATCACAATTGTCATTATTAGAAAAATTACATACGCAATATAAATTCAAATTCTGTTAATTGCTTAAAAATACACTAAATTTAAAAAAACATTCAAGTAATTCAAATAATTCCTCTATCGAATAGGGTGTCTACTCGATAACTTTTTAATATTTTCTTAAAAGTACCGACCTCGGTTTTTTTGTGTAGCCTATTTTAGATTAAAGGCCCCTTACATACACCGTCTTGCTCATCTTAGTTAGCGAGCATGATACGGTCGAAAGCTTTCCCCTGTCTCGAAAGCAGTAAGAATATGCGCTACCAGGTTCAGCGTAAGTACCCATGATCTCTTTGAACTATAAAGTGGACAATTGAAAAAAATTGAGGACATAGAACTTCAAAAATAATTTCAAAGAAAATAGATTTCAACAATAACCGCTGAGTAGTTTTTGAAATACTATTCGAAAAATACAAGCAGTTCTCAATATCTAGGTATAGTATTTTTATCTTTGGAGGAACTGAGAAAGAGTTAAAGAGGAGGAAATTCTACGTCGGGGGCCTGCCGTAAGAGACGACAAAACAACCCACGCCAGGTAGGGTATTTGTTCCACTGGATGGCTACCACCCCTGGTCTAGAGTATGCTGCTGTAACAACCTTGAATTGTGTTAAGGCATTAGCGGCCAGATTCCAATCTCTGTTTAAAGAGTGACAACAACGGCAACCGCTTTTCATAGGGTGGGCCATCTGTTTGCTGAACTCATGCGATTAAAAAAATAAAAAAACACGGACCAGCTGGTATAACACAGATTCTTCTTTCATACACAAACTAAATCATATATTTAACAGAACCTGTCCGCACGCACTGTTTAGCTATTGCAAAATCAAAATTAAAATCATTTTAGAAATCTCGTCCAAGTGCAACGTAGTGTAAACATACGAGAAAGAATGTCCTAAAAACTCAATATTATATAAACATCATACATACATACATCATTGCCAAAATATCCATACATACAAAACTAGACAGGAAAAATATAATTAACCGAGTTACTTCACACTAACAGAAATGTAACTGAAATTCATCGTTTTTATATACTAGCTCTTGGCCGCGGCTTGCTCCGTTAAAAGTGTACGTATGTCATGAGGCGGGCATAATTCTTAAAAATGACAACTCAATTCAAAGTACCTAGGGATATAAATACACGTAACGCTTCGACGGCGTGACAAGGGGTGGGGGGTTGTGAATTTCGTACGTCACATTAGGAAATCTTATACATAAAATGAATGTTTGTCTGTATTTCCTTTATAGAATAGTAAACTATACGTTTGATCATGTGATGATGTTTAGCAAAGTTGTTGTGCATGAGCCAGAGAAGGTTTCTGAGTTGGTTCACAACAAGACCCGGCAGGTGGCGCTGCTGTCGGCATATCGATTGAAGCTTTTCGAGGCAGGAGGATGTCTGCCGAGACAGCTAGTATAATATATTTATTAAAACACGAAATTAGAACTATTAACAAGAGCTGCAAAATATTTTCAACTCTATCTGTATGAGCATAGTGTTTAAATTATTAAAAAACAATTAAAATGGAAATAAAACAATTTTACGGAACTGCTGTTTTTAGTTTATTAATTTCTTGATGTGAAATTGCAAAATGTGTGATGTCACTGGGGCTGCCAACTTTGGAAGAAAGTATACTATTTTCCTTTTGTAACCATAAAAATATGGAACTTTTGGAAAATTTAGAAAAAAAAAGAGTACACATTTTTTTTCATTATTTATTCATTATTATATGATTGCATTTTCCGTGTGTATTTATTACTCTTTTTGCTTTTTTAAAATAATCATAAGAATGTGAACAAAAAGCGCGACAATTGAATTACCGATGAAAACATAGTACATAAATACATAATAATATATAGAGAACCGTTGCTACCCTATCTAAAAGTAACTTTTTTTTCACATCGTCACGTCGCTATTATTTCAAACAAACTTGTTATTTCTAGAACTAGACATCCACGAGAAAAATGAATAAGAAATGATCACATACGAGGATCTTTGAAAGTGCACCCGTGACTGAAGACTCGAGAGGAAGAAGTCCAAGGTACGGACATGTAATGAGGATGAAAGTCACGTGACAAAAAGAATGTTAAATTAGTAACATTGATGGGTACAAGTGTAAATATATTCCAAAACAGATGTGGGTAGATTGTGTAGCGTCTAAAGGGGAAGTGGGGAGACATGTAGCACGAACCTTGGACAACAGATGGACGAAGATGACCACCACACGGGCTGGACCAGTGGTGAGTAGAAAATAGGGCGACCCAGTGAACACTGGGTCCACGAAATAGAGAAGACAGCTGGCCAAAACTGGATGAACAGGACAAGACTAGAGTGGAAAAAGCTGGAGGAGGCCTATACCCAAAGTGATGCTTTAAAGGCTAAGGAAGAATAATACTTTATTAGTTTAATGTTTATTTGTATGATATGATATATTTCAAGGGCTTTATGATTATTATTATTAGATTGTATGGCAGAGGATGGATGTCAGAATAAAGGAGTATAGAAGGAAAAGACACAGTGCCGATTCTAAATAATAGGGTAAAGGTGAAAAAAAATCCGCACGAAACCGCAATCCTCGCCTAGTTCACTCATACAACACACGTACATCGAACTATACGAATCGGTCGCGACCAACGGCGGCTCGTCACACCGCGTTGGTAGTGTAAACAAAAAATGTTGTCTACATCGTAAAGTTGGCAATAAATTTCATGTACAGAACGAAATTAACACAATGATTATACAATGCGCTATTTTGCAATTTTACAGCATTTACCAACTGCTTTATGAAGCAGTAGCTTAGTGGTTAACGGCTTCGAGTCCCAGACTCGCGGACATTAAGGCTGCAAATTCGGAACAGCGGGGCGTTGAGCGGAGCGTTCCAGCGTGCACGCAACTAGTTTTCGTTAGAGCGTGCGTGCGAGCGGGGCGTCCAAATACGTAAATATAATATCACTTAATGTAAACGCTCGCTAAAACGCCAAAACACTGATCACGCCGCTTGACTACACGCTCTAAACGCTGCTACGAATACACCAAGAGAGAAATCCATATGTTCAATAGTCGAGCGTGCACGCTCAAAGCAACGCCCCGCTGCACGCTACGCCGTACCGAATTTGCGGCCTAAATGAACCAATTTGAAAACTGGCGAAGCTACCAAGACTGCACATCGGGAGGAATCATTAGTTGTATAATACTGTACCCAATTTGAGTATTTGACGAGTCTTGTCTATACCATTTTTATAATTCAAATAGAGAACATAAAAGACGAGAAACAATTTCAGTACTTTTATCTTTTTTATTCTTCTTAAAGGCTTACAGCTTGGCTATGTCGGCTTCATTGCTTTTATCGAATGCACTTGATTTACAAACCATAAGCCTGAAGCTAGTTCTGGATGAAGAAGTAGCATCACGTGACTTTATAGCTAAATATAGCGTTTTAAATTCAATAACAGGAAAACTAGTGAAACATAAGTGTAACAAGGACACTCCATTGTGTTGGTAAACAGCAATGTCAATAATACACGGGATAATTTTAAAAAACTTTAAGACCTTCCCTGTACATTTATTTAGGACTAGCTTCTGCCGACGAATTCGTCCGCGTGAAATAGTTGAAAAAAAGTTAAAAATATTGATGTTCCGCTCCTATTGGTCTCAGCGTGATGATATACAGCCTATAGCCTTTCTAAATAAATGGGCTATCAAACACCAAAATATTTTTTCTAGTCAGACCAGTAGTTCCTGAGATTTACGAGTTCAAGCAAACAAACAAAATCTTCAGCTTTATATATTAGTATAGGCTAGCCATGACTGCATAACAGTACTAATTACAAAGAATACCGAACAATGCTTACAAAAATCACGGGCTGAGTTTCAGAGAAACGCATAACTACAAAATATTAATATTTTTGGCCTGCTCCATTATATTCCTCGCCCAATTAATGTTAAGTTCCTTCTGACTTTAGTTTATAGTAACCATATATTGATTCTTTGTAAATTATTATCACTTAACAATATATTCCTATAGAGTAGTTAGTCTAACATAACTGTTTGTACTTTCTTGTCTCAGATCTAGAAAAAGATTACCGATTGCCGAAATGTCTTCATTTTGCCAAGCTATATTAGCATCTATTAACACCTCTTTTACTATGACATTGGCAAAATCAATGCCAAAAGCATTGGAGTCAGCAACAACAAAGATAGAATAAAATAGAATAGTTCTGGTGGAAATATATATGCAACTCAACACAGATAATTTACATTCCGAGGTCGCAACATAGGACACATTTTTATCCCGTTAATGATGACATATATATGATATAAAATTTATATTAAAATAGCGATGCGGTCGCACTTTTTTTTGGTGCTACTGGGCACTGCCATTAACAAAAGATCCTGCAAAATAGAACATATAAGAAAGAAAAATACTTGAAAATCTTAAATAGTAGAGACTCACCTCTAGTACTGCTGAACAGCCATGAATTTTTCATAGACTCTGTGCTCTTCTTCTTCACAATCGGCGTCTGCTCTACCAGACTCGCTTGTCTGCTCCTACCAGAAGACGGTGTCTTAACACTCTTCTTCTTTCCCTTCTTCAACGTTCCACTGTGAGACTTCCTCAATGTATTGACTTTTAACGATTGACTCTTGCCTCTGACTTTACTTTTACTTCTTGAAGTTTGTCTACTTAATCTTCTCCTGTGTTCAACGATCTGCTTTGGAGTAGGTTCATCGTCAGAATCAGTCTCAATTATGGGTCTGCTCTCACACAATTCAGCATGTCTCTTTTCACACTCCAAAAACAGTCTCGTGTGATTGAGTATCTCATCTGCTTTCTCTACTTTATCAACGACATCTTCTGCTACCGATTCCACTGGTTTTGTTGAAGTCGGTGTCTTTTTTCTTCGTAGGAAACTCAATGCACTTACTGAAGAGCCTTTGCTAGATTTCCTCTTAGGGGCGTCAGTTGAAATGCTCTTTCTACTATTGGATAGGGCCTTATCCTCTTTCTTACTGTTCTTCCTAATTTGATCTAGTTTCAAAGAGGATCCATGTATTGATTCCCGATCTTCCTCACTCCAAAGACTTTCTCTGGATTTCTTCTTGTCATTATTCTTGTCTAGGTCTTTCTTGTGAGATTCCAACCACTCGTCTCCGAGATTTTTGACGATTTCCAAAGGATTTGAAAGGGACATAGTTTTTCTATGTCCCTTTTTATTAGATTTGGTCTCAACTTCTTCATCTGTAACCGCGAGTTTGAGAGACTCTTTGCTGAGGGCTGGTGTCTTGAGCCTTGGCAGAGCATCATCACTTGCTGATATAGCATCGCTGTGTCCATCAGCTGATTCGTAAAGCGATTCATCGCTTTCATCTCTGCGTTCTATTGGAACATTTTCTGTGTTAATGGTTACAGTTACAAAATAGTATTCATGATTCCTTGCCATTTAACAATTATAATTTATGAATAATTATATATTAATTGTGTTAGAAGACAGTTAAATGAAAATGGTACTTATCTCGTACAGGTAAGGTTCATTTAAAATGTTTGTATTTGTATATTTTTAAATAATCTCGAAATTATACGATACCAGTGAACTTGGCGTTTCTATTACTATTTATAATATAATTAGTTTTAATGATAACCATTATATTTTTTACCTTTGCAAAATTTATAACTTCGCGGTATCCGGGTTTAAGTATACAACCGACTATTTGAAAGAGCTACAATTAAAACTTTTATATGATGAATAAAACAGTTTAAGAAGGCACATGGTACGAAGTTTTCTGTAATTAGCATAGCGACTTAACCCCTTTCTTCATAACAGCTACAAGAGGTTTATAGACTCGTTAAAAAGGGTGTTTTTCCTAAGAACAAATTATTAAGGCGATTATGAAAACGCTTATTTTAGTTTCATTTTCATTTCATTGTTAATTTATACACGAAATTTTTTTGAGATTTAAATCCAAAAAAATTGATTTTAAATAGAATAATTATTATGTCAACGTGTTCGTATTTTTAATATCTACCTCGAAAGTTATACATTATATCCTTGAAGCTACCTTCAAGTCGGATCGAATCGAATTCGTGGCAGTTGAAATTTGCAACAGTTAAATTATTTAGTTTATCTTATTCAAGGTGATCCAAAATGACACGAATGTTTCTCAACAATACTCATTAGTTTGTAAAATCTTACAGAGAATTAATCGATTTGACTTTAGACAAAATAAGATGGATAGTATGTATAAAAAAGGTGGGCTTCAAAAATTGCTGATAAACTCCGAAATCTGTGAAGCCCACGCTGAGGCACCCTAAGATAGCCATGGGTAGGGGTCTGACAGTTAAGTGTCCACGGCATTAGTTCCCGTGGCGCCTCATAAAAGCGCGAAATGACAGTGTTGGTTGGCTATGCATTCTTAGCTCTGTCACGCTTACACGATTCGTAAACTACTGTGCGCTACTAAAATTAATCTACTGCATAGATTCATCGGGGTGAATTAATAGTTGTGTAAATTTTGAACATTGTCACTTGAACTGTGTGAATGAACCATTAGGTCGACATCGAGTGCTTTCATTTCGATCGATGTCAAACTGTTTGCAGTCCAATTCCGACCAATTGAAACACTCTGGCATTGTTTCAACATTTCAATATTCGACTGTCACTGTCACGCTTGAACGATAACCGTGAACTTGAGACCGGTTATTATTGAACTACTTCTTAATTTGTAACGGGTTATGATTTAGAGAAAAAAGTAATGTGGTAGAGCCATGCTGCAGTCACTAAGTTGGTCAGAGCTCGTTGGGGCGGCTCCATCGGTGTGATACGACACCCGGAAGAAGGACGCTCGAGGATCGGACTTCATTCAGGGGGAGGGGGGTGATACCACACCAACAAAGAATATCCGCGTGAAGACAATCAATAAGTGAGTGCGATGAGTGAGAGTTCCGTTCGACAACTATCCCCTTTCTCTATCCCAATTTGCCTGTCTCATCCTCCTATTTCAATCTCACATCTCAGTCTTTTTGTTTTATCCACTATTTTTATGACGCAGGGAGAATGTCTTTTACACTGAGGGATGTGTGGGACACTTGATCGGACGTATGCCTACCGTGGCCTCCGAGCGAAAGCAAGGGGGACGATCAGTCAAACTACCAACTAAACCTAACCTGCGCCCCTCTCCTATGCGCTTTTATGGAGTGCCACAGGAAGTAAACTATAAGTACTACATCTATGACACCCCGCCGCCTGGCTATCTCACTTAGGGTACTCTCTTCACCAACGGGAGGGGGCGGGGGAGTCCTCGGTGGATTATCTTCCTAAGCTGGACGGTACCGTCGATCCGATGTGATGAACCTCATAATAAATACGTAATGAGTAATGAATACACTTTTTCTAAGAAGCCCATAAACCTCAAATATCTATTATGAATGAGTGGGATTACTTTCTCCACCAAAATAGTTACTTTGTGCGCCCTTATTACAGCACCCGCATGAGAGTATCTCATGGAGTACATTGTGTTGGTGTTAATATATTCGTTTTAATGTTAATAAAGGCGTCGTAACAGTTAAACTTTCTCACATAGTTGATAAACAAAGCATCATTTGCACATAAATCTTACAGAGATTACATTATCCGCTCAGCGCGCACCATTCTCCGCGTTTAGAAAGCACTGTTACGTCTCTTTTAGGTTCTTAATGTTCATTTTCGAAGAGTTTAAATTACAAAAAAACCCTTTTTATGGAAAAATGTACTATAAACAAAACTCATTGTTACTATGAAAGTTAGAAAAATCTATATGTAGGTGAATTTTCAAGTGGCTAAAAACACTCAAAGAAGTGTCGGGGCCGATTTTGACGAAAACCAAAGTGGTATCGTTAGATTTTTGAAAGAAAGAAAGAAAATCGTTTGTTTGTCAAAGGCGACACACACTAAATACATATTAATTTAATGAAACAAAACAAGTCTATAGTTGCATAGAGTTTGACATTTTTCACAGATATTGATCGTTACTGGCTATACTATGATTTGGTATAATAATACAGGAAGTGTTTATATTTTTCAAAATCATCCGATTCGATTACAAGAGTAATTGATTTTTCAAAAATCTCATGACACCATTTTAATTTTCGTCCCGATTTGGACTTTATATTTCGTATAGTTATGGCTCTAAAAACTCAGCCTGTATATTACTCGTATAATAAATTTATAGAGTAGTTGAGTTTGTATATTTATTATTATTCACTCTATATATATAAATAACAGTGCAACATCCGTCCGTCCTAGGGTGCAGTTGCAAACCAGCGTCAGACACCTGTTGCATGGCATGCTGGACTATTTGGTACCATCGCGATATTTTTATTTTGGTATATATATATACACGTCGTACAATTCATCGCAATGTGTCTCGCTATGTGGAGCCAAAAAAGGTTTTTTCTTTCTTTGTTTCGTATGATAAATTTAAATAAGAATAAAATCAGGGAGCGTCTCTCCGTTAGCGGTCAGAGCATCACCACGTGGTGAACTACAGAACAGATTTATAGAAACGAACGCAAAACCGGGCCGCATTGAAGTTTCTAGGCGTTTTGTGTTGCCATTATGCCTATTTTTTAATATTACCAATGTTTTAAGATATTTTTTCACTTTTTTAACAATAACAATTTTCATGTCTTATTTAATAGCAAAAATATTAATTATGTCTTTTTATTAAAAAAAATAACTGGCTTAATATTTATTTTCCACTTTCATTTTTGCTACTGAGGTGTCTGATTAAAATCGAAAATTCTCACGTGAACCAAATCTTTGTTAAATCACTTTAAACCTAAATTATGTTACATAACAACCAGATTAAGCGGTGTTATCAGCTCTTATCTTTTCCTTTTATAACAAGTGTTTATTGCTCTTGTAACTCTTCATTTAACGAGCTTATGAGAAAACTTTGTTTGTTTAATGTAATAATAATCAGTTATGTACACCACATTACGTAAACTCGATGTTAACGGTGCATTATCAGACTCTAGGTGTGGTTCTTTTCGATAAACGGTATTTAATACACATTCGGTTTCTAATAGGCATTGTCAGTTATGTGTCTATGAAGATATTTGAGATGAGGCACCGACATGGGTCCCATTGCGATGACGTGGGTTCAAGTCTTCATGAGAGCAAAATAATCTGAAGAAATCTATGCATCAAAATTTACGTCTATTCTCCGCGATCACGGCTAGTGAAAAGTCGCCGAAACATCGGAAATAAAAACAAATAAAATGCCGCGCTTAAAATCGTTAAAATTACTTTCAATTATATGTATGACCTTCAAAAAATGGTACTTAGATTAAATAAAAATTTTGATTTGCATTTAAATCTCTCCAAAGTCACTTATACAATTGAAAACTAATAGAATGTTTACGAAATTATACATATTAGGTATTTCATTACCACTACCACTGATAAACTAATAAAGGTGTTATAATTTATAGTTTTAGGATAGACTTCATTTCCAAAACCAAACAACCTCTTGCATGACTCATTCGTATTAAAATTCATGGGAAGAACCCCTGCTCGCGTAAAAAAAGCATTAATATCTTTTAGACATAGACCGTAACTTTTAACGCTTTCATTTTTTATTATGAATCTATAACAGGCGTATAATTATTTTTATACGAAATGTACTCAATTTATAAAATAGGTGGACATTGAATGCAGTATAAACAACTTTTTCTTAGCACGTAATTGTGGCATTCAATATGTGAATTATGAAGTTAAAATACGTTACAATAAGAAGGCCTACGTCACACTACGGAAAAAATGACTGCTTTTCGACTGACTATAATAGTTAGTCACGACGGGCTTACAATTGTAATTAAAATTATTTTCTGATTTATTCTCTTCTCAAGCATTGACACGTCAATAACCTTGACTATAATTCATTACAAATCACCCATTTAAACGTCTATAGTGATACAAAGTTAATACCAACCCGATACGTATTACTAACAAGTTACGTTCTACGGGCATCTTTTTTTTTTAAGCCGAGGGCGTTCACGTCATCGCCGAAACGGTTATGGACAGTCTGTTGGTCTTTGGGCATTATTATCCGTACAAGTGCAAATGTACTAAGACGTTAGTTATTCAAATATGGAACGTGTTCTTAATTTAAATTCGTTTTAACGTATTTATTTTTATAAGAGTCTGTTCGGCGGGAACTTGAATGTGATGCTTTGTTTACAGGTTTATTTATATACAAAAAAGCGGCCAAGTGCGTGTCAATCCACACATGATGTGAGATTCGGTAAAAATAAATAATGACCAAAGCAATCGTTAATTTGGCTACGGAACCGTCAAAAATATTAAAGAACCGAAAATACCCGATTTCGGATCTTGTTGAAATCCATATTATTATTTTGGATCACATACATTACTACTGCTTATTGATTGGCCATGAAATGACTTTGAAATGATTTATTTGTAAGTGTACGAATCAGTATCATTGTATGTGCAAATAACTATTCCGCACTCAAGAGTGGATGGACTCTTAAGGAAGAATTACATTACACTGAAACGTCACTGACACGTAATCCGTGTATACTACAAATGGAATGAATAACAATATATTTTTTTTCTTAATAAATCAAACATCACACAGTTACGACAAGCAATTATTCAGATGAAATTAATTTAGAAAGGAAAGTGAAACGGAAGTCACCTCTATTTAGATTTACATATTTTCCGCAATAAGCAAATAGAAATGAATTTAAATATCATCAGCTAATTCATGCTTCCCCAATATTATTCGTTTTGGCCCGACTATTTTTTAACGATCGTACCGACCACACCCGGAGCGTTCCAATAAACTTGCCGCAGTGTAAATTACTGCCGTATACCACGCCACCGTTTTGACAGTGGATAAGCATTCGACCCACAAATTTTATACACCACCTCCATCAGCTACATAGTTCTGTTTGAGCCTAAATTATATTAAACAATAACTTCTTGCTGCTTGAAGAGACTATGACTAGCTTAGCTTAAGAGCCGCACTTAACGCAATTTCTAAATTCCCATAGCCAATGTCATTCTTAAGGAACTAGACCGCCGTACACAAACCGATTTCGGTCAGTGGCCTATTAATAAAAAAAATAGTTGCACGAGGAAATAGAAACAAGGCTTTTGACCTTTGCATGTATATTTTTTTAGTGTTGTGCTAAATTAATTTAGTTCGAATTTGGAACGCATTATTTTTGAGGTTAAGTATTATGTTATGGAAATAGAGTAATACCACGCCATGTCCACATTTACGAATATTGTTATAGCACAAAACAAATGAGTAATAAGTCGTTATGTTTCAAGTTTTTTTTTATTAAAAGCAAATTCTAATGTAGCATAAATTTTTAAAGTCCGTTAGTATCAAATCTACATTTATGTTCAAGTAATCAATTTATGTTTAGTTAATCGAGAAATGCTAGCACGACGCTTTTTCATTCAAAATTCGGGCATTGCAGAGCAATCAGGAGATGCCATAATATTTGGCGCCGATAGCGATTCTCAGTGTTACCGCTGTTTCAAGACGAAAAAGCTTGCTAACAACAGATATATATCTAAGACCTACTAATTTAAGTACTAGATTTTTAAACGTTCGTATTTGAAAGGAGAGAAGAATAATAGTATAGTAAACTACGAAACTTTTCTATGTGCGTGAGCCGACACGGACTTAGCCGAATTTCTTTAATTAATCTTTATTTAATTACAAGTAACATTTTCTCGCAGTCGCATAATTTATTTATAATTAAAATAAATATTTAGTTTTAAATAATGAATATTAATAATGAAGGTGGATCTTAACTGTCTTCTAACACAATTATTTATTAATGTTATAAGTATTTTTTTTAAATTCCTATATATAGTACTTTGCGAAAATGTAAATAGTTTAAAAAAGCTAAATCTTAAATAATAGTATCAGTTTTATAAAACTGTTACAAAAAATATATTTTGGAAACAAAATTATAAAATTAGTTGTAACAAAATGGCAAGGAAATCCGTTATTAACAGAAAAAAACATACAAACCTAATGACACTCTCACATCCATAATGTCCGAGTGCCTACGTTTCTCCTTCTCACTCTCCGTAGAAGTCTCCCTCTCACTGGACTCCCTTGTGGGATGCAGGAAGTTCTGCTTTTTCTTCCTCAACTTCCCCACAACTCCATTCTCCACTGATTTCTCACTCACCGCTTTAGGTTCTCTCTTAAACCACATCATCACGACTGGCTGGTTTGGAAACTCTTTTTTTTTAAACCAACCGTTACAACTATTTGTTTGTTACGTTATTTTTTATCACATCACTACGTAATATCCATTTGAGATTCGATTTTTAAAACTGACACTTATAACCTCACTATGGTTGTTCTATTTTTAAATTTAAATTTAAGAACATTCTTGGATTCATTCACTTACGTGTTTGGAACTTTATCACTGGTTTTTAAAGTTGGAATTTGTTTTCATTAACTAGTTTATAAAACACTGGTATTTGTTTGACAGCTTTCTGTTGGTGAATAAATGGTTAAAATGGCTGCTACTATGAAAACGTCAGTCAAAAACATGTCAATTGAAAGAGATGTTGCCAGCCTAAGTGATATGTATTACCATTTTCTTGCGAGTTTATTGACCGCACCAGACTTTTTGACCTATCCAAATAATCTATAGAAAGAAGTCTGCGTAACAACTTGTTTCGAAGGAGATACCGTATATTACATAGCCATCTACTGCTAACTAAGAGCGCTAATAAAGTTTGGTTAGTATAATATCAGTAAAGTAGCTTCATGTAGATTTCCTACATTTACCAATACCAATGACTCAGATGCTGGATTTGCGACCTTACCATTCTTACTTTGATTTTGGCATTGTTTATTGGTCGGGTAATTCACTTGCCTTACCATTGGTTGAATTTTAACATGATTTGTATAGAGCTTATGACAAACTATTACCGAAAGTAAGGCAAATTATTGGTGACTGTTGCTCACCAGTATTTTTGGCAAAAATAAGAATGTGCAACCATTCTGTCTGTGAGTGTGGCTTAGCTGAAAGTTCAGTTGTTAGACCCCTTTACAGCATTTACCCAACTACTTTCCTCGCCCTGTCAATGTGAACTTTCTTTTAACCCTAGTTGATAAGGAACATGTAAATATTTTATCAAAGTTTTTAAATCTAATAACATATATTTATAATGCAGTTAGTTTAACACTCTATCTGTTTCGTCCACAGGATCACAGAATTTGAAATTACCGGTCATTCTTGACATTTTATCATCCACTGTGACATTGGCAAAATCAATGCTAATTACGTTGGAGCCAAAATCCTCCAAAAAAGAAAAAGGCAAATTACTAACACAATAGTGGGTAGTATAACCTTGGAACCTCAATCAGCTCGCAGGCGAAATTATAATAAATATTAATATGCTTAGATATCTTCCATTTAAGAGATTTTGACTGACGCCCATATATACAGCCATAGCGGAGACACTTGACGTATATTACGCCACGCTCCTTCCTGGCCGACAGCCAATAATGCAAAACCAGAACTTTGTTTAGTTCCAGTATGTATGTGTGCATGTTTGCATGACGTTCTTGGCAATCACCTCGCCATATAATGATAAAGATATAAATAAACATAAGATTGTCGCCCTTTACGCGCGTATAGCGTTTATTAATATTTTGTAATAATTCACAGAATCGAACAGTCGATATAGCCGATTGTAAACAAGTTAATGTGTGCTATGATATCATTACTCCATATAGCGATTTCATAATATCAAACGCATCTATAATATTAACGGTCTTATTCATATTGAGTTAGAGTAAGTTTGTAGGCTTCTTTACTCCTGGAATGGCCGGACTTTTTTCATAAAGTAAGGTACGCAATAAGATATTTTTTTTACATTAAATAAAAAATATTTTTAATTGAATTCTTAATTATATTTCACAGGAAACGTAAGCAGTGGCAAAATTCAGAAATTTATTATTGCACACTAATAGGCTCGCAACATGAGGATAGCCAAAAATTCACGACACGGACGGTTGTGTCCCGACATTCCAAGTTTCAACATTCTCAATGAAGCCTAAAAACTTACTCAAGTCAATATGAATAAGACCTCTTTGGTTTAATTGGCTAAGCCTTTGCCGGCCTACCTCACTGTAACACAGAGGCTACGGGTTCGATTCCTGTCATGGTAAAAATCGTAAACGAACTTCTCGTTATTTACTATGGTATGGGTGTCTAGAATCAGCCCCAAAGCGGTCTATTGTATATTATTCATAGCACAAGCGTAGCTTGATTAGTTTATATACGATGTGTGTGTCTCCCGATTATTATTAGACTTCCAACCAGCAGCTAAGTCCTGATAGAGAGAAGAAATCGCGCAACTTTAAATTCAAAATTATTTAATTGCAAATAGAGATAGGTTGCTACTGTAAAAACCAGCTACACGGCGATTTTCACAAAACAGCCACGGTTAAATTGTCCATCAACTCACCAGCTGGCTAATGGTTGTCAAATAAAACCGAAAAACCGACATATTTACGGCTTACCCGTCAGCCGTCATCAAGTTTGACATTTCTAGGAATTGTCTATCCTTTTCTTAATACATATCCATGTTTTAAACGCTGGGAGGAGTTACCGGAGGACTTGCGGGACACGAGCGATGCCGCCGACAAAAGGTAGTGCATTAATGAAATATATAATATAACAACAGTCCACAAACGTCCCACTCCTGGGCGCGGACCTCCTATTCTCATTCTTTCCAAGGCGGGTTGGCAGGTTTAACACATCGGGTATCTCGATGCGCAGATTTCATCACGATATTTTCATTCACCGTTAACATGCTTTTCGGTCAAGATTCGAACGAATTTCGCGCCCATAGTTTAGGACGCGTGCGCTAATCACTAAGCTACCATGGCATCTTTGTGTCTATTATAATAGTACATTATTATTCAAATAAATATCAAAAACAAATAACTTAAGTATCATTCAACTGCGGTCACATTTTTTAATATTGCACCGGAAGAGCGGAGGCCGCATCCTCGCTCACGACTTCCGGCTGCGCGTGCGCACCGCGTCGCTTTGTCAACGCTTAGAGCTTTTTGTTTGCAACTTATTCGGTCTACAGAATTCTTTCCAAAAACAAAGATGTTTAGTAAGACAATACTTTTTGTTTCAATTTGCGTAAAGCTCGTTATTGATTACTTTATTAAATATCACGAGCTACACTATAGAACCAATAATTAATTTAATTTTAACCTAATATTCTACAATATAAAATACTAGCTTCTGCCCGTGACTTCTTCCGCGTGGAATAATTAAAAAATACCCCCGATATTGAAACATTCTTCATTGATGCTCCGCTCCTATTGGTCTTAGCGTGGTGATATATAGCCTATGCCCTTCCCCGATAAATGGAATATCTAACAGTGGCACAAATTTTAAATCAGCCCAGTAGTTCTGAGGTTAGAGCGTGCAAGAAAACAAATAAACAGTCTCTTCAGCTTTATATATTAGTAAAAGATATTGATACGAATTTGTGGGATTTGAATTTAAACATTGTTTAAATTGTTTACTGTCATTGTTCGCGCTAATTCTCTAAAGCAGTGTTTTCAACCTTTTTCATGACACGACCCCTTTAGTATGAAGAAATATTTCGCGACCCCCCTACCCATTGCTTTTTTCATGTATTTTATTTTATGACAAAATTTAATGCAACATGTTTATTAATTTTCATAATTAGGGTTCGACTAAATACATAATTAAGTACGTAAAACACATTTTTTTCATCGAGTGCGTCGCCAATAAATAACGAAATTTACGCGCACACGTACGACGTCCGATGCCGGCCGCCCCGCATAAATGAGATATCGTTGCTATCGACTAGCTCTTCGTGTATCTAAAGCAGAAAAACCTAATACTATTGCCGAAAATTTGATTTTACTAGCGACTTTAGATATGACGAAGATTATGTTTGGCAAAAAAGAGGTCGAAAAACTCAAAATTATGCCTCTGTCTGACAGTACTATTTAACGCAGGATAAGCGATATGGTGACTGATGTTCGTGATCAAGTCATAGAAAAAATAAACTTTTGCAACTCCGCTATAGAAGCTTCGCGACCCCCTGGGGGGTCGCGACCCACACGTTGAAAAACACTGCTCTAAAGTAACCACTAGTTTCGTTAAGCTCAAATCCCCATTTTTGTGTTATGGCCGACCCGTGAGTAAGACATCTTGCTCTGTTTTAATTGTTTAAACTCAACAATAAAAACAACAACAATACGAACCCATAAATGTCCCACTGCTGGGCTCGGGCCTCCCACTATAGAGGAACGGACCGTATACACGCCACGCTTGTCCAAGGCGGCTTGGCAGGTTCGCCACATCGGTCATCTTAATGTGCAGGTTTCATCACGATGTTTTCCTTCACCGTCGTTAGCACGTGGTCATTGTAACAATATGCATATTAGAAGCCTTACTCATAATAATCTCGTTAAGAAACGATTAGGCGTCTCTCAAGTAAGAGAATCAGAATCAGATCCTAACCCATTAATATCTTTTTGTCACTTATAAACGTGTATTACCTGTTGTTTACCTAAGAGGAGCACAGATAATTTGAATGATTAACGTTGTAAGCAAAATATTCGACTAAAGAGGAGTTTATATGGGCAAGATTTTCACTAATCAGTTGCTGAGCAGTTTCTTTAAATTTAAGAAACGATTATAAGTAAGGCCCTAGGTCAGAAACTGTCTGAGTGGTGCATGCGTTCCGGCCAGAATAGAACCCTTGCCCTTACGTAGCCATTACGCTACCAAGACCTCTACAAACTATATATATATACTAGCTGTCCCGGCAGACTTCGTCCTGCCCGGTAAAAAATAGGGGTTGATCGTAGAGGGTTGAAAATCTAGGGTTGTATGTATTTTTGTATGTTGTATCATAAAAAAATAGAAATTAAAAATTTTGTCTAAAAAATAAAATAAAAAATTTAGGGTTGGACTACCCCTAACATTTAGGGGGATGAAAAATAGATGTTGGCCGATTCTCAGACCTACCCAATATGCATACAAAATTTCATGAGAATCGGTCAAGCCGTTTCGGAGGAGTATGGCAACGAAAACTGTGACACGAGAATTTTATACATTAGATATATATATGTAAGCTAGTACAAACTAAAGTCATTATAAAACCTCGCTATCCATCTACTAACCAACCATCCCCCCTCTACCATATTATGCTCGCTTTTTAATCCTCCCCGTCCTTACTTTATGCCCCTTATCCTGCCACCCTTGCCCCCCACCGGTAAAAACTCGTCTGCCACTGCACGTGAGAGCTGAAATGGTGGAATTTTTTCATTTCCATTTTTTTCAACCGTTTAAACGTCGACGAATGGAAAAGGTTTGAGAATAAAACTACTGCCGTCGCCAGTACGCGTTTTAATTAAAACCGTAATACGCCAGGGATTTGAGATTTTTCCTTTTGAATTTAGCTTGATACAAGAGTTTTTGCAAGTCAAAGCCATTTTTTAACTAGACTTTTTCAAGACAAATGCATTTATCACTCATTGACTAGAAAACTTATTTCAATAGTGAAGCCTGTCTTAACTATATTGGGCACCGGGTTGCAAAAGTAAGCCCCCCTTTTTCTAGTAACAAAAATATTAACTATTTCTTGCAAAATAGAAACTTACTTCAAGAGTCCTTTTGGGAACCCTACCCATTGACTTCGATGACTTAGACTCGGTATTCTACTTCTAGTCTTAAGGGATTGAAGGTAGAAAACAACATAAGTTAAGTTTACTTAATTGTATTTAGTTTATAATATATTGTTGTAAATAAAAGCTTTAAATTATATTAACTTCGATATTATCAACCGTTCGCACTATACACTGCTAATCAACACTAAAAAAAATTAGTTGATTTAGTCATACATCCGAATCGAAACAAGATTTGTTATATTTGTATAAATGATTAGAATTTCCTCATCGCCTTTAACAGAAGCGGTTAAGTCATACGTGCTAATTGTTTGCTGAAAAAGACATCACTGAATGTTGCCCATGAAACCTATTTCATTTTACCTGGAACCATTTGTATGGACATTAGTCATACATCATATATATTTAATTGAAATATAAAACGGAAACATTGTTCGTCCAAGCACATTAAACTGCAAAAGAAAACTTTAATATAATGTATAAAATGAGTCTTTCCACTGTTTTCCGTTATCGATGTATCCCGGTCGAAGTTATGTATAAAAGGACTTTGAAAATGAGAAAAATATCTTATCTACCTGTGAGAGCATCACCAAAGAACTATTGAACAGATTTAAATGAAACTCCACACAATGTTAGCTTATATCCTGGGATAATACTTAGGATCGTTTTAAACCCGACCAATTATACTCGAATGAAGTTTCAAAGCAACACTTCTTTGGTGCCTCTGGTGCGATTCGCTAATAAACACGTTATCATGGCGAAATGAGCGCAACTTCGCCTACTAGTACTTAAAATACTTATATTGCTAGGAAATAGAAGGAAATTTTAAAATCGATTCCCAAAAACACCTCATTTAGAATCCATATCGCTCGAATTACCAACGGAAACACATCCTGCTGAAAAGGCACGGAGTCGGCCCCTCGAAACAACATACCGGAAGTACCACGAACCGCGATACTAATTGCACCAAATATAAATCGGAAATCGAACATGAAGTTGTTTCTTTTATGACATACTAGAGGTCTCGGTAGACGTTGTCCTGCCCTGAAAAACTAAAGTCTACAACCTGAGCGCCACCTCCCGGGTTTAATCATGAATCTAAACCATCCCGGGACCCACTAAAGCCCGCAAAAAATCGTAGAACTCGAATCCAGCGCAAGTGTTTTGTTTAGATTATACGCTTTTTTGAAAAGGTTTCTAAAAAAGCTTGGTCGTCCGTGACCACGGCGACTGAAACGCGACCGAAACGTCGCAAAATCAAATAAATTACCGCGCTTAAAACCGTTAAAACGTAGTTTTATTAAGGTTTTTAAATACAAGATTTTGAGATCCAGGATATCATGTAGCAGCAGAGTGCTAGCCAAGACAAGTAAAACGAGCCCAAACACGACGGGTCTATATTGTTTAGTACAGGAGTTCCTAGGGCCACCCTCTGACTCCATCATCAGATCAGCTCCACGGTACCATATTATTGCATTGTCGCGCGATATAACATATGCGTGCAAAATTACCGCTCAATCGGAAACCGGGAAGTTGGTCAAATTTAACTTGCAAGATTCCACTCGAATTTACATACATACATCCATTGCAAATTAAATAAAAGCTTGTAATTGTTTATCTACACATATATATATATATATATATATATATATATGTGTATTATTATCATTTGATGTAAATATGTCTAATTATCCGTTATCCTAAATAAAATAATTCTTTCTTTCTTTTCTTTCTAATTATTGAACGTTGTTACCATGTTTTTGCAACTGACCTAATTGGATAAAAATATACACAATAAAAACTAAAATAATATAACTAAATATATATATATAAACGCGGCAAATAAAATAATCATTTATTGCATAAAACATGTTACATGGTAGGATTATCATATCCATAAGTGCACATGTCTATTATTCTAAACATTCTTATCTATTTGGTATTAACATTACAAAATTAAATTAATTAAGGATAATAACAACAACACTAGCAATAATTAAATTAAGACATTTTTTAAACAAATGTCATTAAAATCAAAATTTATCCACTAGTCAGTAGTAAATAATACATTGTATATTAATAGTAATTTAAAGTCTATCATTAAAATAATTTTTCATTTGAATTTTATTCCGCCGTTTCGACCGTTTCATTGACCGTGATCACGGAAGACGAAGATGTCAAGTGTCAATAAGTAAAATTATTATTTAGCCTAATTTACTTCGCAATGTTTTATAGCTTCAAGAAAAGACCGGCGCACATGGCATCAGCGAACGAGTTTCCAAACCGAATTCAAACTTTCAACAAAATCACATAATCTTTAGTTCATGCAATCAACATTCTACATTACATTATCACTTTTAATAAATATTTTCCAATTTTCGAAAATAAAACTGCAAAGCCAACTTTCACCATTCAAATATCAACCAAAAAATCTCTTTATCTATTCACGTCCTTCCTATTTCTCTACAGATCTTGTTACCAGGATACCACTATAATTGGACTCGGCGTTTCCTTTTCGAGTTCACACAAAAATATCCAACAAAACAGGAACACACCGACAGACGCAAGGAATGTCGTGAAGGGGAAGTTATTATTGGAACGTCTCGACTTCGATTCCGTTTTTGGTTAATTTTTGACATATCGCCGACGGATATAAACCGTCGGATCGAGAGGATAAGCAAATTGGGGTTGAAATGTCAGTGATTTATTGTGCTTTATTCTCTTTTATACTTGGAGTGTTATCTTGACCCCTTTTGAAATTATTTGAAAAAATATATTTTGAGCTGAAATGAGAATGTTGGGATGGATGTGTGGTGTTACAAGAATGGATAAAGTGAGAAATGAGTACATAAAACGATCTCTTCCTTTAACATTCAAGAATGTTCGACGAATCTATTAATTTTTATATCAGATATTACAATATAAGTTGAAGATTGAAATATTCGTGATGATATTGACTGATTACTAACGCATAGACCTCTCTACGCCTATGAATTAATTAATAAACTAATAACAATATCAAACTAAAACCCAAAATTTTCTCTATTCAGCAGAAATGAGAATGCTGAGATGGATGTGTGGTGTTACAAGAATGGATAAGGCGAGAAATCAGTACATAGCCTTTGAAAGTTGCACCCGTGACTGAAACGTTGAGAGGAAGAAGATCAAGGTGGTACGGGCATTTAATGAGGAGGAACGAAAGTCACGTGACAAATATAATCTCAAAGTACAAGATGGATGAGTACACTTGTAAAGGTAGACCAAAAAAAAGATGGATGGATTGTGTGAAGGTTGAATATGGTGTGACAGAAGATGTATGGCAGAATGGAGGAGTGCAGAAGGAAAAGACATATTGTGCCGACCACGAGTAATAGGTAAATCGATATTTTATGTTATTTATTAAAATATAAAATATCGATAGTTAAAGTTATAAATTAGCGTTTGATTTATACAAAACTCATATTACGTTAGAAATAAATTTTGATAATATAATCAAACATTACATTGTGCGCGTACGCACCATATGGCGCGGATTAGCGCGGCGCTGTTCATCTAAAATTAGCACTTCCCTTACATTACAATCATTAATCAAGATGCCCGAGTCGCCATTTTGATTCTTTTACATTTTAATGCCGGCAACAGAACATTTATCGAAAGTGAATATTTGGATCACTATATCTAATAATCTAGACACGACTGTGCCAGCACAACTACACAGTTGCACTATGTATACCTATATTCACTCCGTTGCCAAAACGACAAAATTGCATTAGTGGTAACTTTCGTTATATAGGGCGCCAGTACACCGTCAATCTCGATCGTATACCGTGATCAAAATCAATGATCGTGATCCAGATTGATAATGTACGAATAAAATTGACGGGTTGATGCATCTACAATCCGTCAATTTTATTCGTACATTATCAATCTGGACCACGATAATTGATTTTGATCACTGATTACGATCGAGAATGACGGTGTACTGGCGCCCATACAATAACTTCTCGAATAGAATTGTGTCAATCAGGTAGGAGGTCCGCTCCGTAAGGAACATGTCGACCTAGTTTGGAGAGCAATGTACTGAAAATATGTGAATAATGTTTTACTCACTAAATGATTTATTATTTTATATTCGTCTATCCCACAGAGCAGACGTCATCTATCGAGAAAAAATATTCTAAGTGCTGAGGTGGCCATAAGATAGCTCAGTATCAGTTCAGTTGTTTTTCACGTACGACGATTAAACAGACAGACAGATAAAAATTCAAAGCCTTTATTTAATTGTTAAATTAATTATAAAAAAATTAGAACGCTCTACAGATTCCTTGTTATAGATTTTGTATTATCAAATTAATCTAATATATAAAATTCTCGTGTCGCGGTGTTTGTAGTTAAACTCCTCCGAAACGGCTTGACCGATTCTCATGAAATTTTGTGTGCATATTTGGTAGGTCTGAGAATCGGACAACATCTATTTTTTATCCCCCTATATTTTTTTATGACACAGCATTAAAAAATACATACAACCCTAAATTTTTAACCCTCTAAGATCAACCCCTATTTTTTCGGGCAGGACGACGTCTGCCGGGACAGCTAGTAATTATATAATAGGCTTCATTATGGTGCGGCCCGCACCGGCGACAATGTTAGAAACATGTTAAAAACGACATGTCGCATCTCAAATGTCTCATTAAACCCGTCACCATATCTGCGTGAAACAACAATATCGCAGATGATGCCCCAGCATTAGACGCGATCCGCGATCGCGGGCCTCTCAAGCTGCAATGCGAGTAATGTAATGCAACGGAGGCGTGGTCCGTACGTGCTGGAATGCGAGTTTCGGCTTCTGAATTCTATTTGTATACTTCTAATTGTACATATTCCAATGTGCCATGCGGGTGAGTGTTGCTGACGGAGTAAATGCATGAACGCTAGAATTGGTATGGTTTTTGCGATTGATAAAAACGAGCGGGTCTTCCTTGTGATGAGTTCGTGACGAAATTTGTGTGAGACCAAAAGGGGGTACTGTATCATTTTGTACCACAACAACTTCTATACTTATCAAATTAAAAAAGCCTGAGATATATTATGATAAAAACATTTATATAGCTAGACGTGATGCTGGGGAGTTTTTGCCGTTCCTTCTCCTTCAAACAGCAGTAACGCGTTACCAAGCGGTGTACCTAAGGAAGTAGATTGAAATGACCTTCAAAAAGTGTTCTCCAGTGGAACTTAGTTGAATAAAAACTTTGAATTTGAATAATAAAAATACTCTTCTGCTACAATAATATAATATAATGCTGATATTAGACGAGTTCTTATTGCAGACGGCTCAACTCATGGAAAGTGGTGCAAACGCATATATGTAGATGACCTACATATATGCGTTTGCAACAGCAGTGGCGTCGCCAATGTGTTGCCAGCCTTTACGGAGGTTGGAGCGAGGGGTAAGGCCATCGAAGCTCCCACTTATCGCACGAATCACTATTAAATCAAGCCGATATTCTGTGTTTGCGTGGTATCACACATGAGGGTAACGATTACAGCATGGCTCGACCATGTCTATGAGTAGGATGTACTAAATTGATTCAACTTGGTTTAAAGGCACATAAACGAAGGGATGCAACCGTATTCAATGAGATTGAATGAATCGAGTTTATGTTTACTAGTGGTCGCCCGTGGTCGAAGTTCGACCATAATAATTAATGTCAAAGACTTTACTTCTATAATCACAAATTTCGCCAATACTACACTGTTAATTTGACTTAAACAATAAACAAAAGAGTATATATGTAGTGTGTCTCAAATAGATGAAAGAAAGAAAAACTTTATTTGACAAAAATAGCGACGTAGTTACATTCTTTACACATCATTACACACAAAACATTATTTGAGAATTTGTACGCCGCAGATGATAATGTATTTTTTTATGCACAATTCGAAAAAAATAGCTTTTGTCGCTCCTTCTCTATACAAACTATAAGTGTGCGAAATTTCATACTTCTCCGTCCGCGCAATTTTCGTCAAAAGGGGTTTCACATAGTAATATATCGATCGATCACTATCATTAATTCATTCAAATTCAATAGACAGAAATGGACTGTCTATTATTTTATTTATTAATAAAATTCAATCGGAAATAGAATCAAATATAAAATATATTACAATAAAATAGCGAAATAAATTCTTCATTCAATATAACAATATTGCAATTCGTTTCATTGGCAACGATACCAATTTGATACATCAAAGAGGAAAGATACGGAGTGCGCGCAATCACATTTGGTACGGTTCGTGTTGTTGAAAATGGTTACCAGATGCTCTTACATAAGTTGCTTTTCTATGACCTTGAGCATTATTTTATTTATATACTGGTATAATAGAAATAAACCATGAAAGCGTTTAGGTAAATGCTGCGCGTCCCAAACTCACAGGACGCAGGTCCAAATTCTAGCCGGAACAGCGTAGACTACTTATAAATATGTGGTTTTCTGACCTAATGTACATCTTCTCTACATACCATAGTCATGTAAACAAAAATCATGTTTGTATATTTGTCGTCGATGCAATCCTAAACCACAAGTCAGATTGTAATGAAACATTGGTTTGCTGAAAAATTCCGAAAGGGTTATATAAATCTGGTTATATAATCTCAAAAAATATCTTTATGAATAAAAATTAATGCTTGTATGTTTGTCCAATATGCGTACCTAAAGCATTCATCACATTATGATAAAACTTTGACATAGTGTGCTGAATACCCCCCGCGAGGGTTTATGGCCAAAAATCTCCATAATATGTAAAATTCTTCTATTCGTGTGTATTGACTGAAGTGTTCCTAAATGATTGAACCGACTTTAATGATTTTTTTTTGTGTGTTCAAGTGGGTCCCGGGATGGTTAGATTCACAATTGGACTTGATAGATGGCGCCGCTGACCTCCTATATGCAGGACTCCTATTAAACGCAGGAAAATGTCTGCCGGGTACAGCTAGTAATAATTAAAGTTCGCTAACAAAAGTTACCATGCCAGGAATCGAACCCGAATCCTCTGCCTTGCAGTGAAGTAGAAGAGACAACGCAAGCCTACTCAACCTTAGAGGCCGTCCAAACTCTCCTACAAACCAAGGCATTATTGTTTCAATGGAATTTTCCCACATTCAGTAAGCGAAACGTGTTTGTGTGTTTTCACAAACATCCAAGCACTACAAGTGTACGCGGATTTAATGGCGCATAGTATGTTTTCGCCGATTCCCATTCCGTTTGCATGATAAGAGGTTTAAAAAACATCGATATGATTAAACCGAAACAATTTTTCTAAAACCTATCGAGTATATACAGGCTGAATTTTTCAAGAGGGCCTTCTGACACTCAAACGAAAACACTGTGTTATTATAACAAATCATACTGTGACACGTTCGGGGGCCAACGAAGTATGGCATTATGCAACAGGGAATGGGAGGGGTCCTAAATTTCGTGACGTGAGATTACAAAAACTTCAAAATACTTCAAACTCTATCTGTATGAGAATACAGTGTTTTAATTATTGAAAACAATCTATATAGAAATAAAACTAATTACTGAACTGCTGTTTTAATTTAATATTTTCTTGGTGTAATGAGCTTTTTAAAAATGCTTTTCAATACAAGTTTTTGAGATCCTGGATATCATGTAGCAGCAGAGTGCTAGCCATGACAAGTAAAACGAGCCCAAACACGATGGGTCTATTTTGTTTAGTACAGGAGACCCCGTGGCTACCTTTCGACTCCATCATCAGATCAGCCATAGTACCATATTATTGCATTGTCACGCGATATACATGTGCGTGCAAAATTTCAGCTCAAACGGAAACCGGGAAGTTGGTCAAATTTAACTTGCAAGATTCCATCCGAATAATTACATACATACATCCATGGCAAGTTAAATAAAAGCTTGTAAAATTGCACAATATGTGATGTCACACTAGGGAGGAGATGAATCTCACGAATGTGACAACAAGGACGGGGCAGGGGTCGAACAATCATGGTATTCGTGTCGCGTATTTGTGGGTGACCCCTAAAGAACAATTTCTGTGAAGCAATGTCAAAGCCAAGAGAAAGGGATGACTTTGAACAAATAGTTCTCCTTCTTCTAACTCGGTTAAAAATAAACTAAATGTCCGCGAGCAACGCCTCATGGAAACTTCTAGTACGCAACGAACGTTCCTATAGATCACACATAAACTCATTACGCTAGTGATATACCCGCTGACCCACATAGCACGTTTTACGAAGTTGATCTACTTACTTCCAGCCTACAAGATAGGTTAATGTCTATGACGTCGGTACCATTTGCCCGGCTTACATGATTTTTTTTTTTAAATTTGGAACAGGAATACACGTCAGTTTTTATTACGATCTCTTAACTCGTATTGGAGTGACCATTATTTTTTAGTTGCTGAAGCAAAGCAGACAGGATGATGACCCATCTGTGTTGGAAAGAAAGAAAGAACACGCGACGAAACAGCCCACAGCCAGGTGCAAGGGCATTTGCCTGACTGCAGCAGCGCATTGTAGCACGTTTGGTATTGCAAATGTCCATAGGCGATGGTAACCGCTTTCCATCAAGTGGGCCGTCTGCCTGTATGCTGAACTCCTAAAATTAATAAAAAAAAACCAAAAAAGAAGGAAGAAAGAAACGTTTATTTGGTCTTCATATAGCGAGACAGATGGCGATGAATTGTATGATGTAGGTATATACAAAAAAAACCTCGCGACGGTTAAATAGAAGAAATGAAATACATGGAATATTGCTATGAATATAAAAAAGGTCGGTCGAAAAAATTTAAAGTGATGCACTAGTAAATTTAAAAAAATATGAGCGACTTTTTAAAATTCAAATTTTAAACTAAAGCTTTCAAAACATTACTTTTGGTCTACAAAATTATAACGTAACGAAAAAAAAAACAGTTTAGGCAATTTTTGAAATCTTAAAAATTTGGAGCGACCGTTTAAAAAAAATTGAGCTCTCCTTTGGATGGAGTTCTTAAAACATTTTTTCACTCGGGACTGCAAAGTAAAATATAGACGGTTTTATCGCCACCCTAATCTTTACATACCCAGTATATACATATATATCAGTTAATTAGGACAGATAGCGTTCTAACTGTTCTTTTTTTTTAAAAAAGAAAAAACTTTTAAAAACGTTTCGGATCACATCTGTTATTATAAATTAGCAAATAAACTATGATGTAATCAGTGCCTAATTAAACTCCAACGTATATTTTGGAACACTTATGTGAAGTCGGACATTTCTTGCAATCGGCGTTCTGCGTCCAAAATAATTAATACAAAAAATGTGTTCACATTTTTTCACAGCGAGTAAGAGACGTATTGTGTTGAAGTGACTTTTGAAAACATCGATCATTTGTTCTTAGTAAGACAATCAAAAGCGGTAATTATTCCTCCGCCATACATACACTAGGAACAGCCGCTTCTAAATTTGTATGACGATGTGTCACGGACAGACAGCGGCGATCGCGATGAGCTCACCCCACACGCGGTTTGTGCATATTATATTATTAAGCGTCTTATGAATGTGAAGAGCATTGGCTTGATTGATTGGTTACAGATTAAAGCTAAAGATAAAAAAACAAATGTAAGCTTTTTTTATTTCACTATTAGCCGTGTCCACTATTTCGTTTTTTTCGCGGTTCCCTAATTTTTTATGTAGCCTAAGTTACTCCTTATCTCTAACTCCTAACATCGGCTATATGCCAGTGAAAGTACCGTGAAAATCGGTTTAGCCTTTTCAGAGATAAGCCGGGACATCCAGTCAGACAAAAGTCTAAAAAATTGCACAGATGTATAGATTTACATAATGCTCTCCACCACTAATAATCCAAGTCAGGCACTAGTCCAGATATATTCCACAAGCAAATGCTGGATATCTTCAACAATATAGCATGCAGACAATTGCAAAATTAAAACAAGTCCCACAGTTCGATATCTCATTCGATTGTTTCATTGCACTGTTTGCTGCAACTCCATTAATTCCTCGAAAAACATTAATATGTATGTCAAAGGTCGATATGCAGTCTCTTTAAGGAATGACTGGTTTTTTCTAGGTTTTGACTAAAGTATGTTTAGTCAAATATCGAACGTAAAATAATCTGTTTCTGGTTTTGTCTAGTCGATCCTAGAAGCGACTAAGGCAGACTCGATCGACAACGTTTCGTGCTGCACTTGTTACTTGTTTAATGACTGTATAAATTAGTCTCTTCTAGGTGAGACAAAGGCAGAAAGACGTCATTTATTTGGACCTTGACTAAGACTTTTTGTCAGACCTGAGGTTTGACTTGTCAAAGCTAAGAGCGCCAGAGATTCCATTTTTGACTATAACATATATATTAAAATTTACTTAACCATGTACTTTGAAAAAAAAGCATGAGATAGACAAATATGAAGTAAAAAAAATTCAACTGGACATGTTTGTTGACAGTTTTAACTTGCATGTAATTTCAAAAAATGTTCTGTGGTGGAGATCAGTTCAAATAAAACTTTTGAATTGGAATGTGCTGCCGGTCGCTAAGGAATCTGGCCACTGAAGCCGGAACACAACTCGAGGTTGTTATGGTGGCATACTATATACTAGGGGTCGTAGCTGTCCAGAGGGACAAACGCCCTACCAACTGGCTGTATGTCGTTTTATCGCATCTGAAGACAGGATCTTTAAAAACACTCCTCCCTTGAATAATCTCGTAAGAACCAGACGACTCTACCCTGTTCAGTTTATCCGTCACGGACCTATCAGACCATTAACTCCCACATTCGTAACAGAATAGCCAATGTACACCCGATTATTTCGTAGAAAACAGCTTTATCACACGCCCACCCATTATTAGAAACGTTTCTCTGGGCTCGATGCGTTTTAACATCGTCGAGATGATAACGTACATCTCGGTTTTAGCTCCGCTATCTTGTTTATGGATGATGCTTTTAAACTTTGACTTTTCGAAAGTCCTTGGTTGATAAATGGGTTTTAATTTTTAACAATTCAATTCATGTTTTCATCTCGACGATGTTACCGATATGATAAGAACGTAACAAAAATTCGAATAATCACGTAGGAAACGCGTGCGCAACAAAACGGTCAGAGTCGGCAAGTTAAACGCTTCAGAGTAAAAATAGCTATGACTTCATACTTTACTTGTAACTTTGTGGCTTAGCCAATTAATATTGAACTGTTGTAAAGACGACAAAGCACGAGTTAACGTTTCCATTACAAGTTCTATACGTATATTATTTAAAAAAAACAAATACATATTAATTAATATAGAACACTAGGATATGTCCACACTTAGTTCGAAATTCCCGCGGGATATAAAGAACTGCACCATTTCAAAAAGAATGCAAGAAATCATTTTAGTGAAAACTGTGTCGGAATAAGCTACTTTTTATGCGCCCGAACCACTACAGACCGCTCCCGGGAAAATACCCGCGGGATTCCCGGGATAAAATGTATCGCAAATTTCAAGTCTAAGAATTTTCTGTAGGGCAGCGAAAACCACATTGAAATCTGCCAGTAGTTTTTACGTGAATCCCGAACAAACAGGCGAGAAATCAAAAAAGATTGTTACGAGTTTAGCGGGACTCGAATTAAAATGCCGTTGGAATCATAATAAACTTATTAGAACTGTACAAACACGCATAACACAGATACAAATATAATCGAACACAACAAATCCAAACATAATGCAGAAGGTCATAATTCGATAAAACGCGTAAAGTCCGTCACTATTAGTTTCCCGATTGTGTACAGGTCACCCTTGATCGTATTTGCCGCTTTACTGCTCCCTGATCGAGTCAGGCCATCGTTTTATACTGCACAAATGCAATGTACCCGCCCAACCAGAATTTCCTAGAATCAGCGTAACACCTGACTAATCATTACAGCCTCAAGCGGTCATAAACGAGTACAATAAAACAATGGGATGTTTCTAGAAACGTATGCCAATAAATAAGTAAACAAAAGAAGACGATAAAAAAAATGCAATTAGTTCCAATGCTGGAACCAATTTCAGAACGAAAAAGAACCCTAAAAGCACAAAACTAGTAATGACGTGTTAACCTTAGCCTAAGGAACCAGTACACTTTGACACCTAGCTCATTGATAAATTTAGTAAGCTAGGCCCATCTATAATGGTCATGTCTGATCACGCTGAATTATTGAGAACTCAAACTGCGGTTACAATTTGTTTGTTGCTTTTCTAGGATTTAACCGGAACGATGAATGTGCTGAGACTATTTTCCATTTATAGTATAACTAGCGGGCTGCGTCGAGTGAAAAGCCCTTGGCAGTAGCTCTTACTTGCATAAAAACTAGTTTTTTTATATATAAACCTGGAATGAAAATTTACATTTTCAAAACAAAGTAAACTAAAGAACCAATTCGGTTTTTTTATCGCTGGAGTACAGCAGACAGGCAGACGGCCCACCTGATGGAAAGCGGTTACCGTCGCCTATGGAAGTTTGCAACACCAGAGGTGTCACCAACGCGCTGCCGGCCTAGAAGAAATTTTATGACACCCTTTTTAAAAAAACGCCATGTTGTAGCGCTGTGGGAAAACCACGGCTGGGAGCTCATTCCAAATCCCCACGGCGCGCAAGAGAAACGTCTAGAGAACCGTTGCGTACAAGAGCGTTACTTAATAAAGTAATTAAACACGCACAAATATGTCGCATGATTACAATGTAAGTCTTGCAAATGAAGTTCTGATAACTATGGTATTTCCCTTAGCATAAAAGGAAGAAATGCTGATGAATCAACAAATAAAACCGAATGAAACAACTTTTCTGGCATGAATTATGATGCCAATGCCACAAAAAGAGTTTACACACGGACGCGGCGCAAAACAACTAAAAGCATCTTGTAATTCAGTTCATCAATGTTTTGTCATGCGATCATCGCGTTATTTGCTTATGTAAACAAACGATGAAGAAAATCATAACATCCATTATAGCGAGACAGATATATCGGAGATCGAAGCCAAACATCTAGAAATAAACACCCCAGCCTAAATTATAAAACACACCGATCAAGCATATTTCAATTCTAACACATGCTTAATGTCTAAACTTTTTAGGAATTGTTTAACCACTATCGTATTTTATCTTCGCATCATATCTAACAATTCGTTCGTCTATGTCTTATTAATATAATCTTTTAATATATATTTAATCTTAACCTTAAACCTTTTCCCCAATCACTTCAAATTCATTTATAGTCTTGCATATGTCCTATATCACAGCACAACTCATCATGTCATATTTTACACAATCATCTCTTTCTTGACCTACCTTTGATTTTATCACCACCAAATCTTATAGTAATACTCTTTTTAAAACATAACTTTACCCTTATAATTATATCGTTTACTCCTATTGATCAATCTTCCAACACCACAGTATCGCTAGATGCCTTTATAACATAAACAAGTTATTGATGAAAGAAAACTTCGTTACTGTAAACATAGTAACTGAACCTGTCAACGATGTCGACACTGTTTTAGGTCAACTACTCTATGAAGTTACTCAATAAGATGGCAGTGAGATCTTACTGATGATCGGATAACACGAGCAAGATCTGAACGTAACTAAGATTACAAACTCTGACATATTGGAAACAGCATTATGTGCTAGTTGATATCTCTTGCATTGGCGAATTTTTAGATAGGATACATGGTGTTACAAGAATAGGTTCTCCTTAAGAGGGTCTTTGAAAATTGCACCTCTTACTATAAAATTAAGAAGAGGAAAATTAAGTTGGTATACCTATTTTTATAAGAAGCAATGAAGACCACGTAGCAAAAGGAGTTTAAACTGAATTGATGGATATAAAATATGAATAAGACAATAAAAAGATGATGGATTATGAGAACGTTGCCATGAATATATATACTGTGACAAAGGAAGTATTCTACGATAGAGCAGTATAGAAGGAATGGACATTGCGCACCCATCCCAAACGAATGAGAATAAGTGAAAGGACACTAATAAAACGAAAATATTAGTTGGGAAACTAATTTCTAGCCATAATACAATAATTTCATAATTGAAAGACTAGTTGCACAATTGTACAATTTAGGGGATACTTAATTTAGAGCAACTAAATTGTTATCAAATCAAACTTCAATACAATAAAATATGTTATTTTATTGATTTAAAATTATAACATTGAAATCCTGTTTACAACTTTGATTTTCTTCTGTCATACGATACAGATTGAAATAAGGGATTTAAACAGAAACTAAAATCACTGCTATTTAATATACCATTATAAAATGAAGTATAACATTAATAAAACGTTTCGTATACTTAACCACAATATAAAAATGATAACAATATGAACGTCGGTCAAATGCCTGCACTTGACCGACGTTCACAACAACGAATTTTTCGAGATAAAAAATTCGTGTCCAAAGAGGCGAACACAACACGTTAATAACAAAGACAATAGTCTAAAAAAGACAAGCTACTAATTATGGAGAACAAAGAAATGGAAAATTTGGCTGTTGGTAATTAAAATATGACCATATAGAGTGTTAGGGGTATAAAGATACAGTACTTGGTAACTATAACACGTGCTTAAAATGGCATATAGCGGAAAAAACGGAGAGCACGAAGATTTTGTTTTAATATTGAACGAAGAGGAAAAACACTATTTATCGACGAATATTTTCCTCAAGATAAAACGCGAAATTACTAAGGAAAACATGAGGGTATGTATACCTATAGAATAAGCCAGCGTGAATCTTGTGTAAAAATGTATATTAAACTTAGTAGCAAGAAAACATCACTTATTGTTTCGAATTCGTGAGACAAAATTCAATAAAACTTATCAAATCATTTGAAGAACTGCAAAGGCCCAGATTTTGAAGAAGTAATATATTTAATCTGTGTTGATGCGGATACGAAAGAGAGGAAGAGGTAACATACTTTTAACAGCACATTGATACCAAAAATAATATAAAATAAAAATTCCAAAAGACCTGTAGTTTAATTATTGCAATAGGATAGATGACAGTTATTATCGCCCTTTTTACATTTAAACAATGTTAGACTTGATTGTAATAGTTTAGTATTTGTGAAAATAAGATAAATTAGCGACAGTAAGATATACGTTAAATGATCGTCATTGGCTATTAATAACCAGGAAATAGCCATTAAACTACACGCAGTTAACAAAAATTAAGTTGAATTCAATGGAATTGTTAGAAATAGTAGCAAACAGCATGGCGTTTACGTAATGGACGTTTTCACCACAATTGTTGTCGTAAATTTGCGAATGATTCAATTTATAGCTTAAACCGTATCAAATAAAACTATTTACTTTGGTTTATTTAGTCAGAGTTCAATATTTGAGTCACTTCTGGAAAATAAGGAATAAATAAATGCAATAACACGGGGTGATCTTGAAACTACCTGACATCAAAAGTTTGCAGATTATTTACCCAGTAATGGCCAACGTAAAGGCCGCGCTGATAATAAAGATACAAGATTAATCAACAATACCACTTCAAAAACAATAAATTGTTATTAGCTGGAAGAAACCGCTTTAAGCGACGAACCACCTATTTTGTATTCAAGTAGAAAATATGGTAAATACAGATTTTTTGTAATTGTGTATTTTGGTATGCTATCTATCAGACACAAACCCTTAATATCAAACTAATGAATGAATCAACTTTTTTTTAATATATCTATAGTTAAGTATTAATGAATATTTGACTTTCTAAATGCAGCTGGTTGCAGGCATTCGGTGTGATCTTGGTTCCGGCTCTGCGTTCTGGTGAGGTTTTCCTTTCTTCTTCTTTTTCCTGTCTTTCTTTCTCTCTTTTTCTTACTTTTTATTTTTATGTTTACAGTATTTTACGGTAGCTAATATAATTTAAATTATTTAATATGTGGCAAATGATGTTGGTATTGTATCAAGTTAAAATATTTATGTATAAGTTTCATAATAAGTTGTAAATTCTGTACAATACTGTTTTTTTGTCCAAATAAAAAAAAAATCTACAAGCTACTAGTACCTACTATACTGTATTTATTATGGCAACTTGGAAACCTATGAATATGTATTATACATTAACTTTGTGAACAACTTGTGTCAACCAAAATGTGACCACAAAAAGCTTATGAATCATAATAACAAGGATCTTAACCTAAATAAATCAGTATATAGTTTGTACATTTTCCACGTAAGTCATTTATTCAAGTTTTCTGTACTTTATTGGTACAACAGATGTTTTTTAGCCTTGACAAGCCGAGTTTGATGATCTGCAAGCAGCTACAGAATTACAAATACACTTAAGGAGGAAGGAAGAAAATTCTATTAGATATTTGGCAGAGGTTGCATTCGAACCGGAACTTCCTGTAGATTCTGAAATACCAGAATGCATTTAGGAATCAATAGATATAATTATTGAAGAGATAGAGAATATAATTATTGAATGAAATTAGGAGAGCGGACAATAAACGAATCGCGCTTATTCAAGACGGATTATATTGCAACAGAAGTGGCAAGATAGGACGGACTAAAGCTGTGCAAGCTTTTCAGCCAGGTTTTAAAACTACACCACAAGGATGAGATGCAAATGATTATTCCCATAAATTACTACAACTTATCTATAAATGATAAAATATTCCGTAGAGGGTTCGAGTTTGTACGATGCGTTTAAAAGTGCGAAGAAATCATGGGGACCAATTAGGTTAAGATTCCGAAAATACAATATTTTGAATTTTTTGTCTCTCTGTTAGAAGATCATCACGTGAACAACACTAAACGGATTTAAATGAAACTCGATACAGACTTAGCTTATATTCCGGATCAACACTTAGAATTCTTCATATCCCGATGAACAACGTCGTTTCGGTGTAATAGTTGAATAGCGGTCGCGTTTATTTTTGGTGTCACCTATGTATATCATTAGCGAATACACCGTAATTAAGGCAAACCGAACGAACTTTCGCTGGTACATCTTTATACATAAAATTCTTCCGTGTGTATGTGACTGAACTCCTCCTAAACGGCTAGATCGATTTCGATTATTTTTTTGTGTGTGTCCAGATGGATTCAAGAACGGTTGAGATTCACAATAGGTGTCGCTGCAATCGGGATCTAAATTTTATTTCTTCAAGGCAGGACAACGTCTGCCCGGACAGCTAGTACTAGTTAAAAGATATTATAGTATCTCTCTCCTCTTTTCATTCACCTTCTCCCAATTGTTTCGGGTCGGCACGATATCTTTTCCTTCTTACTCCTCTATTCCGACATGCATCCTCTAACACACCACGAATCATCATGCCATACTTCACAAAATACAACATCTCTATTTTAATCTACCCTTTGCTTTTTGTCATGTGATTTTCAACATTCTTCATTGCATGCCTATAGCACCTTGGTTTTCTTGGTTTCAATTTTTCAGTCACAGGGGCAACAACTTCCTTATGAGCCAATTTTTCACCTCATTTATTCTTGTGACACATCCATCTCAACATTCTCATCGCAGCTGAGTAGAGATACTTTTGATTTTAGTTTGATATATAGTTATAGTTTGATAAGTACCAACTTATTAAATAAAATTCGCATTATAATTCATAGAAGTACGAGGTCTATGCATTGGTAACCAATCAATATCATCACGACTATTTCAATCCTCAACTTATATTGTAATGTCTGATATAAAAATTAATAGATTCGTCATACATTCTTGAATATTAAAGGACACATCTGTATTTGCTAGTTCACAATAACGTAATAATGATTGAATGTTTATAACAAAACCCGTCGAGAATGCGATACGAGCTGAGGTCATTTCATAAATGAATTAATTGTCTATATTAATTGTGTATATATATCATATGTATGTATGATAAAAGACTGACGTATGTTAAACTCAAGGTTTCTTTTATATATTTTTTAATATCTACACATACCTAGAAATTCGTGGTCCCAACGAAATTTTACAATATTTCATAAGACATTATCTAAAACTTCAACGACGACACGTCATTCCAAAACTATATGCTCATTGGTAACGATACCATATTTCGAATCAGTTTTCAGAAAAATGTATCAGGTCCATACGCACTTGACCGTAACTTTACATTGAAAAAACTACATGTTATCACAGTCGACCAGTATCGTTGTGTAACTACATATTTAATCGCGACACCACTTCCTTCATTGATATTCAGTATGTCGTTTACGAGCAGTGATCATAATAATAATTGGTAATTAATAACCGAGACTTTTGGAAGGTTCGCATAGAACCATTAGGCCAGCAAGAACAGGCATTTTCGACATTTTCTTTCACCTTTTCATCGGTCTTTTGGAGTCGGCATAATATGTCTTTTCCTCGACTCTTTTTTCTGGCTTACATCCTCTGTCAGACCACATATCATCACACACAATCCATTTCTTTTTTTTTTGGTCTTTTCAACAATCTAATTTCAATGTGGTGTGACAATGGCCGGGAATCATCCCTGTATACGCCATGTACAAATGCTTTTATTACTTAAGGACATGTCCTGGTCAGTGTAGAACCTACTAACGGAATGGGAACAGAATTTGAGTTAAGTGCTCATATCAATTCTCAACCCAATTTGATCCCTTATTTTTGCTTTAACCTTATATCCTTTCCCAAGATAAAAATAACTTCTTGCCAAATTTTATTAATATCCCGTTTAATTGCGTATTCGGGAAAAGGTAACAAAAATAGTTACTTTCACGTTTTACTATTTTAATATAGCATGAATAAATTGTACAGTAAAATAGTCCCTTCTATTACAATTCCTGGAATCGATTCTTTTTCTGTAAATTACAGAAAGAAATTAACAATTCATTTGAAGTAATAGCGACGTTATTACATTCTTAAACAATCTTATACACGGAGCATATATTTTATAAACTTTACGCCGCACTTTAAGCAAATAAAGTTTGCACTCAGCTCATTGCTGTGCCGGAATTATATCCGACACAACGCAAAACAGTGCAAACTTTCCTTCCTTTTGGCGTGTTACTTAAACGACCCGAATATTTTGCGAATTTAATTTAAAAATTATTTAATTTGTAAACGAAACGAACGAAGAACGAAATACATCTGCAAATAGTCTGACTGACAGGTTATAAATAAACCCATAAAAAAGTGTAAATCACTCGGCGTATCCACGTCAACTTTGTCTGTAGTGAACACTATATTTGTAGGTAAGTATTCGAATGCAGTTGCTTCTTTTAAGCTAAACGGGATACCCGAGTTACACACACACATTCACTTATTCTCAATCATTTGAGGTCTGCACAACATAACTTTTTTCCTCCCATAATCCTATATGTTACATATTAATGCCATAAATTGAAAAAGTAAAAAACAGTGTCAACGGTCAGTCTGTTTTGTGTATGTCGTTGTTGTGAAGTTGTGCTGCGCTCTCGCTGAAGCCATGTTAAAAAGTGTACAAAACCACTAATAAATATCCACTGTGCATTATAAAAGAAAAATTGTCTTAGTCTGCTAGCCTACAATCCAAAACTATATTTCGGCATACATTCGCTGTCACGCTACAAATTTTCTTGTTACCCTTTACACAATCGATCCAACTATTTTTGTCCAAACTTTACTCTTATATCCATTAATCTTCCAGTTTAAAATTATTCTTGTCACATAACTTTCATCCCTCTTCATAATATTCCCACAATCTTCTTCTCCACTGTTCAATCACAGATCAAACCTTCAAAGCCCTGCTTGAAAATTTGTTTCTCAACTCGGCCATTCTAGTAACGCCTCACATTCAAATTACATTTTCATCTGAGTTGAATGGAGAATACTTAAAAAAATCCTTCGTTTGCAATTGTAAGGAATTAAGTGCCTACTTATATGCCACGACCCTTACAAACATATTTCCTATACGAAGCAGACACGCTGGATTTCCACTTGCACTTTTTACTTCATCTACATTAATTAGTCTCTTCATACATTCACCTATTTGAAGCTCTTTATCATCAAAAACATTTTTATTACTGTATTGTATGCGCAAGCGCTGTTTACTCTCGACTAACTGGAAACCTTTATTTTCCACCAGGAGATAAACAAGTAAATTCAAATTTCCACGTGAAGCCGACACTTGCACACAGGCAACACCTTTGATCTCGCAACCTTCAACCAAGTCTTTGTTTATGTTATAACTTTTTCGTGTTATTGTTTTAATTTTTTTTTGTTACTTTTAAATATTTACGACAGTTCAATTGTAACATTTGCTCGTTGTGTTGTTACAACCATTATATTCGCCTGTCTGCCGTCTCAAAGCTGTTTCTCAATTTTTTTTGCATGCAATTTTTCGTTTGTTACCATCCGGCTTTGTCGAAGTACATTATACCAATAAGTAATACGGTAATACAAGTAAATCATTCACCCATAAACACCCCCCTTTGAGCTTGCCCAAGGCGGATTCGCGGGTGTAACACATGGATAATGTTGCAGATTTTATCCCCATGGTTTCCTTCACTGGGTCAAATGATGCACACCACGGTTTCCTAAGCCGTCGAAGCCACGTTGTTTAAATGAGAAGCGGATGGATTAGTAACTAAGCTACTGCGAGTTATACACAACATAGATTTAAATTAGAATTTTCATATACACTATGGTATTTTTTGGTATTTTTAAGTTCATAACGCATCAATCTTAGGAAGTTCGATTTACGAGTATTATAATTAAGTAGAAACAAATTATAATTTTTATCATCAACAGAGTCAGCATTACTCTTATAACTTAACGTCATACCTAGTTCAAAAGAGAAAAGTACATACACATTATCACGCCTGTTTCGCATGGGGGTAGGCAGAGCCTATAGATCTCCACTTGCGACGATCCTGACAAACAACTTTCGCTTCATCTACTTCATTGACCTCTTCATAGATGCACGTTTATTTGATATGCTTTTTAACTGACCTCGTTTAAACACTTCTTTTATTAGATCATGGCGTGGACGTCGTGTTCTACCGGTACCAACTCTGCCATTCACATACACTTGTTTTGTGATTCTATTTTCATTCATTCATTCATTCATCCATCCACACTAAGAAGTAGTACCTACTAGTAATATCAAGCGAGCATACTGCTTAGTACAGTTAGTTGGTCTTTAACGCACTCAGAAAGATAAAAAAGCAATTTAAAAGGTGTTGTTAATATAAATTCATAAAAGAGAAATTTATGCTCACGCAATAAAATAAGGATGTCTGAATGCTCACTTGCTTATTCACTCATTTACGGGCTTAATATCAAAGTTAAAGTATAAAACCAGAATTACATCGAACCGGTACCAAAATAAATAATTATCTGACATTAAAATTCATATAATAATAATCGGCAGACAAACAAACATATTGTATATCCCCAAATTAAGCAAGTTATGCTTGTGTTGCAGGTAATATACAATGGACTATGGAGGCAATCCCAGACACCCAGACCATAGTAAATAATGAAGAAAATTCGTTCCGAAATTTACCACACCACGGATCGAACCCGGAGCCTTTGAACACAGAGGCCATCATATGTTGTGTATATTCGTCATATGATGTATTCAAGACTTTTCATAGTTAATTTTGTAATGTCCCAAATTCAGTGCAGCTAAAAGCGTCTAACGTTAAAAATAACGCCGTTGATGATTAGTTACATCGCTTTTTATACATGAGTTATCTCTCAATATATAACGTTATTAGACATTAATATCAATGTGGCATCACAAATAACGCGTTAAACCCTTATGAGCTACATCTGCGTGACACATTCACTAACACTAATGTTATCCCATTAGGAGCAGCGACATACGGCTAGTTTAAAATCTAAAGAAATAATCAAGCTATATGGAGTAAATATTCCAACTTTTGCAGAATTATACTAGCAATTCGTCACAGATTCATAAGCGATATATTGCGACCATCAATTTACTATTCGATTCTGTATAAAATTCGCCAAAAATTGTCATTGTAAGAGCACAGGTAATGAAACCTACATATGCGAAGCTAGTCATAGTGCAAGTACCTACTCGAGAATGGACGGATTCCAAGAAAATTATAACAGAAAAGCTCTTGCAAATTTTGTTCCCTTTTAACGAAAGACAATACCAGGATTAATCATTTTAGAAATATAAATAATTTTGAAATCACTTAGCATAGTATAAAAAGTTGACTTAAATTATTCCAAGTAACAATCCTACAGTGTAATGTCCGATTCAAGTGCTTAAAAAACGTATTATTTCTTCTTAAAAGTAATTAAATTTAAGTATGGGCGACAATCTTAAACAACAAAAAGCTTAAATATAAAAAAGTTGCAGACCATTTAACGATACGACTCAACGTAAAGCGGTTTTTCCAAAAACAATATGACAACATCCAATGCCAAGAACTTCACTAAACAACGCACATCACTATAAAGATATAGAAAAATAAATCACTCAAAACTAACACTTGGCAACACTAGAATCAAAAACATTTGATGTTAGAAAAAACATAAAATTCCAATCATCGACACGTCCACTCTGAACACACTCCAACGCGTACTGATGAAAAAAACAAACGAGAGGAAGCGAGACAGCATCATCATGCACCTGTGCACTTAAAATTGAATGATTGTCAAACAGGGAGAGGAATAAAACAATGCCAACTATAAAGCGAGATGGAGATACTTTTAATTTTCGAACGTCGCAACAGTGAAGTGACGTACGTTTTGAAATTTAATTTTTAAGAATCGATTATATGCTTAGGTGACTAGGTTGTTATTCGATTGTATGAGGAAAATTTTTAAAGGTCTGTGGAGTGAATGAGTCAGGGTATTGTCAGGGTCAACATATGGCGAAAAGGTACATTACAGGAGCCTGTCCGCCAAATTCCAATGTCTAGAACGTTTATAAGAACAATTATTTCGATTGTTGTTCAAATTGAACTAATAAATAAGTAAAACATTTGTGTGGTCTCAAAAATAGCTCACGGCCTACTATCATCTGAGGTGATGAATTTTTTACTTTTGGTTGGTTCAAGGTAAATACCACGTTTCTCACAATTGTTTGACAGCACTTTGTCGCCATAAAATAAGCTAGGTACAGCAATTATTTGAAATTTACTTCAAATACTTTTAGAGTAATAATTTTTGTTACATCTAAATATTGACTACTTTATTAAGTATTATAATCTGAAAGAAAAATATCAAGAAAATATTTAATTAGGACAAGACACAAATAAGACAAAATAGTAAACAACAATCATTACGGTGCCCTAAAAAGGACTATGTTTAAATATAATACAAAACACAGGAATATAGATACAAATCCAATTTGCAACCCATTTTCGTTTACGTAGAACTATTAATTTGAAACATTAAAGTGTCGTGACCGTAAAAATATATTTTAAATCGTTACTATTACTCTACATTTTTACGATTATGTTAATTGACTAATACTGTCATGACAGATAAAATTAGTTTAATAGAAACAATATTATACTGCCTTTTCAGTACTTGCATTTAATTACGACCACACAAACGAACTTGTTTTTCAAATTTTTAAAAGTATTATATTTTCTTAAGTTTTCGGGACTTGTATACATAATGAAACTGCGTTTTATCGGTTTTAAGCGCGGTAATTTGTTTGATTTTTATTATTCCGACGTTAAAACACAGTTTTAAAGCTTTTAAAAGTAGTTTAAATAATCAATCACTCTCTTGTTATGACTGCGGTGGAATAATGAACTTTTATTCTACTGTAAGGTCAAACTTAAAAAAAGTAAACAAAACGAGCCGCAATAAATTCGAACAATGAGTGAGTATTAAAATTCCAACAAGTCAAAAAGGTTAAACGCGTAAAAAGTTAAATTCCACGAATCGATCGGCGCTTTTGAAATACCGGGTATTTTAAGAACTCTCAATGAACTACTCTACTGGGAAGATAGTTTTGAAATTAGAATAGGTAAACTTTTCCGTTATTCGATGGAACCAGACTACCGGGCTCTTAATCCAGTTTAACAAGAAAAAGCTTAGTCTAATATCCGCATTTAGAAAGATTTAAACACCATTAATTTAAGGAACAAGTAAAATTACTTAGTCAACTTTAATTTGCAGTACTGGAAGAGCAGTTTTTTGTAAGAGATTATGATTGACCCGAAAGTTTACATCTTTTTCATTACACTGTTTTCACGAACTAGGATGAAAAATTAAAATATGTAATCTGATTATTTTATAACATACTTAATAAAATTAACCGACTTTGATTAAGGGAGTAAACTAAAGCATTTTCTTAAACATACATATATATTATCACGCCTGTTTCTCATAGGGGTAAGCAGAGACGATGAATTTTTACTTGCTGCACTCTTGACACACATCTTTTGCAACATCTACAATCTACATACTTACATACACATCAATCTATTCATACGTACATCTTTATTATAGGTGCTGGCCATCCTTTAAGACATCTACAACGTCATACGAGTACTTAACATTCGACAAACCAAGTACGTCGCGATCAACCGCATCAACTCTATAACTCCCATACTTGCTTTGCCAGTTTCCTTTCATTCGTTCTCTGTACATGTTCAAACCAACTCAACGTTCTTTCTCAACTCTTGTTATTAATTACATCTTCTTTCAATCCACAACGTTCTCTTATCACACTCTACCTTATCATATCATTCAACTTAACCACACATATTCTCGTATTTATCAAAGCTCTCATTTCTACTGCATTTGTCCCTTTAAAGCTTTCAGTAACATAATATTACTCGTTTGAAAGATAATATACCACACAGTAAATACTATTCATACAATAGTATTACGTTCAATGATATAAGTTCTAAAGCCGATGATGAGGATGATTCTTCAGCCGACAACTCCTCGTCGATGTACCTAGAAATCAATCCAAAGACATCAATCAAGAACCCACACATTCCGGGTAACAAGCGCGTTATAAACATACCGATCTGCCGTAACTAGGGATGGATTTCGATTTTTCTTTCGATTCCGATATTTTAGAAACCATCGCAAGAATCGCAAGCGATTCAAAATTTGAATTGAATCGCCGACTCGACAACATGATCGACCACTTAACAATGGAAAATTATTCCATTGCTTCAAGCCAATCGATCGCGATCACCGGCTGGTGGACGAGACGAGTCGTGGTTAGCTCTCGTCAGTCTCATAGTATCATTAATTGATTATTACCTAGTAGTATTCGCCACAATGGCAAGCATAGGAGTTTAATCAATTCAACCTTGTCTGATATATTAAGTTTTCAGTAAGAAGTCAGTAAATTGTAGGTCTTTGACTGACGTCAAAGAACGGGAGTTTTTGTGACAACTCGAAAGGTCACATGTGACTACACGGTTCACATTTTAAACACACATAATAATTACTCAAAAAAAATTATCATATAAAAACTTTTGTATCTTTACAAGTAAAATTACATATTGTTTGAAAATAAAAATGCGCAGCTCATCACAGTTCCCGCTAAATCCATATACCTATTGATTGATTATTTCATTCGTTTTATAAAGAAATTAATTATTAAACCAATTCAGACTTCCTTTTTCTTGTTTTTTATATTTAACCACATTTTTTTATTGGTATGTTTTAATTATTTTTATGTTATATAGACGTTAATGTTTTAATTGTAATATTCTTTAGTTCTTTTTTTTTTAATTTCGTAACATCCAATGAGAACGAGCAACAACTAAGGCCTCAATCATCGACTCGATTGAAAACAAATCGAGTCCTCGAAACGTTTTAAACAATCGACTTTGATATCTACACGCATCACTAGCTTATATCCCATAAACTCCACGAAAACATTGAACACGTATTCAGAGTCTTGTTGAAATGCTTGTTTACAACGCACGAAATTGTCTGCTGTGTATCATTTTGGCGCCGAGAAAAAAAAAGGTGGATTCTCGCAAACAAGATCTTTGATGATCTCACGGGCATAAAGGAGGCGGATTCCCGAGACCGTAGATTTGTACAATGACATTGGCTTATGGCAAGGTGACATCTGTGAGATTACCTTCAGATAGGTATATCAATAAAATGAAAAGATAATAAGCTTCTTAGGTTTTCAAATATTTTTTTTTATTTAAAAAAGAACGTGGGATAATATGAATAAGTATATTTAGCTAGACGTATTGCTGGGTAGTTTCTTGCTGCTTCTTCCCCTTAAACGTCCATATGTTAGGCAGTGTTGTACACTCACGGAGTAAAAATGTTCGTTAGCTTAAATTCGACTTTTGCTTGCACGAGTACAAGACACAGTACTGTCAACATTTGAATAAATGTTACGTCTATAAAATACTAGCTGTGCCCGCGGCTTCGTCTGCGTGGATTTCTTTTTCTTGGAATCGTAAATAAAAAGATAAGCAAGGTACTACTTAAAACATCAGCTATCTGTCAGTAAAAATACCGTAAAAATCGATCGAGCCGTTTCAGAGATTAGCCGGAAAATCCAGACTGACATTTTTTTTAATAAAGGTACCGTATATACTTTCATATACATTTAGTATGAAGCTGTTATTCTGAAGTTACAAACAAACACTTAATTTTATTTATTTGTATGTGTAGATAGAAACGTGAATAATATTAAAACCAATAAAGAGGTTTTACATCTCTCAACAATCTTTTTACACAAGATAGAAAACCAAACAACTTAGATCTAAGTAATTCTAAACTGTATTGACAAATAGTTAAACAGAATTTTCAGTGGAACAGTCGATTCTGTGACTTAGTTTGAAAAGGTGGAACATGGAAGGAACGTTAAATGCGTCAATTTGAAAACTGGCGAACTCTTTAACTACGCCACTGTACATAGAAAAGGAAGTAAAATTAAATATTAACTTATATTCATGACCTTCCAATAATCTTCTCCGGAGGTACTTTTCGCCAAATTTGCCAAAATGCTTTTGAATTTGAAATGACTAAAAGCAACGTTCGTTCCCACTATGGAACCGTCCATTATACTTGATGTATCATGTACTCAGACAAATTTATTGATATATCTATCAGAACGTATACAAAACAAGCCATTAACACCTGTTACTTTAGTTTGAATTTCCGGCATAACGACAAAATGTATGGCAATAATTATATTGTATACTAGCTGTGCCTACGACTTCGTCCGCGTGGATTTTCATTTCAAGTAACCCTCATTTTAAAGGCAGGTAACTTAGGCTAGTTACGCCTTAGAACATCAGCTATCGATATACGAGTAGATACACTCCACTTAAGTACGTTTAAGTTTAGTATTGAAATTAGAATACATTAATATAATAAGTTATTCTTAAGGTACACCACAACACAAACATGCAATGAATTAATGTCACACCAATAACAAAAGTAACAAATAAGCCTGTACAACTTCTAAACTCCTTCCTAAATTAAAATGTAAAAAACATCAGCAGCACCTGCCAGTGAGTCCGTCAAAATCGGTCCAGCCATTCCAGAGATTAGCCGGAACATCCAGAAGACACAGAGAGACAAAAATAAAAAAAATGTATTTTCTGAATCTCCTGGTTCGAAGGATCCCCTCTGAATTTTTCACATTTTTATTAGGACATTACAAACAGACACTTCAATTTTATACATCAGTATACATGGTAATATAATATTTATAGTCTGTTGCTCAGTGGGTGTTTAAGAGTGCAAATATTGCATGACCATTATCTGCATTATAACTTCCGAGTAACAAACAGAACCAGTTTTTAGCTTTAATACGTCGCGGGAAATCCTTTTCAAGCGTTTTCCTTAAAAAGAGAAAGTTATGGTATAAATTTAAAACACACGAATGTAATATTACAATATTATCCCCGCAAATTGCTAATGCGCTAGAATCTTGCCAAATTAACATTCAGGTGACGTCATCCGCCACTCGATATGTGCGCGTACTCGCCGGCCAGTGATGCTAACAGTGCCGAGTGTTCGGCTACGGTTACGTCACCAAAATGGCGGCCAGGCGCATTAGCAATTTGCGGGGATAAAAAGGCGCGTTATCAGGGTACCGTAGATAAAAAAATATTATTGATGGCAGGTTCCTAAATCTCATTATTTACTCGCCTTACCATGGATTGAATTTTGACCTTACTTGTATGGAGCTTATATCAAAGTTTAACCGATCGTAAAGCATATATTATATGTAGGGTAGTCGGTAAGATATGGGAAACGGTCTAGAGTTTCGGACAAAAATATCCGAGACATATACAAACAGACGGACGGACAAGAAAAAATATTGTTACAAACCGACAAAGTGAATACACATCTGCAGTTTATTACCTTTCCTGCATTTGGACTTCTTTTATTAACTTTGTGTTTAAAATTTGTAATTAAGAAAAACATCGTATTGTTATTATACTCGTTTATGACTGCAGGAGTGCAGATTACATTTTCTTAGAAAATTCAGTGCACGCGGTCGATTGTTGTATGGTATAGTTTAGATTAAAACAATGCCCGAACGGAGGGGTAAGGCAGTCAAGCGTGGATTCCGATACGAGCAAGACGTGTACATTCGATAAGCTATATAGTGACGGACTTTGCGCGGTTATTGAATCATGAAATTTGTACTGGTTGTGTCCAGTTATATTTGTACCTGTGTTACACGTGTTCGTATAGTTCTAAAATTTATATAGTAATTTCAACGGAATTTTAATTCGAGTCCCCCCGTAACAATATGTACCATTTTTGTGAAAATGGAACTCTAAAAAGTGCCCATAGGGAACTATGAACAATAAGTTCCGCACGCAATAAATCAGCCGATTCTCGTTACACAGTGCATAAATCCAAAAATATTTTACCGGTAATAATAATTAATCTCGTAACAATCAATAAACCGGTTCTAACAATCGGTAAAGTAAACGATTCTTAAAATCGAAACATTATATTCTAAGAACCATGTGTGGGTTTGTGAAATATAAACATTAAATTAGGAAGATAGTTCTTAGCTCTAGGGAAATATTGCATAGATTAGTGTATCTGAAAAGGTAAATCTGTTTCTGCGGTGCACTTTATAGGTAAGGTTTGAGACATGCGACCAGACAGGCGACTGCTACGCCAGAAACGGGATAGAGAGCAGGGTCTCCAGATTCGGATTTTGTCACCTACAATTCTTTCAAGGGAGGAACAATTTGGGAGAGACAAGATATTAAAATGATGTCTCTAAGATGTAAAAAATCGAGCCAAGCACTTGGGAAAACTTTGCCAAACCTCAAAGTCTATTTTAAGAGGAAACAACTGATTCAGAGTGATAAAAGAAAGTAGTAATTTTGATAGATATCGGGCCAACTACGCCTTACAATTTGTTCCTGAGCCATGACGTGTGAAAGAGAGGTTAAATTAATACAATATTTTAATTAGTGTAACTAAAAAAAATGCTCACTACGATAGCATGCTATTGCAGATTGAGCTCCGATTACAAGAGCACGTTCAGGTATGTTTGCTGAGTGACTTACTGAATTCATTGTTTTAATCAAATCCCAATACTTTAACAGTTTGACACAAAGACACCACAATTCGCATTTTAGATTAAAAAGCACAGTTTTTCGGAGGCATGAGAGGTCAAGAAAAGGGCAGTGTTGCCAGCACTCGATCAGTTCTATTTGGTACACAAGGCAGCAATTTTCAACATCAATCCAAAAAAGTATAAGTAATTATTCTGCCGATGAGAAGCAACGTATGAGAACATCATCACAACCAGAGATCTCATCATAGACAAGGTCAAAGAAGACAAGAAACCGTCATGTCTGCCCAAGAAGCAGTGAATCGAAAGACCGCAACTAATGTATTTATTTGAAATGATACTTCTTTAGAATTGTTACAACTAACAGGCGCTAACAACGGTGAAGGAAAACGTCGTGATGCACATCGAGTTAACCGATGTGTCATACCTGTCAAGACGCTTTGGCCTAGCGTGACGAGTATACTGTCCGTTCCCCCCATAATGGGAGGCACGAGCCCAGCAGTGGTATATTTATGTTCTCTGCTACTGCGTGCGAATTGCACACACACAATTTTTTAAATAATTATTGTAAATTTATTGAATTTGGTATTCGGACAAGATTATCGTCATCAACTTAACGTAAACCCAAATTGCCACCAGATCACGCGGAAGGATCCTAATTCAGTCCTAATAGAGGAGTCATCTAAAAGATTGTCACTGTTTATTTATAAACAATCACGAAGAGTACGCGATCACCCCGCCACTCAACAGCGCAGCGGTGTTTACCTAAACACGTTTGGAAATGACATCACCTGCTGAGACACCTTGGCCATCCGCAGGCCGAGATTCGGTCATCGTCTTAGGGTTGGGGCCCACTCACAAAAATATAAATAAATCAACTTTATAAATTAATTAACTTATAAATATATATAGATACTGTCCCGGCAGACGTTGTCCTGCCCTGAAGAAATAAAATTTAGAACCGACTGCAGCGTCATCTGCCGGGCTTATTTGTGAATCTACACAATCCTTGAATCCACTTGAACGCACACAAAAAAGTTCATTCAGATCGGTCAGCCGTTTAGGAGAAATTCACTGTCAACACGCAGGTAGGTACAGAAAATTATACATATAAAAATATAATTTATTTCCTTGAAAAACTGCAACTGGTTTTAGATATTAATTAGCTGTATATTTTGAAGAATATGTTCATAGAAATGATCTGTCTGTTAACCCTATTGCGATAGATGACGTTCGACATCGTGTCATAGATCCACAGACGCATGTAAACAATAAACTTAAGCCCCTACATTGATACAGTGAAACAAAAAATAGACACAGTGCACACATAGACTCATAGAAGCAATTGTTCGATTGACAAAGGTCTTATTATAAGCATTGTTCTTGCAATTGACGAAAGTGGTTGAAAGTGTGACATGCACATTGTGATAGGGTGCGTGTTTGACGGGGCGATCAATCGCGAGCATGCTGTCCAATCGTACTCGCTTTTGGTCTTACGCTCTCTCATAAACTCCTGTCTGAACTTTCACGAAAAAAACACTAGTGCGAGTCGAGATCCATTTGAGTCTCTAAAATTCATATTAAATCGGTGTCATGCAAGTCAGATTGATTCAACATTGAGTCCAGATGGTTGATCTACTACCAAAACCGTCAAAAGTTACGATTCGAAGTCGATTCTATTCGCGCCCGAGGTGTTATCAATGCGCTACCGACCTGCAAGGAATTTCATGACACTTGTTAAAAAATCCATATCGTGGCGTTGTGAGAAAAACTTAGCTCTGGGGTTCATTCCAAATCCGCACGGTCGCAAGAGATACATTGTAAACAACTATTGCGTAATGCGAAGCAGCTCAAGACAGTAGAAATGAACGCCCAACCGATGGCGAGCGGTACGGTGGTGGTTGAATGAGATGCGGTAAGCTAGACGCTAAAACCTAAGTCACACACAGCGACTACTCGCTGCGATGAGGTGCTAGCAGCGAGAACACGCTGCGTGTGACAGGACACTCGCTGCGAGTAGCCATTCCGCTCAGCGCTGCTACATGCTACACGTCCTACAGCCATTTCGTCGCTGCATCGTGTATGTATATACAACGAGTTAACTAAAACAACATTATCTAATTTAGAGAAATTACGATATAATTCGTTTCTTGAGTGTGTATAGAAAATATGAGTGTGACACAAATAAGAGTATTTTAAAAAATATATCTCAAAAGAAGACGCCTTCATAAAGTTGTACAGCAAATTGAGTTGGGATTCGAAATAGCAACCCAACAGCAATTGAAGAGAATCAATAAGCCTGTCGGAGTTTTCGTATAGAACTCGCTGTGTGTGACAGGTAGACAGCGAATCGTTGCGAGTATCGTTTGCGGCGAATATTCGCTGTGTGACTGAGGCTTTAGCTACGAGAATTTTATTCAAAACTTATACATATATATTACATAATCTATCATACGAAGGTGACGACGGCCATATCTCAATCAACAGGAATAAACTTCAAGCTTATCGAGCGATCGCGGATTTCCTGTTTTCTTAATTTAAAGTTTTCAAAACTCGTATCAATCCATCAGACCAATCGTAAACAACGCTGATTGATTGGTTATTGGTCTAATTTTGATCGGTTAAACACAGGAAGGCTTAAATAAATTAAGCAGCAGCGTGAAAAACAATGCTGAAGATTTATTTTCGACCGGTTTATAAATTGAAGGTTCAATACATTTCTATTAAAGATTGCTGGGGTATATATAGCACAAATCTAACGGTTACTTGATGGAAAGTGATTACAGTCGTCTATAGACATTTGCAACAGTAGAGCGCTACCAACGAACCCCGCTTTCATTGGGAACCAAGGGCCCAATTCTCCGTCTCGTTAAAATCACCGGACAATATCGTCTCAATCGTGGGTTTAAAAAATTGGTAGCTATTTAATATTAATTTTGAATAACGCCTTTTCTGTTAATGGTAATAATACCAATTGTTTTCTACTATTATTCTGCCGCGACGATATCGAGAAGATATTGTTGATTTAGTAGAATACGATTTTTTATCACCATCGCAATGGAATCGCACTTCGAATATATTCGCATCTTCAAGACATTGAAATACCAGAATTGGCCCTTGGTCGCTGATGCCGCAACGCAACTCAGGGATAACATTCAAAAATTTTAATTCCAAATAAGTTCCCAGGAGAACACTTTTAGAAGATCATACATGTAAGTCAAAATTTAAATCTACTTCCTATTCTATGTGTACACCGCTTCGCAGTGTGTTATCTCTGTTCAAAGGAAAAGAATCTGCAAGAAACTCCCCAGCAACACGTTCAGCTAAAAAAGATATTTTCATCATAATCATTATACATTATCTCAGGATCTCTCATCAATTATTATGATGACATGCTCTAGTACAAGGGTGGCAGTCATCCAGACAGGCAAATGCCCGACAATCTACTAAGATTAAATGAAATATTACAATTAAAAAAAGATTTTATACACGTGTTCAGTTCTGCACACGCCTACTAGTATCTAGTATTGTTGGTAATTATTTAGATAGCAAAACGAGCACAATGTCTAGGACTCGGAGGCGAAATATGACGGCATGATGTCATAACTGTAGGCCGTAGGAGGCGTCCAGGTCTAGGTCAAAACAATACAATGCTCTTTTAAATTCGTATTAGATTTTTGTTTCGTTTTGATGCAGGCAAACACGCAGACGGCACACCGATGGAAAGTGATTACCGTCGCCTATGGACCTGCCTACGGCACCAAGGGATCCGTTTTATTTCGCATGGTGCATGTGTGTTATGCTTAAATTGAGAATTAAGGTACATTTTGACGATACTCATTTGATCGAGTACAGCACACAGGCATTTGCAATACCAATATGCTGCTGGCTTGGAGTCGAAACCTGGAACCGGGCTACTGCTGTCGGAAAGTCACTCAACGTTGTCATGGCGGCATACCTTAGACCAGGATGGTGACCATCCGCATGCGCAAATATCTACCACACGGCTATGGACTGTTTTTAAGTCTCTTATAACAGACGAGCCTGCATGACAAGAGCTATGAATGTCAAGAAGCAAGTGAGGTGTGTAAGAATAAGACTAAATGACGCTCTGTTGTTCGTGCCTACCCCGCAAGGGACCTGGCGTGAAGTTATGTTATAACAGACCACCCAACCGCCTGAACTTGTATACGTTATTCGTTCCTGCACGGTACTCATATGGATAAGATTAAAATAATCTCCTAAGAGAACATTTCGAGCCTATATATACTGCCATTTATCGTAAGCGACATTTGGACCTAAGTATATTTTTTGTTTAAAAGTATTTTAAATATAATTTTGTTTTCAGACTCCGTTTTAGATTCAGTAGAGTCTAATCTAACTAACTTAAAAGTCTTAAATCAATATAACAGTTTAAAAAGCTTTTATAAAAAGGCTCGATATTTTCCGTTAAAAGAGTACCTATGTTCAACTCCCGTATATAAAAAATGGCACGTCTCATGGTACGCTCAACGGGCTATGGAGCGAGCTACGTTGGGTGTTTCTCTTATATATAGAATTAGAAATGAGGATAGCCGTGAGAACCAAGGTAACCGATATAACTCGCAAAATTAGCAAGTCCAAAGCCAGTGGGTCGATCACATCTCTCGCAGTGGTATCCGCGACTCGGTAAATATAGTGTCGGACGCCCTCCAGCTCGATGGACCGACGACCCGCGCAAAATCGCCGTAGGCGTTGGATTTGGAAGTTGCAGGACCGGGATTAGTGGCACCGACTTGAGTAGGCCTACATCCAGCAGTGGACTGTGACTGGTTGACGATGATGTCTTGTAGTATGGGAAACCAGATAGCGTTCGGTCTATACGAGCGCTGAGGATGTTATTATCTGGTATATTAGAATATCAAAGTATGTTTTCGCTTTTAGCAATATGCTCTACCATCATTAACTATTCGCGCACACGTGTTCAATTCTAAGCAATTGGACGTAATCCTATCTTATATCATAAGAACTAATAAATCATCCTCACACGGATGGGCTTGTGCTCGGCGATGCCAAGTATCGTTTAACATCGTTAACATTGATGTCAGACAGATCTGATGCCAAAAAGCGAATTCATAAATCGGCTTCCTTGTTTTAAAATTGTAATCAATTATTTAAATAAATTGGGCAACTGCTGCAGTCCGTGCAAGACGCAAAGTTCTGTACAAGTTTACGAGGTTTACGATGCCAGCAATCCAACGTTCCAGCCAGCTAGGTATTATATAAAACCTTATGATTATGTAGAGTCACAGACAAAGTATTCAATTTTGTAGAATTATAATTTAGATCGACATTACGTCAACAGAAATATCCAACGTACTGGGCACATTTTTTTCTTCGAAAGATTATTTGTGTAACTAAACTCTTTTAATAGAGACAATAAGAAAAGTGCTAATGGACACTGTCTTGATAAGCATACTTTAGTTAATTTAGGTTATATTCTGGAAACTCTACATATATTGTTATATTTGTTGATTTAAATTTTAAGTTTGTTTAAGTTAATGTAAATTTTAATTGTAAACAATCAGTAATCTTAATGTAATAAAAATATATTTTATAGGCTATTTTCAATACAATAATTTCATATCATTGTCCTCATGTCCTGCCAGGATCACCAGGATAAAACAAGTTAACTGCCTGCCTGCCTGAGAATGCCACATTTTAGATTTATTGTCACACGTATGATATTTTACTTGTAGGGTTATATTTAAATAACTTAATACCCTTTTTAGATTCGACGGTACTATTAATGTAGTATTTTTAAACACAAGATTTATGAAAAAAAACTCATCCGCAGAGGCTCGTGATATTAGCCGTCTATTTATAATATGTCGTAAGTACAATGAATGAACATAATATGTACTTATCACAAAAAACCTGTCCAACATGCATGTCATAATGTATTCAGCGAGTGCATTTATTACGAGAAATCCCTTAATGTCCTACCAAACAAAGGTCCTACGTAACTATTATCTTGGATACGTCATAATGAGTAATAAGGCAACAACAAGTTACCGTAAACGCGATTCCTAGTTATTTCAACGTGGCGACAGTTGTTTTAATAAAAATAAGGGTAAATCCATCAGACCGGATAGCAGATTGAGTGAATACGGAGTACGTTTCAGGCGGACACGTCGCGTCTTTATTTTTCGCGGCGGTTCTTATGCACGTTCAACGTACAGCGTTTTGCTGACGCTGCTACCTACTTTGGGCTATATTAATATTAGTATAAATAATGCTCACAAATACTCTGTGATCCAGTTTCTATCGAGTCGCTATTAGTCGTAACATACGACTTCAACTACCACTAAGTTGAACCCAGGATCAGCATCCAAGATTTAATAGTACGAGAATATATCCTTAAAAGCAACAAGGTGTATTTTGTTCACTCTACTATAAGAAAGCACCAACACTCCACCAACTACTGCCAGCATCCACCACTACAAGCAAGAGCAAGTGTACCAACTGTGCAGCACGTTTATTCTATCGTGTAATTTGTATACGTCAAGAACGATGAAATTTAAAATACGAGTCTATAGAATTTTTCTTATGTTTTTGCCACTAGTACACAAAATAAAATTACTTTTTAACGGTTTTAAGCTCGGTAATTTATTTGCTTTTTAATATTGCGACCTATCAAATAAAATACGGCGGTTAAAACCGTTAAAACGTAGTTTTATTATGATTATATAGAAGATAACAAATAAAAAAACAAGAATATCTAAAGTGGAACATTACAATTATGCTTTTACTTTCAAATGTTATAAAGATTGTAATAGTTTTACTCACTTCAACCTCTGTCTTTCCTTTTCCATTTTTAAGACTATTTGAGGTCGGAAAAGTACTTAAATGCCTTCCAAAATTTTCTGGTAAACGTTCTCATATACATCTCTAATAATAATTCCATATTTTACACAATTAACAACTATTAATTACATTTTCAGATTAAATACATGAAACATCACCATAATCACTAATTAATGGTTAATTTGTTATCACCAAAAGTTATTATAACTTTATTTTGATAACAATCCCTCCAACACGAGTTGAAACCATAGAAAAAACTCGAGTGGAAAACTTACGTTGAATAAAATCTTTTGTATTTGACTTAATAAAAATTTACTCTGTTCTTTTTGTTTTGGGCCAATCAATAACTTTCACAGCACATTTAAAATGTTGTCTATTAAACTTACAATTATCAACAGAATTCAATGGCGTATGTGTTCAAGCGTACACATGAGCGGTCGCATATGTTATGTGACGTCACAGTACACCTTGCAAACTTACTACCGTACAAATAATTAATACGATTTAAATTGTTTAAAGTAACATATGAACGCAAATATGGGAACGGAGCGACCTTTGTGTGTTATTGGAAATTTATTCATAGCTATTAATGAACGTTACGCGTTGCTCGTTTGCGTAGAAGGAAAACTTATAAAGATCCAGTAATGTAAGTCATTGTTCTTATTAAGCGATGAACTTTATAATTAGTCAGTTGGTTTCTAGGTTAATGCTGTTATTACAACATAGGCGCTACTAGTGCCGTGTTCCGCGCGCTTATCTCTGCTTCTATGGAGCGACTCAAAACAGCCTTTTTTACCGACTAACCGCCGCGGGGCGTGTAGGATGCCATATTAGGGTGGCCCTAAAACCCCGGGAGAAGTCCTCGTTGTTCCTCCCTTCTCCTTAGGCTAGGGCTACGAGAAAGTGAAAGTTTGCGATCCGTGTCCCTTGGCAGACGAGGACACATAGTGCCTCCGCTCACACATCAAGTGCTGGGTGAAGCACATCCCCCGGCGTCGTTCCAATCTGTCCGACGTGAGGCGGCAAAATGTCTCCTTCTGCCGCCGTGAGCGGGCGGCGCGGGTGTTGTTCCGCGCGCTCTTCTCTCCTCCCGTGAGGCGAGACATTTTGCTTCACCACTTCGGACAGAGTGGGACGACGCCGGGGGCTATACTCTTCCCCCCGGCAACGAAAGAAGCCCATGGAGCCCCGCCTGCCAAGGCTCAAGGAGTTCATCTTGCTTCTGCTTTCCGGTAGCCCTAGCATAAAACGAAGAATGGAATGGTGGGGCGTTTTAGTATGTATCCCCGCCTAGTATGGTCATGACAGCAATGCCATTACCACTCTCAACGCGGCTATTCCACACTCTCCCACTGCTTTTCCCCAGCGGTGGGCAGTCGTTCCATCGATTTGTTTCCTCCGGCCATCTCTTTTTAGGTCTACATTTACGCCGACAATCTTTCAGTTTTAACATCTTTTGTCAATTTTTCTAATCCCTCCTCATTACATACATGTCCATACAACCTTAGTCTGCTTCCTCTCAATTTTTCAGTCACGGGTGCAACTTTCAAAGATCCGCTTATGTACTTATACCATAACAGTAATTTTATATATTTAACTCTATGTATAATAAATACATTTATATATAAATATGTATGTGTTTTTTATATACTATTAATATATGTATATAAGATTGTATAAATTTTAAACTATGAGCACTGAATACCGACCCACTATTAGAAATGTGAAATTATCTCCAGAAGACCGCCGATTGTACTAGTTAAATGATAGTTAACTCATGTGTATTATTTTCTTGGGTGCAATAAAGTACATTCTAATCTACTCATATTTTATATCTTATCTTATACTAATATCTAAAGCTGAAGAGTTTGTTTCCTAGCTTGAACGCGCTAATCTCAAAAACGACTGGTCTGATTTGAAAAATTCTTTTAGATAGCCCATTTATCAAGGAAAGCTATAAGCTATATATCATCACGCTAAGACCAATAAGAGCGGAGCACCAGTGAAGAATGTTTCAAAAAGTGCGGGGGTTAACTTACTTTTTAAACTATTCTACGCGGACGAAGACGCGGGTAGAAGCGCGTTGTATATAACCGGTGTATATATTATATGGGCATTACTATCCGTGGCCATAAAATAAGAAGACTCGAGCCCTTCAGTAAGATGCTTATGACCCATACACACATGACATATATGATTTCGATACCTAATTGTATAGAAATTCAAAATATTACAATGCAAATCTGCATCCGTCAGATCGAAGGCTGCGAGATACAAACGCGTATAAGGAAACAGGTGCACCCATATGCTAAATATAACCGAAAACGAAGCAGGCAGATGGCCCGAGAACAGGCAGATGCGTTTCGAAGCCTGATGGACGATTGTTGAAATGAGATATAGGCCACGTGGTGGTGTTTTTTATTGTTGTTTTTTAAATCTGCTGCAAAATGTGTATGTGCCGTCTAAGATTGTACCTAAGACTTAGAATCAGTTTGAACGCTTCTTTATGGTTCTTAAAAATAAAAATAAAAATTAGGTTGAATGAAATAACGAGCTATTTTTTTTAAATATGGTGAAGGAGCAAAACTGGATATTTTCTCAAAAATCACAACATTCTGATTAACTTGAAAACCTTTAACTTTCAGCCATACATCGTCGTCAGTCATTTGCAATCCACTGCTGGACGTAAGCCTCCCCAAGACAGTGCCACTCATCCCTATGCTCCAATTTCCTCAGCCAGCGCCTACCGGCGACCTTGCATAGGTCATCGGTCCATGGGGCTGGAGGGCGTCTGACACTACGTTTACTGATCCGCGGTCTCCACTCCAGGACTCGTCTGCTCCAACGGCCATCGGTCCTGCGGCAGACGTGACCGGCCCACTGCCACTTCAACTGGCTAATTTTGCGAGCTATGTCGGTTACCTTGGTTCTCCTACGAACCTCTCCTACGATATCCTCATTTCTAATTTGATTCATAAGAGAAAAACCCAACATAGCTCGCTCCATAGTCTGCTGAGCGACTTGCAACTTCTGGACCAATCCTGCAGTCAGTGTAAATGTCTCGGCCCCGTATGTCAGGACATTCAGCCATACATATAGGAGGGTCTAATCACACGTCGAGTTACCAGTAACCCTGTATAACTAAACTAATTCTCATGAAAAAAAGACAGTCGAATGCAATAAACCGTTCCGGAAACGTATGTATGTAACACCAACGCGGCGCTCCGTCCGTGCATCGGTGATCTAAAAATACGCATTACACGGTTTTTATAATGTACGAATAAAGATTTTAAATCTTCAGCCTTATGGACTGTGCAAATGTATTGGAGTTATTTTGGACTATTTGTGGGTGGGACACGCACAGGCACACACAGGTCTGTCTAAGGAGTTGTGTTGTTCGGTACATCAGTACATCATTTTAGTACAGGTCAACATCAATCAATCAATCAAACAGCTGAATCACTCAAGCGGCGCAAATACGCAAACCTCAGTGAGAGTTATATGTTTATGCCGTTTGCTGTCGAGACGCTTGGACCGTGGGGTCCTGAGTCCATGAGTCTCTACCAAAATTTATCAAAACGATTCAATGACTCTTCAGGTGATCAGAAGGCTGGTGCCTACCTCGGCCAACGGATCAGTATGGCGATCCAGCGAGGAAACGTAGCCAGCCTTCTGGGCACCTTATCCATAGAAGACGGTGATCTAGGCTCATTATTCTACTTATAGTCTTGAGGGACTATGGGTAGAATACAATACAAATAAGTTAAGTTTTCTTTCATTGTATTGGATTATCTATATATTTCTTCATTAGACAGAAATCAATCAAAGACATTAAGTATTATACATTGCATGGGGTCCTAAAAAACACATTCCCACTAAAAACTACATCAAGATTTTAAATTAACACAAACCAGACACAGTGCTCTTGTGAGACCCTTTTCATATTAATTTATGTATAGAATCGATTCATAGAACCATATAATGGAAATGAACCAAACATTACATTCAGCCAGAGTACTACTGTAGAAATCGAACAAAATAGCATAATGAATGAAGAAAGCGTTGCAGAGATCAGCGTGATAAAAAATATACTAATCACAGAGTTTTAAATATGTTTCTTGTAAGATGAAAGTCCATTAATTCTAGGAAAAAAAATTGTTTTAACATACATAAATAAACGAATAACTTTTATTGTACACGATTATAGAAGACTTATAGCACTAGTACATAAAGGGCAGAGTCGTCGCTAACAAGAGAGACCTCTTCAAGACAAGCCGCGGCAGAAATTAATAAGATTAAGAACGGCGAAGATCGTATATATATTATAAGACTGTGTAGTTCCTGAGATTAGCGTGTTCAAGCAAACAAACTGTGGCGAATGATGGTGGAACCAGCTAAAAAAAACGCGTCAGTCACGGGAAGCCCGACAGAAGTGTTAACTTAAACTAATCAAGTTGATCGATTTAATATTGAAATTGTTTACCTTGAGAAAAGCTTAGTTTATTAATTAAATTTCATGTATACTGCACGTGGGTTTGAGTGAGAGAAGAGAAGCCTGCCTACCGCTGCCGTATGCTTGAGAGAAAGGCAAGCCAGACAGACTGGCGCCCTAAAGCGTTACTTAACGAAGCGGTTTACCCTCTCATAACAAGTCATCACTTCAAAAGAAGTAGGGCCAATTATGACTGCAGAATCTTACGAGTCGCGATTTTTAATTCATAATTCCATTAGTTAGGACTTCTCCTCTTCCATGGTACGACCGACGGCCTATTAGAAGCGCAAGGCGAATTCCAAACACTCCAACACCAAAGTGGAACCATTTAAGAAAATCTATAAAAATAATGATGATGATAATTCAGAAATACGCATAAAATATGCCCGGAGAGCCAAACGTCGAAAGCACTCTTGTAATGTAAACTCGGTAGACGATATGAAAATAAACATTTTTTTTGATGAAACACTTTTGCGGTCAACATTTATTTGGAAACGATGAATGGAGCTAGTACGTCACGGCTGTCTGGATTGTTTACGTCCAGGTATAGGCATTGTGCCTTAAGGCCGCACTCAGAGTATAAAAACCAATTAGCTTATAGAGTAATCTATTTTATTATGATCGGGCTTCATCTAGAATAATGCTAAAGTTATCGACTGTGGCCAAATGCGCCTTATTTATAGTGTTAAAAATAACGCCGTTAACCAATAGCTACATTAGTATATATAAATACGATATCTGTCAATATTTAACAACATTTACAATTATGAAATGGCAAAGGCGGCACGAGAAATATAATCTAAATCAATATTTTTCGCTCAGTAGTTTTTACGTGATGCTATAACAAACCGACAAACAGGTAGACAAAACTTCCAAGAGACATTTTCTAAATCTGGTCCGAATAGTACCCTATAAACTCCTTAAGCAAATTTCAAATGCGTTGTACAAATACGACACCCTCAATATATTTATTATATTATGTCTATAAATACTATAGAGGCTATAGAGATAGATACACTATATAGACACGAGCAAGCGCTGCATGTCACAGTTATAAATTAAATATACTGCGGCGAATGTGTGGATTCCCGCAGAAGGACGCGTCAGGATTTCCTTCATGTCCGCGAACATAATAGACAAAATGAAAGAGCATCGCTCACGCTGGTATGGCCACGTTTTACGGAAACCGACTACTTACGTGGGGAACAATATCTAACTATGCTGCCTCCGCCATGTCCATATCGTAAAGGGCCTGAGAAATGCTGCTGGCTTGACTTTGTGACCGTTGACGTATGTATTAAAAGTCTTAATACCAGGAATGTCGAAGATATTTCATTTATGATAAATAGGTTCGCATTAACCACAATCAGGACTAATACCAGACGATGATACGGTCGCAGATGGAGCACGCTTACCTAGATCCTAAACCTAATATCTATTCACATCAGACTTGATGACGCCCGGATTGTAATTTTCGGGAAACCCGGACTCTGGTAGTGCATTCTGCAGCTCTGCTGTACGTAGCAGGAACGTGAAAGCGAAGCGTGTCGTTCGCTCTGATGGTGTTTTCAAAGTGAAAACGGTGCCGTAGACCAGAGAATCTTGAAAACCGAAGATGGAAAAGTGTAGAGAAAATGTGGTCCAACGATTCAACTACAGATCGCGCGAAGTGAAGAAGAAAAGGTAGTACCTAAATTGTGGACCCTGCGTCGTAGAGAATTCTCCGAACGCAACTAAGGATGATAAAGTTAACAAAGTCAAACATAATAAAGTTATAAATTCATTTCTTCATAACAACATTGTTGTTACATATCAAGGATTTATATGTATTATTAAGAATTGTATAATTATTTAGTGTTATAAATTTTTAAATTCAATGAACTGTTTCAAGTTGTAGAAAGTGTGCTCGATTAGCCACTTCTTATGTAGAAAAGTCAAAGTATATTTACTTTAATGACAAATTCATAACGATGTAGTTTTCATAAAAATGGCTAAGAAGCTACATAATTTTTATTATTTTCAATATAATATTATTCTGAGCCCATCAATGACTAGTATTTGTTTAACAAAACATGATTGGTCGTACGTCAGCTGCGGTCTGGCTAACCCGACACAAACATGATTCATGACATCACTACAATGTGCAATAGTCCTGTGTGTAAGACAATTATGCAGTTTTAAAGAATACTTTAGATACAGCGCATACACGGCAAAGAGTTAGTGATTAATCACTTCGGTTACTAATTTTTTTTAAGGTGAATATTGAATTTCAATAGATCGATAACTCTTCAAAATACGAAATTTACGACTTTAAAGAGAAGTTAATTAGGCCTTAATTAAGAAAGGATTGAAGTTAAAAATATTATTAAATATTTTAAATAGGGACAAGAATGGACTAATCGCGCTATCGATTTTTAGTAAAAAATTGACACTATTCACTATTCTTTTGTGCAGTTAACTAAAAAATTTCAATATCAGTTGGTGCAGTTTATAAATAATCTATATATATTAATACGTGAAGCAAAAACACAGCAGAAACTTTGTACCCCTCTATACGAAAATTGCGCGGACGGATTATGAATTTCGCACAATTATAGTTTACTAGCTGTCCCGGCATACGTCGTCCTGCCCGGTAAAAATAAAATAAAAAATTAGGGGTGGACTACCCCTAACATTTAGGGGGATGAAAAATAGATGTTGGCCGATTCTCATAGATACCGGATAAGCACAAAAAATTTCATCAAAATCGGTCAAGCCGTTTCGGAGGAGTATGGCAACGAAAACTGTGACACGAGAATTTTATATATTAGATATACAGAAGAAGCGACCAATGCAATTATTATTGTTTTTCTAAATATGCATAAAAATACATTAAATCAATAAAAAAATGATTACACACACTACCCTGTATTTGACACACACACACATATACTACTCTTTTGTTTATTGTTGCCTTGGTGAAAGCTGTGATTATAGAAGTATTATAGTCTTTGACAATAAATTATTAAAATCGAATTCCGACCACGGGCGACCACTAGTAATAACTATTCGACAGTATTTTAAATATTTTAATTACAAAAAGATTTACTTTGGCGAGAAAGAAAGAAAAGTAACTACCTACCTGAGATAAATATATAAGGTTGAACGCACACTGCGATCATTTTTAACGACACGATTCTACAATCGCGCTGGAAGAACATATGATTTGTTTATCGCATAATATAATATTATTAATAGAATCCTATATTATAAATTATAAATCATATCGGATACAGCGCAACGCAATAGATGAATCTGGTCAGAAGTGCAGACAATTTTTTTCTTTTAAATGAAATACACATATTTTGTACGTATGAGATCATTAAAAATGTATTGTATATTGTAAAATATTCTGCTCAAGCTTAGTTATAGTCCTTGAGAAAGAGGCACCAATAAATCATACAATAAGATAAAGTCTTAAAATTAATAATAACGTGACAACGTTTCCTTAATAAAAACAAATCCTTTTGAGAAATGAAGTCATTTCTTATACTCGACCGGTTTTATCACAAATACTGGTTACGCCATCTAGTGTTAGGTGTCATCAATCAGTGTTAACGTCTCGAAAGGCAAAACCGTTGCGCGCCATCTAACGTAGAGTAGCAAAAATACGCAATCAAATTTCGCAAACTGAATGCTCGTAATCTAACAATACGGTAACAGATGGCGCTAATCTGAGTTCAGACACTAACGTTTAAAAATGCTTGTATATAACCGCCAAGTAAAGTACATTGTATACTTACCTTATTATATAGTAGACGTACTTTTGATAATGCAGTAATGTGCGCACTTACCTGTAACAAAAACAAAAAAGTTCATAAGCAATAAAATATTTAACACACAATAAAATCACAAGTTAGCTTAGCTAATTGGTATTGTAAAGTATATGAGTCTCCCAATTAGTGGCTCAAGATTCTACAAACATTTTAATGATCACACTATGTAGAAGATATAGTAACAAGCAAAACAGAACATTGGAAAGCTTCCGAACGACTAATGGCCAGTTCCTATATCTTAATATTCATTCATTTGCCGAGGTACCATCGGATGAATATCGACATCACTTGTATGGAGCTTATGTGAAATTTTAACCGATACGATAAGATATTGGAACGGAGCATATATGGCGCCAAAAGTCATTTATGGACCAAATCAGTCAAAAAGTAAACTTTTGATTAATTTGGTAATAAAGCGTCAAGAAGTGAAGAAAAAGTGGCCTCTAACACCATCTAGTTCATTACGATCTTTTCCCATACCATGGTTTTTCCATTTCCTTATACAATATACAATGCGTATTTGTTTATGTAAGTGTCAGACGAACAAAATAGGTAGACCGAGCCCCCAACTTTCAAAGTGAAGCCGGCTAAAGGAAGCCGATTACGCCGCAGTGCGTTACGAGGACCTTGTATTAAATAATCAGTACAGATAGACACAAAACAGAGAGATACAAATTGATAAAAAACTAGCCGACCCGTGTCCACTTCCCTAAGCGTCATTGAAAAATACGCACGCACGCGCATATCAAGGTTGAATTAAGCTCTGTAACCTTTAATTAATTCATGAACGCAGAAAGCACTCGCAGTGCCTCGTACGCGGATGTGCGCAATTTGCTTGGAACGTTATTGCTGTTACATATTTAACAGGCGATCCCCTGCCCACTTCGCTGGACGTAAAATATTTAAATTTTTTTAATTTATTCATCACAAACTAATATAGCCCATGTCGCTTAGGAATATTATAGCTTTCTTCTGGTGAAACAATTTTTAAAATCGGGTCAGTAGTATCAGAGATTACGCCGAACATTCAAACTCATATTACCTCTTTATAATATTATTATTAGTATAGGTATTAGTATTAGCATTGATAGTATATATGCTTCATTCCATATGACGCTTTTGTTCACGTTGGCTCCGTCTATGCCTTTATTCCTCTGAGATGCAAGCATATAACTACACATACAAAAATATACCTCTGTATGTATGTCAAGTCAGCGTGGAAAACACAAAGCGCTGTCACTCGACTTCCCTTGCAGCTTTCATATGCAAAGACAATAGCATAAACAAACACACGCTTGTCTCCAGCTTATTGTTGTTAAACGTGGATGTTTGATAAAGACTCTACTATGATTTTCGTACTCATTTTTTACTCACTGAGACAATGTAATGTTCGGCATCATTTTTATTGCGAAGCTGATAAACAGACAGATGGCCCACTTGACTCTAAAATATGCTATATATACAATAATAAGTAAAAATGTAATGACGTCTCCATTGTCTTCAAATAAAGTATTTTTCTTTCTTCCTTACTTACTGAAAATTGGCTATCGTCGCCTATAGACGTTTGGATGAAGTCAACGCGTTGCCAGCCTTTCGGATGAGATAGGAAAGATGGGATAAAATAAATGGGATAGCGGGGCTGAATATAGCGATGAGATGGAAAATATGCGATAAGAAGAGGGGAAAGAAACCATCGGAACTATCCCTCATAGTACGAAACACGATTAGCTCAACGCTAATCGTTTCAAGCCGACATTCTGTAAAAGCGTGGTGTCACACGAATCAAACCAACCCTGAGAGTTGTAATCAAGATGATGATTCCAACATGGCTTGATCACGTTTAAAAATAGAATAATCTGACCAACTTGTCTATCCAGGAAAAGAAGAAGATTAAACATGAAAAATATGAGTTTAAGGGAACTGCATACGTCTGGTCATCGCAGCGGACAATGAGCTACTTGGTTAGAGCAACGCGGGAGCGCACATATTAATAGTCGCTCTACCTCGCTTGCACATTATTCATCCCGCTCACACATTGTGCTTTATATTGCACTAGCTGTACGACTCGTTAATATTTGTACTTAAGGTTACCGTTTCCAAAATAAATGAGATCCCTTCAGTTCACATCATTACTTGACAGTCAGTACTACTTTCTGTCATCTCAAGTATCATTTAACCTCTCGCTGCTACAAGTTCTAAAAATGTTATGATCACTTTTATCGTTGACAATCTAAGTTCAATCGAGTTTCTATAGTACTGCAATGGCACGGAACAATGGTTCTTGCTGTGAATAGACCCGGAGGACGGTCAGTCTGTCAATAGTCGTAATTAAACAAACCTAGGACAGAACCGGTGCTCTATATTCACTAAGGCATAAATAGACCGCCAGGAGACTTCCTACTACGATGCCTATAGGGAACTAAACTAGTTATAAATAATATTACTTATTTCCTAAGAGCGTATTCAAACTACAACGATATTTTTAAAGAATATCGGACTCTGTAAAAATATCATGTGACAAAAGGTTGTTAGCAATTATTTAAGTTTCTAGATATAAATTTTCTATTGCCAAAGTTTTTGCTAATTACATTATTTTGATAGAACCAGAAGTTATTTGCTGACCGACCGAGTGCGTGATGGACGAGTACTGACTAATGTTGTATGTTAAAACGCAAGTGTAGACATAAACTGCTGGCACGGAAATGTACGGCTTTTGCTAGCCCGAACAACGAAACTCAAAAAACTTTAAAAGTTCTTCTTCCGTCCTTACTCTGACCAATTAACAACACAAAATATAATTGTATGTTAATTGTATTTTCATTCTTTATTTAATAATACTCACTCAGTCAAGCAAATGTTCGTGTGTGGCATATGTTTCACTAACACGACTATTTTTGCAAGTGACTTATTTAGGAACAGCAGTGCTAGCGAAACTTCGTTCGTGTTGGCATGACAATTCGTATTTGTTAGTGTATTGCAATGGCAGCAACGAAAAGACGCTAACGCAGCGCCTTTTTGGCTATCTCGTCAATTCCACGGAAACAGCTTCATTTTCGGGATAAATAGTATCCTACGTGTTGACCCGGAATATAAGCTAGCCCTGAGCAAAGTTTTATTTAAATCAACTCAGGATATCCCACGCGATGCTCTGTCTCGTGAGACAGACAAAATTCTAAAAGTCGCATTTTATAAATCTACTGCTCTGAATTTCCCAAGCCCTCGTTTTTAAATTCATTAAACAAACTGGATACCCGCGGTTATGTAGTGTATCAATAAAGGAACATAAAATTAACTTATACCAAAACGCTTTAAAAATCGAAAAATTATCGTTAATTATCGTCTCTTAACGTTCAGTGTGTACGGAGCTTTAGATCGAACATGCACTTATAGAGACCGGTAGTTGCAGTGCACTAACTCTAATAATAGTTTCATGCACCAACACATGTGCATAAGGAAACTCAGTTTACGCGCATATTGAAACGCCGAAGATACCGAGATTATGCTGTTGATTCAGGATTAATCTCGAGTATGTATACATTACGATTATTGGTTGCTTGAAATTGGACCACGATATCTTTTAGGTCAAAGTCAGGAATGAAAATAAAGCACCCTTCGATCGAACATCGTTAAACAACAGGATATGTACCAAATTTAAACAGTTTCTGTAAAGACCCAATTCTGTAACTTTCACCAAAAAAAAATGCCATACCAGTGCGGGTCAAGACCCACTGACGATGGTCAAATGTCCGTAGCGTCTAACATATCATATTAAATCAGTTTCGGTAAAATCAAGATCGAATCAATATTGAAGCGAGATGATTAACACACATGCTTAGACTACATGGTTTTGAGAAAACGTAAGACGATTATAGAATGAAGACCTTACAGTTCGTCAAGTTCATCTATCTATCCGACTATGAATTAATTTTTAATGCATAATTTTCAAAAAATTATAACATTCTGCACTCCTTCTCTATATATACTATAAGTTTGCGAAATTTCATACTCCTCCGTCCGTAATTTTCGTAAAAAGGGGTAATTTTTTTTTACGTATTAATACATATATAGTGAGTGACGCTCGCGGACCGCGTTCGTAATACCGAAGTAAGAAGAGAGTTGGTCTGAAGAGAGTGTCGGGTGAGGTAAGGAAAGGAATGCTCGGTGGTTCGGGCATGTGGAAGAATGTATGATGAAGAATGACTAAACAGATATACAATGCAAAAGTGGATGGATGCAGAAGTCGCGGAAGGCCACGACACACTTCCATGATCAAATGATCATGTGTTAGCAGAAGGTGATGTTAGGAGCCTAAGAACAGACGAGCGTGCATCACAAGAACTATGAGTGTCAAAGAAGCAAGTGCGGTGTGTAAGAATGGGCCTGTGTGGCGCTCTGTTGTTCGTGCCTACCCCGCAAGGGACCTGGCGTGAAGTTATGTATGTATGTATTTATGTAATACATATATAGATGTCACGTCACAAGTAACGCAATACACCTATGTTGCATCTGTGTGAAACGGTTACTAATACTAACATTATCTCAGATGGAGCAGAGACATATGAAACACTAAATAAAATTATTGGATCAGGTATTTAACACCTAGAGACTGCATTCAGAGAGCTCGCAAGTCAGTACGACGTGAACCTGTACAAGCTTACTCTATAATAATTTGCATTCTAACGTGTAAATAACCCAACGAGAGTAGAGCTGCAATGCCAAAGGTCGATATATTTTATTGGAATTACGTAAACACATAAAACTCAGTTCGAAAATCTGGTGTTTGCTGAAGAGTGGAACCATTGAGGAGAAGTCCACGCATTCATAAGGGCTCTTGTTTCATATTAGACACTTTTGAACAGTTGAAGATTTTCAATTATTGTATGAGGACAAGCTACTGAGTAACTATAATTAAAAGCTGGCATGCTTCTTGTTTTCGTGTAAAACAGCTTTTTTAAATTTATTTTCCAACATGCTTACATTCAAATACATATTTGACTCTGGCATAGAAATCTCATGGGATTAGTCGTGCGGCAGAGTCGTGTAAAATACATAAAAGTTATGACATATAATGACATTTTGAAAACAAATTTACAACAATAACTTTATGTAAAAATAAAAACAAAGGTAAGGAACTGTTATCAATATTCAAGTGTTTACTTCTGAACATGTGAACCCGGTGGTCCGCTTTGGTAATTAATATCACGAGTATATAGAATCTTTTCAAATTTAGCTGTGACATAAAAATTATTAGATTATAGCTATCAGAGCCCGATTAGAGATAGATTTTTTAGAGCTAAGACTCAAGCTCCAGGCGTAGAAGTGATAAATGTCAAAACTTCGAAAGTAGCTTCAGTGAACCTACTGCCCACCTCTTGACACCCCTTATCGACTTATACCCATGTTGCTCGCGAATTTGTACGGCATTTTTAGTACCCATATAGGGAGACACCATCGTCCCCATAGTTCCACTAGTAATTCATCTTTAGAGACCGGCAGCTTTTCCTACAATAGTTCTCCACTGACCGGGGCTTGTCCTTGGGTGCATTTTTATATGGTGTAGACAGGGATAATTGCGGGTCTGTGTCCGTCACATTTACATCAAAATTGATAACGAGCCTCTAGGTTTTGATCTTGCCATGGCCCCACGCAAACCCTCCAAAAGTCCGAGCCATTTTTAAGGCCCGCGGTCTGCAGAATAAAATAAAGTGGGTACTATAACCACTTTCTATCGGGGACCCAAATCTGCTCTTACTATCTCGTCAAAATCGCCAGACATTATAGGGCGTCAAAGGTATAGAAATATTAACTTGTAACCCATATAATATAGGAACGCATGTAGACAAGCCCAAACACATTCCAAACAACATATTACGTGGTGTTTATATTAGCAGATGCTATACTAGCTCGTTATTGGTGTTACTAATAACTTGTTGATAATGGAAAATCTCCAAAAAGCCGTGCAGTGTTATGCAGGCTGATTTTGGCTGTTATTTTTAACTTTACACTACTTTTTTATAATAAATATGCCCTCATTCAAAACGCCGCCGCCGTCTAGCGAATACGGAATTAATCTTGAGAGCAAAGAATTAAAATTGTCACTCTTATTGTCGTTGTCGTGACGAAGTATTTGTTAGTGAGTTGCAACGGTCGCGCCATAAAACGCGATCGGGAATAGTATTTTTCTGGATGAAAGGTACCCCTTACGTCTTTTTCTATACTTCTGACAAGGTGTATGCAAAATTTCGTGATGGTCTGTTGCGTAGTTCAGGCGTGAAAACGTCACGAGCAAATAAACTGACATTAGCATTTACATATAATATTACAATTAGTGAACTTTCTGTCACTGTATATTTTCTATATACAGAAATCATTATCTACCTATTAGTCCGGTTCGCTACACGTTTTTATTTTATTAGACTTTGTTCAAACTATAATTAATTATTAGGTCATCAATAGCTCTTTGAAATGGATATGGACAAGGTAGAAGAAGATAACAGATGGACAAAGAATGTGATTAAGAGACAAAAAGGAAGGCCTAGAGAGAGATGAGAAGATATTTCCTTAAATATATGTGGAACAAACTGGAGAAGAATAGCTGAAGACAGGGAAAATTGGAAACTATTAGGGGAGTCCTAGAGGCGACTTCTATTGTTTGATTATAAACTGTGTATTTCATTTTTAATAAAAGATGTAGTAGAAATAAAGGATTTATTTAATGGATTAAATAACATGAATACCCGAATAACATTGAATTTGCTATAGGAATCTGAATTCAAATTCAGACTACTAATACATTAAATCTTTTAGACACAACTGACCTGCCTGCAGCTTATCCGCAGTGAGACTCCTTAACAGGCGCTTGATGCTCCTGCGCCGGCGCACGCCACAACCGTCGTCAGGTGAACTCATTATCACTTTCACTTCGTTTTATCACATTTTTATCAACACAATTGGTATTTTACAGGATTTTTACGGCTCTTTGTGGTCATATTTGGATGTAAGTACTTACACTACTAATTAAATCACAAATTGTGAGGTTCCTATAGTAGTTAATTAATATCATACAAGTACCTAAGTAAAATTAGAGAACTTGAGAATAAATCCTTATCATCATTTGAATAGACATCTACTTTGACAATTTATTAATTAACTTTTCTAAGGCTTTTGAAACAGTCCATCATTTTATGTTATGCAAGAAAAATAAAGAACTAAGCATACACGGTAACCTTTTCCGATGGAAATCTTATCTTAATCGTAGAAGTCACACTTAAACGTGTTACTTCTTCTCCTGTCCCAGTTACTTCTGGAGTCCCCAAGGTTCTCATATAGGTCCAACGCTATTTGTTGCATTCCTGAATTATTTATTTAAATGTTTATCTTGCCCTATACTTTTGTATGCGGATGATTTTAAAATGTATACATCAGTTTCTGGCTTTTACGATACCATGGCACTTCAGTGGGACCTTGATGCAATTAATTGATGCCGGTGAAATATAATGTTTCTCATGTAGAAAGATGTCATATATGTTTTGCTATTATTCGAATAATCAATGTTCGAGTGTCACAGCTCTAGCGGTATCGAAGACATTAATTTTTTAGTTGTCTAACACGATTTTATCCGTCAAAGCCGAGAGCTGTCAGTCAGTCGTTGGATACTACGAATCATACTACACGCGTGTGCAACTGAACAATCATTCCCGCCAAATTTAAGAAAATTAATATTACTACAAAACAAAGTGTAAGCCGGTAAGTACTTGCTTATATCCTTACTGCTAAGACTAGACTTAAAACATCGGTCGAGTCTGAAAAACATTTAGAAAACCGGAATCGACGTATCTTCCCATAATATAGTTCGGTAGCTAAAGGACGGTTCCTTTCTGATGTGTATGCTACACATATTATTATGACTTGAATAATAAATAAAGTTATTAGAATTGAATTAACTATTTTATAATCAGTAAGTAGCTAAGAGAGTAAGAGTCCTTTGACGATAATAGAATCGGATCGTATCGGTTTTCGCTGACACGTCGTCATGACAACGCGAACGACCTTTCGCTGACACTACTAGTTCCAAAATCGTTATTAACCTCAAACTTATTCCTAGGAATTCTTAATCCTTAATTTGTTCCCAATACCTAACCTCTCCCTAATAGTAAGAGGCACCTGGATAACCCTTCGCATGAGTACGTGACCTCAAACAAGAGTAATCCCACGAGATTGATGTTTGCTGAGCGGACCGAGCACTGATCTCATTGCACACTGAACTGTATGGTATAATGTAAACTAAGTTTCAACTGATTACGTCACGTATTTGACTAACCGTAGGCACATAATGATTTTGAGGTGAAGCATCGTTTGGTTAAATTAAATTATCTCTTATTTGCAGTGTCTTTCCTGGCACTTCGTTCGCTGTCCCATGACTACTTAGCGAATTGCAACCGGTTATATTTGGTAATATTCGCCTATCCCACGCAAAGTACGTCAATTTATCGGGATAACAATTATCCTACTTCTTGTCCCGGGACATAAGCTAGCCCTGTGTCGAGTTTCATCTAAATCAGACATACAGGCTAAGATTCTAACAGTTAAATTTCCATAAAGGGCAGGTCTCACTTTAAAAATAATTTTACATACTCAATCCCACTACAGATTTATTATATTACAGATATCGCTCTACGCTAATAAAGTCACGGCCACGTCTAATACGTAACATAAGCGTGAAATGATAACACACACGCAAAAAATAACATAATTTCGTTTGTCCCGTTCAAGAGCCCGTGAAACTACCATCCGTACCCCGAGTCCCGATGTCCACTGACCCAGTTTTGCCTAAAAATGGCAACGTACCGCCACCCTGGTAACCTTTCCGTTGACATTTACAACGGCACCGACTCTTTGATATTAACCATTCTACAACTCGGAACAGTCATTGGGGTAATTATATGGAGGGATTAATTAATTATTCAAGTGTTTGTAATCAAACTTAACTCCCATTGCAAAATTATTCGAAGTTGTCACAATATGTCTTTTCTTCCATCTCTATCCTGATATATGTCCTACATCACGCCACAAATCATAATGTCATCGTTCTCACAATACATCCATGTATTTTTTGGTCAATCTTTACACTTGTATCCTTTCAGTTTAATATTATTACTGTCAGGTAACTATCATCCCTCCTCATTACGCGCCCATACCACCTTAGTCTTCTTCCTCCCAATTTTCAAAGTTAAAAATTAAGTCTACATCCTGTTCTTCGAACATCGTATCGTACCTTCGTATTCTATGTAGTATTTGGCGGGGAGCTTTAAGTGTGATGTTTTGGTGTGCAGTAATTGCATAACATACTTCTGGGCTTTAAAAATAGAAGCTGAGCTAGACAAATATGAAGTAAAAAATAATTGCTAGACGTGTTGCTAGGGAGTCTCTTGATGCTTCTTTTCCTTCAAACAGCAATAACACATTGCGAAACAGTGTACTCGGAATAGGAAGCAGATTTAATTCTTAAGAACTGTCAACTAAGTGTGTATATTTATATAGTCCATTGAAATGTTACATGAGCTTTGCATTTATTAGAGGACGCAATTTTAGTTTTGGGGACATGTGTGGGGGGTCAATAAACTTTTTGTATATTCTTTCGACATTTAATAACGAATTTCGACTCCCGTATAGTTAGTAACAATACGATCCACAGTTGGGTACAACTCGAACATAAAATCTTGATCAATAAAAAAGTTACAACAATCCGATAGGTGTCTGTATATACAAAACATACTTCGGGTCGTCGACTCAAAAGGGGGTAGACACCAGGAGGACGGGCAAGGAATGCCCACGGAGGCGATCCACCGTGAGATCAAAGCGACGCCCGCCTAACGCGGCACGTATGGGATGCCTTATTGAGCCAGGCCTTGCCTATATTACTGGCACAATACCTGGCTTATAGCTAGCCTGTACTACAGATCTACCTGTATTCACGCACCTTTATTTTATCAATAGAAAGAGGTATATCCGACAAGAGTGTGACATCTAGTCTTTTATTTTACACTTAAACACAAGAAGTTTTATCCGTACAGGAAGAGAGAAAGAATATAAATTCCTGTAACCGAGTGGCCTGTCATGGTGACAAAACTAGCAGTAGCCAGGTGGCAGGGCATTTGCCCGTCTGGATGGCCACAGCCCTTGAACTAAACTACCAAGTACCAGTCCCTCCTTAAGACAGAACACATTGACAGCACATCTGGCGTCGCAAGTGTCCATAGGCGACGGGATCCACTTTCCATTAAGAGGGTAGTCATCCTCGTCGTTATACTCTAGCAATAAAAAATTAGTTAATCCGGAAGCAATTAATACAAACGAAATTTTCTTCTAATTATTTCTATTTATTTGCTTTATTACTTGATTAAAATTTGACATATCTATACAAGTAATGTCAATTTTCTACTAATGATAAGGTAAAAAGTAGGTTTCTTCATCTCATTATGAAACTTCAGCAAGCAAGCAGGAAGTAAAAGGGAAAACTTCTGAAATACGCGACATTACTTTCCCCGAATTTCCAACACAAATCCAAGGGAAACTAATATATACTATAATAACTCACGTAATTAGTATCAAGCTTGATTTGAGTATGTTTTTCTCTGGTCCCCGAGGTTCTATATTCTTGCTGGACGTAAGCCAAAAAATCAACTAACAATATTTTATTATCATCAATATACAACAGAAATTCCTAAGGTTATGGCATATCGCGAAGAGCAGATACAAACCCGATATCTTTGTTAAGCAGTAGTCGGTCGCGAGCGCCATAATCCACAAAAAAATCATGTTTTAAGTAACTCCTGACGAATTAACAGATTTGGAATAAGGTGGTTTCACCAAACAAGGTACAGATGTTACGTTATTCAAATTCAAAAGTTTTTATTCAAAATAAGTTCCACTGGAGAACACTTTTTGAAGGTCATACATATAGGTTAAAATTTAATTTTACTTCCTAGTCTATGTACACCGCTTCGCAACGTGTTATTGCTGTTAAGGAGAAGAAGCGGCAACAAACTCCCCAGCAACACGTCTAGCTAAAAATTGATTTTCTTTATATTTGTTGTTCTATTTTTTACATTTAAGTACTTTTTTTAAAAAGATTTTATACAGTATTATGTTACAGAATAACTTTTGAAGAATTAATGGAGTTGTAGCAAACAGTGCATATTCAATAAGACAAAAGCGCAATAAAAGGATAGAAAATAATTATAGTTATAAATACAAACACGTAACGTAGTATTTTTTTTGCAACATATCTCCATATATTCCTTACAAGTACGGCAAGATAAAAACGTTATACTCGTACAAAACACAGTATAAGAGGTTGGAGCGAGCTCTTATGTAAATGAACTTTTATCATTTAAATATTCTTCAATAGTGTAGTATCCCTTTTTAAGCAAGATACTTTTTATTTTGATTTTGAATTTAGTGAAGGGCAGATCTAACATTTCACTCGGAATCTTATTGAAGAAGCGTATACCAACCCCCAAGAAAGAAGACAATACTTTTTCTAATCTAAAAGATGGCAATATCAGTTTATTACAATGTCTGGTGTTGAAATCGTGAACATCTTTATACCGCTTGTAGGCACTCAAATTATTACGAATATCACTACATAGTATAAAATAAAGTCGCCTTTTCTGTCCCTATGTGCGCTTAAATCTTTAAAACTACCCAACGAATTTTGATGTGGTTTTTTCCAATGGATAGAGTGATTCAAGAGGAAGGTTTATATGTATAACGTTCATAGTTTTTCTGTAGTGTATTTAATTTTGTATCAGCATTGCACCCGTGCGAAGCCGGGGCGGGTCGCTAGTAAATTATATTATTGAAAATATATTGGCAGGCGACCGTCATAATACCGATTTCCTTAAAGCGTTCCCTAAGAGACACCCGAGGGCCGACGTTGTAAATTGACCTTACGGCTCTTTTTTGTAAAACTAATGTAGTCTCCAAGTCAGCAGCGTTAGTATATAATGTTTATGAATTTACATCACATTGGTTTCCTAATTATTAATTCAATTAATTATGGAATCAATCCATGTATCACATTCATGAAAACCTTCATCTCGTTAATTGAATTAATTTATACAAATTAAATACTAATATTAGCAATCCTTGATATCGCATCGAGCGTGAACGCAATACCTCCGAATCCTGCGTTTGTGTTAGCAGAATACATTCATATTAGGATTCCCCCGCGACTACGTCCACGTGTCCTGACACCTTGAAAGCGCTGCCAGAAGAAATCCCGCGAGATTTTCGGGATATAAAGTAACACAGATTTTATGACGGAGAATTTTCTATCGATCAGTAAAATATTACATCGGGATCCGATTTTATTCCAACCGAGCCACTAAACCACTTCCAAGAAAATTCCTGAGAGTAAAGTAACGCAGATATTAAGTCCGAGAATTTGCTGTCGATCAGCGAAAATCGGATCGAAATCGGCCCAGTAGTATTTACGTGAATCCCGAACAAACTGACAAACAGACAAGAAATTTAAAAAAAATGCATAGTGTTATCCATCGCTTATATTCCTGTTGTTTTTTTAAAATAGCTTCAATGCACATACACCAATGTTAAGAATGTTATAATATTATAGAAAGATAGATTATCAAGTTTCCCAAAAGTATAGGCGGAGATGATGGATCTCCAACTGCTTTGGTCGGGACAATAACCTTCCGTTTCATTAATCTCTTCAGACGTGCGCGGTTATTTGAGGTGCTTTTTACATGACTTATCTTCGAAATACCTCCAGTTTGATCATAGTGGGTCGGTCTACCGGCACCGACACTCTCATTCGCACTGCTGTCATATTTCATACCCTTATTCTGTGATTCCACTTTCATCCATTCTCATCTAGTATACAGGTGAACTTTTCAAGAGTGCCTCCAGGGCCATATTTTAAACTATACGAAATAGCGAAAAACACTCAAAGGAATCTCGAGGCCAATTTTGACAACAACTAAAAAAGTATCATTAAAATTCCGATCCAGCCTATATCCCATAAATATTATAAACGCGAGAGTTTGTAAGAATTTATGCATGGATGTAGTTTGTTACTCTTTCACGCAAAAACTACTCTATGGATTTTGATGAAACTTATTATAGTATAACTTACTAATGATAATGTGAATTCTCCGAAATATAAGGATTTTCCATCACCATGAGGGTGGAGCAGCGGGCGCAGCTAGTACATAGTAGTATAAGTTGCGGTCAAATGAACGGTGAAATTAAAGTCTGATTGTTAGGGAACATAGAACATTTTGCTCAAAATCAACCCTTTCCCTTGGTTTTCCGTTTGACATTCCTTCACAGATATTGATCCTTGCAAGCTATGATTTAGAAATTTAGAATGATAATACACGAAGTGTTTATTTTTCAAAATCAGCCGAAAAATTGAAACCGACGAAGCTAGGTACCACTTTAGTTTCCTTCAAAATCGACCTCGGGACTCCTTTAAGTGTATTTCGTTATTTCGTATAGTTTACATTTTGGCCATGAAGGCCCTGTAGTGGATGCACTTACCACGTTTAGTCGTAGCTAATTTTATATTATATTTGCTCGAAATGTACCACGATCCTGGTTACCACAAGCTCAGGCTTTCAACTCAATTATTTGCTTACATTTATAGTATTTCGATTTATTTCTATTGGAAGCATTTGCAATAAATAAAACTTGTATTTTAACCTAATTCTCATTCGTAAACAAAAACCGGTCAAGTTCAAGGTCAGCCTTTTGGCATTTGACTTTTGACGTTTGTCAAGTGCTAGCGTATAAAATACATAGCAAAAACTTTATTTTAATCTACGGTATGTTTTGTAAATAATAATTTCTAATCATAAAACAAATTACATATCTATTTCAATTTCCTTATTTATTTAATACTTTAATTTGCCAGCTACATCATATTCTATTTTGTTACTCAATGCATATATGCCTCTGTTAGCCAGGACGTAAAGATTTGACCAACCAATGAGAGACGAGTATAAAAGTCGCTCTCATTGGTGGGAATTCAAAAATGAAAGTAGACACCGTTTTTGAATAGAGAAAAGCAGAGACCATTTTGTACGACAAAAGATACTTACAAAAGTGAATATAAAAAGCCAGTTTAAGATCAAGGTTATATTTATTCAAGAACCTTACATCACAATAATAATATCATAGTTCGCTCTTCAGCCCAATTGAATTCAACCTGTATATGAGACTACACAATAAATAAAATAAATAATTCGAGAAACTCAAAGGCTAAAATTATTTCGCTTCCGAATTTTATTAGCGTAATAATATTAACGATGTTGTATCAGTGAAAACGACCGATCGGCTGGTACTTGGCCAAGCAGGCTGTTGTTCTCCCTGTATACTGTTATTGCATGACTATCCAACACTTCATTTCAGGGTTCGAGATCAAAGGCATGGCTTGGAACAATCAATATTTAGAAGTTACGCTTGATTCATGTGATCATATTACGTTAGGACAGCTATACACCTGTAGGATTTAGGGGCGTAAGTCTTAGTGACTAAAAAAACCGTGGTCGCTTAGGATCATTTTTATTGCCTGAAGCAGGCAGGTTACAGTCGCCTCCCGACGTTGCTAAAGCGTTGCCGTCCTCTTAGAAATTTTATAACGCTTCTTCAAGCCAAAACATATTGCGGTGGTAAATTGAATTAGGCTCCCATAAAGTAAATAGGAAACATAAACAAAATTAGAACTAAATAATTAATTCAATTAAATTTATTTAATTGCGAAAATGGGTATACAAAACGGTGTTAAATTTTACATTGTACAGCTCTCCAAATTCCGCCTTTCGACATGCATATATATACTGCTTACAAATTTTCTTACAATATATTTATTTAATTATTTACCTAATAAAATGTCAACCAATAAATTATAAAATTGAATTGTGTATTAAATTATGATGATGTCAATTAAGATTCATACAATTTGTTATAGTTTGTCATTTAAATATTCATCGATACTGTAGTATGCCTTATCGGTTAACATCTTTTTTTACACGTTTTCTAAAACATGAATACGTTTGCGATAGGCAAAATAAAACTAACAATACTCATTGACACTTTACATCTTTGTCTTCCGTGATCACGGATACTGAAAAGTGGCCGAAACGTCGGAATGATAAAAGTCAAATAAATTACCGCGCTTAACACCGTAAAACGTAGTTATATTTTGTATACTATTCGCTTACTTAAGAAAATATTATTTATGAATTGTACTTTACATACCAAAGATAGTTAAAGTTTGTAGGCTTCTATAAGAATCATAAAGAACGCATATGTAAGGAATATGTTTTTTTTCCAAGTGCGAAATACAAATTTGCTTATGCGACGTTGTTCTTATCGAATAGAATAGATTATCGTATATTCTGTTGTTACACCAGTCGCTGCTAGCAACAACGTTGCACACTCGATGCATTTGATTGAATCGATAAAAACGAAGGGCCCTCCGTTTACGTAACGGCGTGCATTTTATCACAACCGATAAGCGTGGGGGTTGGAAGGGGGGGGTCGTGATTTCATATCGCCGACATGACGTCGCGTCCTCGCAGGATTTCGTTAAACCAACCGAAAAACTCAACGATATTTCAGACAATAATGTAAAAAAATTGAATTCGACCAACAAAGTCTGTATATTAGTGATATTGGTACAACCTAGGCGTCGACAAAGACAAAATCCACGTACATTGTCTTTTTTACAGGTTTAATGTATTTTTATGGACAATTTTTAACCCTCGTCAAAAGGAGTACAAAGTTTTTGCTTCACATATTTATATACCTATAGATAAATAATAATTTAGTGAAAAGTAATTTATAAGTATACAATGAAGCTACAAAATTGTTGATATTATGTTATTACAATTTATGCTGTGATTTAACAGCGACTGTAAAAAAATTGGGACCTGAGCCGCATATATTGTCTCTGGTTCGCAGTTCTTTTTTTTTTGACAACTGAGAAAATCGTTTCACAAGGACGAAAAATACTGTTTTCATCCCTGTGATTAGGCAATTCCAAACGTACTTTCGAAAAGAGAAATGAAAAGGTAATAAATTGGTTAATCTTACACAAATTACGTGCACGAAAGCGAAAAGAAAACTACTCCTGCGGCCGGGTGGAATATCATAAGAGGCGACAAAACAACCCACAGCCAGGTGGCAAGGTAATTACTCATCTGGATGTCCACCACTCCCTGTCCGGAGTATGCCACCATAACAACCTTGAATTGTACTCCGGCATTAGTAGCCAGTTTCCATTCCCTCTTCGATGCCTGCAGCTAACCGGCCACCGACTACAGCGCGAACAAAAATGGCGGCATGAGGCCGGTGGCCAATGTGCGCCGAGCCTTAGTATAGCGACACACCTGCGGAACGTTCCGCGCGGTATGTTCCGCAGGGGTGTCGCAAGGCATAGTGTTGCAAATATTAGTCGGCGAAGGAAACCACTTTCCATCAGGTGGGCCGTCAAAAGCTATGATGGTCATGGGGCGTTTCATTGTCAAGCGCTGCACGGCTGCACACGCGTCCGCTATCTCTAAGGCTATGTATAGAATTCGCGGCTGGTGAGTGAGCGATACACGCCTGGCACAAAGCCAACTGGTCAAGGTCGGGAACGCACAACGGGGGCGGCTTACACCACGCACTAATCACCTAGTGAAAGTTCAATAATTCGGCAAACACCAAAATGAAGAAAGCAGCTTCCCACTAATCTCATTTAAGGGAAGATGAGTTCATTAAAAACATCACGAAAATTTTTAATTTTGAAAGCAGGTATATACATGTGGGAACGTGGAATTAAATAGGAGCTGATCTTTCCGGTAATAACGAGAGCTTAAAAAAAGTTTATTTAAAAATCTCGGGACGCCCGACAGAAGTGATAAACTAGAGATCAGTTTAGTATTTAATATTAAAATTGTTTAACTTGAGAAAAGCTTAGGTCAATATTTAAATTTTAAGTATATTAATATGATAATGTAAGGAAAGGTTATTTATTAATAAAATCTTTTATTGGTTATAAAAAAATCTTAGTTACAATTGTTGAATATGAACATTAGAATTTTGTGTATGTGCAGTATTCGTATGATTATTTAATCTGATTCCAGAAATACGGCTAGCGCTGAGGGTTAGAGTGAGAGAAGAGAAGCCTGCCTATAGCTGCCGTATGCGTGAGAGAAAGGGAAGCCAGACAGCCAGGTATTTTTATCAAACAAGGTTTACACTAAGCACATTGTTGTGTCGGAATTATATCCAACGCCGTGACAATTCTCTAATTTAATTTTATTACCACGAACATAAGTAGGATTTATCGCCGCTTTGAAACCCTTAATTTCTTTGAGAGTAAACATTAACACAGGTTACATTATATTTATTTATAGAAGTGAAACTTCTTTAGTACCGTTGTTATTTGAAACTCTATGTAACGAAAAGCGACACTAAAAAGAGATAAATAAACAAGTAAAATAACTTTACTTGTTTATTTTTCCGACGTTTCGGCCGGTTTTCAGTGGCCGTAGGCACGGCCACTTAAATAAAACCTCGGATAGACCAAAATCAAATAAATTGCCGCGCTTAAAACCGGTAAAACGTAGTTTTATTATGTATACAAGTCGCGAAAACTTAAGAAAATATGAAGTAAAATAAGCCTTATTTCATTAATTAACGGCCCTATGAAAAGGTAATAACACGGAGACTAATTCAAAAACATCCTAAAAAGTTGTAAGAATGTTCGTCGTCTAAACTGGCAGTAAAGCAGCGTACACATGTACGCATATGTGTATCTTAATGATGCGCATAAATTCTTTTCCGATTGTAAATGTCACTTTTGTTTTTAAGACGAAAGGATGCAACGTGCGCATTTTTTAAATACAATTGTTTATTATCATAAAATGCTAGCAAATTAAAAAGTCAAATCAATTTCTAAGCATGCGATAGCAAAAGGGTTCTATTCTTCTACAATAGTATAGTTTACATAGCAGAATAACACATGAGCTATAATTACTAAAGATACAGTGTGAATTGTCCTAAATATAACGATTTTTCACAACCACGCGGGTGAGACCGCGGGGCGCAGCTAGTACTAAATAATTCAAACGAACAAGTTGGAGGTAGGCTAAAAAAACATTTTAACAATATTCATTGACACTTGACATCTTTGTCTCTTGTGATCACGGCTACTGAAAAGTGGCCGAAATGTCGGAATCGTGAATTGTCGGAATTGTCAATCTTCTCAAGCACACGTGACAGTATTATTAATCCATGAAACCGTTAACACGGCCAATCATCATTCTTCGTAGAAGACAAAGACGTCACGAAAATAGAATCCCTCCCAACCTTTATCACTCTTCGTTTCACTTGTACTGTGTGAACTGTACACACATAATTGTTTTTTATACCTTTAAAAAAATCGTAGAATCTGAAAAAATATCTGAGCATACAACAATTGTAACAAGCCTTAGAACTTTTACTTTAAAAACTAAGGTGTTCCCTAAACTAATGGAAAATTCCTCGTAGTTACGGTATACGTGCGTAGCATTTAGATAAGTTGTCTGATGGCTGCCTACGACGCTACATCGCTACATGTTCGATTGACTACGACACGTAGACAGGTAGTGCATTCTCAAAAATCAGTTCGTTCGCAAAGTTTTCTTACATTGTATTCAATAGTATGTAATTTATATTATATTGTATTGTATGATAAAGTAATTTATAAGAATAAAATCAGTTAAATCTAAAAAACACTTAAACAAAATACAAAATCGACTTCAAAAGTAACTAACAGGTAAATAATAAATATTTTTTACGTCTTGGAGTCGGTGCGAAGTAAAAGACCAAAATGTCTCTGATATATTTTTAATGGAAAGATTTGTGGTTTTGTTGGAAAATACTTTTAATGTAATGTTTTTCTATTTTTAAAGTAGGCAAAGGTAACAATGGATACAACATGCTGTTTTATATTTTAAAGTAGGCAAAGGTAATAATGGATACAACATGCTGGCCGCCAAAAGGGGTATTGACCCTTTTAAAGGAATACAGAAAGACAGTTTACAAATTTGACTAAATAACAAATTGAAAATAAGTTTGACTAATTTAAATACACAGACAGATGTTAATACACTGAGAGTTAAGGTTAATTATTAATTTAAATTTATATTATTAGTCAAGCTTATTTGAATCATCATAATTTAACAATGGACATAGTTTTGTAACACAACGTCTTGTCACATTAGGGCCACTTTTCACACTGTACACTCGAGTTGCACCATCTGGGCCAGGGTGTTTCTGCATGATGCGACCCAGTAGCCATTTTCCAGGTGGAAGGTTGGGTTGTTTGACTACAACAATGTCATTGACTTGAAATTCCTTTTCAGGTTTCATCCACTTTGGCCGATGTTGCAATCTGGTCATGTATTCATTTTGCCACTTGTTCCAGAAATCATTGAGTAACTTCTGTGTGAACTTCCATCTTGATAAATGGTTCACATTGACATCCTTCAAGTCCGGTGATGGTATTGTAGTTGGTGCTTCTCCTATTAAGAAGTGTCCAGGTGTGAGTGGATCTACATTGTCAGTATCGGTGTCATCTATAGGACTAAATGGTCTTGAGTTCATACAAGACTCTATCTGACAAAGTAAGGTTGTCATTTCCTCATAAGTAAGGTTTTTTGTCATTACTCTTTTCAGGTGATATTTTAAAGATTTCACTCCAGCCTCCCACAAGCCACCAAAATTTGGGCTGTATGCTGGTATGAAATGCCATTGTGTTCCATCACATGCCAAAATGTCTGTGATTTCATCGTTGAGTTCCAACTGAGCGTCTCTCCAAGCATTTGTTAATTCCTTGTTGGCTGCAACAAAGTTACGGCCTTGATCACTATATATGTGAGTACATCGTCCTCTTCTAGCGACAAACCTTCTGAAAGATCCTATGAAAGCCTCAGAGGTAAGGTCTCCTACGAGCTCCAAATGGACTGCCTTGGTTGACATGCAGACATAAATTGCTATATAAGCCTTTCTTGTTTTAGCGCCTCGACCTGTGGATATCAAAATATCATACGGTCCAGAAAAATCAAGACCACTATGTAGAAAAGGTCGAGCTGGAGTAACCCGTACCTTTGGTAAGTCACCCATCAGCTGTGTCTTCGATCTGGCTGCTATTTTCTTGCACACCATACATTGTTTGATATAACCCTTGACTAATCTCTTTGATTTCAGGATCCAGAACTTGGAGCGTAGATGACATAGCATAAGCTGAATGCTACCATGGAGTGTCCGCTGGTGAGCATCAGAGACAAGGAGGTAAGTGAAGTTATTTTTATTGTGTAATATTATAGGATGCTTACTGAGTTCACTAATGTCAGCGTTACGCAGCCTGCCACCTACCCTTAGGATGCCATCTTCATCAAGGTAAGGATTAAGTGTCTTTAAATTGCTGTTTCTTTTGACATTTTTGTGTTTTCTTAAGTTTTCTATTTCTTCCTTGAAGTTCTCCAATTGTGATTTTTTTATACATATTTTCAATGCTTTATCCAATTCTTGTGTTGTGATTGCTCTTGTTTCAGGTAAATCCTTCTTAAAATTCAAAAATCTTAAGCTGTAAACAATTATTTTCAATAATTCTGTGACATTTTCATAATTTTCAAAATTAAGAATGTCCTTTTCTGTATTAGTATCATCAGGAATGTTCAAGAAAGTCTTTATGGTTGTTCATGTTTCTAAGTCTGTTGTCATATGCTGGGGTCTTTTGTATTTTGCATTTGTTTCAGATAGCCAATGTGGTCCATGCCACCAGAGTTTACTTTCATTTAACTGAATGACTGTTAATCCACGCGAAGCTATATCAGCAGGATTGTGTTCAGATTCTACATGGTACCATTGACTGTTGTTTATATTTTCTTGTATTTCAACTACTCGATTAGCTACAAAAGGTTTCCATCTATGAGGGTCTCCTGTTAGCCAGGCTAAAGTAACAGCTGAATCTGTCCATGCATATACATGTGTGGATGGTATTCTCATTGCCCTTGCTACATGTCTTAATAATTTTGATAAAAGTACGGCAGCACATAGTTCAAGGCGTGGTATGGTGACTCTTTTGACCGGAGCTACCTTTGATCTAGCAGCTACTATTGCAGTGTCTACGGTTCCATCAGTCTGAAGTACTCGACAGTATACAACTGCAGCCATAGCATGCATGGATGCATCGCTAAATCCATGTAAGGTAATGTTGTCCTTGCAGATATTTAATGTGTTTAACCATCTTTTGATTTTAATTGTATCTACATTCTCTAAATCTTCTCTCATTGTGTACCATTCTTTTTCTAGGTCTTCATCCAACTGATGGTCCCATCTGACTCCCTTTATCCAAAGGTTTTGGATGAAGATTTTGATTTTGACAACTACTGGAGCCATCCACCCCAGAGGATCAAATAATCTTTGTAAGTCAGCAAGAATTCCTCGTTTGGTGCATGAGGCAGTTGGAGGTAAGGTTGGTTTGTAATGGAATTCATCATTTTTTAGGTCCCATGACACACCAAGCGTTTTGACAGTGCCGTCAACAGCAAAATCTACTGTTGCCTTGGATGATCGATCACCTGGTTTTATGCCTTTCATGAAGTCTATGTTATTAGAACACCATTTTTGTAATCTGAATTTTCCCTTTTCTAGAATTTCTTGTAAGTGCTTGCTTGCTTCCGTTGCTTCTTCTACTGTGTCTGCTCCTGACATGACATCATCAACATACATATCTTCACGAATGATTTTAGTTGCAATAGGATACATTTCTTCTTCCTCTTCTGCAAGTTGCATCAAAGTCTTGACAGCAAGATAAGGCGCTGATGCCGTACCAAATGTTACAGTTTTAAGACGGTAATGTTTAACTTCATTTGTAGGAGATGTGCTGTCTCTCCATAATATTCTCTGAAAGTCAGTATCTTCCTCTGTCACAAGAATCATTCTGTACATTTTCTCAATGTCACTTGTAAAACAAATCTTGTGCATTCGCCATCGCATTATTATACTTCTGAGATCTTCTTGTAAAACAGGACCAGTTAATAATTCATCGTTAAGTGAAATCCCATTTGTGCCTTTACATGAGGCATCAAACACCACTCTTGTTTTTGTTGTTTCCTTTTCAGAATGCACAACTGCGTGATGTGGTAAGTAAACTGAGTTTTTATTTATATCATCTTGAGGAACTTCTTGCATGTGACCCATATGTAAATACTCTTTAATGACTTCTGTATAAGCTTTCTTTAATTCTGGTGATTTATTTAATCTTGCTTCTAACATTTCTAATCTTCTTAGTGAAATCTGCTTTGTGTTGCCATTGGGAGATTGAATATTTATTGTTTTAAATGGTAGCTTGACAATATATCTTCCTTCCATATTTCTTGCATGTGTCTCTGCATATATCTTCTCACATAGCACTTCATCTTGTGTGTACTTTCTCTGTGTGTCCGTGTCTATTTCCCAGAGTGTCTTTAATATTTCATCGGCTTCCATGTTGTGGTGCATCACTACAATGGAGTCTTGAATTTGTAATTGATCATCTATTTTTCCCAATAAGATCCAACCCAGTGTGGTTTTTTGTGCGCATGGTGAGCCAGGTGGACCCTTGATGACATCATTTTGTATAATTTGGCAATACTCATTCACTCCTAGTAGCAAGTCAATAGAACCCGGTGTGTGATATCTTGGATCTGCCAAGGTAAGTCCGTTTAAATAAGGCCATGCAGTTGAAGAAAGTGCTTGTGAAGGTATATTGGTAGTCAGTTGAGTAGATATGATGTAGGCCTTGACATTCATACTAAATTGTTCATACCTTGATTGTATTTCAACTTGAACTACTTGATTTAGCTTAATTTGTGTAGATCCAACTCCTAAGATATTGGCTTGTGTATGGTATCTCTTTAGTTTCAGTGTTTGTGCCGCTCTCTCTGTGATAAAACAGCCTTGTGATCCAGGATCAATGAGTGCTCTCAAGACCGTGGTGTGACCGTCTTCACTTCTTGCTATGACTATGGCTGTTGCCAACAAGGTTGTTCCCCTTTTGGAAGAGAGTGGTTGTGTTGTGGTGTTCACCTGAATATCTTCTGTATTTTCTGCAACATGCAAATGTGATACTTCTGTAGTACTTATTAACTTTTCTTTGGCAGGTCTAGTTATGTGAAGAAGAGTATGGTGACGTTTGCGACAAATTTGGCATGAAGTTGTTTGTCTACAACTTTTTAGTGAGTGACCAGGAACCAGGCAGTTGTAGCAAATGAATTTGGTTTTCACAAAGTCTGATCGCTGTGCAGGTTCTAATTTTCCAAAATTCTTGCAATGGTATAGTGCATGATGTTCATTGCAGAATGGACAAACTCTTTCCATTGTGGATATGTGGTATGTATTTTCTCTTATAATAGGTTTCTCCTTCGATGTGGACGGTGTATTAATCAATTCAAGTGTACGGAATTTAGATTGTAGAAAATTCATTAAGAAAGACAACTTTGGCAATTCTTCTCCTTCTTTTGTGACACACTCCTCCCATTCCTTATGTGTGTTTGAGTCTAATTTTTGTACAACAAGATAGATTATTAACGGATCCCAAGATTCAATATCAAGTCCAAAGTTCTTCAAAATGCATAAACACTCATTTGTTGTATCATGAATCATTTTAATAAAGCTTGCAGATTGTATACTTGACCTCTTTTGGTTGAATAACCGTTTGAGAATGGAAGTGATTATAAGCCGCTTGTTGTCATAACGATTTTTCAATATATTCCAAGCTAATTCATAGTTTTTTTCAGTAATTTCTATAGATTTCAATAATTTTTCTGCTTCTCCAGTCACACTTATTTTCAAATAATGAAGCTTTTGAACAATGCTTAATGATGAGTTGTCATTAATTAATGAAAGAAATAAGTCTTGGAATGCAGGCCATTCTTCATAACTTCCACTGAATGTTTTCAAATTTATTTGTGGTAATTTTACTTGTGAAACTTCTGTTTGTTGAATTGACGGCATTGCTGATGAAAGCATATCCAAAATGTCCGCCCTAATGTCTGTAATTTTGTCTTCATAGATTGAGTATTGATCTTGTGAGAAATAATCCAAGTCATTGCGCTTTTGTCTTGGTACTAAACGCATTAATTTTTGATTTGCGGTTTGGTACGATTGCCAATAATCATTGAATCCTTTTAATTTTATTTCTAAATAACCTTTTGTCAGACGCGTCTTGGGGCTTTTCTTGAAATTTGCTATTGCTTTGTCGATGAAAATGTTTAAATCTTCCAGCTCGTGTACAATTTCGGCAATTGAAGACTTTGTACTCTCCATTTCGCAGATCCGACTCGTGTAGGGCCAATATGATATATTTTTAATGGAAAGATTTGTGGTTTTGTTGGAAAATACTTTTAATGTAATGTTTTTCTATTTTTAAAGTAGGCAAAGGTAACAATGGATACAACATGCTGTTTTATATTTTAAAGTAGGCAAAGGTAATAATGGATACAACAGTCTCTATTTTTTCCAAATTTATTGTTTGTTTCTCTACTTTTGCAATTACTTGAATAGGTTTAGAAACAAAAAACATATGAAACACATTGCACGTGCCCATAATAGTTAAGGCTTGCTGACGATTTCCCTGGGAATCATTAATCAGATCGTGACTTAGTGACAATGGACCACCTGAGTATACTCTTTCGAATAAATTCGAATATTTCAAAATCGATCCACAATTAACGGAGAAATCGCATAAGAAAAATATGCCACGATTAGGCCAAATCCCAAATGTTCGAGTACCGAATGTTCGGCGTAATCTATGCGCAATTCGTAGTAGGTTAGTGTCGAAGCAATAATTTGAAAAATATTTTCTTACGTTCTCGCTAATGATAGGCACACATAATTAAAAAACTATGCCTTAACAGTCCTATGCGCGATTTTAAATAATATTTTACTCAATTCTAACATTTTAAAAAGTCGCCAAAACTTAGTAATAAAAGTTAATTAAAATTGCATTTAACAATCCTTGAAACGTAGTTTAACTAAATAAATTATTCATGAAATATACATACGCTGTTTATTAAAATGTAACACTTGTTTTTCTCTTTCTTGAAATAAATTATGTAGTCGAGAAAAAAATACAAATTTTTATCTATTACATCCGTGGTCGTTACGGTAATTTACGAGTCAGCGGTCAAAGTTTCTAGATATATTGTCGCTCTTGACAAGAATGAGGAAGACAGTTTGGAAGCCTTTGAAATAATATTCATTACGTTAGATTACGCCTGCCACCGCTGCGGAATGGCTAGGTCATATACTCGTAGCTCTGACATAAGGCGTAGGACGGAACACCCAGGGGTTTTAATGGGTATCCCTTACTGGGGAGCGGCAATAGCGTGGCACCAGTTCTGACTGGGCATGCTAGTGCCACCCCCGATCTGGCGAATCCCACACTTGGTCGCGAATTATCCCCTATGGTTTTATCCTTGTCGCGGTTTAGTCCTCAAACGGATTTCCCCTGGTAAAAACGCGGTATATTATTAGAACCATGCGTTTATAGTATATGGCTTATGGCTAGCCCACGCGTCCCAGACTTAAAGGGCGCGGTTTCGATCCAGGCCGGAACGCATGCACCACTCAGGCAGTTTTCTAACCTAATGTGCATACTGTTGCAATTACCACGTGCTATCAAAGGTGAAGGAAAATATCGTGATGCAGGCTACACATCGAGATAACCGATGTGTCAAGCCTGCCAAGCCGCCTTGGACAAGCGTGGCGGGTATACTATCCGTTCCCCTGTAATGGGATGCCCGAGCAGCAGTGAGACATTTATGGGCTGTTATTATATTTATTACAGTCAAAAAGTTAATTTTATCCGGAACGGGATAGTTTAATAAAAAGTATCATATGTAGCTTTCTAAACTAACTAAGACTAGCTAACTAATTAAAAATAATATATTTTTTTTTTTTTTTTTTTTTTTTTTTTTTTTTTTTTTTTTTTTTTTTTTTTTTTTTTTTTTTTTTTTTTTTTTTTTTTTTTTTTTACTATATTAAAATACATATATACGAAGATATCTCCGCCAGGCCAGTACTGTGATTTTGCGTGAAAGCGTAACAGAGAGAGTTAACTTTCGTATTTATAATATGGAACCTATTATGAAGAAGGTAACAAGTGACATATATACAACTAGCCGAGCCCAGGCCATTCGCTGGGTGTCATTAAAAAATGCACTCGTACACATATCATAGTCTAATTAAGTTTGCATCTTTAATTAATTATTAACGCAAAAGCACTCGCAGTGCCCCGTACGAGGATATGCGCAATTCTTTCGTCAAAAAATTGAAATAAACAAACTCTGTCGCTTACTACGCTTCACCATAACAAGCTCGATTTGAATTTATATGGCATGGATACTAAGTGCAACATAAACCATAAAGCAATGCAACGGCTAAAAACAATTAACACGATACAAACAAACGATTTATAATTGTTAAGTGTGTTTGTTTGTATAGAGGGTTGGATGATAGAGGGCTCCCGGTCTAGACGAGGGTCGGTGTCCGAGCAATCAAAACAAAACAGGCCCACCATCCACCATCCACCATGGGAGCTTGCAATGTAACGCATAACGTTTTAATAGTGATTTAACCATACAGCCAAAAAACCAAATCTTGAAGTCTGTGCGAACATAAAATTATATTATGGATTTTTTATTTTAATGACACCAACTTCAAGATTTTGTAGAAAATGTTTATTATTTGCTTTTCAGTTTGAAGTCAGCTTTGTTTTTTTCTACATTCAATTAGATACTTGGATAGCTTTAGATCACAATATAAACCTATTACAGATGCCTATAAAATTTGAGGGGTTGCTCTCGTTTGCACCATCAGATCCTAACTTAGCAACAATGGGACCATCTCTGGAGCACCTTTTATACTATTTCGAAATATATATCATAAACATGAATAATATTGCTACTGAATACGCGAAAAATCTTTTACCCCTTTTTATGAAAATTGCGCGGACGGAGGTGTAAGAAATTTCATACCTCATAGTATATATATATATATATATATACTGTGCAGAATGCTAATATATAATTTTTTTCAACACACTTGCTCATAAAGTGGCTTTATGGTGACCGCAATTAGGCACAGAATGACACCAATAATCAAACTGTGACTAAAAAAAATTATAACTCACTAGTGAGTTATAAATTTTTTTGGTTGAGTTGCTTTGTTCTTAAAAAAGTTTTTATTCAAAAAAAGATCGTGTTCTATAGAACAAATAAATTAATGTTCCTATTGCTTGCTCATTTCATGCAACTTCTTATTTAAATAGATAATTTTAACTCGTACATGTTTAATAAATAAAACTTTCACTCATATATAACTTCTTTACTAACTGCACATTTACTAATTGTTTCTCTAAATAAACTTTTTATCTAAAAATGAGTTTTTGTTATTATTTTATTCAAAAGTGTGTTGAAAAACGTCGTATGATACACGTGTGTATTGATGATTACCGTCCTCGGCTCTCTTAAGACCCTCGCCTACGGCTGGGGTCTCAATGGCGCTTCGGCGGTAATCACCAATGTTACACACTAGATAGATAGATAGATAGATAGATAACTCTTTATTGTACACCAATACAAACATGAACTTAAGACTAAAATTATATCTAGTTATGTACAAAGGGCGGTCTTATCGCTAAAAAGCGATCTCTTCCAGACAACCCAGTAAATATGTACCATAATGTACTATTAAATCATTTAAATCAATAAAAACACTACACATACACGCATATATCCTCTTTTGTTTATTGTTAAAGTCAAATTAACAGTGTGGCCTTGGCGAAATCTCTGATTATAGAAGTATAGTCTTTGACAACAGAACCTTAATTATGTTCAAACTTATAATTTAAATTAATTATAGCCAAATTTCAACCACTAGGCGACCACTAGTTTTTTTTAAATCGGTCCTCAATGTACTAAGTAATCGCGTAGCAAAACATACAAAAAGACAGTCGAATTGAGAACCTCCACTTTTGTATAAGGACTTATTTCGCAAGTTAACTAACTACTACACTAATTCAGACGTAAATCAGGCTACCTAACTCCGTATTATATATAAATTAATTTATTCGGCTCGATTTAAGAAGTGTATCCAATACCAAAACTAACAAAAGTCGATACACAAAGACGCGTCCCACTAACCTATATATTTATACGATTGTGTTAACATTTTACGCAATATATTTGTCGTAAATGCGACTGTGGAATGGCGCCAAGTGAGTCACTGGCCGACGCAAGGGATCCCCGGGTGACTCATGCGCACCACCACGCCGATAGGCGCGACACAAGACATGACAGCTGACATTGTATTACTGTCGCTGAATCAGGATTCAGTTTACGAATAAGACCACCTATATGATAGAATGGACTTGCGCAAAACGGCTCGATAAAAAGAGAAGAGAGATATAGCTGTTCCGCTCTGAAGAAATGCATCACTCCTTTAGCTGTGTTAGAAAGAGAGACACAGCACAGAAACCGTCACTCCAGCTCCAGCTTTTTCAACAGCGGAAAGAGCTAAAGATATTCGTGTTGTGACACGCAAGTCCAAATTTACTTCAAATTGTATTGCACCTAAGTAAACTAAATATTTTTTACCATCCTGCGAAAGATTGTTACATTTATTTAGTTGGTCGTTCTTGTCAAGTTTTCTTTTTAAGTTTAATAATTAATTTTGTTATGTACCCTCTTATTTTTAAACGATACAATCGGCCATTTCCTTAATTGAATAGTATTGTTATATTTTTATTTTTTTATGTTTTTTAAGTATTTCTCCATAATTTAATGTAACAAAATTGTTACGAGTTACGCAGGACTTGAATTAAAATGCCGTTAGAATTACTATAGAATTTATTAGAACTATACAAACACGTATAACATAGGTACAAACATAACTAGACACTACTAGTAAAAACTGCATGATTCAATAACACGAGCAAAGTCCGTCACTATATCGCTCATCGAATATACGTATTGCTCGTATCCTAATCCTCACTTGACTGCGTCACCACTCCGTTCGGGCATTGTTTTATAGTAAACTGTATAATACAACAATCGACTGCGTGGGCTGAGTTTTCAAAGAAAACGTTATTCTACACACCTGCGGCCATAAACGAGTACAATAAAAATAGGATGCTTTTCTTTGTTACGAGTTTTAAACACAAAGTAAACAAAAGAAGTTCAAATTCGTTACTGCAGGAGTGCATTCACTTCGTCGGCGTGTAACAATATTTATGTGCTTGACCTCTGAATATATGTTAAACGCCAACGCGCACTAACGTGTTACCAACATGACCCAACTGAATAGTCAAGAACAAGAATACAATCATTCGAAACATCTTTACGACCAAAAAAGAATGTTCGGGCAATAATTTACTCGAATATACCAGACGGTAAGTCATAATGTGCGTTTGCTATCTAATATAATGTAAAATATTTCTGGACGTACAATCCAACGCGGACACGTTCCGCTGTTGCACAACGAAGCCAAACATTTTAACGGCACGGACAGCAAAAAAAATAAGACTGGAATTTAATATTTACTGAACACTAAAGTATTATCTGTCTATTTATCTATCTTAACATTGATATTATAAAATGAGAGCCTTAAAAAGTATGTCTTTACATATAATAAAACTGTAGAAGTCGAATTTCTGTACGATGAAAAAAAATGCTAAAAACCGAGTCAAGGGGAAGTAAAAAGTGAAATAGATTAATTTAGATTTTTTCAATTTTTTTGTCTCTCTGTTTGTAAGGGCTCTCCGAAACAACTGCAACGATTTAAATGAAATTTTGTATGGTGGTAGCTTATATCCTGGTCACCATATATGATACTTTTGATCCCAAAAAATTAAAAAACTTCCTACGCGGACTAAATCGCGGGCAGAAGTTAGTGTATATATAAGAAATAGTGTGATAAGGGAACGTTGTGGATTGCAAGACCATGTAATAAAAAGAGTTGAGAAAGGAATCAATAAAAGTAGAGTAACACAAAAAGTGTATGACAGCATTGTGAATGGCAGAGTCGGCGCCGGTAGACCGCGACGTAAACATCATAATTAATAGCAAAAGTGTTAAACAAAAGTCAGGCAAAAAGCACCTCAAATAAACATGCATGTAGAAGATAACGTAGATGAAGTGATGTTGATTGTCAGGATCGTCGCAAGTAGAATTCGTCGTGTCTGACAACCATCATGGGAAACAGGCGTAATTCATACGCAAGTAATATTAACCTATTGGAAATGACAGTAAATTATAAATCAAACTACATCTGTAACATAATAAATTTATTGAAGGTGTGCAGGTAATGGAATTATTAGAATAAAATGAGAAAAAATATCTATCCGTGCAGGAACGGAGAAAGAATACAAATTCCTGCGGCCGGGCGGCCTGTCGTAATAGGCGACAAAACAACCCACAGCCAGGTGGTAGGGCATTTGCCCGACTGGATGGCTACCACCCCTGGTCTAAAGTATGTCGCCATAACAACCCTTAGTTGTGTTCCGGCATTAGTGACCAGGCTCCAGTCTCCTTCAAGAGAGCAGCAACGCATTAGTAGTACCTTTGGTGTTACAAATGTCCATAGGCGATGGTAACCGCTATCCATCAAGTGGGCCGTCTGCCTGTCTGCTGAAAAAAAGCGGACTAATTTAAACCAGCAAATGTAGTTAATATAGTTGAAATTGAATTTTACTTCCTAGTCTATGTACACCGCATCGCAACGTATTATTGCTGCTAAGGAGAAGAAGCACAGTACATACAAATACAAACTGATTCAATAATCATTACATTTCAGAACGTAGTTAAGTTTGTCGACGGTACATTAAACCGCGTTCACACGACACGTGTCCATATTTATTTACGACACAAACGACCGAGATTAATACGTAAGGAATCGAAAACGTGCACCATTAAAACGCAGGAGTGGAATCGAAATGGACCAGTGGGTCACAGATGGCGTGAACGACCATTGATTTGTGAGAAGGAAATCTTATTAATGTTATAAACTAGAAACTTACGGATGATTGTTTTTGTACAACCACTAGACGGATTTTGATGAAACTTTACACTAATATTCTATAGTATTTTCTTAAGTTTTCGCGAGCAGTACACATAATTGATCACATGATTGATTGATTTGATTCATCATATGATCATAGCTTCTGAAAAGTAGCCGAAACGTCCGAATAATAAAAATCAATTAAAATACAACAATTAAAACGTAGTTTAATTAACTAATATGCTAGTTAATATTATAACATGACTTCCTCACTTCAACGCAGAGGGCTCCGGGTTCGATTCCTAGCATAGTAAATTTCGGAAACGTATTTTCTTCGTTATTTAATATGGTCTGAGAGTCTGAGATCGGCCCCAGAGTAGTCCGTTGTATATTACCCATAACACAAGCGTAAATTGCTTAATTTGGAAATATACAATGTGTGTTTGTCTGCCGATTATTATTAAATGCGAATGTGAGTTTATTTACGTGACGTTTTGACACCGCAACTTTGCATTAAATCGTCACGAAATTTTGATACACGTTATCAAGTCCATAGAAAGGAAGAACATTACCGAGAGATAGACAAATATAGTCAAAAAGGTGGCGCTGCCCTTGCAATTCACTAATAAATATATCCTCGTCCTAACAACGCGTAAGGAATGGCTGGCATATGCGTATCCAACATAAAAACTAATTCACCAATCTAAACAATCTCCAGAACATCTAACAGGCATTGACGCAACAGTTTATTACGGGTCCATTGAAGAAACAAAATGGCTTTCTCAACAACAAGTTAACAAGCCGCTCATATATTTTCACGTTTGTTACAGCTTACAATTATTTTTGATGCTCGTAACCATTCATCAGAGAAAAATCCACGGCCTTGCATCGGAGAGGAAGTCATCGGATAATTTATATCTTTCAAATAGTTTCATTGGATTAAATATATTTTTGTAGTGAGCTTTGAAACTAATGTCATAATATTTTCCGAGACTTTCTTTGACTGTTTTGATGGACACTGTATATTAGGATGAAATGAAATTAATTAAAATTATTTAAGACGTGACTAGTGCGTGGAAATCTATCTCACAGTGGAGGTTTCCGTAGATGTGACAAACGTCCACAATTCTCATCATTTGGCTAAGGTTGTATCACGAAAAAGTAATTAATTGAATCTCAAAAACGACTAAACGGATGTTATTTAAAACAATTTCCGTTGATGGTCGTTGAAACGTCGCTATTTTTTCAAATAAAGTTTTTCTTTCTTTCTTTCATAGTATTTTTAAGCACTAACAACATGAATTTATCATAATTACTACTTTAGTTCATGAAGTTAGAAGAGATTAACTCCGAATTGTATAGCTACATATGGGTCTCACTGTTTCACATTTCCAAGCCGATTTGACGGGTTTCACACACCTTTAAGTGCAGTGTCAACATACTGCGTTCACATTATTTTTTTCGTTTGTTTAATTAATGTTAACAGAAAATAAATGGTTATCGGACCAGAGGGCCTAAAGCGGCCGCTTTGCAAATTCGTATTCAGATTGCGACCCATATCAAAATAAAGCAGAACTTTACACTATTTATTTTACCTACCAGTATATGGAGATCTGTATCAATTGCATAAAACTATTCTCTGTCCAAAACAGCCACTTTACGCCACCCTGATCTCCATTTAAGTTTAAGATATATACAAGTTTTGTGAGAATTGATATCGATTAATGTATATTCAAACATACCTAAGCTACAAAAGTAAGGTTTTGTGATGTTTACATTTTAGCATTATAATATCTTACGTAACAACACCGTTCTGTTTCCGTTATACCTAAACAAGTCAAACAGTTGCAACATTCTTTGATGTTGACGACAACATCCACCAAAATACATCAAAACCAAAATATTTATGTAACAGTATATAAATAAACCATTTATTGCTACATTAAAATATATTATTTTAAACACCAAACATTCGAATGTCGGTAAACCGCTCATCGGATGACGCGGATTCAGACGTCACTTCCGGCTCTGCGAGGAAATGCGCACGAATTTCGGCAAGTGTTTTTAAATGCTCGCACGGTGTGACACGACCTTAAATATTCTACATTCATGGCAATGTGTCTTTGTTTCTAAGTCGAAACTATTTGATTTAAGGACCGCTAGCATAACGCTCCTTGAATTTATCTAAGAAACACTAAACGCATTTAACACCCTTAATTACGATTAACGTCTTGAACAACGCAAAATTTGCCGCTAAATATGTTCAAAGAACTGTATATACATTTTGTGTAAAACGTATTAAGACTGTTTAATATGATTAACTAATTTTATTTAAAGGCGATCGTTATGCAAGCGACTTTAAGTCATACAAAGTACAGAAAAAATTGATCAATTTAAAATGTTCATTTTTTTCTATGGGAGCTTTGACATGTATACGAGTGTGTTGAAAGGTGATAAACATAGTTAAAAAACATACATACATACATACATAACTTTACGCCAGGTCCCTTGCGGGTTAGGCGCGAACAATAGAGCGCCATACAGACTTATTCTTACACACCTCACTTGCTTCTTTGACATTCATAGCTCTTGTCATGCACGCTCGTCTGTTCTTAAGGCTCCTGACATCACCTTCTGCTAATACATAATAGTAAAAAACACTCTTTTTAATTATTAATTAACTTCATTATTTCTTTATTTCTTCTTTTTTTTTAATTAATATGTACTCAATGTTATTGTATAATGCATGCTGTGTTCGCACCAAGAAGGCAAGTCAGCAAATATATCATCTGTATTTTAGTTTCTTCAAAAGTAAGCTTAGCCAGTTTGCGAACCAATTCGATTATTTGAAAAAATACTTTTGCTGCTGTGAACAGCTTATTAACAATAGAACAAAATCAAAAAGAAACGTGACCCATGTATGAAGTCCGTATTTACCCGGTCCAAATTCATTTTTCAGTTTCCAAGCCCTGGTTGCAAATACTTTAAACATATCGTCAGATACCTATTCGAGCCTCTCGGGGACTCTTTTGTGTAAAGATCTCAATACTCGAGCTTAGTTATAAATGTTTAAATAGAAGCTTTCTTCATAGCTTTGGAATTTTTAATGGCCTCCAACAGTTCTCTGAAATAATAAAGTCGAATACTTAAATTGTTATTCTAGTTGCAGACTTTTTGAGTGTCAATTAGAAAATTTGACTTCTTATCGCGTCTATCTGTCTATCTATAATATTATAAAAGTATAGTCGTGAAAAATTAGCGTAACCTACCGGGTTGCAATTATGAATTTAAACCACTCCGGGGCCCACGCAACATACATACAATTTATAATAAAATACGCAACAAGGTGATGCTGTGTGTATGGTGGGATTGGAAGGGCATTATTCATTATGAGCTGTTACCGCCAGGCAGGACCATCGATTCTGAACTGCACTGCGAACAACTGATGAGATTAGAGCAAAAAGTTGAGAGAAAGCGACCGGAATAATCAACAGAAGGGTGTGGTTTTTCACCATTATAACGCTATGTTTAGCCACTCAGCAAAAATTACGAGTGTTTGGCTGGGAGGTGTTAATGCATCCGCCGTATAGTCCTGACCTTGCACCTTCAGATTTTCACCTGTTTCGGTCTCTGCAGAATTCCTTAAGCAGTGTCAGGTTAACATCACGAGAGGACTGCCAAACCCACTTGTCGCAGTTTTTTGATCAGAACCCCAAAATTTTTATAGCAATGGGATCACGTCCCTATCTACAAGATGGCAAAAAGTTATCCAACAAAATGGCACCTACATACTTTGGTCAAATGTAAATAAACTTTATAAAAAAACCTTTCCAATTTGTATATATATAAAATGCGAAGAAACTTTTTCCCCAACCTAATATATACATATTCAGTCGTCATAACATATAATATAATATGCAGTTCTTGTCAATTCAGTCACAGTACAAATAAAAATGTCAATTTGTTGACATTTCTTGTTCAATGTTCGCAAGGCCTTTTTTTCAAGCGGGGGAAATGCTGTTTACGAACAATACTGGGTCCTGGCAAGGGATCAGACCTTCATCGGTCGGGGGCGGCATTACTGCATGCAATAGTAATCCACCCGCGATCGACTCAGCTTGTGTGGCGACTCCCGAGGAAGTGCACGGGCAGCCCCCAATACCCACTAAAACCACCCTCCTCCCATGTGCCCCCGCGCTTTTGTGTAGGAAAGGCTGAGACTTAGAACAGAGTTACGCCCAGCCGATTCAGCGCAAAAAGTGTCCGAATGTGCCCCGGGAATCAGAACACATCCACTTCGTTATGGGTCGATGATCCTTTGCGCCCTAGCTAAGCTAAATTCCTCCCGCAGCGGATGTTCGCAAGGCCTGTGGCATCAGTACTTTTTTAAGCAAGTTGGTCCTGCCGTATGGTACTAGGAACTTGGTGGCTGCCTACGTCTTATCACTCTCGCTAGGGAACAAAGTCACAGGCACAGCTGGTATTCGAATAAAACAATGCACAGCCCCCGTGAACTTATGTTATCCATCAGCCATACGGCTGCCTAATCTCGTAAATACGCGCGAGCCGTTGATTTCATTACACGACTGTTCGACGTTTTTATTGTGGCATTAGTTTTTACATTGACGTAATACGTTAGACGAGTTGATCTGTTGTTTCTCCTTCATATAAGATCACGACGTTCGTGTTAAAATTTATCTGAACCAGACACAAATATAAATAAAACTTGTTTTTTCAAAAGGTTTTTAAATACAAGCTCTTAAGATCCTAGATATCATGTAACAGCAGAGTGCTAGCCAAGTAAAAATTCACTCAGGAATTGTTCGTTTTACGCAATACTCGTAATGTATTTGCTATGTCATTTTTATTTATGTAGTTTTCTTCCTTTTTATTTGTTGCATAATAATTACAGATAATTCAAGCATTTCCTTTGCCTGGAAGAGATCGCTTTTAGCTATAAGGCCACCTTTTGTTTTACCAAGTAACTATTGTCTTGTTGTGCATTTTTGTTTTGGTGAACAATCAAGTGTTGTCTATGTCTATTTTACATACAATAAAGAATGAAGATTTCTATGTATAATGTTACGAGCTAAAGGGCTCTAATTAAAATAAATGCCATTAGAATTACTATAGAGTTTATTAGTACTGTACAAACACGTATAAAACAAGTAAATAAAACTGGATGCAATTCAACACGCGCAAAGTCCGTGACTATATCGCTAATCGAAAGTACTACACACGTACACACGTCTTACTCGTATCGTAGTTGTCGCTTGACTGCCCCACCCTCCAGGTATTGTTTTATACTAAACTCTATAATACCGACAAAGGGGTACACGCTCACTGTTCACGCACATTGGCAAGTTTCGACGCAACAAGGATTAATTCGTTCGACACTAATTACAGCCATAAAATAAGTACGATAACAATAGATGTTTTTAAAATTTAAACACGAAGTAAATAAAAGAATTCATTTTTACAACATGCAGGTGTGCGGTCTTTGTCGGTATGTCACAATAACAATTATTATTGTTATCATAGACAATTTCTTGTTCTTGTTAGAGTATGATTTTTGTTAAACATTTGTAATTTTTTTGTTTAAGATGTGTATACGGATCTGTCGATACATTTAGTGCCTTATCCTGTTTTATTACGCGTCTAGGTGATTTAGATTCACAATTGGACCCGGTATGTGGCGCTGCAATCTAGGTCTAAATTATTATTTTTCTCTCTCTAGTAAAAGTAAATTAATATTTCCAAAAATTTGGTTCTGCGCCATTGAAAAAAACCAACACCATTCAAGTAGCTCTATCATCAACGTTCCTTTATGGACTAAAAAAGCCAATTTCGTTTAAACTGTTCTGCATAAGTATATTATACGACTAGAGTTATTCAAAACATCAACTAATTGAGAAACTAAACTAACATAATACAGAAAACATAACAATAATATACGTATGTAGAAATTTTAGTTAGAAAACAACTATATAGTCCCGGAATATATTTCATCCCACCATCTCAATCAAAACATTTGCGTTACCCGAACTGCGGCCAAAAGTTTGCCGTTCAAGTTGATATTTTCTTTCGGGGTATCAAAGGGAAGTTGTTTTCATTCGAGAGTCTATGAATATTAACGATATCTCTCTTTGTGTACTGGCTGGGTTTAGAACAACGCCTCTTTTTGAAGTGAAACTTCTTTAGAGTCGTGATTTGAAACTCGATGAAACGAAAAGGCGACACTAAAAAGAGATAATCACAAATCTATAGCACTAAACCTGCGAGAGAATGAGATACGAGTTTTACATTGTGCAACACATATAAGAGACCGATGATTAATAAACTGATAATAACATTTTTTGGATTAGAACATTGAAAAACTGAAAGTGATACTTAAGAAGTTTATTTTGACTTGTAATATGTTGACGATGTATCCTTTACGAGTAAACATGTTTTTTTTATAAAATTACGATATTGAAAAGCCAAATTAGGACTTTCAATGTATGACTGTTTCAAGTGTAAAAAACATGTTTAAAGTAACTCGATGTAAGAGTCAAAGTTGAGAGTCGTTGTCAAGGAATCACCAAGAAGCTGAAGCTCATCGGCTATCGGAATGGGTACTCCTCGGAAAGTAGGAGTTAGTTCAAAAGAACTCCTTTTCGCACTAAAAAGACGCGATCTTAAACATAACTAAAACAGCATCTCCCCAGTCGAAGACTGCCATGTGATTAACATTCAATCGCTCTACCATTGTCTCCCTAAACGTATGGGTTTGTGCTCTATCAGCTTGCGTGGTGGATGTATATCAGTATATAGCGGTGCTATCGTCACCATGCCAATAGATACCGGGATTAATGTTTTCATTGGAAATGCACGTCAATTTACATTTACATTAGGTACGTTCAGTAATTGGCATTACATCATCTGGCCCGTAAAGGCACGCCCTATGGGCCACGATAAAGGAAATATTTCTGAGATAAAGGGCAGCTGAATTCCCAGGAATCCTTTGACAAAAACCAAAGGTATTTTCATTGTTAATTTTCATGTAAACTCTTAACACTTTTTTAATTGAAATTCTTTAAAGGCATTTATTATACTATACTGTGAATATTAGTTTACTGAATTCGTCGGTTGTAAATTAAATCTTTGGAGGTCTTCAGGTAGAAGTGAAACAATGTTGTGTGTTTGGATTGCAGTTCAGGAATGCATGATGTAGGCTCGCTCCGCGTTTACTAAAGTACTACAAAAATGCAGACGCTTAGCAGCTAACGGAGCGAGCTATGTCCCCACGGTAGGCGGGGCGTGGCCGCACGGGCTTTACGGGGGTGAGGTCAGCGGGGTGATTCTGTCCGCAACAATTTGTGAGCGGCCGCCGTGGTGATCGGACGTCTGCGGCTACAAATCTTCAAGTGCGTGTTTAGTTCGCGTCGCCGCTGCACTACCACCACGCTTCTACTGCGCTGCCGCCGCACTTTAACTATCGAGCGAGCGTTAGCGACGGAGCGGCTCTAAACGAGGATGGACAACGTTCACGTATACAGAGTAATGCACAGAAAAGCAGAGCGGCGACGGTGCCGTCTACACCAGCTTCTACGGTTCTGTAGCCTAAAAATATATCATTTGATCAAACAATTATTATGTGTAATGGTCCGTCTGTCTGTCCACTACTATCACCATTTTAGTGCCGATACCAGATACCCAAATTATAGTAAATAGCGAAGAGTTCGTTTATAAAAGCTTCTGCGCTGCTGTGACGTCGGCAAAGGCTTAACTCAGTCAATCACAGAGGCCGTGACATATATGCTACGGGCAAATTAATTAACCGGGCAGTATTACTATGGACAGGTCATTATGAATAATGACCAAGAGAGTCGGTCAAATTGATAAATTTATTACTTTGGCCAGCCCAAAACCATATTTGAAGTAACTTGAATTTATCACTTGGACTGGGCAGTATGAATACTTCGCTACTTCTAGCCGGGCAATGTGATAAATTCGGTCGTACCGTGAGACGGGGGCGAGGTGTTCGGGGGGGAGGGTCGCAAGCGCACGCAGCGACATGTCAGTCTGCAGTGATACTGCTGAACTACAGCGACCGGCGAATGTCACAACCGAGATGTAACCATCATTTAAATAGTTATCGATAAATAAATGGTGACCAATTTTTTTTGGTCTATAGCTAACTTAACCTAACTCACTATTCTGGTCACTGGTCGACACGTTGTTAAAAATCGATATTATTGAAATATACATTTATTAACATTTATCATAATGACACCACTACACTTTTGCCAAGCCATAATACTTTAATAAAAATATCTAATTGCTTTTTTACCTTTCATAAGTAGTAAGTAAGTAAGTTTAATTTCATTTAATAAACAAAAAAACTTCAGTTTTATTATATTGACTAAGATAGATATATCGCTATTCATACTGATCGGGAAAAGTGATTAATCGTGCAGTGTTATTTATATTGCCCACTTGATACGGGCATTATGTATACAGACCGGTCATTATTCGATGACCTGATTTTTCAAATTGCCCGTAAAATATACATTTCTAACCTTCATTTCCCCCCTTTCCTTGCATATTAATGTCGCGTAGCTCTGAAGTCATTCCTTACGTAATTGTGAAGCGGCGCGGCTCGTCTGAGCCCAGGTCAAGGGCGCCGATAATTGCGCCTGAGCCCTTCCAAGCCACTCCTTTCTCAGTCTGCATACACTTAGAACCGCGCATCACACAAAAAAACCGTGTTTAGCAAATAGTGTTGCTTGTGTTGCGAGAATTTTATATATTAGATATTAATATATAGAGCTAAAGAGTTAATTTGTTTGTTTGCTTGAACGCGCTAATCTCAGGAACTACTGGTGTGATTTGAAAAATTAACAATGTTAGATAGCCCATGTATCAAGAAAGGTTATAGGCTATATATCATCATGCTATATACCAATAAGAGCGGAGCACCAATGAAGATTGTTTCAAAATGGGGTTTTTTTTTAACTACTCCACGCGGATAAAGTCGCGGACAGAAGCTAGTTAGTACATATAACGTAAGCTTGTTTCGACCAGGTTCAGAGTCGATACTAAAACAATTGCAAAATGAATGCAAATGTAGGAAACGTTACAACAAATTCATAGCACTGTAATGATCATATTTGATTGAATATATTCTAATATGGAACGTTCAGCCAGACGGTCTGGCACCAATCACTGCGGATAGCACTTTATCGGAGTAGCATCCCGTCCACGATTCCGTGTGGCGATATTGTCTCATAACAAGTGAGGCTTTTGATTGCACACTTATGATTCAAATTAATTATGATTAGAAGTAATTCCGATAATAATTAATTATGATGATTTTTTATAGCTGGAGTACAGCAGACAGGCAGACGGCCCACCTGATGGAAAGCGAAAGCGGTTACCGTCGCCTATGAAACCTGGAGCAAAATTATTTTTTATGAAACGTTCGTGATATTTGTTGTTGAGATTTGTCAACAGTAAACTGTTGATTTATGTGAGGATGAAATTAATAGAGCTTTTTAAATTTCTTACACAAACATTTAAACTTCTTATTAAATGTTCTTAAAATATTTACAAATTCAAATTCAAATTCAAAAGTTTTTATTCAAAATAAGTTCCACTGGAGAACACTTTTTGAAGGTCATACATATAGGTTAAAATTTAATTTTACTTCCTAGTCTATGTACACCGCTTCGCAACGTGTTATTGCTGTTAAGGAGAAGAAGCGGCAACAAACTCCCCAGCAACACGTCTAGCTAAAAATTGTTTTCTTTATATTTGTTGTTCTATTTTTTACATTTAAGTACTTTTTTTTTTAAAGACTTTATACAGAATTATGTACAACATTATATACAACATCCTCAAATGATATCATATACATAAAAATCAATGTTTGTACGTTTGTCCAATATGCGTTCCTAAAGCATTGATCAGATTCTAATGAAACTTTAGTAGGGTGTTCTGAGGACGCTCGCGAGGTTGTTGCCCCAAAAATCTGTATAGTTTGTGAGTATGTCACTAAACTCTTCCTAAAATATTGAACCGATTTTGTCGAAATATATGTGTGATTGAGTGGTCTCGTGATGGTTTAGATTCATAATTGAACGAGGGAGTGGCGCTGCAATCAGATTCTAGACTTTATTTTTTAAGGGCAGGACAACGGCTGCCGCCTGCCAAGTACAGCTAGTGACATTATAAATTTTACAATACCATCGTCCTTCGTCCAGCCCAGCTCTCAACTAACGCGACATTTGGATCGTCTCTTGTCCTTTTTTCTATCATCGTCTATCTTGCTTACTCACACATCGTACGGAGACACTTAACGCAAAATTATCACTCATAAGATCAGAAATATTCACACTACAATCATATCACCAAAAATGTGATAATTAATACGCGAGATAGTTCCTTAAACACCGTTATAAATACACTGGCACATTTAATACATTAAAGGTAGATGTAAGGGTGTTCCGATACGCAGACACGACTTTGATTCATGGTCGGCCAATATTAGTATAGTGTTAAGGTAATGCCTGTGGGAGTATGATGGGGCGAACTGCGGAGATTCAGTCGGGGTGCGGCCCAAGGGCGGAGGGAGACGGGCGGGCCCGGTGGGTGAGCAAATACTTAGAAGGAACCTACGCCTCTACCCGGAAGGTTAAATTCTGTCTATACTAGGATATAAACATACCTATATGTACACATAATATATACTGTTAAACTGATATATTGATTTTTATGTACATGTGAAATTATATGGTATTTTCTTAAATGTTCGCGTCAATTACTGCTAGGCATGTTGCTGAAGAGTTTCTTGCACCGCGTCTTCCGTTCAAGCCTATTATGAAGCGGAGGAATATTCGATTAGGCTCCCATAGAGTAAATAAAATATAGAGTATATTAATATAAACAAAAATTTAATCATTATAATGAACAATTTGCCAGGTGGTAGGGAATATTCCCGACTGGGTGGCTACCACCCCTGGTCTAAAGTATGTCGTCATAACAACCTTGAGTTGTATTCCGGCATTAGTGACCAGGTTCCAGTCTCCTTTAAGAGAGCAGCAACGCCTTTGTAGCACCTTTGGTGTTGCAAATGTCCATAGGCGATGGTAACCGCATTCCATCAAGTGGGCCGTCTGCTGAACTCCTACAATAAAAAAAAATTGAAGTTAACCTAAATAAAAAAAATACATTACTCATTAAAATTTGACATCTTTGTCCTCTGTGAGCACGGCTAAGCCAAGAAACGTCAAAATTAAATTTACATGAAATGCCGCGTTCAAACCGTTAAAACGTAGCGGGAAATAATAGGTTGTCCATAACGCTGTACATCCCCTTTTTTACAAATTCCACAACATTTTTTGAGACAAATAAGAACCTACACTCCTCCCCAGGCTACACAACAATCTATCTACTTGCCAAATTTTATTAAAATCTGCTCAGCCGTTTTAGGCAAAAAATAACAACGAAACAGAATTGCTTTGATATTTTTCAATTTTCTTTTCCATTGTTGAAGTACAGAAGACAGGGTGGTGGCCCACCCGATGGAAAGTGATAACCATCACCTATAGACATTTACAATGCTGCCAGCCTCAAAGGAATTTTAAGATCCCTTTTTCTAAAAAGCTCACATACATTAAATATATCACACTCTCACAGAATATCGGTGTGAAACGCCTTGAAGTATCGTGTTTCGTGCGATCAGTGGGAGTTCTAATGGTACATTTCCCCCTCTCTGTCCCTTCTGTCCTATCCCATTCCTCCTCACTGTTCTCTAAATTTCATGCGCCAATCCTTATTATCTTTATCCTATAAAAATTCGCAATAAAAAGATATAAAACTACTACGGTATATAAATCCTGAACCTCAAAGAAACATTACAAACTATCTTAAGAATGAAGATCATTAATAGCAACTAGCTGAATAAAACACGATCTGCTTCATCTCGAGTCACACAAACAAACAAATTTCGCTACACCCGTATGCATGAATGGTGGTGCCTAAATATTCTGACATTCCATAAACATTATCCGGCAGTTAATTGAACTATAAGCAGTGAATACTCAAGGCCGAGAGCATACGAGTATAATTTTCATAATTAAGTTTTTTTCGCTGTAAGATTCCGTAACGTAGTGCTTAATGACCAAGACGGTACAGCCAGAAATGACGGACGCTGCTGAGACTAGAACACTGACGGTGAGTCTGGTTCATAAACAGCTCAGCGGACTATGAAGAGTTATTATGTTAGGTGTCTCAAGATAAAATTTAAGATTGAGAACATCCGCAGAAGAAACAGTTCATAAAATTAGCAAGCTGAAATGGCAGCGGGTTGGCCACATCTGTCATAGTACGGATGACCATATCTATGAAGTTTAGTGGGCAGTCTGACGGCCGAGTTCTGCCCGAAGGTCACGTTGGGATACGGTCGTTCAAGAGTCACACACTCCCGTCAGCGACCTCCCTCCAGACCCGAGGATAGTGTCAAAAGAAATTCAAAGAGAGGACGGATGGCCCGATGGAGCAGATAGCGGCAGGGCTTGAAAACGTTACCAATTACCTTTAAAAATATAGTTTAATAAAATTACCCGTAGATTTTTTACCGTCACTTGGTAAAGTTTATGATTTTAACGTAATATATCGTATTCTACTGAGACTTGAGGGATTATACATAGGCAGAATGTAATATTCTGGTGACCGAGGGAGAGAACTTTCTGGGAGCGTAAGCCGGTTTTAAGACGTTTAGAAAAGGGTAGAAGATTATGAAAGAAAAAAAAGGGCCAGACACATTTTAGAAAGGAATAGAAGGTTCGGGACGGAAAAGACAGAGATAGACGGATGTTTAGAAAGGGATAGATAGTAAATAAAAGTACAACGAAAAGTCGATCGAAAATAAGAGTTCCAGAAGATTCTTCCGGGTATATAAGCAGGGTAAGGCGCGCCTATCGACTAGTCGAGTTCAGTTCAAGACAGCGAAACGACAAGTGCGATACCAAAGCGTTGGAAGAAAAGTTTAATACACGACAGTGACGAGTTTAGTGGGCAGTTCAGTGAAAGAGGAATGTAGCGTGGTTTGAGAGAAGATCCAGAAACGAGCTACACGCGGTAAATACGGAGGAGAGCATTGCAGTAGCAAGAGGTGGTCTACGCAATATCGGCGACGGCATTGCGAGTGAGACATCTTATCCTCGGGAGAGTGCGTGTAGGGGCAATCCTGAGGATGAGAATCACGTACGGCTGTGAAGTTAATAAAAGCTTTTAGTTAAAAAACTGGTGTTTCCTTCCAATCCTAAGTGCGTATCCTCGCTCGCACGCGGCTATATAACTGAGTAAAGCTTTCTTTATTGGATTAGTTTATAATGTCTTAATTTAATGAATATATGTTACATTTGTTGCCTATTATTAAATTAAAATTCTATTTTATTTATTGCTATTGTTATTGCTGCTATCGTTACAACCTAGGCGCGGACAAAGACAAATTCCACATACAGATTTGTAGAATTAGCACATTTATTACCCGTCGGCATTTGAACTAATTGCGATTCTTTTATGATCTTCTTTTGTGTACTTGTTTATTGTATACACATACGTTTCTAGAGAACAGCCCATTGTGTATTGTAATAATTTATGGCAGTCATTAGCCAGGTGTGATTCTAGGAAATTCGGTCTACGCGGCCGAGCAGACATACTACATCCGAACAGCATAAAGGAAGGCCTCGATTGATGGACAAGGCAGTCAAGGGATAACCACAAGCGAAGCAAGAAGTGTGTACATTCGGTAATCTATTTAGTGACGAATTTTGCGCGTGTTATTGAATTGTGCATTACGTTTGGACTGGTTGTATTCAGTTATATTGGTACCTGTGTTATAAGTGTTTGTATTGTTCTAATAAACTCTATAGTAATTCCAACAGCATTTCAATTCTTGTCTCGAAACTTGTAATACTAATTTATAATAGTTAATAAGTTGGAAAAGTTCCCGGAGGAGGTTCGTAGGTCACAATGTCAAAGCAAACAAACAAACAGCTCTATTTATCGCCCGTCGTTATGTCAAGTTCATTTCGCTTGTTAGCGTTGACTCTACAGAGAGTTCTACTATATATAAAAAGTAGGCCAATAAACGTCCTGTTATGACATTATATTATATGAAGTAATTGCTTACGCGTGCAATTGTATTTTGCATAAAACCATTTTCATGTATGTAATATTAAGAGAGCATTATCAACCATCGCATTGTTCAGGCGTGTGTTTGATTAAACATTTACAGCAAATAAATTCGTTTTTTTTAAAAAGGACCCACGGAGCGCCATCCTAACAAATTTGGTGTCAGAAGTGGGATCCCAGGAAAAACGTATCGAGTACTGGGATCAATTAGGGTGTTAGGCGCGTCGCGAAGTTCCCGCCTGACATCAAGCTCTGTGGTCTAAAGTCCTTTTTTGACGGCATCTGTAAGCCTTGGGCACCGAAGCCTAAGCCTTGCTGTCCAAAAACGTGATCGACGGTAAGACTCCATCCTATTGGAGCCCGCATCTCTGCTGTCCGCGTCTCTGCTGTTCGTGTCTGCAAGTGCTGCTTGGTGGTCGACGAGAAGTCTCCGTCCATCGACGTGAGCCCGCGTTACCAGCAAACCTGAGGATACCAGGGGTCTAGCTCTCCAGACCTCCTTCACGAGGAGATCCACTCGCACCTCATAAGCCGTGGTCTTCACCTTCGGGTAGCGCCGTGAGCTGAGAGAATTATGAAGTTCTTCGTGATCTTCTTATTGTGAGTGTTTATTTCATCTATTTTTAGTGAAGTTTTCAGTGAAATTCAGCGTATAAAGTGAATATTTAATTATAGACTTTTAGTCTTCCTAATTTTAAATTCCTAATTTTTCTATTAAATTATCTACTAATCCGTACTTGTTTTAAATTCATTCAATTTTTACTTATTTTTAATGCCTCCCAAAAAGGAGACTAGACAGGCAATAGTCACGGAAGACATAGATAACATCTCCGAGGCTAGTGCAACTGCAACAATGAGTGAAAGAATAACCCTTTCAGTTTTAACAAAGTTTATTAAACCCTATAAAGGAGACCGGGAGTCATTGCCCGCGTTTTTAACAAATTGCGATAATGCAATTTCACTTGCAAGTACTGATCAGCAGACTGTACTATGTAAATATATTATATCACAGCTAGAGGGGAAGGCACAGTTAGCCTGCTGTATTAAAAGGTTTGATTATTGGCCAGAGATCAAACAATTTTTAAAATCTACTTTTGGGGAGAAGAAACACTCCACACATCTACTAGTTGATCTTCAAAATTGTAAACAGTTACCCTCAGAAGATGTGACACAATATTCTTTACGGGTCGAGTCATGTCTCACTCGACTACAAGCCGATATACATTATAGTTGTCAAGATGAAAAAGAACTTTTAGGTAGGTTGGCCTCAATGGAGGACTTAGCCTTGAATAGCTTCTTGTTAGGGATGAATACAGAATTTTCACATATCGTCAGGTGTAGAAATCCTAAAAGTTTGAGTGAAGCCATTTCCCATGCAGTGGAAGAGGAAAAGCTCCACAATTTATCAAAGTTATCACGCAAATTAAATAAGCAATGTTCTATTTGTAACAAAAGTGGTCATTTATCGTCGGAATGTTACAGAAATAAGAAACCTAAACAAACGTCGTATCATATTAATACAAATAACCACATTCCACGTAAATTAAATTATAATCATAACTCTAATTCTTATAAAAATAAAATTTGCGCTTATTGTAAAAAGCCAGGTCATCTAATTCAAGAATGTCGCAAGTTGCAGTTTAAAAATAACAATGCACATTCTGAACAAGGTAATTTTATGCCTTCAAGTACAAGTAACTTTACTAAAAGCAACTCTGCAAATAATGTACATGTTTTAAGTGAAGAGAATAAAGATATGCAGAACGGTAATTTAAACTAAATACGGTTTCGGATTCGTGTCTGCCGGAACCTAAGAATAGTTTTAAAAACGGCACGATTTCTTTTGATAGTAAGTTTATTAAGAAACATATTAAATCCTCTGAGTTGAGTTTTAAGTCTCAAGGTCAGTCCACTTGTGGTCAATTCTCTGTTGCACAAGACGGGTTGCCTTATACTCAGTGTGATTCTATTATGCCAAAGTCGCATATTTCTAAGCGTGTTCCTAAGTTTATATCAACACGTACAAATAAAGACTTGAAGTCTTCTGGTTTAAAAAACAATCACCAAACTCAAAATATGAGTTTTTTAAATAGGGATTGTTTGCGTGAGAATTCTTATACTATACATAATGTGAAAAACATTTCTTTACCTCACGTTTATTTGAAAACCAATTATAATAATAAGCCATTATGCTTTTTAATTGATACTGGTTCTACTATTTCACTCGTGAAATATTCTAGTTTATTGAATAAGCCAGTTCTGGATTCTGAAATTATAAAAATCAAAGGTTTAAGTGACAATGATTCATTTTGTACATCGATTGGTTCTATAAGACTTAACTTTATACATTATATTTCTCAATACAAGAAAATAATGTTTGACTACTCGTTTAACGTCATTGATGATTCGATTAAGTTGAATTATGACGGAATATTAGGTAGTGATTTCATTAAACATTTTAAAATCGATATACAATATTCAAGTGACTCTTTTAGTCTAAAAGGCTATAATATACCGATAAGTTTTAGTGAGTCAACATATGTTATACCTCCGCGTTCTGAAATGGTAATTGAATGCCAAGTTTCTAATTTATCTAATATTTCGAATTCTAGAGAAGCCTTAATTTTAGACACAAAAATATGTGAAGGTGTTTTTTTGGCTAATTGTTTAGTTCGCGTAAAACCTAATAATAGGGTTAATGTATCCGTGTTAAACACTACGGAGTCCGCGATTGAAATAAATAATTTTCAGGCAGAATTAACCTCTTTTGATTTGCCGCCGAAATTAAACGACGAGCAACATAAACTTATACATCAATTGAGTTCTTCGAGTACTGATCGTTCTCGCAAAGTTTTAGAGCAAATAAGATGCTCTCATTTAAACCCACAAGAAAAAAAGACATTAATGAACTGTCTTTCTAAATATACTGATATCTTTCATCTTGATGGGGAATACTTAAGTTACACTAGTGCCATTGAGCATTCTATTAATACTAGGGATTCACCCCCTGTTCATGTTAAGTCATATCGTTTTCCAGAAATTCATAAAGATGAAGTAGAAAAGCAAATAAAGAAGATGCTTGATCAAAATATTATTCGTCCTTCAATTTCTCCTTGGAGTGCACCCGTCTGGGTGGTGCCTAAGAAGCTAGATGCTTCTGGCAAGCAAAAATGGCGAATCGTAATTGACTATCGTCGTTTAAATGATGTCACAGTTTCCGAGGTTTACCCTCTTCCCCTTATAAATGACATCTTAGACCAATTAGGTCATTCTAAATATTTTAGCACGCTTGACTTAGCGTCAGGTTTTCATCAGATTCGTTTAAATGCCAAAGACACTGAAAAAACTGCGTTCAGTGTAACTACTAATAATGTTTCAGGACATTTTGAATTTACTAGGATGCCTTTTGGGTTGAAAAATGCCCCTTCAACATTTCAGAGGTTGATGAACTCAATCCTTTCAGGTTTACAAGGTCTTCATTGTTATATTTACTTAGATGATTGTATTTTATATTCACATGATCTTGAAAGTCATATGCAGAAAATTGAATTAGTATTTTCTAAGTTTAGAGAGGCAAACTTAAAGCTACAGCCCGACAAATGTGAATTTTTGAGGCGTGAAGTCGCCTATCTTGGGCATGTTATTACAGATAAGGGTGTTTCGCCTAATCCAGACAAGGTAAAGGCAATATCTCAATTTCCTACACCCAAAACACCGAAAGATATCAAGTCTTTTCTCGGTTTGACCGGTTACTACCGCCGTTTTATTGAAAACTTTTCTCATATTACAAAACCTCTCACTTCACTATTGAAAAAGGATTCTATTTTTAATTGGGGACACGAGCAAGAACAAGCTTTTGTTAACCTTAAAGAAAAACTAATTTCTGCTCCTTTATTACAATATCCGGATTTTTCACAACCGTTTATTGTTACCACCGATGCGTCTAACTACGCAGTTGGTGCTATTTTGTCACAGGGCGAGATTGGCAAGGATAAGCCTATAGCATATGCATCTCGCACCTTAAATAAACAAGAAGGAAACTATACCACTACGGAGAAAGAACTCCTCTCGATTTTGTTCGGGGTTAACACATTCCGCCCCTATCTTTATGGGTATAAGTTTAAAATTGTAACGGATCACCGTCCTCTTACATGGCTGTTTAATGCCAAGGATCCTGGTGGACGTTTATTAAGATGGCGATTAAAACTTGAAGAATACGATTACGAAATTATATACAAACCTGGTCGAGTAAACTCGAATGCAGATGCTTTATCTCGCAATCCAGTTAATGCCATTGTTCATTCTAATTTAAATGATACAACATATGAAACTTATTTTAAAAGGCAATTTACTAAAAGTATTTCTAATGACACTAAAATAGAAGAACATAATCAAAGTTTACATTTAGCAAAACAAAAATTAATTGCGTGTCCGAGTGCCTTAGATTTGGATAATTCAATGCCAAATGTCGAAAACATATTATCAATGTCAAATGACTCAAAAGAATTATTTTCGACTGAACGTGAAACCGAAACGGTTAAGTCAATAAATATAAATAATAAAACAATATATTTCTTATTTACTAAAATTCATCATTATGAAGAGTCGTCTTATAAATGTATCTATAATTTATTAATAATGTTAAGAGACAGTATTATAAATAACTTCGAAAACGAAGAACTTGCTATATCAGATTTTTCAGAACCTTTTACAAAATTAGTATATACAAAGATATATAACATGATCGCTTACGTTTTTCATGCTACTAATATTAAAATTCATATTTATAAAAATCAACTTCTTTACCCAACTCCTGCTGAAGTTCCAAATATCCTTAAGGAAAACCACGGGACTAGTATTGCTGGTCACCCGGGTATTAAACGAATGTATAATAGAATTAAATCTTCATACTTTTGGAAAAATATGCGTTCAGATATAGAACGGTTTGTAAAAGATTGTAAAATGTGTCAGGTAAATAAACCTCTACGGACTAAAAATAAAGCTCCGATGGTTATAACTTCCTCAAGTACCAAACCCTTTGAAAGACTAGCTTTAGATATAGTTGGTACTTTGCCCGAAGCCGGCATTCAGAAATTTAAATATATATTAACGTTACAGGATGATTTAAGTAAATTCTCATGTGCATATCCAATGATAACTTCTACCACTGATGAAATTGCACGTAACTTAATTCATTTCTTTTCTTTATTCGGGTTTCCTAAAATGATTCTTACCGATCAAGGTACATGCTTTACATCCGAGTTATTCAGACAACTTACTGAGATACTTAAAATTAAAAACTTATTTTCTACTCCATATCATCCACAAACAAACGGCGCGCTAGAGCGTAGCCACGCTACTCTGAAAGAGTATTTAAAGTCATTCGTTAACGACAATCAAAACGATTGGCATTGTTATATTGCTACTGCAATCCTTTCCTATAACACTACTCCACATTGTACAACCCAATTTACTCCATTCGAATTATTATACGGATACAAGCCGTCTATCCCAAGTAGTTTGACCGATTCAAGTAATAATACTACTTACCATGAGTATATACAAGCTCTGCAATATAGAATGAAATGCTGCCGCGAGAAAGCATTAGAATATATACTAAATAGCAAAGAAAAATCTAAACAATATTACGATAAAACATCAAAGCAATTAACTTATAAAACAGGAGATATGGTATACTTAAAACAACACCATCGTCTACGAAAAGCATTATCCCCAGTGTGGAAGGGACCTTACAAAATAATAAAAACACACGGTAAAAATAACGTTACATTATTAATAAATAGGAAGCATATGAAATATCATATAAACGAGATAAAACCAGCTTGAAATACCATTGTTTCAGGTTTGGAAAAAGCTGCTCAGAATTCATAGAACCGATAGTCCATAGCCCAGGACTATATTTTGACCCAACTTCTATAGTCTATTATTACAATAATTTTTGGAGTGTAGTCACTCATATAGAAATAATTCCTATCAAACCATATTTGGATAATATTGAAAATGCCATTACAAGTGTTGAAAATTTTTGTAATAAAATACAGGAAAATTATGCAGTGAATATAGACTGCAAGGATACTATAAATCCTTTAGAAATTTTGATGAATGCAAATTACCTTAAATTTAATTCTTTGTCTCATCTTATCACCGAGAATGGCCCAATTAAATCTAAAAGAGCCATAGAATTTGGTGGAGAAATTCTTAAATTCTTTTTCGGCACTTTAGACGCCGATGATGCTAGAAAATATGATGAAGCTATATCTGACTGCCAACAAAATGAGCATCAGTTATACTCCTTAATGAAAGATAATATTCACGTGGTGAAATCCACTATAAATAATTTTAATATATCTATAAGAAAATTAAATGATAACGAGGATAGATTAAACAAACAGATTGAAAAACTAAATTATATATTGACTAGAAATACTAAAGAAAATATAAACTTAAATAATGCTGTTAAAATTAATTCTATTTTTAATATCATTGAAAGTTCTATCATTTCAGTCTCAAATATTTTAGACACTATCCTAAATTCTATACTATTCGCAAAACTTAATATTTTACATCCTTATGTTTTAACTCCTACCAATTTGTATAACGAACTTTCTAAAAGTAAAATAAGTAAAGGAAATTTAGAATTTCCAGTATCATTATCTTTAGCAAATATACACCATATTATAGATTTATCTACTTTAATTTCTTATTTTTATAATAACAAAATATTTTTCGTAATTAAAATTCCTTTAATTACTCCTATCAAGTATAATATGTACAAGATTTTACCATTACCTACTGCACGAGATGTGAATAATTTTGAAACCTATGTTCTTATTCAACCAAATAATTTGTACATGTCAATAACAGATGATAGATTGAACTATGCATTATCAGATAATATTAATGATTGTAAAAATGTAAATCAAAAATTCAGTATATGCCCATTACCATCGATTCTTTCTACTATTAAAAATCCGTCTTGTGAAACAAAGTTATTGACAGAAGTAAATCTAGAAATTCCAGAAATTTGTAATTTTAAAATAATCTATGGTAATGTAGATTTGTGGCAAAAACTTAAAGATGGTAGATATATTTATGTGCAATCAAAAGCCAGCAGATTAACTGTTAATTGTGGACAAGATATAAAAGATTTTACTATACAAGGTACAGGTATTTTGACCTTAAATAAAAATTGTGTTGCATATTTTCAAAACTTACAATTTTATTCTACAGTTACATATGAATCAGTTCTACCAAGCCAACTGTCCATTAATTTTAATATTTTGCAAGACTGTGAAAAATATAAATTATTAAATAAAAGTATCGAGCTGCTAACACCAATCTCCATTTCAAATATAAACTTAGAAAATTTAAACTTAGCATCTCATAAATTAGATAAATTAGAAAATGAAATTAACCAATCAGAAAAGTATTCGCATATATTAAAATATGGAAATTATTATTCAATAACCACTTATATTATTCTGACATTTATTTTCTTACATGTTTTTTATAAAATTTATTCCAAGTGTTTTCGTAATTGTGTAAAAAAGGATTCCTGTTGCATCCAAATATTTAATCAATGTTATAATAAGAAAACACACAAATCTAATTCGAATATAAATACTTCCATTGAACTATCAGAAATCTCTGATGAATCCGTCGAATGCGACAAGAATTCTTTTCGAAGTCTACCAGAAATAGAAATAAATAAAAATAAGAATAAAATCATACATAGAAACTTTTTACAAACAAACTCAAGCAGAAACTTATCAAATTTTTAGAATTTAAATATCTCAAATAAATAACATTTCTTTATTTCTATTTCAGACTCTAACTCATAAGCTAAATATTATTACAGATTTTTATATTAGTTATTCTTAACTTAATAAGATTAAAATTATATTCTATAATGTAATATCCTTGAAATGTTATAAAGTTTTTATTTTTTTTGTCCTTCGCTTATCATAATATACGATAATGCTCCGTCTTTAAGGGGGGAGCTGTTATGACATTATATTATATGAAGTAATTGCTTACGCGTGCAATTGTATTTTGCATAAAACCATTTTCATGTATGTAATATTAAGAGAGCATTATCAACCATCGCATTGTTCAGGCGTGTGTTTGATTAAACATTTACAGCAAATAAATTCGTTTTTTTTAAAAAGGACCCACGGAGCGCCATCCTAACAGTCCGAATCGCGTCAAACGAACTATGTTTGCGTCGTCTTTACTCACTATTACCCAATTAAATCTCCAGCAAACACTTCTTTACGAGTTTTTTTAGTTTTTGTTAGTTTGTTTAGGTCAAATCTTCCAAGTGGAATTAAAGACAATTTCTTTAGACATTTGTGTCTACATTTTCATTTTGTTGCGACTTTTTTATTCTTTCAATCTTGCTGTTTACATTCTCTTTATCACGTGAGTTTCATCCCTCATCATTATAATTATGTTCATATTATTCATGCATACATGTTCCTGTGAACCGGCAATCAGCAGATTCCGCCTTGACGACGATAAGCACTTATTTGTAAATTAACTAATTACTTAACTAGAACAAATGTAAATCACGATTCAAGGATGAAACGTTTTTCAGAGATAGTTGTTCATCATGTCTACGAAATGCTATGTTAAACTCATTTTAGATAATTAATTTGTCTTATAATTTAGAATTTTAGATTCATCAACCACATTGTTGCGGACAGAGGGAGGGAGAGAGAGAGAGAGCACCCCTCCGACCCGCCCGCCGAAGCACACCTCTCCACGCCCCGCATACCGTCGACGTCCATACCTCGCACAGTTAGCAGCTAACGAATTCAGTTTTTTTCTTTGATAAAATAAAATGTGTTTAAATAATAAATGTATTAATTAAAATGTAACCTAACGAAATCATAATTTGCAGTAAACCTGCGAAAAATCGAAATGTGTGCTGGGAAACATAGTAGAAGTGACTTCCACGAACAAATGGCAAAACGAATCACCACAAAATTTCAACTTTTACAGGCAGGTTTTCAAATTGGAAAAGTACATTAACAATCGTTTTTTAACTTCAAAAAACAAATTCGAATGTAACAGCTCCGGCCTCCGTTATATTCCGATAAAACAGTGACTGGCAGCGCTTAATTTATAAATGACCGCGAATAACATGCGTTATCTTATCACGCCGCCTTCTGTTTATATGAAAAATTCAATAGTACCTAACCACTGGAACATTGCCGATGCCATTTTACCGATTGCTTTTGGACTCATGGCATTTAATTAATATTTAAGAGATAATTTAAAAATTATGTCTGAACAAGCAACAACAAATATATATATCATCACGCTAAAACCAACAGGAGCGGAGCACCAATGAAGAATGTTTCAAAATCAAGGGGTTATTTAAAAAAAAAATTGTTTATTCCCCGCGGACGAAGTCACGGGCAGAAGTCAGTGTATATATATAAGTAGAATAAAATAGAAAACACTTTATTGTTCACAAAAATAAACAATCGCAAATCACTCAAAGCAATCTCTTCCAGGCAACGATAGGTATGAGTACGCAAAAAGGCGAAGAAATTCAAAACGTTCCTGAAATATATTAAGTTGATAGATGATTACATTCACTCATTCATTCTAAGATTTGTCAAATAAAATTGCAGTATTTCTTCTAGCATAAAAAATACAGTTCCAAATATAACCACAAAAATACGTAACAAATGAAAAAATACAAATGACCCTTTTTACAGTAACATTGTTAAAACCACCTATTTAATTTAAAAAAATCAACCAAATTTACAAACCGAACAGCCAACAATATGAACTTTCAAACTTTTCCACGTTTACTATCGAAAAATTTTCACCACAAATAAACTCAAAATTTGTTTCAAAAATCGAATTTCGTATAAGTGTATTTTTTAGATTTTAGAATTGTGAATTCTATTATATTGTTAATTCTCACTCTCACTATCGAATAATGTTCACCAAAAAAAAAATATTCAAAAGTCAGAGAAATTTTCGAATTTCGCATTGATCAACTCGATCTATTGTCGTTCTTAAGTATTATGACTTTTCACAAAAAAAAAACTCGTCGTATACATTTTCGAAACGTCCCGACTCGATACATCGTCTCGATTTCAGCGAGCTGTGGCGGTACGTCCGCGCGTTGTGCGCCCGCCGCCTACACTTCCGAGCTTCAGGCGTTTCAGAGCTTTCAGTTACAGGCCGATCGGCTTAAGCATTGTTCACACGAGACAATTATTTCTCAGTGCAATTCACGATATTGACACGTTGACACTCAGTGTCTGCGATGAACAGAACCTCCTCATTCATTACAACCTCATTTCATTATTTCATAATATTATTAAAAATCACTCATGTCACTCGCCTTACATACGTCTAACCATCAACAACAAATATTAATTGTATAATATCTAAAACCAAATAAAACTTTTGAAATCCATAAAATATACTATTAAGATCGCAACAGACATTTCAATTTAATATATCAACAAAACACTCAGTATTCTTGACTCGTATTTAAAACTTGGATTAAAGCTTTAAATTAATTATTGACCCTTTATAGTATATTATTTCACAAAAACATATCTAACTAATGTATTACCCATGCATATAGGGAGAAAATTTCCAGCGGCCGGGCGGCCTGTCGTAAGAGGCGACAATACAACCCACAACCAGATGGTAGGGTATTTATCCGTCTGGATGACTACCACTCCTGGTTTAGAGCATGCCGCCATGACAACCTTGAGTTGTGTTCCGGCACTAGTGGCCAGGTTTCAGTTCCCTTAAGAAAGCAGCAGCGCATTTGTAGCACCCTTTGATGTTTCAAATGTACATAGGCGATGGTAACCGCTCTCCATCAGGTGAGCCATCTGCCTTGCTGCTGAACTCGTGCAATAAAAAAATACAGATTGAAATAAAAGCCTAAATTTAGATCCTAATTAATTTCAGCTTACGCGTATACTGAGTATAAGATCCATTCCGTGCCGAAAAATCAGAAAGAAGATATACATACATATTGTCACGCCTGTTTCCCATTGGGGTAGGCAGAGACCTGTTACGATCCTGACAAACATTTTTCGTTTCATCAACTTTCATTAATCTTTTCATACATACACGCTTATTTAAACTGCTTTTTATCTGACCCTTCTCCAAAATATCTTCGTGAGTACGTCTCGGTCTACCGGCACCGACTCTATCAGTCACATTGCTGTCATATACTTGTTTTGTGATTCTGCTTTCATTCATTCTCTCTACATGCCCAAACCACCTTATTATTCCTGTTTCAACTCTTGTCACAACATCTTAAATTTCAGTTAGGCTTAAAATGTAACTTCAGTTAGACTGCTTCGAAATTAGAGAGCGGCCTAATTGAAATTAAATCTAATTATAAAATCTATTAAACTCACTTTGAATTACAACAATGCATATCTCTATCTATCTCTAGCGCCACATCGCTTGTTCCAAAGACAACTGAATAAACTAGATACAAATTACCTAAAGTGAGAGATTTATTGGTTCCACTTAAAAAATACTATTTGGTAATTAAAGTAAGAACTAAGTTCGTGAGCATATCTACGTATATCTCGACAACCCAATCACACCTAGAAAAAACACAATTTCAGAGAAATAAAAATCTAGGGCCCAATCCCACCGCTATCTACCGGTTCCAATTGTGGATCTAAACTGTCCGGGGACCAAATCAAACACACAAAAAATTTCATCAAATCGGTTTAGTCGTTCTTAAGTTATACGCGTATTGCTACGCTAGATATATTCAACAACGGCAACATGAAGTCGCATCGTGTGAAACGAGCATTAGCAGCGGGGGCGGGCTGCACAGTGACTAAACATTATACAATTTAAGCGCCCGATTTAGTGCTAATTCAAGTTCACAAATCTGTCCCTTTTATTTTATTAACAATTTCCACACAAAGGACTGTTCAATTGGTTCGGACAATCTCATTGTTGAATGCAAAAGAAGGAAATTGGAAGCTCCGAGATTGTATTGCGAGGGAATATTTCATTGACGTCAATTAAATACGTCACTTTCATTTAACTACCTGTCTTTCTTACAAGATAATTTTTTGGATAAAATTGTGCCTTTAGATATTTCGCATAGAACATTTTCTAGCGTAATATCTAATTTAAGTTGTGGCTTAAGTTAGATATTGGTTATGGCAGCATGCCTAGGGAATGGTGCCATAACCAGGGGTGGGTGAATTTAGAACCTCGACCTTTTTTTTTTCGGATAAACATAATCGATGTACCGATGAAATTACAAGACCTATTATAGAGTAGAGAGCCGCAACACAAAAGTATCGAAAACAGCGCACCCACTGCGTCACAGCGCTCGCATAATCCTACTCCGAGTGCCATCACCGTCATTGTCAAACACACTCGGGACCGATGACGCGATTCCACCGCAACACACAGACAGATGTTCACCTTGTATTATGTAGAAATAATCGATGGATCGTGTGTTTTACGTACATGTATTACGGCATAGGGAAATGATGGGATTACATTTTTAAAAGTCTCTTATTATTTATTTAGATTTATGGCTTCGTAGCTAGGCCTTTAAGCCAGATCTTAGTTTATAATATAGTTTCTTCATTTTCTTAAGCCTATGTGTAGCACAGCTGAACTGTAGATAATCAGCTAGTGCCATTCAATGGAGTTCTTGTGACAACTCAAAAGGCCACATTTGAATATACAGTTCACATTTCTCACAAAACACATTTTTAGAAAATAAAACTGCACAGCACAACGTCTCCTTTCAGTTCCCGCCGAAAACTCCTTAAAAGTCTCTGTAGAATAAACATTTGTAGAGATGTGTCGGCTAGTCGGTAAAGCAGACTATCCAGCTTCTTATTTTGTAGTTAATAATCTATACTCTTCTAATACATTGTAATCCATACATGAGACTCTCTCTTTGACATGATTATATTTTAATTAAGCCCTTTCACTTTAATGAACAATAACAGTATTATCTTTAAACATTTTATTTTTACACAAGAGTAAAAAACAAAAAAACCATGCGAAGTAAACAAAACAGGTTGCGCGCGATTCCGCTATAAACGAAGCGTCACGGAAATGCCCGAATCCGTGATCGGCTTAGTCGGCCTCTTTAACACCGACTAATCGGCTAGTCGGCGAAAGTTATAATCGGCACATCACTAATTATTTGTTATTTAATTGTGTTTCTTAGATTATGAAGTAAGTACTTAGCCTCATAGCGGGTCTAAGCCTCCGAAACAAGAGCACGCCACTTACCTTCTGTTGGCTTGGAGTTCGGTCCGGTCACAGCTCAATCTTTATAGCAATACTTAAGACGGCCAAGCGATGGCAGACCGACTGGCCACCGCAGATATATAGGTATAGTCTGGCCAACGAAAGTTGACCCTGGAAAATGGCGGCAAATTTAAATAATATATGTATGGCAACATCAACATTATTAGGATTAACCTATTTTGATACTTGGTAGTTACTTAATTATTTATGTTGTATATTTTATGTGTGACAATAGATACATCATACTCGTTTCTAGCGATAATATTATAAATACTGAAGTTTGTGAGATGTTTTTGTTACTCATTCTCGCCAAAAGTACTCAACGGATTTTTATGAAATTTGGAAAACTTGTTATTACTAACCCTTATATCTCGAATCTAGAATGACCTACAATAGAATATAGACTATCTACTTTTAATTCCGGTAGATAGCAGGAAATCAGCAGTCATTACATTTTTTGAAAAATAAACTGCAATATTCGGAAAAACTTAGTTTTATCCGCTTGAATCTAAATCAGATTTCGTCACGGCCCCCTAGTCTCGACCCGAAAGCCACATACGTACCCACTACCAATGGACACATATTTGCAACATTTCAAGGCCTCCTGGTGTGCAGCAGCAGCCCCGGCTGTCAAAGCTGTGTCCGGCAGATGGGACTCCGCCAAAGTATCAACACAGGCAAATCCACTCACAACCAAACGAAAACCGCCATCGTGTTTGTCAAAATTGACGTTGACATTCGTTTTAGAGTTGCCATATAAAAAGTTTGCAAATAATTCCAGGTTCAACTTTCGATGGCCAGACTATATAAATAATTAATAGAAATACAAATAATATAATTTAGTACTTTTTATAATAAAATAAAACAAAAGAAATAACGGAAACGTAGTTTTAAAATGTCACTTACGAAACCTTTTCTTTAACAATTTTGTAGTTTTTATCACATTTCTACACAAATTGGAATCAAGATTTTTGTTTAATAGGCAAAGGCGGTAAGGTGGTTTATTTTTACAAAATGATTAAATTTTACACGCTATAAATTACCTATGCTTAAAATATATATACAACTTAATTTATAAAAGATAAAAACTACAAATAATAAATAGGCCCCAAATCACCGTCAGTCGGGAACGTTCCCAAAACGCTGGCCGCAATGAAGATTTGGTTTAATTTTAAAATAATTACATTTAAATTAATTCTGTGTGATCATTAAAAATGTTTTTTTTATTTAGCTATAGTTTTTTCCATTTATAATTAATATACGATAGAGTACCAAAGAATAACTATATTTTGTGATTCCACTCACCTTGTGTCACGGTAGACGTTAAGGTGCCGTCCCACGGCTGCTCGTCTTCCGCCTTACGAACACTCCTTTCCACTAAGAAAATAACGTAATCTTTTCGTAATTTTTCTTAACTTTTCACAAATGGGGATTGTTCACAAAAAATTACCCTCTGATTGTATATTTTTATTACGTAAAATAGGGTATTTTAAGATACCAATTTCAATAATTTGTATTTTAAGCGTTAGTTTTTTAATAATTCGATTTTAAAATTATTTTTCCGATGACGTCATGAGGGACAAGTTTACATTGATTTCTTTGCCTAGAAAACAGAAATAATAAAACTTACTAATCATAGTAATCTGTGCTACTACTATTTAAATGTCACTGTCATTACTCATTACCTATCGTGATCATTTTAGTGTTTTTTGTCGCTAGGCTTATAATTTTTCGTGTTCAACCTTTATTATTTTCTATAGTTATCGCTAAATTTTTTAAAGTGATCTTTAGGGAAAAATCCATGTTACAGAACTTAAATCAAATAATGTACAGCTAGATTTTTTTTACACCTGAAGCAGGCAAACAGGCAGACGGCCTACCTGATTGGATTTAGTAAGGTCAAATAAAGGTCAAATGCATTTCTTACAAAATACAAGAAGATGGTACGTTTTTTGGAATTTTAATTAGACAGCAATGATTAGGGACACTATTCCTCGAAATGGTTTTTGAAATAGCTAGATTGAAAAAAGTGAACAATCCCAATTGTATACATAATAAAAATACGTTTTGACGGTTTTAAGTGCGGTAATTTATTTGATTTTTATTATTCCTACGTTTCGGCCACTCGTCAGTGGCCATGATCACAGAATCCCATCTTAATATTAATTATTGATCCCATTTTAATATTATATAAAATTATTAGAGCTCGGCATGTTAGCCGAAGAGTTTCTTGCGCCGCTTCTTCTCTTCAAGCCACAACATGGTGCGAAGCGGTGGTCAATTTAAATTAGGCTCCCATAAAGTAAATAATGACCATAAACAAAATTAAAAATAAATAATCAAAATGAACAAGTTGGCGGTAGGCTAAATAAAACTTTAACAACACTCATTGACACTTGACATCTTTGTCGTCCGTGATCACGGCCACAGAAGTGGCCGAAACGTCGGAATAATAAAATTCAAACAAATTACCGGGCTTAAAACGTAATTTTACTATGTAACGTTAATCTAAAATAAACACATAAATAGTTACATGCCCAAAGCCTGAGCAATATACGCCTGTGTACGCCTGTGTGGTTCTATACGTCCATCACTCTGGACTCCTGACATCAGATGATGTCAGGATGTCAGGAGCCTTAAGAACAGGCGAGCGTGCATGACAAGAGCTATAAATGTCAAAGAAGCAATTGAGGTGTGTAAGAATAAGCCTGTATGGCGCTCTGTTGTTCGTGCCTCTCCGCAAGGGACCTGGCATGAAGTTATGTATGTATGTATGCACTCTGGACTGACACTCGGACCACATAGTAAATAGCGGAAAAGGCCATTAATATGGCCAGACTTTCTTGTCTCCAAGATACAATTGTCAAAAGCAAGAAAAAAGATTATCATGTAAACTAAACATACCTACGATATCGTACATGGAAGGGCGATAATCGCCTGGTCCTTGTATATTGACGTCTCTGTGTATTAAACTACAAAATACCATGCTCATCGCCGAGCTCGCAAAGCGAGTCTCGTCGCATTCAAATCGGTTCAAAAAGATTTGTACGAAACTCGCATGAACTTGAAAAAATGTCATACGAGTTCTAGTTTAGGCAAGTGAAGAAGTCAATGGGACTCGAGTCCTAATATAAATACTCTTGCTGATAATTATCTTCCGATTATCGTATGGCCTACTTGTAGAAGAGTTTTTGATTTATGGTTGAATGTAAACATGTCATTGCGATTATTATAGAAAGAGTATCGCCTATGAAAATAGTAAACGATTTTTGCCACAAAACGTGCGATAAACTCTCTCCATGTAAATGGCCTTTTATGCTCCGGTGCTTCAAGATCAATATTTGACACCGACCAAATAAACAAAGCATACGAAGCCATATTTAAAAATGAATAAGCTTTTAATACCGAAGTAAGAAAGAGAGTCGGTCTAAAAGAGAGTGTCGGGGTAAAGGTAAGGAAAGGAATGCTCCGGTGGTTCGGGCATGTGGAAAGAATGTATGATGAAACAATGACTAAACAGATATACAATGCAAAAGTGGATGGATGCAGAAGTCGCGGAAGGCCACGACACACCTTCCATGATCAAATTGATCGTGTACTAGCAGAAGGTGATGTCAGGAGCCTCAAGAACAGACGAGCGTGCATGACAAGAGCTATGAATGTCAAAGAAGCAAGTGAGGTATGTAAGAATAAACCTGTATGGCACTCTGTTGTTCGTGCCTACCCCGCAAGGGACCTGGCGTGAAGTTATGTATGTATGTATGTATGAATAAGTTTTTATGAAAAGGTCTTTTAATACAAGCTTTTAAGATCCTGGATATCATGTAGCAGCAGAGTGCTAGCCAAGACAAGTAAACGAGCCCAAAGACGACGGGTCTATCTTTTTTAGTACAGGAGTTCCCATGGCCACCTTCCGACTCCATTATCAGATCAGCTCCATGGCACCATATTATTTCATTTTCACGAGATATACACATGCGTGCAAAATTACAGCTCAATCGGAAATTGGGAAGTTGGTCAAAATTATCTTGCAAGATTCCACCTAAACTTACATACATACATAGGTACATCAATTGCAAGTTAAATAAAAGCTTGTAAAAAAATATTAAACAACTGAACTTAATATAAATAAATGTACTCACTGTTGAGAAAGTGTGTAGTGCTTGACGTCTTCCGCGATTTCTTGTCCGTCGAGTCCTGACCTAAAGATAATTTAAAATAACTTATTGGAGTTTAATTTTATGAATTGATTTTCGAAACGGCTACCGGTATAGAAATTTCATGAGCGGTAAAATTTTTAAACGTTAACTAAAAAGCGTTAAGTTTTTCTCTTCTTTTCTTTGAACCATCCCTGTGTTAGCGCGAACAAAACAAAAGAAAATCGAATAGACCGTTTTTTAGTTAGAGATTAACGTACAGCGATTGACTTCTAATTCGGCCGCATTCGGCCGCTGTCACCGCGCACGTGCACATGTTTTTTTAAAATGTTTCTTCTATCTATCTGTCACTTAAGAGCTGGAGTCCAGGGCTCCAAGTCTGCTATTACAATAGTGTCACGCAGCGCTTGAAAATCGGTGTAACAAAAGTCAACCGGTTACAGAAACTTCGGTTTTATTCTAATTTAAACCTCAATCAAACGGTCTGTGATAATAACAGTTTGCTAAATAGGTTTTGTTTAATAAACCGGTTTCAAACAATTTTTACCGCATACCTTCAAAGCGCAGCTAGTGTAGCGCAACTAGTCGTCATTAGTGCGACGTTCCACAAGAGACTCGCAACGACCGCGATTTTTCCCGTTCCACTTGCTTGCGAGCGTTTCAATCATAAACTCTAGTGGAACGGAGCGTTGATGTCATAAACGACGTAATGCACAAATGTTATGGTTAATTTGAAAATCGCGCCTTTTTTAAATGTCAATTCAATCGTTACAAACCATTAACGCTCTGTGGTTAACACAAAAACTTCGAGCCAGCTCTTGACATGGATCGTTGTGAGCGCTATGTGATCGAAAATAATGACGTCATTTGTAACGTTTTCGTTATGAGCGTAACGACTATGGTCGCCAAGTGGAACGGCTGACGGAGCATTTTGAGCGTTGTGAGCTACTAAAGGAACGCAATGCAAGGCAACCATTATGGTGTTATAATACCAGCGATTGACCCTTATAATGCTAGTAAACGATCTTTATGACGCTTATAATAGAAAATTCTGCCGCCAGTGATCGATCATTATGATGCCAGTGATCGAATATTCCAATACTATTGTGATATAGACTAGGGACCTGAAAAACACAAAAAAATCGAAGATCATGAGATTAAAACAATATACTCACTGTTGGGCTGGTGTATCCGCTCCATGAACCTCGATATCCTATTGTTGTGATGCTCCCCGTCCATGCAGCATCCCTCCTCGACATCCTTGGCGCATAATCGGTGTACCCTCAACTTGCAGTCTAAAACAATTAAGATATTGAAAGATACTACAATAAATCCTAACATGTAACAAACTAAAACTGCTACTCGGCAGACATAGACGGCGGCGTCTCAGACAACGCCAATCACGATCTCTCCACGTCCTCGCGAGGGACGCCAGGATAGCATAGCCCCCCCCCCCCCCCCACAGGATAGACTAGGCGTGGTGCTGGGAAGTTTCTTTCGCCGTTTCTTCTCTCCCAGCCATAACACGTTGCGAAACGGCAGTAAGATAGCGTGAACCGCCGATTCCGGTCCGTTGGGATCCTTCTTCTCGGGCTTTGTATTACCCGTCGCCCGTTCTCAATTAGCTAATTGTGTCGCCCATTGGCGGGCATCATCAGATACATCTCCCTCTCATGGCAACAGTCCTACCGAGGTAAAACTCCCTAGGGAGCTCCCTCAAGCAAGTTGCCCCCAAAGCCCCGGTAAAGTTAATAAAAAAGAAAAAAAAGAAATAGGTTTCGACGGTTCAGAGCTTTACTGCCACTAGGTATAATGTATAATATATAATATACACTTTGGGGCCGTAAGGATCGTAGTTAAGTAAACTACTCTGTGGTAGTTACTAAAACAGCAGTTGTGGACGGAACATATTATGCGCTTCAGAAATTAGCTAATTGGTATAATATTTTTGATTGCCGTGTACCCAAATATTTGTATGATCATATGAAGGTCAAATATAGTGAGACAGTTTCGTTTTGTTGCCATCTTTTGTACAACCATTAACATGTATTTCTAAAAATAAAGACTCATTCATGCAAGAGATTGTAAACATTCTTTTAATTTTGAATTTCTTTTTTATACAATATACAATAGTTTTTAGCGGGAGCCGAAAGAAGATGTTATGCTGTGCAGTTTTATTTTCTAAAAATGTGTAAAATACTCTAAAATGAAATAGTTTGATTTATAGTTTTGAGTAGTGATATGTGTTTTTGTGAGAAATGTGAACTGTATAGTCAAATGTGGCTTTTGATTGTCACAAGAACACTTCAGCTATGGTACACATAGGCTTAACACTTTTGATTCCTTCCATACAATCCACAGCCCGGGTTGTCTGGAAGAGATCGCTCTAAAGCGATAAGGCCGCCCTTTGTTTCTGCCTTGACACGAAACTACTGTAAAAGATTTACTTTATGTGTATGTGGTGAACAATAAAGTATTTTATGTCTATGTATTGTAATATAAAATCTGGCTTAAAGGCCTAAGTGACAAGTCATAAACCTGAATAAATAAAATAACAACACACACACAAAATATTTTTGAATTTGACTTGAATTTTGCTAATTGGTTAGTTACCCGAGCAGAAGAAGGCCTGCGGCGCGAGGCCGCCGATGACGTGCTCACAGCGGTGGCAGTGGCCCACCGACGTCAGCGCCTGCAGCTGCAGGTGGTGGCCCCTCACCACGTACTGCCCACAAGCAAACAAACGTACACTCACACCTCCGTTGGGGTATTGCTTTATACTCTACAAATACAATAGAATTGCTCGACCGCGTGGAGTGAATTTTCCAAGAATCACAAATGACTACCATAAAGATAGATAGATACACAATGGACTGTTGTTTTCACATCATCACAAATTTTAAACACAAAGTAAATAAAAGATGGTCCTTAAAGCGTTTCAATGTTATCAACTCAAACACCGACGGGTAATAAATGTGTTTTGTTGACAGGTATGCAGGCCCCAATTGTAACAATACAAAAGTCTATGCCGCTTTCACATAAACATCACGATAGATTTTTCTGAATTTAGGAAGATATGTTGATTTGTGGTGTGACAGGTGAGTATGTTGTAATGGATAAATGTGAAAGGAAAAGACATATAGTGCCGATCCCAAATAATTGGGGGAAAAAGTGAACAAAAAGAACAAATTAATCTTGTTATTATATTATTATTAACACACTAGCTGACCCGGCGAACTTCGCACCGCCATATTTTCTGAATTCCTAAAAGGCTTTGATTCATGACACAAAAACAAAATCACCATAATCAGTCCAGGTGATTAGGATGATTCTAGAACCCGATCTCAGCGCCACCTACCGGTTCCAATTGCAGACTTAAACCATCCCGGGAGCCACACACACCAACATTTCATCACAATCGGTAAAGTCGTTCTCAAGTTATGCGCTTACCAACACATTTTGCGATTCATTCTTATATATACGATGTGTTCAAAGTTCATTTGCCGAAATCAAACTCACGGGCTGCGGATGCTGTTTGGTGATCTGCTTCACCCGCTGCTTGTACAGCTTGTCCCTCTGCAGAAAGGAGCCGCGGGAGCCCCCCACCGCCGCCGCCACCGACGCTGGTCTGAAACAAACACAGTATTTAATATCTATACACATAGATATAAATAAAATTGGAGTGTCTGTTTGTAATATGTAAATAACCGCTTTTTACTACATACATATGATACATATATATATATATATATATATATATATATATATATATATATATATATATATATATATATATATATATATATATATATATATATATATATATATATATATATATATATATATATATATATACGGTACATACACCAAAATAACATTCTTTACAAATTTTTGTCTGTCTTTCTGTTTGTTCCGGCTAATCTCTAAAATGGCTGGACCTACTTTAACGGGTCTCTTATTGGCAGGTAGCTGATGTACTAAGGAGTAACTTAGGCTACTTTACTTTGGAATTTAATTGTGAATTATTAAAAATATGACGATTTTCAATAACCACGTGGGAGAGACCGCGGAGCGTAGCTAGTGGTACAATAAAACGTCACTGTCATTATTGTTTGACAATACTGACAGGTGACTAACGATCGAGGTCCTCGCGCCTTTCCATGAAATGAACCGAACACAAACGCATGAGCATTGCTAATCTAAGATATATGATAAAATAAATAATTAAGAGTCACTGTAAAAATAATATAAAAATAAAAAATGTTACGAGTTACGGGACTCCAATTAAAATTCTGTTGGAATTACTATAGAATTTATTAGAACTATACAAACACGTATAACACAGGTACAAATATAACTGAACACAACCCGCACAAACGTAATGCGCGATTCAATTGCGCAAAGTCCGTCTCTATATAGATTATCGAATGTAGTACACACGTCTTGTCTCGCTTGCGATCATCGCTTGACTGACCGACTCCTCCGTTCGGGCATTGCTTTATACTGTACCAATACAATATGCCTCGACACAATACTCGACAACGTAACAATAATTTCCAAGAATCACACTTGGCTAATGACTATCATAAACATTACAATACACAATGGCCTGTTTTTCTAATTACAAATTTTAAACACAAAGAAGTCCAAATGCCGAGGGGGTAATAAAGTGAGCTTTTATGGTATGCAAGTGTGAATCCACTTTTGTCAGTGGGAACACTAATAAGAAGAATATAAAAGTAAACACTTACGCACTTTTACAGTTGTTGTTTTTGTATTAGTAGAAACTAATAAACAAACAACAATACTATTCTTATTCGTGCATTTGGAAAACTACACTCAATCAATCGCTACTCCGATATCGAAGCAAAAAGGTATCAAGGCCCAAGTCTGTTATTAGAATCGTGTCGGTGTAGTCGATCAACAGCGTCATAATGGTACATCACTGGCGCCATAATAGTCGATCGTGCAGGTAAAAACTAATACAATAACTATGTAACTGGATCTTGACAGAAGTAAAAAAAATCGAAATGTGTGCTGGGATACATAGTAGAAGCGAAACTTTAACCGTCAAGTGGAAAAACTAATCGCAACAAAATTTTAACTTGAAATTTTACGGGCATTAATTAACAATTTGCCCGTAAAACGTAAAGTTAAAATTTTCATTTCATGATCAACTATCAATCAATTTGGTTGAAAGACACAAAAGTGAAAGGAAGGACGAACACAATAACATAGATTCATTCGAGGATATGTCTATATCAATTACTTCCACTGATCCAACCAAACGGACGTACAGTCATTATATTCAAATCCGACTCGCACCAGACCGTCTCTTTAATGACACTTACTTGGTCTTCTTGATTTTGTTCTTCTTGGCACTCTTAGGCGACTGCCACCACCTACGCCTCACTTCTATAGCATCCACATTAGATATATCAATCGCGTTCACCATGGTAGCTTATTTTACCACTTATTCAAAATAGAATAAACTTTACATAAATAAGTGGGTGTACCCAAACACGAGAGGCATCAGCGATTTCTTCGAACCACGCAAGCGCACTGAATCACGATGGTATTTACGAACAATAATAAAAGGAAAATTAAATCAAATATATTGAATATTTTACCTCGTAGCGTTATTTATTGTATATCATTTCGCATTCTCGTATTTACGTAAATAAAATTAATCAAAGCGAGGTTTTCTTAAAAGGATTTGTAAGAAACTCTAATACCAGCCGCGATCATAAGGCATTGCCATACAGCGTGGCAATGCAGCCAGCCTTCTGGGCACGCTTCCCTCTGGCAGCGATTTGCTACATTCTTTATATTAATTAATCTATTTGTAATTTAGTTTATTTTTAAGTTTTGTATTAAAAAAAAGTTTCCAAAAAATTTGCATATATGTATATAAAAGTTTCAAATCAGCCACTACCCCCACGTCCATCAAATCGATTCCCAGAGCATCCACCAGCCCCTTCCTGCCGTCTCTACTCCGAACACATTCCACTAACAATTGATATAAGTCTCCGACTACATTGCATCGCAGACAATTTGGAGTATTGCCCCTTTCCATAAGAAAATAACATTAAAAATTAATTTGAACGAGTCCGTAGGTGTAAAAAGAAACATCCACTGTTTCTATTATGTGCCAAAAATATCTTGAATATTACAATAAAATTATTTTTCTCTAGATAGAAAACCATAAATCATACTAAGTTAATTAAATACTTTACAATTTATTAAATTATAAATAAATAATAATATCAGCCCATAAATGTCCCACTGCTGGACTCGGGCCTCCCATTATAGGGGTAATGGACAGTATACCCGCCACGCTTGTCCAAGGCGGCTTGGCAGGTGTGACACATCGGTTATCTCGATGTGCAGGTTGCATCACGATGTTTTCCTTCACCGTTATTAGCACGTGGTAATTGTAACAATATGCACATTAGATCAGAAAACTGACTAAGAGGTGCATGCGTTCCGTACAGGATCGAACCCGCGCCCTTCGACTTAGGGGCGCGTGCGCTAACCATTACGCTACCACGACTTTTTTCTAAATAAATAAACTAAAATTAAACCCTAAAATCTAGTTCCAGACCGCTGTCAGTCGGGAACGTGCCCAAAAGACTGGCTACATTGCCTCGCTGAATGGCAATGCTGATGCGTTGCCAGAGGTTAAACCAGCCTTTTGGTCACATGAGACATCCACCAGACGTTTGGCTATGTCTCGATAAAGCCTGTGCGCCTCAGGCCCCCGTGGCCCCAGGGGTCTCGACCCCAAAAGCCGCTAATATGTAGTCATTTCCGATGGCTGAGTATTAGGGCCTCCTGTTGTGCAGCAGCAAAATTAAATTCATTTCGAAGAATATCAATTGAAGACATGAGTGGATGAAGGTGATAAGTCGCATAATTCGAATTCTGAGTAAATCGAGATAAAAGTTTTACTTTTATTTGAAACTGAACTGAACTTAAGGGGGCGTCCATAAATTACGTGAGGTGTTTAAGGGGGGAGGGGGTCGAGTCAAATTTCACGCAATTTTTTTTCTGATTGAAACAAAAAATTGGTCCATTTAATCCAGATTGTACATGCTTAAGATTTAATCTTAAGCGTAATCGTAATACGATTAAGATCATTTACTAATTCTTTCGAAAGAAAATAATTTCATTCATACTTCAACGTTATACATTTACTGACTGTCAAACCACCATATTTTTTTTATACCAAATAGCTTTCTAAATCACATTAGTTACGATTTAATTATTCTATTGTTAATTTTTTATTACACTTATAATTAAACTCTCAGCAATATTGATTACTAGTCTTAACTAGTCGTAAATAAAAGCACGAAGCAAATTTGTTTTTTTCTTTTTACAATAACAATCCAACGCGTTTACGTAAGAAACTCACATTTTGAAAAATCTCACGTGAGATTGGGGGATGGGGGAGTGGGTTGAATAAAATCTCACGACATCTCACCAAGGGGGAGGGAGGAGCTGAAAATTAAAAAAAACACCTCACGTAATTTATGGACGCCCCCTAACACCTTTAGCAACTTTATATTTTTTAAATATGCCTTATATCTATGGTCTAAGGTCTGTAGTCATTTGGTATCGACCTATAACATTTATCTACGTAAAAAAAGCAAAAAACCGAATATGCGACATATCACCTTCATCCATTCACGTCTTCAATAATTACAATGATGTTTTCCAAATATAAAAAAATGAAAAGTGTAGTAGTGAAGAGACATGACCGACCTGCAGTGCAGACAGAGGGCGGCGGCGATGAGGGCCGCCATGAGGGTGGCGTGCGCCTCCGCGGAGGGCGCGCTCTCGCCGCAGCCGCCGAACTCGGCGCGCGCCAGGCTCCGCAGCTGCGCGCACATCAGCTGCTCCACCACCACCAGCTCCTGGATCGCGAACGCATCTTCATCAAAACCTTATAAATGCGAAGGTAACCAACTCTATTGGTGTGCTCGTCGATAAATGGGCCCACCTGCGCCTTGTCGAGGTCGCACTTGCCGAGCACGGCGTCGTCGGGCGCGTAGAGCGCGGCGAGCCCCACCTGCCGCTTCACCTGGAACTCGCTCAGCTGCTGGCCGAGCTCCTCCTTCGCCTTCTGGCGCGCCTTGCGGAACACGTTGCGCAGCAGCTCCTCCTTCTCGTACTCTGTACGCATTCGTTTTCATTTAGGAAGGCTTACATACAAAATATAACAACACTATTTATATAATAGGTTGGGGAAAAAGTCTTTTCGCATATAGTATGTATTAACTTTTGGTATCATTAAAAAGTTTTGATTTTAAAGAAGACAAATTCAAATTAGGAAAATGTGAGATTTTCGTTTGTTTTTCTTGTTGTTTGTACGGTGTAACCGCACAGGTTAGCTGCGACTTCCGCGGACGAGTCGAGTCAGTTCAGCACGACCATCACGCGCCGATGACACTCATGTCATTTTGAACTCAAATAAACTCGTTTATATCAAGTTATCTTTCATTTATTACGGTGTTGGGATTCACCCAACATCTTATGGTCCTTCGAGCGTAGCCCGCTGGCCTATCAAGGACAATTTCAATTAATTGTGGCATACTAATAGTGGTGAAAACGGACTCATTCATCATATACTCAACGTGTGCCAACGCAGGAGATAACATCTTCCAGACTTCGTGCGGAGCTCCAGGTCTTCACTCAAGTAAGATCTTTCCGATTTTATATTTTCATCATAAATATGTCATCAATGGAAGACTTGCTAGCTACTCAAGAACAGCTGTATGGAGCTATAGAAAATCTGTATTCAAACTTCAAAAAAGACGGGTCTGAAAGAAAGACTGCGGAATACATAAAACGTAGAACTGATACGTTGGATTCATATTGGGCCGAAAATAATACCTGAAATGCAATCTAATGAAGAAATTCGATACCTTTGAAAATGTTACTATAAAAATGGTAAAAATGCACCAAAAGCCGCGAAATGTGTGATGTTTATGGACCTAATGCAGTATCTGTGAGAGTAGCACCAATTTGGATTAAGCGTTTTGCAATTCGAAAATTTTGATATCAAAAATGCGCGTCGCTCTGGTCGCCCTGTTACGGACAAAATTGATGCCATTTTTTAAAAAGTGGAGCAAGATCGGCATACTATATTTGAAAAAAAAACTGGGTACACAAAAAAGCTCGACATTTGAGTGCCTCATGAGCTCACTGAAAGAAACCTAATGAACCGTGTACTCATTTGTGAGTCATTTACGACGTAAGGAAACCGAACCATTTTTGAAGAAATTGATAACTGCTGATGAAAAGTGGATCACGTACGACAAGATCGTGGTCAAAGGCCTCACAGACTGTGGCGAAACCCGTGTCAACTCGCAACAAGGTGACGCTGTTTGTATGGTGGGATTGGAAGGGCATTATTCATTATGAGCTGTTACCGCCAGGCAGGACCAGGACCAGAATACAATACTCTCTGCCGTCTGAAGTATTATTGAACCCACCTGTCGCTGCTACACATTTAATTAGTTATCAAAACTGTTAATTATACGATTTACACTGAAAGTTAGCGTTGTGTCGGATAGAATTCCGACACAGCAACAAACCGAGTGCAAATCTTCTTTGCTGTAAATACGGTGTACAAATTTACAAAACTTGTTGTGTTTTAATAATACTTGCGTATTAAAATATGTAAGCAACGTACTTGTAGAACTACATAACACTGCTGCATAAGCTAATTTTTTATAATTGTTTAATTTTTTATTTATTTTTGATGTAATTTTTTGTATTCAATTATACAAACTATGTCAACGAATGCTGTTATTTCATATATGTACGCGCATTACAGCTAAATACAGTCTACTGAAATAACTTTAACGTACTTCTTCAAATATTTTTCTTTCTTTTACAATTACTTAAAATAATAGTGTGAGTAGTAGTAAATAAATAATTATTATTAAATTTATGCTTACCATTAACTAATATGTGTTCAATTTCATTCGCCATATTCTCGTCTACGCCGTTTAACCGTAAAATCTGCAACAGACCACATTTATTCCAATCATAAATTCTATTCAACAGAAAATAATAGAGAAAATATTCTGAGCGACGCCAGCTTAATACTAATGGCCGGTTCCTGTATCTCACTAACCATTCATTTCATTTACTACTGAGGGGTGATGATGTGTGATGAGATGATTGGTTGCGGCCGTTGAGCGGTGTACGGGTCAATGAAAGAGATTGTTTGCGACGTACACTTTTAATCACACACACACTCTGCTCTCAATGTTTTATTATACAGTTCAGAAGGGTTTTCGGAAGGCAAGCAATAAGCGCTTATGTCGTGCGGTCGCGTTGAAGGCGTGAGTCGGACTGTGTCGAGATGTCCCGAAATAACTTCGGTTCTCGACTGTTTCGCGGCAAATGGATTGTCGCGAAAAATTTTGGGCGCGCTGACATAAAACGGCGCAATGTTTTGCTATGTACAGATTAATATTGGTTTCGCGCTAAATGCTTGCTTGTGACGTTGGCACTAATGTCGCCACACTACTATTTGAAATTATATATAAGCTGCATACAAGTAATATCTTTCTACCTTTGTATGATCTCACCTACCGCAAGTGAATGTATAGTATTGTTATAAATAGCGTTTTCTGAGATGTTTATGATATATGTAATTCTTTTAATGGTTATCGAGACATCAACAACATGATCATCGAGCCACTTTTACATGAGATGTGTTCTGCTCGTGGGCCGATACAATAATGTCCTTTTGTTTTGGGGGGCATATCACCGGTTAAATTTAAATAAATTATGTTTCTTAATATATCATAACGAGTAAGAGGGTTAGTCGTTACGGCCTTTTAAATTGGAACCCCGCAATCACGTAACAGTACAGGAGCCGGCCACGAGCGACTCACCGCGTTCGGCATGAGGAACGTGGACTGTATCTCGTAGGCCCAGCGGCGCAGCGCGGGCGTCGCGACGCCGCTCGCCGACCGGTAGCCGTCCGTTATCACCAGCAGGAGGCTTGCGCACGCGCACCTTCCACGGAACCAATGTCATATGTTAAACAAATATGCTACGTCCTTGTCTAGTATAAGGTGGGTAAAATATTGTAATACTTGCAACAACTCAGAACGGTATATGGTAGCAACAGAACAGCTGATCACGCCTTTCATCTACTGACATCACACTAGCACAACCGATAGCGGAATGAAGTCATTGATTCTATTTTAATTAAAGGGTTATGAATGACAAGAATTTAATACAATATTGTTTGGAAATTTGAAAGTTTCACATCTAATAAAATAAATCGAACACAATATATATCTACCGCTTCTGCCAATAAGAAAATAAAATGTAGTGAATACCGTCTCGTCTACATGCAATTGAGAAATTTTGCATTATAATCTGTACACAATTATCACATATTAAAGATAAATATTATAACATAAAATTATGTTAAATTATAGACAACTACTTACTCTATAAAAAAAGGCGCTAATCACCGAATAAATTAAAATATATAGTCTGGCCAACGAAAGTTGACCCTGGAAAATGGCGGCAAATTTAAATAATATATGTATGGCAACATCAAAATTATTAGGATTAACCTATTTTGATACTTGGTAGTTACTTAATTATTTATGTTGTGTATTTTATATATGACAATAGATACATCATACTCGTTTCTAACGATAATATTATAAATACTAAAGTTTGTGAGAGGTTTTTGTTACTCATTCACGCCAAGATTGCAGAACGGATTTTTATGAAAATTGGAATACTTGTTATTACTAACCCTTATATCTCGAATCTAGAATGACCTACAATATAATATAGACTATCTACTTTTAATTCCGGTAGATAGCAGGAAATCAGTAGTCATAACATTTTTTGAAAAATAAACTGCAATATTCGGTAAAAACTTAGTTTTATCCGCTTCAATCTAAATCAGATTTCGTCACGGCCCCCTAGTCTCGACCCGAAAGCCACATACGTACCCACTACCAATGGACACATATTTGCAACATTTCAGGGCCTCCTGGTGTGCAGCAGCAGCCCTGGCTGTCAAGGCAGTGTCCGGAAGGTGGGACTCCGCCAAAGTATCAACACAGGCATATCCACTCACAACCAAACGAAAACCGCCATCTTGTTTGTCAAAATTGACGTTGACATTCGTATTAGAGTTGCCATGTAAAAAGTTTGCAAATAATTCCAGGTTCAACTTTCGATAGCCAGACTATAACATTATTATTCAATTAAGGAAATGGCCGATTGTGTCGTTCAGAAATAAGAGGGTACATAACAAAATTAATTATTAATTTTAAAAAGAAACATGATAAAAACAACTATGCTACTAATTAACTGTAACAATATCGCTCCATCAATTTTGCTGTGTACCCTCTTTCTGTGTGAGACGATGGCCAATGCAGAGCAGGGTATAGGAAGCCATTTTAAACACTTACTATCAACAATTAGACGAGAACCTTTTCAAAAACTTATCAAGTTGTCGTGATTACTGGCCGTGCCAAGAACATTTGCTATCCTTAGAACTTTGTATGAAGTGCTGTTCCTGTGCGCAACCTGAACGAGCCATGAGAAGGCGGATCTGAAGTTTGGTGGAACTTCTGCTTTTCTAGTGCAAGGGTCTGGGTCATATCTCTCCCATACAGTCCACAATTAGCTAACCAACATACTACCCGTGGGCTAGGGACCCACGAATTATAACATTCACTTATTATTAGTTTGTCATTCTCTTTTTTTTTACATGGGGAAATGCGTTACCGCACCGTCAGCCGCGCGGGGGATCATGCGCGGCCGGTGTGTGGGGCTCCCCGACGCCGGTTCAATACGACCGTCTGCCGGTATACCCACTAAAACCCCATGGGAGCCTTCTTTCCGCCTAGCGCCGGGGTCACGGAATGTGCGCGAGCTTAACCCGCGACGCCGGCAGCGGCTGGCCGCCTCGTAATCAGAGGCGGCCTCTCCTGTGTGCGGGCCGGGGAATGGTGTTTCCCCGGCCCTAAGAGGAACGCGCAGCTACCTCTCGCGCCCTCTCGCGGCATTAGTGCGGGTGGAGGTCTATATGGATCCCCAGACCTCGACGCCCGCTGCCGCTGGGAGGGGGAGGCTGCGAAGGATCACTCCTGCGCCATCACCCCTCCCTCTCCTTCCTCCTCCCCCCGCCGCCTCGCGCACTCAGCAGCGTCAGCGGCGGGGGGGCCCTTCGCGATAGGGGGGAGGGGGAGGCTGCGAAGGATTGCTCCTGCGCCAACACCCCTCCCCCCTCTCCCTCCTCCCCTTTTCTCCGCCGCCTCGCGCACACAGCAGCGTCGGCGGACGGAGCGGGGGAGGGTAGGTCGCCGGTCAGGCGGGCGGTGGTGGGGTGGACATCACCACTGCCAGCGGAGAAAACCTCGACGCTGGCGGTCGCAACGGAAGGGATGGGTGTTTGGGGAGGAGGTTTGGGAAGGAGGGGAAGGCATTAGGATTTGGAGGCGGAAAGGTGGGACACCACTGTCACGGAGTGAAGGGGGGAATGTGACAGTGGCCGCTCAGGGCCCCGGGGACGCATCCCCTTGTACCGCTACCTGGACGGGGGGGGGGAGTCCAGGGCGGCACCCCCTGGGGTCAGTTTGTCATTTTCTGCCATAACCTAAGTTATTATGCATCATGGAAATGTATCAATTAATTTTTGAGGTGAAAGTGAACGAGTTAATTAGTATATAATAGAATCAATAATAAATAATAATTATTTATTTATTTAAGTAAAGTAAATTACAATATACAATATCTTTATGCTAGGTACATTTCCTGAGACTATTAAGTTGTCGGTTTGCCCCCAAACTAGAAGGCCTGTAGTTTGGGGGGCACATTCGACCACGATATGTTCTCGTGTTATTGTATTAATTGGGTGAGTTGAGCTTATTAATTCATACAATAATTAACAGTAAGTAACATAATAAATTTATAGTACGGCCTATCGAGTCGTGGCCCCTCTGAACATAGGCTTTGCGAACTTTCGCGCATGCACACTCGTGATTGTACTCGAGAGAGCGATAGCGACACGACCAATGCTGACGTAAAAAGACAAAATAATACCTCGTGCCGAGTATTGCCGAATAAGTACGAAGCAACAAAAAGAGATGCGCAATTTCGTGTTGTTTAGTCTGTTATTATTCAAATCGTGTATAATTAAGAAATATGTAGCGGCCAGCAGGCTGCCTAAGCGACATAACCGTGGCAAGCCGCCTTTACGTTATTCGCCGCCCGCGTCGCCCTTACCGCGCGCGAGCCCCTCTCCTTCAGACAGCTAAACGCTGACACAGTCTGCTTCGGTCAGCGCGCGAGTACGGTCTTGTCGCGGTAATCTTAAATGCTCGAGAATTTTACGCGCAGTTTGTTATCTATGATGTAATGATGTTAACCTTGTTTTTTTTACTTAATATAAAATGTGCTACAAAAACTCACTTTTATTACACAAAGCGGCAACCATCCACCACAAACATAAATAAATTCATTTTCTAAGTTCTAACGAAATATTAAAATTAATATCAATTTTGTTTCTGTAAGCCAAAAAGTAATAGTTTATGTGTCTATATTTTAAATAAATATTAAAAATCAATGAACAAACAACGAAAAATGTTTAATCTGTTTCGATCATAATTATTATCAATTTATTTCATTAATAACCTTTATACCTTACATTTAATTCTATATAAAATAATCGATTACAAAATTTAATCAATTAGGCGGCTGTATTTGTAATCGTTAGGTACATCTCTCTCTAGCCAAGATGATTTGGTTCGTAAACTATGTTCTGCGCAACCACTTGGCGCTAACTTCAGACGGGCCATGACTCATCGGCCGTATTTATAGTGCATGAGACATTTAGTACATCATAGCATATAATAGAATGCTAATGCTGTACAGAATGTTTGTTTACCTCCTCTCGGCCAACAGCCAGTTGAGCAAGACGGCCATCCTCGCTTTGGATTCGCGCACGGAACGCAAATTGGAGAACAGGCCGGAGTACGTCGATGTGTCCTGATGTCACAAACAAACTTTATAACGTAATTATTAACGTAACGTATTTATTGATGGTTTTATTATTATTTTTACGTATTAAATATTACATAAGTAGAATTCGTTTTTATTAATTATTTATTATTTAGAAAACACAATTGGGTCGTTTTGGTATTACGTCAAAAGGAAGGTTTGCACTGAAAATTAGCGTTGTGTCGGATATAATTCCGGCACAGCAATATGCTGAGTGCCAACCTTGTTTGCTGAAAATGCGGCGTGCAAATTCTCAAAACATGCTCTGTGTATATAAATGCATAAGGAATGTAAATATGTCGCTATTTCTGCAAATAAAGTTCTTCTTTCTTTCTATAACATCTTTTTGAATAATTGACTTTTAGAATAATCTTCGAGCAGGGGTCTCAAACGACCTGCAGGTTTTTGACTGATACGATAAAACAGAGTTCTTTTTGGCAACTCTGTAATCATATTTCAATACACAGATAACATTTTCAGAAGAAAGTTTAGTTCACCAATTTCAACTTATTTCTTGGCGTAACGAAATAGACATAATCAACAATACCATGCCTCTAAATCGTGTTTTAAAACGCTAAAGCCAACCAACATCCAATAAAACTGTTTTATTATAAACATGGAGCTGTTTTATCGACAATTTGACAGTGCCAATAACACAGATACACAAAAAAATGTTTTTGCTGGGTCTCTAACTATAATTTATTGGTGGTGTATTTTTCCCGCTGAACACAAATTTGAAGTCAAAATTGGGGGGGTCAATCAGTATGGAGAAAAATCCAAAAACCTATCGACGACTGAGAAACGATTGACTATTTTATCGGTTTTTGGGGTTTTCCCGATTATTCGCTCATTGACCCCAATTATGCTGGTAGTCAGCTATAATTAATTATTATAGCTGACAACCAGCACACACCACTTTTTTGTGGACCTGTGTCATTAATACATACATACATAACTTCACGCCAGGTCCCTTGCGGGGTAGGCACGAACAGAGCGCCATTCAGGCTTATTCTTACACACCTCACTTGCTCCTTTGACATTCATAGCTCTTGTCATGCACGCTCGTCAGTTCTTAAGGCAAATGTGTTATTATTATGTCAAATAGTTTGATCCATGTAAAATGCAGACTTCGAAACGAATAAATAATATAGTAATAAACTGTACTTACGGACGCCGGTGAATCGTCCTCTTCCATCGATATTATCGCTCTTTGGGGGTCTGCACACGGCTAGAAACATAATAATGTAAATAAACTTTATATCTCAGCTGATTTTACTGGCAACTATCGTTTTATCGCATGAGGTGAAATCCTCATTGGACTGCCAACCGAACTATAAGACCGGTTTTCTTCCCATTCTGCCAGTGCTGCGGATATATAGCCTAACCAAGTTCGTGGTTAAAACACTGGCGTCCCAAACTGACATGTCGAGGATTTAAATCCTGACCGGAAATGCAACTGCCGATAATTTTCTGATCGTATTGTAACGACCTGAATGCCGACAAAAGACAAATCCACACCTGTATACCTGTAGACATTTTATTACCTTTTTTGAACTTTGTGTTTAAAATTTGTATTTAAAAAAACAGCCCATTGTGTATTGTAATCTTTTATGGGAGACATTAGCCAGGTGAGATTGTTAGAAATTCAGTCCACGCGGCCGAGAGACGTTAAATTTGTGCAGTATAAAGCAATACCTCAATGGAGAGATCGGCAGTCGAGCGATAAACAAAAGCGAAGCAAGACGTGTGTATTACATTCGATAATCTATAGTCATTTTAACGGTATTTTAATTCGTGTCCTGCAACTCGTAACAGTTTGTTACAATTAACAGGTGCTGACTTAGAAGGCAATCGTTGAAACTTGCTTCTCTAAAAAATCTGAATACTCAAGCCCAATAGTAAGACGTTTGTGGGCTGTAATTGTTATTATTAGAGACATTTACCGCTTGTAGGCTATTCAAATTTTGCCGCCAATAAATAAATACCTGTACACATCGATACCCTAGTTCATAATCCTATTAAATTACATTTTTTGTCAATATAACTTTATCATTAGTTGTGCACTACAGTCTTAACTACAAAATCTTTTCTTCTCGTAATTATTAGACTGTGAATCAGAGGATCCATGGATTGGTTTGCCATCAAAAGAGACTAGATACTGAAATTCGGTAGTTGACAACTTTTGAGAAACAGGTTTATTTTGAGCCTTATGGTCTATTTTAGCCAAAATATTAATATTTCAGCAAAAAAAACAACATTAACATATTTCATTTAGCAGTTTTATAAATATTTTGACATTTCGTCACAAAAACGCGTCGAGCTGTCATGGCGTCTCGCATGACGTCACAGTGTGCAAAACAAACATCTGTTTCATTGAATTGTTATCTGAGAAGTCATTGATAACTTCTTGTGTTTTGCACACTATGACGTCACGCGCTCTGATCGGTGATCATTGTCACGTGGCTAATGGCTGTAATATAACAATTTTATTTCTCAAAAATTCAATTAATATTTTAGTTAAAACAATTTATTTTTGTCATATTTAGATTGTAATCTACGATATATATTAAAATCAGCCTATATTTTTCATACTGTCAACTACCGAATTGTAGAAAATTTTACATAATCGTTGAAACATTTCATGTTGAATTGTTTGTGTGGACTTCATGAAAACTATCTTATTAAGTCTTAGAATTTAAGTGAGACATAATTTCTGTAAGACAATTTAAATATTGCCCTCAAATTAGCCGCCCATCCAAAATCTGCCGCCCTATAGTAGAATTATTTTGTCCGTGCAGTTTGGGTAATAAAATAATCGGAGCGATGAAGCGAGTATTTCGCTCTCTTTTCCATACACGGGCTTCATGGGCAGGCATAGTTATACGCATGTTTGTTGTCGATAAGCGTTATCGATAGTGTATTTAGTTTTATCATTTTGTGGGTTAGTGATATAAATGAAAGGAAAAAATAGATAAAACAACGTATTTATTAAAATAAGAATAATAATGATTTAAAAATAAATTATTAATTAGGTATCTATGTATTAAAAAACTATAAGTACAAAAGTTTACAATGTAACAAGTTATATTAAAAATAAATATAAATACTTATATCTAACTTTAAAATTAACAGCAAAACGGATAATAATAATTTTCTATTTTTTATTCTTTGATAAAAATGAGTTTTTATCGATAATGGCGTTGCGCCCGCACAAGCATGCGTGAACACATGCTCACCGCCTGAGCCGGGCTGAGGCCGAGCTATGATTTATGACCCAAACTGCACGGACAAAATAATTCTACTATAGGCTCTAGCCTACTCAGCCTATTGGTAAACTCGCTACTGGAACTACCCTATTCTAAGGATACAGTCTGCTTGGAAATACCTGCGTGTTGGTCGCGTAGGGCGGCGGGGGGGTGCCCGGCGGCGGCGTGTGCCGCGGCGCCCACTCGCACGAGACCGGCGGCGCCATCGGCATGGGCGCCGCGGGCGCCACGGCCGGCGGGGGCGCCAGCGACATGCCGCTGCCACACAGGCCGGCTGAAACATAGTTTCATTCCAACAACAATTTTTTTTATTTAAAGGAACAACAAACAGCTACAATATAAAATATGAAATTTAAAAAAATACAATAAGATGGATAATAATATTGAAGCCAACGACGTTGTCCACATGAAAACATTTACAAGATTAATAAAAATACAAGAGGTACAAACATGTTTACATATTACAAAAAAAAAGAAATATGTAAAATTATTCATTAATGAGAAGAGATGCAGCAAAATTAGAATTAAATAAAAATAAAAACTCATTTTAGCTCGAGTGTACTATCAAAGTCAGTTAATGCAAGCAAAATAGACCTTTTAAATTGTTGAATGTTGTTGTGTGACCATACTGTTATGGGTCTCAAGTAAATTCAATCAGAATTTCTCATACTAAGGGTATCTAGCAGGGAGACTATGCAGTGTGTAGCAATGGAAAACAAGATTTTTACTATAATAATATATGTCCATAAATAATAATAAAGAATTGGTAGACAGAACACAAAACTCAAACAAAAACAAATACTCTAATTAAGCAAGTTACTCTTGTGTTATGGTATCACAGACCACTCTCTGGGACCGATGCCAGACATCCAGACCATAGTAAAAATGACCTCTGATGGCGTACATGTGCAAACTATATGTTGCCTTTTTACTATTAACGGAGGTTTAACGTATCTCATTTGGATCAAAACACAGTACATAAAATAAAAATGTAAATAGTTTTCACAACGCAACCATTATGATTTAATTGCTAAATCGACTTTTCATACAATAAGTCTAACAGACATCCAACTCGCTCGGAAGTCAAGAGGCAAATGAAGATGCGGCACCGCCGCTCCCTTAAATAGTAAGCGCGCCGAACAACTCCAATCATGTCATTCGAAAGATGTCACCGCTACCCTCTTTGTTCCAAATTATTTGTAACACATTAATATTACTCTTTATGGATTAGGTAAAAAACTATATACTCACATCTTGAGAAATCGTGCTCAAACTGTTCCGGTGAAGATCTACTCCTCATGTGCACAACTGGCAAACCGGTCCTGTTATCCGTCTGTACATAAAAATATCACAATATACCCACTTATTGCTTCATTTGTTCTTTAACTCGGCATGCATTTACGAAGCTTAGTGACTCGATTAAATATGCGCGCAAAACTTTAATGCGTTCTTGAAGTTTGTACCAGTCGTAGCTTAGAACATCATTGTAGGTTCACAGAAACTGAGAAGGGTTGAAAAGCTGCGCTCTGACTCTTACGCTATTCGAAGTCGCATGACATACCTTTCGCACCATTCGCTATCAGGAGTGATAAACGCTAAAAGTTGACAGCTGCGCAAACTCACAGAGCAAACTTCCTTCGAGGCGCAAAAAAGTTTTGCGCATACTGTACATGATCCTAATAAATATTTAATCGAGTTACTCAAAGAAGAGGCTCAAGGAAAGTATAAAAATAGGCATTTAAAACGAAACCTACAATATTTATAACAAGTCTTAGTGTTCGTAAAGTTCGACAGACTCATTTCCTCGTGAGTACATATAGTTACAAGAAAGTTAGTCACAAGTTTCCTGAAAGTGTTAATACATAGAATATAAAAACGCCGCACACACAGAGATTTAATTATAATTTATTTATCGCTTTATAATTAAATTGAATATACTGTTGTCAAAGATTGCTTTTTAACGTAGACTTAATTGGGTTCAAAATATTGGAAGATTGGAATTGAAAATTTTAACAAATCTCTTTCACCGCTTTACTTTTCTCATTTTGAACTCTTGTTTAGTAACATTACCATCTTAGTTTTTGATTTTTAAATGACCGGTATACTAGGTTTGATTAATAAAATTGACAGATTAGTCATCGGTGGTCAATAGAAGTACAGACATAAAATATTTTTAATACTGAAGCAAAGAAAGGTCTGTTTGACAATGACTACAACATAGTAATTTTGTTTATATATCATTTATTGTTTCTTAAGTAAACAAAGCCGTACCGTACGTTACCGTCTCGCATGTACATCAGCAACGTGTGAATGCGACAGCAATGTATGAGTGAAAGACATAAATGCTATAATACATGTCGAAATTTTTTTAAACTTACAAAATATGATTTCACTGTGTGTGGCTGTTAAAGCACATTTAAACAAACAATTATGAAATTAATTGTTCCTATTTTTAAGCTCCTGCAAATGTGTATCTACATCTTTTATACATAAAACAATTTAAAAAAGCTTTTATAATTTGTGTTGATTTTGTAAAAGTGTAAGAACATTTTCAACTTACAATACCTTAATAGTGAATGTCAACAAAACCAAATATTTATCTAATCTAAAGAAAGCTTCAAATTAAACTCAAATATATGGTGAGATGATATACGAGTAAGAATGTATGAACAAATTAAAAAGGCATTTTGTCAAAGCTAGAATTTTCTGTCCAAATATTTAGAGATACCCTCCACCTTTATTCGTTATAATTTAAATTATAAGGCTATAGAGATTTTTGAGATTATTTTAGGATACAAACGACATGCATATGCTCTTCATTCTGTAAAAAAAATATCCAAATTTACGACACTTTGTAATTTCAAAAAAAGTTTAAGAAGACTTAGCACGAGAGCGGTGTTTACACGCGTACACGCGTTTCCCCTTCATTGCAATCTCATAATTAATATATAAAGCACATACAGTACATTCTTCAATTGCAGTTAGTCACTCTCGAATTGACAATTGTTAATGTCAAACTTGTGTCAAAATGCTTTTGACATTTGCAAATGTCAGTTTGACAGTGATTAACAGGAGCGGACATTCAAATCAACTGTGATACTTTATACAAACTTACACAACGTCGCAGCCTCATACGTTTCGTTTTGTAGGATATTATCTACTTATAACAGCGTATATGCGTAAGGTACAAGTGACAGAAGTCGAATAGCGCATTGATTAATGTTTTGATGAATGTAATTAAAATTATTTTTATTATGATATTTTATAAGTAGGATGATCATATGTTATTTTAGCGCATGTTCTTTAATATGTAAAAATATAAAATTTCTTGTAACATGTCCCCGCATCCAGTATAGTAAATGTCAAACTTGTGCTATAGTGCATAAATTATCTTTAAGTTTGACATTTGCGATTGTCAGTTTGACAGTGATTAACTGCAATTAAAGAGTTTTATGTATATAAAATAGAATTGTCCCGCCTTGCCCCCGTATACTCTATTCTATATCTTAGTATGCCTTGTTTTCATTATGCTCACTTCCGTCGCTACATTCCGCCTAGCTAGTGTGCAAGTGATATAAAATGTATTCTAGGCGCAAATAATTAAGTACGAAATTTCAATGAAGGCTTGAACCCTTCAGCATCGTTCAAAGCGGTTCTCTCAAAAATCTCTCTACCGCCAACGACCAAGTTACCTGTAAAGGCGGCGGCGGCGCGTTAACCAACGGATAACTCATTTGCATCGCTATCGAATTCGGCTGTGGTCCATCTAACTCCCCGTCCAAAGAATGCGACGACCTCCTGAATTTGTTCGCGTTGTCGTCCTTATACTGAGGCACCGATTGGTGCATCGGGTAATGAGGTTTGTCCGGATAATACCGCCCCTTGTAGTACTGCTTATGAGCCGGACTCGCCGAGTTACAAGGTTTCGGTTTCGCTAAGGGGTTCACTGGAGGACTGGGGGTCAATGTTGGACTCAGTGGATTTCTTTTCGGTCTTTCTATGGACCTAGGTGGTAGAGGCGGAGGCGTGACGTTATCAAGACACGTCGTTGGTACCATCGGAACTGTATTGTTGTGCACATGTCTCCTCTTGTTGTTCGACTCGTCCGAATTCTGTCTGACTAGGGGCGGTTGGTTCTCCTGATGGTTTTTGCTGTTCTGCCTCGCCTGTCGGAGGTTCCTCAGGCTCTGGCCGGTCAGGTTGCTCAGTGATCGCGGCAGGCCGCTAAGGAAGCCCGTGTTGGGTATCGGTGAGCCGACAGGCTTGTCCAGATTGGTCCTCGTTCGTGTATTGAGCCTCGGTGTCGTCGGTATGGGTGTTACCGGTGATATTGGTACTGCGTCGGGTGGCTATCGCGAATATATTGTTAATTGAAGCGTGTTGGTACGACGCGTTACGTGGAGGATGATCTTAACACATTTGCTGGTATAGTTTAATACAGAGATATAATTTCGATACAAAAAATTAAGTGAATTAAAAAATAGATGATAACAGTCAGTAAAATAACATCGTTGAATAAAGTAAGAACTAAATCTCCATGAAGTGTCATAAGACGAATGATTGTAAATTTAAATATTTCTTAATTTTTACCGCGACATGTACACATAATTATTTGATTTGATTTTTTTCGACGTTTCAACCAGTTTTCAGTAGGCTAGTAATTAGGAAAGGCAAGGATGTCAAATGTCTTCATTTTAATTAAGTAATTTTATTCTTTGTTTCTGATTGAGATTTATTACTGAAAAGTGGGGGAAATGTCGAAATAAAAATAAATAAAATACTGCGCTTACCGTAATCGAAGTTTTAACAATCTCTTGTAGTTAGTTAAAATCAAACCAATATGCGTAGAATACCTTTGCTGCGATTATTTAAGATATATTGTCATTCTCACTACTATTATGTCGGTAGGTCACTTATTATCATACTAAAGGTAAATGAAGTAATTAAAGAAACTAAATTAAAGGAGATAGATACACCAGCAAATGCGTTAATTAAATATTGCAAACAAAGATTGCTATCACCACACCCGCAATAATGATGTGAGGCGAAAGTTAATTTTAATTAAATCATTCCAATTAAATAGTCAAATATTTCCGACGTTTGCTATTGTCTGATTCTATGCAATAAGTTCCACTAACTATTTGACTACTATGACACTATTATGACTGTAACGCGAGCCAACTAGACGCCGTTGTAATATGTCCTTTTATAAAACCTGGTAATTAACATAGTATAGTTTTACACAACTGATAATTCCTGCCAGTAAAGCAATTTTAACAGTGTACGAATCGTGTAAGCGGAACAGAGCTAAGAATGTATGCAAGCAACACTGCCATTCCTGCTTGCCAATAAAGTTCGATATAGATTATTTAAATGTTGGGTACCGGTCTGCACTTTTTAGCGCAACCGACAACTGCCGATCGGAATTATGAGTAGTGTCAAACTATATTTCAACGTTGCCTAAAACATGTTACTGACCTTCACACGTCCTTTTATGAAACAAATTTTGATGGAAAAACTGAAAGCAGAATTTCATGTAACATTTCTTAACGTCTTGAATAAATTGACACGTTAACAATCACTGAGAGGAGGAAGGGGAGATAAGAAAGTATATTTTCCACTAAAATAATATTATGTTTACATTTTACCTCACCAATGAACAAAATAAAAGTGTCAATAAGTAATTCCGTGATATCGTCTAGCTTACAAAGTTGACAAAATTATGTTCCTACTTAAAAACATAGTAATTATTACCTTTGGAATTTTATTTAACATTTGAAACATGTATGTTTTTAAGTGTTTCAATATTAATCACAAACCCCAAAACGCCAATCGGTAGAACAAAATGCCAATTAACCCAAAGGAAGGAGTGACGTCACATAAAACAAACATGCACAGAAGCAGACAAACACGTATATCTTTCATTAAAATATGAATCAAACTTTCGACGCGTCCTAACCCAGCTGACCCCACTTTTGTTCTTGTAACATAATCAGATTAAAGAATAACACACATATATTATCTTATTAAATATCAAAAACGAGACAACACATATTGTATATGTGTGTTTGTTGTTAAATTAATTTAATTTAATTTAATTAACAAATTAAGCATGTTACGCTTGTGTTATGGGTGGGTAATACATAACGGACTACTCTGGAGCCGATCCGTAAATGGTGAAGAAAATTCCTTTCCGAATTTACTATACCACGAATCGAACCCAGACCCTCAGCTTAGCTCGTTTAACCAAAGAAGTCGTCATATGGATGGATGATTCATTATCTATCCACCAAAAGTACTGAATGGATTTTCGTGAAAATTTACAGCAATATCTAAAGAAAAAAGCACTGGAACAGACTATATAAACGATGGAGAACACGACGCAATTTTTTTTAGGTTTCTTGTCCAAACAGACACGGGATTCATGTAAATACTATTGGACCAATTTCGATGCGGTTTTCGCTGATCGACAGCTAATTCTTAGACTTAAGCTCTGCGCTATTTATTCTCTCCGGTATCCCGCGGGAATTTCAAGTTAAGCATGGACGAAGTCGCGGGCATATCCTAGATGCTATGTATTCGAATATCGCAGACTATAGTTTTAACGCATTTTCGTGCGATGAGAGAGTTCCGGAGGTCCAATTCCCCCTACCTCCTCTAACTCATGCCCCTTTTCCAATCCCATATCCTTTATTTTCTAACCATTCCTACTGCCCGATCTTTCTATTCATCCTAAAAGCTGGTGACACATTAGCGTTGCAAACGCCTATAGGCATGCGGTAACCACTTACCATGAGCTGGGCCGCAGGCCGTGTGCCTGAACCAGTTTTGTAGTAATAATAACTTGTCCTTGGGTGCATTATTATATGGTGTAGTCAAACGCCGGTCAGTGTCACGCCACATTTAAACTATATTTGTGTGAGGGGCCTCTACGTATTGGCCTTCCTATGGCCTCACGCAAGCTCTCTAAATAGTGATAAAAACTTCAGTTGCGTTTTTCACTGGCCATTCATTCTTAGTAATTTTCTTCTCGTTTATAAAAGTATCCAGCTTAGCTTGTATGTGTGGCCAAATAATTTAATCTTTAGTCATTAGAGAGAGAGAGAGAGAGAGAGAAAATATATGTCACTTGATCAAAAGTGGGGTTAGCCGGTTTAGACTGTTGCGGACAGAATGTGATGAACAAAATACAATGTTAACCCATAGCTTTGTCCATATTAGCTCAGTTAGTCCTTTATGGTGTTAAAATACACCGTTATATTTCATGTAACATTTGTCGTGTGTGTGTAAGGAAATGAAATTTCGAAAATAACAAAATCACTTTCGCCTCTATCAATGGTACACTTGTGGCCATGAAAACTTAATTAAATATAAAGCATACAAAGTCGTTACAAAAATATATATTCACCTGTTTCAGTTGCGTAAAATCAGAAACGTAGACTAAAACAATATTATAGAAATATGTATACATACAATAGTAACGACTATATTAAATGTAATAAATATATTGAACAAATAAACACATCAAAAATTTGCCAATCATTCAAATTTACGCAGTCTAAAGCACGCAGCAAAATCTAAATTTAAAAAATCCTAAAAAAGGTCGCTGGCTCAAATCCGGCTCGAAGGATCAATGTCTATGTAAATATGTATTTAAAATGAAAGGAAATGTTATATGTCAATATGCGTTATTTTCTAAACTATTTTTAGCATAGGTAACGAAAAAAAATTAATTTAAATTAAAGAATCACATGACTAAAAGAGTTATACAATGGGGTTTAGACGAACGAGATGAACGTTCCGCTGTATAGCAATGCTAATAATTATATTGCCCTAAATACAAGCAGGTTATGCCCTGAATTTGCTAATTAAATCTAAATAGTTACCTTACTAGGTCACGTTCAAGGTCATATCGAAGAGTTCATATCCCAAATTAAAGTTCCAGACCCATTCAAGAAATAGACGCACACAAAAAAAGCACCAAAACCGTTTCGTACGTGATAGACTTCAACAACGAACTGCTCTGTTGGCACGTCCAAATAAAAACGGATGCACCAATTTTAATACCGTTTACAATTCCGTTAGGGCTGTCACAAATATTCAAAAAATCTTTATAAATATGACACTATTTGTTGTAGCATATGTAGCGAGGGTTATATGTCAGTGAAAATTCCTTCTTCAGAGAAATTATCAAATAAGTTTTAGCGTCATTGTAGAAGCAAAAGCCGGTTCTGTGTACAAAACCTCAGCCGAATTGAAGCTTCTTCACTGACACCAAATGAAGGAAACGAAAGAATTTTTATGCAAATTACTCGGAATATGAAATAATTCATCTATAATGCTAAACCGTACAATAATGGAATAAGAAAGTATATATAAATCAAGGGACGAAATAGTAATTAAGGGAACAATTTCAGTCTTGGTACCAAAAATTACCAGGGGTGGGTCGAAATAAAAAAACAGAAGGGAGTTCCTCCCAGGCGTCGCTGGTCGGAACTAGGATTTTTAAATCCTATAACTTTTTAAGAATTTATCAATTTTTTTGTGCTTTTTTAATAACAATAATGGGCGCTGATCAGTTATATTGTCGTGAAAAATGAATGACCAAACACTAGTTTAAAAAAAAACTTGTTGCAGCCAATGATGCGCGCGAGAGACTCGTCAGAACCAAGTATTTCACGTTTCAAAGCGAAATGAGAGCTTCTAATAAATACTCAGAAAAAATATTTTATTTCAGAACAATCCTGCTCCATTCAAGGATTTCTTAAAAGCAGGCAACACTATTACAAATAATCTTTAACGAGGAATTGGAATAAAGAGAAAGTTCTTTAATAATGCCCAAACAACCCATGTATGAACTATTTTAGAAGTCCTTTTGTTTTCCCAAATAAATTATTTCATTTAGTCGTGCTATCTCCCTAAAGCTCGCCAACCCTAATGGAGATAGATAATATTTGCATCGCCTAATCGTATTTATTTGGGGCGTCCGACATTTGCGTCGCGCTGTGTAATGTACTGGCAGCCGTTATTAAGGCCAGTTAATTTATGTATCGCAGGGCATGAAACCTGCATACGAATGAGGCGTATTTTTGTATTAATATGTAATTGAGTTTCGATGAAAGTAGGTATTGAGAGAATAAAAATGTCCATATATTACTTTTTGTTTACGCTACTCTCTTTTGTTTCACCTTTTCTCAATTATTTGGGTTCGGCAAAATATATCTAAATACCAGCCAGAGCCAGAGATGCGTGGACGCATTGGAATGGCAGCTGTGGCCCGTCTAAATAAAATATGGAAAAATAGACAGATTTCACAGCGAAAAAAAACGCGCCTAATGCAGACCCTTGTCTACTCTGTACTTTTGTATGGTCCGGAAATTTAAACTGTATAGACAGGAAACAGAGTTTAAATCTTGATTTCTCATAAGAATATTTTCATCGGAAATGTAAAAATATGGGGAAAAAACGAAAAAGAATTATTCTCCTGCAGTTTATATGGAAAAATAAAAAATCGTTGCGTGTTGTATAGAGTTTAAATAATCGACCTGCGCTTTGAGAAGATTTTTTTATGTTGAAATGTTATTTTTTTTTGGACCACCCTACTATTTACGTTAGTACTAATAGCTTTTCAATTAAAAACCTCAAGTTGTCAAGCATAACTCGCTTAGTATGCGGATGTACAATGTGTGTAATAGGAATGTATGAAAACATATAACAACCAGGATATATTTTAATTATTCTACAATTACACACATTTTCTATTCGCAAGGTAATCAAGTTACGCTTTTGCTATGAGCAAAATACAACGAACAACACTTATAACAATCGTAGTGACACTCAGACCAGAGTAATTAAACAAAAAACATTGTTTACGTAATTAAACCTACCAAAAAGTGAACTTATAACATTAACAGTCTAACAACATAGACTGGCAGACATTTTTCTTTTTTTTTGTTTATATAATCGAAGCGTTTTTCAAAATAACATTTTACTAGTAAAAAAAATGAGAATCGATTTATCAAAATTATTCTAATAATGATTAGAATACCTTAAATAATACATGTTCTTCTATATCAATTATAGCGTTTATTTGAAAAAAAAATGTAAATAAAACAAAATTAAGTATTGAAATAGCTTATCAAAAATTGTAACAAAAAAATCCACAGGTGAATATAAAATATAAAAATGTATTCCATGTTCACGGCCTCAAGTGTACAACTAAAAAATAACATGTCAATTTCAAAACAGTGGTGTGATCAAGAAATAAATGTTCAAAAATCAGCTGCAACATAGTCAAAACTGCAGAAATTATACAGTGAGACTGAATTGTGATTTATATGAAAAAAAAATTGTCTAAAAACTATAATAATCGCATGAATGGAAATGATTCGATGTATTGTAATTTAGCACAAGTACATTTCTCGAACGTTCATATATACAGTCTCGAGATGATAGTCGGACTAAATTGAAATGACGCCCGACCCTATTACGCTGGGTGCATTGGAGTATACTTTTTAATTTGGCCAGATTACCAGTCCAAGATCTAGGGCCGCTTGCACAACGTTCTTTAAATTTATTTAAGAAACACTAAACGCAGTTAACACCCTTAAATCGATTATCGTCTTGCACAACGCAAAATTTGTCACTAAATATGTTTAAAGAATTGTCAATACTTTTTTAAACGTATTTAGGCAGTTTAATATGGTTAACTAATTTTAATTAAAAGCGATCGACACGCAAACGGCCGTTAGTCTGTGTGTAAGTATTACTGCCAAGTGCTAAAACAATTAATTTTATTCGCGTATCATCAAATGGCTTCCGCTTGACTTAGCTTGCCTATACTTTGATTTACAAAGTATGGATCCATAGATTTACAAAAAATGTAAGTTAGTGATAAGCATGAACTGGGGCCCTCAACCGGCCGCTTTCGCAGTTTAGCATAGTCCATATGTCTATTTCACTAAGCGACACTTCTAATTGCCGCATTAGGCTCTGTGATCATCATTAAATTTGGCGTATTTTAATTTTGTTCAAAAAGGATAATTAACTTAGAAAATCAAAAATATTTAAGCCACTGCAATTCGCGCTGGCAGTGATCTAATACATCATTCACAAGTTTAAAATTTATTAATTTATGTTAATGCAAAATACATTACCATATACCCCTAAATGGGATATATTCCGAGGAATATTGAACCATAATTTAAGAGATTATACATTACTATCAATTTTATAATAACAATTTTCTGGACTTTCTCTTGCTAACAAATTTAAATATTACAAGACATCTCATCACTCCGTCATATTCTATTGTGATATGCTTATCTATACATCAACTATAGTTGTAATAAGCAATGGGAGTGCATTCACCTGTCCAGCCATGATATTGTCGATCTCGTGCTGCAGCAGAGAGCACCTCTGCTCAGCAGACTCCAAATCCGCCTGCTTCCTGACGTCCGGCACTTTGGATAACTCATCTGGAACACAAACAATCTCAATTATAGAATTACAACTGTTGCTGGTGAGTTTTTTTTATTTTTATTGCAGGAGGTCAGCAGACAGGCAGACAGCCCACTTAATGGAAGGCGGTTACCATCGCCTATGGACATTTGCTACACCAAAGGTGCTACAAATGCGCTGCTGCTCTCTTAAGGGAGACTGGAACCTGGTCACTAATGCCGGAACACAACCCAAGGTTGTTATGGTGACATACTTTAGACCAGGGGTGGTAGTCATCCAGTCGGGCAATTGCCCTACCACCGGGCTGTGGGTTGTTTTGTCGCCTCTTACGACAGGCCGTCTGGCCGCAGGAAATTGTATTCTTTCTCCGTTCCTGCACGGATACTATAATTGTATTACTGCGTAGATAATATTAGAGGGTAGTTTTATCGATTACCCCACTACTCGATTCGCTCAGTCATCACTCAAATATAAAAGCGTTCCGACGGAGCGACAAGGTAGTCTGACTGACTTTGATCGGAGGCGCACGTCGCAGTAGCTCTCTAGGTTGACAAAAGAATTATAATCTTTAATTAAATGTACTTAATTATTAGATCAGCCATATCCATACAAGAACATAGAAAGAATTGGGGCTGCCTGTCGTATGTCGCGACAAAATAACCCACAGTCAGGTGATAGGGTTATTGCCGGTCTGGGTGGCTACCACCCCTGGTCTGGTATGCCGCTATAAAGCCTTGAGTTGTGTTCCGACATTAGTGGCCAGGTTCCAGTCTGCCAGTAGAGAGCGGCAGAACATTGGTAGCCATGTTAGTGTTACATAGTGTATATCCATAGGCGATGGTAACCGCTTTCCATCAAGAGGGCCGTCTGCCTGTCAGCTGAACTCGTGCAATAAAAGAATAAAAAACAGCATTGTTCTACAAGAAGTTTGCTCGGAATAAATACGGCTTAACGATTACCTAGATCACTGGTTTCATATCCGGCTCGAAGGACCAGTGTAAGAATCATCGTAAATGTACTTCCTGGAGAGATCAGTGCACTGTCAACAGTTATCGTGTTGGTATTTAAATTTTAAATAATTAAGATGCTGAGAAAAGGTAAAAGCGACCATTTATTACGCAACTACGAACAGAACCAGCAAAAAAACAAAAGAAAACACAAAAACGGTCGCCTGGAGAGTTATGCACTCTTTTTCCTTCCGCGATGATTTCTGCCAGATCATTCTACTGTAAGCCGCGTAAAAGAACTTCGTTCCAAAAACCTAAGACTACCGTTACTATCAAAATGACCACGGAATGCACATTACTAGGCTTATACTAAATTAAAATATAAGAAAGACTTTCTTTTTTTTTTGTCCAATGTTTACAAAATTTTGATAACATTCCATGCACAACCTACTGCTGCTTAGTTCGGGCCTACCATTTATAGGGCAAAGGACAGACAGTATTCTTATTACCCTTGTCCAGGGGATTAAGACACATCGGTTATCTCGATGTGCAGGTTTTATCACGATGTTTTCCTTCACCGTTATCGCGTGTATTGTAGCAATATGAGATCCAAGACTTCGCTGTCGATCAGTGAAAACCGCATCGAAATCGGCTCAGTACTTTTACGGGATTCCGAACAAACACACAAGAACTAAAAATAATTGAATCGTGTTCTCCAGACATTAGGTCAGAAAATTGCCTCAGTGGTGCATGCTTTTCTGTGAGAATTCGAACCCGCGCCCTTCGAGTTTAAGACGCGAGTGCATTAACCACTGAGCTACCCCGGTATCTTACGAACGTTATCCCGGTACTCACTGCGTAGGTTTCTAATATACAGCTGCTCCTTTTCCAGCATCAGCCTTATTGTGGTGACTTTCGAAACCTCCAACTGCCTCTGTTTCTCAGGCTGAAACATAACAAATTTTTTTTATACATCAAAGTATAATTCTAACACAATTATAAAATTACATACTATTGAATACAATGTAAGAAAACTTATTTGTATTGTATTCTACCCATAGTCCCTGAAGTCTATAAGTAGAATACTGAGCCCAGATCACCGTCTTCTATGGGTAAGGTGCCCAAAAGGCTGGCTACGTTTCCTCGCTGGACGTTGGCCGAGGTAAGCACCAGCCCTCTGATCACCTGAAGAGTCGATGAGTCGTTTTAATATAAACGTACATAACAAATTATTTATAATAAAATACTAATAAAAAATAACAAATATAGTGTTCATTATTTAATAGAGTAACTCATGGTATTGCCATGTCTTGTCCAAACCTCAATACACATTCTTGATACATACGTATTCCTTCTCTTTTTTTGTAATAGATATATATGTATAATGTATATCTATCTCTGTCCCCCCGCCCCAATTTCCCCTTATAACTTGGAAGACGTCGCCATTTTGTCGTCGGATTCGTTTGTGGTGTTAACAGGACACATGTAAGTAATAATAAGCGATAAGGCCGCCTTTTGTTTCTACCATGACAATATTGTGTGTTATCTATGGCAAGTGCAGTGAGTTTTGAAACAAATCAAATGGCGATCGCCCTGAAAGTGATTTTTATGGTTTGAATGATTTATTAAAGGGGTTTCAATACTTTCAATACCATTGCACCGATTTAAGTGAAACCCAACACTAATTAGCTTTTTTTCGGATCAACTTTTTTCCAAAAAGCTCTAAATAAATATTTTCTTATTCTTTCTTTCTTTATCGCGATAAATGACATCGTTCTCGTAGCATAGACGAATATAGCCAGAAAGGCGCACACTGGCACTGCCTTTGCAAATCACTAACAAATACGTCGCGAAGCGAACGTAGTTTACTGGCGTTACTAGTTTCAAAATAAAACAATAATATATCTAGTTTTACTTCGTTCGCATATAAACATGTAGACAAACTGTAGTTTTCTAGTTATTCACGAAAAACTAAGACGAGAACTTTATATTCCTCCTCTCCCTTCTCTAGCTGCCCTTTCAGCCCTCAGTAACTATAGTATGATTTGTTCAGGACACTTTCTTCTACAACATTTTTTTTTTTTTTTTTTTAATAATCGGCAGACAAACACACTTATTGTATTTACAGATAAAGCAATTTACGCTTGTGTTGTGGGTAATATACAAAGGACTACACTGGGGCCGATCCCAGACACCCAAACCATAGTAAATAACGGAGAAAATACGTTCCCGAAATTTACTATACAAGGAATCGAACCCGGAGCCTCTGCGTTGCAGCGAGGTAGGCCGGCAAAGACTTGGCCCGCTCAACCACAGAGGCCTTCGACACTTCTTCCCCCTGAGCTATAAGGCGTAATATTCGTTAATTCAAATAAATAAAAAATAAACTCAAAAACATTGAGAAATCTATCACAAAGATGGGCTATAAATTGAGTAGCCGTTGAGTTGGCTGTGAATATGACTTCCACATGCGACCTCAGCGTCAGGCGTCTGTTTGCACAGATGTGGAGCGACAACACGTCTGGCCACGAATCACAATACACGACCATCCTTCGGTCAAGGGTCTTTCATTGTTGCGACACACGCACAATATTCTTGTATTTGGGGGTAGGCATATTAGCAGACGTCCACCTGGTATTTACAACATCAAGAGGGCTAAAGCGTTGATTATCTTTTTGCATTTTTTCCATAATTTTGCAGGTTTTATTTGTTCCATCTTAGGATAGATTGTTATGAAATTTGGTACATTCAATCAGGTGTCAAAACTATAAGGTTATATACATACATTGACTGGCACAGGCGCTGTTATCGGTGTTTTATGCCGCGACGTGTTCTGTTGTACTGTGAGGACGGTGGTGGGGTTTGCTGAAACATTATGCAAAAAATACAATTGTATATTGGCTTGAAACTGGTTCAAAATTAAGTTACTCGACTATTTCATTAAGACTGTAAACGTTAAAAAAAGTTCATAAAAACTTGCGATAACCGATTAATTTCGCTAGAACAATTTTTTCTATATGACAACTGTTTCTAATATGAATATGCATATGCGACTGAAAATTTGGTATACCACAAGGATGCGCTTGAAGATGTGCGGCATAAACCCTTGCAAAACCGTTTTATTCAATAATGCCTATTGCCGCCGCACGATGACGGGCATGAAATCGACCTTTTACTACGACAATCTAATAGTCTACAGCCAACCGCCAATAATCAAAAATCTACAACGCAAACCGAACTATTGTACACACAAATGAAAATCAATCATAAAATATACGCAATTATTTGAGCAAGAGGTGCTTCTTTGATGACTTCCTACCCTTCGCCCTTTCGTTACTAAAACCGTATGTACTGTTAGTGAGGGATTTATATAGCGAAACACATACAACTTGGACATTTGAATTCGATTTCCAAACGATGAATGCCGATCTAAAGTACAATTAATTATAAGTTATGATTTTCGCACAATAATTAGCCACATTAGAGAGCTACTATGACATGTGCATCCGACCAAGTCGAAGTGAGAATGATCTTTCGTCACAACACAACAACTCGCAAATATTAAAACAGTACTATAGATGGTACTACTTGGAACAAACGTTATTAACAGTATTTAGGCTTTTACCCGGTTTCCAAGCCCTAGTTGCAAATGACCATAGGCGACATTAACCACTTTCCATCAGTCAAGTTGCTAGTGTATCTCCTGTAGTCCAGCAACAAAAGAGTCCCAGTGAAGTTCTCACCTCGTATCATGTGCACGACCTGCTGATGCGTGTGGTGGTGCACCGGTACGGAGTCGACGCGGAGGATCCTGTCCCCGGCGCGCAGCCCGGCCCGCCACGCCGCGCCGTGCTCCTTCACTGACTGAACGTATACGGGATTGTCACCTGCAATACGATACATGACACATGTTACAAGAAACTTTAAAATTATTTCCATATCAAAGACCAGCCGGTCAAATACCATGCTTTACATTACCTTACTTGTAAACTTATCATGATAGAGAAATTAACCTTTTTTACCAAAAAAAGAAATCTAAAAATCAATCTCATCTTTTTACAATTTGAGCCCAAGAATGTATGAAAGTCCCTTTGAAAATAATGTATGACCTCAAAAAAATATTCCTCAGTGGAACTTATCTATACTATATAAAGATAAATAAAATTGAACGGTCTGTTTGTAATTTCAAAAAATAAAAATGTCAGAAAAATCAGGATGGACCAGGAGATTCCGAAAATGCAATTTTTTGAATTCTGCCTGTCTAGATATTCCGGCTAATCTCTGAAACGGCTGGGCCGATTTTGACGGTACTTTCACTGGCAGCTGATATTATAAAGCAACTTAGGCAACTTTTTTTTAAATTTTTGGGTACCACTAAACTCCATACGGACCAAGTCGCCAGCATAGCTAGGTCTGGATATTTTTTTGGAATTTGAATGTGATAAACTTTTTGGCTGCATATATGAATCGTAGGCTCTGCCCGCCATGTTTGCCACGAACACGTTTTTCAAGAATTTGATGACTATTCGACAGCAGGCAATCGGTAGCCTCAGTCGCCTTGACAACATGAAGCTAATGGCGAAAGCATTTATGTACACAACAGTCCTTTGAATGTCGTAAAACATACTGTTTAGCGGCGATTTGTTGTAAATAGTTTACGTCCATAAAGCTGCTACATTGTAATATTTAACGCGTTGTTCTAACTACGTTTTGATGAGGCTTCAGTACGAACCGCATTATCGAATAAATGCTAGCTATGCAATATTTCAGCCCAAAATAAACTACTCAACTAAACATAGTACAGGTCCTGTAGAGAATACAGGCAATGAACAATAGAACTAAACGAATAGAATGAAAATGTAAGGGAACTGCATAGAAAAATAGAATAAATAATAAAACTACGTTTTAACGGTTTTAAGCGCGGTAATTTATTGGATTCTTATTATTTTATTATGTATACAAGTTCCGAATACTTGCTTCCGAAATTTTAATACTTTTTTAAAATTATAATGAATAAAATGGTGATATTTTTGATCCCGGAAGCGGTTTGTTGTAGTTTAGGTGCGTAAAAAAAGATTGTTCCGACACACTCATCTTCAAATGCTGCGGTATTTTTTGTCCCGGGAATTTCAAGTCAAGCGTAGACGAAGTTTTTTTTTTTATTGCAGGAGATCAGCAGACAGGCAGACGGCCCACTTGATGGACAACGGTTACCATCGCCTATGGACATTTACAACACCAAAGGTGCTACGAATGCGCTGCTGCTCTCTTTAGGGAGCCTGGAACCTGGTCACTAATGCCGGAACACAACACAAGGTTGTTATGGCGACATACTCTAGACCAGGGGTGGCAGCCATCCAGTCGGGCAAATGCCCTACCACCTGGCTGTGGGTTGTTTTGTCGCCTCTTACGACAGGCCGCCGGGCCGCAGGAAATTGTATTCTTTCTCCGTTCCTGCACGGATATAAAAATTATAAAGTCGCGGGCATACACTAGTTAACAAATATGATGAAATTATATTACCTGAAACTTTCATGCCATAGCCGTGTTCGTCGCGTACGACGGTCACGGTGAGGAACTCGTCGCCGCCCGGCGACCCCGCCCCGCCCAGCATCACCTGCAACAATATCATTGCACATTTAAGTAAACTGGTAATTCATACCCTCAAAAATAAAATAATCGGGTCAATGACCATTTTTACAAAAAGTTCTCATACAGTTTTGTATATGAAAATCAATTGCAGTTTAGTCTGATCAAAACTCAAAATCGGCTTGAGCGATTTTGATTGAATTTTGTGTTCGTTTGCACGGCTCCCGGGACGATTCGGATCACAATTGGAAACGATAGGTGGCGTTGCAGTCACGTTCTAGATTTTCATTTCTTCAGGGCAGGACAATAATTTTCAATAAACACAATTGTGACACCAGTAATCGGCCATTCCCACATGATTGTAATTACCCCCTATCCGAACCCTCGTTCAAAGCCTATTCGAGGCAAATTTCCATACCGACACAAATACAAAAAAATCTAAAAAGATCATACGTGATCTTATATCTCTGAAATCACAGGCTATATATATAAATATTATATACAGTTTCTTACTTCGTGCAAAAGTCGAATGACAGGACAATACCCTTCCAAACACATGATATTCAAAATCCACAAATTCATGCACCGCGTTAAAAACGAGGAACTTAGAGTAGATCATTCCATTTCCTACACGAATATTTTTTTATAAATGAAACGATAATCATCGACATTACTCAATATAAATTCAAAGTAGTTTTCTTATACGAAAGATTTAAATGACATAAATATCGCATCCATTCATCTTGAATTCGAATTTTTATTCATGTTTATTGGTTGCTCGATTCACAAGTGTCGTAACTCCAAATAACGCAAAATTATGACATACATTAAGATTGTATTGATAAAAGTATACAATATCACGTACAAAAATTTGATAAATGTAGTCATCAAGCGAAGTTTTAGTGATCCGTAATCAATCTAATAATAAATCTCTTGGAGATGTAGAGTTCGTACAACGAGTTCAAATATTTGAAAAAAAATCAAGCGGTTTGGTTCGGACAAACTGAATCCGAAAATGTAACTTTTATATTTTTGTATCTGTCTGTCTGTTAGAACAACACGTGAAAATCACGGAACGGAATTAAATTAAACTTGACGCAGAGCTTATAACCACTTTTTATCCCGTTAAATGATGTGGATAGTTAAGCAAATGAAGTTGGAAGAATGGTGTACTCCAACACAGCATAAAGCTGAGTTGCCGACCTTATTTGTAGGAAATGCGATGCACATATCGCAATTATTATTAACAAACATATCGATTTTTATCATAAAAACGTATATACAAATATTTCTGCATTCTTGTATTGTCGCTTTCCTAGCAAATAAATTGTTTTTAAACGCACTTGATCAAAGGTATTGATTAAAGTTATACTAAGTATTTTAAAAGGATCTTTTCTAGTTAATGTTTTTAGACAATCTACAATTACTTTTGAAAAAGTTTATAATAACACAGTACAATATCTAATTTAAAGTTATAAACTGATATTAGATGGTTCAGTTCAATCTTTCAAACAAATTGAATCAATTTGAAAGACACGTCTAGTTATTATGGCAATTGAATATGTTCAAACCCTTAATACTGAACTGAATACAAAAAAAGGAATGACGTAATTTTTAACTGAAAAACATAATTTTACGCCTTATTCCCTTCTTCCTACAGAGCACTATCACAAAATCGAGTAACGCAACTACTGCACATAAACAAGACGGTAATAAAAGTGATTTCAAAGCGAAATATACACGTAGTCTCGTAAATATCGACCGGCCCAAATCACTAAACGCCTAGACCGATGTATGGCGGATTCGGACACAAACTGTATTTAGTCAACAGGAAACATATGTTACTTAGCACGCAGCATAGTTGGTTACAATTGTTATTTTAAATTTTCCCTATCGGTACTGATCTGTAGTTAGTAGTGTAGTAGAGCATAGACTCAAGGTCGCGGGGCTGACTGTATTCTATCGGAAACATATCGGGGAGTGTTCCTTAGAATTGCACGAGCTGATTCCTCCATCCCCATTTTACCATCGGACAACCAGACGCAAAGATTTGCACCACCGTTACATGGTGTAAACACCACCAGTCAGAACCAAGCGTATCGCTTCAGCTTTTCAGGTGCGCACTGCCGAAGAGTAGAATAATTTGCCGGAGTCGTAAATAATTATTCCTGACAAATACAATCTCAAAGTCTTCAAGTCACGATTGAATAGGTATCTTGTAGGTAGGCGTGCTGCACCCTAGACTGCGTCACCACTCAACATCAGGTGAGACAGTAGTCAAACGTAAACCTATACTTCCATAAAAAATAAAAGTTTATTGGATACAGTCAGAACTGGTGCCATGCTATTGTCACTCGCCAGTCCCACTAACAACCCTTGGGTGTTCCGTCCTGCGGCTTATGCCAGGGCTACGGGTATATGACCTTTTTTTTCATTGCAGGAGTTCAGCAGACACGGCAGACAGGCAGACGGCCCACTGGATAGAAAGCGGTTACCATCATCTATTGATATATCCTATCTATAAGTACGCTGCTGCTTTCTTAAGGAAGACTGGATCCTGGGCACTAGTGCCGGAACACAAGTCAAGGTTATTAGATGGTGGAATACTCTAGACCAGGGTGTTAGCCATCCAGTCGGGCAAATACCCTGCCTGTGGTTGTATTGTCGCCTCTTACAAGAGGCCGCCTCAACGCAAGAAATTGTATTCTTTCTCCGTTCCTGCACGCAAAAAATTGTAATATTTGTTACTTTTCCAACAACGTGCACAACGTTGAAGGCCAATTCTAGTTTAATAATAAATTGTTTATACTCCTAAAATATGAAATTATAAAGAAAATCTATTTACGCCTACCAAAGCGTCCAGTGCATGACATGACATCGACGTCCTGTCAGCGGTTCGCTGCCAAAACCATCACAGCCCGTCTAGACTTAAAAAAAATGTTGCTGCTCTTCACGAAATAGCAATTATAAGTGATTTCATAACAATATTAAAGATTTTCGCTCGGCCTCGCTATTTTTGATCGTCTCCAAAAATGGAATCACTGTCAGCCAATAACCGTCCACTGCTAGACGTAGGCCTCCCCAAGTCGACGCGTCTCAACACGGTCCTCTGCCTTCCCCATCCAACGTTTACCGGCGACCAAGCTCGGGTCGTCAGTCCATGGGGCTGGAGGGCGTCCAACACGTTTACCGAGACACGATCTCCACTCAAGGACTCGTCTGCTCCATCGGGCATCGGTCCTGCGACAAATGTGACCGGCCCACTGCCACTTCAAGTTGCTAGTTTTGCGAGCTTTATCGGTTACCTTGGTTCTCTTAACAATATCCTTCCTCATTTCTAACTCTATCCATAAGAGTAACACCCAACATAGTTCTCTCCATAGCCCGCTGAGCGACTTCAAATTTGTATTTGCAATGTTCATAGGCGATGGTAACCGCTTTCCATCAAGTGGACTGTCTGCTTGTGTGCTGAACGCAATAAAAAAACGGACGGAAGTAACAGAAAACCAAAAATATATATTTTGCACACTACGAAGTCGGTGCCAACTAAAAAAAATATTTTCCGAGCTATGTAACCTAACCTTGTTTCTCTCACACATACCATCATCTCTGAATGGTCGCAAATGAATTGCCGTCAATTTATATCTTCAAAAAACTACTGGGTCAAACTATGTTCAATTTTTAGGGGACCAAGTGGCAACTATTCCGCATCGAACTAAAAAAGAATCACCGAAATCGGATCATAAATCTCAGAGTAATCGGTGCACATACATAAAAAAAAACCGACCAAGTTGAGAAACTCTTTTCGGAGTCGGTTAAAAAATGCGCTAACGCACGAGCGAGATAGCGAAGATGCAAAACTGTAGTTAGAAAGAAACAAGACTTCAATCTTCGCTCCATTCACGAATACTCAGCGTGCATACATCTGAATAAAATCTAAATTAATCCCAACAGACATAAACCTATGTTTATTTGATATAACCATACGGGATACAGACATTAACTGGACTGCAGGCGCCGGTTTACACGCCCAACTGCCTAACTACACATGATATTACAGTCGTACAATGTAATAAACAAAAGGTATATAATTAATGAAAATAAATATTTTAAATATGTTTGTATGTATTTAATTTATAAAACATGTAGTTGAAGTATGTTTGTATTTGATATTACCTAATAATCTGGACCACCATAAATCGCCAAATTAGGTTAAATTATTCTTTAAGTTAGGTTGCCTGGAAGAGATTGCTTTAAGCGACAAGGCCGCCTATCATTTCTACCATGCAATATTGTAATTGTGCATTTTTGAAATTGTATATTTGGTGAGCAATATTTATATCTAAAGTAGAGCTTTCCGTGCAGCTTCGCGTGAGTTTATATAGAACTAGCTAATGCCTGCGGTTCCGCTGGCGTTAAAGTTTATCAATCGATTAAAACTTTTTCTACCCCTTGGGAATGCTACATTTTTTCTGAATGACAGGTACTTTTTTTTTATTGCAGGAGGTCAGCAGACAGGCAGACGGCCCACTTGATGGAGAGCGGTTACCATCGCCTATGGACATTTGCAACACCAAAGATGCTACAAATGCGCTGCTGCCCTCTTAAAGGAGACTGGAACCTGGTCCACTAATGCCGGAACACATCTCAAGATTGTTCTGGCGACATACTTTAGACCAGGGGTGGTAGCCATCCAGTCGGGCAAATGCCCTACCACCTGACTGTGGGTTGTTTTGTCGCCTCTTACGACAGGCCGCCCGGCCGCAGGAAATTGTATTCTTTTACCCTTCTTATTACGAGGGAAAATCTGTCAGTATACCCACCGCGAGGTAATACGTGGGTGCCACACCACGGTCGGGGCACCAACAAAAACCTAGCTTCTGACTTGACGTGCCCTGGCAGACCCTATGCCACCTTAATTTAACGTGTTGTCATGGCAACCTATTATTGCGACTATTCAAATTTCGAAGCAATGCAATAACAAGTTGCCGTCACGTCGTACTTGCTAGTAAATACTTTAGAACATAATACTTTATCGTTGAACTGTGTACATAAAAGTATAAATAAAATGAAGAATCAAGTTGGCCCGATGACAGCGATAACTAAACTAAACTACGTTTTAACGGTTTTTAGCGCGGTAATATATTTGATTTTTTTATTATTAATGAAGGTTGGCAAGTATCACCTGTTTGGGATCCGTTCATCAATACTATTAAGACCCAAACCCAGCAAAAACCAACTGCCAGACATCAAGACTTGATTCTTTTTATAATAAATAATAAAACTACGTTTTAACGGTTTTAAGCGCGGTAATTTGTTTGATTTTTTTCCGACGTTTTTTTGTATTTTTCCTACAATATTATTATATAAAATTACCATGGGTATTTTAATGTTATATTTTATATAATATTAAAATACCCGTTTTAATCCCTATTAATATTATAAATGCGAAAGTAACTGTCTGTCTGTCTGTCTGTCTGTCTGTCTGTCTGTCTGTCTGTCTGTCTGTCTGTCTGTCTGTCTGTCTGTTCCGTTTTCACGTAAAAACTACTGGACCGATTTGGTTGAAACTCAGTATATATATATATATATATATTTTCGATACCGAGGAACATAGGATACTTTTTATCCCGAAAAATGGGATAGTTTCCGGGATAAAATGATATTTGTCTGTTTGTTTGTTATGCTTTTACGGAAAAACTACTGGACCGATTTGGCTGAAATTCGGTACGTATGTAAATTAAATATTGAGGATGGACAAGGGATAATTTTCATTTTGGCCTTTTTGGTCAAGTTTTGTAATTTATTTTGTTGACAGATAGACGGGGGATAGTAGTATATATAATTAGCGATATAAAATGAAGTGAATCTTCCGTGGGCAAATACATAAAAACATTGTAATATAATATAACCTGTAGCACTTGCTCTTTAAACAAGAGACACGCACTAGAGGTTAACCCGCGGCGCAGCCGCGGGGTAAACTCTAGTATTATATAAAATTATTAGAGATAGGCATGTTTGCTGAAGAGTTTCTTGTGCCGCTTCTTCTCTTCAAGCCACAACATGTTGTGAAACGGTGGTGAATTAGATTAGGCTGCCATAGAATAAACAATAACCATAAACAAAATTTAGACTAAATAATTAAAATGAACAAATTGGCGGTAGGCTAAATAAAACTTTAAAAATACTCATTGACACATGACGTCATTCTGTCCCGTGAGCACGGCTACTGAAAAGTGACCGAAACGTCGGAATAATAAAAATAAATTATTTTGACTTTGACTCTCCTCAAGCACATGTGACAGTGTTATTAACCCATGAAACCGTAACACGGCCGATATCGATTCATTCTTCTTAGAATCGCGTAAACGTACAATAATTGACAATTCATATCTAATCTATTACAACAAGCTGCAACTTATTTTCCATTTAACCGCCTAACCCGGCCAAGGTTGGCGAATATACCAACCGATTTCGGATTATCGTCAGTTTACGAACGTGATTGATAAACGACCCAGTTCCTATATCTTACCGACCCCGTTCATTTGCCTTACGGTTAAAATTTTACATAAGCTCCATACGAGTACTGTGAAACACCAACCGATGGTAGGGACAGACCATATTTACAATACTTTCTTGGCAATACAATAAGCGGCCTTATCGCTCAAAACGATCAATTACTTCCAGGCAACCTAACACAAAAGACTTTGAATCATGCGATGTAAGTAAATAAGGTATAGGAACCGGCCATACAGTTACATGTATTTAGTTGCATAGTTGTTGTCCTGTTTCTTTTTAGGGTTAATAAAGAATTTTATGTACCCTCTTATTTCTGAACGATACAATCGGTCATTTCCTTAATTGAATAATAATGTTATATTATTTATTCTGAGATTAGCGCCTGTTTTGTATAGAGTACTTGTCTATAATTTACAACAATATTTATCCTTAATATTGTTACAACCTAGGCGCCGACAAAGTCAAATTCCACGTAAAGATCTGTAGACGCACATTTTATTACCTGCCGACATTTGAACTAGTTGTCATCCTTTTATAATCTTCTTCTGTTGTTCACTTATTTATTGGCATACGTTTCTAATTATTGTGGAGAATAGCCTATTGTCCTATGGTACTCGTTCATTGGTATCATTAGCCAGGTGTTGTGGATACTAATATCATTTGTGAAATATAAAATGAGGGCCTGATTGAGAGAGGGAGGCAGTTGAGCTACAACTACGATACCGGCGTGACGTGTGTACATTCGGGAATCTAATGGTGACAAGTTTGCGCGTTTTATTGAATTACGACCTCCTGCATTACCTTTGTATTTGTTGTGTTCGGTTATATTTGTACCTGTGTTATATATACGTGTTTGTATAGTTCTAATAAACTGTATAATCATTCTAACGGAATTTTAATTCGAATCCCGCTAAACTCGTAATAATATGACGTGGTCGTTGGGTAGATTATAATTTTTTAGTGTATTGGATTTATTTATTACATGTGAAACCTTACATATAATATTTTATATAATTATAAAATAATTATATTCTCGGACTATATTTCAAGTTGGCACGTTGAGATATGATCTGTATTTACAATGCGACGCGATGCCGACGTCCGGAGCGACGCCGCAGCGGCGTCCGCGTGTCTGCCGCATCACGATCGATGGCCATTGTTACAAAAACGCTTTAGTATGCAAAACGCGTGAAACTCTCCAAAAAAACATTTTAGTCGGTCACGTGTGACGCACGGACGGTCGTCGGTGTCGATGATAGCACTAATGTAAGTATCCCCTTAGCCTTACACAATTTGTGTAAGGCTAAATAGTTAGCCACTGTGATTGAGTATGCTAAAACTTTGACACCCTACCTTACTGCACTGCGGTAACTACGAGTTCGTTTTTCTCATGATAGTTCGTACACGAACTGTTCATTACTGACTGCGGTCTGGATGTCTGGGATCGGCCCCAGAGCGGTTTGCGTTTATAACCCGTGTGACTTTGATACACAAAGACAACCTACCGGGGATGGAAAGTCGTTACAGTCGCCCATTACGTTCGCCACACGCTTCTAGAAGAATTGTTACGACGCCCGTCTCAAACAGCCTTAGCGCTGAGGGAAAACCTCGACGAGAAGTTCCCTACAGAAAGTTGTTGTACGCCACGGAATGAACTTTCTAGACCAGCATTTCCCAAACTATGGTTCGTGACCCACCAGTGGGTCGTTAAAATACTGGTCCTGAAATGCACAATGACAAAAAAATAGTAAGCAAACACATGTTTCTTATTTAAATAGCTCTCTTTGTATTCAATGAAATATTAAAATTTTCTAGTACAACTGAATATGTTTTTCTTATATAATTATTTATTTTATTGCGAAATTGGGACGGGGGCGGATAAAGGAAGAGGGAAGTGGGCCATCGAAACTCACTCTGAAAGTTTTTACTGGGTGAGTCGCAACGCTACAGATTTGGGAACCACTGTACTAAAAATCGTCGCATAGATCGATGTTTTAGAGTAAAACGACTACAGTATCCTAAAAAAACAAATAAATTTTAATCTTTCCAAATATTAAGTATAACATAAAATTATTCACCATTTTACGACCTTAAGGCCCTGAATTATACGCCATGTGGCCAATAAAAAAAACATGGCACATTTCCAAAACATTCCTTTTGGCAACCATCACTTTGTCATACGAAATAGACAATTTTCATGGCAGTCATAAATTATTAATTATAATAAAACTAAAAACAGTACCAGGAAGCGGTTGATACACCAGGGTGACTGGAGTTTAAAGCTTAAACTCTCTAGATATAAAATATTAAAGTTATTTCTTTATCGCTATATTCCTCCTAAGCCCCTAGACTGAATTTAACCCGGTAGGTGGCGCTGGAATCGGGAGAAATTTTAACGCGTTAAATGTATAATTTTCCGTGACTTCTTTGTTCTAGGTCCTAGGTGAAGAGGAAGATCAGCGTTAGTCCAATAGACCAACAATAATCCAATTTTAGGACTTACATTAGAATGCTTTTATATTCTGTTTGATCCTGTATTTTTTGTTTTTACTTTAAACATGCTTATTTTTATGCCTTCGTTCTCGAAATACACCTGTTTTCTTTCTTCGTTTAGGCGAAACAACCCACAGTCAGATGGTAGGGCATTTGCTCATCTGGGTGGCTACCACTCCTTGTCTAGTAGCCGCCATAACCTTGAGTTGTGATCCGGCATCAGTGGCCATGTTTGTTCTTCCTTTAAAGCCTTTGGTATTTTGGTATTTTCCCGCCGCGGTTTTCCTATCCACTCCACATGGGGTTTTTTTATGAAGGGTTTTATAAAACTTCTTGGAGGTTGCAAATGTCTAAAGGCGATGGTAACCGCTTTCCATCAGGCAGGCGTCTGCTTATTTGTCTGCTTCAGGCACTATAAAATATATATTACATATTATACGAATTGATGTAACAGGGAGGAAGGTTCTCAGGAAAATCTTGGGCCCAACAATAAAAGGAGATGGCAGCTGGAGGCCGAGTCCAACATAATTGGGGAGTTAAAATCTCACCGTCTCCGCTGGCTCGGTCATGTAGAACGGATGGAGGAGGATCGGGAGTGAAGAAAGCTTACTTGGGGCGACCAGTAGTCGGTCGGTCATAAGTATCGCTAGATGGATAGAGTGGAAGCTGACCTGAACGCACTACAAGCCGACAACTGGCAAGACACTGCGCAGGTCAGAGGAAAGTGGCGTGCTCTCGCTTCGGAGACCAAGACTCACTTTCGGTCACTGAGCTAAAGGAGTTAGTTACATGAATGAATGTGTTGTTGTTACACATCTGGAAAGCGAAATTCGAGCACGAAAAAAACCATTATGCATGTGTTGTGTTTTTTTGTAATCTTGAAACTTTCATCAATTGAGTAACTGGGGCTCATTAAAATACCAACATTGCGTGATTATCAAGGTGAGCAAACGATTTACTTGGGCAACTTCCGCGTGTTATAAAAAGGAAAATAGGTCCGCTTTAGATATTGCTTGCATGACTTTTTAATGGAAGTATAGGTTTGCGTTTAACCACTGTCTCACCTGAACTTGAATGATGATGCAGTCTAGGATGGAGCACGCTTACCTAGAAGTTAGCTATTCACTCGTGACTTGAAGACTTCAAGAATGTATTTGACAGGCAAAAAACAGACTACAGCAAATTATTCCACTCTTCGGCAGTGCGCACCAGAAAAGGTGCTTGGTTCTGACTGGTGATGTTTCCACCATGTAACCGGTGCGTCTGGTTTTCCGATGGTGAAATGGGGTTGGAGGAATCAGCTCGTGCAATTCTAACGAGCACTCCCCGAAATGTATCCGATAGAAGACAGTTGGCCCGGCGTCTATGCTCTAGACTCTGAAGTACAGCAAAAAAAGAAGATCATTGCTGACCTGCGTTTTTGTACTTGTGGTCGAAAATCGGCCATAATAATTAATTTAAATTATAAGTTGGAACATTATTAAGGTTCTGTTGTTAAAGATTTATCAATATTTTAGCTGATTTAATTCTGTCACACGATACCGTTAAACCTAAAAGTAAAATGAATCTAGCAACAAACGAGACCTACTTCAAGAGTAATTGAAGAGCAAAAATCTAATACTTTCTACAACACGTTGAAGTCAGTGCGTAGTTAAAAACAAAAATGACTATATTACGCAAACTTGTTTTTTGTGTGTTTAACTTGCCACCGACTTTTAAGATGTTGTAGAAAATATTTATTTTTTGCTATTTAAGTAGTTGCTCTTGAAGTAAGGTTTCTTTTTTTCTAGGTTTTTTTATTATTTTAAATTTTTTGTTACATATATGTATATGTTATTCAACAACAATGAAATTTAAATAAAACTATTTTGAAGCTACGCTGAATCCAAAGCAAAAAATAAGGATCAAAATCGGTTCAGAAAGTAAATAATAATATTTACACGACGATTTTTATTTATGTTTGCGTTAAGGCGAACTGGCAGACTTGATGACAAGTGGCTACCGTCGCCCGTGGACATCTGCAACACTAACGGCCGTTTTCAATAAGCTATCTATCCGTCATTTTAGTTACTAAAGATAAACAAATCTATCCTTTTGTCCTTACTTACTTTTCAATAACCTATCCACGGATAGCATTTCCTATCGAAAACAGCTATCTACCGTACGGAGGACGGATAGCTTACTAGAGATAGAACGGCCATATGTTTCACGCTTACGTGCGTTTCAATATACGTTTCAAGTTACTCTCCGATACGCGAAGCTATCTCTAGTAACGCCATTCGCCTATCTGTCAAAATCGGCCAGTAGGTAACTTGACTTTTTGAAAACAAATAGTAATTTCTATTTAATAACGGAATACTTTAGCGGCGAGAATAGTGATATGGAATTGTTTTAAATGATAATTGATTGTGATGAAAACAGTGACAGTGAGACCGATATCACAAGGTTACAGAAGAAGTATAAACCACGTGTGAATTATGTGACTAAATTAAATGATTACGAATTTACATACAAATTTAGACTGAACAAAAGTGCTGTAAATGAAATTAAAAATTTAATACGACCCTATTTGAGTGTAAAATCTAAAAGGTGAGAATAATTTTAATGTTCTTATTAGCTTAAGTAGGTACCTCAACATTTCTGATATCAGATTTCATATAGTTTTAACTTTTCCAAGAATCATGTTTTAGCTCCCCTTCATCAGTTGCTTCTGACTATGTGCTGACTGTGTTGCTAGTGAGTGTTCATTGCAGATTTTATTGGAGTGTCAATATAGCATCTGCTAGTTGTATCGTCTGTCTATATTTGTATCTAAAGCTATAGCAAAATTATACCCATACTTTGTTATATTACAAAGTCACACCCAGACTCACAAAGAAAGACTTTTATAACATTGTTTGGTAAAGTATTTACACTTAGATTTACATATAATCTATTGTGTCCTATTTATATTTTTCCATACCTAGTATCTATATGTGCCTAGGTCTCAAAAATATGTTTTTTGCAGATTCCAGCATAGGAGAGGAATTTAGAAATAGACAAGGAGCAATCTCTATCAATGTTCAAGTTGGTTATTGGTGTTTCAAAATATTATTCCTCGGTGGCCAGGATCCACACATGATGCAACTATATTTAACCAAAAAGGTATTTTAAATTTAGTTGTTTATTGAGTAATAATATGTGATACATTTATTTTTATTTAAATGTGGCAATAGATTGTATAAAAATACAATTTTTAACAGATCATTGTGAACAAGGTGAGCTTGGAAATCGCTGGTTGCTTAGTGATTGTGGCTATCCATATAAGCCTTATCTTTTTACACCATTATTCAATCCAAATACTCCTCCTGCTGAGCAACTATATAATGAATCATATATTAAAACAAGAAATACTATAGATACATAAGCTTTGTGTTTTGGTGTAACAAAACTTTTATAGTAATAATGGCTGTGTATTTCTTCATATTTTGTTTTATATATAATCTAACAGAGTATTACTGTTCTGAATTCACCATTCAAAGTGTGGCCCTTATAAGGTTATAGGTAATATTCTTATGGAAGTAATAATTAAAGTAAATTAATGGATGTTTATATTCATAAATAGATATTGATATTATAAGTTTAAGCAATTATATCTAATGTCACATCATATAAATGAAATATTATAATTGCAGATGCATTGGTGCCTGGAAAAGATGATTCCCTGAACTGGTATTGAAAAGCAGATTAAAACTGGAAAATATGCAAGGCATTATTGTTGCCACTGCTGTTCTGCATAATAGTGATAGAAGCATGAATTTGGAAGAAATAGAACCAGAGATATCAATGCCCGTTATAGCACAGAAAAATAATATACTTGTAATAATAACTTTTCTTCAGAACCTGCATCTGAAAGGCAATTACTAATAAATAATTACTTTTAAAGATAATTATAAAATTATTGATTTTTCCAAAATAAAGATAACATTGTCATATTATTTCGTTTTATTTAGCTTGACTATATTTAACATTAAAATCAGTTTTAAATGAAACAATTCCATACAAAATTATGTTTTAATTCACTTAATTAAAAAAAACATCACATCACTTATTGCTACATAATATACAACATACAAATGATTTGCTTGTTGATTTAAAATATTCTTTTAATTTTAAATTTTCTAACTGACCATTATCTAATTGTAATTTATATTTAGTTAATAAAATGTCCTTTTCCTCATTTTGTAAATCAATTTATTTTCTTTTTCACTATAAGCTACTCGGCCAAAACATTTCCCCTATTTATGTGAGTTTTACATTTCTCCTCCACCATCTTGTGTATCCGTTTGGCTGTAAAAAAAGAGTTAACAAGTTAATAAAATTGCTGTAAATACTCTTGACTTAATGATAATTTGGATGTAATATAAAAGTTGATAATCAAATTTGTGAATATTTACAAAGAGAAAGTTTTAACTTATAACTAATGCCAAAATTATTACATTTAGGGTTAATTCATCAACTTGAATTGAATACCCGGCATAGTAAAATAATAACTAAAATAATTTCTACTGTCTCAAGTAGATGGGATCGACTGACAGCACATTAAGTAGTGTTTCTGTTACATTACATTCCCTAAATGAATAATTTCTATAAAATAACTATACAATGAAAGTAAAAACCAGTACCAACAAACAACTATTCATAGTCAATGCCCTTATCACTAAACACTCATAATAATAGTAATATAACAACCACTTACCAAAACTACCACTATCACTAGCCCTGCTTAAAAACCAATTATTCTGTTTAGGGCGAGGTGTCTTAAAAATTTGAATTTCTTTTGACAATTCCTCATCACCACCACCGACATATATATCATCATCACTTGTTTCCCCACCAATAGTTGTAACATCACCCATCACTATAGCAAATTTGTTTCAGTTGTGGCATCTCCACCAAACTCCATCGAAAAACCTTGGCATGTACTGCCCAAGAGTGAGGCTACTTTATCTAATACTTCATCCTGTGGAAAGTAGTCATTACCACCTTGAGTCTGTAACAAAGAACATAGTTATTTAAAATAAGTACCTGTCTCGAAACAACTCAATTCAACTTGAACGAACAACACATTAAAATCACAAACCTTAAAAGCTGCTCCTCATGTCTGCACAGCTTTTGCGAGCTGATCCTGATCCTTTAGTTTCCCATTTCAAACGAAGTTGCACTGGAGTTCGCGGGTAACAGGTGACGAAAGAGTTTAAGTCATTGGCAAGGTTTGCCAAGCCTGTTCATGTAATTTATTTATTAGAGATACAAGAAAGTCTAGAAATGCGTTTTTTTTGGAACTTTTGGAGGGATAACAAGACTAAACAAAACAAAAACACATTAGTCAATTGACAACTGCCGGTTGTTTTGTTAAACCATACTATACACGTTCCGTTTCATTTTTGTTTTTATTAAAAGACAAAGTAAATCAAATGAAAAAAATATGTCCTATTTATGTTTTGATTTGTCGTTCTAAAAAAGTAATTTATTATTTAAATAATACAAGAAATAATAAATAAGAACAAAAAATAAGTTTAGTTTTAGGCGTAACGTCGTTAAATGGTTATCGTAGAACGGAACGTTTCAAGAGGCTTGGATAAGCGAGAGGGAAGCAGCTATCTATCGTTAACTATGGATAGATAGCACTTATCCTTGATTGTGAAACGCAAAGAAGCGATAGATTTACTTTAACTGATGGTCAGGGATAGCGATCTATCTGTGATCTTAGATAGGTTATTGAAAACGGCCGTAAGGGAGCCGATGCGTTGCCTACCTCGTTGAGACTTGACAAATTGAGAATCACCTCCTTTTTGAAGTCGGTTCAAAGTAATGAACACTCGCAATTTTCTTTCCCCTTAAGACGAACGAAATAAATCTAAATAAAAGCGAATCGAAAAAATATACAAAATTAACAACTGTATTTTAAATTCTCACATAAATATAATAAGTAAATATATTAGTGAGGGATTATTATGCAAAATATAATCGTATAACATAACAGAGATTGCAACGAATCGCGAGGCACGTTCCTAATTAAATCAGCGGCGATGTCGTCATGTTATACAAACCGAATTCCAAATTTGTACGCGTGTAAGTTGGCGGTATTAAGGAGAACGATGCACTTCATCGCCACTATTCCGAATAGGCAAAAGACCGTGTCGAGATAAATTGCGAAGGCACATGTAGAGCGTAGAAGAAGGATCGATTTTGACAAAAAAATTAAAAAAGAAATTATTTACACTGTTATCTCAGTTAATAAAAACACATACATATTTGATATACCAAATTTAATATTAATCGATTCATCAATTTAAGGCCATAGAAAAGGAACGAACAAATATGCATACAATGTCACTTTCACAGCAAATTTCATCAAAGTATATGATATAGTAGTACAGTATTGCTTATCAGAATAACTGCAGTTAAGTATTGCACATACACGACACATGAGAAAAATTAAAGAAACCAGTCAACGCCTCTACAAATTCAAAGTTTCTCACGCATCAATCATACATTACAGTATTTATACTACACATAAACTCAACATTTACGAAAGAGGCTATCAATTATCACCAACCAAGAAAACCTAGATAAGATTAGGCTCTATTTGAATCTAACTGACGAACCTAGAATTACTTGCTTCGTTTACAATTTAATCCTTATACAACACTACATAAAGTGCATTTTTATTTGTACGTCATTGATCGAATAAATATACATCATCCTTAAGAAATGAGTCACGCGTAGTGCACTGCTAAAACTAGAGCATTATGACTGAGAACATCAAGTTCCCACGATTTATTGCGAGGTGAATACGATCATCGTCAATGATGAACTTGGGCTTATAGCAAAGACATGAATATAGGCTACTTTCCAATAGCCGCACTCAGAGTTTTAAGGATTTTCTTAGGTATTTAAAATTGTTGTATGGTTACGCTGAGGAACACCGCCTTAGTAAATTCTCCCCCAAGCCATCAAAAAGAAAATAACTGTCTGCGTATAAACTTGACTCCTCTACAGATTGATTATGTTAAAAATTAATTAAATTTAATACCAGCCGCAAATCCAATTTAAAAAATTCCGAAAGAGTCCCAGAATCTGAACCCTAGGTCTCACTATCTCTCTCTTTTCACTTTCACAAATATGTCTTTTCCTTCCACACTCCCCTATTCTGACATACATCTTCTGTCACATAACCCATCCATCTTGTAGTTTAACATTTTTTTGTCACGTGACTTTCATCCTTCCTCATTATATACCGATACTAACTTAATATTCTTCCTCTCAATTTGTCAGTCACGGGTGCAACTTTCAAAGATCCCCTTATGTACTCATTTCTCACCTTATCCGTTCTCATAACACCACACATCCATCTCAACATTCTCATCTCAGCTGAGTGGAGATGTTTGTGGTTTATCACTTTAGTGGCCCGACATTCCGACCCATATAGCATGACTGGTCGTATGACAGATTTATATATTTGACCTTTTAGTTTCAGTGGCATTAATTCGTCGCATGTCACACTGGTTAGCTGTGTGCACTTCAGCCATGCTACATTTATTCTTCTCCTTACATCCCCTCTATATCACAATTACTTCTATTAGGTCAAACTATATCTGTGTATGATTAATTGCTTATTAATTATTCCATTATAATACATAATAATTTTAAGGTGGTTTGGGTATGTAGAGAGAATGAATGAAAGCAGAACCACGAAACAAGTATATGGCAGCAATATGACTGATAGATTCGGTGCCGGTAGACCGAGATGTACTCACCTTCACTTCACTCAGAAAGAAATAAATGAAAGTTGATGCAGCGAAATATGTTTGTCAGGATCGTAGCAGATGGAGATCGATCGTCTCTGCCTACCCCAAAGTTAAACAGGCGAGACAATATGAACATATGTAATGGCTTATTATGGTAATTTATGTTGTAATTATGTCAATATTTATTCTTTATTATTCGGAAAATGTGACTTCGCTCTCGGCCAAGACAATAATCCCAAGCTTGATCCCATTTTTATGTATATTAAGAAGTTTTTTTTTCGCTATTATTTTTATATTTCGCTTGTTTTACATACGCATGTTTTTCGTAAAATAAACCTGTTTTCTTTCTTTCTAAATAAATAAAGACACATCATGTTGTCTAAAAAGTAAAATAAACGTCTACTTTACTTTTGACGTTTGCACGTCTATCAAGTTACATATTTCCTGACAGTAAAGCCCATATGAAACAAATGACATAATTGTTGTGGCTGACGTAATAGTGAGTCATGTAACGCATAGACTATTAAACCATCGACACTATACGTAAATAAATCAAAATTAATCGATTTGAAAACAAAAAATATTCCACTCTATTACATATTTTTTCACTTTGTTATAAAAATGGGTTATGTAAAATATGCTAAATAAAATGTGGATATATTTACTACACAATATAGTATTTTTTATCAAAAATATATAGATAAGTTATGTTGATTAAAACATATTATTTTACATTTACAAGTGTCACAGTATTAGATATATTGAATAAATAATTGGACGTAGTTACGCAAAAAGGATCCAACCCACAAAATGTTACTTTTGAATGATTAAAGTTTTAGCTGTATTCCGCATTGATTTACTTGTTTGTGTCTATGGGTTCTTAGAAAAATATAAGCGTAAACGTTACGTAAATCATTTTTCATACAAATAAGTTAAACTGCATCAATGTGGAAATACAACTAAAACTTTAATCTTTAATAATTCAAAATTAACATTTTGTGGGTTGGATCCTTTTTGCGTAACTACGTCCAATTTTAGTATAGTGTAACTTACTATTTGTTTCTATTCTTTTTCTTGATTATAAGTATCCATTTTTGGTTTAGATTTATTATTATGTATTGTAAGGATACTTTTTAATAAATAAAAAAATATAAAATGATATCGATTTTTGTAACAAATCGAGTTGGTAGCGCAATAGGACATTACGAATTGATCCGTCATCGAGATGTCAAACGTAAAATAAATGGTTGGAAAGGGTATAATAAATTTGTCAATCACAATCCTTACGAAATATAGCAATTATAATGAATAACATAGCCTCAAGGAGCAAACGAAAGTGTTCGCCGATGAATGTACGCACATTTCTATCCCTAGGGCTGGGATGTTGGACAAGATTCCACATGACTCATGGTGGAATGATTATTTGTATATTATTAAAATAACATGTTTTAGCTTATGACTGATGTGGTACGCGAATTGGCCATCAGAATTAACTCCACCCGTGGGAGTAACGTTGCATGATAAAATTCGTTCCCAGTGGAAACATTTATTAAATAAGTGTTGAGGATATGTGAGAGAGATTATATAGAAAATATATCATATTATTTATATTTGGAGTACAGCATACAGGTGCGTCGTCACCACCTAACGGAAGTGGTTACGTGGCCTATGGACGCTGTCGGCCTCGAAGAAGTATTATGACACCCTTTTTAAAAATCTCCATATCGTAGCGCTGTGGGAAAACCTCGGCAAGGAGATTCCAAATCCCCACGGTACGCAAGAGACATGTTCTACAGTCCGGTGCGTACATGGGCGAAGCAGCAGAAGAAGGAAGTGACGATGAACTAGATATGAAAATTCAAATAATCAAAGTCAAGATTAATTTAATAAATTAATTTAATTCGTAATACCGAAATAAAAACGAGAGTTGGTCTGAAAGAAAGTGTCGGGGTGAAGGTAAGGAAAGGAAAGGAATGCTCCGGTGGTTCGCGCATGTGGAAAGAATGTATGATGAAAGAATGACTAAACAGATATACAATGCAAAAGTGGATGGATGCAGAAGTCGCGGAAGGCCACGACACACCTTCTATGATCAAATTGATCGTGTACTAGCAGAAGGTGATGTCAGGAGCCTTAAGAACAGACGAGCGTGCATGGCAAGAGCTATGAATGTTAAAGAAGCAAGTGAGTGAGTAAGAATAAACCTGTATGGCACTCTGTTGTTCGTGCCTACCCCGCAAGGGACCTGGCGTGAAGTTATGTATGTATGTATGTATAAGATTAATTTAAAAAATCGTTTAAAGACTCGTAGAGAACCGTTGCAACTTGCATACATGACCGAAGTAGAGTTGCGTCGGACACGTACGAGCCGGTACACTTATGACATACAAAATCCAATTGTTCTGATACAGTACAATATCTAAAAACGTAATACTTCAAATAGTTTGTCGCGCTACTACTCAGTGTACTACTCGAGCATCAACTGTAAGAGGAAGGGTGGAACGAGGCATAAGCTACAATAGTACAAAACGCCTCGGATATTCACATGACTTCAAATGTACTGCCGCACTACAAATGTACCTCATTTGAAGGGGTACTCGTTCAGTACAAAATGTCATGTTACTCTTACAAACTCATTTTAAATCATGTACTGCCCAACACTAGGCCGAAGCGATTCTTCTTTTGGGTAACCAGCATAGGAGTAGACCCTCTACAAGCATATCTCGCTCCTCTGCTGTAGAGGAGCGAGATAATGCTCCGTCTCCGACTATGTATATTTTTTGTACGTGTCGGGGAACGATTTGCGTCTTCAATTATTGCATGGCGCCATCTATTGGATTGTAAGTGTTCCACTACATATCCACACCAAAGAATACTTGGAAATCGTCACCAACACAACTGCCCCCGGGTTATCGCGTGACAAACGATTACTTTGACATTCAATTAAGCGCCAATCGCTGTATCGGTCCAACGACAAAGCTGTGAGAAATAAAAACAAACCATTATCACGATAACCCGGTGAGGGCGGTCGGGCGGAACACGACAGGCGAGACTGCGAACTACACAGCGTGACTCATCGAGACAATATGACTTGAGCGGTAAGCCACGGATAAGTTTTTAACTAATTCGCCAACTGGCTAGTGGTAGTATTGTACAACCGAAAACTGACAAGTTAAAGGCTAAACCTGCTGGTTGGCGAGCTATTCACCTATTAGCCAAAAAACGAATAGCTTGTTTTTAACCTGCTAATAAACCACCATTGTGTTTGTTTTTAGAATTTTAATAATAATAACAATAACCCCTGCGGGGCGGGGCTTGAGACGAAGACTTAGGTGAGTAGTGACGGTTTGGACCTGGCTCCGGGGGCCAAGGCAAGGCCCCCGTACTTGCCTTAGCTAGCCGGCATTGAGTTGAGATCACTAGAGTTAAAACTCAAGCTTCAGGGGTGGAAGTGATAAATGAATGGCCTAACGTCAGAAGTAGCTTCGGTGAACCTGCAGCCCACTTCTCGACACCCCTTAGACACTCACACCCATGTTGCCCTGGCCAATCTTGTACGGTATTTTTAGGGGCCCATGCAGTGAGTGGAGAGTCACTTTTTCTTTTAGTGTCGCTTTTTCGTTTCTCGAGTTTCAAATTACAACGATTCTAAACGAGTTTCACTTCAAAAGTTTTCTGTTATATAAAACCTCGTCTCAGTCAAAATAATTTTTTATGAAACTTGAATTTAATTTGAGATTTGTGTAACACAGATTTGTCGTAAATAAATTCTGGCAATTTATACCATCAAAGATGTTGTGATGCAAAAGCGAGATAGCGAACTTAGGTGGGTCCTTAACGCGAGCGAAGTCCCGGACGAATAGCTACTATTATTTACATTGTGAACGTTGTTTTTTGTCAACAGTTCAACATTGAGGCAACAAGGCCGAACAAGCAAGGCGCCCGCAAACACGGAATAACTTTGACGTAACCACACGAAATGGGAATGTGTAATCATTATTCATTGTAACCTTGGTGAGGTCACAAACATTGTGTCAAAACAAAACAAGCTTTTGGAGTCGATGATTTTAGATAGGAATTCCTTATTGCGGACGCTTATATACTTACTAGTGGTCATCCGTGGTGGAAATTCGACTATAATAATTTATTTCAATTGTATGTTTGAACATTCTTAAGGTTCTGTTGACGAACGAAAGAGCTATAAAAACATGTATAATACCGGTACAAATATAACTGAACACAACCAGTTCAAACGTAATGCACAATTCAATAACACGCGCAAAGTCCGTCACTAAGTAGATTACCGAATGTACACACGTCTTGCTTCGTTTGTGGTTATCGCTTGACTCCTCATCTCTCAATTGAGGAATTACTTTATACTGTACAAATGCCATATGTCTTGACACAATACTCGACCGCGTAACAATAATTTCTAAAAATCACACCTGGCTAATGACTATAAAGGATTACAATACACAACAGGATGTTTTTCTAATTACAATTTTAAACAAAAGGTAAACAAAGATGACGGTCATGAAAGCGTTTAAATAAACAAAGTTTGTTTACAAATATGCGGGTGGCTCAAATTGTAATAATATATTGAATTAAATAACAACTGGTTTATTCCTACAATCGCAAAATTGAAACAAACAAACATCCGAACTTGCATTTATTGGTATATGTGTAGATAATATTAGACAACCCTAGTTTGATTACTTTTAAAGCCAATTTGAAACGACTATTAATATATAAGGCTTTATTAGTTTATTACTCGATGCAAGATTTTCGACTTGTAAATTCAATTAATTTCTGATTGATATTTACCTTGACATAAATATGGACAAATTAACAACTTGGATTAATTTTCTAAAACTAATAACAAGTGGTGAATTCAAATTTAATGTCGCTCTGCAGACTATGAAGCGAGCTATGTTCGGTGTTCCTCATGTGGACAGAATAAAAACTGAGAATGCCCGCAAGAGAACCAAGGTAACCGGACATAGCTTGCAACAGCATTACTATCAATAATAAGCTTTTGCCCGCAACTTCGTCCGCGTGGAAAGTTCTTTTAACTATCCGACGGGAACTCTATTTTTCGGGATCAAAAGTATCCTATATTGTTGACCAGGGATATAAGCTACCACCATACGAAATTTCATTTAAATCGGTCCAGTAGCTTCGGATATTAGCCGGGACAAACGGATAAACAAAAAATTTGAACAAATCTAAATTAGTTCTATTTCACTTCTTACATCCCCCTGACTCAGTTTTTAGCTTTTTTTTCATTGTACAGAAGTTCGACCTTACAATTTTATTATATGTATAGATAGGAAGATAATAGGAGGGATCCAATTATATCTATCACAGGAGCGATGACCTACGAGCATACAAGTCCTGTTTGATCTGATTCCCCCTACACTATTGCATCTTCTTCTTCTATCCTTGCAGGAACGGAGAAAGAATAAAATTTCCTGACGCTAGGAGGCTTGACATGAGGCGCGACAAAACAACTCACAACCGGATGGTAAAGTATTTGCTCGACTGGATGACTACCACGCCTGGTCTAAAATATGCCGCCATAACAATCTTGAGTTGTGTTCCGGCATTAGTGGCCAGGTTCCAGTCCCTTAAGAGAGCAGCGACGCATTTTTAGCATCGTTGGTGTTAAAAATGACTATAGGCGATTGTAAACGTTTTCCATCAGGTGGGCCGTTTACCTGTCTGCTGAACTCTGCAATAAAAAAATCTATGGAAGCCAAAGCACTATGGTTTACACCATGGTTTCACAGGGAAACCACCACCAGTGCGAACAAAAGGTTTTGCATCCAAATTCAAATGTTTTTATTCAAAACTAGGATTTTTGACTTGAATTCCACTTGACACAAAGTACCGCAGCATTTCAAAAAGAATGTAATCTATTGTTTTAGTGAGAACTGCAAATCGCAGTTTTTTTTTCAATTCGGCCATTTCAAATAATTCCCAGGAAATATCCCGCGGGATTCCCAGGAAAAAAAATGCATCGTGTTCTCCTTCGTTTATTCCAGTGGTTTTTTGTAATTAGCTTCAATATACAGATTTTAACAGTTAAATGATAGGACGTCTTGTTACGCCTGTTCTTTTGTATATAAAATTATGCGGACAAAGTCGCAGTCTAAACCGAGTTAAAAAAATAACAATAAATCTCGCAATATAAATCAACTAATAGGCACTTATCAAACCGACTAAATTATAATCTAAGCAAAATACACCGATTGCCAAGAATAACGACATAAAAGATTCTTAAATACCCACATTTTATTTTTACAGTTTCAGCTAACAGTTTGATATAGAGCGAGGTGTTCTTAAGAACTGATGACATATGAATGGTTCATGTGTATTATAATCTGCGCTTTGCTGCTGTGTAACGATTTACGGCCGTTTTAAATTGCTTCAGTAATTCTCTCTGTCATACATACATATTCGATGGTGTATTTTCAATACAATATTTTTAGTACGCGTAAAACATTTTACGTAAAAAAAACGCGCCTACGGACTCTACCTCATAGGTGGCGGGGAAAACGGGGACCTTTTCTACCCGCTTAACATTCGATAAGTTAAATTTGGTAAGTTCTATGGTAAAGAAAAGAGTTAGGAATGAATAAAAAAATCTCACTTTTTTGCTTATAGCTTTTTAAATTTTTAATTTAGAGCTAAAAGTTACAAGATATTTGTAGGCAAAACAATTTGCTACAAATTGTGACTTTACAATTTTTTTGTAAGACGCATAGTTTCCGAGATATCGCGAAAAAAATGTTTTCACCACTTTTTCCAAGATGGCGGCCGGGGGACAAGGGCGGCGACCCCACAAACTTGAGGTTAAGCTTCTATTGACCCCCCACCATGTCCCAAAAATAAAATTGCGTCCTCTAAAAAATGCAATATTCGGTCCTTAAATTGTAAGATTTCAATGGATTATTTGATTCTATGTCAATAGTATTTTTTTTCTGGGTGAATGTAGAATACGCAGACAGACGCAAAGTCTCTCCGAAGGCTCTAAGGGGCTAAGCCGCCTGTTAGCATGGGATCGTCGACGATAAGAACGGCACGACTCTGGATGAAGTCGAGGGGATCAGTCTGGTAGGCGGGTGCCCCGGACCATAGATGTGTAGTGTGCAAGTCGTTGCCGCGGGGTGAAGTGCTGCTTGATCCGGTTTAGCACACCAAGCTTTTAGAGGCAAGTTTGGCCTTGCCTTCCAGATGACCCCGAAATTGTACGTCGTTTTTATGTCGACCCCAAGGATCGCAATACTATTAGAGATCGTGAGGGGTTTGCCTTGGAATTATGGCGCATATGGGTATATGTATGTATATGGCGCATAGTATGGGTGCCTCGACTATACTGTTACGAGTTACGGGACTAGAGTTTATTTAGAACTATACAAACACGTATAACACAGATACAAATATAAGCGATCACAACAAATCTAAATCTTAATGCAGAAACTCGTAATTCAAATAAACGCGCAAAGTCCGTCACTAATCGATTCCTAATGTACACACGTCTCGTTTCGTTCGTAGTTCTCGCTCGCCTAACTCCCTCTTCCATCAGGTCATAGTTTTATACTGCACAAATGCAATATGTTTGCCGTTTCTAAATCGGCTTAATTCGCCACACCTGGCTAATGATTCGGCCGCAAACTGCCATAAAAGAGAAAAATAACGATGGGCTGTTTTCTAATCATTTTAAACACAATGTAAACAAAAGACGCTCAAAAAAGAGTTTCAATGTTATTAGCTCAAACGCCGACGGGTAATAAATGTGCTTTGTTTACAGATATGCAGGTGGCCCAAATAGTAACAACAGGAACGGCGTAACGCTGGATAGAGTCGAGAGGGTCAGTCTGGTAAACAGGTGCCGGCCTATAGGTGTGAGAAGTCCTGCACGTGTGTCCCGACTTGCACTTGGCATCGTGAGCTGAACATTTCTATTTTGGTTGTTGTTTGCTTTAGGACTGCATTACACTTATCACACTGCTACTGATGAAATGTTATCTACTATTACATGCACACCCGCTTGTTTACTCGTTAATTAAACTGCGTTTCCACTCGGGTCAGTCGTCTCAATGATCTCAACTGAGGGCGGAGAGGTACTACGTATCGGTGTAGAACCAAAGTGCATGCTCTAATTACCGACACACTAATAAATAAATATCATTATATCAGTCACTTTAAATCTAGGTTTCATGGAAAAACTTTAATCACCAAGACTAGCTTCTTTTAAAGTCTAGAGTTTACTAACTTACGTTTTAAAATCTTTATATTCATTCACTTGTCTTACCATTGATGGGAAAATATCATTAAAAATAAATAAATAATCGGCAGACAAACATACACATCCTCAAGTTCGTTTACGGAAATTACCACGTCAGGAATCTAGCACGGAGACTGCTGCTGCAGTTTGCCTACTCAACCACATGGTCCGACACCGCTTCGCAACGTGTCATTACTGTTTATGAAGAAAAAGCGGAAAAAACTATCTACAAATTCTTTTACTTCATATTTGTGTTTATCAGGTTTTATTATCTAAGTAGGTAAGTAAGTTTCACACTTACTTTTCGTAGAATTAATGGAGTCGTAGCAAACAGCGCACAAGAGAAACATATCTACCCTATAGTAGAATAATTTTCTCCGTGCAGTTTGGGTCATAAATCATAGCTCAGCCTCAGCCCAGCTAAAGCGGTGAGCATGTTTCGTGGGCGCAACGCCATTATCGATAAAAACTCATTCTTATCAAAATCATTATTATCTTTTTGCTGATAATTGTAAGCTTGAGATATAAGTATTTATATTTATTTTTAATATAACTTGTTACATTCTAAACTTTTGTACTTATAGTTTTTTAATACATAGATACCTAATTAATAATTTATTTTAAATCATTATTATTCTTATTCTAATAAATACGTTGTTTTATCTATTTTTTTCTTTCATTTATATCACTAACCCACAAAATGACAAAACTAAATACACTATCGATAACGCTTATCGACAACAATCATGCGTATAACTATGCCTGCCCATAAAGCCCGTGAGTGGAAGAGAGAGCGAAATATTCGCTTCACTGCTCCGATTATTTATGACCCAAACTGCACGGAGAAAATAATTCTACTATAGGAGCCTGTTACATCAAGTTAGGTAACCAAAACGGACACGCCTTAACCAAATACGACCTATGATATACGATGAAGAGACAGAACTAGGTCACGTATGATAATACGCTAATTTGGTTAACAATGAAATAATTATTAATTGATTAATATGTTGTCCATTAATGTTATTTGAATTTTTAAATCAAACATTTATATGATCTTGAGCTTGTAATATTTATATTATTTGCGTTGTATTGTCCTTCTTGACTCCAGCTGCTGGTCCCAGGCATCATCAGCATTACCCTAAGTCTGGGTTCAATTTTAAGACTTATAATGTTTCCTTTATTTGAAATTCTCTCAGTATGGTTAGGGAGTATATTTCTAGGTTAGTTGTCCATAAATGGGTGTTGGTGCCAACCCTGATGTATGGTAGTGAAAGTTGGGTATGGCAGAAGAAGCATGAAAGTAGGATAAACGCAGTTGAAATGAGAGCTTTGAGAAGTATATGTGCGGTTAGCTTCAATGGTATAGTAAGAAACAGTGTGATAAGGGAACGTTGTGGATTGGAAGAAGGTGTAATAGCAAGATTTGAAACAGGACTGTTAAGGTGGTTTGGACATGTTGTGAGAATGGATAAAAGAAGAATCACAGAACAAGTGACATGAAGTATTGTGAATGGTAAAGTTACTGCAGGTAGACCGAGACGAACACACTATGATCAAATACCAGAAGTGTTAAAGAGAGGTCAGGTAAAAAGAATCTCAAATAAACGTGCATGTATGAAGAGGTTAATGAAAGTAGATAAAGCGAAAGTTGTTTGTCATGATCATCGCAAGTGGAGATCCATAGTCTCTGCCTACCCCAATGGGAAACAGGCGTGATATTATGTAATGTATGTATGTAGTTGTTCCAATAAAACAACACTTTTTCTCGTCCTATAATGAGAGGAAACTCGCTAAGGGGATGGATCCAAGAAACACGGAACCCGCAACCTTGGCTCTTAAGCCACATTTCACAGCAATCTATACTAATATATATATCTGAAGAGTTTGTTTGTTTGCTTGAACGCGCTAATCTCAGGAACTACTGATTTGAAAAATTATTTCAGTGTTTGATAGCCTATTTATCAAGGAAGGCTATATAGGCTATATATAATCACGCTAAGGCCAATAGGAACGGAGCACCGATGAAGAATGTTTCAAAATAGGGTTTTTTTATAATAAAATAAAAATAACGTGTGACAGAATTGTTCCCCTTCTAAAGTTCTAAAAAAAAAGTCCGCAACATCATGTTTACCTTTTAAGGTTGGCTCACTATATACTTATTTATGCTAACCAAATTTGTTCTAAAATAATGTATTATTTGCGAAAGAGTTTTTATAAACATGATATTAATCTTTATCCAAATAAATGCGTTACTCATCACAAGTATTTAATTCAAAACAAAATTGCCATTCACATCATTCGATTTCAATCAATATCTTAGGAGATATCGCAGTTTTAAAATCAACATCGCAGCAAAATAATGATCAAGGACTGCGCGCGTATTTATGAAGTGCAAGGCCGGCGGACAGTCATTAGGATTTAAAAATATTTTCACCTTCTACGTAAACAAAGTCGCGGTTGAAGCTTAAGCTAGCGTTAGCCCAAAGTAACTATTCCACACGGACCAAGTCGCGGGCAGAAGTTAGTCTATACATATAAATAAAATTGGAGTGTCTGTTTGTAATATTGAAATAACCGCTTTTTACTTCATGCATATGAATATTACGGTACATATACCAAATAAACATTTTTTACAATTTTTGTCTGTCTGTTTGTTCCGGCTAATCTCCGAAATGGCTGGACCGATTTTGACGGGACTTTTATTGGCAGGTAGCAGGTTTAATAAGGAGTAACTTAGGCTACTTTTATTTTAGAAAAATCTTTTATTTTGGAATTTTCACCACGCGGGAGAGACCGCGGGGCGCAGCTAGTATAATCATAATACAGTACTCGAGTAATAAAGCTCACCATTCCTTAGAAATGTAATCGAATGTCTCATAAAGCATTTAATTGATCGGACATCTGGCAGAGCCGTCTGAAATTCACTAAATCAACGAATTATTACTGATGCGCTGGAATTTAAAAACACATTATGTGACTTAATGCGTTTTTTACGAGCCTAAGTTTCAGGCAATCGCCCAAAGATACAGTTCGAGACGTTTGATACACTGTAATGATTACGTGCAGTGAATAATAAAAGTAAGAATGTCTACATTGGTTTTCCAAACATCATTTTAGTAGAATACAGACCCGATTTTTGCAATCCAACGTCTGCTTCACGATAGTTCTGGTTTGGTACTACGTTTTGAACTTTTGACACTCGCGGTCGCGCTCTCGTTGTCGCAACAACGTATTTGTGCTTGAACTCGAAACGAAACGATTTATTGTTGTTGTCTTACTCTGTTTGTATAGGATTAGTATGAAAGAAAAATCGAAATATTTGCTGGGACACATATTAGAAGTGAAACTTCAACGGACAAGTGGAAAAATGAATCGCAACGGACAAGTTGAAAAACAAATGGCAACGGACAAGTGGAAAATCTTCAACTGACAAGTGACAAAATGAATCGCAACAAAATTTTAACTTGAAGTTTTACGGGCAAGTTTTCAAATTGGACAAGTACATTAACAATATAACTTTTTGAATTATTCAATTCGGACGTTCCATTGGAAAGATATCACGAGTTTAAAAATTTAAGTATTAGTACACGCGGCCGTGTCGCTTTTTTGTGAGCGAAAAATCGTAATATTAATCGTTAACGTCTATATAGAAGTTAACCTTACACTTCAATATGATATAATCAACAAAAATAGACCTTTATAGATATATATATATATAGAAATCTATCATGTCTGTCATAAAAAGGAATGTGGAACCAACATGAAGGAATGGAACCAACCCATGAACTAATTATTGAAATAATTTATTTAGTTCCAGGTGATGAAATATTTTTTGCCAAAACGTATCAAAAATATTTAGGTTTTTGATACGTTACGAATACTAAAACATTGTAATCATCTATAGAAGCTCTGAAAAGATCAAGCTGCCACTAACATTTGAGTTAACAAGTTAAACCGCTAAACTGAAGTTTGGACACTTACTCTTTAAAAAATAGGAGAACCAACTATTAGTCGCAGCAGTCTAAATACATACATATTAATATTTTCTTAAGTTTTCGCGACTTGTATACATAATAAAACTACGTTTTAACGGTTTTAAGCGCGGTAATTTAATGTATTTATTTGAAACGTCGGCACAACAAAAATCAAATAAATTAAAACCGTTAAAACGTAGTTTTATTATACGAACATATTATCTACTTATCACACTTGTTTCGTATGGGGGTAAGCAGAAACAATGGATCTCCGCTTGCGACGATCCTGACAAACAACTTTCCGTTCATCTACTTTTATTAATCTCCTCACACATGCACGTTTATTTGCACCTGATTCTATTGAATATTATTTAATAAAATGTAGTTGGCACATTTTCGCGTAACTGGGTTACATTTAATAGAAAAGTCACAAAAAAAAATTAAACATTTTTTTCTTACAACCGTGTAAACGAGCCTAAAATAACATGCATCAGAAAGATGGCAACAGTCGTTTTCGTCCAACATTTATTTATATTATAAATCCAACCGACGTCATCAGTTCAACTAAAACAATGCAACGTTTCCATAAACACACAAACCCCACTTTGTTTATCCGGTGTGCTATTATGACTCGGGGAAACAGCAACACACTTCCACTGCCCATTTTCTCCCGTCTAAAAATATAAACATCAAAGTGAGAGCACACATTCCTTCCGAGCTATTTTTATATATTTGAACAAACACAATAAACTATTCGTTTAAAATTTTCAAGTATATACAACGTTAATCTTGGTACATGCAATTAATGAAATGTCTCCTTCCGACACCAAAGGTCGTTTTCTATTTTTCAAGTGAGATAACTTCTTATAGCAGCGTAAACCGCTTCGTTGCGTAACGCGTACGACGCCGGTCTGGCTTCCCTTTCTCTCACACATTTTTTTTTTTTTTTTTTTGAGGCGGGGAAAAATGACTAACCGATTTACGCACTCTCTGGGCCGTCACTAGGAAACGGCACGAATCCACGGGGGGCGATAACGCTAGCAATTGTATGCTCTACTTGCGCTTCGTCCGCTATGGATTACACAGAGGAGTGTGGAGACTCCGAGCGATGCCGCACGGGCGAGCAACCTCAATACCCACTAAAAAACCCCTCCTCCCTTCGCGGCCCTGCGCTTTGATGTGAAGGAAAGACTGAGATGTAGAACATAGTTACTCAGCAGTCGATCCAGCGCATAAAGTGCTGAAGTGTGCCCCGGGAGAACACACTCCACTACGGAACGGGGGTAGTTGTAAAATCCCTTGCTGACCTAGTAGCTAAGGGCCCCCATCGTTCCGGATCCTAACTCAGGGAGGGAAGTAATGCGCGTACCTGCCTCTCCGGGTGCCGGCTGAAGGCCGGCGACCTCGAGAAGAGACCGTAGCACGCGCCCTAGGACTTCGCTCCCTATCCCTTTCTGCGGCCTCTTTCAGAGACATAACTGCCTCACAAAAAGAAACCGCAGTATCCCAGCGGTCGTCACTCTGCAACATGGCCGTTACCAAATCGCCGAGCGATGCGACGGCTCCTAACTTTGTCTCGAGCTCGAAACGCTGCGGCGCCCAGGCAGCGCACTCGACAAGCGTATGAAACGCCGTATCGGGTGCGCCACACTGTCGGCAATCCGGAGAAGGCAAGCAGCCCACAATGCGAAACAGATACTGATCGAAACAACCGTGTCCGGTCAGTATCTGCGTCGTCCTGAAGGTGAGGGTGCCGCTAGTGCGGTTAACCCATTCCTCCAGTTGCGGCCTGATTGCGTCCACCGTAAAGCCGCCGGCCGCAGGGTGTTCGAGGTCACGAGACCAGTCGACGAGGCAGGAAGCGGTTTCCCGCTTCCTGACCGTCTCTATCTCGACTTGACAGAAGGTCAGACCTCTAGCTAGGGCATCCTGCTGGGTACGACGAACCCTGGACAGGACGTCTGCCTGGAGAGGCCAGGGCAGCTCGCCTGCCAAGAGTGTCGCCGCCGTCCAAGACACTGTACGATACCCACGTATGGTTCTCACGGCCAGAACCCGCTGCGCCCGGTGCAGCAGGGTTCGATTGTGGCGGTGAAGCGACTCGAACCAGACGGGGGCACCGTAAAGGGCCATACTCCTCAGGATGCCAGAATATAGTTTCCGCGTCGCACCCCCCGGCCCCCCCACGTTGGGAAGAAGCCTTGAGAGTGCGCCCGCGGAACTCACGAGTATGGGAACTAACTGCTCAAAATGCGCTTTGAACAGCCATTTCCCGTCTAAGACTAGCCCAAGATATTTCATCGTGGGCCCTACTCTGATCGCCACCCCCTGGACTGTAACGGACAGATCCGGGGGTGGATTACGAAACTTCCTATGGAACATGATGGCCTCCGTTTTCGCGGGGGAGACCCTCAAGCCCAGCCTAGCTATTCTGTCTACGACTATCGCCAACCCGTCGTTGGCGACGTCCACGGACTCCGCGAATGACGCGGCGCGTGCCGTGAGTAGGGTGTCGTCCGCAAAGCAGATCAGCCCTACCCCGGGCCTGACCGTCACCCGAAGGATCCAGTCATAGCCTACGTTCCAAAGGATCGGCCCGAGGACCGACCCCTGTGGAACGCCGCACGCGACACGTCGCCGACCTAACTCGTGATTGACGGACTCACCGCCCTCCCAAAGGACGTGTCGATCCCGCAGGTACTCGCCTAACAGCCTCGTGAGGTACGGGGGGACTCCGTGTGCACGGAGCCCCTCCCTGATCGTCTCATGAGGGAGGCTGTTAAAGGCGTTCGCTATGTCTAGCGACACCGCAAGAACGACGTCCTTCGCTTGGACAGCTTCGTCCGTCACCGTTCGCAGCGTCTCGAAGGCGTCCATCGTGGACCGCCTCCTCCGAAACCCGAACTGCGTATCTGATAGCCCCGGCTCCACGGTGTCTAGATGCTTCACGAGCCGCTCCGCCAAGATCTTCTCGAAGACCTTGGCGACCTCGTTCAGCAGCACTATGGGCCTGTAGGCGGACGGATCGTCGGGAGGTTTACGACCTCCCTTAGGAAGAAGACACAGACGCCCCTCCTTCCATTGCGACGGGAACCTACCTGCGCGAATACAGGCTTCGAAGAGGTCCCGCAGCTGGCTGCGTAGATGTTTTGCAGCCAGGAAGAGGAGGCGACCGGGGACCCCGTCGGGTCCCGGAGCCGTCTTCCTGCCCCGGAGCCGGTCCAGGGCAACGTCGAGTTCCCCCTCGGAGATGGAGTGAGGCTCCTCGTCCGTGGGGGTGTCGGGAATGGGTGGACCCATACTGGGGGGAGTGAAGTTCCCCGGATCCGGGAAGAGCCCATCGATCACCGAACGGAGCACCTCGGGTTCGAGCGTTTCCGTAGCCGTGGAAGTGCAAGGCCGCAACTTGTTGCGGGCCCCACGGTACGGACGCCCCCAAGGGTCCCGATCGAGCGTCTCGAGGAGCTCGGCCCGTGCCCGGGCTTTCGACTGCAATATCGCAATCGAAAGGGCCTTTCTGGCCTCCCTAAACTCTCCCACGAGTCCATTTTCCGCGACATAGTCCGGAGGACGGCGCGCCCTGCAGCGTTTGAGCCTGCGGCTGATGATGCGAACTGCCTTTCGCATCTCGCCGAGCTCCTCGGTCCACCAGTGGACCGCCTGCCTGCACGAAGGCTGCCGTTTGGAGACGCGTGGCATCGCAGCGTCGCAAACCCTCGTCAGGGTCTTGCGCATGTGCTCTGCCTGCGTGTCCAAATTCGCGAAATCGGCTGGGTAGGCCCAGCTTTCCGTACATGCCCACTCCTCGGCCTGCTCCGGATCGAGCTTGGTAAGGGCCCAACGCGGGAGGAGAGGGGGGCGACGTTGAACAGGGCTCGGACCGGAGGAGGGGGTCGTTAGCTCAAATCTGATATACCGATGATCAGAGAGCGACTCCACCTCCTCCAGCACCCTCCATCCGGTCACTCTGCGGGCGGCCGCATGAGTGGCGAATGACTCCCTTTCTCTCACACATACGGCAGCGGTAGGCAGGCTCCTCCTCTCTCACTCTAACCCACAGCTAGCCGTATTTAGGTAATTAGATTAAATAATGATACTAATACTGCACACACACAAAATTAATATTCAAGAATTGTAACTAAGAATAAAATATATTGTCTAATCAATAAAACCTTTTATTAATAAATAACCTTTCCTTACATTATCATATTTCTATCATATACACATAAAATTTAAGTAATAACCTAAGCTTTTTCAAGTTAAACAATTTCAATAAATATTTAATAGTTAACTTCGATTAGTTTAAGTTATCACTTTTTCGGGCGTCCCGAGACGCACACTTTTTTTTATAACTCGAGTACAGCAAACAGACAAGACGGCCCACTTGATGGAAAGCTGTTACCTTCGCCCGTGGACGTTTGCAACACCAGAGATGTCACTAACGCCTTGCCGGCCTCGAAGAAATATTATGTCACCTTTTTTAAAAAACCCATATTGTGGCGCTGTGTAAAAACCAGGGGCTGGAGCTAGTTCCATATCCCCACGGTGCACAAGAGGAACGTTCTAGAGAACCGCGGCGTACAAGAGCAAAGACGAAGGCACCATACTTTTATCCATGCAGGAACGGAGAAAGAATACAATTTCCTGCGGCCGGGAGGCCCGTCGTAAGAGGCGACAAAACAACCCACAGTCAGGTAGGGCATTTTCCCGGGTCTAGAGTATGCCGCCATAACAACCTTGAGTTGCGCTCCGACATTAGTGACCAGGTACCAGTCTCCCTTAAGAGAGCAGCAGCGCATTTGTAGCACCTTCGGTGTTACAAATATCGATAGGCGATGGTAACCGATTTCCATCAAGTGGGCCGTCTGCCCGTCTGCTGAACTCATGCATTAAAAAATAAATAAGTTATACGAATACAGCGAAAAATATGACACCGCGGTCACATTTCGGTGCTGCTGTTGCAATTCACTAACAAACGTCACGATGGTAACGCGAACAAAGTTCCGCTGGCATAGCTAGTTCACAATAATTTGGATTAGTATGGATTTTAGATACACATAAAATTTGTCATAAATATCATAGCTACGGCGTAACTATTCAAATTGTAACAAGACGTGTCGCCACGAGGCGGATTGCAATGATTTATTATCGGCCGTATTGCGAGCCGCCAAACGTGTCGCTCCACTTAATTAAATTAACATGATGAATGGATAGAAATTGTAAACAAGTGGCGTAATAGTGAATTCCTAAGAGTTTATTTCCAGTGTGCAGCGTCAAACGGTTTATCATATTGAATTTTATTGTTTTCACGTCAATACTTACTTCTTTATATAGTCCGAATGTGCTGTCTCCGAGATGCGTTTAAAGCACAGAGCACAGAAAATCGCTGCACGTCTATTAGACTTGCATAGCTCGCGAACGACAAATAGGAATGACTGAATGAGCTAGTTCACATTTATACACTTGACTCGCTCGCTCAGAAATGTCAGGTACTAATATCTTAACTATTCATTCACTTGCCTTAGCACTGGTAGAAATTTGTTATTACTTGCATGGAGCCTATGTCAAATTTTAACGGATAAAAAGGAATATGATCGGTTGGTACGATATAAGAACTAAACATCAGTAATTAAATAGCTCAATGCCTCGATCGGCTCAGTAGTCAAAACAAACACAACGTCGTCAATTGGTACAGTGCAAATATATCTTTGTGCGTTTAGATAAAAGGATAGAATAAAAAAAATTAATATCCTTTTCTGTAGGTAACAAACGAGTGGCGATATTAAATATATCTGTATTGTATAGTCACCTTTCTTTATTTTAAAACACCACAAAAAATATTTCATTACACAAGAGGCAATATGAACTAAAAAAAATAAGTAACTTCCTGCCGAGGTTTTTCCTCTGCGCTACGACATCGGGTCGTTGTAAAATTTCTTAGAGGTCGGCAACGCGTTGGTAACACGGCCCTGGTGTTTAAAACGTCCTTATTCGTTGGTAGCCACCTTCCATCAAGCGGGCCGTCCGCCTGTTTGCCTGCTTTGGGTATATAAAATAAGTAATATCTCACAGAGTCTGATTATTCGAGTCACAACGCGCCTCGCTCTGCTCTGTCGGCTCTTAGCAGAGCGGTGTCATTCCAACTTCAGTTATGTGTCTCTATTGCTAGCTAAGTGATCTAAAGAGCTAAATGAGTGATACAGTTCTTCTGAGCGAAAGAGCTAATCTCTCTTTTCTTTTTAATGAGCCGTTTCGCACAAATCTAGCATATATCGCCGGATTAGGGGCTGCCGCGGCCAAGTTTGTGCTTTGAAGATGTTTTACTTAAAAAAAAGCTTATTAAGGCTTCGTGTCATTTTTATTGTCTAAAATGTTAATAAAACAAATTAGCTATACAGAACATGTAATCAGTCAAAATTTGACTTCAATAATGACACTATAAATCAAAGGAACCACTACGTTGGCAACGGCGTTTTACCAATATATCACAATGAATGTTATAGAAACATAAATTTCTAACAGTTTAAAAAACATCAATCAGTTGTGTATAAAATTTCAAAAGTTTAGCAACACCAAGGTCGTATCGGGACAAGCTGTTTATCATGTCCACGTCAAAGTGCAACGCTAGATGTTGCCAGGCAATCCAGTTTTAATAGATCAAACGATTAGTCGAGAAAAGATGAAAGGCAAATTTTATTTGTTTGGAGAATTTTTGAATAAACGCATGTTTATTCGTAAATTTCTACAATCCCTGGCTATTGAAAAGAGAGGACAATTAAAACTACCTTTTCACGGTTTGAAACGCGGCATTTCCTTTGATTTTTACTTCGATATTTCGGCAACTTCCACCACAACAAATCGATCAAGTCGACCAAATCAATCACATCGACCAAAATGACGAAATCGGAAATTACAAAATAAAAAGCTTTCCTACTTTCTGGGATAGTCTTTACATTAATTTATCCCAAAACTTATCCATGATCCGATGAAAAGTATTGCTTGCCCATCCTCGGTATTAAAATTATAACCGTCTTACAGCTAAATCGGTCCAGTAGTTTTCCCTAAAAGCATAACAAACAGAGATGAAAATATATTTTTATATCAGAAACTATGCCATTTTTTGGGATAAAAACTATCTATTCTATGTTCATCCTCGGCATCGAATATATATATATATATATATATATATATATATATATATATATACTGAGGTACAGCGAAATCGGTCAAGTAGTTTTTCCGTGAAAACGGAACAGAAAGACCGACAGAGTTACTTTCGCATTTATAAAATTATATAGGTATTAAGATCTCTTAAGTTTTCGCGACTTGTACACATAATAAAACTACGTTTTAACGGTTTTAAGCGCGGTAATTTACTCCACACCAACGTCACAAAGGCCCCAAACCACCTTCAGTTGAGAGGTGCCTGTTACCCTACCCTACATCAAGGGGGTCACAGACAGAATTCGTCACATCCTCAGGCGAGCTTCAATAAAAACATATTTCAAGCCGCATAAAAAGATAACCCAATTTTTGACACCTGTGAAATGCAATATTCCACTCCAGGATGCAGGTGTTTACAAGCTCGATTGTGAATGTGGATTATCATATATTGGGCAAACAAAGAGGAGCATAAAAACACGGGTAAAAGAACACATTGCTGACATGAAACACACAAGGTCTATGAAGTCTGCGATCAGTAAACACACGCTGGATAAACCCAACCATTACATCAGATTCGATAACCCACAAATCCTCGCGAAAGAGAATCGTTTCATACCAAGAATAATGCGTGAGGCTATTGAAATCAAAAAACACCCAAATTTCAATAGAGAAGATGATTGGCAGGTACCACCTGTTTGGGATCCGATCATCAAAACTATCAAGACCCAAACCCAGCAAAAACCAACTGCCAGACCTCAAGACACTGTAAGCTCTTTCTGCGTGCAACGAAACACAAACCAACCCGACTGATAATTTCTTTTATTTTTTCCTTCCACCCATTTTAATATTATATAAAATTTTAGAACTAGGCATGTTTGCTGAAGAGTTTCTTGCGCCGCTTCTTCTCTTCAGCCACAACATGTGAAGCGGTGGTAAAAATTAGATTAGGCTCCCATAGAGTAAATAATATCCATAAACAAAATTAAAACTAAATAATTAAAATGAACAAGTTGGCGGTAGGCTGAATAAAAACTTTGACAATACACGTTAGACAAATGTCATCTTTGTCTTCCGTGACCACGGCCACTGAAAAGCGGCCGAAACGTCAGATAAACCAAAACAAAATAAATTACCGCGCTTAAAACCGTTAAAACGTAGTTTTATTATTAGGTATTAAGATCGTTTTATTTTTTAATTTCTCATGTCTCGTTTCTATACGCATTGAAAGACATTAAGCCGTCTAATTTCGGCTTTTGGATTATTGATAATCACACCTTGCAACATTGTACACTTAGCCGAACGCTAGTAATGTTCCCCTCAAGTATTAATCACTCTTTAAAGGTCATTAATCGAAGGCTACAAGACTGGTTGTAACACTATAGGTGTTTAGATTTTAATAGCTTACGATAATGGTCCACTCGTATACTGCTTTTAGAATAAATATTAAAAGATTTAACTTTGATTAGATATATCAAGTCCACCCGTTGACTCTTCAGGTGATCGTCGGCGTGCAGGCCATTCTAGAACCGAATGGTCTCATGTGTGAGGATGGTAAGAGACCGGACGGAATGTCACTCGTCCCTTGGAAGATGGGGCGGCCGCTAGTGTGGGATATGACCTGTGTTTACACACTGGCCCCCTCACACCTTCCAATGACCGCGTCAGAGGCTGGCAACGCCGCCGCTTCAGCTGAAGATGTCAAATGGCGCAAATATAGAGCCTTGGAAGGGGTTACATATTTGTGTTGTTTGGGGTTGAAACATTAGCCCCGTGGAGTCCGTCGGCAAAGAGTTTGTTTAAAGACATATGTAAGCAACTCTTTGACACTACGTATGATCCGAAAGGCTGGGAAGTCAGTGTATGAAATATATTAAAACCGTAAGGTTCTCTGAATATAAAAAAAATAGTGACCAGTTGCTGTTCTTTCATTACCATAAACCCTTCTGAGTTATTGCAAGCATAGAATACAATATATATTTTTTATTGCAGGAATTCAGCAGACAGACTGGCGGCCCACTTGATGGAAAGCGGTTACCATCGCCTATGGACATTTGCAACACCAAAGGTGCTACAAACGCACTGTGCTCTCTTAAGGGAGACTGGAACCTGGTCACCAATGCCGGAACACAACTCAAGGTTGTTATGGCAAATGCTTTAGCTGAGCTGGTACCTATCCAGTCGGTCAAATGCCCTACCACCTGGCTGTGGGTTATTTTGTCGCCTCTTATGACAGGCCGCCCCAACGCAGGATATTGTGTTCTTTCTTCGTTCCTGCACGGATAAAGCGTTCTTTTATCGTTGTAGTTTATGACATCTTAGTTTAAGAAATAAATTGTGGTAAACATTGAAGTTGTCTCAGATTATAACAACTCTACCCTATCTCACTAAGAACAAACACGAAAACCTATATCAAAGATGAAATAATATATCCAAGTAGAATGTACTTAGGAATGAACGGCGCATTACAAAATCGTGTGACATTTGAATTTTACGGCTTTGTCATGGTTCCATGGTTACATGGAGGCGGCTCGATCTATGCGATACTACGCTCTCACAAAATATCGGCGTTGAACGGCTAACCTTGAGCTAATTGTGGTCGTCGATCCCTTGCGAATTGATTGACTTTAAGATGTTTAAGATAATATATATTAAAAATAAGATATTATAAAGTTATTTTATCTTTTTAGTTTTTGAATTGGTTTTTTTAAATTATATAAGAAGAGAAGAAGATGTCTAGGTTTAAGTTATGGTGAACAATCAACAGATTACATTCATTCAAAGTCTTGAACATTCAGTTCTGTGCCTCTCAATTATTATCCAGTCTAATATTAACATAAGCTCACATTTCACTGAGTACATCTCTCCAACCAATTGGGTAATTTAAAAACGCTGTAAAAACTGGAAGTGAGGTATTTAAATTGCACCCGCAACACACGAGTTAGGAGTAAGGTCAATTTAATTGACACTTACACCGCCGGCAGCGTGTCCTGGGCCCTGGAAACGAGATAACGACCGGCTTACGAAGCGATATGATAACTTCAAAACTACACTGCACACAAATGTCAGCTGATTTCCACTTGACTACAGCGCCAAAAAACATAAATCAAATTCATTATTTTATTACATTAGCAAAAAGCGGTACTTTAGGAGGGTTATCGAAGTTTTCTACCTAGTAATCATTATTAAAATAATTTAAAAAATACTTTTAATGTATGTTTGTTAATATGGCCTTCTGTAAATAATTCATGCGACAAATTATTTTCTTGATAAAAGAAATTCCTTAACTAATCTGGTGATGTAGGTGGAGCAGATAAAAGACAGGACTGTACAATTTAAATATACATACTTACATTAATGTATATACGAAATACTCTATATGAAATAATCTAAATAAATATATTTATTAACATTATATATGAGCAGCCTTTTATATGAGTTTATATGTATATATATATATATATATATATATAAAATATATATATATGAGTTCCGAAAAGTAGGTAATGTTTTTGCCTATCTGGCAGTAGAGGCAACGCATCCCAGAGTTTCACAGCCTGCAATGTAAAAGAGTTATCACAAAAGGATGAAGTGTGTCAGGAGTCTACGATATGTATCTGAGCGTAAGTTGTGAGAAGTGGAGAGGCAAAAAGTAATACTTACGCTTACTGTAGAATATCTAAAAATTCCCTACATCTGTATCAGTCCGGTTTATATCTGGCTACGAGATCAGGGTAATTGAGTTAAGGCCGACCTAGAATCCCATTTCCTATTTCAGCTTTAGTTAAGAAAACAGGATCATATAATATACGTTTTACGTTTTAACGCTGTGATATATTTTTTAGAGGTCGTCTTTAGTACTATACTATGTATCAGCTCTAAATTCTGGTTGCAATGTCCACGGACGATGATCATCGCTTACCATCAGCTAGATGATCACAATACTTTGTCTATAACATACACCACAATTTCACCATGCATTTGACCAAGCTAATTCGCAATCGCACACACACGTCGTGCCTCTCCGTTCAGGATGACTTATTAGCATATATTGCTCAAATATTAACATAATAATGCTAAATATCACTAAGGCTACTTTGAGTATATATCTAGGTTTTATAAGTTAGCTGATTTAAAAAAATCTTTGTTAACATATCAAACCAAACTGTGACATGTTAAAAACTGAAATGAACACCTAATGGTTTTGGTGCAGACGTGCAGGATGATGTTTTCCTCCACCGTTGTTAACAGGAGGTAATTGTAACAATATGTACATTAGGTCAGAAAAACTGTCTCAGTGATACATGCGTTTGGGCCAGGATGGTTAGGAACGTGTGCGCTAGCCATTAGGCTATTACGACTTCAATTTATCTAAATAAAATATTGATAGACATACATACAACATACAGATTATTTTTATAAATTAAAAATATATTTCAATTGATATCAATTTAATTAAAATATAAAAAAGACTTAATCATTTTCTATTCCCTACAGCTGAACTTCAACTATGTCTTGGAGAGTGTTAGAACTTTTGAAACTGTCTGGACGGTTTGGGAAACATCTTTGAACAGTTGACCAAGTAACATATATATATAAAACTCAGATTTTATATTATGACCTAAGTAGAATTATTAAACTTTAAAGGAGTCTGGCAGGGGGTTGCCACAAACTGTCTGGCAACGGATGGTATGATATTCTAATAGTATCCTGTAGAACATACTAAAACATTGCGCATTATGCTATAATGTTTTTGGGCCGCAATTATGTTCACCTTTGCTACCTGTTACCTGTTAAAGCCACCACGGTTCGACTTTCATAATATCCAAACTTCTTATCTGCTATAGCTTTATACTATGTGGTAGGACTGGCGATCACGGGCTCTCCCTCTATTAATAAGAATACAAAATTTATTAATGATTTTTATTGAAAAACAAATTTAAATTTCATTATTTTAGGCTTTAGTAGTTCAAGTGTTTGTGCAGACCTTTTTTCAGGCATTTATGCCACCCCTGGGGGTGGTAGCCATCCAGGCGGGCAAATTCCTAACTACCGGACTGTCACCTAATGAAATTTTACAGCTCTGACCTCGGAGACAACTGGCATTAGAGCTACATAAATAGAATAAAAATGTGTTGCATAGACAATACTTATCATAGCTAAATGTCAATCCCATACAATTTTACTTGCCACTGCCACTCGTCTAGGCTGGCCAAATGTCCATAGGCGATGGTGACCATTTTCCACGAGGGCCTTCAGCACGTGTGCTGTACACGAGCAATAAAAAAAGAGAGAGGAGATAAACAAAAGGTTTCTTATTTCAGCTCTATTTCATATGAAATTTTGGAAACACGCTCCAATAATCGTGGTAGTAGAATTAATAATACCAAACACAATGAGATTATTCCATGTGCACCGCATTCTATTGTTCATAGCTCACATATTTTCGGGGCATTGTTTAGCATAATTTATTGGTCAAATCGTCCCGTTCCGCGGTCCGCGTAATCCCGTTTCGCGTATGTGCGGCGACAAAGCGTCGATAAATCATGTACCCACTTATTAAGTACATTCGGGCTTTCACAATAACGTGTCGGGTCGATGCATTCGAGTTGCCAGGCGCGACAGGTTTGCTGTAGGCTTGTGCTTATTCGGTCATCGAAGTGAGGACCTCATTCGTAGCACAATTCGGTCACTGAACTAAATACAATCACCTTAATAAAACTACGTTTTGATTTTTATTATTCCGACGTTTTGGCCACTTTTCAGCAGCCGTGATCACGGAAGACAAAGATGTCAACTGTCAATGAGTAGTGTTATTTACCCTACCGCCAACTTGTTTATTTTAATTATTTAGTGTTAAAGTTTGTTTATGGTTACTATTTACTCTATGGGAGCCTAAATCTAATTTAACACCGCTTCGCAACATGTTGTAGCTTGAAGAGAAGAAGCGGCGAAAGAAACTCTTCAGCAAACATGCATATACAATATTAGAATGGGACTAAAATGGGTAGTTCACCTTATATACAGTATTATTCGGTCATTAGAACTTTTAGATCTTCTTTGTTAGCAACCGAATCACGGTCCCTAATAGTTCGTCGTTGAACACGATGTCCGAAGCTGATCTAATAAACCGATTGACGTTTGATAATGTGAAACATTTCCTTTTAGTACAGCGTAAGGAATCGGTACGAAATATAGTACATCGTTCATAAACTGTACAAGACTGTCGGATCACTGGCTGGCGCGCTGTCCGAGTGAACTAATAACATGCATTTTGAAAAGTTTATTTTAGTACAATTTAGGGAACTGGTTCCTAATAGTACATCGTTCACAAACTACACAAAGACTAGTTTGCCGGAAGCTTTGTGTAATAGCACACATTCGAATATAGGATATTACAATAAGATCAATCAGAACGTATTGTGAATTGGGTGGGTTTTCAATGCATTGGTACAGCCTACAGGCAGTCGGACTACTTGATGGAAAACAGTTACAGTAAACTATGGATATTTGCAACATCAATATGCTGCCGACCGCCAATGAGTCGGAATACAACTCAAGAATATTGTAGCTGCATAATCTAGATAAGGAGTGGAAGTTATGCAGTCGAACAAATGCCCTACCACTTAGCTGTGGATTGTTTTGACGCCTCCTAACACGGACCACTCTGCCTCAAGAATTAGTATTCTTTTTCCGTTCTTGTATAGAATTTTTGAACCATAAAGACACAGAAACAATCATGAAAACAGCTGAAGAAACTAAACATTAATAAATGTCTTTTTGCTAGCTCGGGTGGGTATATTCGTTTTTAAATTAATTATAATACTAAATCAGCCTAAGGTTTAAATTTAGATAGTAATCATTTCAAATTTTAATACGAAATTATTGATTTACTATGAAATCTACACCAATATAAACACACAACATTATTTATAGCTTGGGGACAGCAGACAGGCTAACGGCGCACCCGATTAAAATGGTTATCGTGTGTGGATAATTGCAATTCAACACCAACTTTTGCCAAGATGATATTAGTATAAAAAATATATAAATAAACACATTTTATAATTATTACATTGTTTTGTAATAATGATAAAATTTGTTATTAAGCGATTTTTATGGATTCTCACCCTGGCAACACAGGTGACTCGCCCTCACTTTACGAGTACGAGCTAGCCAGTGTCGGGTTTCATTCAACGCAGACGTACCCACACGCAAACAAACACTATTAATACACAAACACACAAACGTGTTCTCAAACACACAATACACTACTACAACATGTTCGCTGCCTTGAATTATAAAATAAGAGAATCCTTGAAGCGAACTAAATGAATTTTTGAATTATATTTCTTACTAACTGTGCCCTCGACGACGCCCGCGTGGAATTTGTTTTCAAAACCCCCCCGATTTGGAAACATTCTTCATTGGTGGTCTGAGCGTGATAATATATAGCCTATTATAGCCTTCCTCGATAAATGGGCTGTGTAATACTGCAAGAATTTTTTAAATCAAACCAGTAGTTCCTGAGATTAGCGGGTTCAATCAAACAAACTCTCCAGCTTTATATATTAGTATAATATAAGATATCAAATGTAGTCAGCATTTTTTGTACATGTCTCGGGTTCGAATCCTGGAAATATTGCACAAATTAGGTAGTTTATAAATCTCGTGTGAATGTTGTTACAATAGGGATGCGAACACATGAGGCAATAAATAAAATAAAAACATATAAAAGAATAAGTGTTAAATAAGGCCCTATTTACACGATTGGTTCAGGTTTCCTCAGATCAGACGTTGCTGTCCTATTGCACTCTAATTACCAGATGCCGCTGTAGTACATGTAGGGCAGTAGCGAGTATTATTTACTGTAATATAAGGTGGAGGTTTATGAATAGGTGGTATTCTTTAGTTATCTCTGTAACTTAGTTTGTAAGACTACAGCTGTTAGCCTCCCAAATAAAGTAAAATAAGGTACATTTGAAAGTAGGCACATTGTCAGTCCGCACGCAACTGCCAGGATAGTAAATAAACCCAGATAATTAGCGGTTGCTCAAAAAATAGCCACGGCAAGTTGTCAACCACTTCGCCAGATGGCTTACTGGCTAGATGTCGAATAAAACCGACAACTGACAAGTTTATAGTACAGTTTCTAGTGTGGACGTAGCTCGCGAGCGCACTGCGTGATGCACGGCAAAAACTGGCAATCATCAGCTCGCTGCGAGCCAACTACACTATGATTTTCAATTAGAGTAATGCACGACGGCTACAATTTTAGCTCGTATGTGAGCACGCGGCTTTACGAGTAGCAATCCGTGTGCACTCGGTCCGAGCGTCGGATCGTGTGAAAACGATATTAATATAGCATCAAATGGCACGTGCCAACGCTCCAATATGTCGATTGAACAGATCATGACGTTAGAATGACATCACGGAACGGATTTTTCTTGTGATACTACACGCGTAACCACGCGTATGGTTGGCATCGTGCCAACAACCACGCTGCTTGTGATACAAGTATAATACATAAATGATACCTACGTAATGGTAGGCGCCCTAAAACTGCAATAACTTCAGTTTTAAGCCGTGCAGGACCGGAGATAGAATATAAATTCCTGTTGCCAGGCGGCCTGCAGCAAGAGGCAATGAAACAACCCACAGCCAAGTGTAAGGGAATCTACCCGTCTGCATGGCCACCACCGCTGGTCTAAGGCATGCCGCTATACCAAAATTTAGCCGTGTTCTGGCATCGGTTGCCAGGTTCCAATCGCCCTTAGGAGGCTGGCAGTATATTGGCAGCAACTTTGGTGCTGTAAATGTCCATAGGCGATGGTAAACACTCTCCATCAGGTGGACCGTTAGCACATCTCCAGTGTTTTAAGGATAACAAAGTTCAAATGTTATATATTATTCTATTGTAGATAATATTTGCGGGTAGTTCCGACTACTACTCGACTCATTTAAAAGCGAATGGGCGTAGTAATAAACGGTCATTCACACTTCAGCTTTGGTCTGATGCACATGCTCGAACAAGCTCTGGGGTAGATAAATATTTTGTGAGAGTTATAATCTGTAATTTATTGTACTTAATTAAATCGGCATTCTAGTTGAAGCAATAAATAAGAATAAATACGGTTAACAAGCGAGGAACCTATCTGATAATAACTTTACTGATCTATGTTCGGCTACTGCTATTTTCAACAAGAGTTACATATTCTCTCATGCAGTTGTTATTTGACGGATACAAACGACGCCAGGCGAATGCTAATGTGCTGGTAGGTACGTGTAACACCTAGCACATAAAACCCACATACATTGTCCAAGACTATTTGGCTTGCATCCAATATTTCCAGGAAGTCCAAAGACAACTGCCAGCAATGCGCAAATTGAAACGATACTTCCAGCCTGTTGGGACTGGCAAAAAAAGATGTACGGAAAATAACGACATCCGCAGCGGTGTTGTGCCAAAGACCATTAAAATCAAAAGATAGACTCTTACGACCACACGCAAATAGGCAGAGAGCGACGAACTTATCAAAATTGGGGGCCTGTAGTTTTGTTTCATTGCAAAATTGGCAAACAGGCAGACGGCCCAGAGGCCTTACTCTCAAACGCCTTTCGTCTTACTTTTTCGTCCGATCAGCGCGGAGTCAATGAAATTTTAGACTGAAGAAAGAAAGATTTCTTTACAACTACAATATAAAGTCTATAAAACACAAAAATAAAATATGGAATATACAATGAAAAATATACACTTAAATATAAAAAAAATGTGTGTATGTGCACGATCGTTTGCCTTACTATCGTTTATAATGACATAAACTCCATACAAGTAACGTTAAAATTCAAGCCATGGTAGGGCAAGTAATTGAATAATAAGACATAGAACTGGACATTAATCAACAATTTATTATTTAACTGAAAAATTTATATCTAAACAATGATAAGGACTTAACTCGCTACTTAACTAAAATAAGATTAAACGATTTAGTAATTAGTAGAGGAAACATTCTTGATTTATTTTCTAACAGTTGATAAACACTCGTTAAATTACAACTGGCTACATGCAAGTTTTTCTTACGCAAGGCATTTTAATGACCAAATTATCCATTCAAAATAACAATTAAAATGGCCGACAAATAAAATATTGCACATTACTTAACTAGGGCACAAGCAGCGTGCAACACGTACAATGTTTACATATTTGAAACTAAAACAACTAAACACACAACTACATAATGTTAATTTGCAAATATTCACGTGAAAACTGAATGCTCGCATATTATCGAGCCTATAACCCTTAGAGGCTAGGTAGAGACTATAGGTCTGCTTTTACTAGGAACACCAACAAAATGTAAGTACATATTTAAATCCGTTCCGTCCTATGCACTTTAACCTAATTGATTCAGTTTGGTTGGTCCGCCAAATGACAGCATTAGTCGTGAAATAAATCCGTAGACTTGACTAAGGAAGCATAAAATCGAAAATACTCCATTCCTCAAAAACTAGTCAATGGATATTGTTAAAACCAATACATCTGTACAATTTCAAAAGCTAGCAAGTGCTTCCGACTAAATTTTACAATACAGCACAAGAAATAGATAAATAAACAGCAGACAAACACACGCACTCTATATCGCCAAGCTAAGTTACGCTTGTGTTATGGTATGGGTAATACAGTAGACCTCTTTAAGTCCAACCTCTATAAGTCGGAAACTTTCCAAACTCGAAAAAATGTGTTCCCTTCTCTTCAAGCCCCAAAGGTTACTCGAAATGTGAACCCTCTAACTCTATAGGTTGAAATAATTAATGAGTCCCTGTTAGCAAATACAGTAGGTACTTACTTTCCCTCTATAACCCGAAAAAATTGGCCTCTGTATATCGAACATAGCAATATTTGAAAAAAAAAAAAATTACGTCTATAATTATCAGGATTTTTATTTATTTCACCTCTCTAACACAAAACCAGATTAAATCTTAACCTCTACAAGTCGAATGTTTCCTTACAAATTTCGCAAACTCGAATTTTTTGACGTCTCCCTTAAAGTACAGAGGTTTTACTGTACATAACAGACCACACTAAGGCCGATCCAGACACCCAGACCATAGTAAATAACGGAATGTTCGTTTACAAAATGAACCCAGACCCTGCATTCCAGCGGGTCCGACCGGCTAGGGCTTAGCTCGCTCAATCACAGAAGCCCTTAAGATGTTATAAACTTCAAATATGTATCTTTTAAACGTATAGGGAGCAATAGCTTACTTTGATACAGTTTTTAAATAAATATACCTAATGAACAAACACTCAGACACACGCATGCTTAACGCCTGTGAAGGGCACACAATAACTAGTTCTAAGGCCTCATCTAAACCTGCCTACAATACGCAGTTACTTGCACCTACTATTTATATCATGCTGCTATCCCCTGCATGGTGGTTGTCAAGTAGGTTTCCTCTTGAATAAATGATTCATTAAAGGACGTCTCAGTCATAAAAAAATATATAACCTACAAATTGAAATATCGAGGCTGTCGCCATTTTGTATAACTTTTAAACCTTAAACAAATTTAGTATAGGTCTTTTTAATGTTATCAAACAAAGCTACAATCTTTTATCACATCTATTTTTAATTTTGTTTTCATGGATATAACATCTGATTTCGGCTAGTTTATTTCAGTTATAAGCCGCGCGCAGAAGGTTTGCCCATGACTACTTACTATTGTTGTATATATGTACCTATGTAAAGTATATACAATAATAAATTAAAATAATATATTTATTTCAACAACTATTTAGGTAACCTTTTTTGTCAACCCCCAACCATCGATGCGTGTCATTATGAGGCTATCGGCAAACCTTCTGCCCACGGATAGTAATATCCAAGATTTATAAATATTAAATAGACCACAAACAATAAAGTGGAGTTGGAAAAATTGACAGTTACGGCATGTAAGTATCCTGTTTCCGTTCTCGGTATTGAGACCACTGTTTGCCATTGCGGGATTTACATAACGAAGAAACACGTAGAACTTTGAGAACTGATTTATTCGAATTCCTAACGAAGACTTGCTTGATTACAGTTAATTATAAGTTATGATTCCCGCATAATAATTAGCTAACCTAAAGCACTAATATGACATGTGCATCCGACCAAAGTTGTAGTGAGAATGAAATTTAGTCGCTACACCGGCTCGCTTTTAAATCCGATTATAGTAGAATTATTTTCTCCGTGCAGTTGGGTCATAAATCATAGCTCAGCCTCAGCCCGGCTAAGGCGGTGAGCATGTTTCGTGGGCGCAACGCCATTATCGATAAAAACTCATTCTTATCAAAGAAAGATTATCATTGTTATAAAAATCATTATTATCTTTTTTGCTGATAATTGTAAGCTTGAGGTATAAGTATTTATATTTATTTTTAATATAACTTGTTACATTCTTAACTTCTGTACACATTTAGTTTTTTAATACATAGATACGTAATTAATGAATTATTTAAATCATTATTATTCTTATTTTAATAAATACGTTGTTTTATCTTTTTTTTTCATTTATATCACTAACCCACAAAATGATAAAACTAAATACACTATCGATAACGCTTATCGACAACAATAATGCGTATCACTCTGTCTGCCCATAAGCCCGTGAGTGGAAGAGAGAGCGAAATACTCGCTTCACTGCTCCGATTATTTATGACCCAAACTGCACGAAGAAAATAATTCTACTATAGTGACTACAACTACCCGCCCGCAATTACAATAGTAGGTGGTATTATAGCAAAGGTTATTAACACTGCATAATTATATATCAAATTTCAGCGAATTCGGTAAACTGCTTTATATCACAAGAGCACAGCAGACAGAGTTATTTTCGCATTTATAATAAAAGCATCTATGAAGCGATGACATTACTTTTTGAAGCAGAGTATTTACCGTAAACAATCAGACGAACAAAACTATAGGCGTAGCCTACGTGAACAAAGCGTCTAATGAAATTAAGCATTGTTGTTTAATTTTGTTGTGCGTACAATTAAACTTGGTTTGCATCTGTGTGGTTAATAGCAATGTACATCCACTGGAAACTATTCCAGATTTTTGTATTAATTCGTTTCATCGTTGCGGAGCGATCGGCTTTCTTTAACTGGCTTCACTCTGAGAGCTCGGGATTCGTTCTACATATTTTGTTCGTCTGAGCGTAAATATTACGCCCGGACTGACTAGAAGCCCTATAGGATCAGTCTTTCTCCTGTAACTTGGAACAATAAGAGGCTTATTTAGAGGTGACGTGAGACGGGAACCGGTTATCCCGAACCCGACAGAGCCCGAAGCATCTGGCGGACATTTTTTAGGAAACCACTTTTTGGTTGCCAATCACAATGTGCACATTTTCGTCCTTTTCGACCGTGGATAAGAGCAAGTGTTCTTTTAATGTATTTAATGTACTAAAGGTTTATACTCGTGTTACATATTTTGTGTATAGTTATCATTGTTTATCAACTGTCTATCTATCTGTGTAGGAACGTAGAATCCCCAACAGCCCCCCAAATTCTGCTATTACCATCTCGTCTGAATCGCCGGTCACTATCGTAGGATTGTCTTATTTCGGTATTGTGTTAATTTCAATAACGTGCCCACGCGACGCCACTCTACCTTTTGCGAAATAAATGTTTAAAATGTCGGTTACTTTTCGATATACGTACATTTCGGCAGAAACGGCTTTACCATTTTTGCTAATGTTAGTACACCCTTTTTCTACTCTTATTCCGCCGCGACGATATCGAGATGTTGTGGATTTTGTAGAATACAATTTTTTACACAACCGCAATCTAACTAATATTGAAATAGCAAAATTAGATCCCAGGTGCAAGGGTGTTTGTCTATCAGGGTTGCCACTGCGTGTGGTCTAGAGTATGCCACCGTAACGACCTTGAGTTGTTAAGACATTAGTGGCCAGCTTCCACTCCCTTGTTCGAGGCCGATAGTACACCTTTGATGCTACAAATGTTCTTGGGTGGCGGTAACCACTATCCATCGGACGGGTGGTCTGCCTTTTTGCCTGCCTCAGGCAATACAATTAAATCCTTCAATCAACCTAGGGTTGTGTGGAGGAGATCACTTCTTAGAGATAACTCCACACCTCTTAATATCTATGCTTCTGTCTATAATAATAATAACAATCCATAAACGTCGCATGGCTTGGCTTGAACCTTCCATTTATAGGGGAAAGTATACAAGGCGGATTGACGGGTGTGATACATAGGTATCTCGATGTGCAAGTTTCATCACCATGTTATCCCTCGCCGATAGCACGTGATAATCGTAACTGCCTAAGTGATGCATGCTTTTCTGCGAGGACTCGATTCTACGCTCTTTGAAAGTTATCTATTGAATTAAAATATTAGGATTTTTTTTTATTGCAGGAGTTCAGCAGACAGGCAGACAGCCCACTTAATAGAAAGCGGTTATCATCATCATGGACATTTGCAACACCAAAGGTGGTGCTACAAATGCGCTGCTGCTCTCTTAAGGGACTCTGGAACCTGGTCACTAATGCCGGAACACAACACAACGTTGTTATGGCGACATACTTTAGACCAGGGGTGGTAGCCATCCAGTCGGGCAAATGCCCTACCACCGGGCTGTGGGTTGTTTTTGTCGCCTCTTACGACAGGCCGCCCGGCCGCAGGAAATTGTATTATTTCTCCGTTCCTGCACAGATATAATTTTTTTATACAATAACAGCCCATAACTGTCCCACTGCTGGGCTTGGGCCTCCCACTGTAGGTGAATGGACAGTATACCCGCCACGCTTGTCCAAGGCGGCTTGGCAGGTTTGACACGTCTGTTATCGGTTTGCAGGTTGCATCACGATGTTTTCCTTCACCGTTATAAGCCCGTGGTAATTGTAACAATATCCACATTAGATCAGAAAACTGACTAAGTGGTGGCGTTCCGGCCAGGATAGAAACCGCGCCCTTTGAGCTTGGGACGCGTGCGCTAGCCATTACGCTACCACGACTTTTTTACAGTATGTTTTATGTGATTGTAATATTTTAATCTACAGACACATTATATGAAACCACGGTAACGACTAACTTCGACTCGTTTTAAATTACGTGCCACTACGTTAAAAACATGTCGGCTGGAAGGGAATGGGTCTCCGTTTGTTGACATAACAATTTGTTATACATAATAGGGATCATTCAACCTTACTCAGGTCCATATGGAAATAAACAACAAATGCCTACTCAAACAAATCTTGAAATTCATATTTTAATGTATTTATTGACCTAGGACGGAGAAAATAACAGTCTCACGTGACCAAACGGTCGCCCTGTGTTGTACAGTGGCTATACCAATAACTACTTTCAAACTTTTATAGGTATAGTAGTAGTTCACAATAGTAAACTTATTATATATATAGATTTTTAATATTTGAAAATTATATGTTTGGCTGAAGGTAAGAAAGGAATGCTCCGGTGGTTCGGGCATGTGGAAAGAATGAATGATGGAAGAATGACTAAACAGATATACAATGCAAAAGTGGTTGTATGCAGAAGTCGCGGAAGGCCACGACACACCTTCCATAATCAAATTGATCATGTATTAGCAGAAGGTGATTTCAGGAGCCTCAAGAACAGACGAGCGTGCATTACAAGAGCTATGAATGTCAAAGAAGCAAGTGAGGTGTGTAAGAATAAGCCTAAATGCCGCTCTGTTGTCCGTGCCTACCCCGCAAGGGACCTGGCGTGAAGTTATGTATGTATGTATGAAAATTATATGTATGCTAAACTCCAGGGGCCCAATCCTGCTAGTTCAATATTTTAGCGTTGCAAGGATATTCAAAGTACGATTTCATTGCGATAGGGTAAATAATTCGTATTCTATTATATCCACAATATTTCATCTTCTCGAAATAGTCGCGTCAGAATAATAAAGCATTTTTCTTTATTATATATATTATTATAGCATTAGCCAAAACTAATTTTGAAAAGCTACCAAAATTTCTTAACATTATTTCGCGAGTTTTCGCTTATAAATGTTTAGATAAGAGTGGCCAGCCCTTAGCACGCCATTGGAATTGATAGAATACCGACACCAGCCAAACCTACGATTGAGATGATGGTGTCCGGCGATTTTGACGAGATAGCAATAGCAGTATTTGCCCTCTCGATCTAGAGCACTCCACCAAAACGACTTTCGTGTTATGTGGTCAAAATCGTTATATGGACCGATACGGTCCGTTACCGGTCCGGTATCGGTATTTATATGGAGGTTATATTGACCTAATTATATTTTTTATTTGAAAAGCTATTTTAGGCTATATAAAGATTTTCAGTTTTAGTTAGACCTTACTGAATCAAAAACTGTCAGTTTTATAACAAAATAATATTATAAAAAAATTGTGCAAAATTGTCAGCGACGTTTGCACCTAGCAAACGTCGCTGACAATAAAACGACGTAGAGCTCGACATGTCCATAGCGACGATAACCACTTTCCACCAGGTGGATTATCAGCCGGTCTACTATACCTCAGAAATAAATCGGTACTTACATTATCTTGTAGATGGTAAACGGGTTTTTTATTGCACGAGTTCAGCAGACGGGCAGACGGCCCACTTGATGGAAAGCGGTTACCATCTCCTATGGACATTTCCAACACCAAAGGTGCTACAAATGTGCTGCTGCTCTCTTAAGGGAGACTGGAGCCTAGTCACTAATGCCGGAAAACAACACAAGGTTGTTATGGCGGCATACTCTAGACCAGGGGTTGGAGCCATCCAGTCGAGCAAATACCCTACCACCCACAGCGGGTTGTTTTGTCGCCTCTTACGACAGGCCGCCCGGCCGCAGGAAATTGTATTCTCTCTCCGTTCCTGTACGGATATATTCGGCCTGTCCGTGCGTACTCCAACGTCGCACTAATTAGGATGCACTAATTGATATGTAGGTGAGCGCTACGATTACGGTGCCATATTGAATCGATATCGGACTGACATATCGGGAATACATCATACAATAGATTTTAAAAGGTCTCAGATACATCTATCTTAAAATATTGAATAATATTGTTACATGCCGACAAAAAGAGAATGCACAAAAAAAATTACGAAATTAAGAACTCGTAATTATACATTTACTAAATTTAACACGTGGCAGATCTATGTTGGAATCATTATCTTGAGTACAGCACTTAGGGCCACCTCGATTGATGTGATAACAGAATATCACCGTGAAACATGTAATATAATAATAAGTTATAGTAAATGATAAAATTTCATTTACATAACAGCTCGCTCCAGCATTTTATACAATTCTCTGGATAACGTTTTAATGTAAGGAACAATGTAAGGAATTTATGGAGATATGTTTGCAGCACAAACTTTTACTCCGTCTCGTCATTATTATAACAATAATATTCTTCTTTCCTCTTACTGTGTCTTTATCTTAATGAACATGCACTGTTTGCTACAACTCCATGAATTCTTCGAAAAGTAATTCTGTAACATATTTCTGTATAAAACTTATAAAAAAAGAACTTCGAGATATAATAGAATAAGAAATATAAAAAAAAAACATTTTTTAGCTAGACGTGTTGCTAGGGAGTTTCTTGCCGGTTCTTCTCCTTAACAAAAATAATATAGGAAGTAAAATTAAATTTTAACTTATACGTATGACCTTCAAAAAGAGTTCCCGGCGGAACTTATAGCAGACTCATTGTACATCCCCAAAAGCTAAGCAAGTTATGCTTGTCTTATGGGTAATATACAACGGACCACTCTGACGCTGATCCCAGATCATAGTAAATAACGGAAAGTTCGTTACGAAATTTACCATGGAATCGAATCAATAGTCAGTATGGCCCACTTTCCCCAAGCCCTCCCATCCATCCAATACGATATTTCGGCTCTTTCATCCCGTTCTTCCTGTGTGATCCCCTATCCCATCGGTGTTGCAAACTTCTACAAGCGCGGTAAATGCTTTCCATCAGCTACGCCGTCTACCTTTTTACTAGCTTCGGAATATAAAAAAATGGGTATGTGTGTTCAGTACACACGCAGTAGAAGTGAAACCTCAGGGAATATACTCACAGATAATTCTTCGGCATCTTTTATTAATAATATCTCTATGTTAATTCGTGAAGCAAAAACTTTGTACCCCTCTTTACGAAAATTTGCGGACGGAGGAGTACGAAATTTCGCAAACATAGTTTTTACAGACGAGCGACGAATTCTAATATTTTTTTAAATTATGTGTAAAAAATACATTAAATCAATAAAAAAAACATTACACACACTATCATGTAACATTACACACACACACGCATTATACTCTTTTGTTTGTTGTTAAAGTGAAGTGAACAGTGTAGCCTGGGCGAAATCTGTGATAATAGAAGTATATATATTTTTTTTTTATTGCAGGAGATCAGCAGACAGGCAGACGGCCGCTGATGGACAGCGGTTACCATCGCTATGGACATTTGCAACCAAAGTGCTACGAATGCGCTGCTGCTCTTTAGGAGCTGGAACTGGTCACTAATGCGGAACACAACACAGAGTTATTATGCGGCATACTCTAGACCAGGGTGGTCGCCATCCAGTCGGCAAATTCCCTACACCTGGCTGTGGTTGTTTTGTCGCCTCTTACGACAGGCCGGGCCGCAGGAATTGTATTCTTTCTCCGTTCCTGCACGGAAAAAAATATATACACACGGTATATTCTTTGACATTAATTATTATGATCAAATTTCGACCCCGGGCGACCACTAGTAAATATAATTCTTTAACCTACATCCGTCAACATATTACAATTCAAAATAAAATCCTTAGGCATCACTTCATTTTTTCACTGTTTAGTCTAAAAGATAAGTTTTATTTCGGTCCACACTGGACCTGGACTGTTTAATCATCTGTCTTATTGATTCTCTAATCTATGCTGAACAATGTTTAAAACTCGTATCTCATTCTCTCGCAGGCTTAGTCCTATAGATTTATGTATTTATCTTTTTTTAGTGTCGCTTTTTCGTTTCATCGAGTTTTAAATCAAAACGATTCTAAAGAAGTTTCACTTCAATAAATAAATAAAAAAACTGGCGGCAACTGTCACACCATAAGACACCACCTGCTGCATTATTACATTAATATTATGACGTCGTGATCGCACCGTGTTACTCAACCGACGGACGCCGCATCCGTGCATCTAATTGGTTTAGATGCGGTTTCACTTCCACCATAGTGTCAGTGAAATCAGTGGGAAATTGTTATTGTGTACACTGTACATGCTCGTCCGACAGAAGCTGACGCACTGGTCAGGTGACCTAATGTCACTGTGTCAGTGTTTAGAAATGTCTAAACTATTTTTGTCTGTCCCAAGAAGGATATGAAAATTTTCATGCACCATGTTTTGGTTTGAAGAAAAATTTATTTTATAATAGAATCGTCCCCCAGTTGGTGAACCGACAACTTGTGCGTAATCGCTAGTAGAGGTTGAATAAGCAAAACTGAGAACTATGATATCATCAGCCATCACCTATGCCTGGATATAGGCCTCCCAATGCAATCTCAATTGACACCTCACGCAAGTGTTTCTGCTCTAGGACACGTCTACTATATTGCCCATCGGTCCTGCGACAGGTGTAGCCAGCCCACTATCAGTGGGTATTGATATTACATATATGGTACAAATTTGGTGGGCTTTTTCCACAACACAAACACAGTATATATGTTATAGTCAAAGGTCGATATGCAGTCTCTTCCGGGAATTACAGGTACCTAACTTTTTGTCAAACATCGAACATGAAATAATCTGTCTGAGGCTTTGTCTAGTTGATCCTAGCATTCTAACATTGATTAGTACTGCACTTTTTTACAGTTTTAATGACTGTATAAATTAGTATGTTTAGGTTAGACAAAAATTTGTAAGTCAAAGGCAGAAAAAGGTCATTTATTTGGACTTTGACTAAGACTTTATGTCAGACTTGAGGTTTGACTAGCCAATCCTAGGAGCGCCAGAGTTTAGATGTTTAACTATAACACATACACAGATCAAAACTTAAAGTTTAGTTTAGTAATCCATTAAACCGAATTTCCCTGCTAATGCACCTATACTATGATAAACCCTCTTGTTACCAGTAAGAAGTAGCTGTAGTGTAGTGTAGTGTAGTGTTTACTATCATTACCCTACTGCACTGAATATGAAGGCTTTAAGTAAGACATCCAAATAAGAGGATAAAGACAAATCTTTATAATTACATCTTTCTTGTAACTGCTTGAGAAACTTTCTAATAAATATGCTCAATTGTCATCTAGTTTACAAAAAATACAAATATACCAGCTATGGGAGCAGATATAGGGTATTTTCACATTCACCTTTTTATGAATGAAATATAGTTTTTGTTTTAAGCTGTAAAAATACTTTACTTTTGGGATATTTTGGTGAAAAACAGAGCACACATTTATTTTTCTTTATTTATTATATAATTTGTTTATTTCATTCTTGCATTTTCTATGTGTATTTATTAATACTTTTTAAAATAATCATAAGTATCTGAACAAAAAATACAACAATTGAATCGGTCTTGAAATATAGTACATCTCCTATATAATTTTTCTGCAATATATAGTATATACAAGTAGCTTAAATATAGTACAATGCTATATCTTATAGTATGGTTGGCAACCCTATTTATTACTTCGTACAAACTTCGTTTGAGTTTCCATAATAATGCCATATTGGTTATTGCAGTTCCAGAGGAACAAAATCGTTTATCATGGTAAAAATAGAACCTAATATAAGCTACCTTTGCGAAAAGTTTTATTTCAATCTGTTCAGTAGTTTTCATGTGATGCTCTGACAGATTGACAAAAAGTCTAAAAAGTATTTTCTGAATCTGCTGGTGGGAATTAGCTCCCCTGATTTTTTCACCTATTTAAATGCATTTTACAAACTCAAACCCTCTATAAATCTTAATATAATTTATTCACGATATATAATTAATAAATAACATAGTGTTAAACAAATGATTGGTAACAATCATATAGATTAACCTAAATCAAAATTTGATTATTTTGAGTTATTTCCATTGAAGGGATGTTGTTTAGGGCTCTTTCATTGTCATAAGCTGTTTGGGGTCCCCTGCTGGACGTTGGCCTCCCCAAGCCAGCCCAAGCTTATTATTGGAATATAAAGGAGTAAAAAGCCTGAAGTAAAAAATGCTGTGCTACATAAATTGTAGCACAGCATTTTTTACTTGACCTCTTTTCTACTTTGACCAAAAGATAGGCATTTATCAAAATTCATGCAACAAATTGTTACACTCTTGGAGCACTTCAGCAATTTATAAAAACCATCTCTTTGTATGGCAAATGCTCTATTTTACTTTCTATACTATAAAGACCATGCGAATTTGCACACAATAAAAATGTTGGACCTTTATCTAATGAAAACAATCTCAATTTCCAGGATGAAATGTATCCTATTCAAATTAATTTATTTGTAGGCGAGGCAATACCTTGTGCAGGTATTGTTACTACCGCTGGAGGAAACTGCAGCAAAGGTTTAAGCCGAGTTGCTGACCTGAATGGTTGGAAATGTGGTGTAGAGCACCTTCAATGTAACCATGGAAATGTATGAATTAGGTTTATGTCCTTGTACTGTTGTTTTCTTGACAAATATATTTTTTTCCTTTCTTTCTTTATGTTAATTTAATCTGCATAACAATAAAGAAATATTGACAACCAGTGCCATTGATATACTTGTGTTTACAACTGAGATTTCAAGAGCAATTCTTACTTTAACAACCAAATTTCATTTTATTTGCAATTAAAAACTATTAAAACAGAGTTTTAGCAATAAGTTGTTAGAGTAGTATATTTAATAGAACAATTACTTAAATACCAGTCTATAACTACTGGTAGGTCATCCTCTCACAATTCACATTCATACATCATAATTACACTATTCAACATTTACATTAAAACATAAGCAAATAATTTTTATTAAATTTTTATCAAGTTGATCAAAATATGTTATACTAACTGCGCCAGGCGGTCTCACCCACGTGGTGATGGAAAATCGTTATAATTTAGATTGTTCACACTAAATCTTTATAAATTATAGTCTATGTGTTATCCTGATGTGTAAGCTATATTATTGCAAAGTTTCATCAAAATCCATTCAGTAGTTTTTGTGAGTAACAAACATACATTCTTACAAACTTCCACATTTATATTATTTATAGGATTATAACTTGAATTTGTTTTTCTTATGTATTTATAAAACTCATAAAATAAGGTTTTCATCTAAAATTATACAGTATATTATCAGCCCATGAAAGTCAATTTTAGTAGCTCTGCCCCCCTGTATTTTAAAGAATTAAAATAGCCAGCAAAGATTATGGCAGCTTGAAGTTTCAAATTAAAATTTAGTTTGGCACAATTACAAACCTGACATACCTAGCACTTCAATATTAATTCCATATCCCATCTGAATCCCTAAGACTTAAACTTATTCTGCAATTTAGCAGAAGCTTTATGTTACACTAATTAATAGGCAAATATAGATGTCTAAAAAACAATAACAGATTATAACTAGTAAAAGTAAAATTAACAGCCAACAATTTGGAACCTATTTCAATACTTTTGGAACTAGTTTTATAAAGTACACTGATGCAGTTTGCTTAATACTTATAATAATTTCTGTTCAAGGATAACAATGAAAATAAAAACATGCCACACAGCCACATATGAAAGAGAAAATTGGGACAACTCATAACTGTAATTTATTGTACTGTATCCACTTTGTCACACTGTATAACATTGTTTGATTTCAATTACTCTAGATCTTTAGACAGCATGATTTAAGAGGATCTTGACGTAAATATGCGACAGCAGCCGCCAGACAGAGTTTGCTTTGAAAAAAAGTGGTCTATTTAATCTTAAAATACGCGAAAATGATGTCATTTACAGCGCACGCAGTGCACCTACGCGATTTGAACGTATGTCATAGTCAGTTTTGGAGGGTCAACAATTAATTGTCGTCTAGCGACCTCCGACCACCATCGAGACCCCTCATTTCGTAATAGGCCATCACCAAAACAATAATACACGACACACTTTCCAAGGGATATGGAGGGACACAACCTCACGAACGCCTCGACCTCCCTATTTCACTTGAACGATAACCGCATGCCAGAGAAAGACGTAAGATTGTCAAAAGTTCACAAAATTAATAACTATTTACACACATCATTTAGGTTTCATAACTTCCGTAAAATATGTCATAATTAACGTGTTAAAAGAAATCTTACCGTGTCTAAGTGTACATAAATCCAAAACAGATGTCAGGATGATTTCTTGGCGAAAACTAAACACAAAAACACACAAAACACTTTTCTAGATATACATGTAATCACAACGTGGATACTTAGATGGGCACAACATTCACTACAACTGGGCACTGCGAAGGTCACAACACTTGCACACAAGTATTTATTTACTACCATTAACATGCGACATTACGCATATTTTCCAAGACGTCTGTCGCATCACAATGATCGTCAGCCATTTTGCTTGCTGTCGAAAACGAAAGAGATCGGCTGTCATAAACTGTCATAGATCTGTCACACAACTGGCCAATGGGAAGCGACATCCAAGGTTTTATTTTTATATTATGGACTTGTAAAACAGAATTTAGGGAAAGTATATTAAGCCATTTTTATACAAGTCTTGCTGTTCTATTTTGAGCTATACCGACGAATATGCGTACGGAAAGATGTTAAATTATTTATTCACATAGTTGCAGAATAAGTAAAGATAGAAGCACATTTAAATCTTTCGCAGTAGCGACGAATATCGACTATAAAGTCCTGACTACCCGAGATGGAAATGACATAAATTTAGACAAAAGACCGAACTGAAGCGTAATTTTTAATGGCACTGCAATTGGCCGCGAAATAATTTAGGCACAAATAAGCGACAGCTGGGTGTGCCACATTCAGTCGCCTATAAAACGCCACGTACGTTTTTACGTACGTACACTGGGCCTCAGCTTCTATGAACCAGATTGATGGTAGTTTACCATGCCAACACGCTGGAAGCTTGACATAAATGCCATGAACAGAAATAGGAAAGGACTCTTGTACTTATGTCATTATTCTCTTTAATTCACTTTGTAAATCCTTTAACTGTTGCCGAAGAAATTCATGACACATAGTGGAAGGTATAGGATATAACAAAGCAAATCAAAATTAACAAATACAAGAAGAAAATTAAAAATCCACAATCACCTACTTAAAATTTAAACAACAACAAATATGTACAACCTAAAACTATAACAATGTACATAATTAATAAATGAAAATACTGACACACGCAGAAATTGCATCATTCGTGTATTCGTCCGTTTATATCTAGAAAATTAGAACATCAACGCGAACGAAGTCACATTCGGAAGATTAAAGATATAATAGAAATTTAAAAAAATCAAAATAGGTAAAAGTATCAAGATCTTTCTCGCTCGAAGTTAGTAATACCATCTGTGTGTCACGAGTTTGTTGAACATTTAATTTAAAGTTGGTTGGTTTATGATGCACCTTATACCTGTCGATATGTATTATGATATATGATTAATCATAAATAAATAAAACGTATATAAGTGCGTTACCGGCCGTGGATCTATGATCACAACTATGATGGAGCTATCCAGGCTGTCCTCGTCTAAAGATTGGCAAAGCGCCGCTGAAGTAGCGAGGCGTTTATTCCTGGAGATCGACGGCCTATACTCAAGCCCAATTTCAATTTCCATAAATTTATATTACCATTAATATAATGACGGGTCGTAGAAATGGAAATTAAATGGCACGTACATTATAAATTAACGTTTTAACAATTATAATATAATTATATTAATTTGGATTTAAATAAAATATAATTATTTCATGACGAATTGTCTCTATGTATATGTATTGTGACAGTTGTCGATCAAAATTCACAATATAGAACATATTTGCCAACCGGCCAGTGTATAATGTAGTGTTCTTTTTGGGCCAGTGAGCGAAAAGGTTCGGTAAAATCCATCACCCATTCTAGTTATAAAAAAAATTCTTAAATATTTTTCCAAGCTGTAAGTATGTATGAAATTTGTTAAAATTGAAATCTATGTATACGATGACTTTTATTTGTAGATATATTATTCACGCTTTAGTTGCAACATTGAAAAATAACTTATAAGCGCAAAACAACTTAAAGCAACAAAACACGTTGCCAGGCGGGCAAGTTGCATTTGTGCAGTATAAAACGATGGCCTGATTGAGGGAGGGAGGAGGACGGAGAAGTCAAGCGACAATTACAATACGAGCGTGACGTGTGTACATTCGGGAATCTATTAGCGCCGGACTTTACACGTTTTATTGAATTACGACCTTCTGCTTTACGTTTGGATTTGCTGTTTTCCGTTATATTTGTACCTGTGTTATACGTGTTTGTATAGTTTTAATAAACTCATTGATAATTCTAATTGGCATTTTAATTCGAGTTCCGCTAAACTCGTAATGACAATTTTATCACATGTCAAATACATCTTTAGGTGGGGCTTGATCTGGGATAAAGTTAGATTCAAGCCGCTTCACGTAGATAATATGGGAATAAGTTTAATGCGTTAGGGACTTGAGATGCGACATTGCTAATGACGTCATATATTGACAGATGTATGTATATACACTAATGTGGCTATGCGTTCTCTCTCTGTTCTTTCACCATATCCCAATTTATTGGGGCGTTAACTTTAGACGAATTATTTTATTAATTTTAGACGCATTCGACCACAGGCTAAATGTGTCACTAACACTAAAGAGATGAAGCCCCAGCATTAAAACAATCGTCGTATCTGTGTGAGACGGTTTAAGTCTTTAAAATTATCCACATGAAGCCCCTCCCCCATCTTTACGTAAAACTTTTTCCTTGAACACTAAAATTATTATTATGTCAAGTTACTTTATGGTCATAGATAATTGGACACAATATATTAGTATAAAAAGAATTGCAAAGTAATGTTATTCTAAATTTTGTATAATTAATTATAATATTAACATGTACCGTCAAAATTTTATTGTATTTTTATTAATAACGGTGAGTTGTTACTTTCGAAATATAGTTATAAGAAGTATGCGTTTTAAATTGTTCGTAATTTTCTCTTCAGTATTTATTTGCAGAAATTGAATTGAAGCAGGACCGGGCTCGACGTCCTTGGCGCACTAAAAAAAAGAACAGGAATTCAACAGGTTAGTACGTTTTTTCATAATAGTAGTCAGTTGTGCACCGAGAGAAGAACTGACATATTTTAATCGTATTTTCTTCATAGTGATAGAAAAATAAATAAAACGGGTAAGTGCGCATCGGTCAACGTACAAAATGTGTCAAATGTTACTGCTCTTACTTAAAGTTAACTTGAGATTCTCGCACAATAATTAGCCACCATCGATCAGTTAATTAATGATCGATGTTAGCCACCCTAAGTTTTTATGCAAGTAAAATAGAGCTACTTTCCAGGGTTTGGCTGCGGCGTAGCCGCGATGAACTCTAATATATGATAGAATTAAAAAAATAATTAAACCGTCATCGTCACTCTTTATCAAAATAAGTTCAGCTGATAGACACAATGTTAAAAACAAACACAAAACAATCGGATAATTATGTAACGCTATCTGGGGTTTTATATGAATTTTTATAGTGTCAGCTTCATTATGTAGTTATACATAATTTTACGTTTAGTTACAATACCTACGTTTTTATAAATACGGAATGTTTTATAGAAAAAGTTCCAGTAGACATCGATGTAATTCCTTTGTTTCCGACGGCATTATCTCAAGTATTTAAAGAAGGCACCGGAGTGATTAGGAAAGTCGTCGAAAAGATATTGTCCAAGAAACGCCTTTTGGGCCTCGATGAATGGTATTGGTGAATAAAGACTTTTTTGTATTGAAAGAAATTTATTAAAAACTGAAAAATAAACAATCCAAAGTGTAGTATTTCATTTTAGGAATTTAATAATAAATTGGTCAAATGCGGTTAAAGACGAAGTATTCTGGAGAGATGACAAACATCACTGTTTTTCTTATGAAAAGAACAATAATTTAAAAAATACATCTCACAACTAAATGGATCTTGCTCAAACTAATTTTTATTGATAATATTTTGTGGGCTCCATCAACATGAATTTTTAAAAATGTCGTGCTTAATAGTTTGAAAATAAGATGCATAAATTTCATGAGTTTGGTGTGAATGTCTCTCATTGTGTATTAATATATTGTTGCACGCCGACAAAGTGAATGCACATCTGCAGTTTATACCTTTCCCGCATTTGGACTTCTTTTGTTTATTTGTGTTTAAAATGTGTAATTAGTAAAACATCCTGTTGTTATTATACTCATTTAGGGCCTCAGTTGTGCAGCTTACGTTTTCTTGGAAAATTCAATCCACGCGGTTGAGTGTTGTATTGTATAGTTTAGTATAAAACAATGCTCGAACGGAGGGATGAAGCAGTCAAGCGACGATTACGATACAAGCAAGACATGTATACATTCGATTAGCTATATAGTGACGGACTTTGTGTGTGTTATTGAATCATGCAGTTTATACTGGTTGTACCTGTGTTATGTGTTTGTATAGTTTTAATAAATTCTATAGTAATTCCAATGGGCATTTTTTTTTGAGTCCCGCACACATAACAATATTATACTGTTTTATTTTGATGACCCACTCCAAGCATCAGATTACGCATGCATAGTATTCTAGGGTTATGGGCCATCCTTTAAAACTGGTGATAAAGAATTTCGGGAACATACCCTTTATGAAATTATAGATGAATACTAATGACCATACTCCAATTATATCCTGAATTTAATGCTAGGTTGCTGATTCAGTCCATACTTTCATGTAGAACAAACATTTTGAATTATTCAATACCACTATGTAATCGACTATTTGGATCAAAATGCCTCTTTCTGTGTTTTAACATATAAGTTTTACCTTTAAACTTTTTATTACAGACATCACACTCTTCTATTGCTGGCTTATGATGGTATTTAATATGAGTAGATCTCCTCGAAGCAGACAAAAAGCTTTTGTCACAATAACTACATTTATATGGTTTTTCTCCTGTATGAGTCCTCGTGTGATACAACAGTGATTTTTTGGTTACAAATGTACCACCACAAATTTCGCAACCAAAGTTCTTTTCCTTCGTATGGGTTACAATATGTTCCTTCCATTTGCTTATTGAATTACATTTCTTATTACACCATTCGCAAACATAACTTTTCCAGTTGCCATGTTCAAACTGTATATGCACTCGTAATGCAGATTTCTGTACGTACTGTTTGCCACAATGATCACATTTAAATTTCTCCTCTACATTCAATTTGTTATTTTTACCACATAATGTTTCAACGTGCCGTTTGAAGGATATATTTGTTTTGTAAATCTTACCGCAATGAGGACATATATGCCGTATTATGTGACTTTTTTCATGATTCTTCAAAGACAGCTTATTGTTGTACACTTTACCACAATGACTACAAACTGCTTTACTGTGACTTGTATTAGTGTGGTCTTTTAGCATTAATGATGTACCATATTTCTTTTGGCATACATTACATTTGTATTTCTTCGGAGCATGTGCACGGTAGTAATGTTTCATGAGATTTTGGCCTCTTGAGTATGTTTGTAGACATATCTTACACTTATACCTCGATTTATCGTCTTTACATCGCAAGTCATTTGCTTTGATTGGTTTACAATTTTTAATATTTTTTATGCTGGATGCTACACCTTGTCTACTATCTTGATTAATATCATATTTTGATATATCTTCACTTGAGTTATTAAAGGTTTGTAAGACCTGGCAGTATGTATTACTCAGATTATAATCAATATTACTGCCCTCTGTGTCTATGTTAATATATGTTGGGTTACAATCTAAATCATTATTACTTTTCTTAAGAAATTTATTGATATTTTTCACAAGCTCATGAATTTTCTTTGAGTTTTCTTGACATGCCTCAATAAAATTGTAACATGAAACTAACGATCTTGTACAATTGCTGCAAATCCAATGTAATAAACATATAGTTTGTTTAAACTGAAATAAAATGAACTTTAAAAGAATTTGTTTTCTAATACATAAAATAAATAAATATAATTTTCTATAAAAAAGTATTTATGAAGAAGACAAAGTATGTGCAAAAACTTGATTTTACCAAGATAGCAAAGTCCATCAATGGGGTAAATTCATACCAATAGCTGTTTTACTTTTTTTTTTATGGAACTTACCACCAGCTACATTTCGAAGACAGAATTCAATGGTGTTTTAGCTTTACTGACTGATTTATTGTCATCATAACTATTCAAACACAGAAATAATGGGAGGTGTACGGAGTTCCCCCACTGACGAACTTCACCACCTTGTCTATCTATGGTAATATTAAAAATGAAAAATATGCTTTAACTATAAACAAGACAAGAATTTTAAGTAGTGGGGGTGGAATGGGTTTTGCAACCTCTATGGTCCGGAGATTAACAAGTTTAGTGACTATAAATACCAAGTGTAGCTCTTAACTCAAATCACCACTAATTATTCATGCACCGGATATCAATGCAGCATCCACAAAATATATATACCCCAAGACCATGGAATAAGAAGAAACAAAAAGTATTAGTGTAGTATAAAATTGTACACACCTCTTCACCCAAAACACGAGCTACTAAATCTATAATACTTAAACTCTTAGCGTTACTTAATTCAATGTCGTCAACAAAATTTATCAGCATATCTTGATTATAATTTTTCAAACATAAAAAGCAAAAATTATCTTCCGTCTTGTATATCACTTTTAATATTAATGTTTTTAAATCAGCCATGGAAAAATTATACTTGACGTGTAAGTTAATTATACAATTCAGTTATAATTTTTAGTTTTAGATCTAAAATCCTCTTCAACTAATCTTCGCTTGTCTGTTTTTGTTTTGTTTATAGCTGTCAGTTACCAGCTGACGAAAACGATAGATAAGTTGCCGGAACGTCATATCCGATGCCGTTATTGCCAATGCCATTTAATTTCCTTTTTAAAATAAATGTTAAATGCCAAAATTTGTTGATTTTCTATTATTTATTTGTTAGTGTCATAGACTAGGTTTCATATTATATAGGTCTATGGGTTTCATACTTCAGTGGTTAGTGTAGTGTTACACCAATAGATAATTCTCAATTTCTCATAGTGTCAGTATCTCAAAACTGTATGGTTTTGAGATACTGACATTTGGATATGAGAAAACTAATTCAAAAGACCTTGTAGCCATTTTTAAAATAATTCAGTAGAATAGCTTTTATAGTAATCTATATTAAATTTTGGAGCAAAAATTGGTTTATTGAGCTAGAAAATAATTTGGATTATGTTTCGGAGTAGTTTAATTTGCAATTTAATATTTTTAAGGAATAATAAAGGGAACTTTTAGTTGTAGTTGTCGTTCTTGATTCACGCCACCCACATCCGCCATTTTATTTCGTCCATATTTCTTTTTATCGGGAATGGAACATAGTAAGACGGATATAATTTTCGAACGAAAAAGGCGCGTAATAATTTGGAACGAATACAAATTTAACACAATACCTTCGAAGTTCTAAAACTGAAAATGGTTGATGTTTTATGTTTACAAAACCTGTTATCCAGTGTTGTGAATGAAAAATTTTATAGCCACTGTAGGTTATGCTTGAGGGAGATTAGTGAAAAGTTCGTCCGATTTGATGACGATTTGCCTATCGATGAGGAAAATATGCTATTTAAATCGCTGTCAGACGTTTTAAGCAAGTTATTTGGCGACGAGGTAAGTTTTCTTGAAATGAATTAATCTTGGATACAAACACTTCTTGTTCATTATGACGGCCTACAGTGGGAGCGATAGCTCAGTCCATAGATGATACACTATATTGGCTCAGTCGGAACGCCTCAGGGGGTACCTACCGGTTCAATGCTCAATTAGATAGTATAAATCTAGTAAATCTCAGAAACAACTTTATTGTAGTCTGAGTGCTATGGGTGTCGGCACCAATTGTTTATTGTATTTAATACTAAGAATATAAGCATCATTCAGTGCAGACTATTGAATTGAAGGCCACACTCACAATGTTATCTTTATAATGATTTCTTGCAAATGTATGTATTTCAAATTGAAATATAAATAATAATCAGCAGACTAGCACATTGTATATCCCCAAATTAAGCAAGTGATGTGGAATACTCTGGAGTTGATCCCAGACACTCAGACCAAAGTAAATAACAGAGGAAATTAGTTTTTGAAATGTACCATATCAGGAATCGAAACCGGACTCTCTACCAGACACTCAGTGAGGAAAGCTGGTAAAGGCTTACCCCACTCAACCACAGAGGCCGTCAATTAAAAGCATCAAATTGTATGTTATGCGATAAGATGTATAGAGAGAGAGAGAGAGATCTTTGGACCATTTGCATAAAAATATTTAAATTTTATGTTTCAGATTAGCCAAGAAATTTCAGGCATAGATGGTGTATGTACAGACTGTGCTGATCAAGCCATACAGGCTTTCAAGTTTATTGAGAAATGTAATAATGCTACCAAGTTACTTCACAGTGTTTTTGATAATGTTTCTGCAGCTCTCAATGTGGATATTGACACTTCAATCAAACAAAATATGTTTGTTATGGTTGGGTCTGAAGAAAGCAAAATTATTTTAGTGAAAAATGAAGCTGAAAAAACACAGAAAGAAATGGTACAAAAAGTTAAGATATGTTTAGAATGCAATGAACTTTTTGATGATATCATTAATTTCAAGATGCACAACTTAACTTACCACTCTCTTTTCACATGTGAAAAATGTTTAGAAACATTTGAACATGAAATGGAAGAAATAGGGCATAATGAAAGTATACAACTGTACAATTGTGACCATTGTAATGACTATTATTGTACAGAAGATAGCTTAAAAAAACATAAACTGAACCTTCATTCTACTCATATATGCAAAATCTGCGGTAAATCCATCAAAGGCTTACAAAAATTAAAAAATCATGAAAAGAAACACAGTGTCAAAAGCACTTGTGAGAAATGTGGAAAATTGTATGCAACCAAATCATCATATTTAAAACACATTGAATTATGTTTAGAGGACAAATTGGTGAAGCATCCTATAAGAAGTAACCTTGTTAGAAATTATGTATGTAAATTGTGCGGTAAAGGATATAGTACATCTTCAGGATTACGTGTTCATGAAAGATTTGTACATGGTGACGCAAAGCCTCACATTTGTGAATATTGCAATAAAAAGTTTACTGCACCAAGTTATCTGAAAGTCCATATGGTAAAGCATACAGGAGCCAAGAACTATGCATGTGATAGATGCAATGGAAAATTTGGCTCTAAAGAAGCTCTGCTATACCACACTAGGCGTCACACAGGAGAAAGGCCATACAGTTGCCATTTGTGCGATCAAAGATTTGTGAATGCATCAGCTAGAGCTGAACATATAAAATTTAAACACATAGGTCCAACATTGATGTGCGAAGTTTGTCCCAGAAAATTTGTAACACCAACTTTCTTGAGACTGCACATGCAAAAGCATCATGATCCAACTAGCAAACTATTTGCCCCCAGAACTATAATGCCTGCAAATATTCCTGGAGGGGATAATATGAGGATTAGACTAAACCAAAATCAAGATGATCAAATAATGACTTAATATTGTTTTAAATTATTATAATCTATATGTATAATAATCAATGATAACAGGTAACTTTTGTAAATGTTAACAATTTGTTTGATAATAAAACCAATTAGTAAAGTTTTCTTTGCTTAAAGCGTTTCTTTAAAATGATTTTACAACTCTCCATCCAGGGTACAGCATACTGTTTATTCCTTCCACACCTTATCTTAAAGAAGGTTTGAATTACCTCCATATATCTCACATCCTTAATTTGCACTCTTCTCATGATCTTACCTGAAAAACACCTGTACACATTTCTACATTCTACATCAAATCCTTCGCTGTGCAGTCTGTCTGGCTGAGGCATTCATTGTCCGAAAATGTAAGATGGGAAAGTAAAAATAAAATAAATATTTACTTTTAATTCCTAATTGCATGTAAATTTACTTATTATTATGAATATTAATAATGAATATATGTCTATAATGTCATCATTGTGCAACACTTATCCGTGCAGGAACGAGAAAGAATACAATTTCCTGCGGCCGGGCGGCCTGTCGTAAGAGGCGACAAAACAACCCACAGCCTGGTGGTAGGACATATGCCCGACTGGATGGCTACCACCCCTGGTCTAAGGTATGTCGCCATAACAACCTTGAGTTGTGTTCTGGCAATAGTGACCAGGTTCCAGTCTCCCTTAAGAGGGCAGCAGCGCATTTGTAGCACCTTTGGTGTTGCAAATGTCCATAGGCGCTCTCCATCAAGTGGGCCGTCTGCCTGTCTGCTGACCTCCTGCAATAAAAAAAAAAAAAAAAAAACACTTATCCCAGAAAATGAGATGGCTTCCACTGGATAGGATAATGTCTCTAATAAAAAAGTTACATCAATTAAAACATTTATTAAAGATTTTAACACTAAATAAAGATCACTACAAGTGACCAGAATACTAATATAATACATAATATGATTATTTGATTCCTTATGCAGTCTATACATGCAGATTGGAGATAGCATTTTCTATAATAGTCTAGATTCCATAGTAAATAAGGAATATGTAACAGTAGATGTGAAGGGATGAGAAAAAAACTGTATAATGTACACACAAACTATATCAGGCCTTAAAACAATTCTGTTTATGCTTGGTTTTACAAATAGCAAATGATGGAAAGTTAACAACAGGTAAAATTATAATTAGAGAATATTGTTACCTGTTTTCTAAGTTTACCTTTTCCACTCTGGTCTTCAATAATAAAATAGGATAACTGTAATGACATATAAAAAAATCTATATGATAAATTAAATCCCAGTCTTCAATATTGCATTGGCACACATATTCCTTACCACATCAACCCAGCATTTCTTGAATGTTTGTTCAAACCCTCAACTCTTGTCAAATGCAAGATAAACTATCATATCAGAGTTCTAAGGTCTTCGACATTGTTTTAGCTTCTGTAGTCCTAAGTTTTATTGCACTAATCTCTTATCATATTAAACTAGATGTCATTGCATAATCTTTCATCATATTTTGTCAGTGAATTTTCTTTGATACTGTATTTACAGCTTCAGGTACATATAGTTTACTTTTTGGATCATAATGCCTAAGAACATGTTTCCGCAATTGATGACCTGTTACGAACATAACATTGCAAACAGGACACTGCTTTGTAGGACTTAAATGCTTCCTCTTCATATGTTCCATCCTTCTAGAAGCTGACAAGAAGCTCTCATTGCAATGTTTACATTTAAAAGGTTTTTCCCCTGTGTGTAAACGTATATGATACACTAGTGCTGCATGTGTGACAAATTTGTTACCACATTGATCACAGTGGAAGTTACGTTCTCTAGTATGCTTTACTATGTGGTTACGCAATCGGCTTATAGCATCATACTTTTTTCCACACCAGTTACATGACAATACACTGCCAAACCCGTGCTCAGTTTTCAAATGTGTACGTAAACCATTTTTCCTCACATAACCTTTATTACATATATCACAGTAAAAATTTGGTGTCTTCGTACCTTCCTGTCCACATATTTCTAAATGAAACTTATAAGTATATTTGTTCTTAAACATTTTATTGCAATGCACGCACTTCTGTGCTTCATGTGTGTCTAGATGAGCCCTCAGAAGCTTTTTAGATGGAAATTGTAGCAAGCAAAGTTTGCAAACGGCTGCAACGTGGTGTAATTTATCGTGATAATTGAGCATACGTTCAGTGCTAAACATTTTTGCACATTTCGCACATTGAATTTTCTTTGGATAATGTAATCTCTCTGCATGCTCAGTCAACTGAAGTTGCGATGCAAATATTTTAGGGCATTCAGGGCAGTTGTATCTAGTTTTACTATGAATGTGCATATGTTTGATCAGATTGCAGTTTGAGCTAAATTGCTCACCACATTCATCACATATGTTACAATTTTTCTGTTTGACTTTTTTGTATGTAGTTCTACTCTTTAGAATTGTCTTGATTTTTGAGAGTGCTGCTTTTTTGTCTTTTAATGGGTATTGCTTTCTACTTGTTAATATGAGGTTTTCTTTTCTATTTATCATTAAAAATACTGTTTCTATGTTTGATCCGATGGAATCGAATTGTTTTAAATTATCACTAAATCTGTTGATGGCTTCAACCCATTTCTCATTTGAATATTGGCATAGTTTCTTGAACAGATATGAATTAATTGTCATATTAGCACAGTCTACGCAGAGTAGCTGAGGCAAGCAGGATTCTGTGGAAATCTGGAAATATAAATTAAAAAGAAGTTAAATTAATGGCATGGTTGGTGAGGTAACTATGCCATCAACCTCATATAGATATGTCTGTGGGTTTGATTCATATTCAAAACAAAGTATTTGATGACTGCAAATTGTTTGGTTCTGAGCAGTGTGTCCATTGTGGAGTTGTGATTTTTAAAAAGAAAATTAATATACTATGCTGTAGAAGTCACATTGATCAAATGTAATATGAATTGTACATTATTTACAATTTATTGTGCAAAGTATAGTCTAATTACAATGCATTTATGGTAAAATTATAATCAGTTAGTTTGATTACTCTTGTAAGTGATAGAGCCGGACGTCCGCATAACAGTAAGTTAACATGGAGGTGTACTTACGTCCAAAGCTAAGAATATATCAGTTAATGTAACACTTTCTTCGATATAAGGTTTTTGCAAATTGATAATATCTTCCATTAAAACTGGTTCTTGTTCAATCGAGTCAAAACATAACCTACAAATGTTATCAGTATTACAGGTTATAAACTTTAAAGCTGGAAGCAGTATATCTTCTTGTAACTCCATTTTAGAAATAGTATTTATTTTATTTTTTAATTAATTATTAGAAGAGCTTATTGACATTTATTGCTATTGAGTATTGACTAAAATTGACTTTCAAGAGTTCTGACCGTTGACATTATATTGACAGTTTGACTGTTTGACATTAGGTTTGTCGGTTTTAATTTTGAGAATAGTTTATGGATTTGGCTCCAAGCAATTTCAAACCAATCCTTATCACTGATGAGTTTATAAAAATTGCAACTTCAATATGGAATAACAAAAATCAGGTCATCATATTTATCCGAAATGGACTAGCAAGTTTTACATACTGCTTATCTTGATGTATAATATTTATCAGAATATTCTTCATCATTCGTGTACCGCGTTCTATAGTCTGGCCAACGAAAGTTGACCCTGGAAAATGGCGGCAAATTTAAATAATATACTTATGGCAACATCAACATTATTAGGATTAACCTATTTTGATACTTGGTAGTTACTTAATTATTTATGTTGTATACTTTATGTGCTACAATAGATACATCATACTCGTTTCTAACGATAATATTATAAATACTGAAGTTTGTGAGATTTTTTGTTACTCATTCTCGCCAAAAGTACTGAACGGATTTTTATGAAATTTGGAAAACTTGTTAATACTAACCCTTAAATCTAGAATGACCTACAATAGAATATAGACTATCTACTTTTAATTCCGGTAGATGGCAGGAAATCAGTAGTCATAACATTTTTTTAAAAATAAACTGCAATATTCGGAAAAACTTAGTTTTATCCACTTTAATTAAAATCAGATTTCGTCACGGCCCCCTAGTCTCGACCCGAAAGCCACATACGTACCCACTACCAATGGACACATTTACAACATTACAGGGCCTCCTGGTGTTCAGCAGCAGCCCCGGCTGTCAAAGCTGTGTCCGGAAGATGGGACTCCGGACAGGCAAATCCACTCAAACCGAAAACCGCCATCTTGTTTGTCAAAATTGACGTTGACATTCGTATTAGAGTTGCCATGTAAAAAGTTTGCAAATAATTCCAGGTTCAACTTTCGATAGCCAGACTATAATAATATTTAACTTATCTGAAAACTGACCAAGTCGTACGTGCTTCCCAGACAGGATTCGAACCTACGGTATTGGAATGAGACGTGGGTGCTTTAGCCACTAATAACGCCAGGTACTATGTATTATTTATATAGCTCTTTACAACAAGGGGTTGCTCTTTTAACTAGAATATTTTAAACAAAACTTTTATTCAGAAATTATACACTAAAACTGAAACCTTTGTCTTTCATTATTTTATTATTCTTTTCCAGCAAACTATAGGACAAACTCCATCTAGGTAATGTCAATTTCCTACCAATAATTAATTGAAGGTGATGTATGGAATCTGCTTGGCACAATCTACCCAAAACAGAGGTACCCAAAAACGACGTAGGATTACAAAATAAAACAATTATTTTTAAGTTAACGTTTTATTATAAGATATCTTAGATCAAGCTGTTAAACTAACAACAAAATAATACATCATATTACACAAGTGCAGCCGCCTACACATATATGTACATGTACTCAATTTAACGATTTTCATAAAACCATTCTTATACTAATCACCTTAATAGAGTTTGCGCCAAACTTTATGACCGCTTTTGACGACAGATGACTATCTCAGAAAAATGCATTTTACGTAATATCAGACGTTGAATAATTGGGATTTTCCGTTTTTAGGGCGCGTTGTTCCAACTATGTCGTAACGATTAATTTATCGTTGGACGACTGTCGTCTCTAGCTGTCCCTATTATAACAAGAGTTTGTCGTCAATTTTTTTTATCGTTTAGCGACTATCGCATCTAGCTGTTCACATTGGATCGCGACGACATTTTGTCGTTTCGCGGCAGTCGCTTTGTCGTTTACTTATCATTAGCGAAGGGTAAGGGAAAACACTTGTAAACAACGAGACGATATTTTTATCGTGGTTACGATAGATTGCCACCACGATTTAGTCGTAAAGATTTTTTATCGTTTTATACTGTCATGCTAGTCGTTCCCACTGTCATGACAATCTGTCGTCACTGCAAAAATGTCGTTGACGACAGTAAATCGTGTGTTCTATATGTGAACACTCCATTTAAAGATAAACAAATCATAGACTATTACAAACTAGAGTTGTGACGCACCACAAGAAAATCCGCTATTTAGAAAACAATCCATCATTTAAATTAAAATATACTTATTGTGTTCTCTTGTTCTTATATTGTAGGTAATTAAAGATTACGTTGAACTTCATTTTTAAATATATTATTTGATTCTAGATAAACATTGAAATAATAATATAACAGTTATGTGTTACACCCATTAACTTTTACGGAACAACAAGTGCAAAATGATCGTGTGATGATGTCATCAGTCAAATGTTTCTTCAAATATTCGGCACACAAACACATTGAAGACCCCCGAGCTCAGCTAGGTACTGTGCCGTGGAGTGGATATACAACGGACCACTCTGGGGCTGATCACAAATACCTGGACCATAGTAAATAACGGTATGTTCGTTTACAAAATTTACAATATCCGAAATGGACCCAGAAGCTTCTGCGTTACAGTGATTAATAATCCACTCGACCAAATGCCGTCGACATATGAAATTAAATTAAAAAATAACTTAAGAGCCGAAATACGAAAATATTAACAAACAAAAATGTAAACTCTGAGTTTTTTTTAATATGGATCGGTGGCCAGGCCATAAAGTTTGGCAATGTCTATACATAAGGCAGACAGTAAACTGTAGATTATATAAATCGCACAGAATAAATAAGCAAATGCATAAAAAATCAATCAATCAACACATGTGACAATGGTCTCGTGTTTAAATAGAGCCGACCGAAATTTCTTTCATTATTTTACAAAATATCATTTCTCCTTTCGGCTTAATCACTCTACCACTTCTTTAGGAAATTTTCTCTACTGCTTCTAAAGAAGGAATAATTGTACAAGGTGCAATAATTTTGGTATTTTTGTCTAAGTACAGTGATTAAGACTGTTATGAAGTTAATATAAAGATAAACTATTATAAAAGTTGATAAGATCATATCATGTTGATCATATATTTGATCATTTTTATTGGATTTTATAACTTGGTTTCTAGATATTTAATCATAGGCTGATACTATTTATAGTGATGAGTAACCAACCGAAATTTCATGAAACTAGCTATTAAACAACTATTTGGCTTATGGTGATTTAACAGACGACTAAAAACCAGCTAATTGGGTAATGGGTGAATGACTTGCTAACTGGCTGACAGTTAAGCTGTAAACATATCAATTGTCGGTTTTATTTAACAGCCATTAGCCAGCTGGCGAGTTGAGGGACAGCTTAGCCGTGGCTATTTTGTAGATTACTGCATTTTGTTTGGTTTCTACAATAGAGCCACCCATCTCTAATTATTTTACGGCTTAAATTCGATTTCATATAGCTTAAATGTCTAGTTTCCAAGCTATAAACTTCAAACAAAATTTCACGTATGTATAACGACATCTATTCGTTAATCGAGAGAAGAATCGAATAAACTTTAAATTTTAATAAAGTATCAATGACTCAAGAGTGCATTTAAATAATTTCATGACACCATCTAGCGAACGTGTATATAACATAATAAACCAAAAAAACTGTAAAAAAATGTATTAAAAAAGTTCAAAAGTAAATTGATGATGTAATTCCATTTTGTTAATGTTTTTAAATATTTTCCTATAGCCTCTGTATGTCTAGAAAGATGATTCCATCAATTATACAACAGACTAGCGGCGAAGGGGTGTTAGATATAACTTTTAGACTAACTGTATTATGTGTACATGGATTATTTTGGTCGCTCCATCCAAATTGAAAGGCAGAAGTCAACCGAAAAATAAAGATTTAAGATAAAGATTATTTTGATTAAGAGAACAGCTGGCAACCTTTATTTGCGGTCACTTTAACATAGGCAACCCTATTCCATCATACACAGAAAAAAATAGTCTTTGCCTTGATATATATATTTTTTCAAAATTAGTGAATAAATTTTCCTCCAAAATATCAAACTAATGTTATTTTAATAAAATTACTAGTGACCTATAAAAATGTATAGGCGATCTAGCAATACTATATAAAGCTAGATTTTAATTAAAAATAACACATGAACGCAGTAATCTTGCAGCCAGATCTCGGTCTATGGCTATCGAATAGCTTTGGGTCGATTTTCTTATCACGAGTTATTTTATAAAATGAAACAGTTGAATTGTTTTGTACTTTTTTGACTTCGGTCTGGTTATTCGATAGACAACATTTTTACATTTGAAATTTCGACCCTTAGTCCACCTAAAAAACATATAAATTAGACTTTAAAGTAAAAGTCGTTTAAATTTACCTCGAATATAGTAACACATCATTTAATAAAATTTTATTTTGTAAAAAAAAAAACAAGGTATAGTTTGTCATATCAATAATTATATCATGAAATTAGGCTCTTTCTTTTAAATATTCTTTTTCATCTTAGTATTTTGTAAATTAACATAGCATATTATACAAATGACATAAAACCGATTACTGCATCTTACTATACATACAATTGCCTCACTATTTTGGTTAAAATTTAACAAAAACTCTATACAAGTGTAGGGTTTGCTATTAAACGCTTGTATTTAAATTCCCACGATTCGAAAATGCTCGTCTAAACGTCACTGTCAATGTCAATTCGCGAGTGTCAATCAAATCGATATTTCAACACCTGTACGAGTGGCGCCACCGTCCATACTATAGCACATTTTTATTCTCTTCAAATCAAAATCAACATCGAGTGGAGTTGAATCAAACTATTTAAAAGCGCATTTTTCAAAATTATCAAACATTCAGTAGAACAATTAATGTAATTTTTTTGTCACTAGGGGGCTTGACGAAGTGTGATATTGTGTGACAATGTGTGACAAAGGTCCTCAATTTAGTGACGTCACATTTCCAAATCTCTACATATAATAAAATTGTAGAAGTGAAATGGTACTAATTTCGATTTTTTTCAAATCTTTTGTTTATCTGTTTGTCTGTCTGTACCGGCTAATCTCCGAAAGACTGGACTGATTTACATGAAATTTTGTATGGTGATAGCTTATATCCCTGGTCAACATATAGGATATATACTTTTGATCCCGAAAAATTAAAGAGCTCCCGTGGATAGTTAAAAACCGCACTACGCGGACGAAGTCGTGGGCAGAAGCTACTTTTATATATATAAGCGAATCACGGAACTGCTGTTTTAATTTAATAGTTCTTTGGCGTAAAATTACAAGTCATGTGACGTCAGACTAGGGAGGGAGAGGTCCGGAAAATGTGAAATTCGTGTGACGTAATTTGTACATGCCCCCCCCCCCCCAGTAAGGCAGAAAGAGATAATTAAGTGGAACTCCACGGGCTCACTTCTGTCTTTCAATTTCGGTAGAAATCGGGCAAAAATATCTAAAATAAAACAAACTTTTAAGTGGATATTCGGCTAAGACACGCCGGATGAAAAAGCATATCGTATGATGCAAGCGTCGACTACACCGCTGTTGAAAACGTCTTTTTAATTTAGCAATATTACCGCATATTTTGAAAAAAGCCGGTGCACGATTGGGTTATGAGTTGCTGTTTCACACAATACGTGTGGAACGCCACCGAGCGTGAGAGATAGTAGTAATCCAATAATAATATTTGCACGAATAAAAAACGTAAGCGCCAACAAATTCATGGCGCTTTCGACCTTTTGGTCGCTTCGCTGATTTCTTAAAGGTGAGCTATTTTTTTATGATTTCATAAAAATCATAAAATTAATGTCACTCATAATAACACATAAACAATAAGCGTGTATAAATTCAAAAACTCTAACAATAATTAATTTGAAAAAAGGGTACGGAACTAGAGTCCGTAGATTAGTTAATTAAAGAAAAGGTAAGCTTGGAAAATCGAGTTGTACCGTTTTATTTTTCTATTTGCCCTATTTCTGTCCCAAACGGAAAGATATAATTGAACCATCCAATTGTGACTTAAGATATAGAAACCGCACTACTATTCATAGATACATACTACCATCCTATACGTAAACGTTTATAAATACATAAAATATGCTTTAACAAGCTATGTGTTATATACAATTTAAATCTACTTCTCTTTGTTCAACGCTTCTATGAATTCTTCTAACTTCTCTTGCACTTGTCGCACTCTCTCTGCAATATGAAACATTTTTGACAATTTATCAGGTATAAACATTTCAAGTTTATATTCTGTTATAGACACCCTGTTTGATAACTAAAAAACTAAACTAAATAAACTTTTAAGAACCCAGAAAAACACGAGTGAATTTTCAAAATATGCCTGGGTGGATGGCGGAACGGAAAAAAAAACATAAAATTAAAACTATTGGGCCAAAGTGTAAAGTTTTTAGGGGACCAAATGGCAATTATTCCGCGTCGAACTAAAAAAGAATCACGTAAATCGGATCACAAATCTCAGAGTAATCGGTGTACATATATAAGAAAAATACCGACCAAGCTGAGACCCCTCCTTTTGGAAGTCGGTTAAAAACTCAAACGCGTTTCAACGCTCATTTGAATAACAACTAAAGCAGTATCATTAGATTATCGAAAACTTAATTATTTCAAAAAGAAATAAAATTGTTGATTTTGGAAAAAATACAGACCTGTTATTGTTACACGAAGATATGGCATGCTTTATAAAGATCAATTTCTGTGAAGGAATATCGTTTCACAAATTCAACGATTTTTGATAGGACATGACATTTTGTCAATTTTTAATAGGTAGGGGGTTAAACTCACTCAATTCCTCAGCGAGGTCCACTCTCCTTCCGGATAGCAATTTCTTCTTAAGTTCTGGATCAGCTGCCATCTGGAATAAAAGGAGTGGAGATTCCTTCACGTTTGATATATAAAATCATCCCAATTAAAAACAAGTCGCCGTGTGCGATGGTCTCAGATTAATTCATTTTAAAATTCAACTGGTTTTACACATTATTTAATTAAAAAAAAAAAAAAAATAACTAAATAATGTATTTTGGAGGAATTCTTGACTAAGTGTAATTAAAACTGTGCCAGCAGGTGTCAATTTATGATCATTGCCCGCCTCTGCGGGAAGCGAAGGTGATAATGTGTATTTGTGAATGTTGTGTGTGTGTGTGTGTGTGTGTGTGTGGATTGTGTGTGTTTCGTATACATATGTATGTGTGTGGGCGTAATGTATGTGTCTATATATGTGTGCATTGTGTGTGTTTCGTATACGTGTGACTTGTATATGCTGTGTATATTGTGTGTGTATATATGTGTGCAGTGTGTGTGTGTGTGCAATGCCTGTATAATGTGTACCTCGTCGAGCACCTCCCGCAGCTCCCTGTCGAGCCTGGCGGCCTCCCTGTTCCCGATCTGCTGCCGCAGCGCGTTGGCGGTGGTGCGCAGCGTCTGCTGCACGCGCCAGAACATCACCACCTCGCAACACTCCTTCTATCACAATATAATACTCTTTATTACACTTGTGCTAAACGGCTCACTGAAAAGGAAAACAAGACATAGCTCTTTTGCTTATAAGAACTGTATCTTTAAGTCAGTAGAGGCATAGAATAGAAATCGGAACGACACGTCCCGTTCTAGCTTTTTCAAGAGCCCGAAAAAACTAGAGCGGGTTATCTGACTAGAATTGCACAATTTTAGATCATATTTGCCGTTAATTTTTATCAATAGAAGATAAAATTATATTTGAATGCATGTGCTCAGTATTTTCAACTTTATTGCTTTAGTCCTTAAGATCTATTTTCTTATCAATATTGATGACTTTGTACTCTGGATCGGTAACCGAGCCGATAGAAGTTATAAGTTATTAAATTACTGAGTGAATTGAGACATAAGTTTAATGAAGGAAATCATTCTCTCACCTCTCATTCGCTCAAGTTTATTGTATATTTTGACACAGTAAAAAAAGATTTTTTTTTTGAGAAAACCCAACTACAGTTTATATAGCTGTAGTATAAATTAATTCACGTAGTTCTAGCCCGACTGTCACGATACCACCAGATAATTATGGACAGATATTATTATAATTCGGTAGTTGACAGCATCAAAATATAGGCTGATTGTAATATATATCGTAGATTACGATCTAAATATGACAAAAATAAATTGTTTTAACTAAAATATTAAATATTTATTGATATTTCTGAGAAATAAAATTGTTATATTGCAGCCATTAGCCACGTGACAATGAACGCCGATCAGAGCGCGTGACGTCATAGGGTGCAAAACACAACAAGTCATCAATGACTTCTGAGATAACACTTCAACGAAACAGATGTTTGTTTTGCACGCTGCGACGTCATGCGAGACGCCATGACAGCTTGATGCGTTTTTGTGCCGAAATGTCAAAATATTTATAAAATTGCTAAATTAAATATGTTAATATTGTTTTTTTTGCTGAAATATTAATATTTTGGCTAAAATAGACCATAAGGGTCAAAATAAACCTGTTTCTCAAAAATTGTCAACTACCGAATTATACGAGAACTTACCCCATTTCCATTCTGCTGGCTGTACAAGTAGAAGCTTTTCCGGCAATCGCGAGCACGCGTCTGCGCACCGGACAGGAAGTTCCTGAAAAATAGTTAATGATGACACTATTTGGAAAAACCAATGGCCGCACGTGTGTCATAACGTTTTTCAACACATTTTCGAAAAAACAGTAATAAAGGTAATGAAACAAATTTAAATATCTGACGGAAAGTCGCAACAATCTTTGACGTTTGTAACATGAAAACGGCTCCACGTGCACGTGGTGAAAATATATGAGTGACTGAGCGTGTGAGAGACTATGGGTGTGTGTGTGTGTGTTGTGTGTGTGTGTGTGTTGTGTGTGTGTGTGTGTGTGTGTGTGATTGTGTGTGTGTGTGTGTATGTGTGTGTGATTGTGTGTGTGTGTGTGTGTGTGTGTGTGTGTGTGTGTGTGTGTGTGTGTGTGTGCGCGCGCTTGTAAGTGAGTGACTGTATGTATTTGTGTATAAGTAATCTGCGCGATTCCGTTTTGAATAATTCCTTATGAGAACCAACTTGAGATAGATAGGCTTCCAGGTTTCCCTGATGTACTCGTTGTCCACCTCGATGCCCTTCCGGCGGAGGTTGTCCCTCACGGCGACCACCTCCTCGTACATGAGGCTGGGCCGCGCGGAGCCCAGCCTCTCCAGCTCCGCCTTCACCTCCGCCCGGCGCTGCTGCTCCTCGGTGCTGGACTGCCAGAACAGCCAGCGCTCCTTCATGCCTGGACCTGACGTGACACATTCGAGTCCACAATTGACAGATGTCAAATCAAACGAATATTGGAACGAAGTTCCTTATCGCGCGTTGCGAAAGGGGGCTAGACGGAAAAATTTAAGATCAAAAGTTGTAACGACACTTTTTGCTATAGTTGTAAGCCGTGCGGCGTGCGCGTGTTTCTCTGTCTGTCTCTCTCTCTCATAGAAAGCAAGCCAGTTATTTTCGTTTCGTCTTTCTAATATATTATTATAACTTAATTTTTTTTCTATTACAATTCCCTCACTAATTAATCGAAAGGAACTTCGTTCCATCCGGGTGTCCCTTGACACCTCTTAAGTTTTTTTTAACTGGAATAGAATTAGCACATGGGTGTGCAATGTGGCATAACAATATACACATGTATCAACGAATAATTCTTTATTAACAGTGCAATAGTATGTCGATAAGAGTTTGATTTTTTCCTTTAATTGCATGGGTTCAATAGACATGAACATTTGTAACACCAAAGGGGCTACAAGCTAAGGTAGGTTGTTATGGCGGCATTTTTAGATCAGGTGTGGTAGCCATCCAGTCGGTCAAATACCCTAACACCTGGTTGTGGGTTGTTTTATCGCCTCTCATGGCAGGAAATTGTATTTTTTCTCTGTTCCTGTACAGATATCCTATTACAATATACTGAAGGCGAAGGATAAACATCAAGATGGAAACCACACATCTAGATAATCGATGGTGACCAATGTCACCCTCAGACAATTGTTCCAGGTAGATAGATAGATAACTCTTTATTATACACCAATAAAAACATGAACTTAAGACTAAAATTATATCTAGTTATGTACAAAGGGCGGTCTAATCGCTAAAAACCGATCTCTTCCAGACAACCCCAGGAATGAATTGAGACGATAATGGCGATGGTGGTATAATAATAATAATAATAACTGGGATCGATCAATTATTACAGACAGGACTATTGTAGCCAATAAGCCTGATATCGTGATAATAGATCGATCTGCGCGACGAGCAATACTCGTTGACATCAGTATCCGCATGACGATAATCTCGTGAAGAAAGAAAAGAAAACTAAGTAAATACTTAGATCTTGCTCACGAGGTTACCGCTATGTGGCGGCTGGAGCCAACGAGCATTGTGCGATAGTTGTCACCGTCAATGGTCTTATAGCGAAAAGCCTCGACCGTCATCTAGAGAGGCTTTCGCTGGGAAGCTGGGTGAAGGGCCAGATACAGAAGGCAGCACTCTTGACACGGTACGAATTGTGAGGAGGTTCCTGTCTCTGGAGCCCTAACCACCGGTAGTTTGGACCCCAGGCCCGCTGACGGTGATCAGCAAGATTTTATATTTTTTTATTGAATATGTATTTTATTTTTTGATGTATTTTTGTAAAAGAATAATGTTATTTATTTTTTTATAAAAAAAAATGTCTATAATTTTTTTTAAATGTAAAATTTTATGAGAATAAATAAATACATATATAATAATAATAATAATCTTTATTTGCCAGAATGTAGTACAAAAACTATGTTACGCGATGTCCATCACAGCAGTCATAGAGTATATTAATATCACATAGACAATCGTCATAGATAATAATATGATCCTGGCAACACTATGATATAATTGCTGTTTATAGCAATGTTGTAATATTATTATTTGGTAGGGTAGTTTCGTAGTATTTTCGTATAAAAAGGCGGTGAGGCGTGTAGACGGGGTTCATTGCTTACTGTGTGCTGTGAATAGTCACACCAAAGGCTGGACAATAAAGGGGAAACTCTGCCCAAAGAGTTAATATTTGGTATCTTCGGTACTGTCTTATCCAAATATCAGCAAGGCTGTTTACACTAATCATGATATAATTGTAAATTAATTTAATAATTTATTAATTGAAAAAAAAAAATCCGTCTTCCTTAATACAGCTATTTTCACTATTATCATTCCTTTGGATGTATACATATCACCTATAATTTATTTTTAAATTATATGTAAATTGTATGTCAATCAGTTAATCTACATGTCATGCCTATATGTATCAATTAAATTAATATTATTAAATAAAAGTCAATTATATCACATTTGTGCTCAGGTACTTGGTTTTTAGTCAACAAATCTAGGTCACAATAAGATTTTGGAATAATCATTTTTTATTATTATTATGTAGTGTTTATATTTATTTTATAGTCGAAAAATTCGTTGATACTGTAAAATGTGTTGTTTACTAACCAGTCATATAATTTACATTTTAATAATAAATACGATGATAATAATAATAGTAAGTTATTTTGTTCTTTTCCTGCAAGAAGGTCAGGGCTTAACTCAGCAGAGGAAAGTGTATTAGAAGTCGTACCTGTGAGCTCCTTGATCTCCCTCTGGGTGAGGTCCAGCCTCTCCTTCAGGGCGGCGTCCATGAGCGAGACGGCGGAGTCCCAGTCGGCGCGCGAGCTCACGCACCTGTCCTGGAGGGCGTTCAATTGCAGTACACGGAGGACCTGATCAAGACAATACAAGAAAGAAAGAAAGTAATTATTCTAATATACAAAATTCGCGTGTCGCGGTGGTTGTTATCAAACTCTTCCGAAACAGCTGAACCGATTTGTATGAGATTCTGTGTGCATATCGGGTAGGTCTGAGAATCGGCCGACATCTTTTTTGCATACCCCTAAATGATAACGGTGAATCACCCCATTTTTTTTGTTTTTTTTTTTAAGTTTTGATTTTTTTATGATTCAGCATTGAAAAATACATACAACCCAAAAATTTTCATCCTTCTACCACTAACCATTATTTTTACCAGCTTTTATTTAAGTTGTAATGGATGTCCCTATATTGTATGTATGTAAGTTCGGGTGGAATCTTGCAAGTTAAATTTAACCAACTTCCCGGTTTCCGATAGAGCTGAAATTTTGCACACATACGTATATCGCGTGACAATGCAATAATATGGTACCATGGAGCTGATCTGATGATGGAGTTGGAAGGTGGCCATGGGAACTCCTGTACTAAACAAGATAGACCCGTCGTGTTTGAGCTCGTTTTACTTGTCTTGGCTAGCACCCTGCAGCATGATATCCAAGATCTCAAACGCTTGTACTAAAAAGCAAGTTTAAAAAAAGCTTATTATATATATAGACAAATCAGCATCAGCATTTGACAGAACAGCTTTACTCACGTCCTGAGCGCGTTCCTCCCAGGTGTGCCTCCTCAGCGCCTCCTCGACGGCCTCCTTCTTGAGGGAGTCGTAGACGGGGTCCGAGTCGCGGGCCCTCGACATCAACTCCGTGAACTCCGCCCTGAGGGCCTCCCGGCCGGCCCTGATGGACTGCGCCGGCAGCTCCCCCTCGGCCCACTCGCGCAGCTTTATGTCCACGGACGTGTTGAACTTGTCTACGAACGATACGTGTAGGGGGCATTGTTAATGGGGGGGAGGGGACCTAAATATAGTGACGACACATTTCAAAACCTTATATACTAACTAGCGGCTCCGGCAGACGTTGACCTGCTGTAAAAAGATAAAATCTAGGACCTGATCCTAGCGCCACCTACCGGTTCCAATTATGGATTTTAATCATCCGCAGACCCACTCAAACACGGAAAAACAAAATCACCAAAATCGCTCCCGGTGGTTAAGAGGATTCTAGAACCCGATCTCACCGCCACCGGTTCCAACGGTATGAAAAGTATCCCACCTTTCAAATTCGATCAAACTGCACACGGTGTGCAAATTTGATTAAAATCGGTTAAGTAGTTTACGAGTCCATCGCGGACAAACAACGTGACACATAATTTATATATAAAGCTGAAAAGTTTGTTTGTTTGCTTGAACAAGCTAATCTCAGGAACTACTGGTCTGATCTGAAAAATTATTTCAGTGTTAGATAGCCCATTTTTCGAGAAAGGCTGTAGGCTATATATCATCACGCTATGACCAATAGGAGCGGAGCATCGATTAAGAATGTTTCAAAATCGGGGGATGCTTTTAACTTACTTTCTTTAAACTATTCCACGCGGACATAGTCGCGCGCAGACGCTAGTACTAATACAACTAATATGTTTAAGCTTTAAAAACACGAAATTTGAACTATTCATAAAAAACGACTTTTACACGACTAATAATTCCCATCGCCCATAGACATTTGTAACATCAAAGGTGCTACCAATGTGTCAATGTATCTACGCAGTAGACCGACTTTAGTAGCGCGCGCGCGGTAGTGTACGAACCGTGTAAGCGGAACAGAGCTAAGAATGTATTATGAGCAACGCTGCCATTTCCGCATGCGAATAAAGTTCAATGTGCATTATTTACATCTCGGAAGTCGATCTGCACCTCTCTGCGCGAAAGAAAACTTGTGTAAATTTGTAACGTTTTATTGCTCAACAAAATAAAAAAATATACATATTATGTAGTAATTCTTAGAAACGTAAATTTTAATTTTAATTCAAAAAAGCTATTCAATATATAAATAATGTCAGCCCATAAATGTCCCACTGCTGGGCTCGGGCCTCCCATTATAGGGTGAACACGGACAGTATACCCGCCACGCTTGTCCAAGGCGGCTTGGCAGGTTTGACACATCGGTTATCTCGATGTGCAGGTTGCATCACGATGTTTTCCTTCACCGTTTTTAGCACGTGGTAATTGTAACAATATGCACAACTTGCATAAACAAATTGCAAAAAGCTATCCATAATAACCGTTATGCTATTCTTCTCTACATATATCTCTAAACAAACTCATATTCGCATTTGTAACATTATTTAAAACTAGCTGTGTGCCGCGTCTTCGTCCGCATGGATTTTTTTACGCGGCACCCTAATTTTAAAAGTAGGCTAAGTTATTCGTTGTAACATCAACTATCAGCCAGTGAAAGTTCCGTCAAAATCGTTCCCACCGTTTTAGAGAATAGTCGGAACAAACAGACACTTCAATTTTATTTATTTGTAAAGATGATTAACTAAGACCGGTGTGCATAGACATGTAAGCTATGATTAAAATAAAATAATCACTAAGGGCCTTACTTATAATAATCTCGTTAAGTAAGGATTAGCCGTCTCTTAAATAAGAGACTCTCAAGCCCTTAATCAATGGCTGTTTCAAATAAAACTTGCCATCTTGTCTCTTAGCAGTCACTTAAACTACCTCTCGATGTTGCTTATTTTTGACAGTTCTTTATGAGTTACTTTACAACCACCTCTTATCCTTAAAAGGAGTTTATGGGTAAGATTTTCGTTAATCAATCGCTGAGGAGTTTCTTAAAATTTAACAAACGATTATAAGTAAGGCCATAAAACTATATGGCTAAACAACGATTATTTTATTTTAACTTACGTCAAATGTTATGCACACCGGCCTAAGGTTTTATAGTATTATCTACATACAAGAAACATAAGAGTGTTTGTTTCTACATCTTATATTACGTATAAATCTTACTGAAGTCAATGTCGTAAGGGTCCAGCCAAATCGTGGCCGAGGTAGTGCTTCCACCGTCAGTCTGCTTCAATTTGATTTGACGCGGGACTGATAATGCTTGGGAGGAAAAGGATTGAGAGGTTATTTATTTAGGAATTGGTCAGGGTACACTAGTACATACATATATAGTACGAGTAATACTTGAATGCGTCCTTGAAGTTCGTACGCGTCATTGCACAGCACATAATATAAGGTTCACAGACTGAGCTGAGAAGAGAGGGTGTTGCTCTCTCCTCGGATGCTATCCGTCCTCACATGCCATCTCTTTCGCACAACACACCGGAAGGTGTAATAAACTTTAACACCCGACTGGATCTAAGCAAACTCACGGAACTAACTTCACTTGAAGCGCATAAAATTTTTGCGTAAACTGTAAATCAATGTAAGAATTTATTGTTTATTCAATATTTTTTCTGTTGATGCTGCATAAATTTTTGGTCTAATGTTTCTAATCAGCCAAGTGCCTGTCACTCTGAGCACACAGAAAAGTGTGTATTTAAATTACAGCAAGTGGAGATTCATCGTTTTTGCCTATCCCCATGAAAAAAGTATATCATAATATATAATAAGGGGGCTCAAACTAAGTAGTAGGGAGTCTTAAAATCTATGATACACCGAAAAACAATTTTCGATTGGTTTTTTAAGGTCACTCTAAAAATTACGAAATTTCGAGTTTTTACTGGTCGCCTAGGACTTCGAAAGTGAAATGAATGGCCCATTATGTAGTGTAGGTATCGCAAATAACATTTTTCAAGTTGACCGAAAACATAACTCGAGCCAATTTTCAACCGATGACAAAGGGCCTCACCGACATCGTCGTGTGCCGAGTTGGCGGCGGGCAGGTAGATCCCCTGGAAGACGCGCTGCTGGGCCAGCTGCCACAGCTCGGCCTGCAGCCGCAGCTCCCAGCTGGGCGGCGGCACCGCCGACAGCTCCGCCGACTGGTCCAGCAGCTCGGCGCGCGCGCGCTCGAACAGCTCGTCGCGGTCCAGCTCCCTCTGCCTGAGGCCACCGCACACCCGCACAACGTAATACAGTCGACTCACGATAATTAGAAACAAAATTCCAGTCCCTTGAAAAATTCTCGATAAAAATAAAATAATATTTTTCAATAATGCGCAAAAACATGGTAAATAAAAACATTATATTTATCTATGACTAAATTAGTTAGGCTTAGGGCGAAATCAAATTATTGTATTATAGTCAGTCGTGCCACATCAAAAATCTCTCTCAGATTTATGGAGTCTATTTAACTAATAGATCTGTTAAATTTTATCCGTAAACTCATAATAAAAAAATACAATATTTCAAAGACAATGTCATAATAATTAAAATTTATCTTGCATGTAGTGGCTACTAAATAATACGCTTTATGGGTTAATAGATCTCTCAGTTTATTTTTAAGCCTACTGATATTTTTAGTAGTTTTCAAATCATTTGAAAAAGTGGTATTTTGTAATAAATTCAAGTCCAGTCTTCCCTACTTTCGATAATTTGAAGTACTTAACATACTTTTCTACTCACTTAGAATCGACACAAATAATTTTTTTTTAGCTCGCACCACTATCGAAAATTCGTTGGAAAACGATAAATTAAAGTCGCTCACAAACGGAAATATATGGACTTCTTTTCAAAATAAACATTTTTAAATAATTGTAAAAATGTTTAAAATAATACATCACGAATTTTGATCAAACTCTTGTTTGTTTAATTTCTTCCTCTCTCGCTCTTGGTTGTAATCTACTTTCTTTTTGAACTTTTGGTAATTTCAAATTTTTTCTCTAGTCCCGTGAGTGTCAAATTATCGTGAGTCGACTGTATTATATATTCCAAAGTACGGTTACTTTGGAATTTATAATTTGCTACACTTTCACACAATAACCAAGACATCGATATTCTGAAATGTCGTATGTATTTTTTCAATTGTCTAAAGCAAGTAAAAATAATGGTCCACCTGCTGGAAAGCGGACACCCACCTGGGGAAGGTGTTCTTCCACTCGGTCTCGAGGTTGAAGCGTAGCGCTTTGAAGGCGTCGGCCTGCTGCTCCACGGAGGCTCGCACCATGCGCCAGAAGCACTCCGCCACCGCCAGCGACAGGTTGCGCGTCGTCACCTGCGACGGCGTCACCAGCCCGTCCCTGCGACCACCACACCAGACCAAATTATCAAATACTGCCTAATGTTTGGAACGAAGTTCCTTATCGCGCGTGGCGAAAGGGGGCTAGACGGAAAAAATTAAGACCAAAAGTTGTAACGACACTTTTTGCTATAGTTGTAAGCCGTGCGGCGTGCGCGTGTTTCTCTCTCTCTCGCTCATAGAAAGCAAGCCAGTTATTTTCGTTTCGTCTTTCTATTTCGCATTGAACAGTGTGGTGTCGCGACGATTATTTATTACATTATATTTGTTAATAATGAAAAAAATTATTATAACTAAAAAAAAAAAATCTTATTATAATTCCTTCACTATTTCACTATTTACACCTAGTTTTTTTTAACTGAAACAATTCCTATTTTTTTATATCAATATTGCCTAATTTTTTCATATGACATACTGCCTCAATTTTCATGTAAAATTTTGCCTAATTTTTTCTTTTGATATATTGCCTCAATTTTTCAAATGAATTATTCCCTGATTTTTCATATGAATAATAATACTACTTAATTTTATCAAAAAATTATATCAGCGACCAATTATTTCAATAAGACCCAAAATATTCGATTTCTCAAATATTAAGAGCCCTTTCACTGCGTACCTCCCTTGAAGATATTGCTTAGGTTTCAAACTTAATGCTCTCCTATTTCCGTAGATACTATATTTTTATAAACACATGCGTATTATCACTCACTTGAATAATTTCGAGGACCTGAAAAACCTCTCCTCGTAGTCCCTTATGTTCTGGATGGAGTCATCCTTCCGACTGCGCCCGGTCACCACGGCGTAATAGCCCAAAGCTTTCATCGGGAACAATTTCCCTTCCAAAATACGGCGGATCTGAAATTTGTTTGTGAGATATTGAAGCTAGTGAGAACTTTCTATCCGGCTCGAAGGACCACATCATTTTATAGAAGAAGTATACTCACCCTGTTCGGATTAGCGAGGTTCTCCTCAGCCAGGTCGACCTTCGTGAGCACGAAGATTGTCCTTTTGCCTTGAGGGTCGCAAGAGGCCACCAGATCGGTCACGTTGCTGCGTTCAGCGTCCACTGAACCATCCTGACCAAAAAACCAGTAGACCAACATACACATTGTATATAAGTTAACAATACATCCCTAGCCAGTAAAACTTAGATTAAGATAAATATTGGATTATTGGATGTCAGTTTTGAGATTTACATTATTGAGAATCAGACTCGGGATATTTGCCTTCATGAGAAAAGTGTGCCTATAGCTTGAACATTGCAGTACAATGACGAATGTATATAATTTTCAAAATATACATTTAAATGACTATTTCATTTTTCTACAAACATCTTAATTATACAAGTACTACATTGTAGCCAGTTGTCAGAAATAAATAATACATTTAAATTTAAAATACGGATTTAATATGTATGGCAACAATTAATTAAAATCGATATTGCAAGTTATTATCTGGGATTTCCTGGGATAATATGTACGAAATCAAACCTGTATGCATAATATAATAGCGTTCGGGTTGTCCATGTACTGCTTGGTCATATGTTTGATGGCTTCACGGGTGTCCGACGCCATGTCGACGGTTTGGGTCTGAAATAAACATACAGCAACTACTACTTTAATTTTTTGCTTTATAAAAGAAATAATCGTCAAACACATTATAAAATACATATACACGACTACTCCTGGCATACACAATTTTGAAAAAAAATATTACTATTACCCCATTGTTTTTTTTTTTTTTTTTTTTTTTATCTTTATTATATGGGGTTTTGTCACTTTGTGATAATGTCACCCCGTCCAATCTTACAATAATATCTCCTTCCTTAAACTCTAAATACACTGATATAATAACTGAACGAGCACTCTGGCCTCCCCAGAAAATGGAGAAGACAGAATACTCGTCCAGTTACCGACATTGTAATCGACCGGAAGCTGACGCCGCAACGCCTCGCCCCGGACACACTCCGCCAACACGTGATAAATATCTTCAATTTTTTGGCATTCAGAGCAGTTTGGTGAACTCGAAACCTTCATCATATATTTAAACTTATTTGAAGGAATGTGCCCGGAGTGAAGTCTTAGTAGAGCTACAATAGTTTTCCTGTCCAATTCCATGGATGTCAAAGCGAACCACGGACATCGAGGGAGCCGACACTGGATGGTCTTGTACCATATGCCCTTCGAAAGTGATCGTTCATCAAAATACTCTTGCCACTGCTCTCTGATATGCATTTTAACGCAACTCAATGTTTCTGTGTGGGTTGCGGAACAGTGATACAAGATGCCCTCAGTGGTGGCCTGCCTCGCTGCTTTGTCGGCTTCCTCGTTACCCATGACGCCTACGTGGGAGGGTATCCACTGGAAGACCACTTCCTTTTTTGCAGCATGAAGTTCACGGATGGATTTTAGGATGTTGTAGGCTATCGGGAGACCTCGAAAAGTCGAGGTTAACCGAGCCAAATGCATAAGGGCGCTTTTGGAATCCGATAAAATTACAATTTTACTGACTTCCAAAGTACCAGCATATGATAGAGCTTCGAATACCGCTATCAATTCACAGTGTAATATTGAAACCTGTGCATTTAATTTAAACCGTGCGCATACGTTGGCCTGTGGGTCCACAAAAGCAGATCCACAGCCCAACTCATCCTTTGATCCATCCGTGTAAATCTTATAATGTGCATTGTATACCCGATTAACATATTCACAACATAAATCATGTAATTTGACAACATTGAAATGTCTTTTGGCACATATCACTTTATCAATTGCAGTCTTTATATTTAAAGATATATCATATTTCGTAATCCAATCTTTAAGAGAAAAAATTAACGGCTTAGTATGACAATCTACAGAATAATTACTGTAAGTCTGGCGAGTCTCAACCAACAGTGGCAGCTTCTTTCTCACCCAAAGCTCATTCCGACATAAACTATTTAATTCGTCTACTACATGTAACGTGTTGTTATTCTTAATTGATTTAGATCTAAGCCAAAATTTAGCAGCCAGGTATCGCCTTCGAATAAAAAGCGGCTGAAGACACAACTCGCTCTCCATGACGTGAATGGGCGTAGTCCTTATAAAACCGCCTATTATTCTCATCGCTTGATTTTGCACTTTATCTAGCTTATACAAATGAGTTTTCGCACTACTATCATACAAAAAAGAACCATAGTCAAGTCTGCTTCTAATTATAGATATATAAAGTAACCTTAAATATTTTGGATGGATACCCCATTTCGAACCTGCTAAAATTTTAAATATATTTAAAAATTTAAGAACTTTTTCCCTTATTTCATTTATATGACGACCCCATTTTAAGTAACTGTCGAACCACATGCCTAAATATTTAATACTCTGAGTTTGTTGGATTCTTTCATTATTTATGAATAAATTTATACTCATTCTATTTGTATTTCTAGTTCCTTTTGTGAATACACAAAATTTAGTTTTCCTGTAAGAAATATCTTTTTTTTTTTTTTTTTTTTATTGCAGGAGATCAGCAGACAGGCAGACGGCCCACTTGATGGACAGCGGTTACCATCGCCTATGGACATTTGCAACACCAAAGGTGCTACGAATGCGCTGCTGCTCTCTTTAGGGAGCCTGGAACCTGGTCACTAATGCCGGAACACAACAAAAGGTTGTTATGGCGACATACTCTAGACCAGGGGTGGTAGCCATCCAGTCGGGCAAATGCCCTACCACCTGGCTGTGGGTTGTTTTGTCGCCTCTTACGACAGGCCGCCGGGCCGCAGGAAATTGTATTCTTTCTCCGTTCCTGCACGGATTGATATGATATCTAAACCAATTCTTGTGATTAGAGTTTCAAATATTAACAAAGATTCTTGAATGACAGATATGCCGTCATCAATATTGTCAAAACTGGTATAAAGAACAAAATCATCAGCGTACTGCGATATGAATATTGAATTTAACTGTTTACAGATATGAATAGTAGCTACATTAAATAAGAGTGGGGATAAAGGATCCCCTTGAGCTATGCCCGTTCCAGTGGTTCTACAAATGAGCTCGCTATTATCTAATTCCAGAATTAATTGCCTGTCGTGTAAAAATTGCCAAAGATACTTGCATAATAATCTTCCTACCCCCAGATTGTCCAAAGTGTTTAGAAGGCTAATTACATTCACGTTATTGTAGGCGTTATTGATATCCAAGAAGCATGCCACTGTGACCTGACCCCTGCTAAACCCGCTTTGTATTCGTGACACTAATCTAGTTAAATTGTCCATACAAGATCGGAATCTTCGAAAACCTACAGTATCTTCAGAAAAACAGTCGTTTTTCTCTAAATACCATTCTATTCTACGCGTTATAATTAAATGAAATATCTTGCATGAACAAGACAACAAAGAAATAGGTCTTATATTTGGTGCAGAACTGACGTTATTATTAGCTTTAGGTATAGGAACTATTTTAATTTCCTTCCACTGACTTGGAACAAAACTAGAAAATAAGAATCTATTGTATAAAGACACCAGAACTTTTTTGGCTTTATCTGGGAGATTTTGAAACATAGAATATGATATTCCATCCACCCCTGGTGCTGTGTCCGAGTCTTTGATGTTGTTAATTAGTTCCTGCATTGAAATTGGTGAACAAAGTTGAAGATTTTTGCTACAAAATATAGGCTCCGCGGGCACTGAAGAGTCAGGTGCTAAACTACATAATAAAGATTCGGCCGTCTCTCGATCTATACTATTTCTAGCAAATTTACATCCTTTGAGCCATTTCATCTTAGCCCACATTTCACTTAAAGATGTTGTAACGTCCATTCCATCACAAAAAGTTTTCCATGCCTGACTTTTAGCTGAGCGAATCATTTTTTGTGCAATTCTTATTTTGTTTTGTAGCACTTCTAAATTAGTTGGTGTAGGGTTTTTCCTGAAAATAGCAAGAGCGCGGCGACGTTCAGCAATAGCTTTAGATATTTCTTGATTCCAATACGGTTTAGGCGTAAACTTTTTTTGACGCAAAGGATGGTCACAAATTTTGATGTAAGGGATAGATTCATCAGCAGCTTTGTTAATTAAACCGATAAAAGTATCATACGCAGACTGATGGTCCTCTGAAAGAGTCAAATTACCAAGCTCTTTTTCAATGACAGTCTTGTAATGTACCCAGTTAGCTCTCTTGAAATTTCGCTTACGTGCTCGTGAATAGGGTACAACACAATCTACATTCATTTTAATTATTAGATGATCGCTTCCTAGAGTTTCATTTAAGACCCTCCAATTAAATTTCAAAGCTATGTCTGCAGAAGCTGTTGATAAGTCAGGGGAAGATTTTTGTACTGTGCCATTAACCAATTTGACTCTTGTAGGGGTCCCGTCATTTAAAGTGATAAAGTTATTATCTACTAAAGAGTCGAAAATTTGGTCACCCCTTAAATTAGTTTTACTGGACCAATTAGTATGGTGGCCATTAAGGTCTCCTGCGATTATAGTTTTTCTTCCGGCTAAACTAAAGACTTGATTCCAATCTCTTAAGGAAGTATTAGCAGAAGGAGGGCAGTATATAGAGTACACATTTTCTAATTTATCACAGTTCAATATCTTGACATGAACTATTTCTATCTGCGCATTGAGTAGTTTATCATTATATTGCACAGCCTTTATTGATTTATGAGTTAAATTGCCACCCCACCATATCCGTCACAGCGATCCATTCTGAAAATATTATATCCATTTATACGAAAGTCTTTGTCTTTATCCAGCCAGGTCTCGCTAATAATGGCAATATGTATCTTCTCCCGATTCAACAAAACTTCTAAGTCCAAACCTTTTTGACGAATACTTTGTGCATTCCACTGCAATATATTTATTTGGTCATTGATATCCATAATTGTTTTATTAAGTTACCAATTGACCCTCCAGTAATAAATTCCCCGATAAATGATAAAATCTCTTCTAGTATAATACTTCCGCATTCCTTTATTTTGTCCTCCCAAGAACTGAATGATTTTCCCAAAAGTATTTTCTTCAACTTGTTAAATAATATTTGCCACGCAATTTGTTTTTTCATTCTGGGTCTATTCTCATCATTGAAATCCGTTTCTACATTCTTAATACTATCATTATCACTACTAGAGTCACCATGTTCAAACATATTATAATCCTCCTTTTCATTATTGTCTTTCCTTCCAGTACTTGTTTTCTCTAACTTAGACTTCTTACCCGTTTTTCCTCTCGGTTTTTTTGTCACAGAAGCATAAGTGTCACCTCTATCAAGGTTAAGCGATAATCCGTCTTCTAAGTCAGTTTCTCTCACGTAACTTGTTATTTCTACATTTTGATCCAATTGATAAGATTTATTATATGTTGTTGTCGCTGGCGCATTATAAATCTCTATTGCTCGACTATAAGTGCAATTCTGTTTGGACATAATGTCCCTTAGAGTCTTTTCCTTTATAAACATAGGGCATATTTTTGATAGCGACATATGCTTCCCACGACAGTTAACACATTTAAAGTTTATTGTAGTACAATTATCATGGTCCCCACCACATTTTGGGCATACTATTTTTTTCGCAGAACAAGTCTTATGGGTGTGGCCAAGCCTCCAGCATCTGGAACATTGGGAGACTCTGTGCACATAGGGGTACACTACAACATTAATGTGATTAATTTTAACGTGTGTAGGAATAAAAGGACCCTTAAAACCAAGACGTACGGTTTCTGAAGGCACCCAAGAACCGTTCTCTGTATGGCGGCGATCAAGCCTTTTTATAGAGTAAAGTACCACCGAATCCGGACAAATAATGTCTTTTAACATTTCTTCCTCTGACAAGTCTAATTCTACGTCTTTTATAATCCCGTAAGAGATGCCTACTTCTGACGCTGCATGGAATCTCCAGCCTAAATTTAGAAGCTCTTGACATTTCATAATTGAAGAAGCATGTACTTCCGAATCAAATTCAATTTTTACACGATATGGGCTCAAATATCTTGTGTTGATAATGCCCATTACTTTGTGAAGACTCAGTATACGAGCCAACGCAAACTGTTTTGGTAATATATTTTTAGCAGTGACGATTATTGCGTGCGTTTCATTCTCTTTGTGGGTGCGATTCTTTTTATCTTTCCCTCTTACCTCAATCCATTCTTCTTCTGTCTGCATCGCTTGTTGTTTGCCTCTTTTACTGAAAATCAGTTTCCTTTTCTTACCAGGACCTATTGACACTTCCACCGTCCCGTCTGCCGCCTGAGTTAAATTCTCAATCTCATAAATTTTTCCATCACTCCCACCATTTTCTTCCAAAATTTGTCCGTCCAAACATTCCACATCTTCCATATTATTTTCCTCCAAAAGTTGTTCATCTATACAATCGTCAAAAACCACTAAACAACTATCATTACTCATTGCACGGCTCGCCCGTCGCAGGCGGCCACGCGTTATAAAGTTCAAGCACAATAAAAGTAGGTAGTTGCAAAAACTCGGTTACAAACGTGTTAGTCGCGTATTAACGACCGACAGTCGACCGTTTCGTTCGCCTGCCGAGACGAAACTCGTACCCCATTGTTATGATGACAACAATTTTAAGAAATATCTTTGTAATGCCGCCATGCTGGTTAAGGAGCTATGTAGATGAAGTTCGCTATCTCGCTCGCGCAATGCCATATTTTTAAAGATGTATAGATAAGAAGATATTGTTCAAAATAATTTTCGAAATAAAATATTTAAAAACTTTCAAGATTGAAAACATTTTATCCATCAAATTACAAATTAAAACTGATTACAATATAATTTAAACATTGTTCAATATAGACGCTGACAGATGTGTGAAACCATCTAATCCATCTTTCGACTCACCGATATGACCCCGGGCAGGTCGACGAGCACCATCCGATGGAGTCCGGGCCCCTTCACGGACATCGAGATCACCTCTGTGGAGACTGTGCGCCCGCCGCGGACGCTGTTGCGCATGCGCAGCTCGACCTCCCTATAACGCAATCATTATGATTATATGACGGGAACAAGTTAAACTATGAGTTTATAATGGGAACAAGTTAAAGTATGTGTTTATAATGGGAACAAGTTAAACTATGTGTTTATAATGGGAACAAGTCAAACTGTGAGTTCATGACGGGAACAAGTCAAACTATGAGTTTGTAACGGGAAAACTTTAACAATCATATTTTGCTGTTTAGTTACATTTTTATATAATGTATAATATTGGTAAACGTAAATAATTATTGTAAGATAATTATGTTCTCATTGTTGACGCTTTTGTTTTTAACAAAGAATAATTCATTTGTGTTGAAAGTCTCAAGTGTCTAGGGAATTACAATTGCCATGTCATGGCTTTTGCTTGAAGATATTTCTAAAATCGATTAACAAAGAACCATACTTCCTCAGGTCAGCAAGATCGGACTCCTTGTTAAGGTCGAACTCCCTGCCCGAGTCCGGAACTGCGCCACGTGGTAGGGGCCCTCAGACAGGGTCACTTTCACCGGAGCCCTGCAAACGGACCATACCTAAAATATACTATACTGTTTCCAAGTGTTTATTTTAGTTTTGACGTTTGCACGTCTATCAAGTTACATATTTTTGACAGTATAGCCCACATGAAACTAATGACATAATTGTCGTATTTTATTGTTGTGGTTGACGTAATAGTGAGGTTCTGTGATAAATAAATTGCAAGCAATCGATTTGAAAATGAAAATAATGTGTGTGGGTACTAGTGGTATCATTAAAGTGAAAATTCTTTATGACCTTATTTTTCGAAAAATATCTACTTGCAACTTTACAGAAATAAAGTTAAATTAGATAAAGTTTAAAGAAAAGGCTTTTATTATCACAGACATTAATACAAATAATACAATATTTCATTTTACCTTGTTGCTACTAAGATTATTACAGCATTACATTAATTGTAATTACTCTTCGTTCTAATCGAGCGTGGTAGGGGCAAGAAAAAGATGGCGCGTAACGGAAAAAAAGTGACGAGAGGCGCGTAACCGAAAATGTGACAGTAATTTATTTTCCAACGCCGATAAAGTTGTGTGTGAATGTTCTACTTTCAAGAAAATAAATGTTTTTAAAAAATTTATTACTGAAGTACAGCAGACAGACTGGCGGGCCAACTGTGATGGAGAGTGGTGACCGTCGCCTATGGACATTAGCAACACCAAAATGCTACAAATGCGCTGCTGCTCTCTTCAGGGAGACTGGAAACTGGTCACTAATGCCGGAATACAATGAAGGTTGTTATGACAGCCTCCTCTAGACCAAGGGTGGTAGCCATCCGGACGAGCAAATATCCTACCACCTGGCTGTGGGTTGTGCTGTCGCTCTTACGACAGGCCGCCCGGCCGCAGGAAATTGTATTCTTTCTCCGTTCCTGCACGGATAAAAAATATAATAAACATTACGATGCAGTCATTTGTTGTTTGCACCTGAAGCCGATATCAGGTCTTCAATATGAGACAGGAGCATTGGAACCCTAAGTTACACTTATATAATTACTTTTGAAACATACTCTATCTAAATCACACCAAAACATCTAAATTTGTTACCTGGTGCACATCTCTCCAGCTCCCCTGGGGAATATCCTGGCCTGCGCGATCATCTCCAGGACGGAGGTCTTGCCCGCAGACTGGTCTCCCACCACGACCACCCTGGGCAGCCGGTCGGTCTCCCCAGCGTCCCAGCCTGACAACTCGTCCAGCACTGCCGAGTACATGTCGATGAGGGACCGCTGGAAGGCAGACATTCTTTATCACCGTACCACCTCAAAAAGCATAGCTTTTATTAAACATCCATGATAATAGTATCAATGCAAAAATCATCTGTATGTTACACAAATTTAAATGCATTGCTAACAATTACATTGTGAACTAGGATATGCACGCGACTTTGTCCACGCTTGACTTGAACTTCCCGCGAGATTCCCGGGACACAAAATGTCGCAGCATTTAAAAAAGAATGTAAGGTATCATTTGACTGAAAACTCATCGGCTCCCCTAGTGTTGCAGATGTCCATAGGCGCCGGTAGCCACCTATCACCAGGTGGTTCGTTTGCCAATTTGTCTACCAAACATTTAAAAAAAATGTCGGAATAAGCTAATTTTTATGCACCCGAACCACTATAAGCCGCTCCCAAGAAAATTACCGCGGGATTCCCGGGATAAAAAGTAGGGCAGATTTTAAGTCTAAGAATTTGCCGTCGATCAGCGAAAACCGCATCGAAATCGGCCCAGTAGTTTTTACGTGTATCTCAACAAACAGATAAGAACCTAAACAAAAATTGAGTCATGTTCTCCTTGTTTATATAGTCTATTGCAGTTGTTTCTATTTAGTAGCTTCAATGTACAGACACTGCATGTTTAGAATTTTATAAATATTTCAAAACAACTACTATCACCACCACTACTACTACTACTAATACTATACTACTACCACCACCACCACCACCGGTACTTCTACTACCACCACCACCACCACCACCACCACCACTACTACTACTACTACCACCACTACTACTACTACCACCACCACCACCACCACCACCACTACTACTACTACCACCACTACTACCACACCACCACCACCACTACTACTACTACAACCACCACCACCACCACCACCACTACTACTACTACCATCACCACCACTACTACTACACCACCACCACCACCACTACCACTATTAGGAATAAGCTACCTTCATCTTCCTCGGCGCCGGCTGCCTGCCCTGTTTGAGCAGCATGTTCTGCTGCCTCAGCTCCCTGTTCTCCTGTTCCAGCCTCTGCAGCTCCCTCTGGTATCGCGCCTGCAAGCCAACACTTCCTCTTGGAGAGCGTGGACGCGTTTCTCTGTGGAACACGTGAAGGCACGTTCATTCAAATGAATTTTACATTTCACCATTCACCGTGTAAAGGAACAGGTGCCCAGGTACTGACCGTAAGAAGTGGTCTCGTCGGGTGGCGCGCGGTTCTGCGCGGGCGCCGGTCTGCTTTGCAGGTTGTTCACCACCTTCGGGGATGCTTCTGTGAGTATTGTGGGAATAAAAATAATTGAACTGTTGTAATTCTCTCTGCCAAGCAGCTTTTCAATATTCAAGTTATTCACGTTGCAATGCACACATGGCAATGTCCAGTTTCGATTTGTTATTTATACAAAATGTATATGGGGCAGCCCATAACCTCTGAGAATAAAAAGAATTATTCAAATATACCTTTAATTACTTTGAACCAGTGTTATTCCACGGGGACGAAGTCTAAGCTACTTTATAATAAGCTTTTTTTAAAAAGGTTTTTATCTTGCATATCAAGTAGCTGCAGTGCTAGCCAAGACAAGTAAAACGAGCCCAAACACGACGGATCTATCTTGTTTAGTACAGGAGTTCCTATGGCCACCTACCATATTATTGCATTGTCACGCGATATACGTATGCGTGCAAAATTTCAGCTCAATCGGAAACCGGGAAGTTGGTCAAATTTAACTTGCAAGATTCCACCCGAACATACATCCATTAAAATTTAAATAAAAGCTTGTAAAATACACATTGTTAAGGATTCAACCAGAGGCTTGTAGCATTCAATTACGTGTATTAGTTATATGTTATGAATTATTGTTTTGTCGAGCCCTAGATGGCGTCAGCGTCGATTTCCATCGCGTTATGGTTTAAGTATGTCACTTGTATAGAGCACGGCTTAGCTCTCAAATAAAAGTGTTGGTCTTGCTTTGAGATAACCACCGTTTTATTTGGGGCACCCCGGGTCCAAGGAACTTGTACTAAAGGTGTCTCTGTGGAATGCGGTGGTCTCACCGGTGGAGTGGTGGTTGGTGGCCGCGGCGGCCGCGACGGCGTCCTCGTAGCGCTGCGCCAGCCAGTCGCGCAGCTCGGCCGCGCGCAGCAGCCCCGCCTCGCGCAGACGCGGATCTGCCGACAGCGTCAGGGGCACACCTAGCCACACACTCTACTGTATCTGCCAACCTCATCGGCCGCTATCGTTTTCACTTTTATTGCTGGAGCTCAGCAGACGGGCAGACGGTCAAATCGATGGAAAGCAGTTACCTAGGTTTGCGAGCTTTAAAACAAGACTGGAACGTGGTCACTAATGCTGGAACACAACTCAAGGTTGTTATGGCGACATACTTTAGACTAGGGTGGTAGCCATCCCGTCGGGCAAATACTCTACCACCTGGCCTGTCTGCTGAACTCCTGCCATAAAAAAATAAACAATAACATCACACGGCTGGGTTCGAACCCATTTTAGGGGAACGGACAGTATACCTGCCACGCTTGTCCAAGCGGGATTTGACACATCGGTTATCTAGTAATGCAAGTTTCATTATGAACATTTAAAATCACACATATAAATTTCTTGATTAATCAACATAAACTCTGATAAAACAAATCCCTTAAGCACAAATAATTTTCTCTCAAAGAGCTTTATAATTTTTACAAGAATGTAAATTATCCGTAAGTAAAGCTTAATTTCTTTTCATAGGACGCGGCATGTAAATTTATTTACAATTAACAAACTAATATAACATAAACAATAATCATTATATTAATACATGATGTACTTTGTACCCCTTTTTACGAAAATTCCACAGACAGAGGAGTATGAAATTGCGCACACTTATAGTTTATATAGAGAAGGAGTGCAGAATGCTAATATAAATTTAAATTATGCAAAAAAAAACACATTAAATCAATAAACATTACACACACTACCATGTATTTAACACCCACAGGCATATATTTTTGTTTATAATTCAAGTCAAATTAACAGTACAGCCTTTGCGATATCCGTGGTGATAAAAGTATACAAATTAATATTTAACATTATTAAGATTCTGCTTAATAATGTTAAATATTAATTTAAATCATTTATGGTCGAATTTCGACCACCGGGCGACTACTTGTTATATTTAATACGTAACATTTATATATTTCACAAAAATATAAATTTCATAAATAAAAATTATTACTATAGTATTAAAAATAAGAGTTCGTAATAACCGTTAAAAGTTTACCAGTCAACAGATGATTAATGTACGTGTAAGCTGGCATTGTTATTTTAAAGTATTTTTTTAATTAGAATTCCTTACCAATTTGCATCTGATCACCGATCTTCTGCTTAGCAGAAATGAGTGTAGTCGTGAAACGGTCCCACTGTCATTGTCAGGTAGAAGGTCATTCACCCAGCCCATGTCTGGCAGGCCATCCTTCCACTCCGCATATTTCTAGAAATTAAGTTCGATTATTATTATTATTCGGATTGTATTGGCCTACTTAATCTAGCCATTATTTCCTGACTACTTTAGCAACAAAATTTTATTAAATAGAGGAGCCGACATTTTTAGTTCTTTTATTTTCTGTGGGACTTCTTTTGTGTTGCGAATTCTAAAATACTTTTTATGTTCCTTTGTAATAAAAAAAAAAAAATATAAGTTGAAGTTTAAAATTCCCTTTCTAAGAATTGATGCAATTTCAGTTAACAGAATACAACAAAACTCAAGAACTTGGGCGTGGTATACTTATACACATTTATTTATTTGCTATTTGAGATATTAAGTGAATTTTTGGTGGTTGTAAAAAAGTGAGTGGGGTACAGTAACACAGCACATTTATATATTATGAACAGATCCAAACTTTTTAAATATAGGTTAGATGGCTAAGGGCGCCTTAGCCTTAGTGGTTATTTTTTGAAATGATAACTTTTTATGGGAGGATAAACCGCTTCATTACTACCGCGTTACGACACCTGTCTGTCTGGATTCCCTCTCACACGCATATGGCAGCGGTAGAGTGGCTAAGCTATCACTTCTGTCGGGCGTCCCGAGACGCTCAGGTTTTTTTTTTATAACCACCCAAAGTTAATTTTATATCTCAAATCTTCTTATATATAAAAATGAATGTTTGTCTGTATGCCCTTTAGAGAATCGTAAACTATACGTTTGATCATGTGATGATCTTTGGCAAAGTTGTAGTGCATGAGCCAAAGAAGATTTCTGAGTTGGTTCACAATTGGACCCGATAGGTGGCGCTGTTGTCGGCATATCGATTGAAGCGTTTCCGGGCAGAACGACATCTGCCGGGTCAGCTAATATATATAAATGTGCTGCATATCTATACCGCACCCAAAAAGTAACCATGAAGCAACACTGCGACTCGCTCCCTCCTTAACCTTCTAAGCAATATTAAAAAGTATGAATCTGTTGATAATAAATACTAAAACTTCACCATTGCAACATCTCCATAAAATCCTAACTAACTTGTTGTTTTGAGTCTTACATGAGATAATAGTACATTATGGTACTAGTGTGTAACATTGGTGAGTACCGCCGAGGCGCCATTGAGACTCGAGCCGTAGGCGAGGGTCTTAAGAGAACCGAGGACAGTAGTCATCAATACACACGTGTACCATACGACGTTTTTCAACACACTTGTGAATAAAATAACAACAAAAACTCATTTTATTTAATAGATAAAATAGATATTTTTCCTTGGAGTTTTCAGGTAGTAAACTTTCCATAACGTTAAGGGCTTCACATGTTATATAGGGCGGTGTACAACATAAATCATTTTCTTCGTAACTAGTACTTGTAGACATTTTAATTAATAAATAACTATAATTTCAACAGAGAAAACGAGTTGTGAAAAATGATTCACTATGGCGGGAAAAAATAATCAGTTTTCCTATGCGCGCGCATTGCGATCGGCCACAGCCATCTGCCACGTACAAAATGGGGAATTTAAAGTTCTCTTATATTACAGAGAAAAAAAAAGTTATATATGAGTGAAAGTTTTATTTATTAAACACGTACGAGTTAAAATTATCTATTTAAATAAGGAGTTGCATGAAAAGAGCAAGCAATAGGAACATTAATTTATTTGTTCTATAGAACACGATCTTTTTTTTTTAATAAAAACTTTTTTAAGAACAAAGAAACTCAACCAATAAAATTTAAAAAAAAATCTATAACTCACTAGTGAGTTATTTTTTTACTCACAGTTTGATTATGGGTGTCATTCTGTGCCTAATTGCGGTGACCATAGAGCCACTTTATGAGCAAGTGTGTTGAAAAAATATCTACATTGTAATTCCATAACTTGTTTATGTCATCATCATTATATGAATGGCCCTTTGTTATGACATATTATGTCATTATCCCCAAATTACCAGGAACTCTGTGATAGTGTGTTTCTCATATATAAATATTATGACAACTGTTTGCCATAAAGGCAAAGACAATAGATCTCTATAATCTTGGCACACAAAGCTTTCTTACTTGGTACTTGCCACTTATTAGGTACTCAAAACATGCAATATAAATCAAGACTATATAGATCTAGACATTTTTCATACATTTTCATATAAAAATCAGGGGCTATGTTTTGTAAGGACTGTTTATACATAAATAGTGCATTTATTGCCTAAAACATACTTTGTTCTTATAAATATCTATAAAATTCTTTACATAATTTGTAGTTTATTTTTGAGATATTTATGAAATCATAAATACTAGAGATGTGCCAATTAATCGAGACTTGTCAGTAAAAATATCTGACCAGTATTGTAGTTGGCGACTATTAAGCAAAGAGCGCCAACTACCCTCCAGCTTCTTACATTGTAGTTTAAAATGTATACTTTACTAATACATTGTAATCCATACGCGAGACTTTCTTTTTGACATGATTATATTTTAATTAAACTCTTTTTAAATATACATATACATACCTTATTTAAAGTCATCCCTCCTCCTACAGCACCACCAAGTACTAAGTACCGTATCTTAAGTAAACTCCTGACAGCCCTTGCAACCAGCATGCCATATTTTCGTCTCTGTATCAGAGAGGAGTCTAACGGCTTGTGAAGGAGCATGCTGCGACCAGTCCATATTGAGAACGCTACAGCACGCTTGTCAATCGGCCAGGCGGATCGTTTTAATGTTGATCTGTGAAAATAAAATGTGTATAGAAATTTGGGATATACAGACACATTTAGACACTCATGATTATATAGCAGCTATGAGTATTTTTGAATAAAAAGAAGAAAAATTTGCAATACAGTAGAATCTCAGAAATTGAAAACCTCCCAAACTTTAGCAAAATTGTATTTCCTTCCCATCAACCGCACAAAACCTCCTCCTTGCTCGAAATCTGAACCCTCTATAAGTTGAAATAATTAGTGACTCCATATAAGCAAATTCAGTATTTATTTTCCCTCTATAACTTTAAAATATAAATTTTATCTCTGTATAATAAAACTATGTTTTAATGGTTTTGGGCGCATAATTTATTTGATTTTGGTATTCCCATGTTTCTATTTCAGTGGGTGTGGTCACGGATGACAATTGTCCAATGAGTATTGTTAAAGCTTTACTTGACCACAGCCACTGAAAAGTGGCCAAAATGTTGAAATAACCAAAATCAAATAAATTACTGTGCTTAAAACCGTTAAATAGTTTTATTATGTATACAAGTCACGAAAATGTAAGAAAATATAATGGATTTGGCTTTACAACCAACTTGAATATTTAATAAATCTACCTCTACAGGTAGAATGTTGCCTTACAAAATTTGCTTAAGTCAAAGTCCTCCATAAGTCGAAAACTGTATAACTCAAATTTTTGGTGTTACCCTTCAATTTCAACTAAGGAGGTTCTACTTTAGTATAAAATAGACACCAATAATAAGGAATAAAAACATAATTAAAGACTAAAGCTTATTAGACAGTTCATTTTTGTCATTGAATTGGGATGAAGTAACTAAAGAGATACATCAATGCCTAATATTATAAATGGGAAACTTTGGATAGATGTTTGTTGCTCAATTACAACAGAACAGTTGAACATACATCTTCCCAAGATAAATGTAGCATATGGGTTACTTTTATCTTGGAAAAATGTATGGTTCTTGTAGGATATTTTCTGGTGCTCACTGACAAAGAGTGGTATATTTGTTAGTCTGTTTTTCCTGACAAATACAATCTTGAATCTTAATATCACAAGTTAATAGGTAGGTCCCATTTTCTAACTCTTATTGGCTCATAGTACATATTCATTTACAAACTGATGGCTAAATACAGTAAGTTTAAAAACGAATGCAAATGTATGATGATAAATTGTGTATTGTACATACACATTTAAAAACAGTTTATAATATAAGAAGTTAAATAATTTGTAATAATACAAAATAATTGTAAAAATACAATACTTCTGTAATATATATACACATTATGAAATGATAATATGCAATGGAATTTTTGAGGGCAAAGTTTCCAATCAGTAAGTAATCTGGAGATAGCAGTAGAGAACATGTTCGCAATAAGATCCTTAGGACATCGTGAAAATAAGCGCGAAATAGAAGAATTACCAGGCTGACAGAAACAACGAAGAGACTACAAAATGAAAATTATTAATGTTTTCTGTTAACTTACCTCATTCGATTATGTAATATTCTCGACATTTTAACGATAATTATCGTTTTTGATCAGTATTTCATTACCAAATAAAAAAGTTTTCGATCCAAAATATATTAAATAATATATTTCATAACCTCTACCGGTAGAATGATTTTTTTTACAGGTACATTATTTAATTTATATGCATTCAGACACAATTTAAACGTTAAATATTAAACAAATAACCTCCTCGAAACATTTAATATTATAAAACAAGATTCAATTCATATTTTTTACATTTGACATCTTACAGATTTTCAACTATTTTCCATTATAACTAGGGATGACACGACACATTCATATTTTGAAGTACCGATTTTTATATGAATGTTTAGTTTAATAATATTCAACTACTTCGTTATTTATGAGCGATATTTCAGTATTGATTAGTAATCAGTACTGAAATATAAGTAATCAGATTACATTATTCTCTATCTTTCTTTCGTGTTCTCCTAATTATACACGTTTGTTCTATTGGGATATACTTACAATGTGTTTGTCTGCTGATTATTAAATACAACATTTCTAACAAAAAAGAAACTGAGAAAAGAGTAACTAAAAGGCAAAAAAATAAATTATCTACATCTTGAAGTCGGCGCCAAGTAAAACATAAAATTACGTTATTATATTATTATAGTATACTGTATTACCATACTATATCGTAACACAATAATATTAATATAATATTTTAGTTACTTTTGAAGTCGGCTACTTTTTGTTACAAATATTTTATTTAATGATCAGCGGACGAATACTCAAGTTGTAGGTATATCCCTAATAAAACACGCTTGTGCTTTAGGTAACTTTTTTATTTCATTGTTGATTTTAATTAGAACAACGAAAGTCGGTTATGGAACAAAAAGTCGTGGCTGCACATACACAAAAAAATAGTTATTATCCCCGCAAATTGCTACTGCGCCTGGCCACCATATTGGTAACGTAACCGTAGCCGAACACTCAGTACTGTTAGCATCACAGGCCAGCTAGTACGTGTACATATCTAGTTGTAGATGATGGCCCGTGAATGTTAATAATGAATTAAGAGACTCCTCCATCTTTAAGTCGGCTAAAAAAATGCACGAAGTGTTAAGAGTCTTACATAAATATATAACTATATTGATTACGTTTGCAAATGTTCAATGTATGATTTCGGTTCGAATTAATAAAGTATATCTAATCAATATTTTTCAAAAATATCGATATCAAATGTATACATATCTCCTACTATTATAAACGCGAAAGTTTGTAAAAAGGTATCGATATATGTTTGTTACTATTTCACGCAAAAAGTACTGAATAGATTTTAGTAAAACTTTACAATAACATAGCTTGCGCATCAGAATAACACATAGGCTATAATTTATAAAGATATAGTGTGAATTATCTAAAATATAACGATTTTAGTAAACAATAATATTGTAAAGTCGTTACTTGTAGAACGATGTAAAGAACAAATCACTATGGATACTATTACATATGTTATCCCTAATTTTAAAATGAAAGAAGGGCAGTTTTTTTTTGTTTATGGCTTGGCAAGGCAGGACACTGTTAAAGCAGTGGTCCATAGTGGCACTTTTATAAAAAGGTTATGCGTATTTTATGATGATCAAATGAGATAAAAGATGACTAAAACATTGATATAGATTGATTATTGCTTATTTAAATAATCAAAAATGCATATTTACTTTATAAAACACTTCATTACCAAACCGTAAAATATAAAAACAATTAAAAACCACAGATGGCAGCAAAGAGTGACAGTCAAGCAGCTGGCATAAACATATTAATAGGGTGACCAGATTTACCTGGTGTGATAACTTATTTTGATATACACCGCTGATATAGAAAGAAGAGTGAAATTTGGGGAATAGTGTGAATGGAGCGTTAGGTAAATTCTAGGCGCTAAAACCTCAGCCAGAAGGCCCAGCTTGCCATACACAACGCGGTGCTGGTACCTACGCTCACGTATGGAAGCGAAGTTGGGTATAAATAGAAGCACGAAAGTAGGTAAAGTGATCTATTTTAAAAACTGATTAAAGTAAAATTACCTAACACTTGGTTTGCGTTCAGAATCGGCCAAGCGAGTGTGATTACAAGCATAATAAAGACTGCCGCAAAATTGACCAAAGTCAAATATATTTCTCATTTGCACACAGAACGTTAAAAATGTATAACCGAATTCAAAAATATTGAGGTGTCACATAGGTTCGTAGAAAAATAAATATTCTTATGACGACGAAGAGCAGCAACTTTATTCATAATGTTTACATTGATTAAACCCTTATATACTACCCTTAAAGATACATCCACAAATTAGGGTTTATGAACTGATGTTTTAAAAAGTAAGAAGATATGGTATTTTTACGTATTTAAATATTAATACGTGCATAAAAAATACAACAATTTTGGCTTTCCTTAAAAATTAGTCAGTGGATTTATGTAATGAGCTGAACGGGTAGCGGAATTCATAATTTATATCTGGTGACACCGCAAATCAAATTTTAAAAAAATAGTCAAACGTCAAAATGTGCAGTCTTTCAGTCTTTTCTTGTGAAAAATTGAAAATTAATCCTTAAAAAGTGTCTTGTGAATGGATTGTAGTTTTTGTATTTTAAAGTTAAATTAGTAGTCTACTGCTCCTGTGTTAGTGACTAATTATAAATGCGGGCAGGATAAATGGTCTTGTTTGTATAATATAGGGTCGGACACATTAATCTGTGAGTATTTTGCATTATGGACTAAAAAAGCTGCTTTTTGTAATTTTAACCTTAGTACTTCTAAATAGGTAACCTATCGATGATATCATGGTTCTTTGAACTTGGACATCAGAATCGCTTAATTCGTGAAGTGTAGGGCTTCTCCTGATTGGCTTTTTGATATGTTATTTTTAGATCGAACGCGCATGTCTTATAGCAAGTTTGTTTGTTTGTCTTGCTGTGTTTAGTGTCTGTTTTATGTGTATTTAAGGGTGGGATGAATAGTGTTTTCTTTGTATAAAAAGGTTGATTTAGTTTTTTTTCTAAAACGCTGAAATAAAAATCGGTCACGCAAAATATCTTAGAAATAAGGAATACGACCCAAGGTAGTAGACAAAATCTATTTAAGATACAGTTTTTAATGATTATCCTTTATAACTTTGTTTGGTTATATATTATTTATGTAACTATAATTTAATGAGTTACTTCTACTAAGTATAACTATTTACTATTTATTTTATATATATGATTTATAACATATTCTTTATATTTCTTTTTGATGTAAAAAAGGATTGTTCAGTTTGATAAGGGCAATATTAGTGAATAAATAAGTGAAGCTATATTTTAAAAAAATAATTAGGATCTCCTAACCAAATGGGTTGTGGTAGGAAGGGTTAAGTATGCCTCCTCCACTCCTCATTCCACCACCCCACTACTTTAAAGTCATGCATCAGACATTTATAGATTTACCATACTTGTACTAATGATATCTGCCTATAAAAGTCGTACTTCTGGGCTTAAATCTCATTTTTAGGGGTTTTAGATTTATTTATTATTGTGAACAAAGGTTACATATAATACTATAAAAGAGTATAAAGGTTCAGTTAGTGTAATCTTGACAGCGCCTTAACACTCACTGTGCCTTTGTACTAGATTCGGTGGCATCCACATAAAAGGCAACAATGGGGTGCAAGTTCAGGTTTAGTGGTGTAGTTGGGAATGATTAGGCCAGAGTCCCATACACATTTATTGAGGCACTTCTCACCACATTTGGCCTTTCCCCCAAATGGCAGATTGGTATGAAATATATTCCTGCAAAAGTATTCTTGACTCTAAAGCTAGGTTAATTTAAAATTTCTTTTTTGCTGACAATTTTGTGTCATTTTAAATTTGGTACTAATGCAATAAAAAACTTGGACTAAAGTAACTAATCTACATTAGTTACTTTGGACATATACTTATCTCTTAAAATTATGAGTGGGATATTGAGCCTAGCTTGTTATGTTCTGTAGCAAAGGTGAAACAATGCTGGCTAAAGAAACATACCCATACTATGTGACCCATTTTTATCCCCCTGCCCTCCTCGGTAATCATCCATAGTAAAAACTTTGAAGCTGTTCAAAATAAATAAAATGTCTCTCTCTTTAAATTTCTACCCAAGATGAAAGTCAAATGTAACAAAAACAAAATAGCTTACAAAATTATGTTACAACTAGAAGTAACAAAAAACGCATTAGTATTAAGAAACATTGTAAATTTTTTAAATTAACGAAACGTAAAAAAACCCCTACAAAAAACCTGAGCAATCTCGTTTGCTCAGAGAGAGAATTAAAAAAAATGAAAGTCAGAAATGAATCTATTATCTTGTATTTCTTGGGCCGTTTGGCTTCAACACTGCTGATGCAGATTCGGCCAGTGGCATGTCATGTAATTATATAGGTAGCAGGTCTTAAAGTTAACAAATTGGGTAGATATTCAATTTTTTTCTGAATTCAATTTTTGTGCACCTGGGGACAAGACAACATTAAATTGGGTTATACTAACTACACTCATAAATAAACATTATTTAATTCTACAAACAAACAGATTTTTAATTTAACTTGTGGCTTGTTTTGTGTCTCTGAACAGTGTTGTTAAGTTTTTATCATTTAGGTACTATGCTAATATTGTTTTTGTATTTTATACCAGTACTTTACCGCAATCAATGTTGATTTATGTATATTTTATAACTCGGTTATCACACTTGTTCAGTGACTCTAATTGTGACTATTTGTATGGAAAATATTAACAAGGAAAATACTTCTTTGCTATTGCTGTTTTATAAATAACATATGTCACATGGAGGCTTTAAAAGAAAATATATATATATACTATATTTATATTGAGTGTCAGCAAGTTAAGAAAGAATTTTATGCTTAACTTGATCAATTGATCTGGAGCGGTTAGGGAATAGTAGAAATCACTTTACACATTGGGTGTAGGCAATGTGATGGATGCTATTTATCAACATTCCATATGGCATGGTAAATTTCTGAAACAAATTTTCTCTATAAGTTACTATGGTCTGCGATCTAGAGATCAAAAGATTGAAAGTGCCATGACTATTGGTGTTTACGGTTTTTGTTCATGCAAATTATTTTATTACTGTTTACTATATCTTACACTCGGTGGCTTTTTCACACATATTAGATGAAATAGCAACTCATAACCGATCTGGCACCAGCTTTTGTTTCAAAATTGCAGGTAAGATTGCATAATTAAAAAAACAAATTGTAATAAGAAAATGCAATGCAAGTTAGACACTTTTAATTAGCTCATATTTTACTTAGCTCCACTGACTACTTGCTTTTTGGTATGCTGGTAGTGGGTAGTGGTGTAGTCGGCGCTTATATCATACGTTTTGTTCAACGGCTTACCCTAGCCGAATTTCCACCCAGCACCACACTGGTAGAATATCATATATATGTGAAGTAAAAACTTTGTACCCCTTTTTACGAAAATTGCGCGAAGAATTATGAAATTTCGCACAGTTATAGTTTATATAGAGAAGGAGTGAATGCTAATATTTTTCTAAAATTATGCATAAAAAATAATTAAATTATAAAAAAACATTACACACACTACACTTATTTGACACACACGTGCATATATACTCTTTTGTTTATTGTTCAAGTCAAATGAATAGCCTTGGCGAAATCTGTGATTATAGAAGTTATAGTCTTTGACAACAGAATTTTAGTAATGTTCGAACTTATAATTTAAATTAATTATGGTCGAATTTCGATCACTGTGCGACAACTAGTAATCTTTATTGTTTATAAGAAAATAAAACACAAGAGTTAGCAACACACCAAGTACAATCGGCGGTTTTATCGCCAACAGCGATTTCTTCTAGACTACCTTCTGAAGATAATTTCATATTTCTAATAGTGGGTTGGTATTCAGTGTGCGTAGTTTAAAATATATATAATGAATACATATATTAATAGTAACTAAAAATACACATACAAATTTATATACACATACATAAATTACTGTTTACAAATTTAGATAGTGATTTTTGAGTTTATTAAAACATGTAAGTGACTTTGCACTTCTTGATGCTCATTGGTAATGCATTCCACAACCTTACAGCCTTTGAGTAGAATGTTTTGGCGTCACTAGTCGCAGATTTGCTGATGATCTTAAGAGCTTTACTACTTCTTGAAAGAACTCAAAGTGTTCCTTCAAATAGGATGGCGTTTTTGGGCTAAAGAGTACATTATACCAAAGGGATTTTATCCGTGCAGGAAGAAGAATGAACACAATTTCCTGCGCCCGGCGGCCTGTCGTAAGAGGTGACAAAACAACCCACAGCCAGGTGGTAGGGCATTTGCCCGACTGGTTGCTTACCCCTGTTCTAAAGTATGTCGCCATAACAACCTTGAGTTGTGTTCCGGCATTAGTGTCCAGATTCCAGTTTCCCTTAAGAGAGCAGCAGCGCATTTGTATTTGTAGCACCTTTGGGTGTTCCAAATGTCCACAGGCGATGGTGTCTGCTGAACTGCAGTAACAAAAAAGATGAGCATTCCGGCAAAGGCGGATAGGAAGTCATTCGAGCTGGTAGGCTTGGAATTTAGATTAAAATTTTCGGTAACGAGTAATGATGTGGCGTGGAAGCACAATGATACCGTCGACCAGTAATATTAACCCTGCACCCGCGACCTTTACACAATGAGTCAGTCAATTAAGTCAGACCTCTGAACGTTTCGCACTATCAGGCCATGTCGACACAACAATTATACAGGGTTGCCACGCCACGGAGTTTCCTATTTTGTACCCGGGATATATAGTGTTACATACCGACAAAGAACGCACCCCTGGCTGTTGTAAAACGCAGTTTATTGCCTTTCTGCATTCGTAGTTCTTTTGTTTACTTTGTGTGTTTGTATTTTAAAATATATTATTATCGTACTTATTTTATCTATTAGTGTCAAACTAATCCTTGTTTTTATTGCATTGCGTCGAAGCTTTCCAGATGTGCGGATTAAGTCAGTGAACGCAGCCCCTTTGTCGGTATTATACAGTTTAGTATAAAGAATGCCCGAACGGAGGATTACGATACTAGCAAGACGTGTGTAGTACTTTCGATTAGCGATATAGTGACGGACTTGGCTCACGTTATTGAATCGTGCAGTTTGTACTGGTTGTGTCCAGTTATATTTATACCTCTATTATACGTCTTTGTATTGTTTCAATAAATTCTATAGTAATTCCAATGGCATTTTAATTCGAGTCCCGAAACTCGTAACACTATTATGGATGTATCAGCCATACCTTCCTATTTGGCACAGATTTTACTTAAGGCGTGAAAATGTAACGAACAAACCCACATTCGCATATGTAATATCAGTTAGATAAAGATAATGATGTGGCAACCCTGTAATTAAACGAGGGAGGTCGTAAGCCCGATAGTGACCCGGTAACGGGCAACACCGGCGAATGTTAATTGGTTACAAGCGATCAGTAAATAAGGAAGTAGGTGTCTCTATGTGGCAAGCTTTTTTTGGCGAACACTGAACTCTATTGAACTTTATTGAGTGGCACATTGTATTATTCAGCATCTGATCACTGTTGAATATCTTATTCATTCATTGTCACCTCGTGCATAGAGAATATTTATCGCTTGATGACGTAAAGGCGTGGTATTATAATGGCCAACGCACGCGTTCCAATCTCAAAGGGCCCGGCTTCGATCTTGGCGGGAACGTTTGCGCCGCTTAGTCATTTTTCTGATCTAATGTGCTAATCTAATTCTTATAATTACTACGTGCTAACAACGGTGAAGGAAAACATCGTGCTGCAACCTGCACATCGAAATAACCGATGTGTGAAACCTGACAAGCGTGGCGGGTATACTGTCCGTTCCCGTTATAATTGGAGGGCCGAGCCCAGCAGTTGGATATTTAAGGGCTTATATTATTATTTATATAAAAACGGCAGTCTAGGCCAGCATAAATGAAGACACCACATGCCAAAGATGGCCAACGGGAAGCCCGAGATGACCATGGAAGCCGCTGAGCGGTAACCCTCTAAGGCCCAATCACAGGCGGATAGTTGCCCGCTGAGTCAAACCCGGGATAAATAATAAAATAAATAATCGACAGATAAACACATACATTGTATATCCCCAAACTAAGCAAGTTATGCTTGTGTTATGGGTAATACACAACGGACTACTCTGGGGCGGATCCCAGACACCCAGACCATGGTAAATAACGGTAAAAATACGTTTCCGAAATTTACTATACCAGGAATCGAACCCGGAGCCTCTGTGTTGCACTGTGGTAGGCCAGCAAAGGCTTAGCCCGCTTAGCCACAGAGGCCGTCGAATATAGGATATAGAGAAACACGGGGAATAAAGACCATGTAATAAATACAGACGTCGTCTTATAAGTAATTAAGAACCTTGGTATTAAACTTCCCCGGCGTGGCCTGTTTTCCAACTTTTCTTTCTCCATTTCACAAGGTCTGGCGTTCTCATTATAAGATTGTACTACATGAGTATAGATGGACTTACATAAGTGAAAAAGTTCGTCAAGCTATAGGAATGCGTACAAGGGCAACAAGGAATTATAAAAAGGGTCCCAATATTAGCGCACTCAAACATACAACTTTTCTAGCTTTATTGTTTTATTATAGTTGTAGCTCAGACCAAATCGCAGCCAGATGACCCCACTAATGTAAGATATTTGTGAGTGACCTTTGTCCAATAGTAAAATAGAGTCACGCAAAGGTTGGACTAAGGATCAGGTTTCTTTAAGAGCGGGAGCGGGTAGTGTAGCGGGTACCGCTCTCGTTGAGGATCGTGTCTTCTACGTTGTGAAATTACAAAGCTCTTCTACCCCAAACAAGTAAAGTTCATGTCAATTGCTTTTTTAAAGTATCCACTTCTGACGGAAGAGCTTGTTTTTCTTCTTGTCTTTCCTTTTGATAAAAAGGTCGACCTTGAATTGTAATTGTTGTAATTAGTTCAATATGCCATTACCATAGAATATATACATACATAGTTATGTATTTTTTATATAGCCGCTACGCTGTACGCTCGCGTACGCGTCTTGGCCTTACCCTGAGAGGTCTAGTGACCTAGCCCGGCCTACTTCCGAACTGGGCGATGTTCTTTATAGGATGAGAGCAGCGAAATGGGCGGGTTATCTATGTCATTATCAACTAGTATCTCTATCATTTGATGAAAACAATGTCCTTTTCTCCCTCACTATGTCTATAGGCGATGGTAACCGCTTTCCATCAAGTGAGCCGTCTGCCCGACTGCTGAACTCCTGAAATAAAAACATGTTTACCCTCCACGCATGTCCAAGGCGGCTTGGCAGGTTTGACACATCGATTATCTCGATGTGCAGGTTTCATCGCGATGTTTTCCTTCACCGTTGTTAGCACGTGTAATTGTAACAATATGAATATTAGGTCAGAAAAACTGACAAAGCAGTGCATGCTTTCCGGTCAGAATTCCAACACGCGCCTTTTGAGTTTCAAACGCTTGCTAGAACCACTAAGCTACCACGGCTGGTATAATAAAATAGGTGTATAAACAACTAGATACTATCCAAGATGTTTAAAAGATTTCGTTAAACTTAAACATTTGTCGACCACTTGCAATCTGAAACGTCTTACGTACACCACAAGCATGTGTTCAATGTATTTCATCTAGTCTAGATTACTCTAAGCCTATAATTTTTTAAGAATTTTTGCTTTCTGGCCATCTGTTCAACTTTCTGGTAAGAAACGAATTTTAATGTGGTATTAATACTATATTGTTACGAGTACGGGACTCGAATTAAAATGCCGTGGAATTACTATATAATTTATTAGAACTATACAAACACGTATAACACAGGTACAAATATAACCCGACGCAATAAGTCCAAATGTAATGCACAATTCAATAACACGCTCAAAGTCCGTCACTAAAATGTACATACGTCTTGCCTTGCTTGTATTGTCGTTTTGACTGACCATCTCTTGATTGGGCTATTGCTTTTCAATGCACCGATGCAATAAGTATACCTGGCAAGCGTCGACGCAATTTCTCCGAAAACATAGTCCGCACACCTGCGTAATTATGCCTGAGAATGGCCATAAACGAGTATGATACACAATAGGCTGTTTTCTAAGTACAAATTTTAAACGAAAAGTAAACAAAAGAAGATAGTCATAAATCAGTTTCAATGTTATTAGTTCAAACGCCACGGCAGGTAATAAATGTGCTATGTCTACAGGTATGCAGGTGGCCCAACTTGTAACAATATAAACAGATAGTATACTGCCTGAAGTATACTGCACTACCTGCGGCATACAATTTAGGTATATACTATGTTACTATTTGTCTTCTGTGTCGCTTTTAGACATATATTATTTTCTTTCTTTCTAATAGAAACGCTGCATTTAAGATGCGCATTAATGGCCGGTTCCTGTACCCTAGTATTTATTCACTTGCCTTACCATCGTTGATTTTGATATTATTATCTGGAGTTTATGTGTCAATTTTTAACTGAAAGCAAGACAAATGAACGCTCGGTAAGATATAGGACCCAGCTATAAATAGTCAAGTCGCGGAGTACATCAAGTATCGGATAAAACAATAAAAATAACCAAGGTCGTCGTAATGATTCCATAACTGTGAAATGACGAACACTCGTCTTCACACCCACTTGTTAGGATGCGTCCAAACACGAGATCCTGATGATATCACCGTACTATTAGCTGTTGACTTTGTTTTAACACTTTTAACTATTAAACAAACAACGAATGCACTCATACAAATAAAACAAGCCATTACCCGCGACTTGAGAAAAAAACAATAAAAAAGGAGATAATTCGGACAAGGTGATGTAAAAAAAATTAACTTTTAGATTTTTTGTCTGTTAGAACATCAATTGAAAACTACTGAACGTGTATTTAAATGACAACTACATAATTATATCCGAGATAACTTACATAATTATACCCCAAACAAAGCACATTTATATAGCAAATTAATAACATTGATTTTTTTTATTGTCGTCTTTTTTTGTTTACTTATTGGCATACGGCCTATTGTTGTATTGTAATCATTAGCTAGGTGTTACGGATTTTAAAGTAAAAACTGATTCTAGGAAATTTGATACAAGTTGTCGGGCGGACATATTGCATTTGTGCAGTGTAAGGCAATGGCCTGATTGTGGGAGGAGACGAGCATGAACCACGAGCGAAGCGAGACGTGTGTACTACAATCGGTAATCTAACAAGTGATGGACTTTGCGCGTGTTATTGAATTACGACCTTCTGCATTACGTTTGAACTTGTTGTGTTCGGTAATATTTGTGCCTGTGTTATACGTGTTTGTATAGTTATAATAAATTGTATATTAATTTCTACGGCATTTTAATTCGATTCTCGCGACTTGTAACACTATATACAGGATAAGTGCTTATTATCCTGACACAGAACGTCTCTTTACCGGGGATAGACTAATGTAGCCAAAAACAGCGCCGCGCTGTTTCAATTTACTATAACAAACATGTCGTGTGGCAACGCGAACAAAGCTTAGATGGCACTACTATTGTAATTTAAATGATTGTATATATATGTATTTTTAACTTACGTCTGTTTATGCAACTCTTGCAGGCGATAATGTGCGCGTGCGAGCTTGCGTGTGTCTACATAACTGATGCAAATGTAAATGAGGCAGAATGTATATTAGGCTTAATACAAATGTAAATCAGGCTCTAAATACTCCAGCTTCATCGTATAATCAAGTTTTTTTTATTTTTTCTTTTTTATCTCATTTTATCAGAAATTATTGAGGTGACTTTTTTATTTATTTAAATATACATTTTATGTAATTTTCTTATGATTTTATTTCTTTTTTATTTATTTAACGGTTTGAGCCAATGTTTATTATTTAAATTATTTTTTCGTGGAATCTTGATTTGATATATGTGTTAATGTTGTGTTTTATATATGCGAATATTAATTATTGTATGTTTCCCAAACAAATAAATAAGTAAATCTCAGAAGATCTACTATACAGTTTCAAAAATCTTCTTATATTTAGATAACCCATTTACTAAGGCTTCCGTTGCCAATTTGGCAAAAAACAGAACGCATATACAATCGTCATAACCGTCAGTCCAGGTTTGGCAGTATGTATACTCGTCAATAACATAGATAAAACTGCAGGATAGAGCCGGCGATAAATATATCAATTGTTTATTAACATAATTAATATTATACTTTGCTTCTGTTTCAGTGTGTATACGATAATGTCGCCCAGCAGATAAATCCACGCCCACTGGATCCACATTAAATCGCAGACAGCACATTTGTTTGTGAGTATGTTTATCTGTTTTATTTTGATTGTTAGTGAGGTGCGAAATTTAAATAATTAATTTTCACATTATTAAATATCAGTAGCTTTTGCTCGCGGTTTCGCACGCGTTAAAAAAGGATACCGATAACGTATATGCAAAGTTTCATGCCGATCTTTTTTATTGCATGAGTTGAGCAGATAAGCAGACGGCCCACTTGAAGTGAAGCGGTTACCATCGCCTACGCACATTTGTAACCGCAAAGGTGTTACCAATATGCTGCCGCTCCTTAAAGAGGGTCTGGAACCTGGCCTCCAATGCCGGCACACAACTCAAGGTTGTTATATCGGCATACTCTAGACTACAGGTGGTAACAGTCCAAACGGACAAAGGCCCTACCCTCTGGCTGGGGGTTGTTTGGTCGTCTTTTACGACCGGCCGCCCGCCCACAGGAAATTGTGTTCCTTCTACGTTCCTGTATCAATAATTTCTGATTTGTTGCGTAGCCAAGGCATGAAAATTTTACATACAAGTAAACTCACATTGTCACATGTCATTTATGATATTTGTAAGGATAGATTTGTGCCATAAGCTAAAAAAAGGTTATTTATATTTCAGGTGTTTGATTCAACATGGCGTCGGTGTGGAAGCGCCTTCAGCGCGTGAACAAACGAGCTGCGAAGTTCCAGTACACAGCGTCTTACCATCGCGTGGACCTCGAGGCATCGCCCAAATGGTATGATCTATGTAATAATAATCAGAACTCAAATACAGTCTGTATACCCTCAAGCCAAGTAAGTGTTATTTTATTGCGAAACTGGCAAACAGGCAGACAGATCAGCTCATGGAAAGTTGTTACCATCGCCTATACACCTCTGCAACTCTAGGGACGAAGCCAACGCGTTGCCAGCTTTTGTATAGGGGGATGTGATGGAGTCATCAGACATCACATATCATCAGAAATGCGATAGAAAGGATGCGATATATAGGTGTGTGGGCCATCTGAACTCTCAGTTATCGAACGAAACACGATCAGCATAAGGCTAACAGTTTCACGCTGATATCCTGCGATAACGTGGTATCACACCAATTAAACCGGCCCTTAGAGCTGTAATAGAGATAATGGATCCAGCATGGCTCTACCAGTCTAAATATAAATACCGCCATTTTCCAGTTGCGATCCTTTAATTGTGACCAAGAAATGCAAGTTCGTCATTCCTCAAAAAACTATTATATTAAAAATATCAGATGTATTTGAAAGACTCGCTTCTGCTATTACCGAATTCTTCTTCTTTGACGGTGACTAAAATTGCTTTGGAATAGGTGGTAGTCTCAATACTTAATACTGCAAGTAATCTGTAACATTCTATTTTGAGATAAATATATTAATATAATTTTTCACTTATATTTACGAATTTGGTTGTTTTATGCATTCTATAAAAAAAAACTTTAGGAAACCCAACAAATTGAGCGTGGTGTGGACGAGAAGATCACGGCGAGTCATCACAGAGCCACAAGAGTGGGAGCCTTCCTTGAAAGACCCATTGAAGTAAGTGCATAACATACGTAATATAGATTTTTTTTGTAAGTAAAATTTGTCAGTTAATATCTTCATACTTTTGGGTTTGCGCGAGCGAGATAGCAAACTCCATTTAGATAGATATGTAGGACATTAAGTTGTTAGTTTACTTAGCAAAATGGTGAGTTGAGTCTTTGCTATAATTTGGACATGAATTTCCCAATTAAGTAACAAGTTGTCGATTAAGTAGATGTTTGCCTCAAATGATGATAGGGTCTGCAAATTAACTATTTAACTTGATGCAAATGTAAATCAGGCTTTTAACACAGAACAAGCTATATTGTAAACCTCAGGGTTGACAAGGCGGTTTCAAAAAGATATTTGAAACTCCTTTAGACTCCAGAGAATGATAAGGACTTATTCATAAGTTAACTATTTAACTAATGCAAATGTAAATCAAGCTTTAAACACATAACAACATTTGTTGTAAATCTCAGGAATCCAATAAGGATTTTTGTAGTGTAGATTTTAAAAAAGCATCTATAAGGCGGATTCATAAACGTGTTTGAAACTGTGTCATTTTCCCAAAGATAAGAACTTATTTGCAAGTTAACTATTTAATTAACACAAGTAAAAAGGGGTTAATGCAATTGTAAATCAAGCTTAATGAAAATTAAATCGGGCTGAATGCAAATGTAAATCAGGCTTAATGCAAATGTAAATCAAGCTTAATGCAAATGTAAATCAGGCTTAATGCAAATGTAAATCGGCTTAATGCAAATGTAAATCAGGCTTAATGCAAATGTAAATCAGGCTTAATGCAAATGTAAATCAGGCTTAATGCAAATGTAAATCAGGCTTAATCTTGTATACATTTGTTTTTAGAGGTTCAGTGATATACACGATGCCGGAGAACCACACTGTCGCTGTGACCTTGTTCAAAGATTCGAGGACGAACGAGCTAGAGGACAAGGATTGGACCTTCGTTTTGGAGGATGTGAGTCTTTTTTTTATTGCATGAATTCAGCAGACAGGCAGATGGCCCATCTGATGGAAAGCGATTACCATTGCATATGGTCATTTGCAACACCAAGACGTTAGAAATGCGCTGCTGCTTTCCTTACGGGAGACTGGAACCGGGTCACTGATACTGGAACACAATCATAAAAATAACTAGGTACATCCAGATATACCACCTGTGTTTTTTTTTTACACAGATACAAAAATTGTTCTTTTCCGTTCTGACGAATATATTCAATACAACTCACTAATTCTTCAAAAGTCGTTCTTAACATACTTGTATAAAACTTGAATAAATAGTATAAGAAAAAATAAAGCAAATTTTTTTAGCTACACTTGTTGCTGGGGTGTTTGTTGCCGCTTCTTCTCCTTAACAGCAATAATATGTTACGAAGCGGTGTACAATAGACTAGGAAATAAAATAAAATTTTAACCTCCATGTATGACCTTGAAAAAGTGTTCTCCAGTGGAACTTATTTTGAATAAAAACTTTTGAATTTGACTTTGAGTGACCTGTTTGTTTGTTGTTTGTTCATGTGTCTTTTACTTTTAGGTGTCGGTAACAGGCAAGCGTCGCCGTTTGGCCGTCTGTTCGTTGAACATGCGCAAGTACGCCAGCCTGGAGCCCTCGCAGCGCCCTCTGGTCGTGGCCCTGGAGCCCACCACGCACAAGATCCGCGCCGCGGCCATCCACCTCACGCTGCACTGCGTGCTGCTGCGAGAAGGACAGGCCACGTGAGTCGATAAAGTAGCACACTCAAATGTCGATAAAACAGCTTCGACGTATTGTCGAGATGTGATAGGAGATATAATAGTGTACGAGTGCGAGGACTCGAACTAAAATGCCGCTGGAATTATTATAGAGTTTATTAGAACTATACAAACACGTATAGCTGAACACAACAGGGAAGGACAGGCGACGTGAGTCGAGCGTCGATAAAGTAGCACACTCAAATGTCGATAAAACAGCTTCGATGTATTGTCGATACGTGATATGAGATTTATTAGTTTATTTCATATGTCAAATGATCAATATACACAAGGCTTTGCTGCCTGTCATATATGTTACGTAAAGACGCTGATAAACGGGCCAGTATTGTACTAATTTTATGCTAACTGTCTAGCTATAATTTATTATTTGTATCGTGTTACAACTGAGTGTTGGCAATGTAGTTGGTCAATATTATTAAGCAATAATCAATAGCCCGTTAACAAGGTGTTTTTACTACGTATTGCTGAGAAAGGCACAGGTCACGTGAGTCGTCGATAAAGTACACTCAAATGTCGATAAAACAGCTTCGATGTATTTTCGAGATGAGATATAATAGTGTTGCAAGTGCGAGGACTCGAATTAGAATGTCGCTGGAATTATTATAGAGTTTATTAGGACTAAACAAACACATATAACTGAACACAACCAGTTAAAACGTAATACACAATTCAATAACACGCGCAAACGGCGTCACTAAATAGATTACCGAATGTACACACGTCTCGCTTCGCTTGTGGTTATCGCTCGACTGTCTCATCTCTCATTGGGGCATTGCTTTATACTGCACAAATGCAATATGTCTGCTCGGCCGCGTGGACTGAATTTCCTAAAATCACACCTAGCTATGACTACCATAAAAAGATTACAGTACGTAATGTGCTGTTTTTTTAAGCACACATTTTAAACAAAGTAAAAAAAGACGTCCAAACGCCGAAAAGTTAATAAAATGTCTACAGGTATGCAGGTGTGAATTTGTCTTTGGTCGGCAACAAAATAACAATAGTTTATGTCACGTGTCAAATGACCACTATTCACAAGATAAGCTCTGCTGCCTGCCACACATGTTACGTAAAGACGCCGATAAACCGTGTTAGTTTGTACTATTTTTTGGTAACGGTCTAGCTATGGAGTTGTCTAAATTGCGTAACAATGACCACAATTTATTGATTGTATCTTGCTACAACTGAGCGCTGTCAATGTAGTTGGTCAATATTATTCAGCAATAATCAATAGCCCGTTAACGAGGTGTTTTTGACTGCGTATCGCTGGGAAGGCGCAGGTCCCGTGAGTCGAGCGTCGATAATGTAGCACACGAACATGTCGATAAAACAGTCCTACTGTATTGTTGATATAATAACTTTTTTACTGGGCAAGAGTTTTTTTTTGGGAAATCTGAAGGGACTATAATGTCTTTCTTTACAATTTTATAAAAAATATATAAATAAGCAGTTTTTCAACAACAAAAAAAGAACATATCAAAAAAAATCTCAACTGTTTGGTAAAATGTGACATTTCACAAGTGAAAATCAACTGTTAACACGTTTTCCAATTTAATTACTGTAATTCTCAATAAGTTATGACGGTAATATTTCCCCTCTTAATTTGATATTAATTTAAATTATTTTTTTTAACAGAGACGAAGACATGCAGTCGTTGGCGTCCCTGCTGTCTGTGAACAACAACTCTGACATCGCGGTCTTGGAGGACTTGGACGAGGATGATTACACGCTGTCCGATAATTCCACGAGACAGGTGATTCTATGCTTTAATATAGTTAAGAATTATAAAGAAAGTTTCATTTAAAATTATTAAAAAAAAAAAATGAGAATTTTATTTTTGTAAATTGAGTGAAGAAAGTAGAAATCGTTAATAGGTGTGGTGTGCCAGGGTAAAATTTTAGGTCCTTCCCCACCTCCCCTATAGCATACCACGTGGCGGCGGTTGTAATATATATTGCCCTACCTCCTGAACTGGTGCGACCTTCGATAATATAGCTCAATAGCAGTGGACGGCAAGACAATCAGATCAATCGTTGCATCCGATTGATGATATGGGAAGGAAAATCAAGCCACTAAGCTTAACCTCCCGAAACTGCACTTCTCCTAATCGGCAAGCCGGAGACGTCTAACAGCGGTCGTCGAGGTTCAATTTTGTTTGTTGCACACACAGTGGATTAGTAATGTCTTTTTTGTGATACACAAATTCACACAATGCGGTTAAAATATTTTTCAACACACTTGCTCATAAAGTGGCTCTATGGTCACCGCAATTAGGCACAGAATGACACCCATAATCAAACTGTGACTAAAAAAAATTATAACTCACTAGTGAGTTATAGATTTTTTTTAAAATTTTATTGGTTGAGTTGCTTTGTTCTTAAAAAAGTTTTTATTCAAAAAAAGATCGTGTTCTATAGAACAAATAAATTAATGTTCCTATTGCTTGCTCATTTCATGCAACTTCTTATTTAAATAGATAATTTTAACTCCTACGTGTTTAATAAATAAAACTTTCACTCATATATAACTTTTTTTTCTCTGTAATAAAAGAGAACTTTAAATTCCCCATTTTGTACGTGGCAGAATAGGCGCAAACCCTATGCGCGGAAAAAAAATCCTCATCCCTTTAGTCTGTGGCCGATCGCAATGCGCGCGCATACGAAAACTGTTATCTACTAAATAAAATGAGTTTTTGTTGTTATTTTATTCACAAGTGTGTTGAAAAACGTCGTATGGTACACGTGTGTATTGATGACTACCGTCCTCGGCTCTCTTAAGACCCTCGCCTACGGCTCGAGGCTCAATGGCGCCTCGGCGGTAATCACCAATGTTACACACTAGTACCATAATGTACTATTAAAGAGGTAGCTTATATGAAGCGGGTCGTTGATGCGCGCGCGATCGCGTAGACGATTTTTGACTTATTATAAATATATTGGGGCGTTGGTGCGGATTTGTCCCTCCATTCAAATTACGTGACGACACATCGTCATTGGCCAATGAGCCTCCTTTAGTAGGGTATAGATTGGAAGATGTCGGCGCGACTGACTTCATTCCGATCATATTGTCACGGGAATGAACCAATCCTATCCTATCCAGGCCTAAACAAGGTGAAATAAAAATATTGATTTAAAAACGGAAACTAAAGGGTTTATATAGATTGTATTTGCGCACGAAAAATAACCACCAGACCATTTTTTATTTTTTGTGGGCCAGTGTTTTTGCGTTTGTAGCATAGTAGTACTTGTATATTTATTTAAGTTTATGGCTTGGCAACTAGGCTTTAAGCCAGATCTTAGATAAAAAACTATATTGTATCTTCATTTTCTTAAGCCCATACTGTAGGTTATCAACTGACGCCATAGAACGGAGTTCTTGTAGAACTCGAAAGGTCACATTTGACATAAAACACTTATTTGCTACTCAAAAACTATCATTACCTACAGTTCATCTGTTCTACACAAAGGCTTAAGAAAATGAAGAAACCATGTTGCAAACTAAATCTGGCTTAAAGGCCTAGCTGCCAAGTCATAAACCTAAATAAATAAACGTCTCAAACCTAATTTATTTGTATAAAGATTTTGACATACAATACTGCTGCAATATATATTTACTCTGAATATTGCAGATGCTGGACCTCCGCCAGCAGATGGAGGAGATGACCCAGAGCCTGACGAACAGCGACATGGCGGCGACGCCGAACAGCGTGCAGTCGCTGGCGTTCGACGCGAAGACGCCCACCGCGCCCCTCTCGCCGGCCACCCCCGCCACGCCCACCAACCCCCCGCGCACCCCCACCGCACCCCCGCACGCGCCCCTCCCCCCTCACGACGCCGCCGCCGAGGGCGCGCGCGCGGACGACAGCGGTACGTAGTGCGCAGGCGCAAGCCTTAACTAGAATGTATAAAATTTATTACAACTATATAGTATAGGATCCCGCTATACAACGACCTTCACCGAGATGCTAATTTCATGAAACCTATCTTATATATAATTAAAGGTGTCAATAAGTATATTGCATATGGGTTGCCTAAAAAATCCAGTCCAGTATATGATTAATTAATATTTAAAAAAAAATTCGGTCACAACTCTTGGAAAATTGAAAGGGATTGTACCTGGCTACCCGTGAGTTGTGACCGGAAAAGAATAGGCAACCTAACATTTGCATATTCTATGGGCTTCATACTTTCGACTGGTATAGAATTTGTTTAATAAACAAACCGGTGAAATGTAATTTTTTTTATATTATTAATTAATCATATACTGGACTGAATTTTTTTGGAACCCATATGCAATATATTTATTGATACCTTTAATTATAATTCGTTTTGCTTCATAACTGGTATCTGAAAAAAATTACATACGCATTTAAATTCAAAAAGATTTACCAAAATATTTACATTGTATATGTAAATTTAGTGTCATTTACTCGAAATATATGATAAGTGTGACATATGATCATTAGCATATAGTGAGTGAGTGAGTATTTATGTCCTTATTGACAAAGAACGTATATAACATAGGATCTCAAAGTCGTGTAGCGGACTAGCCTAATACCTATACATGGTCAAATGGAACCAACCCACATACTGATAGTTTTGAAAAAAAACCGTTTTATTTAAATTTTGCAAAAAATTATATTGAGAATATTGCGTATTCTAATGTACAATATTCAATTTTTTTTCCAAAACAGACACATTTTTTGTAGGCAAATTTTAATAAAACGACTTTTACTCAAAGCTGTCAGTATTTTGCATAAGTATGTCAAATATAATTCGACACTACCAGAACTGCACGATCCAATAACACGCGCAAAGTCCGTCACTATATTGCTTCATGTACACGTCTTGCTAGTATCGTAATCGTCGCTTGACTGCCTCACCTCTCCATTTGGGCATTGTTTTATACTAAACTGTATAATATAACGACTGCGTGACTGAGTTTTTTTTCTAGAAAACGTAATTTGCACACCTGGCTAATTATTCCTGCGAACGGCGAACAAAGTCGAAAACAATAACAATAGGCTATTGTCTAATTGCAATTTAAACAATTTTAAACATAAAGTAAACAAAAAAATCCGAATGCGGGAAGGGTAATAAACCAGGTGTGCATTTCTTTGTCGGTATGTAACAATAATAAGTAGCGGCAGAAGGAGAGGTTAAATAATACTTCAGAGAGTAGTATTTGTTGTCGAGTGCTGATGTGAACTCATTTATTTCGAAAATGGTAATCTTAAAAATGAACAAGTCGTATTGCTAGTACAATGTATAGCACAGGGTGTGAACGGGACGGATGATGTGCAAGCGAGATAGAGCAACTATTAATAGTAGTTAAATAAAACTTCTTGTGCTATCCCTACTCCATGCTGTTTGCTGGGTATGAAGTGACACTGACTGGAGGGGATGACTTTCGATAAGTAATTGACCAGTTCTCGACCATTGAGAGTTGAACATTATTACAGTACTAATATCTCTATTAAAAAAGGGAACTGGTATTGCAACACCAAAGGTACTACAAATGCGCTGCTGCTCTCTTAAGGGAGACTGGAACCTGATCACTAATGCCGGAACTCAACTCAAGGTTGTTATGGCGACATGCTTTAGACTAAGTACAACCCTTAGTACGCCATTCAGTCGGGTAAATACCCTACCACCTGGCAAATTGTGACAGTATACATAGGTCAAACAAGACCAGTCGTGGAATAGCAGCTTACCAGGACGACCAAGGATTAGCATACGCACACAGCCTATTGATCACCCACCTGAATTTAATGCCAACGAATTGATATGCCAATTGTATGCACTGCCAAACACTTAGCAGTCTGTGTATTCTTTTATTATTTCCAGACTCATTAACACCGAAACCACGCGCAGAGATGTTAAATAACCTCACCAAACTGGTGACGAAGGCTGAACCGCCGAAATTCACCTCCACCCCGGTCAAAGTGACCGCTGAATTCGAGCCCAAGCTCGACAACTTGAACAGCGTGGTGTTCAAACCCAAGACCGTGGCCCTTAGGAACCTGAGACCTCTGGAGCTGAAGACTACCCTCACAACCAGTCTGTGGACAAGAATGACAACGAGAAAGAAGAAGACAGCGAGAAGACCCCCACTGCAGACATGGAGAGACTCTTCCCCGGGAAGTTTGATAAGGACAAAACACCGGTAAGTTTTGACCGTATTGAGATTTGATAAAAATATATATGTTACAACCTAGGCCCAAAAAGACAAATTCCACGTACAGATTGTAGAAGCACATTTTATTACCTGTCGGCATTTGAACTAGTTGTAATCCTTTTATGATCGTCCTCTTTTGTTCACTTATTTATTGGCATACGTTTCTAGTTATTGTAAAGAATAACTATTGTACCCGCTCATTAGCATCATTAGTCAGGTGTTGCGGATTCTTTTGCATTTGTATAAAACGAAGGCCTGATGGAGAGAGGGGGACAGTCGTGCTTCGACTACGATACGAGCGTGACGTGTGTGCATTCGGTAATCTAATAGTGACGGATTTGGGCGTTTTATTGAATTATGACCTTCTGCGTTACGTTTGGACTTGTTGTGTTCGTTTATTTGTACTTGTGTTATAAGTGTTTTATAGTTCTAATAAACTCTATAATAATTCTAACGTCATTTTTAATTCAAGTCCCGCTAACTCGTAACAATACCGCATGTCAAATGCTGTGCTGTGCTGTGTTTTTTTAATTTCGTTTTTTTTCCCTAGGTGCAAGATCTTCTAGAATGGTGTCAGTCTGTGACGAGGGAGAACAAGTCTGTCGTGTGACCAACCTGACCACGAGCTTCCGTTCCGGGCTGGCCTTCTGCGCCATCATACACCGGTTCAGGCCTGATCTCATGTGAGTTTGGCTCTCTCTCTTTCTTAATTTTTTTATTGCATGAGTTCAGGAGACAGGCAGACGGCCCATCTGATGGTAAGCGGTTACCATCGCCTATGGACATTTGCAACACCAAAGGTCACTAATGCTGGAGCACGACTTAGGATTGTTATGGCGGTATACTCTAGATCAGGGTGGAAGCCATCCAATCGGACAAATACCCTACCACCTGACTGTGGGTTGTTTTGTCGCCTCTTGCGACAGGCCGCCCGAACGCAGGAAATTGTATTCTTTCTCTGTTATTGCACAGATAAAAAAAACATGCATCTCGGGGCGTCCGACAGAAGTGATAACTTAAACTAAAACTATTTTAAATGAAATTGCTTAATTTGAGAAAAGCTTAGGATATTACTTAAATTTTATGTATATAACGCGTGGGTTAGAGTGAGAGGAGGGGCCTGCCTACCGCTGCCGTATGCGTGAGAGAAAGGGAAGCGAGACAGACTGGCGCCGTAACGCGTTACGTAACGAAGTGGTTTACCCTCTCATTAGAAGTTTTTACTTCTATCAACTTCACCAATAAAAAAGAAAATTGTCCCCGCAAATTGCTATTGCGCCTGGCCGCCATTTCGGTGACGTAACCGTATCTAAACACTCGGTATCGTTAGCATCACTAGCCGGCGAGTACGCGCACATATTGAGTTGCGGATGACGTCAGGTGAATGTAAATTTGACAAGGTTCCAGCGCATTAGCCATTTGCGGGGATAATAAGGCTTTAGATATCATCACCATTTAAACAGATCTTTAGTGAGTTAATATACGACACGTTGGCAGTGACTTCTCCGGGCTGCAGCCGGACGACGCGGAGAACAACCTGCGCACGGCGCTGGAGGCGAGCGCGAAGCTCGGCATCTCGCAGGTGCTCACGGCGGCCGACGTGTGCTCGAGGCCGACCCCCGACAGACTGGCGGTGAGGACGATCTGTCTGTGCTTTTATAGCTGCCTCTAGTTAGCCGATCGCTGCTATACAGGGGTGAAATTTTCAAACTATATATGAAATCCCTTTACAGAAATTGATCTTTATGGGTTACTTTATATTTACTGATGTGATAATAAGTTTTTTTTTTAATTGGCATATTCTATTCCTGCCTAGAGTAAAATTATTTTTCAAAAATCTAATAATATCATTTTAGTTTTCATTAAAATAGGCCTCGAGACTTTTTTGAGTATTTTTGGCTATTTCGTTGGTTTATGATTTGGCCCTGAAAGTCCACTGATTCAACGTGTATACGTGCTGGCTATATTATATAATTAAAGCTAACATCCTAAATTAGCACAAATAACTATGGTCATTATGATGATTATTGTTGGCGATGCAGTGGACTGTGGGTGGTGGCTGGCCAGCGACCAGAACGCTGGTTCGGGTGCGAGAAGGATGCCGAAATTAAACGATGAAATATTTGCTACGGGCGGCTTCCAACTTCGTTGGCGTGGTCGGCGGGAGGGAGCTTCTTTCTTGTTGCTTAGCGCGAACTGCTGCTTGTCACGTACTACGATCGGGCCTCGCAAGGCGTCCCATATTTATACAATGCCGCCTCCGCCGACCCCCCGCTTCGTTGTAACACCCCCTTTGGTTTATTTGTTTAATTGCACTTTACATAAGCCTTATTTTACCTTATCGCTATTACAATATTTACAACATTATAGATCCTAGCCTATCCTGTGGGTTCTTACATTCATATGACCCATAGTCTCGAAACGCGGGACATTGTTACGGGCACATTCCTCGCCCCCCGCTTCATGAGTATAAATATAAAGCGTCGAGCGCGCGCGCGATCACCTCAATGCATAACCATGCGCTGTTGCGTGCGGACCTCTGCCTGCACTAACATTATGGCCTACTCGCTATGGAGTAGGCAGTAGTGCAGACATACCTCACGGGCCTAGGGCTCTGGTTGCGTTCTGCATTCCCGAAGCCCTGTTTCCGCTACCCTTTTGGGTCCCGGATTCCAGGCGGCGTTCAGCACGCCTGTAGCCCGGTCTCATTTACCAGGATCTCTATGGGTCCTAATGAAACCCAAAACATTTACACATTTATTTTCCAACAACTCAGGTTATTATGACATTACATATACATTTACGCTATAAAATTAATTAATTAAGTTAAACAAAATAAAACAATATACGATTATACGAATATTGTACGACTATTTACGTCTCTGTCTGACCGTCTCTTTCTTAAGTTTAACGGTCGTATACATGTTATCTACGAGGCTTAGCAAATTACACCTATGCTCTTATCACCTGTGTAGACGGGTCGGTGAGTTTCTATGATAGAATTCCGTCGTCAACAATTATTATAACCTAGTTGTTCCAACGGATGTTTCCAGATTATGACCTATTGATTCCAACTGGTTTTTCCAAATATTGATCCGGGTTATGTCTCATTTCCTTTTAGAGATTGACCGGTCTTAGCTACTTTTTCCAGATTTTATCTGCCTTAACTGCTTTTTCCGGCTTAGGACCTGTTTTTCTCAATTATTCCAGCTGCTTTTTCTTGATTAATGACCCATCTGTTTGTAATGTTTTTTCTAGATAATGACCTACCTGTTCCAACTGCGCGCCCACTTCACCGGTGGCGAGCTGCAAGTGGAACAGCTGGGCAACGACGAGACGGAGTCCTCGTACCTCGTGGGAAGGCACGACACCGACGGACGTTGCCCAGAGAACTCTTCAGCAGGGAGGTGGCCACCAGGAGGTCCAAGAATATGGCGGACAGACCCAGACCGGTGTACGTTTTATGTCTTAACTTATATTTTTTCTTATCGTTTGGACATCTACCTCTTATTTAGTAAAAAAATATGTGTTGTTATGAGTTGCAGGACTCGAATTAAAATGCCGTTAGAATTACTATAGAATTTATTAGTACTATGCAAACACGTATAACACAGGTACAATATAACTGAACACAACCAGTCCAAACGTAATGCACGATTCAATAACACGTTCAAAGTCCGTCACTAAGTAGATTACCGAATGTGCACAAGTCTTGCCTCGCGGTTGGTTATCGCTCGACTGCCGATCTCCCCATTGGGGCATTGCTTTATACTGCACCGATGCAATATGTCTGCCTGACCGCGTGGACCGCATTTCTAAGAATCACTGGTTAATGACTGCCATACAAGATTACAATACACAATGGTCTGTTTTTCTAATGACAAATTTTAAACACAAAGTAAACAGAAGAAGTCCAAATGCCGAAAGGTCATAAAATGTGTTTGTACAGGGCTCCAGGTGTGCACTTGCCTTTGTCGGCACCTCGGTCGTAACAATATCTATTAGTTATATATTAACTTACCTGAAAAATGTAAGATCACGACGTGCCTTCAGACATGTTGTATTATTTCCGACAATGCAAGGACACAAGTAGTTATGTGTTATCTATATATGGGGATGAATGATGATGATGATGATGATGATGGTGACCATGGAAGGCAAAAATGTCAAATGTCAATGAATAATGTTTAAGTTATTATTTAGCCTACCCTCAACTTGTTCATTTTAGTTATAAAACTCTTGCTTATGGTTATTATTTACTCTATGAGAGCCTAAAGTTTTTTTTTAACAACTCTACGGACTCGAATTTAGTACCCCTTTTAACCACTTAATTTAAAAGTTTTTAAAATTTATACACACTTATTGGTTATGTTTGTGTCTGACATTTATTCAGTGATATATATTTTTTGTGGTGTATCTTACGAATAACGTATTATATTAATTTATCCTAATTTTAATACTAACCTTATACTAGTGTAGAGTGTATCTGTTACAAGCTGGTGTTGTGAAAGGGTGCATGTGCAGTGTGGGCCCTATGTCTATACCTATATGTATATGTCGAGGAAGCTATAATTATTGATGTATTGTTGATGGATGTATAACGCACAATATCTTTTGTTTACATTTTAATTACTTCTAAAATTCTTAATTTAATTTAATTTGATTTGTTAAATGTTGCTATAATTTGAAGATCGTTGTAACCTAATAAAAGTTATGAATATTGTAATTTAATAAACTACAATGAGAGCAGAGCATGTCTAGGCGGGTCAAGGACGCCCTCTATACTTTGGTGGTATCTACTTCGTAGACTGAGAGTTTTGTGCACATTGGTTGATGAGCAGTCGAGTTGGACTTAGAGTATTTTAAAGAAAGTGTTTAAGTTAGAAGTATGAGCGGGTGCCTGAACCGCTGCTCGTCTAAACATGTTAAAATGTCTTCAATCTAAATTAAAAGTGTATAAGCCGTGGCTATCGCGTTTATGCTCGCATTTCATCTGATGACGCCACTAAACCTGCAATAACTAAAGGAGATGTCGTGAGAACTAGGCCATTCTGCGACATATATATATATATATATATATATATATATATATCCTATCCAGTGTCATGTGTGTTGTTTTTTCCTTTCTGTGTCTGGGTTATTCATTTTTAGGCTCATGGTGTTTTGGTCTGTTTGTGAAGTGTGTGTAATGGAAGGCGGTGGTAGTGCGCGTTGGTTGGTAATATGTGTGTAAGATGGTTTTTGTTGTATTGTTGGTTGTGTGTTTGTGACTTTATTTGGTTTATAGTGTTTAATTGTTGTGACAAAATGTTGATGTGTGAGTTTGTTGGGACGTGTTGTACATAAAACCTAATCTAATTACTAAACGTCAAAATGAAAATGAAATAAAATGACGCGATTAAAACCGTTAAAATTTATTTTAATTATGTGTACTAGACAAGAAAAACTTAAGAAAATACTTATGTCAAAATAAATGATTGTAATTTTTTTCTTTATACCATTTCTATATTAGGGCGATTAAACCTAGTATTTGAATCCACAGGTCTCAGGAGTCCCAGGAGTCGAGGCACTCTCAGGAGCGGCAGAGTCCCGACAAGCCGAGTTCCCCCACAGCCATGAAGGACGTCCGGGACCTGTTCCTTCACCAGTCGAAGACGTTGCTCGGCAAGATGCTGTCCCCGGCCAGGGTCCAGGAGAAGCCCTCGGCCAAGTGGTTCGCGGAGCCCATCATAGGGAGTGAGGTGAGTCGTAAATGACAGAATGAGAGGCAGAAGATTAAGGTAGCCGGTGGATGGAATTTTAAAGAACAGTTAAATAGTGGTTTTTGAGAATGGTTTAATGGTTGTCGAAAGAAAACGAGAGAATTTAGTATGAAATAATATGGGGTTGTGTGAAATATTATGGGGATAGTGTGGGAGTAGTGCAGGACAGTGGGGCATGGTTTGAGTAGTGTGAGATAGCTGTACTATCTCGCATTAAATTTTTATCTTTGTGCCATTACCACTAAAAGAAAAATTACTTACTTAATTATATCGAGGAAACTCTCTTTTTCTCCTGGATAACATATATTAGTTTTTATCCCGAGAACTCTTCAACTTATTCATTTATTATGGACCATCAACAGAAAACATACAAAAAATGATATACATACAATGCAAAAGCAGTAGTTCCTACATGTCCGTTCTCGACTTTCTGTTTCTAGCGGAGCTCTTTCGCCCCAATAATTTGTTGCTATTTTCCAGCCTCCACCAGCTCGTCCGGAGAAGCTGATGACGCGCAAAGAGCTGACAGACCCGTTTGGATCTGACGAAGAGGAGGAACAGCAGGAGCTGCAGAACGAGCAGCCTGTCCAACAGAACAATCTTATTAGTGACACAGGTACGCTTTATAAAATTAATCGCCTCTATTATTGACAGTTGTAAAATTAAAACCCTCTTTCTGGAGAGGAAGTGGGTTAAGGTGGTGTGTGTAATGAAGATTTTTAAATATAAATATACTAGCTGTACCCGGCAGACGTTGTCCTGCCTTTAAAAAATAAAAATTTAGAACCCGGTTCCAGCGCCATCTACCGGGACCAAATGTTAATCTAAATTATTCTCAAATCCACTTCAACAAACAAAAAATTTCATCAAAATCAGTCCCCGCATTTAAGAGTGTCACCACCGTCGCCACCTACTGGGTCCAATCGCTTATTTAAACCATACCGGGACAAACTTTAACACATACAACAACAAAAAGAACACCTAAATTCTGGTACTTGATTGCAGCGTATAAGTAGGAGTATGGCAACGAAAACTGTAACACTTTACTCACAATACTCCTCCGAAACGGCTTGATCGATTCTCACGAAACTTTGTGTGCATATTGGGTAGGTCTGAGAATAGGACAACATCTATTTTCATCCCCTAAATGTTAGGGGTAGTGCACCCTAATATTTTTTATTTATTTTTTAGACAAATATTAATTTCTATTTTTTATGATACACATACAAAATACATACAACCTAAATTATTAACCTCTGGACAAACCCTATTTTACCGGGCAGGACGACGTCTGCCGGGACAGCTAGTATAAGATAATAATCAAAATTTAACGTGATTCGAAATAAACTGAATTGACAACAACCTCACAGCTACTTCAAATGTCAAATGTCAATCTGACAAATGTCAGATGTCAGTTTTTTATTTTAGTGTATAACATACACATAAAGATAGTGCTGCTCTGTTCATATGTCTTGAGTGTATTTTTTTTTATTTCAAAAAACAAGAAACAAACTAGCGACAATAGAGCCGGCGACTACGGACCCGTTGTTGCAGCCGGAGCTGCCCCTCGACAACCAAACCAAACCCACCACACCGGAACTACCGAAACCGACACCGGTAAGTTGGTTTCTGTCTGTTTGTGTGGCTTATAGTGTTTATTGTGTGATTAGTGTTAGATTAATGATCAAAGTTGATTTTCAATTAAATTATTTAGTCGATAAAAAAAATTGTAAACCTTCATGTTGATTTCGCAGTATTCATAGAGTGAAGCTTTTCATGCTGTTTGCGTGAAGTTTGATTCGTACAATATTGACTTGTTTTCGAGAATTGAAAGAATAAATCACTACATAGTATAAAACAAAGTCGCCTTTTCTGTCCCTATGTGCGCTTAAATCTTTAAAACTACCCAACGAATTTTGATGTGGTTTTTTCCAATAGATAGAGTGATTCAAGAGGAAGGTTTATATGTATAATACATGCATCATATACTAAGGCAACATTGCTAATTTTAGAGGTTTCTATGTAGTGATGCCCGTGCGAAGCCGGGGCGGGTCGCTAGTTTATATCTAAATAATATTCATAAAACTCAACATAGCACTTTTCTTAAAAGCTCAGTAATATACATTGGAATATAAAATTTAGCTCAAGGAAATATTACTAAGAAATTAAGGCCCGTGTAGTTTCTGCACAGATGCACATGAGGTGATAATAATCTATCCAGATCATAAAACAAATATACAAATATAATCCCCGCAAATTGCTATTGCGCCTGGCCGCCATTTTGGTGACGTAATCGTAGCCGAACACAAAATACCTCAGTACACATGAGTTATTGTAAGTAGGCTTCTTTATTGTTCTTAAAGTTTTAATTGATTTGGACGTAATTATGGTCTCAGGTCGTCTGAGTATAGGTTATATCTACGGACCTTAATCATTTGTATGAAACAAGTAGAGTTTAGTCATAGATAGGAGTGTGCGAATATTTTTAGAATCGAATACTAATATTGAATTTGAAATTCAAATCGAATAATTCGAATTTTCGAAATTCGACGTATAATTCGAAAAAAATACCGAATAATTTGAAATATTTCGAATATTATCGAAATATCAATTTTCTATTGTTTCAAATTGAATTCCATTACATTGTATATCAAAATATTCTACTTACGAGTAATATACTTTAATTAAAAATCAATTACCGCTCAATCCCAATATAATTGTTCATTGCTGTCAGTAACATAAAAATTTAGATACTAATATTGGCAAGAGATTTTTTGAATTCATTATGGTTTTTATAATTACTAATTTCCGTTTGAAAAAAGTCTATAAGAAAAAGGTTACACATGCAATGTTTTGAAATACTCGAAAATTTGCGAATAATATAATAAATAAAAAATAGAATTGTTCGATTCGGAACGAATAATTCGTAAGTTCGAATTATTCGCACACCCCTAGTGATAGACATTTAATATTTCTGTTAGAAACTTAAAAGACATGTGTGAATACATTAAAAAAGAAAATCATTTCTTTCCATTCCATTTATCATCGACACATCGCTTGAAATCAAAAATCCACGTGTGAACCCCATCGCTTGATTGGACGACGCTGTGTTACGAACGCTTGCTATTGGATAATTATGTCGTGACGCTTCGCTGCCATTGGACGAACGTATTCCTCCATGCGCTCTGATTGGCTGGAACGAAATGCGCTCGATTATGATTGGCTGTTGACTCGATATGTGACGTGATCGTTTGAGTTTGATTTTTGATGTTTAATGTCTATTATATTTTTTTAACGATATATTTACAAAAAAAAAAATTGAAATAAAAAATGCCTATTTTGACGCGTTACAATGTTCATAATCACGTTATAATCGGTTGAAAACAAAGCAATTGCTATCACGTCACGACGAGCTAAAAGAGAGAGCGAGACAGCTGCTCGAAGCTACTAAACGCGAGGCGAGAGAGAAAGAGAGAATAAGGAAACAAAATTCAAAGGAGGAAGGCAAGGAACCCGTTAACGGATTGAAGAATGGAGATTTGAGTCCTAAAAAGGTATGAACCCTTTAATATAAAATTTAAATTAATAAAATAAATGCCCGTTTATACTTATGTGCGTTGTTAATGATGACAATTTTGAATGAGTGTAATTAATTTTTTGAAGAAACAGTGCCCAAATTTCCCCGTTTATATTTTGATGCTTGGTCCGAATATTGAATAAAAAAAATTGAATTTGACGATACTGAAAGTGTTCTAAAAATTCCTCTCTAAATAGTGTTATACGAAATGCGTACAAACATACATACGCGTGCGCCCGCTGTTACACGGTCATGTTGAAGAGAGGCATATTATAATTGGACCTACTTATGCAAAATGGAACTAACCCACATACTGACTGTTTTGAGAAAAAGCCGTTTTTATTAAAGTTTTGCATACAAAAAAAATCTATATTTTGGAAAAAAAAAATTTAATGTAAATAATTTCAAATTGGATTACCATGGGTCATGGATCTTGTTACCTTATTATACTCTTGGTGTTTTGTGGGTTAGATACTTTGTGATAAAAATGTTTTATTCTGTAAAAATGTTGTCAGATCGTTATGATTCTTATCGAGTCGATAGAAGGTGCATTTTGAAAGTCTTCTGCGTCCTTAACCCAATATTTTCATATGTGTGGATTGGTTCTGTTTTGCATAAGTAGGTCCAATTGGTCTCCAAAATACAGGCTTCGTCAAGATTGGAACCAGTAGTTAATATAAATTATGTACACTCTTATACAGTCTCCCAATACAGTCCATTATTACTGACCCAGCAAAATTCTCGAAAGGTACGCCCACTTGTGGGCTACACATCGCCCTAACTACGCGTACTGTACTTCAGTTCTCAAATGATTTATGTTTGATTATCCGCAGCCAATGACAGAGGAGGACAGACAGGCGATGCTGCGGGAGCGAGCGAGAAAGCTGATCGCGGACGCGCGAGCTGGCATCGTCAGGTAGGGTTTTTGTCGTGGACGGGTGTGGGTATTTTATAAGCCTGGCAAGGGGGTGGGGGGGGGGTAAGACTACTGTTCTATACATTGATTTGTAATTACCTGGACTGAAAGTGACAGCTGCTTTGACCTTTTTTTTAAAGCTTGGTTCATACTGTTGTATGAATGAATGGAAACTCTTAATTGTTCACCATAAACTTAAATCTAGACAATTGATATGGATACATTTGCATTAGAACAATGGGCGGCCTTATCGCTTATAGCGATCTCTTCCAGGCAACCCGGTGTCAGGAGATTTTGAACGAAATTTAAATATAAGATTTTTGGTGGTTATTATAAAAAAAACCAAAATTTAAATAAAGTACTATATACTTATACTACTTATATATACATATAGATATATACATATATAATTAGATATATGATGATATTATAAATATATATACATTCAAACAATAGATACATTAATTTAATGCAACGATTTTTATTTAATGGACCAGTAATGGTTGTAGTATGGCACATTCATAAAAGTGGTGAGTTGTTGATCGATAATGAGACTGCCTCTGTGGTTGAGTGTACTGAACCTTAGTCGCGTGAGCTCACTGGAACTCAAAGGCACCGGGTTCGATTCCTGGCATGCTAAATTTTGAAAATGAATTTTATTTAATATAGCCTGAGAGTGGTCGCTTGTATGACACATACTACGTGATCCGTTCAGGGGAGGAGGGGTCTTCCAAATACTTAGACTTCGTCACGTAGTCCCTACACTCTAGGACTCTAGGGAAACCTCGCGCCTTTACTAGCTATTTTCAAACAAGGCGCGCAGCGTCTAGCGCCTTTGAAATGGCCATGAGCCAAATTAATATAATTATTTTCTCTTTGCAGGAAAATGATTTATTAATAAATGTATGTATTACTTACTGCATTTACGACCGGTGGTCAACTGGGGGGTTAACTGAATGTGATTTCTAAATTACTCTGTGATGTCTTACGATTAATCTCTATTGCACTTTATTCACAAGGACTAAAGGCAGAGTGTTGCTTGCTGTGAATTCTTAGCTCTATCCCGCTTACACGATTCGCACAATATGATGCGCTTCTAAAATTGGTTTCATGTGCCACATTGAGTGCGTACATTAGGAGCAATTATTAATTGTTTATTACTTATATTTAGCCTTTACCGCCATATTGTCGTAAGCGACATTTTGGACCTCAGTTTATTTTTTGTTGCAAAAAGGTATTTTGAACTATTATTTTGTTTTCAGTCTATCAGTTTTTGATTTAGTTGGGTCTTAACTAAAAACGAAGTTTTAAAACAAGATAATAGTTTAAAATGCCTTTTGCAACAAAAAATAAATTTAGGTCCAAAATGTCGCTTTCTACAAAATGACGCCCGTAGAACCGCTTTAATAGGGAAAAGTATATTCTGCATGGCGCCAATAATATTTAATAAAGTACCCAAATCTTTTAGGGATAATAACATAAATTTGTTTAAAAAGAGGCTACAAAATATATTATCCGAAAAGTGCTATTACGATGTAAATGTGTTTCTTAATGACCAATTTTAAATTAAATTTGACATAATATATACCTTGACAATTTTTATTATTTTAATATTTCATTTTTGACATTTTATTTTATATGGAATAACTCTGCACTTGACATATTATCTACAATTACTGTATAATTTTAGAAAAAAGTATAATTAATTATTATTAATGTCTGTGGATTGAGTAGGTTACAATCTACTGTTACTAATTAGTTGCTTTGAACTTTTAAATATTATTTCTATCCCTGAAAGGGCAAAAACATGTGAAACAAAATAATACATTGTCAACCAATATTTTTACTAAGCATGTTTTTACGCAAATAAATGATTTGATTTTACGGTAAAGGCTCGATATTCTGGTTACAAGGCCTTTTGGCACAACAATATCATTTTTTTTTTATTTCAGTTGATAAATCTAGCGCTAACCTAAATTCTAGATCTTCACAAGGTTCTTTTGAAAACTCGCAAACGCACATTTCATTTTTTGGAAATCCAGTAGTACGTTAATAAAATATTAATAACAGCACCTATATTAAAATTGAAAGTTAATTTAAAAATAAATAAACTATAAACTAGATGTGCCCGCGACGTCGTCTGCGTGGAATTTGTTTTCAAAACCCCCGATTTTGAAACATTCTTCATTGCTGCTCCGCTCCTATTGGTCTGACCGTGATGATATATAGCCTTCCTAGATAAATGGGCTATCTAACACTGAAAGAATTTTTCAAATCAGACCACTATTTCCTGAGATTAGCGCGTTCAAGTAAACAAACAAACAAACTCTTCAGCTTTATATATTCGTATAAGATAAAGCTATATTTACAAAACAATATAAATTTATTAGTAAAATAAGCTTTCTTAAAAAGGTTTTAAATACAATCTTTTGAGATACTGGATATCATGTAGCAGCAGAGTGCTAGCCAAGACAAGTGAAACGAGCCCAAACACGACGGGTTTTTTTTTTTTGTTGCAGGAGGTCAGCAGACAGGCAGACGGCCCACTCGATGGAGAGCGGTTACCATCGCCTATGGACATTTGCAACACCAAAGATGCTACAAATGCGCTGCTGCCCTCTTAAAGGAGACTGGAACTGGTCACTAATGCCGGAACGCAACACAAGGTTGTTATGGCGACATACTTTAGACCAGGCGTGGTAGCCATCCAGTCGGGCAAATGCCCTACCACCTGACTGTGGGTTGTTTTGTCGCCTCTTACGACAGGCCGCCCGGCCGCAGGAAATTGTATTCTTTCTCCGTTCCTGCACGGAATCTTTCTTTCTTGTTCTCTATTCTCTATCTTGTTTAGTACAGGAGTTCCTATGGCCACCTTCCGAATCCATCATCAGATCAGCTCCATGGTGGCATATCATTGCATTGTCACGCGATATTCATATGTGTGCTAAATGTCAGCTGAATAGGAAACTGGGAAGTTGGTCAAATTTACCTTCAAGATTGCACCCGAACTTACATGCATTGCAAGCAAATAAAAGCTTGTAAAAATTGACTCCAAATCACTGTCGGCGGGGAGCGTGCTCTAAATGTATATGAAAATTATGGAATTGAATGTATATTTAAATTGTTTTTCAACACACTTGCTCATAAAGTGGCTCTATGGTCACCGCAATTAGGCACAGAATGACACCCATAATCAAACTGTGAGTAAAAAAATAACTCACTAGTGAGTTATAGATTTTTTTTAAATTTTATTGGTTGAGTTGCTTTGTTCTTAAAAAAGTTTTTATTAAAAAAAGATCGTGTTCTATAGAACAAATAAATTAATGTTCCTATTGCTTGCTCATTTCATGCAACTTCTTATTTAAATAGATAATTTTAACTCCTACGTGTTTAATAAATAAAACTTTCACTCATATATAACTTTTTTTTCTTAATAAAGAACTTATCCATTTTACTCAAATAGGCAACTATGCACGAAATAAATAAAACTCATTTATCTTCGATCAATCCGCATAAAACTGTTATCTACTAAATAAAATGAGTTTTTTTGTTATTTTATTGACAAGTGTGTTGAAAAACGTCGTATGATACACGTGTGTATTGATGACTACCGTCCTCAGCTCTCTTAAGACCCTCGCCTACGGCTCGAGTCTCAATGGCGCCTCGGCGGTAATCACCAATGTTACACACTAGTACCATAATGTACTATTCTTGTTTTATAGCCCTACTTCTCCTCTGTCACCCTCCCGCACCCCCAGAGGGGGGACAGTGGAGATCATCAGCAAACACTCGCTCATGGAAGAGATAGCTGCAGGTAAGACTGATCTTTATTTAACAAACAAACTAACTCTTCTGCTATATTAGTATGAATTTACCTTCGGATATTTATTTGCATTAGCCGGCGGTGTGGAGCAGCTGGACGCGTTGTTGGCGCGCACGGACTCCATACCCTCAAGTCCTGGCTCCAGGAAGAGCTCCGTCAGTCCGGACCGATCAGGTACTAAAGTACTATTATTTCTCCGTCAAATTATTTGACGAAAACAAAAATGTAGTTACTAGGTTCTGCACTGATGCCGACGACACGAGACGGAGGCTTTGGGGACTTTTTGGCAATTAATTGACATATGGCCGAGAAAAAAGCGCTATATATTTTTTTATTACAAAATGGAAAAATCAGCACTAAATTGGGATTGTTCACTTTTTTCAATTTAGCTTTTTGAAAAACCATTTCGAAGATTAGTGTCCCTAATCATTTCTGTCTAGTTAAAATTCCAAAAAACGTACGATCGTCTTGTATTTTGTAAGGAATGCGTTTGACCTTTATTTGACCTTACTAAATCCAATCAGGTGGGCCGTCTGCCTGTTGCCTGCTTCAGCGTAAAAAAAAATCTAGCTGTACATTATTTGATTTGAGTTCTGTAACATGGATTTTCCCTAAAGACCACTTTAAAAAATTTAACGATAACTATAGAAAATAAAAATGGTTAAACACGAAAAATTATAAGCCTAGTGACAAAAAACACTAAAATGATCACGATACGTAATGAGTAATGACAGTGACATTTAAATAGTAGCACAGATTACTATGATTATATATAGATAAAACTTACTTTTATTATTTTTGTTTTCTAGGCAAAGAAATCAATGTAAACTTGTCAAATGAATTGTGTGAAATAATTTTAAAATCGACTATAAAAAAACTAACGCTTAAAACACAAAAATATTCAAATTAGTATCTTAAAATACCCTATTTCACTAATAAAAATACAAAATCAGAGGGTAATTTTTTGTGAACAATCCCCATTCTCTCGATTGAGATTGTTCGCCATTCACATCAAAACTACTGAGCTGATTTCGATGACCAACAGCAATTTCTTAGAATTATCTGCACTACGTTTTGCGTAAGGAATCTTGCGGGACCTGGGAAGATTTAAAATGGCCAGAAAAAAAGTATGGAATTCCATGTGATTTTTTCACTATGATAGCATTTTTAAGTGATAAAATGTGTGATATTCTTTATCCCGGGAATGTTGCAAGAATTTTCCTGGGAGCGGTTTGTAGTTATCCAGGTACATAAAAATTAGCCCATTCTGATTAGTGTTGCGCACTGCCGAAGAGTGAATAATTCTTCGGCAGTGCGCACCACTAATTTCGTAGTTTCGGCTTCGATCTTGAAGTCTTCAAATGACGACTGAATAGGTATCTTCTAGGTTATCTAGGTAAGCGTGCTCCATCCTCGACTGCGTCATCACTCACCATCAGGTGAGACAGTGATCAAACGAAACCCTACACTTCCTCAAAAAAAAAGTGTGTGGTGTACTTATGTACACGCGTTAGAAGTTATACTTCTTTGGCGTATCAAGATAAAAATCTTTTCAAATATTTTGTCTTTTGCCTTATTCTAGGTTTGTAGCAAAACGACACTAACAATAGAAAAACTAAAATGTTGACTGTAGCTAACTTCAGGGTGTCGGTTTTTCGTGACAGTGTGCGCGCGCATCGTAAAAATTTACTGTCATCATTTTTCCCAAACGCGCCTAAAGAAGTATAACTTCAAAATGTTTTCATCAGACGACCGCCAAGTGAGGACACGAAGAGCATCAAGAGCGTCTCCTTGAGCGGCGATGAGCTGAGGCGCTCTCCGCTGCTCTCGTTCTCGGCGCTGGTGGACAGGCTGACGCCGGACAAGGACAGGCCGGGCGACGTGAGTGTTGCAATGTCAAGTAATATATCACAAACAAAAATCGAAATGTGTGCTGGGACACATATTAGAAATGAAACTTCAACTGACAAGTGACAAAATGAATCGCAACAAAATTTTAACTTGAACTTTACGGGCAGGTTTTCAAATTGGACAAGTACATTAACAATCTTTATATTCAAGACTGTTTCTATACCTTTATATAACTTTTTGAATTATTCAATTTGGACATCGCATTCGAAAGATTAGAGAGTAAAAATGGAAGATTTAGACCACGTGACTGTGACGCTTTTTCGTGAGCCAAAAAATGTAAGACCCCGTCTATATAGAAGTTTCACTTCAATAATGATTTCAGATACATGTGTACCGTTAGCCTCATTTATGATGATGGTCAGTAGGGTTGACAAAAAAAGGTTTGAAGATATAGCGTCGCACTTACATTGCTGATATGTATCTTAACCTTCCATTTAGGCTCAGCATATTGCTGTGCCGGAATTATATCCGACACAACTTTGATTTTCAGTGAAAACCTTCCATTTGGCGTAATACCAAAACCAATTTTGTTAATAAATAACAATAATTAACAATTCTAATTCTACTTATGTAATAATTAATCAGTAAAACAAATAAATAAATTTTAATAAAACTGACAATAAAATACACCGTGCCGAGGACTATACACTTTTTTTAACACATAAATTTTTGAATAAAATTTTACTGATGTATGATGTTTTCTATTTGAATGTAATTGATTGCAAAAAATTCTGTATCAAAATGATATTCTAACGAAAAACAATGTATTGATAGATGTGTCTTATGATTTTTGATATAAAAAAGCTTTACTATGTTTGTCATTCCTTAAGAGATATCTTTAACAACTGAACTTATTGTTCATTATGCAGTATTTTTTTTCAAAAATATACAGATGCAATTTTTGGCTAGGAAAAATTACTTAAATAAAAATCGAATGACTATCTATGAATATCCCAAAAAAATGCAGGGCAGGGAGACTGGTTCATACATCCAGAGTGAAATGGAGGCCTTGGAGAAGGAGCAGAAGGCCATCGACGAGAAGGCGGCCGCCTTGGAGAAGCAGCTGCGGAGGGTCATGGAGTCCGCCGACAACACCGAGGTACGGACTTCATACATACATACATAACTTCACGCCAGGTCCCTTGTGGGGTAGGCACGCACAACAGAGCGCCATACAGGCTTATTCTTACACACCTCACTTGCTTCTTTGACATTCATAGCTCTTGTCATGCACGCTCGTCTGTTCTTGAGGCTCCTGACGGACGGAGTTCATGTCTACCAATATTTCCTCGTAACTGTCAAAAATGATCTCCGGTGGAACTTGTTTCTTTAGAGATGTCCCGAATAGGTGTAGAGCGAGATGGAATGCTCCTCCGTCTCAAAGGAAGCTTTTGTTGTGCCTCGCAGGCCTGGGGCAGGGTCGGCAACCTTTTCAGTCGGAAGAGCCAAAAATTACAATTTACGAAGTTTTAAAGTTTTTAAAGGGTCACAATTTTAAAAAATATTACTTATATAATTTAAGTGTAATAAAACAAACATATCTATTTATTCATATATGAGTAGTCTTTATTACAATAAATAGATAATTTGCATGTGACATTATTAGATAGTTAATTATTATCAACGCGACAGCCCAGTAATAGGTGCTGAACGCGTATCCAAAATGGCGGTGGTACGAATGCTGGTATGGATAACAAAGGAGACTAACCTGCGTGCCTCTTGGCTGCACTAACTATGCGTGCTGATCACCAAGTTGTGAGCCTTGCAGCTAATCTTCTGGCTTGTCTCCTTCTTGCGGTCTTCGATAAACTAGTGCACACGTGGCGCGGTATAACTGCATATGCAAGTTGTAGCGGAAAGGATGTGCTGGTTTTCGTATGAGACACGACAGCAGCCTACGTTTGACGAGGGTCAACAGCAGACTGACTCGTAGAGACGAGCAGTATTAGTAGCAGCGGTAAGTACGACAAGGATAGTCGTATGGAAGGGAAGATGGCGGCTGGGAAAAGGTGATTGGATAACGCGGTTAGGAAAGCGGGTAGTTGTGAAAATAGTTGGGTGGGAGAGGATTTCAAATAAGCGGCGCGAACAATTGTTATTAAATTAAAAAATGAAAACAAACATTAACTGACAGCACTTACTTATGCTTCAATAACAAACAAATTCAATGAAAGCCTTGTCTTCTTTTACGTATATAACAAAAAAGCCGCAGCTTTACATCCAAAGAGCCACAGCCACATGTGGCTCGCGAGCCGCAGGTTGCCGACCCCTGGCCTATGGCCATCTTTTATTATTGGAAATTTGAATATATTCTTTATACGTTTCGGGAATCGTTTGTGACCTCAATTATTGCATAGCGCCATCTATTGGCCTGTAAGTGTTGCACTACACTCGTAAGGAACAACAGGGTGAAACCCCCCGCATCCATTCGCGAGCATCATTACCCGTAGGAGGTTATTTTTTCATCTTATATCTTTCTAAGAATTTTCCCGTTTCGAGTGCCTTGTTAGTGACAGTACCGAACCTTAACCATTGATATTATGACCAAAATTAAATGATCCAGCATGAGTTTTAAGAAAACGTGACGCGGACAATGGTGAGCCAAGCCAACAACGAGAATTCCTTGTAGTATGTAAGCATTTGTATTGTTTATTGTTAGGGGGGGGGGGGGGGGGGCAGCGCACAATAATTAAGTATTTGCACACGTAGCAATAATGTAGTATATAAGGCTTTCATTTTGTAACAGCATAAACAGAATAAATACATCATACACATCGGGACAAAGTAGTTTTACTACTGTAATCACCTCGGTCCGCCGCAGCCACCGCTCCATACCACATCCTTAATCGCCACCTGTACGCAAAACAATACAGCGGAGTGACATTGTCTATAATCCACGTGGCAGCATTGTAAAGAGATTCTTTAAAATCTTCGTAATTTGAAAAAGGTCATAGAAAATGTGTTCTATTAAGCTGGCCACACCTGTGCCCTTTCCCTTGTAACATTATTAAAGGCACAGACTTTTGTTTTCAGAGAAAACGGCGAAGATTTATCCTTAGTTGCATAGAAGTACCGACAGATCCGGTAGTAGTTCACTATTTAAAATTTAATTTACTAAACTGTATGGATAGAAGTTAATAGTTTGATGTTAATACAAAGAAGTACTGTACTGTATTTTAGTAGATATAGTGTCAATCTTTATGCCTACTTTTAGTTAGTAATTGATGTCTATTGTCTACGCAATAGATGTTTTATCATACATTGCGTTGCCTATATAACTTATAAAAAAAGTAGCTTAGAAAAGTTATGAAATACTTATAATATAGTATTTTTTTGCATTTTCTAGGATAATATAACCAAACAATTTTTTAATATATATTTATTGCATTCGTTCAGCAGACGGGCAGACGTTCCACCTGACGGAAAGCGGTTACCATCGCCTATGGGTATTTGGAACACCTAAGGAGTGATCAATATGCTTCCACTTTCTAAAGGGAGACATAAACCTGGCCTCTAATCCCGGAACATAACTCAAGGTTGTTATGGCGACATACCCTAGATCAGGGGTGGTAGCTATCCAGACGGGCAACTACAAATACCACCCGGCTGTGGGTTGTTATGTCGCCTCTTATGATAGGCCGTCCCAACAAAGGAAATTGAATTCTCTTTCCTTTCCTGCACGGATAATATCTTACGATAACATCTGCCAGTCATTTGATTTACATTGTCTTTTTCTTCCGTAATCCTCTATTCTGACATACGCCCTCTGTCACACCACAAATCACCATATGACCTTTCTTACAATCTGTCCATGTCTTTCTTTTGGTTTACTTTTTAACTCGTATTTCAATCTTCCTCTACAACTTTCAGTTTCATTTCTTACTTCCATTCAATTAACGTCTTCGATCCATCTTAACATGGTCAACTCTGCTGAGTGTCCATTTCAGTCTTTATTTAATTCATTCATTCATTCATGCATTTAATTCAGTCACTCCATTCATTCATTCACTTCATTCATTAATTTCATTTATTCATTTCATTCATTCATCCCATTCATTCATCTCATTTAGTTTAACATTAATTGATTTCATTAATTCGTTACATCCATTACATTTCAATCATCCATTTCATTCATTCATTCATTTCATTTCATTTATTCAATTTTCTTATACACATTCTTAGACATTTTGAAATAGATTATATTAATTAGAATATATTCGTGTCTGATTTAGATAAACATTTCGTATCGTAAAATCCTATACCTAAAAGTCATTAAAAACCTTAAGAATTTTGAAGATGATTTCCATATTTTATATGACATAATTTATTTTTCACAGGAGGAAGCCAGGCTGATGTCGCAGTGGTTCAACTTGGTGAACAAGAAGAACGCGCTACTACGCAGGCAGATGCAGTTAAATATCCTGTGAGTGATTGTTTCAGGACTCCTTAGTTGAGTGGCTAAATTGGAACCTTCGTCAGTCTATTTAATATATCCAACTATTTATTTAGCAAGTTTAAATTATGACAATATATGCACTTATATGTATAACTTAATTATAAAACTATTATAAAAAATTATACTACGTAAAAAAACTTAAAATAGATAATAGTAATAATAAATTAATAAATCCAATAATATTGGTCTCAAACCGTTGTCACTTGTCGGGATTGTCTGTCTTCATATATCACACTTTCTCTAAAACTATTGGCTGTATATGGATGAAATACGGAAGACTTTACTGTAGTGATGTTTGAGGATTTTCACATTTAGCTCCAGCATGAAAAAAAAATTAAAAGGTGCTCGGAGTATATAGGTATAGGTCTTTTTTAAGTTTTGAAATTTTTTAATGGTACTTCTAAATTACTTTTATATCCAAGTCGATAAATGGCTATGTTGTACTTTAGGTCTTTTTTAAGTTTTGAAATTTTTTAATGGTACTTCTAAATTACTTTTATATCCAAGTCGATAAATGGCTATGTTGTACTTTAGGTCTTTTTTAAGTTTTGAAATTTTTTAATGGTACTTCTAAATTACTTTTATATCCAAGTCGATAAATGGCTATGTTGTACTTTAGGTCTTTTTTAAGTTTTGAAATTTTTTAATGGTACTTCTAAATTACTTTTATATCCAAGTCGATAAATGGCTATGTTGTACTTTAGGTCTTTTTTAAGTTTTGAAATTTTTTAATGGTACTTCTAAATTACTTTTATATCCAAGTCGATAAATGGCTATGTTGTACTTTAGGTCTTTTTTAAGTTTTGAAATTTTTTAATGGTACTTCTAAATTACTTTTATATCCAAGTCGATAAATGGCTATGTTGTACTTTAGGTCTTTTTTAAGTTTTGAAATTTTTTAATGGTACTTCTAAATTACTTTTATATCCAAGTCGATAAATGGCTATGTTGTACTTTAGGTCTTTTTTAAGTTTTGAAATTTTTTAATGGTACTTCTAAATTACTTTTATATCCAAGTCGATAAATGGCTATGTTGTACTTTAGGTCTTTTTTAAGTTTTGAAATTTTTTAATGGTACTTCTAAATTACTTTTATATCCAAGTCGATAAATGGCTATGTTGTACTTTAGGTCTTTTTTAAGTTTTGAAATTTTTTAATGGTACTTCTAAATTACTTTTATATCCAAGTCGATAAATGGCTATGTTGTACTTTAGGTCTTTTTTAAGTTTTGAAATTTTTTAATGGTACTTCTAAATTACTTTTATATCCAAGTCGATAAATGGCTATGTTGTACTTTAGGTCTTTTTTAAGTTTTGAAATTTTTTAATGGTACTTCTAAATTACTTTTATATCCAAGTCGATAAATGGCTATGTTGTACTTTAGGTCTTTTTTAAGTTTTGAAATTTTTTAATGGTACTTCTAAATTACTTTTATATCCAAGTCGATAAATGGCTATGTTGTACTTTAGGTCTTTTTTAAGTTTTGAAATTTTTTAATGGTACTTCTAAATTACTTTTATATCCAAGTCGATAAATGGCTATGTTGTACTTAACCTTCTATTATTTTGTCTATAAGCTGCCAGCTACCATTAAAATTGCCGCGCCAAAACCAAGAGAATTATACCGTCTCTTTTATTCTAATACAAATTGTATGTAGTTAGAGGGAGAAAGCAGCAGTTCAACGTTCGTTTCAATTATCTGAATTGACCACAAATTTGTGGTGCTTGTCAATTAGCCGTGTGTGACAGTTTCGGCAACTTTGTGGTGGTTCCGTGTTTTTAGTGTTAAAAGTTCTAACACAGGACTGAACTGGGGGTGAAATGAGAAAGAAAGAAGGAAAGAAACTTTATTTGCAATAATAGCTACGCAATTTCTTATACATTTTTATACACAGAGCATATTTTGACAGGTTGGCACTCAGCATATTGCTGTGCCGGAACTATATCCGACACAACGCTGATTTTCAGTGCCAACCCTCCCTTTGACGTAAGACGAAAAACAGGCATCTAGAGGAAGTTCACACAGTTCCTAGTAGCTTGTAATAGTTCTGAGCTTGCAACTGCAACAAACAATGGACTTGGTCGTTCATTCATCCTGATAAATTCATTCATTCATTCACTCGTTCAATAATTTTACTTCGCTGTCAGTGAGCAAGAGGAGGACCTGAGTCGTCGCTGCGAGCTGCTGGCGCGGGAGCTGAGGCTCTCCCTAGGAGTCGACGAGTGGAGGAAGACCCCGGGCCAGAAGAGGAGGGAGAGGCTCCTGTTGCAGGTCAAAATTCATTTATTCATAGCCATGCAATACATATCTTCTTATATATATAAAAATGAATCGCAAAATGTGTCTGTAAGCTTGAGAACTTGAAAATTAAATAGAAATACATTAATTTAATAATCATTAGAATTTATCACTTAAATAATCCTCGACTTTATAATAGTAAAATTTAAATGTCTTTTAAATAATAGTACGGCTTTTGTCTCTTTATACTGTCAGGTAATTTATTTTTCAACACACTTGCTCATAAAGTGGCTCTATGGTCACCGCAATTATGCACAGAATGACACCCATAATCAATCTGTGACTAAAAAAAATTATAACTCACTAGTGAGTTATAGATTTTTTTTTAAATTTAATTGGTTGAGTTGCTTTGTTCTTAAAAAAGTTTTTATTAAAAAAAAAGATCGTGTTCTATAGAACAAATAAATTAATGTTCCTATTGCTTGCTCTTTTCATGCAACTTCTTATTTAAATAGATAATTTTAACTCGTACGTGTTTAATAAATAAAACTTTCACTCATATATAACTTTTTTACTAACTGCACATTTACTAACTGTTTCTCTAAATAAACTTTTTATCTACTAAATAAAATGAGTTTTTGTTGTTATTTTATTGACAAGTGTGTTGAAAAACTTCGTATGATACACGTGTGTATTGATGATTGCCGTCCTCGGCTCTCTTAAGACCCTCGCCTACGGCTCGAGGCTCAATGGCGCCTCGGCGGTAATCACCAATCTTACACACTAGTACCATAATGTACTAGTATATTACTGGTGCCATACATAATACACTTTTCTGCATCAGTGTAGTTTTACTACTATGTATGCAAAACCTGTCATTATCCCGTCGATTCCGTTTTATAGTTTGACCTATGCTTGGGAAATAGGATCATTTCTAACAAATAAACAAACTTCATAAATATACATATATGCAAGCAAGTGTTAAAATCTTATAACCTATGAGATATTGCCTGCAGCTTTCCGTATTTTGGAGTCTAAATATAGATCGCATGCAGCGTTTTTGGCCTTTAAATGCAACTTCTGTGTCCGTAGAATTCCCCCAAAATATGATGCCATGTCTCAAAATGGATTCTGTTAGTCCGCAACAATATTAGTAGCTATAGCGGTTGTGTCTTGTTTGGGTTTTCAGGAGTTGTTGTCCGCCGTCAACGAACGTGACAGGCTCGTCCAGGAAATGGACGAACAGGAGAGAGCGTAAGTACAATATGAGCTATAATTTATTAACGGCCGGCCATCTCGACATTTTTCTATGCGAAATTAACTTTTAATAAAAGTTAGTCTTCTTATTGAATATGGTTGTGTACGATTTATGCATCCAAAAGAAATATTCACATGATAGAATAATTTAAGAAACAAAAATAATAAAAAAAATTCGGACTCTGCTGATTCAATTTTTTACATTAATTATAAAAACTCGACAATTCTAGGACTTGTACAGATTCATATTATATAACAAATAGGTATATATCTAGATACAGTGTAAACTCCATGTAACGTCACTCCATTTAACGACAGCAATTAAGTAATAAAAAGTACCTTTTAAATTGCCAAAATTAGTAAAAGCTGCGAAGCTGTGTACGTGTTTTTATCGCTTTATTATTCTAGCCTGTAATAAACTCGACTGTCGGCATCATGGAAGCCGGCAAATATCTAAGAAATACCGAAATTTCTTTAAATGATGTCTTTATTGGCGTATTTAACAAAATGAAAGCCTTATATACTATGTTTATGCTACTTGTGCAAATACTTATCTCTTGTGCGCTGGCTCCCCTTGCAATAAACAATACCAATGCTTACATACTACATCACTAAGATGCTTTAATATCGCAAGATATGAATAGAATAAGTAATTTCTTTACAAAAAAATTACTGGTGCAGCAAAAGACGTCAGACAAAAATAACTGACTCCTCTCCATTTTATGACAACTCTCTTTAACGCCATAAAATGCACTGTCCCTTCAGTGTCGTTATAAGGAGTTTACACAGTCTCGTCTCGGCAGGCGAACGAAACGGTCGACTGTCGGTCGTTAATACGCGACTAACACGTTTGTAACCGAGTTTTTGCAACTACCTACTTTTATTGTGCTTGAACTTTATAACGCGTGGCCGCCTGCGACGGGCGAGCCGTGCAATGAGTAATGATAGTTGTTTAGTGGTTTTTGACGATTGTATAGATGAACAACTTTTGGAGGAAAATAATATGGAAGATGTGGAATGTTTGGACGGACAAATTTTTGAAGAAAATGGTGGGAGTGATGGAAAAATTTATGAGATTGAGAATTTAACTCAGGCGGCAGACGGGACGGTGGAAGTGTCAATAGGTCCTGGTAAGAAAAGGCAACTGATTTTCAGTAAAAGAGGCAAACAACAAGCGATGCAGACAGAAGAAGAATGGATTGAGGTAAGAGGGAAAGATAAAAAGAATCGCACCCACAAAGAGAATGAAACGCACGCAATAATCGTCACTGCTAAAAATATATTACCAAAACAGTTTGCGTTGGCTCGTATACTGAGTCTTCACAAAGTAATGGGCATTATCAACACAAGATATTTGAGCCCATATCGTGTAAAAATTGAATTTGATTCGGAAGTACATGCTTCTTCAATTATGAAATATCAAGAGCTTCTAAATTTAGGCTGGAGATTCCATGCAGCGTCAGAAGTAGGCATCTCTTACGGGATTATAAAAGACGTAGAATTAGACTTGTCAGAGGAAGAAATGTTAAAAGACATTATTTGTCCGGATTCGGTGGTACTTTACTCTATAAAAAGGCTTGATCGCCGCCATACAGAGAACGGTTCTTGGGTGCCATCAGAAACCGTACGTCTTGGTTTTAAGGGTCCTTTTATTCCTACACACGTTAAAATTAATCACATTAATGTTGTAGTGTACCCCTACGTGCACAGAGTCTCCCAATGTTCCAGATGCTGGAGGCTTGGCCACACCCATAAGACTTGTTCTGCGAAAAAAATAGTATGCCCAAAATGTGGTGGGGACCATGATAATTGTACTACAATAAACTTTAAATGTGTTAACTGTCGTGGGAAGCATATGTCGCTATCAAAAATATGCCCTATGTTTATAAAGGAAAAGACTCTAAGGGACATTATGTCCAAACAGAATTGCACTTATAGTCGAGCAATAGAGATTTATAATGCGCCAGCGACAACAACATATAATAAATCATATCAATTGGATCAAAATGTAGAAATATCAAGTTACGTGAGAGAAACTGACTTAGAAGACGGATTATCGCTTAACCTTGATAGAGGTGACACTTATGCTTCTGTGACAAAAAAATCGAGAGGAAAAACGGGTAAGAAGTCTAAGTTAGAGAAAACAAGTACTGGAAGGAAAGACAATAATGAAAAGGAGGATTATAATATGTTTGAACATGGTGACTCTAGTAGTGATAATGATAGTATTATGAATGTAGAAACGGATTTCAATGATGAGAATAGACCCAGAATGAAAAAACAAATTGTGTGGCAAATATTATTTAACAAGTTGAAGAAAATACTTTTGGGAAAATCATTCAGTTCTTGGGAGGACAAAATAAAGGAATGCGGAAGTATTATACTAGAAGAGATTTTATCATTTATCGGGGAATTTATTACTGGAGGGTCAATTGGTAACTTAATAAAACAATTATGGATATCAATGACCAAATAAATATATTGCAGTGGAATGCACAAAGTATTCGTCAAAAAGGTTTGGACTTAGAAGTTTTGTTGAATCGGGAGAAGATACATATTGCCATTATTAGCGAGACCTGGCTGGATAAAGACAAAGACTTTCGTATAAATGGATATAATATTTTCAGAATGGATCGCTGTGACGGATATGGTGGGGTGGCAATTTTAACTCATAAATCAATAAAGGCTATGCAATATAATGATAAACTACTCAATGCGCAGATAGAAATAGTTCATGTCAAGATATTGAACTGTGATAAATTAGAAAATGTGTACTCTATATACTGCCCTCCTTCTGCTAATACTTCCTTAAGAGATTGGAATCAAGTCTTTAGTTTAGCCGGAAGAAAAACTATAATCGCAGGAGACCTTTATGGCCATACTAATTGGTCCAGTAAAACTAATTTAAGGGGTGACCAAATTTTCGACTCTTTAGTAGATAATAACTTTATCACTTTAAATGACGGGACCCCTACAAGAGTCAAATTGGTTAATGGCACAGTACAAAAATCTTCCCCTGACTTATCAACAGCTTCTGCAGACATAGCTTTGAAATTTAATTGGAGGGTCTTAAATGAAACTCTAGGAAGCGATCATCTAATAATTAAAATGAATGTAGATTGTGTTGTACCCTATTCACGAGCACGTAAGCGAAATTTCAAGAGAGCTAACTGGGTACATTACAAGACTGTCATTGAAAAAGAGCTTGGTAATTTGACTCTTTCAGAGGACCATCAGTCTGCGTATGATACTTTTATCGGTTTAATTAACAAAGCTGCTGATGAATCTATCCCTTACATCAAAATTTGTGACCATCCTTTGCGTCAAAAAAAGTTTACGCCTAAACCGTATTGGAATCAAGAAATATCTAAAGCTATTGCTGAACGTCGCCGCGCTCTTGCTATTTTCAGGAAAAACCCTACACCAACTAATTTAGAAGTGCTACAAAACAAAATAAGAATTGCACAAAAAATGATTCGCTCTGCTAAAAGTCAGGCATGGAAAACCTTTTGTGATGGAATGGACGTTACAACATCTTTAATTGAAATGTGGGCTAAGATGAAATGGCTCAAAGGATGTAAATTTGCTAGAAATAGTATAGATCGAGAGACGGCCGAATCTTTATTATGTAGTTTAGCACCTGACTCTTCAGTGCCCGCGGAGCCTATATTTTGTAGCAAAAATCTTCAACTTTGTTCACCAATTTCAATACAGGAACTAACTAACAACATCAAAGACTCGGACACAGCACCAGGGGTGGATGGAATATCATATGCTATGTTTAAAAATCTCCCAGATAAAGCCAAAAAAGTTCTGGTGTCTTTATACAATAGATTCTTATTTTCTAGTTTTGTTCCAAGTCAGTGGAAGGAAATTAAAATAGTTCCTATACCTAAAGCTAATAATAACGTCAGTTCTGCACCAAATATAAGACCTATTTCTTTGTTATCTTGTTCATGCAAGATATTTCATTTAATTATAACGCGTAGAATAGAATGGTATTTAGAGAAAAACGACTGTTTTTCTGAAGATACTGTAGGTTTTCGAAGATTCCGATCTTGTATGGACAATTTAACTAGATTAGTGTCACGAATACAAAGCGGGTTTAGCAGGGGTCAGGTCACAGTGGCATGCTTCTTGGATATCAATAACGCCTACAATAACGTGAATGTAATTAGCCTTCTAAACACTTTGGACAATCTGGGGGTAGGAAGATTATTATGCAAATATCTTTGGCAATTTTTACACGACAGGCAATTAATTCTGGAATTAGATAATAGCGAGCTCATTTGTAGAACCACTGGAACGGGCATAGCTCAAGGGGATCCTTTATCCCCACTCTTATTTAATGTAGCTACTATTCATATCTGTAAACAGTTAAATTCAATATTCATATCGCAGTACGCTGATGATTTTGTTCTTTATACCAGTTTTGACAATATTGATGACGGTATATCTGTCATTCAAGAATCTTTGTTAATATTTGAAACTCTAATCACAAGAATTGGTTTAGATATTTCTTACAGGAAAACTAAATTTTGTGTATTCACAAAAGGAACTAGAAATACAAATAGAATGAGTATAAATTTATTCATAAATAATGAAAGAATCCAACAAACTCAGAGTATTAAATATTTAGGCATGTGGTTCGACAGTTACTTAAAATGGGGTCGTCATATAAATGAAATAAGGGAAAAAGTTCTTAAATTTTTAAATATATTTAAAATTTTAGCAGGTTCGAAATTGGGTATCCATCCAAAATATTTAAGGTTACTTTATATATCTATAATTAGAAGCAGACTTGACTATGGTTCTTTTTTGTATGATAGTAGTGCGAAAACTAATTTGTATAAGCTAGATAAAGTGCAAAATCAAGCGATGAGAATAATAGGCGGTTTTATAAGGACTACGCCCATTCACGTCATGGAGAGCGAGTTGTGTCTTCAGCCGCTTTTTATTCGAAGGCGATACCTGGCTGCTAAATTTTGGCTTAGATCTAAATCAATTAAGAATAACAACACGTTACATGTAGTAGACGAATTAAATAGTTTATGTCGGAATGAGCTTTGGGGGAGAAAGAAGCTGCCACTGTTGGTTGAGACTCGCCAGACTTACAGTAATTATTCTGTAGATTGTCATACTAAGCCGTTAATTTTTTCTCTTAAAGATTGGATTACGAAATATGATATATCTTTAAATATAAAGACTGCAATTGATAAAGTGATATGTGCCAAAAGACATTTCAATGTTGTCAAATTACATGATTTATGTTGTGAATATGTTAATCGGGTATACAATACACATTATAAGATTTACACGGATGGATCAAAGGATGAGTTGGGCTGTGGATCTGCTTTTGTGGACCCACAGGCCAACGTATGCGCACGGTTTAAATTAAATGCACAGGTTTCAATATTACACTGTGAATTGATAGCGGTATTCGAAGCTCTATCATATGCTGGTACTTTGGAAGTCAGTAAAATTGTAATTTTATCGGATTTCAAAAGCGCCCTTATGCATTTGGCTCGGTTAACCTCGACTTTTCGAGGTCTCCCGATAGCCTACAACATCCTAAAATCCATCCGTGAACTTCATGCTGCAAAAAAGGAAGTGGTCTTCCAGTGGATACCCTCCCACGTAGGCGTCATGGGTAACGAGGAAGCCGACAAAGCAGCGAGGCAGGCCACCACTGAGGGCATCTTGTATCACTGTTCCGCAACCCACACAGAAACATTGAGTTGCGTTAAAATGCATATCAGAGAGCAGTGGCAAGAGTATTTTGATGAACGATCACTTTCGAAGGGCATATGGTACAAGACCATCCAGTGTCGGCTCCCTCGATGTCCGTGGTTCGCTTTGACATCCATGGAATTGGACAGGAAAACTATTGTAGCTCTACTAAGACTTCGTTCCGGGCACATTCCTTCAAATAAGTTTAAATATATGATGAAGGTTTCGAGTTCACCAAACTGCTCTGAATGCCAAAAAATTGAAGATATTTATCACGTGTTGGCGGAGTGTGTCCGGGGCGAGGCGTTGCGGCGTCAGCTTCCGGTCGATTACAATGTCGGTAACTGGACGAGTATTCTGTCTTCTCCATTTTCTGGGGAGGCCAGAGTGCTCATTCAGTTATTATATCAGTGTATTTAGAGTTTAAGGAAGGAGATATTATTGTAAGATTGGACGGGGTGACATTATCACAAAGTGACAAAACCCCATATAATAAAGATTAAAAAAAAAAGGAGTTTACACTGTATTTATTTTATATCATTATTTTAGAAATAATTGTATACGCCACTTATAAAATTGATTTCACCTTACAGGATAGCAGACGACGATGAGATTGAGCGGAATCTGTCCCAAGTGGAAATACAGAGGAAAAACAACTGTATCCTACAATAGATTAAGTACAGTATTGCGCGACAAACAAGTAGCTTCATTTCAATCTAACAATGACAATAGTACGCCATAACTTTATGGCCCCTCCAGACTGGTTGCAGAAGGCAGCGCAATAAGTTATTTTACATGAGCAAAACCTATTGTCTTGCCATATTTTATGAGACTGGTCCAAACTGGCCATATGTTATGGCGCGTCTTTACCAAGTGTATAGAAATGCATTTTTTTAAGTACTACGATTCCGTAGATTGACATATATCTTTGGTTAATATTTGACATTATCATAGTTTAGTTTTTTTTTAATTTTGACATTGACAATTTACTGTCTTTTTAATACATCCTTAAAATACACATTTAAGTACTAAAGCCTAGTATGGACTGAGATTTTTAAATGTCTATCGATATCGAGCTTTCAACGCCATTTTATCGTAAGCGACATTTGGACATGAGTTATATTTTTTGATGCAAAAGTTATTTTAAACTATTATATTGTTTTTTTACTATTTTATTATTAAAAATATATCGTATGTCCAAATGTCGCTTACGATAAAATGGCGGTAAAGTCTTGATATGTACATGGCTCTTTTTCTCCTTACCTCTATCACTTTCTCCTATCCCTTCCTTAAGGCCTACCTGCTTCACAATAAAAAAAAATGTAGTCACCTAAAATACTCGCTTCCGGTCGAGTCCCATACCTTACTATTCAGTCATTCGACTTACTCTTAGTTTAAATTTGATATAAAAGTAATATCAATTTTCTGCTAATGGTAAGGTAAAGAAAAAAATAGTAAGACGCAAGGGAAACTATATTATTGTTGCCACTACAGTACTACAATATTTGGCACCGTATTATTTTGTTCAATTTTGTAGCCATCAATTGCATTTTTAAAATATTTGACTGGGTGACAACAATGGTATAAGTTACCCTATTCAGTTTGTACTAGGCGTCACGTTCAGTAGTACCAACCAAATTGAAGCTTTCGCAGTTGCGCTCTTGTAATGTGAAAATTTGAGTGTATCCCAGGCAAACTATATCGTAGGCTTAAAATTTGTTTTTTAAAATATCGTTTCGACAGTAACTACGTTCAAGACGACGACAACGGTCTGAAGTAAGCCTTTCTTTGACACTGTCTGTCTGACAGATAGCTTTTTGATTAAGATTGTATATTAGTATTATTTAACACTAGATTTATGGACTGTATACTATTTTTCATTGAAGTCTATTTTTTATACTTATGTTTTATTCAATACGTGTATTTATTAGTTATTTTAGGTACTTACTAAAACCATTATCTTTACATTTAACGCAAATTTAGTTAAATCTGTTTTGATTACATAAACCGATTTGACAAGATTTTTGTACCCATTAATTCACTCACTCGCTCATTGAGTCACTCGCTCATTGACACACTCGCTCATTGACACACTCGCTCATTGACATACTCGCTCATTGACACACTCGCTCATTGACATACTCGCTCATTGACACACTCACTCATTGACACACTCATTGACACATTCGCTCATTGCCACACTCGCTCATTGACACACTCGTTCATTGACTCACGTGTTCCTTCACTCACTCGCTCATTAAGACACACTCGCTCATTGAACACTCGCTCATTGACATACTCGCTCATTGACACACTCGCTCATTGACACACTCGTTCCTTCACTCATTGATTCATTTGTGTTCCTAGTGAAACTTTCACAAGTACTAAGCCAAAGTGATGGATATTAGTTGTCCACTAGAGGCGGTGAGTGGATCATTTACAAGTTTACTCATATTTTTAACATAAAAAATATTAAACCTGGCCTACATTAATACGTTTTGCTCTCTTAGACGCAATAATATTTATCAATAGTGCACTCAGCTGTGAAAGATGAGGCTATAAATAATTGTAGTGTACGCTAAGCCTTAGAGGCTTACGCGAGCAAAACTTACAGGTGTACGGTCGTGCTTAATTATACAAACCAACTGTAAATCTAGTGTTAAATATGTAATTTTAATAATACTCAATTTGTTTCCTAATATTTTATTATTTGGTTTTATTTATTTGATTAGTATAAAATATTAAAAAAAAATTGATTAATGTTTATTTTTGAAAATTGAAATCAAAATTTTTAATTTGTTGTATGAAACTATAATGAGTCTAAGTTGTAGATATCGAAAACTAATTAGTTAATATATTAATTTAATTTTAAAACTTAGGTTTTTTAGTTTTTGATATATTTTGGTTTTACCAAAGAGTCATATTTTAATATTAGCGATTTAAGTTTTTTTTTTACGAATCATCTTAACTACGCAGAATTGTAATAAATATGTAATAGAAACTGGAAATCGCGTTGAAAGTTCCTTGTAATTTTTGGTGTATAGACCTTGCTATATTGTATGACTGTATGCTTTTAGTTGGCAGTTAGTGAGGCAATACTGATTTGGAATTTAAAAAAAGTAGATATACAGATTTTTTGTATGAACTTACACCTAATTACAAATATTTTTTAATTATCTACTTATGCCTTAATGCTAAAAAGTGATCTCTTCCAGACAACCCCAACAGTTAGGGTTGGCTCGTCCGGTGTGAGACACCACGCTCTTACAGAATATCGAGCTAATCGTATTTCATGCCCTTCATTTCGTTTCGTGACGTCACGAAATTTGAGACCCTTGTCACACAAGGTCACACTTCGTCACCCTCCTCTTAACGTGTGACGTAATTTATGGATAGCCCCCTTTTCATTAGCTGGGTCTGCCTTTTTACCAGCTCCGTTCTTGCAATGTGATTTCCAGTATTCTTTTTCGGTCTTTAGTGATATTGTAAGTACAATATGCCATAATAAGGAAGCACTCGTTATGTTTCCTTCGAATGTTTATTTATCTATTATTATTATTAGAATATTTTATTTTGGGAAACTTGTAGTGAGTTCGTACACCAGATAGTGTCTTTATTCGGCCACAATTGTGGCAAACCTCATGAATTTCTATTTTGTATCTATGGCAAAGTGATGCTTTGCGTCGATCTGGTGTGCGGCTAGCTTTATACTTTTATAATTATAGTATTCAAATTATCTTTATTATTTGTTAGAACGACGGGGAAAAAAATTACTTAGAATGACGAGTGCCCAGTAAAAATGTGTAAAGCTCCTCAATCCGACATGCCTAGATGGCGCCACTGGTAGCCACCTCTCTGACTTTTGGTTTGTAGCAGCAAGAGGTAGAGGTTAAATGATACTTCAGATAGCTTCAAGCAGTATTCACTGTCGAGTGCTGATGTGAACTGAAGTGAACTCATTTGTTTTGAAAATGCTAACCTTAAGTACAAATATGAACAAGTCGTATTGCTAGTACAATGTATAGCACAGGGTGTGAGCGGGACGGGCGATGTGCGAGTGGAGAGTATAGGAGCAACTGTTAATATGTACACTCCACTTGAATAGTGCACTGCCCGGTCGCAGGCCGACCGCTAGGCCCAATACTGGAGTTTGTCCCCGCTGGCGATCACTTAGACGTGGTGGCCAGCTCCCACCAAAGTTAAAACAATATTTTTTACAATAATATCTCTAAAAAAACTAAGTTCAAAGGTTACCGGCCTGAAATTCCAAAGACCTTTTTTTTGCAGAAGTTTAGCAGACAGGCAGACGATCCACTTGATGGAAAGCGGTTACCATCGCCTATGGACATTTGCAGCACCAAAGGTGCTTTTGGCATTCGTTTACAGTATTGTTTGATTAAGTAATTTCACCGTTACTTAGAATTTGCACGAGTTTTAAGTTGCTTACTGCTTTTAAATGATAAAACTTTAAAGACTGGGAGTAGAATGTAAAGCCATCTAACTATGGGATTTAGAAGTTTTTCCTCGGGCCACTGTCGTTATTAGATCTCTTCCATGTCAGAACAAACCTCTTCAGTGTAATTAATACCAGAATAACGTGTTTATAATATTGTATATTATTTTATTATTATTTGTATGTAGATATAATTTTTATAAAACGTAGTTATTATAGTTTGTAAATATTAGTTTTTAATTATTTATTTTCTATAATAAAATATATAAACCAACAATAAATCTTGCCTCTCCAATTTTTAACAACGTTATAGCTTCCGGCATGGATCTTGAGTGGTCGGCGGATACTATACGTTCAGGAACGGAGAAAAAAATACAATTCCTGCGGCCATGCGTAATGGGTGACAATACAATCACAGTCAAATGGTAGGTTATTTGTCCGTTTGGATGGCTACCACCCTGGTCTAGAGTATGCTGCCATAGCAACCTTGAGTTGTGTTTCGGCATTAGTGGCCAGGTTCCAGTCCTCCTTTAGAGAGCAGCAGCTTATTGGTGGCACTTTTAGTGTTGCAAATGTTCATAGGTAACCGCTTTCCATCAGGTCGTCTACCGATTTATCTATATATCGATAATACATATTATGCAGTTTTCTCTTCACTCGAAACGGACAATATCTCGTATTTTGAAAAAGAATCGAATTTTCACTGCATAGGCGAAAGTGACTGTTCAAGAATCGTGCCGGGTATTATAATGCAGTTAGTTTGCGCCAAACTTTTTGACTGTTAGATTTAAAATAAAAATAAATTTTATTTTAAAAACTGTCTGTTGACTGAAAACTTGGCGAACCAGTTTGACGTGGACTTTCCTATTTTTTACATGAATAGTTGTATAATTAAATAATTCAGTGATTAAATTGTCTTTGTTTCTAGCAATAAAATTGATTTTAACGGGATATCATTTCAATATATAATAATATATTCGGTAGTTCTGTATTACTTTAGTCATTATCGGACAAAAACTTACTTTTTCTCATTTTTGGATTTTAAAGTAAAATTAATAAATATTACAAGTTAAGTAAAAGCTTGTAATGAAAATGCAAAAAAAATGCATTACATCTTCTGTAATATTTAATATTTTTGTTCAATAAGGTTTGGTTTACAAATTCTCTGTATATTTATGGTCGTTTAACCTAAGATACAAAAATGTTGACAAGAGAATTTCATTGCATATGAAAATATATTATGTTATTTGAATATTTATTTTGAGTTTTTTCTAAGTAAAGTATTGAATGAATTAATTTTGTCTCTTCCTATCGAGATGTCTTCCGTGATCACGGCTATTGCAAAGTAGCCGAAACGTCGAAATAAATATTAAAAAGACGCCGCGCTTAAAATCCTTAAAACGTAGATTAAATGAGTTCAATATTTTATGAAGAAAAATCTCCCAAAAAATATAAAGTAACCCAATATATAGTTTATGCAATTCACATTTTAATATTTCCTTATCTTAATTATTTAAAAGATCATTAATATACAAAGAGTGTTTATCTATAGTTGGTCTCTAAACGTATGTACCATACGTAGTTAACGTGTCTCAATCATTGTAAAACTTTCTCTGGGCATTAATTATTTTGGTTACATAAACGAACAAAGTATTAAAATTGTATTCGGCAGGTGCTAAATGTATTTCTAATATCGTAATCATTCTTACTAATGTGCAATTTTTATTCGATACCTATCAAATACCGCTATTCATTGGATCGGTTGTTGTATATATGATTAGATTTAATACATTTACTTGATTATTTTAAATTTAAAATGAATAATACATTTTAAATTATTTTGCGTACAACAATGATTTGGAGGGAACTTCCCGCCGCGGTTTCCCTTTGCACTATGACATGGGGATCTTTAAGAAGGGCGTTATAAAATTTCTTAGAGGTCGGCAACGCGTTGGCGACATCCCTGGTGTTGCAAACGTCCGTAGGCGACGGTAACCACTTTTTATCAGGTAGGCCATCTGCATGTTTGCCTGCTTACAGGCAATAAAAAAAATATGAGGGGGGTTAAAAATTGGCTCCCTTTAAATAAAACTTCGAATAATAAACAGTTTAATCTTCTTAATACGCCTTAGTAAAAACACCTTAAAAACAACTTCCCGTTCTTTCAATTAAATCAAATCTTCACCATTCATTTCATTCATTAATTTGCGTTCCTTTACACATCGAACATTCTTAACGTTCCTACATACACGATAAATAATATATGAAATGATTTGGTCATTTAATTATAAAAAAACGAAGAAAACACTTGTATGCTTTTAAAGTGAAACATGTAACACGCAAAACTTATATGAACATGATATTTGTTTTCGCGATTTGTACACATAATAAAAGAAAATGCCGCGTTTAAAACCGTTAAAACGTAATTTTAGCACATGAACATCTTGTATCTCCATGCTTGTAAGAAATAAATGATTTTCATTTTTTGCAAAATCATGACTCGTTAAACGCTTGTCTTTTATAGTAATTCATTTATTTTGACTACCTCTGTGGGTCGATGGCGTAAAAGCCTTTGCCGGCTTAACTCACTGCAGCACAGAGTAACTAAACTTCGTGATACTATGGTTTGGGTGTCTTGGATCGGCCTCAGAGTTGACAGTTATATATTACCTATAGGTAATACTAAATAATATCATAACTTACTTAGCTTAGGGATATGCAATGTGTTTGTCTGCTTAGTATTGTATTTTTTAAATTATTATTATTATTTATCAGTTAATTATTATTTAATTAACAAAAATGGGTCGTTTTGAACTTACTTGACTTGGTCGTTTTGAAAAATCAGCGTTGTGTCGGATATTATTCCGGTACAGCAACGTGCTGAACATGCGGCGTAATTAGATATAAATAATTTAATTACGACGTCATTTCTTCAAATAAAATTTTTCTTTCTTCGTTTCTTATAATAAATTTAAATCATAAAGAAAACAATGAAATTCCACCAAGGTGAAGAGAAGCGATTGTCATTTTTTAACTTTTTAGAATAATCAAGTAAAAACGATATTGTATAAGGGAATAAGGCTATAATGCGTATTATTACATGAATATATTCTATCATTAGGCTTCGTCGATGTTTAATCATATTGCTATATAATTTATTATACTTCACGCCAGACTTGATGGCCGTTAAGTTAGCCGCGGAAGACTGCGCCGTACATTAATAGTTTCTGCCCGCAACTTCGTCCGCGTGGAAAGTTCTTTTAACTATCCGCGGGAACTCTTTAATTTTCCGGGATGAAAAGTGTCCTATGCTACTTCTAATAACTCCAAGAATAAGTGTACGAAGTTTCATGATGATCGGTTGAGTAGTTTTCGCGTGAAAGCGTAACAAACAAACTTACATTCACATTTATAATTTAGTAGGGATTGGGATTGAGCAGTTACGGTCGGCTTCCTGTATCCTGTGTAGCTGGCTTCACTTTGTGAGTGCGAGACTCGGTCTTCTATTAATGGTATAGGCTCGTTACACTTTTCTGACACAGGTTGCACCATCAGTCCACTCTTGCTATCATTGGAAATCCCAGTTGAAACTTTCAACGTACCACTTTTCAATTTCTTGAGATTGAGAAGGAAGTCATCAATACTTTCAATTTGTAACTGGTGTAAGTGAAACAAAATTAAGAGGTCGATTGAAAGTCTTAATTGAGATTTTCTATAAAAGTAACAACGGACTGGTGGTGTTGCCAATTGCCACTTGTTTTATAGAAAGGCCATAAACCATGCCAGGTCATGTATGGTTGGCCTCATATACCAAATTTGAGCAAACACGTTTTGCCAGGTGGTAGGGCGTTTGCCCAACTGGATGGCCCTGGTGTAAAGTATGTCACCATAACAACCTTGATTTGTGTTCCGGCATTAGTGACCAGGTTCCAGTCTCCCTTAAGAGAGCAGCAGCGCATTTGTAGCACGTTGGTGTTGCAAATGTTCATAGGCGATGGTCACCGCTTTCCATCAACTAAACCTGTCCTCTGATTTAAAAAAATGTAGTTTTTCTGTGAAAGCATAACAGACACGTGTTACTTTCGTTTTATAATGTTATGAATGAATTTAACCAATAGTAAAGTAACTGAAAGGACGATAAGAACCGTCTATTTACCAAGATATCACTTACCGACGCCTTTTCTCAAGTAGTATGTAGTCCTAACTGCGATTTTAATTAATTAAAAGTAAAGGGCCTTACTTATAATCGTTTCTTAAATTTAAATAAACTGCTCAACAACTGATTAGTGAAAATCTACTCATAAACTCCTCTTTAGTCAATATTTTGGGTACAACCTACGTTAATCATTCAAATTTCGTTTATCTGTGATCCTCTTCGGTAAATAACAGGTAATACACGTTTATAAGTGAAAAAAGATACTTAAGAGATGCCTAATCGTTTCTTAACGAGATTATTATAAGTAAGGCCAAAAGTATTTTGACAAATGGTTCCAAAATTTCCCGTTATTATGTTATTGAATTTGTGTTATATTTAACATGGTAGTCTCACAGTAGTGGAGTGCAAATGGTATATTTAAGATCACGCCATAGTCGTTTGTATTACGTTATAATTATGCCTATTTATTGTAATATTAGATAGTAAATATGGACGGTAATAAAGTGATATTGTAATGAATTTTGTTTTATTTATTCTGTTGGAGTTTGTTTGCATATGATTAACCGCCATCTTGCCACAGTCGTCCTTTTCTTCTTCCGTCGCCTTTCTTTTTCTTCCCTCTTATTTCTTGCCTCAAAATATTTGTGGGCACGTTGCACGTAGTTATGGGTGAAACAAAAAAGACTACGAAATGTTGGAACAGAATGTGTATATGTTTTGATTTGCAAACAGGGATTGCTATATGAAAAGTTGTTTAATTTTTACATGTTTTTATAATTAAAAAGTTTGATAATTTTTCAACGTCTACCAAACTGAGGTATAAGCTACAAGTACAATAGCAGACATTTTGGTTTGAACGAGAGCATTAAAACAATTTTATTTGTTAAATATAAAAGACTCAAATCTAACATACCCAGAACATCTTATATAATAATAAAAAATACATAAACAAATAATGTACATATGGAATTTATGTAACTTGCAACACTATCTTCCGTTTTTGTGTTTGACCCTTATGTTATTTTACATGGAACATATTTTGCTACAATATTTTTACTTAAAAAGAGACCCCAAATTGAACTTGTTTCTTAATAATCCATCACGAAGTCGTGGTTAACTGACTCGTGTCTCAATTGCCACGGGTTTGAAACCTGAACGGAAAAAATGCACAACATACAGTTTTCTGTTCATAGTGTGCACATTGTTACAATTACCACGAGAAGGAATTAGCAAGAAAATGAGTTACCAGTTCTACTGCACATCGGTTGGATCATGTTCGTAACTAGAGACTACTTAGAGAGTTCTCTTATCGCCATACCCTCTCGACAAAGAGCATCTTTTACGTTTAATACCGTCTACAGGGTCCAATGCAGAGGTACTAATTAGGGAAGACTTTTTTAGAATAGGTTAGTTGACAGACAAATCAATTTACAAAACGCCGAAGAAAACTGACGTCATTTCTATAGTTTCAAATAGGTATTATATTTTAATTTAAAATTAATTAAAATTATTTTAACCGTTATGATGATGACATTGTATTTGAACGCACGTTTTTTATATAAACAAACATTATTTCAGTTTTGTTGTTGTTATATATACATATATATATAATAATGGTCCATAAATATACCACTGCTGGGCTAGGGCTCCCCGTTATAGGGAGAAGGATAGTACACCCACCACGTTTGTCCAAGGCGGCTTGGCAGGTTTGACACATCGGTTATCTCGATGTGCGATGCATCACGATGTTTTCCTTCACCGTTGTTAGCACGTGGTAATTGTACAACATGCACATTAGGTCAGAAAACTGTACCTACCACGACTTACATATTTATACATACATATTAGTGTGTGTGTGGTGTTTGTGCATACTTTTACTTGCAAAAAAATATGAGGTAATAATTTTGTAAACTTATACAAAATGTAAGACAGAGACGTAAGATGATAAAATGTTTCAAATGATTTGCCTGTCATCTACCCTATTATAATAAAAACACATAATCATATTAAACTGTTTATTTTGTTTTAATCGTTGTACAAGCACCTATTATAACATTAATTACAAAATAAAATAATTCTAACTTAATGATATATTAACTTATGGTTTAATAATTAATTTCTATTAAATTATATGTTGTACTGGAAGAACCATGTTAAAATATTATTTAATGTATGAATGTGAAATAGAGTTGTTGTGTATTTTACGGTCTTGTATATTATTAAACTATTTTGATGAAGATTAGTATACGAGATGAAAGATCTGCGGCTCGGCATGTAATAAACATTCAAGACTTAATATAGTTGTAAATATTACACAGAGGAATGCCAGAGGGCGCCCCTGTCGAGTATTTGTTAAGAGCATAATTCAAGGGCTTCCTAACTTACAGGCGTATACGCAAAAATGCCATTTTTTGTTGTTTTTTAAAAACTATGCATGTTATAATTAGAATGTCTTACCAGAATGCAAGTTGTACCTAAAAAGGAGGGTATACGAAATTTCAGCCTTACACAATCAACTAGTTTGGTTTTATTCATAACTTTGTTCTTTGTGTAAAACTTTACTTTTGTCTGTATGCCCATTTGTTATGAAGCCGTCGATATGGGTACGCGATCATTGGGGAGCTCAATTCTCCTAATTCAAACATCATGGCTATGCGAAAATATTCAAAGGAGATACGATTTTATTGCGAGTGTAAAAAACCTCATATTCTTCGAAATCCACAATATCTCGTTTCGGCTAAATAATAGCAGAAAAAATGGTATTATTCGGCTAACGCCACTCGGAGTACCTGGTAATTAACCTAATTAATATTGAAAAGTTACCAAAAATTTGAAACATTTATTTCAAGGTTTTCGTTTATAAATGTTAATAGAGTGACACGCTATTAACTCGTGAAATGAAATGAATGAATGAATGAATCACCGGACACTGGTCTCATTCGGTTTTCCTGATTTCGGTCTTCTATTAATTCCAGCGTGCCCGTGGCATGTCACTCTGTTATAAATATATACACGCAAAAACGCTGCAAGGATTGGCCTTTGTATCCAGCGAGGTAACGCTGCCAGCCTTCTAGGTACAATGCCCAGCGACAGTGGTCTGGTGGGGCTGGACGGGTTTTAATTTTTTACTATTGTATATATATTTTTAAGTTAGATTTATTTCGGATAGTGTAATTTTTAGTGTTACAATTAAAGAAAAATTAGATTTGGTTTGTGATATAGCCAGGTACGTTACTACTGAATCTATGAATGACCGGGTAAATCAAGCCAGTTGCCAAAGAGAAAACTGGCGAAATAAATGCGAAATTTTCGATACCTTTTCAATTTTTTTATATTATTATTCAGCTGCCACGATAATCGAGAAGATATTATGGGTAAGGTGAAATATGAATTCTTGATACTACCGCAATAGAATTGTCCTTTGAATATCTTGACAATGCCACCATATTTGAAACAGCAGAATTGAGCCATAGATCTGTTTGGACCTAGGCCTTAGTTTCTGAAACTGGTAGTATATGAGGTGGAATAAACCCTAGTCATGCCCGTTTTTCTCCCTCTCAGTGAAAGGAGTAAGTAGGTCTAAATAATAACTTGATCACAATAAAATGCACGACAATAAAGTATTTTGCTGAAAAAAAAATCGAATCGTCAATGGAAACCATGCTTTATAAATCCACTTATTATTTGATTTGACAAAGTCCATCCAAACTTTATCACTTCTTCAGATTAGCTTTAGAATATTACACAGTATAATCCGCAAGAGTTAACTTGAGACTTCGCTGGGATGACGTAAGCGCGAGGTACTGACGCCTCGATGGCGAAAGCGGTAAGAAGGCGGGGGTCGGGAGGAAAGCGCATTCCGCTCAGGGCCCAAGTTAACTCTTGCGGATAAAATCTAAGTATATATTTTTTTCATTAGAATATCATTTTTTGACATCACAAACGCTTTTTTGCAATCAATTACACTATTTAATATTGTTTAAACGTCTTAACAAAACTTAAGGAACATCAAAAGTTACATAGTAAAGTAGAAAATGTTTTAAAATAATTATTTTAAAACATTTTCTACTTTCATATTTAAACTTTAATTAAAATTTATTTAAAAAAAAAACAAGATATAGTTTTGTATATCTGTGCCTTACTAAGAGTGAGGTCACAACGTTGCGGTGCTAATAGTCATAAGTTAAATCATAGTTGAGAACTGAAAATAATGTGTTATTTGTCTATTGATACGATGCCGTCTGTAATGTTTTTTTCCGCTGCCATCGTCTCACCGCAGCGTTGTGATCTTGCTCTGATTAAAGCAGGGACAAGTTTGCCACCAAATATAATTAATATATCTACTTAAATCACTTTGGGGCTCTTAATACCATGTACATTGTTGTTTTAGTTAATTAAAATCTTACCATTAAAACAAACCGTTACTAAACAAAAATGTCAAACTATAAAAAATATTATTATTAAAAAAATATATTTTTACTCAATATTTTTCTTGTCATGCTTGTGATTATGTATAAATAACTAAGTTAAATATCATGTAATATTTTCTTAAGTTTTCGCGACTTGTACACATAATAAAACTACGTTTTAACGGTTTTAAGCGCAGTAATTTATTTTATTTTGGTTCATCCGACGTTTCGGCCGCTTTTCAGTGGCCGTCTTCCGTGACCACGGCCACGGGACAACGGAGAACTGGCTACCACAACGGGGAGGCGCCCTAATTAATAGTTGCTCTATCTCGCTTGCATATCCATTCCGCTCACACATTGTGCTATGTATTGTATTTATTGTGCGACTTGTTAATATTTGTAATTGTATGTAAGGTTACCGTTTTCGCAATAAATGAGTTCACTTCAGTTTTCATGACCATTCGATAGTGAATACCACTCTCTGAAATCTGAAGTATTATTTAACTTCAGCTCTCACTGCTACAAACTGATTTTAATTATTTTTCAAACAATGATTAATGCGTCATTTGACTTCTTTCACTTGTCTTGTCTTGCCTACTTATGACATATTATGATGATCTTGAGTACGTAGTTTTATTACGTATACGAGTCGCGAAAACTTAAGAAAATATTAAAATCTATAAAGTTGCAACATTCGGTAAGTTTATAAAAGTATCTCAGTTGATTTAACAGTCTTCTTCCATACAGTAATGGTAAAATGAATTTTAATTACACCTTGAAACTATATATTAATACATGAAGCAAAAACATTGCAAAAACTTTGTACCCCTTTTTACAAAAATTGCGCGGAAGTAGGAGTATGAAATTTCGCACACATATAGTTTATATAGAGAAGGATTGCAGCATGCTAATATTTAAAAGAAATATGCATATAAATATTTCACATCAATAAAAAATACATTACACACACTACATGTATTTGACACACACACACGCACATAATTATACTCTTTTGTTTTAAAGTCAAACTAACAGTGTAGCCTTGGGAAAATCTATGATTATGGAAGACAACAGAACCTTAGTAATGCGACAAGTGAAAAACTGATTCTATAGCTTATGTAATTTTAAGATAGATGGCGTTTATAACGCAATTCTTGTAAAATAGAAGTCTAGTAACGGTTTGTCTTTAAAGATTTTGAAATATTATCCTAGATAATTAAGTCATAATTGATTGCATTGCAGAACATAATAGTTAATTTTATGAATATATATATATTGAAGAAATCACTATTATTCTTGAAAATTTCTGGCCAGCAGATGTTATTTTGTACAATATCCTATTTATATATAGCTTTTTCTAATTTCCAATTACTATATAGGATTTTTATTCATAATTTTATACTTATGTAAGATATTATTAATATAATTTTTGTTATATTTTTTACATTATATACTATATATAGTTAAAATAAATTTATTAGTATTTACAACAATTGAAAAATTGGAAGTGTACAATACAATTAAGCCTAAGATTATATCTATTTAATACTTTATAAAAGTTAGTCGTGAAGACAACGACTGTTATTAAAAATTTTACTTTTATCAATTACAAAATTTAATAATCAAAAATTGTAATTTTAGCCCTCGTTCACGTCCACGAGAATAAACAGTACTTGGCGAGGTAAGTGAGCATTTAAACGAAATTATGTCGAACATGCCCATGCTCACTTTCCTCGTCACGTTTGTACGTACTGCTGTAGGAGTGGGTTTAAGTAAACGAGGTAGGTTTTTCGCGAGTAATTTTCAAAACGAAAATTAATAAGTAAATGACCTTACATGTAATATAAAGCTCTGCTTACAATCGGTTCCGATATCTTACTACCCTCCGTTTATTTGCTTTCTACTGATCAATTAATTTCCGAACATATAATTTAAGTTTTTTACTGTGGTAATTTTTGTTATAATATATTTTTTCTACTATGGCAACATTCTCTTCTAAAATACCCTTCTACTGTTATGTTTTTTGTTCATGAATTAATATTTCCTTTAATAAATATAATTAGCTTTTCTGACTACGTTTTTTATTATACATGCTAATTGTGGTCCTAGAAACGCCAGAATTGTGTTAGTTTGCAGATTTAAGTGCTATTTGTTGAATTCGTTTGAAAAAGCGTGTTGGCGCCATACGCCATATGTACACGGAGAAAGCGAATATTATTCGTGCAATGGTAATAAATGCTACTTGGCAGCTACACTGCCAGCAACATGTTCGGATACCTCTGAGGTCAGGCAGGGGGTCTGGATTGCATATCGTGGCGATCGTCGGGAGGACCAACCGAAAATTTACAAACAACTGTTTAAAATTTGACACAAACTTCGTGGAAGTACTGTCATCTTCCTGGCAATGGTAAAAAGAAGGGATAGTTAGATATAAAAACCCTACATTAGAAGATTTTTTGACTTTTTCGAGATTAAAGTAATGCTCCTAAAAACTACCTACAAAAATGGCAGTAAAAATTTCGTCATATAAATTTTGTTTTGAAAATTACTCAAGTTGATGAATTCCATACACATTCACTTATAACTCGACATAATTATTTTAGTAGGTATTAATAAATGTTTTAATTGGTCTTCGATTGGTTAATTAGTGTTTAATGTTACGCTCTCGTGTGGTTGTTGGTTGTGACCGGAGGCGCTTCAGGTTCTGCAGCTGCAGCTTCAGCCTTCAATTTTCTGAATTTTCCTGATAAAAAAATAATGATGTACCTTGACTCAGCTTAAATCAATTTCTCTTTATATAATACTTCCTGTACGGGCTGTTAAGCTGGACTTTAATTTCTACGATCGGGTCACTGTGGTTACTAGTAAAACAAACGTGTATGCCCACAAATTATATTAGCGACTGCTTTAGGTAATATATTCATATTATATACTATAATATGGAACTCATTGTCCGAAATCATAGGACAGGCAAAATCACTCAAAATATTCAAAACACTTGTAAGAGAGCATTATCTTACACTTTAATATATATGTAATTTAGATATAATTTAACTTATGGATGTATATATTTTTTATATAGTATATATAATATTTACTAATATGTGTTATCGACTATGTCTTTTCTCTTTATTTATTCTAGTTATATGTACTGTCTAATATTTATGTATCTTATTTACATATTTAATTTGCACACCATCGTCATACACGATTCCTTTCACACAATCCACACCCTGGGTTGTCTTGAAGAGATCGCTTTACAGCGATAAGACCACACGATGTTCCTGCCTTTACATGAAATGACTGTAAATTTGTATATGGTGAAAAAAAAAAAGATTTTTCTATCTATCACTACTAATCCATCATTTTGGTATAAATTTGCACCAACACTTACAATTCACGAAAGCGAGTGGCCTTTACTTGTGGTAAATAACTACAGTACTCACGAAGCTTAAACGCGTTTCGAGTGAACTTAGTTCCGTAAGTTTGCGCGGGTCCAGTCGAACGTTAACTTTATTAAACCTTACGGTGTGTTGTGCGAATGCGATAGAGATGACATACAAGCCTGGATAGCGGCCGAGCGAGGACGCAACACTCGGCTCTCAGCTCCGTCTGTGAACCTTATAACAGTGTACTGTGCTATGAACTTCTCGGACGCATTTAAGTTCTGCTTGTACTATAAGTTTAAAGTCCTGAATAATTATGAGGCGTTCTGAGAACGCATCGATAGTATAAAGCGGACTTGGTATGACCACAATACTATGACCGCCATAGTGAGATTTGTGAATCTTTATTAATAGACATACTTAGACGTATTTAGCTATAAACACAAAGTGAAAATAAAATTCTTAAATGTCATAGATGAGTTTATTTTGTATGCGTATGATAGTGCTTAATTTGTACTTCAGCTATCTCAACAAAGAAGCAACTTGGGTCCCAAAATTATAACTATGGATTTTCCTTAACCCTAGTATATTTTGAGAGCAAGCTTTCACACAGGTCACATTGCATTCATTCTTTATCTAGGCGCTATTCACCCTGGAAAATTCATTAAATTTTATCCTGAAAATGATCCCAATTTCCGGGATATAAAGTATCCTATGTCGATTCCTGGTATTGCGACTATATATACATACATACCAAAGTTTAGCAAAAACTATAAAAGTCCTTTTTTAATGAAAGCGTCATGGACAAACAGACGGATAGAGTTACTTTCGCATTTATAAAATTGTGGCTGAATGTGATGTACTCACTTGCTATCTTGACCATGATTACTCCCCACCAGATAGACCATCCCCAACCGACGAGGCAGAACAAAACCGTGAATAGTTGACCGCAACCAACCAATAAGTTGATCACAAACGAACCTAGAAAAACAGAAATTTGTTTATATTACACTCAAAGACTCGCCTATGGACATTTGCAATACCAAAGGATACCAGAGTGGTACTCATCCTGACCAGCCATTGCTTTACCACCTGTATGATGGTCGTTTTATCATCTCTTACAACATGCAACAGGAATCTGAACCGATAGATAGTTGTTAATTCAACATCTTCCGTGAATCGATCAATATACCTGGATTTAAACAAGTCTCTATTATTATCTCCCTGCGACAGATGCATGATTTTATGGGAGCTGCATATGTCTTATGATGATAATGTCGCACATTATCCGTCCCGCTCACACACTGTGCTATACATTGCAGTACGACTTGTTAATACTTGAACTTTAAGTTTACCATTTCCAAAATAAATTAGTTCACATCAACACTCGACAGTAAATACTCTGCCATCTGCAGTATTATTTGAACTCTACTTCTCGCTGCTACAATTCTAATGACTACGCTGTAACGGTGCAGGAAAACATCTAAAGGACTATAATAACTTTACCTCCTTTGATTGCTCTGTTTACTATATCTTTGATTTAAATGAATACGTTGTAGCTTACCTATTCGATGCTTGGCACCATCGTGCACCCCAAATCTTGGTATTCCGAAGCACAGGCAAAACATTCCGCTGAATATCGTACCTTGAAATACATTTAAATTCATTAAACTAAAAGCTCACTGAAGATAAAAGTGTTATTTACAAACTGCAAAATGTAATGATAAGGACGTGCGTAAACACAAAGGTTAAAACTTGGATATTCAGGCATGGGCGCGAAGATCGGACTTAATCTTCCCAGTGTTACCCAGTTCACCTGTATCTTGGTGGATTTCTTAATATAGTATTTCTTTTTTTATACTAGTTATTTCTTTTATAATATGATGTATTTATTGTTACCTAATCCTGGTACAAGGATGTTGCACATCATGCAGATGTATGCCAATGCGATGGGCAGCACCGGAATGGCCCCGCGCATCACGCTCGTATGTTCCACCAACGACGTGTCCAACTTTTTGCGGTTATCCTGGAAATTTATTTACATAGCACTATAAATAAATCTATACATAATAAAATCGCAGAGGTCGAATTTCCGAAAAACCGAGTCAGGGGGATGTAAAAAGTGAAATAGAACTAATAAAGTTTTTTTGATTTTTTTGTATCTCTGTTTGTACGGGCTAATCTCCGAAACGACTGGAGCAATTTAAATGAAATTTTGGATGGTGGTAGCTTATATCCCTGGTCAACATAAAAGATATAAAGAATATAATATAAAGGATACTTTTAATCCCGAAAAATTAAAGAGTTCCCGTGTAATAGTTACCCGGACGAAGTCGCGGGCACCAGCTACTTAAAAGGAATAAATGTGTGGCATTCTTCGAACGCAACTATTAATTTTTAGTACTGACAACACTAGGTCGGCCATTTTAGGCAACAACAGAGGTCAATACATTAATTTGACAGCTGCTCATAAGTGGCACGATATAAAAAAAATATATTTGTTGAATTCGTATCATAATAAGCACTACACGTAAACTAATTGGAATACATTGCAATCGGTGACAAATCCTGTGTTTAGGGAGCTCTCAGCAACCATAACGTCGTATCGATGTCTTATAAGGTTAGCGTTTTAGCACGAGAGTTTGAGTAATTATTTCATCTACTTAGCCTTATTACTTACTTTTGTGTGTTGTGTTTGATTTTATCTATGATAATATGAAGTATATATTGCACAGACTTTTTCGAAAGTCGGCATCGACAATGGAATTCTTTTGAATCTCACCTAGTGAAATGATCTGGCCTGGATCTTACAATTCTAATTTTCCTCTTTGAAAATTCATTTATAAGAGTTAAAATTAAAATAATTACCTCGGCGTCTTCATCATTTAAAACAGTATCCCGTTTTAAAAAGTCCGCTGCTATCATGGCTTTCGATTTCCGAGACGGTTGAGGCGATGGCGCGTATATCGACATTATATTATTAATTCGAATACAATGTTTACAACAGTATCAATTTAAGAAACAAATTTACTGATTTATAGACACTGACAATGGGGAACGTGCCCAGAAGAATGACTGCATTGCCACCCTGGGTGCTAATGCTGATTCGGCGGGCGAAATACGAACCAGCCAGGGGCCCAATTCTGTTACGATTATGTCGTCAAAATAGCCGGGAACTAAATACCACGCTTGAAACCGTTAACAAGTAGTTTTAATATGTATACTGGTTGCGAAAACTTAAGAAAATGCTAGAGATGTAACCAAGATAATGATACCGGCATGAGTTCGAACGATTATAAAGACTTCACTCGCAAGATAACTAACACAAATAAGTCTACTAGGCTTTAGGCTTTGTTGTTACATAGACGCGATTTATACTTTTAAAAACTAGGTTGTTATCGTCACTACTCACAAGCACTAACTGAAGTAAAAATGTTTAATGTCATCGTTCAATACAATTCAGTAAAACAACAATTGTTTGGTAGCGATATTAATTTCAATTCAACCCATTGTAACGTAAAATTGACCTTGGTTCCACTGACCTATATAGATTACACTTTTAAAGAGCTTTTTGTATAAAATAAATTACAAGCTTTTATTGTTTCTTTACAAATATAATAGTTGAAGCGGTTTTAAAATAAAAAAACATATGGTTTTATTCATATTGAGTTAGACTAATTTTAAGGCCTTTATATGTTTCTTAAAGAATACTACAAACTCAGACTAAGTTTAAAGTAACAAGACTGTAAGTTTAAACGTGGAATGCATTAATGTCAACAAAAAAAAACAAAAACAATTTCACACTAGAAATCATGCATATATACATACACTAGCTGTCCCGGCAGACGTCGTCCTGCCCGGTAAAAATAAAAAAAATTTAGGGGTAGACTACCCCTAACATTTAGGGGGATGAAAAATAGATGTTGGCCGGTTCTCATAGATACCGGATAAGCACAAAAAAATTCATCAAAATCGGTCAAGCCGTTTCGGAGGAGTATGGCAACGAAAACTGTGACACGAGAATTTTATATATTAGATATTGTCACGCCTGTTTCCCATTGGGGTAAACAGAGACGATGGATCTCCACTTGTTACGATCTTGACAAACACTTTTCGCTTCATCAATTTTCATTAATCTTCTCATACACGCTTATTTAAACTACTTTTTATCTGACCTTTCTTCAAAATATCTTCAATTTGATTATGGTGAGTAGGTCTTGGTCTACCGGCACTGACTCTTCCAGTCACATTGCTATCATATACTGGTTTAGTTATTCTGCTATCATTCATTCTCTCTACATGGCCACAACACCTTAACATTCCCTTTTCAACTCTTGTCACTACATCTTCTTTCAATTCACAACGCTCCCTTATCACACTGTTTCTTATCATATCACTCACATTAACCTTACATATACTTCTCAAAGCTCTCATTCCAACTGCATTTATCCTACTTTCATGCTTCTTCTGCCACACCCAACTCTCACTGCCGTACATACTAGAAATCAAAAAAATAATATTTAACCTTTACTTCTTTCTACATCTAGAAGTCGGTGCCAAGTAAAATTAACAAAATATAGTATACTAGCTGACAAACTTCGTACCGCCTCAGAATCAATGAATAAAAAAACGTTGTTTTTATGAACGACCGGACGAACATCAAGCGTTTGACATTCAAAACAAAAAAAAGAAAAAAAACTTCACCTTTAAATCTAGTTGGGTTGAGCAATTGATTTTTATATAATCTTTAATGGCAGTCATTAGGCAGTGTGATTCTAGGAAATTCGGTCCACGCGGCTGGGCGGACATATTGTATCTGTGCAGTATAAAGCAATGCCCCAATGGAGAGATGAGACAATTGAGCGATAACCACAAGTGAAGCGAGACTTGTGTACATTCAGTAATCTATTTATTAAGTGACGGACTTTGCGCGTGTATTTGAATTACGATCTTCTGCATTACATTTGGACTTATTGAGTTCGGTTATATTTGTACCTGTGTTATACGTGTTTGTATAGTTGTAATAAACTCTATAATGATTCTAACATCTAGCATTTTAATTCGAGTCCTGCAACTCGTAACAATATTTATTTTTGGTTATCAAGTCGGTATTGTTTTGGTTGTTGTTCGCTCTTTCAACAGCGGTGTACTCAGCGCTTGCATCATACGGTATTATTTTTCACCGGCTTACCCTAGTCGAATTTCCCTCCGCGCCATTGGTACCTACACTACCAATTCAGTCATACATGCCACAGCGGTGGAACTTGTCATGTATGGCCGCTTATACACACTCCGGTGTACCTGTCCAGTCCTCTGCACAGGCAGACCTGGCTGAACCGTAGCGTGTATAACCGCCTTAAGCAACCGCGACATAATATTTATAAAATAAATAATTATATTCATGTCGGCACAATTTACACGCAAACTAAAATAAACGGTATTAAATAACTACCATAATTATAAAACGTTCGCAACCGAAATCTGAAATTTCCTTTCATTAGTTAAATATTAAAGAAAAACTGGAATTGAAGCTACTGATTGCGTGTTTGACTTGATTATTTTTGGTGAGATAATCTTATAGTAATATATAAAGCTGAAGAGTTTGTTTGATTGTTAGATAAATTGATAAATATATAGTATCGCTGGCACGAATAAAACTTACACACCGATGTAATTGATGTGTGAAAGTCGCTAATCCTTCTTGTTTATCTTGGCGGGAGTATCGTCCATCCCCCCACAAAAAACCGTTAACGAATAGTTTACCTGTTAACTAAGGCTTGGTACCGGTTTAATTTTAACCAGTTAATTGGTTAAAACCGGTTTTCGCCTGCTCACTTTAGCGATTAAAAATTAAGCAGTTTTAAATGGTTATAACCGGTTTCATCAAATATTTTGCACGAAGTGTAAAACGTGAATAGAGTGGAATATAAATCTTTTATATTCAACTTTTTGACCAGATTTTTCTTTGACCACGGGAAATCCGATCGGAGACCATAAGCCGCGACAAGGGCAGAACCTTGGGGGGGATAGCTCGCCACCCGTGTGTGGGATGCACCAGATCGGTGGTAGCACTTGTATGCCCTGTCAGAACTGCTATTGCCACTCCCCAGATAGGGATACCCACCAAAACCTCTTGGTGTTCCATCCTTCAACATATGCCAGGGCTATGGGTATATGACCTCGACTCTCTTGGGGAATTTCTTATATCCCCGGCATCGTCAAACTGTCTGTGCATGGGGCGATATGTAACTCGTTCGATGGGAGGAGAGGTGGTCGCGCGGAACATACCGTGCCCCCATCTCGGTAGCATATGCAGGAGAGTGAGAACAGGTATTCCCCAAGGGGCTTTAACCGAACGACCGCTTATGGTGGCCGAAGGTCCATGCTGGCCCACCGGTGCCGACGCGTCCTCCTTGGCGGGAGCGGAGCAATGATGTGCGCTCAGGCTTTATTTTGCGAGAAAAGGAAGTATCATTCTATCTCACTCGACATGTATTTGTATGTGACTGAAAACTTGCTATACCACATGCCTACCCTTTAAAGATATGGGGCAAAAATCGTTCAAAATCGGTTTATTCTAGAAAACCTATTTAATGATTTTTGTTACCAAAAACCGGTGAATTGATGAAAAGAAAGGTTCCTAAGTAATTAGGTTATAACTGGTTCGACTTTTTTTTTACCGGTTTAAAAGCTTTGCCTGCTACGTTTAACCAAGGCGGCTTGGCAGGTTTCACATATCGGTTATCTCAATGTTGGGCTAACTAAATTTAATTCCGAAGCGGTGGTAATCTTAGTTTTTCCGGCTACTCTCTACCATCCTTAATTATCTATTGCATTCAATCAAAAAATCTTTCAAAATAATAATACAAGTATAATTAACAAATAGTTATTAGTTCAAATTTAAATATATGCAGAGTTCCACAGAAATATAAACGTAATGTTCTGACATTATCACGATCATATAATTATAAGATTGTTAGTCATGAAACATAGAAGGTCCTTGACTCCAAATACTTGATGTATGTGTTTCTCAGTATGATTTATTACATGACACATTAAATTAAAAGCCCACCCTATGTAACAGTGTTAATGTTTGAAAATTTAAATATTTAAACATTATATTAAAGCTGCGGTATCTTACCAGAAGAAAATTTAATACGTAAATACACCTTTTTAAAAAATATTCTCTATAATTATCAGAGTTCGCTATATAATAAGCCTTTAAAACTAGAAAATCTTTTGTCCGGTTTGCCAAGTTTTTCGTAACCGGACAAACGTAAATAAAATCGACTATCCGGTCGAAAACCGGACATCTGACAACTTAAGTCTTAAGCGTGGCATTTTTGTGTTCGCATTGTAACTGGTATCACACCAATCGAGTCCGACCCAACAACTGTAACCAGCATAGGTTACGTTCCTCTTGGTATCCACTTGCTTATTGGAGTTACAATCATAAACTCTAGTGGAACGGATTATGGAGCGTTGATGTCATTAACGACTAAATAGACAAATGTCATTGGTTGATTTGAAATCGCGCTTTTTTCAATGTCAATCGATAGAGAGATTAATGCTCCGTTGTCAACGCCCATTTCGATTCAGATCTCGACATGGGACGTTGCGAGCGCTGTGTGATCGAAAATAATGATGTTTCCGCCACGACCATAACGACCGTGGTCGTAATGTAGAACGACCGACGAAGAATTTTGGGCATTGTGAGATTAATAAGGAACGCGTCCATATCCAGCATATCTCTACCACTAGTAGGGGAGCTCAAGATGCTAAATGTGGAGTTACTCGAGCGTCGCGGGGACCTGTTGGATTGTGAAGATTAGATGCTAAAAAGAAAAAAGGTTATATGATGTATGCCCTTTCACTGGTGGGGGAGCGTGTACAGGTTTAAAAAAAGTGTCACACAGAAGTACTCAAAGGCGTCACATATTCAATGGAATGTTTATTAAATCCTAAAAGGAACTCCTATCCCAAGGTTGGCGGTTTGGACGAGACCAAATGCCGTGGCCGATTTTTGAAAATGCAAAATAAAATTACATTGAAGTACTCGAGCGCGTCAGATTAATTGTACAGACGGTTCAGCTTGTTATCCTTGTCGTGCCAACCCATAATCTGACAAGTATGTGGACGAGTTTCTTTAATCTGACGGTTTGAAAAATAATATGAAGCATAAAAAACACCCCCTGTATGAAGGGTTAATATATGGTGGGGCTACATAATAATAGGGTTTTTTTTTGTTTTTTTTAACTACTCTACGGACTCTATTTCCGTACCCTTTTTTAAAGCTTAATTTCTAGATTTGATTTTTAAAATTTAACACGCATATTATTTTAGTTCTTGTGTGTGACATTAATTAATTTGTGTTGAATAGGGTGTAAGGTTTGTCCCCTTATGTTACTCTGCCACGCTCGAGTAAATCCCAAAATCCCCGCTTGGCCTCCCCAACTACACGTCAATCGCGATAAAGCAAATTTTGTTTTTTCGTCCTAAAAGATCAATGCTTTGTCCATTACATGTGAAATAACACAATGGATATGAAACTGTCATATCTTTTACACAAGCCAAAAGTGAGTCAATCGTGTCGCGTGTGTCGAGTCATTTGAATTACAATATTGGGATTTAAGTAGCGTGGGTAAAGTTTGACCATCCAAAGGTCAATGTTGGTTCAGAGTGGTTTCAGACAGAAATATCATACGATGGTGAAAATGTCAGAATGAATTATTTTTACACAAGATGACGTGTCATTAAATAAGTTACAAATCAGTTAGTGCGTGTGGACACGCACAATATAAAAAAGCGACTGAAAGAGCAACTAAAAAAACTTCATTAAAAAAAAAACAACTTCAAAAACTAAAAAGTACCAAACATGTTATTTAACTTAATAATAAAAACTAAAAAATAAATATTTAGTTGACTTCTCTCTACAACATCTTGAAGTCGGTGTCAAGTAAAACATAAAATTTCGTATATTTTGTAAATTGTTGTTCTTTTTGGGTACTGGTCTTTGAGTCGGTTTTTTAAACGAAGTTTTTTTTGGTTACTTTTTAGTGTCTAGTTATGGGTTGACCTACGAAAGGTACGCGCGCCTTAAAAAATATAGGTCCCAAGAAACGGGAACTTTCAAAAACGAGCTTATACGCGCATATAAAATGCTAGATAATTCCATCTTCCACGTAAACAAAAAAAAAATGTTATTAAAAAATCTACTGGGCCAAACTATGTTAAATTTTTAGGGCATCAAATGGCAACTATCCAGCATCCAAGTAAAAAAGAATCACGTAAATCGGATTTAATCGGTGTACATACATAAAGAAAACCTCCTCCTTTTTGAAGTCGGTTACAAAACAAAAATTACTTTCTCCTACATCTTGAAGTCGTTTTCAAGTAAAACATAAGAAACGATGATTTAGAATATCTCAGCGTTGAAAAAGAGTTTGTACATCATTGTACAGTATCTCGTCTTACTTACCTCAGGCGGCGGCATGGTGGGCGACAAACTCTTGTTTTTGGAGAACATGCTCGTTCGTCTGCTTGAGGAGTGCTCGGAGCTGCGTCGGCACATGCCCCGCAGCCACGTGCACAGCCGGTTGTTGCAGCAACTGAAAAACGAAACTGAACATTAATATTGTTACGAGCTACACAGGACTCGAATTAAAATGCCTTTGGAGTTACTATAGAGCTTATTAGAACTGGACACAGCTAGTACAAACTGCACGATTCAATAACACGCGCAAAGTCCGTCACTATATCGCTCATCGAATGTAGGTCTTACTCGTATCGTAGTCGTCGCTTGACTGCCTCATCCCTCCGTTCGGGCATTGTTTTATACTAAACTGTATAATACCGACAAGGACCGCGTTCACCGAGATAATCCGCAAACCTGGCAAACTTCGCCGCAATGTAATCACAACAAGTATTAGTTCGACACTAATGACGGCCATAAAACAAGTACGATAACAGTAGGATGTTTTTCTTAATTGCAATTTTTAAACACGAAGCAAACCAAAGAACTCCGAATGCAAGAAAGTAATAAGCTGCGTTTTTACGACAGGCAGGTGTGCGTATTTCTTTGACGGCATGTAACAATAGTATAAGATAAACTATGGTAGATCCGTACGGGCACCATGGATTATCATGTTTACATAGTGTTGGCCGAAGATCTCGCCATGCTACCCTCAATGACATCATCCGGCGAGCTCTTGTTAGCGTCGGCGTATCACCCATCTAAAGCCAAATGGCTTGGTGCGCGACGAAGGCAAGAGGCCGAATGGCATGTCACGTATTCCTAGCGCGCGTACTGCACTTACCTTGAAGGTGGTCGATCACTTAGTATACTGTCCCGTCGGCTCATTGCCGCCTTCGTCCGCAACAGCCAGTCTCGCCAGTCGACATCGGCGACATCGGCTCCGTTTGCTGCGTCTGCGACGCGTCCGCAACACGCCGGCCCCGTCCGCAACACCCGCACAAGATGTCGCGCATCTTTCTTTTCCGTTTCACTTCATTCTCGAACTCTACGCTCGCCTAGAAAGATTTTTTTTATTAAGTCTTACTCACTAACAGTTTTTTTATTTAATTTAGAAATTAATAGCTTACCCTATTTCAAGTAAAGTATTGGGCAGTAGTAGTATTCGCACAATAGTAGGCAAAGAAATTTGGCCCATAGCCTTTACTCATGACATAGGGCGCGTTCCTCTAGTAGCTCACAACGCTCAAAATGCTCATTATGTCATTCTATATAGCGACCACGGTCGTTATGGTCGCCACAGAAACGTCTTAATGACGTTACAGTTCTCCCTCGGACAGCGACCTACGTCAAGAGATAAGTTGAGGCGGACGTTGATCACAGAGCATTAACGCTCTGTAATCCATTCCGCTTGAGTTTATAATCGTAACGTCTGCGCCCGCAAGCAAACGGGAAAAATCGGGGTCGTTGTGAGCCCAAGAGAAATGTTACCTTGATACATCAGAAAAGGTTTTACGTACTAAGTACCTTCGCCTGTCATTGTGGCAACAATACAACAACACCATTTTATGTTTTTTACAAGACAATTGACAACGTACTGATTACTTACTCTGTGGGCAGTTGTGATTCGCAGTTCTTGATCGATATAATATATTTTAAACTACCCACTGTATTATATTTAGTATAGTTAGATTGATTAAAATATTATACTATTTTCGTTTCTATAAAATTTTTATGTTTACTCAGCAAGTTAAATAAAATCCCTATTTGCAAGTGTTTTCATGACTTACTGTAGTTAATTGAAATTCTCATGGTTGTAATTGTTAGAACGAACTGTGATAATTTTTATATAGCGTAGCAATTAAACATTCACATGGCATAGCGTCACGGTTCATTTTGTGTATAAAAAATTGGTTAAGTGCGTGTCGGTCCACACACGTACATAAGGTAATCTGTAGACTTGTGCAAAAAAGCTCACTGAAACGAAAAGAGAGGTACAGCTCTTTCGCGTTGAAGAACAGTATCACTCTTTAGCTCTTTAGCTCATTTGGTTCAATAGAAATCGGCCACACAAAATAGAATAGAAATCGGAACGATCTAGCTCTTTCAAGAGCCAAAAGAGCTCGAGCGAGTCGTATTGTGACCCGAATGGTGAAATTTTAATTCATATTTCCATTTGAGCAAACAAAAAAAATAGACCTTATTTTAAAGGTAATAAATGTCGTTCGTGAGCTTCTGATACCCCCCCCCCCCATAAATAGCATTTTTGCGCACAATTTTATTTTGATGCCATCAATAAATTAGTAATTTGGTTTTATGTCCCCCCTGTAAAATTTTGTTTGGAGCAGTTAGAAAATCTTAGAAGTTCACGGATGATATGATTATGCAATAGGTTTTACTGCTTTATACAAACAGAAAGTATTATCGTATATAAATATATGCTTAGGTATTCTCTACTTTAATTTTATAAGCACAAAGACATTTGTACTATTGACGGCATTGAGCCGATTGAGTGCGTGAGCTATATATTTACTAACTGAGCGAATGAGAGATAAATTTCTTCTTATGACTCATTCGCGAGCTACACAACACTAATAGTCTGACAGGCGGATGGACATTATGTAAGGGATATCGTTTTTGTTAAAATGGCTAAGGAATCTTAATATCTAAAAAATCTCTCACTTTACTAGCAGCTCTTTCGATCTCTTCCTCTCTTTCATTTCCTTTCTTGCAGCAATTAAGACTATTCACCACTCCTCTTTTCTCTTCCCCAATTCGGTCTTCATCTTCTTTCGCACCACCAGAACAGCACGTCTTGCATTTGCCCACGAGTCTTTGGCAGATGTTTTGAGGCTTGCTCTCGTCTACCTGCTCTTTTGGCTCTGGAGTGGGTTCTGCATCAGACTGGCGTTTCTCTTTTGGGTCTCTCTTGGTCCTAGCTGGTGGTTTTGGCGTAGTGCTCGTACTTTGTGGAAACCTGTTGGATTAATAATGATTTACATGGTTGCTTAAGTTTAAAAATTAGGATGGATTAGCATGATTTGGTTATGCAATTACATGGATTTATTTAATTAACATATATAACATCAAAATGACTCATCGACTCTTCAGGTGATCAGAGGGCTGGTGCCTACCTCGGCCAACGGATCAGTATGGCGATCCAGCGAGGAAACGTAGCCAGCCTTCTGGGCACCTTACCCATAGAAGACGGTGATCTGGGCTCAGTATTCTACTTATGGTCTTGAGGACTATGGGTAGAAGACAATACAAATAAGTTAAGTTTTCTTACATTGTATTCAATAGTATGTAATTTTATAATTGTGTAAATGTAGTAGTTCTATTAATATAAACAATACAAATTAAAAAAAAGTAATATTCAAGACTATAAGTAGATTACTGATTCAGGTCTTCTATGGGTAAGGTGCCCAGAAGGCTGGCTATGTTTCCGCCCTGGATTTTAGGCACCAGCCTTCTGATCCCCTGAAGAGTTGATAAGTCATTTTGATAGCTCTTCTTAGAGGCTTATGGCATCAGGACCCCATGGACAAAGGGTCTCAACGGCAAACAGCATTAATAAATAACTCTCCGCGCAGGAACGAAGAAAGAATACAACACAGCCAGGTGGTAGGGTGTTTGCGCGACTGGATAGCTACGACCCCTGGTGTACAGTATGTCACTATAACAACCTTGAGTTGTGTTCTGGCATTAATGGCCAGCTTCCAGTCTCCCTTAAGAGAGTAGCCACGCATTTGTAGCACCTTTGGTGTTGCAAATGTCCATAGGCGATGGTAACCGCTTTCCATTAAGGGAGACGTCTGCCTGCCTGCTGAACTCATGTCATTAAAAAAAATCTCACTGATGGTTATATATTTATGCCACTTCAGCGATTAAGCTGTTTCCGCCGCCAAAACGGCTGATTTATCAAATATGACCGGTATTTGATAAATTGACTGATTAAGGCCACAGCTTATTATAGCCCGACACCTGACAATCACTGCCATCCCCGAGTGGACACCGCGTTGACAACCAGTGAACCTCGCGTGGTTAACGAGAAATCATCGTGTGCTCCACGAATTGCCGAGTACTTTCAAAAATAAGATTAATTAACCGCTCTTTATGTAGACATTATTTCAAAATTTTTTGGATCGTAAATGTTGGTAAACAATGAGAAACATGCAAATTTCGAAAAAGATACACATTACCTTTGTAATGTAGATTGGCCTGGATATCTAAAATAAGTAAATTTGAAAATAAATATAAGCAGACATAATGTTTGTTATTTGAATAATGTTAATAATGTTGAATGCGTAAGTTGAATAACTCAAACTAGAGCTAACAACGTAACCATCATTTCTTTAAAACTACGTGTTAACGGTTATAAGCGCAGCATTTTATTTAATCGAATAAAATCAGTCTGTGTACTGTCTTTATTAATTATTTTTATATTTTCTTTTTATTTATATAAAATACTAAAGAATACCAAGCGATTTTATTTCTGTAAACTTTTGTGCCGTATCCTACGAAATATTTTGCGTCTAATCTTGAATTCTTTATAGTAATCTAACATAAATATGTAATTTCAGATGGAAATTCTGTTTATAAGCAAGCTCGTGAACACGGAACAAAAAAACACAACTTTGTTTATATATATTCATTTAGAAAAATGCAATTTTACCCAACGTCATTGTCGTACCGCTTTGGTAGCAACTCATTTGGCAATATATAAACAGTCCTATTATGTATCATGTTATTATTTTTCTTCATTATTAAATAAATCGATAAATGTAATCGATTAAAAATAAATCGGTAACACTTGGAAGCACTAGGCGGAGATTAAAAAGATGTTATTTTGTTCATGACAATGACACAAAGGCGAAACGCCTAAGTTGTTTAGAAGAAGTAAAATAAATTCGCGCCATTTGCTTAGGCGGGCGAGGCGGGCGCCGCGCGGGGTCGGACTAAGGCTCCTACCAATTTCTTAAGGGTTGTGCTGTCGAGTGCAAAGAATTACGTGTCGCGTCGCGTGTTGACTTAATGAGGACTCACACAAAGGAAAGTTAAAGAGACATTCTATTCGCGTTTTGTTTTCTTAATACGATTAATTAAACTGATTAAAAAAGGCTTGTGTTTAAACGCCTACCAGAAATGCACCTATTTTACTACCAATAAATTCGAAATACCTACCAGAATGGATAAATGCTCACCAAATTGTGTTTCCAGAAGTATTGTAGAAATGAAGCTATTATCCTTTTAATGCTATGCCATAAAAATATATAAACGCCTTTAAAGCTAATTTCAGACCAAATATTTTACATTATCGCTAAGTCGATATTACCAATATTTTGTTTCTCCACTTCCAATTACAACGAACGTACAATTATTTTTAATACCAAATATAATATTACGTTGTTTTTCACTAATATTTCACTTATATATAAGATAAATAGTGAATGGTTACAGTCGGTTCTGGCATTCGCCGGCCGCTGCCGCGGCACGCTCGCTTCGCTCGCTCGGCTCGTGAGCTTTGGTCTACACATAACCTAACCTAACCGACTGTTTAAAACTCCACATATTTAAATTTTCAGAAACATACAGTCTCCTATTTCGATAAATCCCGTCAAAAAACGTAAAAAAACGTCTCGGCGACAAAATTACCAGATCATTGTCGTGAATTTCAAACTTCGATAATTAATTGAATATGTATTTTTTCCACTCTTGGATTCAGGTTGGATAATTTGATTACACTTAAACTATTTAGAATTGTAATTTTCGGTTTGAATGTTAGTGTTTTAGTAAAACAATATTTGGTGGTCATTTATCCATTTTGATAAGCAAAAAGAGTTTAAATACAAAACGTACAATTATTCTGATGAGTGTATATTTATTTTGGAACGTAAAACGTTGTTTTTTAGGCACCTCGGTATAGAGTGGATTAAATTTATATGAAGTAATATATTTTATTTGGTGCTTAGTCTAAGGGACAAAAAATATTTTTGGTGAGCATTTAAATTGTACCCTTTAAAAAATAAATACGTAAACCTTTTTGACACATGTCAAATGGAATGTAGCAGAAATTGTTAATGCTTTATTGACATGCTACTTCACCACTGGGATAATATTATAGCTGTTGACCGTTTCACATAGATGTAGCGATGGGCTTAATGCGTTGTTGACGATATTGTTAATGACGTTTAATATAGACAGATCACGTATGTACATACACTAACGTAGCTTATGCTATAAGGCGCATTTGACCAAGGATCCCAATTATGAATTACAAACTATTATGAATCTATGTATATAAAAGAAAGTCGTTACACTATTTATATCTCGAGAACGGCTGTACCGATTTGGCTGAAAATTGATGCGGAGGTAGCTTAGAGCCAGGAGACGGACAAAGGATACTATTTATCAAGTTGGAGCCGGTAAGTGGCGCCGAGATCGGGTCCTAAAATCCCCCTAATCACCTGGACCGATTTTGGTCATTTTGTTTATGTGTGTTTGAGTGGATAGTTTAAAAGTTAAAACCACAATTGGAACCAGTAGGTCGCGCTGAGATCGGGTCCTAGATTTTTATTTTTTCAGAGCAGGACAACGTCTGCCGGGGCCGCTAGCAATAAATAAAATATGGTAAATTTATAGAAAATCAGCACTCTACATTATAACCAGTCTCAGTTATTTAGTGTAGCACAAAACGCAATTCTGTAAAGCTATTAAATCCTACACGACATTTTATTATTTAAAACATGTAGTATTATTTTAAACAGTGGCGGATTTACCAATAGGCTGAGTAGGCTGGAACCTAGGGCGGCAAATTTGGGATGAAAATCTTTTCTGTCTTGCAGACACCCACAGTGACACAGGACCTAATAAGACCTGATCCGTGGGCTGCACACAAACAATTATTTTGTGCGAAAATTTCTGTTCCCTATATGATATCCTTCCTGTAAATTGTCCCCGTCTCATCAAAGTTAATTTCCTACTAACATTAGTCCATAGTAATTTTGTGAATGCATTTTGTATTTTTTTTATGCTCAATAATATATTTAAATCAATATTATATTTTTGCCATTAGTCATAGACGTTGAGTTGAGCTGATGCTGACAAGATTGTCTTTAATTTCTTTGCCTGACTAACCAGCAAAATGTTATGGTATGGGTCATATAGTATTGATAATTTCAATATTTCGTAAGTTTCACTTTAGCATTTGTTATATTTTATAGTGTAATGTAGTTGGTAACTTTGTGTTGTCCACAGATTCGCCAAAACGCGTATAAGTCACCGACCAAAATTCAGTGGCTAAGATTGCACTTAGCTTTGCACCTGTCTTTTTTAATTTTGAAAGTGGCAAAATTAATGGCGAAGGCGTTACAGCCATAATAAATTTAAAAAAAATCCACCAATTAGGCAAATTTTATATAATTTGAATGGTAGCATTTGGCTATGGCAAGAATAGACACTTAGTTCACAACCTACTAATTACAGGAAAAAGATAGTGTAATTAAGCCGATAGTGTACAATAAATTGTAAAATTAAAAATTATTGCCAATTAATATGATTATGAACTAGGATATCGATTTGTAGAGGGTGATAGGGGCGACAAAAATAGAATAGCCTCCAGGCAGCAAAGATCTAAATCCGCCCCTGATTCCAAATCATTCAAAATTTACAAAAGAACGTTATTAAAACTTCTAACTGCTCTAAAGTAATATCTTTGACGCCTTTCTAATAAACTCTATACACTTTGCTAAAAATAGTAATAAACATACGAATGTGTAGAATTGTTTTCTTCGTCATATTGTTCCAATTCTATTTCAAGTATTGAATCATTTTCCACATAAGATAGCTCTTCATGCTGCACAGACTCTGCATTTTCCAACTCCTCATTCTGATCATCAAACTTTTCATCCTCACGTGAGACTGTCCAGAATTCTCCAAGCTTTATTCCAGATTCCAATAATGGGGCAACACTATAAAAAGGCGCATCAAAAAGTTTAAATTGTGTTTGTCCTCTTTTAATTTTATTGTTTTTATATTTTTAAATATATAATATCAACTTACGAGGTGTTATATCGACATATTATAATCGCCATTCGTCCTTTGATTCCGAGAAAGCGTTCTATTTTTAAAATCATTTGTTTTATTTCTTCTTTGTATATTGAATTTTGGCTTAGCACGGTTTGTTTAAATTATTCCATTCAAATTTGACAACAGATTTATTTATTTACGTTTTTGAAATATTTTATCACAATAATTGTTCATATTTAGTTATTAATTGAGTTTGTTTTTATACTATAGTTGTTTCGTTCATACATTAATAATTTCTTAAATAACTGTCAGCTATTAATTAACATGTTTGAATGATTAAAGGTTAACAGGGTTTTGTAAATGGATTTCGAATTATTATTTTTTAAAGTATTCGATAAAAACCAAATAATCACAGAAGCCTTAAAAACATTTAAATTTCAATTAAATATAATATAGAATCTCACTATGTGATTTTAAGTAAATTTTTAATTGTTGTTTTAAGTACGGTTTAATTGTGCGTGTGTGAACTGCACACGCACAATCTGTCAACATAAATAATAATTCAAATAAACGTCTTAAGTATTACAATTTTTCACTGTTTTAGTCTAAAAAATATTATTATCAGGTTTATTTCGGTCCAAATTGGACCTATGTTTAATCATCGGTCTTGTTGCCACTCTAATTTATGCTGCACAATGTAAAAGTCGTATCTCATTCTCTCGCAGGCTTAATCTTATAGATTTATGTGTTTATCTCTTTTTAGTGTCGCTTTTTGCTTCGTCGTTGAAACGTCAAATCAGAACGTTTCTAAAGAAGTTTCACTTCAATAATTATTTTATTCAATAATTAATAAGATCTAACCAATCTGCTGGCAAACCCACTTAATTTTAATATATCACCACAACAGTCGCGAAAGAAAATGGTAATCAAACTAACCTTTGTGTTACTCTAATTATTTCATTTTAGAAGGACAAAATTTAAAGCATGCGAAGCATTACTTATTAAAAGAAAAATAATTCACGATTCATTGCCACTTCGATGTTTTTGTATACATTGACGTTTTTCTTGAGTATAGAGATTAGTGAAGTGCATTAAAAACGGCTTCGGAACACAAACAAATCGACTCGAAAGCCTCGATTATTCTTATTCATTTCTGGTCCAAGTTATTAGGTCGTTTAACTCGGCACAATATTTTAAGTTTGAATATTTATTTGATTTATATAAAAGTTGTTCTTATAGCTGGAGTACAGCAGATAGGCTGACGGCCTATCTGACGGAAAGTTACCGTCGCAGGACGTTTGCAACACCAGAAATGTCATCAACGAACTGCCGGCCTTATTAAAGTTATGAGCATAAACATAGTTAATGTTAGTAAATGTCACCAGTAGATGTCAATTAACTATCAGTTTTTAAATTAAGAACTATTACTTTACATTAGTGCGTATATAAAAAAAATTAGCTAATATTAAAATAAATTCGAAAAGTCTAACGTTGAAGGACTCAGCACATATACCAGATATGTGTCGCAAACTTTGGAAGACTTATTTTCAGCAAACAACAATTGGCTATCAAAGTTTTTAAATTAAGAATCATTACATTACACCAGTGTGTACATAAAAGATGTTAGATAGATAGATAACACTTTAGTGCTCACCAAAACAAACAAAAATAAAATGCATAATTACAACACTTCTTGGCAAAACAACAGGCGGCTTTATCGCTAAAAGCGATCTCTTCCAGGCAAACTTACTTAAAAAAAATTTTTAACTAATCTGGCGATGTGGGTGGGGCAGAAAAATTATAGGACTGTACAATTTAAATAAACATACTTAAATTAATTTAAAAATTTAATACATATAGAAATATAATAGTAACATATATACGTATATGCAAAATAATCTAAATAAATACATTTATATTTGTTAATATTTAATGTGACAAGCATTTTATACATTACAAGATGTGAGTTTATATTAAAAGTAAATACGAGTAAATTTGATGTCCAAAGGTTTCGGGCACACATATATAGTGGATAGGATGATTGGAGCCATGTCAGGCAGGCCTCCTGCCTGCCTGACATGGTAGAACCGTGCTGGAATCATTATTTGATTACAGCTTTTGGGGCCGGCTCGATCTGTGTGACACCACACAGTCACAGAACATCAGCGTGAAACTGCCTTGAACTAATCTTGAATCGTGCGATGAGTGAGAGTTCCGATGGTCCCCATCTTCCTGTCACTATCCCACCCCTTCGATGTCCATCCTCTTCTATTTATCGCGTCCCTCTTACTCAATTCCTCCTATCCAATACTAAATGCCGTCAACAAATATGCTTCGCCGTGGTGTTGCAGACGGCTATAGGCCACGTTAACCACTTTCCACTAGATGGGCTGTATGCTTTGCCAGGTTCGCATTAAAAATAAAACCTACGTTCTACAAATAACGATTGGCTATTCATGTTATTATTTTTTTAATTGCATGAGTATATCCGACAGGCAGACGGCCCATCCGATAGGAAGCGGTTGCCATCGCCTACGGATATTGATAACACCAAAGGTGCTACTAAAGTGCGGACGCTCTCTAAAGGAAGACTGGAATCTGGGCACTAATGCCGGAACACAACGCAAGGTTGTTAAGGCAGCCTACGCTAGGCGAGTAATGTTTTCCATTATTTGTGATAAGGGCCACTATATGCGGGGGCCTGCTTCACGGGGCTTAGTACCAAATTGGCGCACTAGGGTGTCAGAAGAGTTTAACTACGTTATATATCCCTGGCATTCTAGATATATGCTCTCATAAGGACCCAAGTAGGTTTAGTGGGTAGTTTTTCGGACTTCTCCTTTAATGGAGGAGATCCTGTTTGCCGTTTGGTGCAAGAGACCCACACGCACACGAAGCGCACGGCACTAGGCGGCGCTTTTGGTCTTCCCCTGTATCCAAGACCCGTGTGTGTGTCACAAGAAAAGACATTCCCCCTAAGCTAACAAAAAAGTGAAACTTCAACTGACTAGTGAAAAAATGAATCGCAACAAAATTTTAACTTGAAGTTTTACGGGCAGATTGTCAATGTACTTGTCCAATTTGAAAACCATTTTTTTCCTTAAATCGCTTGCGCTGCGAAAACTATTGGTGATAGAATAAAATAATGTACTACGACTTTGTAGAACACATAATTATTTACAAAAAGTGTCGACAGCATATGTCTAACTATTATAGTTATGCCACAATAAGTGTTCTTTTATTTTAAAAAAATAATTAAAATGCCGCCGCTAGAAAAGGCTCTTTATTTGTATCTTGGTATTAATCCTTATTAAAATAAATTACTTCATATTCAAGACTGCTTCAATACCCTTATTTAACTTTTTAAATTCGAACATCCCATTCGATAGATATCACGAGTATAAAAATGTAAGAATTAGACCACGTGACTGTGACGCTTTTTCGTGAGAGAAAAATCGTAAGACCCCCTCTATGTAGAAGTTTCACTTCAAAAAAAGATCAGACCATACAAACGGGCAAATACCAGCTGGCTGTAGGTTGTTTTGTCGCCTCTTAAATTAAATTAAGAACCATTACTAGTGTGTAAAAGCGGTTAACTTATAGGGTAAACTTTTTAGGTCAGATTTTAACTGCCGAAACATCGTACCGCATCGCACTTGGGTAGGGTTGCCGAAGTGTAATCTAATATAATTTAACGCAACGGAAATTAGATCAATATTACGCTAGAAGTTTTCTTGGTAAATGAAAAATGGCGTGACCTCGGCCCCGTTATTACGTCGGTGTAATGAAGATAATATGGCAGCATATGTGTGAAGGACAATAGCAAATTTGGTCCCTATAATGCTTTATCATTTTTTATATTGTTGCGAGATACGCAGGACTAGAATTAAAATGCCGTTAGAATTACTATAGAGTTTATTTGAACTATTCACGTATAACATAAGTACAAATGTAACTAGACCCTATTAGTAAAAACTGCACGATTCAATAACACGCGCAAAGTCCATCACTAAATCGCTCGTCGGGTCTACGTCTTGCTCGTATTGTAATCCTCGCTTGAATGCCTCTCTCCGCCTTGGGCCATTGCTTTATAATGCACCGATCCTGACAAGCTTTGACGCAATACAAGAACAACAAGGATTAGTTCGACACTAATGACGGCCATAAAACAAGTATAATTAACAATAGAATGTTTTCTTAATTACAAATTCTAAACACAAAGTAAACAAAATAATTAAAAAAATGCGGAGAGGTAATAAACTGCGCTTTACGACAGCCAGCTCTGCTTTGTCGGTATGTAACAATATTATTATAACAAAATTAAATTGTAGCTTAATGGCTAGCGCACGCATCTCTGACTCAAAGAGCATAGATTCGCGGTAGTAAGTATTATGTAGACAATAAACAATACAAAACTTTAAAGATTTATGAAATAAGTAAATAAGAATCTTTACTATATAAACATATACATCCCACTAACATTATTATTAGTATGTCAGTTTGTTTGTTACGCTTTCACACGAAAACTACTCAACCGATCATCATGAAATTTTGTACACATCGCTTCTTTGCTTCAATAACGTGGTATCTTGAAAAACCCAAATTTACATTACGCCACTTTTAAAATTTCAAAAAAAGATTTACCCAAACATATTTTACACTTTTTGTATATTTTTTTGTAATTTAGTGTCAATTTACTAAGCTTTTGTAATATATGAGAAAGTTGTGATAATATGATACATTTAGCAAATATAGTGAGTGAGTGAAATAAGTGAGTATTGGGATATGTCACGTTATTGAAGCAAAGAAGCGACATATTCTTGAACGTATTAGAAGTAGTATAGAATACTTTTTTATGAAAAAAAATGACACGCGGACGAGGTCGCGGGCAGAAGCTAGTACATAATACTAATAGAATAATCATACATAAGTATAGACATAGTTTAAGCAAATTTTCTACACTCTTTATAACCCCCTTAGTGGTTGAAATTCCAAAAACTTTTTCTTATTTTTTTATTGCAGGAGTTCAGCAGACAGGCAGACGGCCCACTTGATGGATAGCGGTTACCATCGCCTATGGACATTTGTAACACCAAAGGTACTACTAATGCGCTGCTGCTCTCTTGAAGGAGACCGGAGCGTGGATACATATTTACAGTTATATACAGCGTGTTTCATTTCAAATGACAATAAATCATAACTTTAGCGGTCGTACTCCATACAAATTTTTTGGTACTATTAAATCAACCGTAATGTCAAAATTAAAATTTTGAAATTTCCGAACAAATTAATTACGATAAAAAGGGAATAAAAAACAGAACATCTTGTAAATATTGGTTCGCGAGCGAGAGCGTTTGGCCAGGTAGTAGGCATTTGCCGACTGGATGGCTACCACCCTGGTCTAAGTATGTCGTCATAACCTTGAGTTGTGTTCCGGCATTAGTGGACCAGGTTCCAGTCTCCTTAAGAGGGCAGCAGCGCATTTGTAGCATCTTTGGTGTTGCAAATGTCCATAGCGATGGTAACCACTCTCATCAAGTGGCCGTCTGCCTGTCTGCTGACTCCTGCAATAAAAAAAAGCGTAAGAATGAACAACTTCCGCGTATAATGATGAAAAGACGAGCTGGCAACATGATATGGTGACATTGGTCACTAACTTACCAATTTAGACACAATAACTGATACATGTTGTTGTAATATTCTGAAATGAAAAATGAGGTGCTGTGGCTAAACCAAAGAAGTTACCTTGATTCATTTTTGTATTTGGGCAGAGTACGTCATGAAGAAAACGTGATCTGATTTATTGTCGTAAGGTCTGAAACACGCTGTATAACCAGAAGTAGGTATATAAAATTTTGGGTTTAGTAGACTTCTTTAACTTAAAAAAGCCTACAAACTTACTCTAACTCAGTACGAATAAGATGTAACTCTTTAAAGTAAGTTTATAGTGTTACAACTTAGGCCCCGACAAAGACAAGTTCCACGCACAGATTTGTAGAAGTACATTTTATTACCTGTCGTCATTTGAACTAGATATTGTGGAGAACAGCCTATTTACCTATTATACTCGCTCGGGAGCATCATTAGCCAAGTGTTGCGGATTATAAGTACAAGATAATTCTAGGAAATTGTATCGACGTTGCCGGGCGGGCAGATTTGCATTTGTGAAGTATAAAACCACGGCCTGATTTAGAGAGGGTCAGTTGAGCGAAAACTACGATCTAGGCGTGACGTGTGTACACTCGGGAATCTAATAGTGACGGACTTTGCGCGTATTATTGAATAACGACCTTCTACATTACGTTTGGATTTGTTGTGTTCGGTTATAGTTGCACCTGTGTTATACGTGTTTGCAATGTTCTAATAATGTCTATAATAATTCTACCGGCGTTTTAATTCGAGTTCCGCTATTCGTAACAATATATTTTGGACAGCCCTGATTCTCGTAGTATGCAAATATGCTGCGGTCACGCCACGCCGTTCAATACATTCAGCTGACCGGACCCTCGATGTTTGGGGGTGGACCTTGGCCAATATACGGCGCGCTTCTTCAATAACAACACATGGAGCACCTTACACGTGATGAATTTGGTAAATTAGGAAACCTTGTGATATCGTCATGTCCGTCCGTCCGTGTATATCACTACTTTTTCTGTTTCTCTCAAAAGCTTGCTGAGCGTATTTATTATTTAACTAGCTGTTTCCGCGAACTCGCCTGTGTCATCGCCCGCTATCTGCCAGTGAAAGTCTCGACAAATTTGTGCAACCATTTCAGAGATCAATCGGAACATCCAGGCAGTCAAAAATGAAAAAATGTTTTTTTAAATGTAAATATAGTATATACCATCTTCTATCTTTGTTGTTGCTGGCTCCAACGCCATTGGCATTGATGTTGCCAATGTCACAGTAGAAGAGGCGGGTGTTCATTGCTGCTAATATAGCTGGCAAAATGAAGAACTGTTGGTTATCGTATATACATTTATGTGTATTTAGTAAAAAGCTGTTATTTTGGCATTACAAACAGACACTTCAATTTTATTTATCTGTATGTATATGTAGATAATATTTATTTTAGTTAAGTTGACAAACAGTCGTATAATTTAAGTACATAGATACGAAAATTCTAATTACAAGTCTATACAGATTAACTCTAGTAATAACAATTAGTAGTGCTAGCGAAACTTCGTTGGCGTTGCCACGTAGCGCCATCTTTTTAGCTATATTCTCGTTTGCCGGAATGAAAGTATCCTAAGTATTGAACCGGGATATAAGTAAGCTCTTTGTTGAGTATCATTCAGTTCCTTTCGACAGTTTTTACATGATGCTTTAAGGACGGACGAAACTCCTAAGGAAGGTATTCTCGAAATCTTCTAGTCCGAATTGGCTCCTTCTTTTTCTCTTTTTAAATTCATTGCAAGGACTCGCCCATGTGCAATACCAAACATATTTGACAATATAAAACATACACAGAAAACATTAAAGGCTGCAATGGCACTTGCAGATTTCTGATTGAAATGTTCTTCAATAATGTATCATCCCCTTTAAGCCTGGTAATTTTAATATAGATGAAAAATGCAATGATAAGTTGTTGCACACATTTATATTTGATGAAACCGGTTATAACCATTTAAAACTGCTTAATTTTTAACCGCTACCAAGCCTTAGTGAGCAGGCGAAAACCGGTTTTAACCAATTAAAACTGGTTAAAATTAAACCGATACCAAGCCTTAATTAGCAGGTAAACTATTCGTTCCCGGTTTTTTGTGGGGGGATGGACGATATTCCCGCCAAGATAAACAAGGAGGATTAGCGACTTTCAAACATCAATTACATCGGTGTGTAAGTTTTATTCGTACCAGCGATACTATATATTTATACTAAACACTAACTTCTGCCCGCGTCTTCGACCGCGTGGAATAGTTGAAAAAAGTGAGTTAAAAAAACAACCCGATTCGAAACATTCTTCATTGGTGCTTCGCTCCTATTGATCTTAGCGTGACGATATGTAGCCTATAGCCTTCCTCTATAAATGGACTATCTAACACTGAAAGATTTTTTTATATCGGACCAGTAGCTCCTGAGATTAGCGCGTTCGAGCAAACAAACAAACTCTTCTTCTTCACTTCTTATATATTTGTATTAATGTATAAATTGTTTTATTATATGATGATCATCTTCATCCGAGCGTTAAATCCCGGTTCGTTCGGAGCAATCACTTCGACGCCCAGGGTCCGCTGTTTTATTATATGATTGAAGCTGTTTAAGTAATTAAAGTTTTTTTAAGTATCCCACGGGAACTCTTTAATTTTTCAGGAGCAGTCCGTCCTAGATTAGCCCGTCCAAACAGAGAAACAAAAATTTTTGAAAAAATCTAAATTAGTTCTATTTTATTTCTTACATCTCCCTGATTGGATTTTTAGCATTCTTTTTCATTGTGCACAATTCGGCCTCTACAGTTTTATTATATGTATGCATAGATGAGCTCTATATCTGTCATCTGTCATCGTCGATGGCAGCTGGAGAGTCCAACGTCGAAATTGAGAACCTCAAGACTAACATAATAGGAGAGATAAAATCACCGCCTCCGTTGGCTCGGTTACGTGGAACGGATGGGAAAGGATCGAAGCGTGAAGAGGGCCTATTTGGGGCGACTGATCCGATCACCGCAAGTACCGGTGGAGGGACAGAGTGGAGGCTGACCTGTGTGAGCTTCAAGCCCATAACTGGCAAGAAATCGCACAGGACAGCAACAGGTCGCGTGTTCTCGTTTCAGAGGCCAAGACACATTTTGGGTCGCTGAGCCACCAACGTTACTTAGTTATTATATCTGTAGCTTTCCAAAATTATATTAGTTATTGGCCATTGAACATTCTCACCATTGTTCTTCAACAGTGATAATTTCACAAAACCCTTATATGTCATGTATTATGCACGCGGATGGAGAATGAAATCAATTCACATTCCAACCATCGTAGCCTTAGGGACTTGGTAAAAGTAAGCGGTCTCTAGAGGGATTTAGATAATAACACTTTCTCTAAAGGATTGTGAAATTGTATACATTATTGTGTGTACAAAGATGTGCTTAAGTGGCACATGATTAAAATTAACATCGAGCTCTTGTGCTGGGAAGAGACGGCGAACAGTCATATGAATTGGCGAGCTTTGCCGAAATATATAAGAGCCCATAAACGTCTCATTGCTGGGCTCAGGCCTCCGACTATAGAGGAACGGAGAGCATACCAACTACGCTTGTCCAAGGCGGCTTGACAGGTTGGAAACATCAGTTATCTCGATGTGCAGGTTGCATCACGATGTTTTCTTTCGCCTTTGTTAGTTTTTAATTGTAGGAGTATGCATATTAGGTCAGAAAACTATCTAAGTAGTAGTGCATGGTTTTATCCGTGCAGAAACGGAGAAAGAATATAATTTCCTGCGTTGAGGCGGCCTGTCGTAAGAGGCGACAAAACAACCCACAGCCTGGTGGTAGGGTGTTTGCCCGACTGGATGGCTACCACCCCTGGTCTAGAGTATGCTGCCATAACAACTGTGAGTTGTGTTCCGGCATTAGTGATCAGGTTCCAGTCTCCCTTTAGAGGGCGGCAATACATTGGCAAGGAAAGCGATAGCAACTGGCGGATCCGAAAAAATGCCGAAATCGAAGAACTGGTGGCTAAGTCCAATATAATAGGCGAGAGCAAGGAACATCGCTTGCGCTGGCTTGGCCATCTACACAGGATGGGGGAGGATCGCGCGGTGAAAAAAGCCTATCTGGGCAGACCAACGGGACGGCGACCATTTGGTAGGCCCAGATATCGCTGGAGTGACGTTTTGGAGGCTGATCTGCGCGAACTTCATAACTATGACTGGCAGGAAACAGCGCTGAATAAGAAGGAATATCATAACAAAAGAATACCTAAATGACACTCGCCTAGTGAAGGATGTTGCTCGTAACACACTTAATGGCATAGTTGGGGCAATTGGTCCGTTTTTTAAAAAAATTCACACACTCAATCAAACAGTCAGTCCCCGGTTGTTTGATTCATAATTGATTAGTTATCGACCACTGAGAGTTGAAGATTATTACAGTCCTAATATCGCTATTAATAGAAGGGGATTGGTGGTAGAAAGGTGAAAATTAAGGGTTGTATGTATTTTTTAAATGCCAAATAATAATAAAAAATAAATAAAAAAATATCTCCAAAAAATTAAAATACATTTTTGGAGGTATTTTATTTTATTTTATTAATATTTACACTGTGACAAGAGAAAATGTGTATATAAAGAGAATTTTAAAACAAGATTGTCACTCATGTTGATTTGTGTTCCGGTGCACGCAGAAAGTCTTGAGGCCTGGCAGTTGGTTTTTGTTGGGTTTGAGTTTTAACAGTTTTCATGATCAACCTTTCATAGCCTCGCACATCATTCTCGCAACGTCAGAATAATACAAAATAAATCACCGTGCTTAAAACCGTTAAACGTTTTATTGTAAAGTGATACCCGCCCGCTTCGCGTGCCGTAAAATCCGTTCTTAGCTGACGTCTACTTGACGAAAGGAAGGTCAACGTCAAATTTCAAGTCTATAGGTATTACAATTCCTGAGATATCGTGAGGAGTCACTATATACGTGGATATCTATTATATATAGATTAAATACAATTGTAATGTAGAATCTGCTGCAGATCCCTGCCAGCAGAAAGCATGTCCAGAAGGCTGGCTGCATTGACACGATGTATAGTAATCCTTATTGCTTGGGCGAAATATGAACCAGCCTTTGATCATGGGCAGTGTCAAAAAGTTTCTTAAAGATCAATGTTTAATTAAATTACTCACCCGCCGTTGCTTTGTGCAGATTTATCCGATCCGCTCCCCTCCGCAGCTTTAGTATGCAGCACCATCTTGTCAGCTGCAGGAGTCGAGACGTTTGAACTTTGTACTTCTACTTCAGGCTCACCAATAACTGTTTCATTCTTCTCAACCACTTCTGGTGTACCTATATTCTTCTTCTCGTTAACTACCGTCACAATGGGCTCGATCTCTTTCTTTGATTCTTTCTTCTCTTCCGCTATTTTTGAATGTGGTTGTTCTGTCAAATCTTTTGGCTCTTCAACTGGAGTGATTATGCTATTTACAATTTTAGTAGCCTCTGATCGGATTTCGGAAGTTACTTTATCATTTTCTTTCACAGTATTATCTTTGCCTTCTGCAATTTTTGTTGTAACTTCTTCTTTGACAGCGATGACTTCTTTAATTTCTTTAACGCCTTCTTTAGACTTTTCTGCCTCTGCTTTGAACTTCGCTTCTCTAGATTTTGCTGACGCTGTAAGGATATTTTCTGTAGAAACTTCTGGTTCTTTAATATGTTATCTATTTTTGTTTTACTCGTTCCACATATGGATTATTGTATGGGGGCTGTAAAGGTCGCAATTTGATGTTGTCCTCAATAAATAGTGTACGATCAAGATTTGGTTTTTGAGGTTTAGCATGCTCTTTTTCTTCTTTTATCTCGTTTATTTCTTTAATTTCTTTTTCTTTGGGACTTTCTTTAGTTTCTACTTTTGGCGGTTCTTTTGATTTTATTTTTTCCTTTTCCTTATCTTTGTCGTTTTCGTTTTCCTTTTCTTTATCCTTTTCATCCTCTTTGGGTGCAAGAGAGTCTCTAGAATTCAATCGTTCGAAAATCCCCTTTTCTCTAGCTTTCTCAAAAGCAACTGGCAATTGACTTGTAACTTTTGCTACAATTTCTAAAGGCTGTGACGTTATTGCTGCTGCCGCCATTGAAACTATGTTTTTCTTTGTCATTAATACTAATTCGGTTGGTAAGTTCGATATGTCGTATTGCGCTCCATCGTCTTGCTTTTTTTCTTCGTTTGTATCGCTTGTATCCTTTTTAGGTGCATCGTCTTTTTTCGCTTTACCTTTTTTTGGGTTTATAGGTTCACGACCTTTAATGGGCTTTCTAACATCTTTATAAGTACTCTTTTTACCAACTTCAGTAATTTTTGTAAAAGCCGGAATTTTTTCAGTTAGATCTTTTCTACTATTTGCATTTTTCAACAAGGGAGGCTTCTCATTCAATGTTTTAGTACTAGGCGTTCTAGTCAAGCTTTTTACACTATTAGTTCTTTTTATAGGTGTTTTGGGATCTGTTTTATTAGGAACTGTAGGCTTAGATTTCATACTTGATGTTCTAGTTGCAGCGTTTGGAGTTTTTGATGTATTAGCAACAGTGCCCTTACGTTTTTCGGGGCTGGCGTCTCTGCTAGCAGGTTTAGAATTCAATCTAGACGTAGCAGGTGTGTTTCCTGTTGATTTACCATTTTTCCTAGCAGCTGGAATAGGTTTGGCGGTTTTAGGTGAAGGTATCTCATCTGTTGGATTTTTATTCGGTGTACCTACAATTGGAGAAAGTCGTTTTGTACTTATTGTCTTATTTACAGGTGGGGGCCCTCTTCCAGGAGAAATTGGAGGCTTACCCATAATATGACCTGGAGATATATCCAAGTGCTGTGTACTTTTACTCATGCCTCTTTTGTCGTGAACCTGACTGCCAATTTTGATCGTTTCGTGTATACTGCTATTACTATTTGATATAAATCTTGGAGTCTTGGTTAAACTGTCACTGGACTTCGATTTCGAGTCTAATCTACCCCTACTCGGCGATACCGAACTCTGTCTTTTAGGTATTTTGGAGTGTTTAGGAGATGAATCATTAGATTGAGGTTGTGACCTTGATACAGATTGTAATCTGGATTTATGAGTGACTGGTTTCATATTTTCTCCATTTATAAATTCCCTACTTCCAGAGGAAATGTTTTCAAAACGCAATATTGCGGAGGGAGAGTTTGATCTTGATCTTAAATTAATTTTATTAGGAGAATTACTTCTAGAAGTCGACCTAGACGCAGCTCGACTTTTAGGTTTCTTGTCTAATAACCCCATTTCTTTAAGCAAAGCTTCTTCCTCTTCTAGTCTTTTCTTTTCAGCTTCTGCTTCGTGCTTCTCTCTGTTAAGTTCACTTAATTCTCTCACCTCTTCTATATTTTCTTTTAAGAAGTTGCGAGGTGAGTTCGGAGCGATTAGTTGGATGGGAGGGGGTAATGTGGCTGTTGCCATTTTGTCGATTCGCGGTAGTGAGTGCGTTCTTCTTCGAGGGGGTGAATTGCTTCTGGAGTTGGTTGCTGAGGTTTTGGGGGTGTGCCGGGATGTTTCTTCTCTGAAGCCTCGCCCTGTGGACCAAAGAGACAAAATTGAATTTGATTGATTGAACAACCTTTCTTAATAAACAAGATATTGGAGTAGAAATTATTTTACATGATAGGACATCTTAATTGTAATAGAACGCGTTTTGATACCCTATGACCTTTTTTTTTTTTTTACATGGGGAAATGAGTTACCGCACCGTCAGCCGCGCGGGGGATCATGCGCGGCCGGTGTGTGGGGCTCCCCGACGCCGGTTCAATATGACCGGCTGCCGGTATACCCACTAAAACCCCATGGGAGCCTTCTTTCCGCCTAGCGCCGGGATCACGGTATGTGCGCGAGCTTAACCCGCGACCCCGACCCTATGACCCCTATGTATGTCTATGTAACCCTATGTACATATATTTGTATACAAACTGTATGTGTATTTATTTATTTTTCACTTATAATATATGCTTGTATATATATTCTAAATTATGCGCACGAAATACCGACCCATTATTAAAAATGTAAAATTATCTCCAGAAGGTTGTCTGGAAGAAATCGCTGTTAGCGATAAGACCGCCGATTGTACTAGTTATAAGATTCTTAATTCATGTGTATTATTATTTTCTTGTGTGCAATAAATAATATTCTATTCTATTCTATTCTATGTGGTATAGTAGCCCTTTAACTTATAGTAGTATACTAAGAATCGATGCGTTACGCAATTTAATACGGTCTTTTTAGAAACCGATTTCGGTTATATCGACCAATTTTTGTGTGGAATCTCTGATTTAAGAGAAAATTGTGTGCTCACATATGGTTTATATTATAAATAGGAATGTGTGAGAATTACGACATTTCTTGGTGTTTAAAATTTTAAGCGACTGGAGTTAGTGAAAGAAATAATAAGATTTAATTTCAAAATGCTCTATATAAATTTATAAAAATAAAAAGCATAAACAGTTTACTGACGGAATTATTTTTGTATCGGAACAGCAAATGAATTTACTAAGTTATAATAAGTAAGTTTAGACCTATTTACTAATAGTGTAGCATTGTTTAGCGCAAAGTTGGTCAAGTTCTATTCAAACTTACTCGGATTTATGAGTTTAAGTACCTTATATCTATGCACATTTTTTTTATTGTTTCTTTGTTTAATTTTCATTTTTTTCTTGTTCTTTTTCTGTTGTCATGGAGGCTTTTTAATAGCTCCTCTTAATCTAGATTATTTCTAGTTATTATTATTAATTATAGCTGTTAGCCCCCCAAATAAAAAATAAATAAAACTTATCCAGGAAAATATGGAAATTTCTATGGGAAATGCACCTGAAGTCATCTCAAGGGGTGGAGGAAGGGTTGAATTTATTAATGAAATATTTTAGATTACCTCTGAAGGGAGATATCTTCTCTCTTCGTATATATACAGGAAGGGACCTTGGGCTGCTCGGCCTGGACGCTACGGGGATGTCTGTGAGTATCGCGAAGGACGACTCGCGTTTTCTTTTCGCTGTTGGCACCACGCTGGAAACAAGGACAAAAATTTTTAATTAAATAATGATTCTAAAGTGTTTATATGTAGATTTTGACCTATATGCCATATTTATTTTCGTTAAGAAATTTCACATAATTATCATTAGCATCATTGAGTATAATTTTCTTAATATTATAAAACTAGTTAAAAAAATAAAATCACTAAAATTCTGGAAATTGATTCCAGCGCTACCTTCCGGATTCAATAGTGAACCTTAATCATACCTGCACCGTCATAAATACACAAAAATTACATCGAAATCGGTCCAGTAGCTTAAGAAAAATTCAGTGGCATACAGATGAATTATATATATGGGCAATTTTTCAATTAGGCCTAATAGGATAGCAAAATAGCGAAAAATACTCGAAAGAGTCCCGGAGCCGATTTTGATAAAAACTAAAGTGGTATATCATTGGATTTTTGGAAATTTAACTACCGTACTCAGGAACCGAATTGACTGCACATTGAAAAATAAAACACATACTGTACTATATTATTACATCGAATCATAGTAGATCTTGTAAAGATCAATTTCTCTCAAGGAATTTTAAAAGTTATAGCTAAGAATTCTCAAAGGAGCCTCAACCTTTGAGAATTCTTCGCTATATCTTATGATTTCGCATTTGGCCACAGACACGCTTACACAGGTACACTTCAAGAAGTTCATGCTGTATACCTACAGTTGCTGATTATTGTGAGATCAAGTCTTAAGCAATCGGTAGCAATAACATTGTTAAACATAGAAATAAAACAGCAAACAGCGTTTGAATGCACGCACACTCGATCAAAATAAGAGTTTGAATTTATAATTCATGATTACGACAAACATCATTAGAATCGGTCCAGTTGTTTTTGAGAAATAGCCGAGGTCGTTGCTACCGTTATTTCGGCATTTGTTTTTTTATGGAGACTCATTTTTCAACATAATTGTTAGTATATTAACAGTTAGTACAGCCATGTTCGAATTATTAGTTGCAATATATATACATATGTATTTACACATACACATTGTTACGAGTTAGCGGGACTCGAATTAAAATGCCGTTAGAATTATTATAGAGTTGATTAGAATTATATAAACACGTATAACACAGGTACAAATATACCCGAACGCAACATATCCAATCGTAACTCAATGAAACGCGCAAAGTGCGTCACTATTAGATTCCCGAGTGTACACATGTCACGCCTAGATCGTAGTTGTAGCTCAACTGACCTCCTCTCTTAATCAGGCCATCGTTTTATACTTCACAAATGCACATGTGCCCGTCCGGTAACGTCGACATAATTTCCTAGAATTAGTTTGTACTTATAATCCGCAACACATGGCTAATGATGCTTCCTGTGGAGAGCGCGTAGACTGTGTGTATTTTGACTTGGACATGAAGTAACGCGATATTTTTCTTATTATAATATTATTTATTATACAACGTTACGGTACAATGCAAGGTTGAACACAGAGTGAGAAGGAAAAGAAGCAAAAGAATGTTGACAGTATCAAAAATATAAAAAGTAAAAATAACTAAAGAGGTTGATTCCAACAGTTCCTGAACGGCCGTAAAGGAGTACAATAAGACAATAGGCTGGAAGAAAAGAGTGGAAGCTGACCTGACCGTACTGCAAGCCCACAACTAGCAAGAAGCAGCGCAGGACAGAGGAAAGTGGCGTGCGCTCGTTTCGGAGGCCAAGACTTACTTTGGGTCGCTGGGCCAACGGTGTTAGTTAGTTAGTTATAATTACTTTAAACTACATCTGTTCGTTATGTACGTGTTATTATAAATGTAAGTAAACCGTGTGACCATTAACATCATACAAAGTTACATAACGTTGGTACACCTTTTTTTTTTTTTTTTTTTTATACAGGGGAAATCCGTTTGAGGATCGTAGGCCGCGCGAGGGGGAAAGGTCGCGGCCCGTATGTGGGATTCGCCAGGTCGGGGTGGCACTAGCGCCCCACGATGGGATGTGGAGAGCTATTGCCACGCCACGGTTAGGGATACCCACTAAAACCCCTGTCCGATCCCGAGCGTCCTTTGTCCGGGCTGTGGGCTCGCTCGCGCATTCACCACCAGCCCGGACGGACGGCGGCCGGCCCCTTTGCGGGCTGGCCTCACCATTTGGTAGCCGGAGATCTGGGTCTCTCCGGCTCCTCTACCTCACCGTTTGAGGTGAGAGGGGGGCGCGGATCGGCGCACGTCCCTCCTCTCCGGCCTTAATGTGCGGGCGGATCCGGTTTCCCCGCCGGTCGCCCGCACGGCCGTAGCCTACGGCGGCTGGAGATCGTTGTGGACGATTCTCCGATGCCGCCGCCGGCTCTGGCGGGAGGGGAGCGTGGTGGTCTGCTCCCTATCCCGCTCCGCCGCCTCCTTCGCGGACATGACGGTCTCGCAGAAGGAGGCGGCTGCGTCCCACGCGTCGGCGCTCCCAACCATGGCCCTCACCACGGCCGGGAGGGACAAATCCGCCCCGATGGCCGCGACGAGATCTCGGCGCTGCTCGGCCCAGGCTGGACACACCTGGAGGGTGTGCAGCGTGTAACGGTCTCATTTGATCAATTGTTCATGTTGATTATGTTTTTCTTGAAATTAAGAATTTTAATATTATTTCGTGACTTATGGCGACATCTGTTATTTGGTGATAATGTTTGTTAAGCAACAATGCGATCGTTATTGTATTGAGTGAGCTTGGATATTGGTATCTTGTTAATGAGAATGTAGGTTAGTTTAGACGTGTTTGGCTAGGTGGCGCTGGATCGCCTTAGGTTATTTCTCTACATATATTCATTTGTGGCCAGTTTTCACGTGGAAGTCCTGGCTGATGATTAAAAGGAAATTCTTCTAGATTTTTGTGTGTAGAATTTGGATATTTTGAAATTAAGAACAATCCGAGATTTCTTGAGGGAGACGTTTCGAGAAACTGGGCAGTCTGGGGAAAAACGTCGCGACGCGTCCACTATGTCCGGTGGAAGTCCGAAAAACAAATGAATTAAAAAAAGGAAGAAATCTGTGGAGTTTCAAGAATGAAGAGCTGGATCTGAGAAGCCTGGATGCAGTGATTTAAAATAATTCAGTGCCGTTCGCGTAAAACATATACTAAACCGAGATAATGTAATAAAAGTTTATGGGCTTCCTCCAGTTGGTGCTAACTTCTGGGGTAGAGGTCTCGCGAGTGTGTGCTGTGTTGTGAAAGAGTGTAGTGTTGGTGTGGTGAGTGTGTGCAGTGGGATCCCTGAGGATGGTGCTGGGAGCTGTCTACGATCGTTTGAATTCCCGCGGTTGAGGCGACGTGCTCCGCAAGCTGCGTCAACTGCTCCTGTTGTCTTCGAAAGCTAAGTGAAATTTACTTTAATTGGCTTGCAATGTACATTCATAATAATTTTCTAAAATTATTTGACAATGTTTTAGAAATTTTAAAATAGTTCATAATTTTCTACTCTAAAGCAAATATCCTTATTTTATGTCATCAAGCAGCGTTAGCCGCCATGTTGTTTGACTTGTAGACGGCAATCTTAAGCGTGGCCGTGTATAAGATATTAATGGAGTTGTTTTCATAATATATTGCAAGCTAATGTTCTTTGGTTTACTTTGATTGGACGGTTTTCATTACTTAGGATCGTATATAATTAACTCAGGTATGTGCAGTGCTATAATCTTTGATAACGAAATTCTTCAAGCCATGGTGGGATATTTACCCGTTGGATTTATTGATGCTTTAATACGGCTTTAAATGTTAAAAGCTTTGCTATGCGAGTGTTAATGTGTCCTCTAATACTTTTATTTCAGCTAATCAACCTTTTCTTTCAGCTGGCAATCTGGGTTTTGTGTCTGTGTGTTTGTTCTTTATTTTTCTTTGCTTGCGAATATTAGCTTGAAAACTGTCCAATAATTATTTTATTTTTTTCCTGTTTGTGTAAATTTTTTGTTGGGTTTATGATAATTGATACAGCTGTTTCTTAGTGCAAATCAATAACCTATAATTGTCTAACTAAATTCTTTATTTATGCTTGGATGTTTATATCCCAGGGCTATGAATTCTGAAGCATTTAAACCATTATAATCTATTTATAAACTTATGAACATGATAAATATAATATTATTATGAATTTACCTAATTATCTGTTAATATTGGGGTGTCATATACACTGGAGAATGTGGCAATAGAGACTATAAAATTAACTTTCTTTTACATAAAGCAACTGTACTAAGAACTATTAAGGAAGGTTCCATGTGTCTAGTATATATATATATTTCATTCTGTTGTATTACTTATTAGGTATTTATGTTATATAATGACATGTCTGTTTGTTTGAAGGGCATATAGAGTGAGTTAGACTGGTTACATGGGAAAGCTCCCATAAAACTTTAATTATTTGTTCACTTACTTGCCTTATATACCTATATATTGTATATACATATTTGGAATCAATTATATTCACATTTCTAGTCAATGAGCATTGACAGAGGTGTATGAATTCTAATTTGAGGAATAAAGTTAATTCAGCTGCTTATGTACTATATGTATTTATATATGTATATATTATTTATTGTACTCTTATTATTGAATATATTTTATTTTTGACTATTTACATAGTTTGATATTAGGGTTGTTAGGGGAATGTTATCTTATGTCAAGAACTTTAAAATTTTATCAACACTTCATTTAATTGATCGAATTTCATAATTTAATAATAGTTATGTTGATAAAGATGAACTATCGATTGATAATTTGCTTTGAAGTTGCTAATAAGCTAATGGACTCTGCTGAATTGATTTAATGCAGATTTTCCTCTACTTTAAATAGTTTTATCATAATTTCTTCATTGACATTAAAGTGAACCGCTATATGATAACTTTTAATTTAAAGAGTTTGAATCTTGAACATTTAATGGCTTCTTCAGACACACCTTTAACTAGGAAGTGGGTTAAAGGGTTGATGAAATAACATTAATTTAATAAAACTTCTAAATTTTACATTGAGATTAACGCGTCAACAATTAAATACTGAATTTCTATTTTCCTGATGAGCGATTATTGTCTTAACTGAAGTTATTATTTTAATAATGCAACTTATAAGGTCTAATTGCTGGGGTTTCAGTTCAGTTATGATCGTCTAAGTGAGATAGTTTGAATTGATTAATTTAAGTTTATAGTAGCGGAGATAGTGGTTGAAACCATATTTTCCTATTAGAGCTATTACTTGTATGTGCTTATATTGGTTTAGTGGTGAAGGGTTTAGGTCTTCGAGAGAGCAGTTATATTTCAGGAATTTGAAACATTAATTTTATTTTCTTTCAAGGTGAAACTTGGATTCTCTTGTCAAGTCGTACAGTTGGGAACCTAGGGTAACTGTGAACTAGTTAACTGAATTCCAGGGTGGATTGTTGCAATGCTTTGGTGGGGTTATGAACAGTGGTGGGGAATTTACTTAAGTTTGTCCAATACATGACAGGGTTGATGATTATTTTAATTGTGTTGCAGCTGATTGTCTATATGAAGATTGAGGTATATGGATTCATATTTGAAGGTTGTCTTGGGGTTTTATTATATCTGTATATATAAGTATTTATGTATTTATTCTATGATATTACATGATAACATTACACTATACAACAATCATGCATTCTATGTGGGAAGGCTTAACTGACTTTAGAAAATTTAAAGTTTATTTTTTTGGCTTATTGGATTTTTCATGTTTTAAATACTTTCCTTTTGAGAAAGCTTGCCTTGGCATTTGGCTTTGTTTGGCGCAAAGGAGTTGCTTATTATAATCCAAAATTTGCTAAAAGTTTCCTTTAGGTTTACTATACTTTCTTAAACAAACAACTCTGCTGTTGCTAAATGTGTATAAAATAGGCTTTCAATTAATATTACAAAATAATGAGAAGGGGGTGAAAGCACATATTGATTATTTCTATATTAACTTTGATTAAGGACGCGGTTTATGGTCTTTGTAACCTTGGACAAATGACGTCGCAAACCATTTGTTTATTGGGACAATCTAATCTACCTAGGATAATTTCGACAATTACCCAGGTTTTTCTCGCGTGCCGTTTTTTAGGCAACCTAGTTTGTTTTGGTTATAATATGTGCCTTCATGAGACTAGGTTGATTTCACATATTGAGTTTAACTGAATGAGTAACTGAGGGATTGGAGACTGTTAAACCGCGGATCTGCTTGGAGGCGAAGTTGAGGGCCCCGGTGGCCAGCCTCTGGCCAATTGCAAGCGGATCATTCGTATCAAAATTTACATCTTTCCACTATATGTGATTTCACAAGAGTCTTAGAAGTAGGTAGGCCTGGCAAAGCTTGACTGAATTGGAAAGGGTGATTAATAAAAACTACTTATGAGCAGTGTTACTGATGTTGACATCTTTGATGCTGAGTATCACCAATTCATATCTAATTTAATCTTAAATCATTATTTTACGGTGCTATGCTCTCATCTCAAGGGTTAGGGTCATTAGACAGGTGTAGGGTCCATCACTTTACTTAAACTTTAAACTTTCAATTTCATTTTCACGATGGATCCAGAAATCTGTCTTTGACAAGGGGATACATAATACAAGTGAAGGTGTCTCTCGCCTAATTTTAATTTAAAGTTTACTTACAATTTATAGAGAGACATTCTGAAACTTTTACTTTAACAATTTAGGAAAGGGAATTTCATGAGATGTAGAGAGTATCACTACTTAAACTTTATTTAAATTTTATTTTTAATTCACTGTGATATTCTACTTGCATCAGGGGAGGTCGCTGAGGTGATATTCCTCATAATTACAAATTTATTTGATATTTTGGAAGGGTGACTCTGAGATGAAATGTTCACTCAAGTCTTTTGGCCTTTCCAACTCATTTTACACAAAGGCACTCCAAATGTGTTTTCTAAATTGATAGGACGTACTGCTAGTGAGTTTCTTGTCGGCTCTTCTCACCAGCGATAGTACGTTGTGAACCGACGCTAGTTTAGATAATGTTTATAATCAATTCAATAAATTCTAATTAAAAGATTGGAGGTTCTTCTTTTATTCTGATATGAGCTCTTTTACTGATAGCTAATAAATGCGGTGGCATAATATTAGAGAGGTGGCTTAGGTGGGGTGCCTACACAAAATTATATAATTTGTTAAGAAATTTATATTAAAATTCCCTTTGGCTAATAAAGGCACGGGCGTACTCAGATGATGAGCTTATATTGCGAGTGACATATTTGTTATGATTCATAAAAATGCATAGCATTTTACACTTACAACATATTACTACAAAGTTATTATTATATATATATATTATTATACACCGATTTTAAGGGTCTTCCTGTTCTCTGATCAACACTCTTATATAACCTACCTTGTGAACATAGGGTTCGCGGCAATACAGCGAAGGGTTCCTACTACTAGAAGATCACGATATTTGGCCAATATTATTTGATTTATTCAATGAATAAGTTTTATTAATTCTCACTATATAAATTCTTTAATTTTATCTTTCACTCTATGCTTCGCTTGAGTTTGTCATTCCTTGGCTTTTTGAGGGTCGGGGTGGACGTTACAAGCGCCGTGTCTTCGTCGCCGCCGACGCAGTGGGACGTTGGTACACCTGCGGAAGCGTTTCCTATTTCCTACGAAGCGTTTACAAAATTTTCGCCGAGATTCTTTAACTGTGTTAAACTCAGCCACGCATCGCTGAGGCTGTCTTGCTTTTACAAGCTTTTGTTATTCTCGTTGATGACCTAGGCAGAGTATACTACTTATTTTTTGTTCTCTTTATTATATTCATTATACAATCTCGATCCATCTACAGGTTTATTATATCTTATATATAAAATTCTCGTGTCACAATGTTAGTTACCATACTCCTCTGAAACGGTTTGGCCGATTCTCATGAAATTTTGTGTGCATATTGGGTAGGTCTGAGTACCGGCCAACATTTATTTTTCATCCCCCTAAATGTTAAGGTAGTCCACTCCTAATTTTTTTAATTTTTAGATATTTTTTTCTTTTTAATTTTTTTATGATACAGTATTAAAAATACATACAACCCTAAACTTTCGACCCTCTACGATCAACCCCTATTTTCTAATAGCGATATAAGTACTTATTTTTTACTCTGTTTGTTCAAGTTAATTCGAGTTTAGATTTACATTTTGTCCCGGTAGATGACGCTGTAATCGGGATCTAGATTTTTGTCTTTTAAAGGCAGGACATCGTCTGCCGGGTACAGCTAGTAATACATATAATCTAGAAAATAAATCGCGGTGTTTTAGGACGGCTTGCGAAGTTTTCTACGTAGTAAAAAAGAAATTTATGACTAATCTAATACAATGAAAGCTATAAGTAGAATACTGAGCCCAGATCACCGTCTTCTATGGGTAAGGTGCCCAGAAGGCTGGCTACGTTTCCTCGCTGAATCGCCATACTGATCCATTGCCCAAGACACCAGCCTTCTGATTACCTAAAGAGTCAATGGGTCGTTTTGATAAATTTTGGTAGAAACTCATGGCCTCAAGAACCCATGGTCCAAGTATCTCAACTGCAATATTTATACTATTTATAATATAAATGTTGTTGTTGCTCGTGGCCAACGAGTTGCTAGCATTTAGGATGGGGTACAGAAGATGGGGATAGAGGGATCAGACAGGAGGAATGGTATAGGCAAGGTTGGATAAGGGGAGAGGAAAGTGGGACATCAGAATTCTCACTCGAAACGGAAACACGACTAGCTCGTGGTTAGTTGTTTTACTTGGATATTCTGTGTTTCCGTGGCATTTGAGCTGACCCTAATACCTGTAATCAAGATAGTGACTCCAATATGGCTCTAGGAGCCCTATAACTACTATATAAGCGCCTTGCTTTAAGAAGGTGGGTAACAGAGTACTTGTGGTGCATTTAAGAGGTTAATGCCGGCGAGTATAGCCAGCGATTGTATGCCATACGCAATGTACTTTCGCTCGACACGCGTCGGCGCTTGCGCAGCTGTAAGGCACAGCAGATAGCGGATGATGTAGATTTCATAACGGGATGTTAAGACCAGGTTAGTCCAGGGTGGTAGCCATACAGTCAGTCAGTGCCCTACCACCTGGCCTAGTGTTGTTTTGCTGCCTCTTACGACAGGCCGCCCGGCCGCAGGATTTAGTATTATTTTACCGTTCTTGCACGGAGAACTTCCTATTCTATGTACACCGCTACGCAAGGTGTTATTGCTGTTAAGAAGAAGCGGCAAGAAACTCCCCAGGAACACATCTAGCTTAAAATGGTTTTTATTTATATTGCTTGTCACCATTAAATTCATAATAAACATGTGAAATTCACATATGTTATAATATATCTAAACCGATTCCTGTTTTTTATTTTTCTCTCGTTTTAACTCCTTATCTGTGAAAATTATTTTGATTAACGATCTACTACAGTTTGGCTTAGTAAATAAACACTTAAAAAGTGGGGCAAATTCCAAAATGTTAGTATGGCAGCTCCAAAGTACCAGTTAGTATTTATGCCATACATAAACAACCTTGATCTTTTTTGAATTCAGCGTCAATATTCTGTTGCTTACTCGAATTTTGAAATCAAACAAAACATGTAACAACTTCCGCACATCACTTTATTAATGTTTTAAGCTCGTAAATGCTAATTGCTAAAATAGCACATTTACACCAAAATGACATTGACATTTGTATTAGTATTGCCATGTATAAACAGTTTGCAAGAAATTGGAGTGTTTACTTTCGGTGGCTAAATTCAAAGAGGATATTTAGAATTAAAAGAATAGTGAAAAGAAATATGGAAGAATCGCTTATTTTATGTTATTTAAAGGCATGCATGCAACTGTACGCACAATAGCTGAATAATCTGTAATCAGCTTGATGATAATCACACGTCTCTAGCAGACGTCACGGTGTTTTACTGGTTGTTGACCGAGTCACATACTTAATAATGACCAAGTATAATAATTTTTTTTTTAAATTAATTGATCTGTACTATACACAACAAATCTGTCATTATTCATCATGACATACGGTGCCGAGACATGGACACTCACATCCACAAATTCAAAGTTGATCAACGGGCTTTGGAGCGAGCTACATTGGATGTTTCTCTTATGGATATAATCAGAAATGAGGACATACGTAAGAGAACGAAGGTAACCGACATAGCTCGCAAAATTAGCAAGTTGCCGCAGGACCGTTACCCGATGGAGTAAACGAGTCCTGAAGTGGAGAACACGTAGGACCCGCCATCCCGGTGGACTGACGACCTGCGCAAGGTCGCCGGTAGGGGCTGGATGAGGAAGACGGGAGACTGGGATATTTAGAGCAAACATGGGATGCCTACGTCTAGCAGTGGACTGAGATTGGCCGAAGAAAAGGAGAAGACAATAAATCTTTTAATGGGGCGAGTTTGTACAATGCGTTTGAAAAAAACAGGAGGAATAATTAGGAGATTGCAAAATGCCATCTTTAGAATTTTTGTATGTCTGTCTGTCTGTTAGAGCATCACGTGAAAACTACTGAACGGTTTTAAATATAGAGATAGCTTAAATCCCGAGGAACCCCTGATAACTTAATGTCATATAATGATAATGATGACAATGACATGCAGTAACTGTCAATAAAGTTTCTTTCTTGTTTCTTCTTTCTAGTACACTGTCGCAAATACAGCGATTGACATTCCATAATACTGTACCATGACTTTAATCATTCGCGGCCTTACTTATAATAATCTCGTTAAGACACGATTAGGCATCTCTTAAGAAAGAGAATCAAAGTCAGTCCCTAATCAATGAATATCTCTTTTTTCACTTATAAACGTGTATTACCTGTTGTTTACCTAAGAGGAGCCCAGATAAACGAAATTCGAATGATTAACGTAGGTTGTACCCAAAATATTCGACTAAAGATGAGTTTACGAGTAATATTTTCTGTAATCAATTGCTGAGAAGTTTCTTTAAATTTAAGAAGCGATTATATTAAATAAGGCCCTCTGTATCTCTTCTCTTAGTTAAATTAAATTAATTTTGTATTCCAATCACTGATAATGATGAAGATTAAAGAAGTTATATGAAATATAGACTTTCTATTAAAATGGTACAATGCTTCGGGTAAACCGCAGCCCATTGGAGCTAGATGAGGGTAACCGCAATATTAAACGAATATTAGAAGTGAAATTTATACAAGTTTAGAAATCTGCCTGTATTCTAGAACGGTTATAAAGATGCGGACATACATCAACACAACGTCTTACATTCATTTACTAGTCTATCCATTTTCTAAATACTTAAAAAGAAACTAAATTATAAACAAATTAATACAAAGAATGTAACAAATCGCTGCCAGAGGGAAGCGTGCCCAAAAGCCTGGCTGCATTGCCACGCTACATGACAAGGCTGATTGGTTGTGCAAAATAGGAACCAGCTTTCTGATCACGGGTGACATCAAAGAGTTTCTTACAAATTTCTTTAAAGAAACCCTTTGCGAATGGACCCACGGACTTAAAGTTTCAACTCTAAATGGCACAAATATGTAACCCCTACCTAGGGTTCCATAATTGCGCCGTTTGAGATCTTCAGCTGTTGAAGTAGCGTATCCATGTTCTATATAAAATTGTTTCAATTTGGGCCACCTGCATATTTGTAAACAAAGCACATTTATTACCTGTCGGTGTTTGAGCTAATAACATTGAAATACTTTCATGACCGTCTTCTTTAGTTTACTTTGTGTTTAAAATTTGTGATTGTAAAAAAGAAGCCCATTGTGTATTGTAATTTTTATGGTAGTCATTAGCCAACTGTGATTCTTGGAAAATTACGTCCACGCGGTCGAGCAATTATATTGTATTTGTATAGTATAAAGCAATGCCCCAACGGAGGGGTGAGGGAGTCTAGCTATAGCCACAAGCGAGGCAAGACGTGTGGCATTCGATAATCTATATAGTGATAGACTCATGTTATTGAATCATGCAATACGTTTGTACTGGTTGTGTTCAGTTATATTTGTATCTTTGTTGCACGTGTTTCTATAGTTCTAATAAATTCTGTAGTAATTTCAACTGCATTTTAATTCGAGTCCCGCACTCGTAACAATATTATAAAATTCTAGACATGCCGTGTTCGTTCATGGAAGCTATTGAAAAAAAACAACGGGAACAGACTATATAAAGGAAGTAGAGGACGATGGAATTTTTTAGACATCTTGCCTGTCTTAAACTAATGGGCCGAATTCGATGCGGTTTTCGCTGATCGACAGCTAATTCTTAGAGTTAAAATCTGCGCTACTTTTTGTCATAGGAATCTCGAAGTGAAACTTCTATACAGACGAGGGGTTAATGGATTTTTGCTACCACGAACATGGACGTATAAAGAATAACGTCCATGATCACGAAATAGCGTTACGGCCGCGTGGAGGGGGTAGAAGATATATCGCGTGGTGAGAGGCGGCATAATTTTAGAGTAAACTATGGATTTTTTTTTGGTTCCGGATCGAATTCAAACCAAGTCATAAATGCATTAACTGCTTAAAATCGAAATATTGCTGGAACATACAATAGAAGTGAAACTTAACGGACAATGGAAAATGAATCGCAACGACAAGTGGAAAACGAATCGCAACGACAAGTGCGAAAAATTGCAACAAAGTTTAACTGGAAGTTTCACGGGCAAGTTTTCAAATTGGACAAGTACATTAACAATGTGTCTGTAATACTTCAAGTTAAAATTTTACTTGCCCGTTGACGTTCCACTTCTATTATGTGTCTCAGCACAATTTGTTTTTCAGTTTTTCTAATTATTATTAATTAACCTAAATAGGTTGCCTATAACGTTTACAATAAAATTTAAAACACTTATAGACTTCATTGTCGTTGACAATGTAAACAACTAAAGATTTCTGACGGTTTTGGAAAGATCACTTGTTAGCGATAGATGACATTTGCCATTAATGCTTACTTATGACGTTTTAATTTATAATGTGACACTGATTATGAAATCTTACCATAATTCTTTAGCAATATTTTCGTTATAATTAATCATTCAATTTCGTCTATTTGTGCTCCTTTTAAACAACAAGTAATAAATGTTTATAAGTGAAAAAAAGAGTTATTCATTGATTAGGGACTGATTCTAATTCTCTTACTTAAGAGATGCCTAATCGTTTCTTAACGAGATTATTATAAGTTTTTTTTTTATTGCAGGAGTTCAGCAGACAGGCAGACGGCCCACTTGATGGATAGCGGTTACCATCGCCTATGGACATTTGTAACAGCAAAGGTACTACTAATGGCTGCTGCTCTCTTGAAGGAGACTGGAGCCTGGTCACTAATGCCGGAACACAACTAAGGGTTGTTATGGCGACATACTTTAGACCAGGGGTGGTAGCCATCCAGTCGAGCAAATGCCCTACCACCTGGCTGTGGGTTGTTTTGTCGCCTCTTACGACAGGCCGCCCGGCCGCAGGAATTGTATTATTTCTCCGTTCCTGCACGGATAAGAGTGAGGCCGAATAAGTAAGGCCGTTAGAATATTTTTAGGCTATAAGTTCATCTGCGTTTTCTTTAATAGTGTACAATAAAGTTTTATCTAGCTATCTAACTAAATAAACCATATGTTTGTAAATAAATGCACGTTAAGTTTTAACCTACGCAATTTTGTAGTCACAGTTGACTCATTAGCTCATTACATATGTGTTGCAATCGACGGAACCCGCGTCCCACCTCCGGCCTACGGAACTCAGACCCATTGTTCATCACAACCGTGGTTTCGCAAACTGACGTACTTAGACAATAAGTTTTGCTTGTTTACGAATTTTATGACTTACAGAACTTTTATCTATACTAATATTATAAAGTTTGTGACGTTGTAGGGACTAATCTCTAAATCTACTAAACCGATTTAAAAAAAATTGTTTAACTGTTTTTTTAAATTAACTAATCTAAGGACTCTAGTTCCGCACCCTTTTTACAACTTAATTATTGTTAGAGTTTTTTGAATTTATACACGCTTATTGTGTATGTGTTATTATGTGTGACATTAATTGTATGATTTTGTGTTGTGTTGTGTACCTTAAGAATAATGTTCGGAATACAGACATCGAGCGCCGGCTTTCGATTGTTGTGCGATATATTCGTATGCACTTTTTTTATCGCATCGAAAAGCGGGTACACCGGCAATTGACTCGTAGACGCACGGTAACTGCTCTCGCGCAATATATTCAATATTAAATTAATTACTGGGAATTTCGATAATTACCACAGTGAGTGGAACATTATATTAATAAATCTACACAGTGAACAAGTGATTGCAACAAAATAGGACGAGGCGCGGGTGTATTTGGACAGACATTTATCTAACCCCCGTAGTGTTTCCCTTGTAGAAGTTTGGTAGGATATTTTATATATTTCCTCTCAAGGGGCGCCCTTCCCTTAATATACCGACTAAATAGTGTTCACCCTTGTTCCTGTTCCCGCCACCGTCAACTGGGGTACCAGGTAAGTACCTAGTATATAAGTGCCAAAATTACCTTGTGGGTTTGGACCGTCGGGTTACCGATCCCGCCGTGTACGGTACAAATAACTTATATACAATTATTATTTTTTCTAATTTTAATACTTAACTTATACTAATGTAGAGTGTATCTGTTACATGCTGGTGTTGTGAGGAAGTGCATGTGCAGTGTGTGCCTTATGTCTATACCTATATATATTATCTTAACTAGAGCCATGTATGCTGTTTTTTCTTTCTGTGCCTAGGTTATTAATTTTTAGGCTCTTTGTGTGTCTTGGTTTGTTTGTGAATTGAATCTTTTACTGTTGGAAGGTTTAGATCTATACACCTATACATATAAATAAAATTGGAGTGTTTGTTTGTAATATTGAAATAACCGCTTTTTACTACATGCATATGAATATGTACACGGTACATACACAGAAATAACATTTTTTTAAATTTTTGTCATGTTAACTTAGATTACTTTTATTCTAGAAAATTCTTTTATTTTGGAATTATGACGATTTTCAATCACCACGCGGGAGAGACCGCGGGGCGTAGCTAGTATGTAAATAACCAAATTAGTTGTTATGTAAGTAAAACATAGCTGCCGTCTAGGGTCTCACATGCACCGAATCCTTAAGCTCTAGTAAAATGTAAATTTTGAAACGTTACGAAGATATCTCTATGGGACTTTATCAAATAATCTTCACACCGACAAACAATGCTGATGACCATATAAGTCGAAACAATTAGAAGGTATTGCCCTTCTATAGACGTGTGGGTGATTGCTAACATTCGTTTCTTGGCGAAGGTCGTGCCATCTCTGTTATATTCGATGCACCTACACGCATTTCATAATTACATATCAATCCATTATTTGTTTCATTAACAAACTCACGCGAACGAGTTAAAGAATAAACGCAACCTACATCAGCAAAAGCGTCGAATGAAGCAAAGTTATTATAATACATACATACATACATAACTTCACGCCAGGTCCCTTGCGGGGTAGGCACGAACAACAGAGCGCCATTTAGGCTTATTCTTACACACCTCACTTGCTTCTTTGACATTCATAGTTCTTGTCATGCACGCTCGTCTGTTCTTAAGGCTCCTGACATCACCTTCAACTAGTACACGATCAATTTGATCATGGAAGGTGTGTCGTGGCCGTGTCGTGTTATTATAATAACTTATGTATATGCAACCCTCAGTGAGAGTTAAATGTTTGTGCCGTTTGCTGTCGAGACGCTTGGACCGTGGGCTCCTGAGGCCAATGAGCCTCTACCAAAATTTATCGAAACGACTCCTCGACTCTTCAGATGATCAGAGGGCTGGTGCCTACCTCGGCCAACGGATCAGTATGGCGATCCAGCGAGGAAACGTAGCCAGCCTTCTGGGCACCTTGCCCATAGAAGACGGTGATCTGGGCTCAGTATTCTACTTATAGTCTTGAGGGACTATGGGTAGAATATAATACAAATAAGTTTTCTTACATTGTGTTCAATAGTGTTTAATTTTAGTTAAGCTATTTATTAGTTGTATGTATAATAGTAATATGTTTAATTAATATTAATATATATTACTTATGTATTTTGAAGTATATTATTTTATGTGTGTGTGTATATATGACTACGTATTACGTATACAACGTGTTTCATTTCAAATGACAATAAATCATAATTTTAACAGTCTTACTCCATACAAAGTTTTTGGTACTATTAAATCAACCGTAATGTCAAAATTTAAAAAAAGCAATTTCCGAACATATTAATTACGATAAAAAGACAATAAAAACAGAACATCTTATAAATTTTGGTTAACTGACCTTGGTAAGAATGAACATCTTCCGCGTTTAATGATGAAGAGACGAGCTCGCAACATGATACATTGGTCACTAACCTACCGATTTAGTCACAATAACAGATACATGTTGTAAAATTCTGAAATGAAAAATGAGGTCCTGTGGCTAAACCAAAGAAACTACCTTGATTCTTTTTTGTATTTGGGTAGAGTAAGTCATGACGAAAACGTGGTCCGATTTATTGTCGTAAGGTCTGAAACACGCTGTATATGTATGTTATTTGTATATTTAATTCTTACACACTTCATACATACTTCCTCCTATTATGATAATTCTTTTACAGTGCACGCTGTCAAACTTTGGAATATACTGCCTCTTACTGTCAGAGAGGCCAAATCCTTACCAATATTTAGAAATTTACTCAGAAAACACTTTTTGTTCACAAATAGCTATGACTGATTAACACAATATAATCATGCTAATTCATTTATTATAATAACTTATGTATTTTGAAATATATTATTTTATATGTGTATATTTATGACTATGTATATATGTATGTATATCTATTTCTTAAATTAGTTTGAGTATTTATGTATCTATTGCCTTTATCCTGCACCACCTATATCGCCTTATTTCGTTTCGGTTACTTGGAAATTACCGCTTTGAGCGATAAGGCCGTTCGCCAAATGTATTGCGTAGAAAATATTGCAAATATGGTCTGTTTTTGTTATTGTATATTTTGGTGTGCAATAAAGTGTTATGTCTCTCTCTCTCTCTCTCTCTCTCTCTTCTCTCTCTCTCTCTCTCTCTCTTCTCTCTTCTCTCTCTCTCTCTCTCTCTCTTCTCTCTCTCTCTCTCTCCTCTCTCTCTCTCTCTCTCTCTCTCCTCTCTCTCTCCTCTCTCCTCTCTCTCTCTCTCTCCTCTCTCTCTCTCTCTCTCTCTCTCTCTCCTCTCTCTCTCTCTCTCCTCTCTCTCTCTCTCTCTCTCTCTCTCTAACATTTTTTTAAATTCATGTACGCACACTTGTATAATATACGTGTTTTATTAGGGCGATGTTTGAGAGTATAAAATAATATTTATAAAAGAAATTATGAACAGCTGATATTTGAATTTTGTGTGAAATATGGAGGGTAGAGGTAAGGAGAATTATCTCATATGAGAAAATAGTTGAAGAAGTGTCCAGTTGTAAGCTGTAAATAACAGTTCGAAAACCGTCCACAGTGGCGCTAATGTAGACAAAAGGTATGCTATGAATGTAGTCGTCTACAACAAGACGAATCGAAGTATGCCGAGTGTTAAAAGCCTTGCAGAAATTTGGGTAAGAAAGTACCGAAGATACCAAATATTAACTATTTGGGCAGAGTTTCCCCTTTATTGTCCAGCCTTTGGTGTGACTATTCACACCACACAGTAAGCAATGAACACCGTCTACACGCCTCACCGCCTTTTTATACCAAAATACTACGAAACTACCCTACCAAATAATAATATGACAACATTGCTATAAACAGCAATTATATCATAGTGTTGCCAGGATCATATTATTATCTATGACGATTGTCTATGTGATATTAATATACTCTATGACTGCTGTGATGGACATCGCGTAACATGAGTTAAAAAAAATTATATATTTGGCGACTAGAGTAGTTGGTGACAGTACACTGTTATAAAACGTCAACTATTTACGTAGTGCAAAGTAATTTACTAAATATAACCTCAAAGAATTGTTATTTGAAAACGTGAAAATAAATAATAAAATAAAACACTATAATACTACACTAATAACTTTTGGCGCTTTCTTTAAAACTCACCCTGATGCCAAAGTGGCGCCACCCTAATTTAATGCATTTCGATGGACACTTCTTCATATGCATGGTTCTCCTTACTCTCCATAGTGAGAGAGCCAAATTTAACCGCCATCAAAACTTTTTTAAACTCTTGACATTGACATTAGTACTGTCATTAGCTATGTCTATATGTTTTTTTAATGTTGCAAGTGCAACAAACTCTAGAAGACATCACGTGTCCGGGTTGTACGATCTGGCGTACACCTCCAGCGTGGACGGATACATATATACCTGGTCCTTTTGGGCAAGTCATGATGTTACGAGATACCGTAATGCATTACGCTTTCTACGCATGCAGTAATTAACTCAAAACTAGAAAAATGATTATTTCAGTTTATACTTAAGACTTATTACTTTACATAAAGAATTCCGCATTTACTGTTATGCAATTAAGTTAATAACATTCATGACGTTATGCTTATAACTACATTGGGAAAGATATGATTTGATTTTGATGTTGCAAATGTCCATAGACATCCACTTCTCAGTAAGTGGATCATCAACCTCTCTGTTTTTTATTTCAGGCGGGGAAATTGCATTTCGCACATACCGGACCCTTTGCAAGGGATTAGACCGTTCTCGATCATGGAGGCATTCCACTGAGGGCAATCCAAACAGTAACCGACCGGCTGGTGTGGAGACTCGAACCGATGAACAAATGCCCCGGGGCTAATACCCCACTAAAACCACCCATTTGCCTCCACGCTTTAGGTAGGAAAGTCATGAAACTTAGAACGTAGTTACGCCCACGCCGATCCTAACGCGAAAGTGCCAGAGAGTACCCCGGGAATCAGAGCAAACTCCCTTCGACGACAGGGGTGAAGACTCCTCTGCTCCCTAGATGCAAGAGGGCCCCTGAAGCGGTATTATACAGGGAGGGAAGGCATGCGCATATCTGCGCCTCCGGGCTCCCGGCTGACGCCGGCGCCCATGAGGAGTTGCATGAATACGCGCAATACCACTTCTCTCCCAACCTCTCTGATGTACATCAACAGTCTTCAAGCTTTAATCCATGACCAAAATATAAATCTTCTACCCACATGCTTCGCTTATTTAGTATAGGTAATATTTCGCGGTAAAATCATAGTTGACCATCACATTACGTCATGTGTCACAGACCTCTGAGCCGTAAATTATTTGTATAATAACATTTTCATCTATAGATTTTTGCAAACAAACAATCCTTATTTGTGCCTATTATCAAATTGTAAAACTAGTCAAGTGTGTTACAGTCTGTAAACGTAAAGAAATGTTTTTGATCACAAAACCATAAAAATAATTTATGGCGATTTATACTATGCATCCACTTTCCTAGTCGAAAGTACTTTCATCTCAGAAATTATTGCTCTATCAAGTTGGGGTGTGTTTCGGTGCATTGTAAGCAAACTTATTATTGGCAATAAAGGCCTTTTGAAGTGATAACTTCCTATGGGAGGTTAACCGTTTCGTTACGTAACGCGTTACGGCGCCAGTCTGTCTGGCTTCCCTTTTTCTCACGCATATGGCAGCGTCAGGCAGGCTCCTCTCTCACCCTAACCCACAGCGCTAGCCGTATTCCGGACAGACGCTTATTATATATTTATATACTATATATATTTATGCATATATAAATGTAATATATATATATATATATATATATTTATACTAGCTGTCCCGGCAGACGTCGCCCTGCCCGAAGTAATAGGGGTTGATCGTAGAAGGGTGAAAATTGAGGATTGTATGTATTTTGTATGTTGTATCATAAAAAAATAGACATTAAAAATTTTGTCTAAAAAATAAATAAAAAAACATTTAGGGGTGGACTACCCCTAACATTTAGGGGGATGAAAAATAGATGTTGGCCGATTCTCATAGATACCGGATAAGCACAAAAAATTTCATCAAAATCGGTCAAGTGGTTTCGGATAAGTATGGCAAAGAAAACTGTGACACGAGAATTTTATATATATATATATACCACAACGTTACGCAATAACCTGAGCTTTTCTCTGTAAGCTTTTTTATGTTATCGGTTAAGTCAGTATATATAGCTTTTCTTTCTTCTTCTTGCATCGATAATTTCCTAAAGACGCTAGCAATTAATCCGTTAACCGAAAGACCGTTCTATTACTTAAACGTCCAGCGATTAGTCTATAATTGGATAATTACCAGTCCTTACATTTTAGTTTGTCCCAAATTTGTAAGAATCGTTTGATGCCACCAGAATTAATCATCAGCATTTCCATAAAGCTTGGCAATGCAGCCAGCCTTCTGGGCACGCTTTTCGCTGGTAGCGATTTGTTACATAGTATTTTTTTATTTTTTATTGCAGGAGTTCCGCAGACAGGCAGACGGCCTATGGACATTTGCAACACCAAAGGTGCTACAAATGCGCTGCTGCTCTCTTAAGGGAGACTGGAACTTGGTCACTAATGCCGGAAAACAACTCAAGTTTGTTATGGCGACATACTTTAGACTAGGGGTGGTAGCTATCCACTCTGGCAAACGCTCTACCCTGTGGTTTGTTTTGTCGCCTCTTACGACAGGTCGCCCGGCCGCAGGAAATTGTATTCTTTCTCCGTTCCTACACGGATAGTATATATTACAGTAATAAAACTACGTTTTAACGCTTTTCAGCGCAGTAATTTATTTGATTTTCATTACGTAGACATGACGGTCACGCAGAAGGAGGTGGCTGCGTCGGCGCTCCCGACCATGGCCTTCACCACGGCCGGGAGGGACACATCCGCCCCGATGGCAGCGACAAATAAGCAGCAAGATATAGGAACCGGTCACAAGTCAAACTAACTACTTAACTAAATAAATAAGATTTTAGGTGAAATTAAAATTTCTTGTATCAAGTTTACGAAACTTGAAATGTTATTGTAGTAAACGATATTGCAAAATTGTTTTTAACAAAAGAATAATGCAACGCTGTAGTTAAGCAAAAGTTAAACGATTTTCGTTCATCTTTTTGCTTTAATTCGCAATATATTATTATTATGTTTATAGTGATATGAATGTATATCGTGTTTGTGATCTAATGCAGTAGTGTTTTGAAATCAACATTATAAAATTTGCAATTCGACTGTATGTAATTATTTGCTACTCGATTTCTCCGTCAATTGTAGACCAATTTTAATAATAATAATAATAATCGGCAGACAAACACACACATTGTATATCCCCAAGTTAAGCAAGTTACGCTTGTGTTATGGGTAATATACAACGGACCACTCTGAGGCCGATCCCAGACACCCAGACCATGGTAAATAACGGAGAAAATACGTTTCCGAAATTTACTATACCGGGAATCGAACCCGGAGCCTCTGGGTTGCAGTGAGGTAGGCCGGCAAAGGCTTAGCCCGCTCAACCACAGAGGCCGTCAAACGTCAAACGACAGAGGTCGTTTTTATTCGAAAAGTTTATTTCTGATATAGTTTAATTGTTACCAAGTAAGTCTAAATCTGATGAGTGTATCCTAAATCGAGAGAATTATAAACATAGTTTCTTTTTCTAAAGTTATTCTAGTATTTGCGTAACTAAAAAGTACAAAATATTTGTTTAAACAAAACCGATTTCATAAGTAACTAAAAAGCAAAAAATAACTATTATTTACATCATCTTGGAGTTGGTGCCAAGTTTAAAAAAACAACAACAAATTTCCAAAATATTTTATATTTTATAATTCACTTCGAACCGATTTTAAGATGCTCTAGAAGTATTTATTTTTAGTTATTTTTGAAGTCGATTTGGGTTTTTCGATAAAAGGCATTAAAATGAAAATATTCCACATCTCAAAAACTACTCAACGGTTATTGATTAAATTTAAAATAATAATGTTTAAAAGTACAGTGTACAACTCTATATAATGACACTGAAGGGACTGTGCATTTTATGGCGGTATACAGAGTTGTCGTTAAATGGAGAGCAGGCTGTTATTTATTTTAGACGTCTTTTGCTACACCAGTAAGTTTGTTGTATTTTTTACTTATTACAGTCCACGAGGCCTAAAACTCGACCCCTATTAATTAACATGAGTTCTTATTTGAAATTTTCTAAAGAAGTTGTGTTACTTGTACCAACTTGTTATAAGAAAGACTAATATTTTAAGTTTAAGTTTACTTACTTAACCAATATCAAAGTTTTAAATTAGTAAGTATTAATGTATCAATACGAAAAAGACTAAAGATAGGATTTTTATTTATTTGGGAAACATACAAAAATTATAATTCTTAAAACAATACAAAAAGTTTCCACAAAAAAAATCATGTTGCGCATTTCGTATAATATTGGAAAATTAGATTTTAAAAAAAACCACACAAAACAAAACAAAAAAACTACAATATATCTATTTTTAAAGTAATTTGGCTATGGGGTTCTGAGGTATCAGTAAAAGTTGTGTGAAAACTCATAATAACATGTATTTGACCCCAATACAGTCTAACCTTATAGAAAAATCCATAAATCTGTAGCTCAAGAGTCTTGGGAGGCCTTGGTCACGTCACAGACCAGTGGACTAATGTCACCGCTTTTTGTACTGCAAACATTACCTTGGCAGTTTTTTACTTTAATCATATGATACTTGTAATTATTTGGTTTGTACACAGTATAGACGTAAAAATGTGGAGGTATGACTTCTTAAATATTTATTAAAGCAATTCAGCTTAGAATGGATATTCAGGGCCCTTTTCCAGACACCCAGACTATAGTAAATAACGGAGAAAATTCATTTACTATGCCAGGAATCGAACCCGGAGCCTCTGCGTTGCAGTTAGGTAGGCCGGCAAAGGCTTAGCCCACTCAACCACAGATACCGGCAAATGGCATTAAAGTTAGAAATTGTATAATAACATACAATCTAGTCTAGTCATCAATCTAGTACAGTCTAGTCCCTATCCACTGAGAAACGTGCGATAAGGAACTTCGTTCCTAAATTTTGTGATTTTGAAATCTATTGTTCCGGGTTAGTGTGACGATACGTATCATCATGAATTTAATTTTTTTTCTCTTATTAATGTTTATTTATTTATAAAGGAATGGCTGTTCTCCATATAATGTATTCCCTCCTTTATTTCGCATAATATGTGTATTTATTATTAATCTCTTTGTATGATATAATTGAATTTTTCTTTGTTTGAAAATTTGACAGAGAAGAGAAGGGACTTGAATATTGGTTTTTGACAGAACAAGACATGAAAAAAATTATTCTCGGAAAAAATTGTGTTTTATAATATTACAGATGGAGAAAAACTATTTGTGGACAAAATGATCAATACTAACAATAAATAACTATATCTTCGATATGTGCGCTACAGACTTCGGTGCTATGGATTTCACCAAAGGGCTAGTTCACATCTTCAAGTCAACAATTAATACATTAATAATTTTACTAATCATGTAGATTTGTCTGATATCTTGCTTGTTGTGTTTATCTATGTTTCAGATGTTCTCTTGGACTGTTGTAATATATAACTATTAATAACTATATACTAATAATCTACTAACAGTAATCTATTCTGTGTTTGTTGCTTTTATTTCTGTTCTCAGATGATCCAGAGGCTGTTTTACGTTTGTATGTTATTAATGATATATCTAATTATGTGTTTTAACCTAATCTGTTTGTTGAACATGTATTCTATAACTAATTATGTGTTGTTGATATTTTCCTTGTGTATTAATTACATTATTTTGCAGGCAAATCTAATGTTCTTTTCTTGCAGAGATGTTACTAATAATATTGTGTTAATAATTTAAATTTTAGGAATTATGGAATATTTGCATTTAATGAGTGTCTATATGTATAAACCTGGGATTATCTTCAAAAACTTAACTAATGATGTGTAGTTAGTTACAGCAGCATATATTAATTAGTTAGCATTGACTATGGTATACTTTGGTGTTAGTCTTTAGACATATTAGGACCCGTGGATCCACCTATACAGACTTTTAATTCAATAGAGACGTTCCTTTGACTTATATGGACATATATGCTAACATACATAACTATTTACTGTGGAGACCTACATGATCATATGTAATAAAAGACAGACTTGTATACTATCTATTACTGACCTTCTTGGTTTAGAACTTAACTAATTATTGTCCTTGATTTGTATATTATATGGAGAATGAGCTATACAAAATTAAATTAATTTTGATGTAAGCCTTGATTGACTTGTACGTTATTATAAGATAAGAATTGTTTATACATTGTTATAATTTCATAGTTAACTAAATTATTAAGGATTGGTTGTAAAGCCTGAGTGTATCTATATATTATTTAGGAGCTATGACACATAGTCTCTTACGGATAAAAATAATAATTTATTGGATTTAATTTAAGGGGTTCTGAGATATAACTTTGGTTTTAGAAACTGAATTAAATAATATTACTACTTCATAGTCGGGAGCTACTAAGGGGTTCTGATGATTCTTTTAGGCAATATAATTATTTATTAATTTGTTAAGGGAGATTAATTGTATGTTAATAGGAACTTATTTATAGGAGTTCTTGTCTTGTTGTTGCATACATGTTGTTGTACCTGACTGCGGTCACATACTTGATGGGGGTGTTGATTGTAAATGTCTATCTGCTCTTGTCGCAGTGAGCTTAAAGTCAGATGTCGTATTGAGTCTTGATTGTTTTGAACATAGACAGGGTTATTACTGACCTAGGTCTGTGAGGTCAAGGTCTTGATTTATTATCTACTATTTAGTCTATTCATATATGTGTATACATTTAAGTATATTTTATAACACAACATAATTACACCACACTCTACAACAATCATGCATTCTATGTGGGAAGGCTTAACTGACTTTAGGAAATTTAAAGTTTATTTGGCTTATTGGATTTTTTATGTTTTAAATACTTTCCTGTTGAGAAAGCTTGCCTTGGCATTTGGCTTTGTTTGGCGCAAAGGAGTTGCTTATTATAATCCAAAATTTGTTAAAGGTTTTCTTCAGGTTTACTATACTTCCTTGAACAAACAACTCTGCTGTTGCTAAATGTGTATAAAATAGGCATTCAATTAATATTACAAAATAATGAGAAGGGGGTGAAAGCACATATTGATTGTTTCTATATTAACTTTGATTAGGGACGCGGTTTATGGTCTTTGTAACCTTGGACAAATGACGTCGCAAACCATTTGTTTATTGGGACAATCTAATCTACCTAGGATAGTTTCGTCAATTATCCAGGTTTTCTCGCGTGCTGTTTTTAGGCAACCTAGTTTGTTTTGGTTATAATATGTGCCTTCATGAGACTAGGTTGATTTCACATATTGAGTTTAACTGAATGAGTAACTGAGGGATTGGAGACTGTTAAATCGCGGATCTGCTTGGAGGCGAAGTTGAGGGCCCCGGAGGCCAGCTACTGGCTATTGCAAGCGGATCATTCGTATCAAAATTTACATCTTTCCACAATATGTGATTTCACAAGAGTCTTAGAAGTAGGTAGGCCTGGCAAAGCTTGACTGAATTGGAAAGGGTGATTAATAAAAACTACTTATGAGCAGTGTTACTGATGTTGACATCTTTGATGCTGAGTATCACCAATTCACATCTAATTTAATCTTAAATCATTACCTTACGGTGCTATGCTCTCATCTCAAGGGTTAGGGTCATTAGACAGGTGTAGGGTCCATCACTTTACTTAAACTTTAAACTTTCAATTTCATTTTCACGATGGATCCAGAAATCTGTCTTTGACAAGGGGATACATAATACAAGTGAAGGTGTCTCTCGTCTAATTTTAATTTAAAGTTTACTTACAATTCATAGAGAGACATTCTGAAACTTTTACTTTAACAAATTAGGAAAGGGAATTTCATGAGATGTAGAGAGTATCACTACTTAAACTTTATTTAAATTTTATTTTTAATTCACTGTGATATTCTACTTGCATCAGGGGAGGTCGCAGAGGTGATATTCCTCATAATTACAAATTTATTTGATATTTTGGAAGGGTGACTCTGAGATGAATTGTTCACTCAAGTCTTTTGGCCTTTCCAACTCATTTTACACAAAGGCACTCCAAATGTGTTTTCTAAATTGATAGGACGTACTGCTAGTGAGTTTCTTGTCGGCTCTTCTCACCAGCGATAGTACGTTGTGAACCGACGCTAGTTTAGATAATGTTTATAATCAATTCAATAAATTCTAATTAAAAGATTGGAGGTTCTTCTTTTATTCTGATATGAGCTCTTTTACTGATAGCTAATAAATGCGGTGGCATAATATTAGAGAGGTGGCTTAGGTGGGGTGCCTACACAAAATTATATAATTTGTTAAAAAAATTTATATTAAAATTCCTTTTGGCTAATAAAGGCACGGGCGTACTCAGATGATGAGCTTATATTATGAGTGACATATTTGTCATGATTCATAAAATGCATAGCATTTTACACTTACAACATATTACTACAAAGTTATTATTATATATATATTATACACCGATTTTAAGGGTCTTCCTGTTCTCTGATCAACACTCTTATATAACCTACCTTGTGAACATAGGGTTCGCGGCGTTACAGCGAAGGGTTCCTACTACTAGAAGATCACGATATTTGGCCAATATTATTTGATTTATTCAATGAATAAGTTTTATTAATTCTCACTATATAAATTCTTTAATTTTATCTTTCACTCTATGCTTTAGCTTGAGTTTGTCATTCCTTGGCTCTTTGAGGGTCGGGGCGGACGTTACATTAGCCGCCTGATTATGTTCTCATTTTTAAAATAACATGAACAAAACGCACTTGACCGATTAATTTTTCTCTAATACACTCATTTATTAAACTTTATAATCCTCGCACATGTAATTTGAGTTAATTAAATACAGTTTTCACGCTTCATGACTGAAAGAATTGGGACAAATAACTTCGAGCTTTTTATGTGTGTTACACGTTAACGTGGAATTCCTACATTGAACTATTTATGCGGTTTGTTATTCGTGACTTGTATCATTACTGTATTTTTCCGCGACTTTGCCTCGGGCCAAATGTTGGTGAAAGCATTCACATAGGTTACATTGGATTTATCTTTTTTATATACTAGCTGAACCCGGGAGACGTTATCCTGTTCTTAGAAATTAAAATCTAGAACCCGATTGCAGCGGCATTTACCGGGACCAATAGTTAATTTAAACCGTTCTCGAATCAACTTTAATAAAAACAAAAAATCATCCAAATAGGTCCCAGCGTTTCGGTAAACTATAGCGGGCCACCTAGCGGTAGATCTATAATCTTAGTCGATGTATAATTAGTAGATATTATATCGTATATAGTTATATGTTTATTATACAGCGTGTTTCATTTCAAATGACAATAAATCATAATTTTAGCGGTCGTACTCCATACAAATTTTTTGGTACTATTAAATCAACCGTAAAGTCAAAATTTTAAAAAAGCAATTTCCGAACAAATTAATTACGATAAAAAGGGAATAAAAACAGAACATCTTGTAAATATTGATTCGCGAGCGAGAACGTAAGAATGAACAACTTCCGCGTTTAATGATGAAGAGACGAGCTGGCAACATGATACATTGGTCACTAACCTACCGATTTAGACACAATAACAGATACATGTTGTTGTAATATTCTGAAATGAAAAATGAGGTTCTGTGGCTAAACCAAAGAAGCTACCTTGATTCGTTTTTGTATTTGGGCAGAGTACGTCATGAAGCAAACGTGGTCTGATTTATTGTCGTAAGGTCTGAAACACGTTGTATATATATGTATTAAATAGTTGCATATTATCACCATATCTTGTATATGTATATAACTTATGTGTATATTTGCATATATAGTATAGCTATATATTTATTAATAAAATGTAAGTAATCGTACAATAATTATGTATACCACCATCGCCACTTCTAATCGGATTATTCTTGCCACGGGTTGTCTGGAAGAGATCGCTTTTTAGCGATAAGACCGCCCTTTGTACCATACTATAATAATTCTAGTTCGTAAGTTTTTCTGTAATGGTGTACAATAAAGTGTTATCTATCTATCTATACATATATAATTATACTAGCGACCCGCCCCGGCTTCGCACGGGTGCAATGCTGATACAAAATTAAATACACTACAGAAAACTATGAACGTGTATATAAAACATAGCGACCGCTCCGACTTTGCACGGCATCACTACATAGAAACCTCTAAAATTAGCAATGTTGCCTTAGTATTATACATATAAACTTCCTTGAATCACTCTATCCATTGAAAAACCACATCAAAATTCGTTGGTAGTTTAAAGATTAAGCGCACATAGGATATAGGACAGAAAAGGCGACTTTGTTTTATACTATGTAGTGACTATGTAGTGATGATGATATAAATATTATAATCTATATATTAATACGTGAAGCAAAAAAACAGCAAATACTGAAATGAAAATTCGCACACTAATATAGAGGAGTTCATAATGCTAATTTTCTTTTTAAATTATGCATAAAAAATACATTAATTCAATAGACATTACACAGCCTATCATGTATTTGACACACACGCATATATCGCTTCTTTGCTTCAATAACGTGGTATCTTGAAAAACCCAAGTTTACAGTACGCCACTTTTAAAGTTTCAAAAAAAGATTTTACCCAAACATATTATACATTTTTTAATATTTTTTACAATTAAATTTAGTGTCAATTTTCTAAGCTTTTTGAAATATATGAGAAAGTTAACTGTTAACTTATGTTGTTATTTGACTGTAAGCCTTACTAAAAAAAAAAAAAAAGTTGTGATAATATGATAAATTTAGCAAAATATAATGAGTGAGTGAAATATGTGGGTATTGGGATATGTCACGTTATTGAAGCAAAGAAGCGATATACTCTTTTGTTTAAATTAATTATAATAGGCGAGAGAGAGTTGGCTTTTTTTTTTTTATTGCAGGAGATCAGCAGACAGGCAGACGGCCACTTGATGGACAGCGGTTACCATCGCCTATGGACATTTGCAACACCAAAGGTGCTACGAATGCGCTGCTGCTCTCTTTAGGAGCTGGAACCTGGTCACTGATGCCGGAACAAACACAGGTTATTATGGCGGCATACTCTAGACCAGGGTGGTCGCCATCCAGTCGGCAATGCCCTACACCTGGCTGTGGTTGTTTGTCGCCTCTTACGACAGGCCGCCGGGCCGCAGGAATTGTATTCTTTCTCCGTTCCTGCACGGATAAAACGGCTATCGGACTCTTGCACAACGCACGAAACGATTAGCACAACTCTAATCGTTTCACGCCGATATTCTGTGTTTGCGTGGTATCGAACCAATCAAGCCCGCCCTAAGAGCTGTAATCAAGATTGTTAAACTCCACCTTCACCGAAATCGGAAACGATTCTGTGCAATGAACAAATACCATTTAACAGTTTATTTTATGATAATGTTAACTAAAAGGTCAAGATTGCACGTTATGATAACAAACAAAATCAAAAAAATATTGCAAACCAGTACCGGTAGAATATAGATGTACTATGTATTTATTGTAACACCTTTTATATTACCTATATTTGCAATAAAATCAATTTAAAATTATTTGCAGAAATATATTAGTATTTTTTTGCATTGGTTTTTTCAAATTATTTATGTTAATTGTAGTGCAAGGATTCCCAAACTATTTTGAGCAACAGACCCCTTTCCCAAAATGAACTAACACCTCAAACTCCATAGCTAAATTACTTTAAAATCCTATATCTCTAGTTTTTTCTTATTGATACAAAATACTTAGTAATTTATAACCTTTCCGGTTGTTTAGGTGAGTAAACTTGACATCATTTTCTCATAAAATTAACAAGATAAATAGACATAAAATTCATTAAATACCAGGTGTAATTAATAAGTATTAATATTTATAACCTGGCAACACCGCCAGCCTTGTAGGAACGTTCCCGTTAAGTGACAGTGGTTTGGGACCAATAACTTATCCTTAGATATTTCCCTTTTTATTTAATTTTAGTTTCTACATTTTATTAATATAATTTACGTAAATAAGCAGTAATTATTAAAAAAAACACATTATAAGCAACTTATCAACAGTATCTTGAAAGAAATAAGAACATGTGTTATTAATTTGTGCCATTTTTAAGAACTACACACCGAATAGATTTTCATATATGATTTCATACATAAAACAAACTAACAACTTCACAGCAAATGCTTACCTTTCAATTAATTTAGAAAAACTTTAAAAAATAATTATTTACTCTTAATAATCTATTAATGGCCAAATCCTATATACCTTATTAACTATTCATTAACCTATCGATAAAATTGAACAACAGTTCCATACAAATAATGCAAAATTTCTACCAGTGGTACCAATTAATTCATTGTCATAATGAATAGTAAGACATAGGAACCGGCCACAAGAAATTTAACGCATTTTAATTATAATATAAAACTATAAAATTTATTGTAAAAATAACATACTTCTTGAACAGCAGCAAATAGAATAATAATTTACAAATGGAAATAGGAAATTAGTAAAAAAATGTTAAAAGGTCAACCTCAAACAATGCATTACGCTCTATTACATTCGAATAATGTTACTAAAAATAATATAATAATGATAAAATTACAAGCGATTGCAATGTTTACTGAAACAACAATTTAATTAAAGAAAAAATATCGGCCATGTGCGTGACTTCCGACGAACTACGAAGGATTCTGAGGTGAAGAGCATATTTTACATTACAATATAATGTAAAACACTCGTGAAATATACAACTGCACCCACAATATGTATGATTTGGGCTGGACCGGATATATTTTAAATACTTATATATCTTAGTACAAAATAATCTTCTGGTCGTGTGTATACCACTGCACTGCCTACTCCTAAGCGGTAGCACCGATTGTGATTAATGGTTTAGATCAGAGATTGCCAAACTATTTGGCAAGAGAGCTAGTCTCGTCATTCTAGTTTTTTTGAAAATATAAAATACTTTGCGGTCGTTACATGACTAAACTTGACAACATTTTGACATCAAAAATTTTACGAAATAAATAGACATAAAATTCACCAAATATCAAGTGTCATTAATAATTATTAATATAAATTACGTAAATACTTATATTGGCAATTACTTTTTGGAAAAAAGCTCGCATACGTACACACAACACAACTTATACAGTACCTTGAAATTCTCAAAAACCTCGTCGACTTCCAAAATCAGTTTTTGTCTATGTATCTGGAAACTGATATCGACCACTTTGAGAATCCCTGGTTTAAATTCAAAATTGGACTCAGTTTATGGCACTAATATCGGGTTCTAGATTTTTTTAAGGCAGGACAGCATCTACCGTGACCGTTAGTCTATAATATATATAATAAAACTGTAGAGGTCGAATTTCTGTACAATGAAAATAATGCTAAAAACTGAGTCAGGGGGATGTAAGAAGTGAAATAAAACGAATATACATTTTTTTCACATTTTTAGTAATCTCCGAAACGACTGGACCGATTTAAATGAAATTGTGCATGGTGATAGCTTATATACCTGGTTAACATATAGGACACTTAATCCCCATAAATTAAAGAGTTCTCGCGGGATAGTTAAAAAAAATTACTTAAACAGCTTTGAATGAATAATCTATACCACGCGGATGAACTCGCGGGCATTAAATTCAAATTCAAAAGTTTTTATTCAAAATAAGTTCTGGAGAACACTTTTTGAAGGTCATATAGGTTAAAACTTAATTTCACTTCTAGTCTAGACAGTTATAAAATATATATTTATGAATTATTACGTATAAAACAGAAACGTGTCTGGGCATACACTACGGCTGGTCATCGAGGAGGAAAGGGGGTAAAAAACGGGTCAAATGGTATGGGTACGTTCCCACAGTATACATTTATATTTGAGTCCCATTTATTTGAGTGGCATTCCACCATGAAAATTAACCTTAAAAATAACATCTTTGCTGATGCGTCTCCTACCTTGGTAAAGGACATTTCTTAGTCAATATACATAAAAAACACAAACAAGACGTTAATTGTTTAGGTGCGCGCGCGCATCCAACCGTAAAATCTATAATACGCAACAGATGTAATGGTTGCGGCTAAAATTATATTGGAATGTTGTGCAAAGAAAGTTGTACAACACGACATACATACTACAAACAAGAGTCGTGGTTGGCTAAGCTTCCCTCTCCTACCTCATGGAAGCCATTCAAACGACCTGGGTTCGAATCCTGACCAGGAAATTTTACGCGGTAAATCTATGCTGGAATTATATATAAGTAGCTGACCGGCATACCCGCCATATTTTCTGAATTACTAAAAGACTGTTTCTTGACACAAAATCACTAAAATCCGTCCAGGTGATTAGGAGGATCCTAGAATCCGATCTCAGCGCCACCTACCGGTTCTAATTGCGAATCTAAACCATCCGGGAACCCACTCAAACACACAAAAATAAAATCACCAAAATCGGTCCAGGTGGTTAGGAGGACCTAGAACCCGATCTCAGCGCCACCTACCGGTTCCAATTGTGAACATAAGCCATCACGGGATCCACTCAAATACACACGAAAAATTTCATCACAATCACATAATTCACTCTCAAGTTATGCGACTTGAGAGTGACTTTCTACGATTCATTTTTATATACATTAGAGTTATAGATAATAACGTAAACATCCCACTATAGGGGAACAGTATACCCGCCACGCTTGTCGACAGCACTTGTCAGGTTTGACACGTTAAATCAATGTGCAGGTTGCATCACGATGTTTTCAGGTCAGAACTCTGTCTAAGTGGTGCATGCGTTCCGGCCAGGATCGAACTCGTGCCACAGTTTGGATGGCTGGAATTGTTACCATCTTGATTATACCTCTGAGCGTTGGCTCGTTAGGTGTGATAGCACGCATACATCGAGGTGTAAAAAGTTCGTTAGAAAAGTATATTAAATAGATAATATTAGAATGTAAAAAATAAAACATCTTATATATATTTCTTATATATAAAATTCTCGTGTCACAGTGTTAGTTACCATACTCCTCCGAAACGGCTGACCGATCTCATGAAATTTGTGTGCATATTGGGTAGGTCTGAGAATAGGACATCTATTTCTCATCCCCCTAAATGTTAAGGGTAGTCCACCCCTTAATATTTTTATATGATACAACATTAAAAAATACATACAACTATTAGTATTTTTATAATTTTCTACTGGAATGATTTAGATTTAAATTCGAACCAGGTAGATGGCGCTGCAATCGGGTACCAGAATTTAGGTGTTGTGTGTGTTGAAGTTTGTCCCGGAATGGTTTAAATAAACCATTGGACCCAGTAGGTGGCGACGGTGGCGATACTCCTAAACGCTGGGCCTGATTTTGATGAAATTTTTTGTTTGTTGAAGTGGATTTGAGAATAGTTTAGATTAACATTTGGTCCCGGTAGATGACGCTGGAAGCGGTTCTAGATTTTTATTTTTTAAAGCCAAGACAACGTCTGCCGGGTACTGCTAGTAAATGTATAAAAACGTGTAATAGTTAAGAAGAAACATATTAAGTAATAATCGTATTAGTATTTAATGGCAGGTGGTAGGGTATTTATCCGACTGGATGGCTACCACCCCGGGTCTAGAGTACGCCGCCATAAGAACTTTGAATTGTGTTCCGGCATTAGTGACCAGGATCCAACCTCCCTTAAGAGAGCAGCCGCGCATTTGTAGCACCTTTGCTGTTGCAAATGTATTATATATGCGATGGTAACCGCTTTCCACCAATTGAGCCGTCTACCTGTTTGCTGAACTCACACAATTTTTTTTTATACATTTTAAGTTTCGTTGTAAAATAAAAAGCCTGTACCCCCTCCCCCCTTATTTATCCCTAGATAGTAAAGGAAAGAAATTTAAACGAAAAGTAAATCTCCATTTTAGCTTATTATGGAGAAGGCAATAAAAATAAATTAAAAAAAAACACAGAACATCAGTACCTTAAAGAAGCCTACAAACTTACTCTAACTCAATATGAATAAGACCGTAAGACTATAAGTGGCATACTGAGAATAAACACTTTGCAACGCAGTGCCGTAAATAGCCTTTTATGCGCCCTATACGAACTTCTATAACTGCGCCCTTGTTTTTCTTAAATATTTTAGGTACCCTAGTTAGAGCAATGCTATGTATAGGCCAACTTTATCTCATTCAGGGTGATAAAATAACGCACAAGGACCTTGGTATTGGTGGACCAATTACCTAATATTTTTGAAGAAAAAATTTTTTTTTAAACCACTAGAACACAAAAACGCTCGTGCGTTGCCAAAAAAAATGCGTGATGTATTGTCTAATTTAACAGACGTTTTTGATGGTACTGGCATATAGGTATATGTTGGGATCGAGCACTAGAAGAAATCAAAATTATAGTCCTGCCTGCTCTGGCCATTCTTCCCCCCAGAGTCTACGCCCTGTGCCTGGGCATCGGTTGCACAGACCTGTTACGGCACGGCATCTGAATAATGAATAGTTCACATATGTACATACCCATGTCGTTGTTCAGGTGTATAATACACCCAATCCGAGCAGTATGTTGTACCAGACATAATTTCAATTCACAAAAACCAGTCACTCGCGATATCACTATGAAATAAACAGTTTGCAACGACGAACGGCCTCTGTCTAAACCTTAGACTCTAAAGCAACATCCATTTGTTTATTACGATTTTTTGTCATTTTTTGTTTTTACAGACGAACAAATTAGGCATTATTAAACTTGGACGAAACAACTGTCGTCACCGTAGTAGCTAAATTAATGACTGACCAATTCAAAATGACAAAGACACGATTTGTATTTTGAATTTAAATAAATAGCGATATTGGTGGAATTGTAAACAAAGAGACGATATGCCGCTTTCATATGTTCTTGGGCCAGACTGTAAAAAGATGAGTCATAATATCACACTTAAATACTTCTAATATAAGTCGAAGTGTCCTACAAATGGCAGGTGTAACCACTAGTACGCTTGTCCAGACCAAGCGTGCGGATTTATATCTACACATATAATAAAATTGTAGAGGTCAAATTACTGTACAATGAAAAAAATGCTAAAAACCGAGTCAGGAGGATGTAAGAAGTGACAAAGACTAATTTAATTTTTCATTTTTTTGTTTCTCTGTTTGTCTGTCTGTTTGTACCGGCTAATCTCAGAAACGAATGGATCGATTTACATGAAATTTTGTATGATGGTAGCTTATATTCAACATATAGGATACTTTTGATCCCGAAAAATTAAAGAGTTCCCGTGGGATAGTTAAAAAAACTTTAATTACTTAAACAGCTTATAACAGACTCAAAATAATTTCCCTGCAACGTAACATAATAGAAGCGGAGATTTTGACAGGGTGTGGTGTCGGTGAGAGAGTATTATCTTATATATATAATATATAAAGCTGATAAGTTTGTTTTTTTGTTTGTTTGCTTGAACGCGCTAATATCAGAAACCACTGGTCTTTTTTTCAGTGTTAGATAGCCCATTTATCGAGGAAGGTTATAGGCTATATGCCATCACGCAAGAGTAATAAAAGCGGAGCAACAATGAAGAATGTTTCAAAATCGGGGGATTTTTTTCAACTTATAATATAGAAATATAGATTATAGATAGATAAAAACTCAACTAAAATTTCTGAGCATAAAATGCTCTACTACACTTGTTATTACATAAGAAACAGTAGGAAACTGTCGAAAACACACAATTCACCGGCAAAAAAGCACTCTTTTGTTTAACTTCCTCAAAACATTCGCGATTGGTAACGCGCTCTAAAAATTGGCAAATAAACATAAAGCCGGCTAAGCGCGAACCGGATTTGAGATTATATGGTTCCGTGAATATGTAAGCAGAATTGGATATTCTGCTAATTCAATATCTTATGTAGCGAAGATAGTCAAAGTATGATTCCATTACGATAGTGTATAATTGTAATTCTAACAAATCCACAACACCTCGATATCGTCGCGACAGAAGAAATTGATATGAAACCATTACCCAAGATGGCTTAGCATAGCTGAAATGAATATTGGAAAACTACTAAAATGTATTTCGCGAATTTTAGCTTATAAATGTTTGCTCCCTGATCATATTTTAAATGAGATAAATAAACTAAAACTAACTTAAAAAATACTATTAAAAACTAAGTTATAAATAGTATATACATGTCACAAATCGCTGCCAGATAGGAGCGTGCCCAGAAGGCTGGCTGCATTGACGCGCTGTATAGCGATGCTTATTTGTAAAGCGAAATATGATGAGCGAGCCTTCTGATCACGGGTGGCATCAAAGAAGACTGTTTGTCGATGGACCCCACGGACCTAAAGCTTCAACTCCAAAGCTTCAGCCTTCGAAGCAGCGTTGCCAGTCTCAAAAAAAAGCTAGCAGAAAAGATACGAAATTGAGTCACTGAAAAGCAAAATAAACATTTTCTAAATATTGAAATCGGTCACAAATAAAATATTGAGAAAAAACAAAATCTTGTAATTTTTTTTTACTTTGCACCGACTTCAAGATGTAGGGTTTTTTAGTCTTTCAAAAACTGGCGACGTTCATGTCGAATTGGCTGACTTGACACGCATTTGGCCGATTCTTGGGAAACGGCAAATAAAATACTAAAAACTCGTATATCATTTGATCTTCAAGAGTTTGAAAGAAAGGTGATTTCTTATTTAACCAAACAACCCTAAACTGACCAGGTTTCCATAACAAGTGTTGTCAGTCGATGACTTTGTGATTGCTATAATATTATGGTAATTGTCAGTGTGGGCACAGATATGACTCAAAAATATCAAAATGGCTTTTTGACTAAAAGGTCGAAGAGTGCAATATACTTGGGGGCGTATGAATTATATTAATTGAAAGGGGCCAAAACAATCTTTATATTTTATATCATAGAAGAAGAATATTAAATAATAATAATCGCGCAGAAAACAATGTAACTCGTAACACACTCTGCAATTACAGATGGCGCACCAGTATGTGCTTCTTTTTATAGACAATCCAATAGCAGGCTATTGCTGGACGTAGGCCTCCCCAAGTCGGCGCCACTCATCCATGTCTTCTGACTGCAACATCCAGCACCTACCGTAGGCCTTACGCAGTTCGGCCGTCCATCGGGCTGGGCGACGACACTACGTTTATCAAGACGCGGTCTCCACTCTAGGACTCATCTGTTCCGTCGGCCATCAGTCCTGCAGCAGACGTGACCGGCCCACTGCCACTTCAACTTAGTAATTTAGCTATTCATTATTCAGTTAGTTCTCTTAGGGATATCCTCATTTCTAATTCTATCCATAACAGAAACACCCAACGTGGCTCTTTATAGGTCGTTGAGCGATTTGGAACTTGTGGACTAATCCTGCAGTCAGTATCCACACGTAGGTCAGAAGGAAAGGACGCACTGCTCGAAAACGTTCGACTTCAGCATTGCCGGACTCACAGAATATCGTCGTGAAACGGTTTGGGTTAAACCAATGGTGTTTCATGGGATGAGTGAGGGTTTCGACGGCCCACTACCTCCCCCCTTCCTTCCAACCTTCAATTTTTTTACGAGGTGTAATCCGTCATGGACACCCTTTCTTCGGGGACTACGGTAGGGACTTGGGCCCCCGATGGAATGGTCGGAGTTACCAACTAAACCACCTCTTTTTTCCATCTTGACGCCGTATGTCCGGACCTCGGGAACCAAAGACACTATTGGATGTGCCCTGACGGCGGTGGCTTTTATAGAGCCCCTCCTAGATAGGGAGGGTTGTTTGCCAACCAACTCCTCTCTATGACATTCATCCTGTCTGATCCCTCTGATTCAGCTATTTCATCATCTCTATGCTTCCTAATGGCTAGTGATAGCGTTGACAACGCCGTTGGTGCTACAATTGTCTAGAGGCGACAGTGACCACTTTCCATGAGATACACAGACATGATTATACTGTGAAACTTGGTTAAGTGGGACCTGGAGGTATATATATATGGAGAAACCTCCCTAACTGGAACTCGTGCTGAGGTCCCAACCCTTTGGTACTGAATTACCCCTATTAGTGGGCCGAATCAAACCTCTATGTCTGGGATTCGTTCTTTCGATTTATCATCATAGTAATCTCTCTAACTGAGACAGCGAGTGGATTTTATATGCTAGATCTGGTAACTGAGATAACATCGTTTTGTTTGTTTACTTACTTATTTTATTCTAGCTGAAATAACCTGTATTCAGACCCCTATTAATGGAACCCTCTGTAAATGAGCCAGATATTTATTTATACCTAGATATCTGAGACACTGGGAAAGTGGAATGCCTCTATAAGTGAATCCAATTGTAGTCCCTTGATGCCTCACTAAACCAGTTTTCGCTGTACAAGGATTTCGTTTTTGACAAAATATCCATGGTACCCTACAACGGAAATCAAATGAAAATACTACCGCCATTCATATAATGAACATTGAGTTAATTGATTGGACGTGCAAAGTGTGTCTTTTAATTAGTTTTGACATGCAATAAATCTATGTATGTAAAAAAAAGTCGTGTTAGTTAAACAATTTATAAAAGAGGTTAATGAAAGTAGATAAGCGAAAGTTGTCATTGTCAGGATCATCGCAAGTGGAGATCTATAGTCGCTGCCTACCCCCATGGGAAAAAGGCGTGATAATAATAATATGTATGTATGTATTTATAACGCATGAGCGGTTGGATCAATTTTTATGATTTTTGCGTTTTTGGAATTGTCTTCATCCGGAATAGGATAATAAGTATTAAAATATGATATTCATAAATAAATAAAAAATCATTAAAAAACATCAGTCTAGCCATTCATCTTTCCTGACCGATTTCGGCAATGGTGACTGCATTTAAACTCATTTTCATTTGTCTTATTTAGGTGAACTATTTTTGTTTCTGTTCAAGTGGATCCCGGGATGGATTAGATTCAAATTTGAACCAGGTAGATGGCGCTGCAATCGGGTTCCAGGATTTAGGTGAAATTAGTTTTGTGTGTGTTTAAGTGAATCCCGGAATGGTTAAGATTCACGATTGGACCCGGTAGATGCACCGCTAAACACCTGTTTAACTGTGGGAGAGATCGATCTGATATTTTTTTGGGTCACCAAAGTTAGCCCCCCAAAAAAATTGTTCGCTGTTAATAATTGTTTTTTCTCCATTTATTTATCTAAATAAAAATAAAATAAAAAATACCTTCAAGTTAGGGGGGCTATTGCAATTTTTATTACTTTTCCGTCAATAATGACTCGTATATATTTATTTTCGATTGTTCGTGCATAAAACACGTTTCTTCTGTTTCGAAATTACTCATTTTTTGATTAATTAACTATTTTAATTAGTCTGACATATGTATGCAAAATATGTGTACTGTGCATGGAAGGAACTGGTTACATTACCTCGCTCAATGGCAACGCTAATGCGTTGCCCGAGGCTCTATATTGCTTTTTTTTATTAAAACATTGTTTATAAAATTACTCAAAACTTTGAGGAAATCATGACTTGTTTGGAAATTGGTATGCTGAACACAAACCAAGTAGACTTGTAAGTACAATAAAATATTAATAATAAAACATTATTATTAATATCCCGCAGGGGGCTTGTGGCGAAGCCTTAGGTGAGTGGCGACACCTCGTACCTGACTCCGGGGGCCAAGACAAGGCGCCCGCCTCCGTGCTTGCCTTAACCAACCGGCACGGAGTGGAGATCGCTAAGGCTAAGACTCAAGCTCCAGGGGTGGAAGTGATAAATGACATCACGTCAGAAGTAGCTTCGGTGACCCTGCAGCCCACCTCTCTACACCCCTAGCCAATGACACCCATGTTGCCCCAGTCTTTTATGGCAGTTTTTGGGGCCCATGCAGGGAGTGGCGGGTCACCGTCTGCCCATTTTTCCATGTTCCTGAACATTGCGACGGACAGACGCCATAGTCCCCATATTCCCAGACCCCTAGTACCACTAGCAGTTCACCCCAATAGCCCGGTACTTTCTGTCCTCATTGCCCACAATAGACACTGGCCGGGGCTTGTCCTTGTGTGCATCGTTATATGGTGTAGACAGGATAATCGCCGGTCAGTGTCACGCCACATTTACATTAAATTTTCAAAGGGCCTCTACGTGTTCGCCTTTCCATGGCCCGCGCAAGCCCTCCAAATGTCCAAAATGTCAAAATATTTGTTATAAGTTGTAACATATTCGTATGTGAATGTAGTGTAGGCGCAATCGACGCATTGGCACCGTTATATGCAACCAGCCATACTTAGCAATTTACGTGGGCTTTTAATAATCCTGTATTTTGCGGATTAACCTTCGGTACTTCAACTTTATTAGAGAGGGTACATTAGCCATTTTAGAAAAAGTTGCAGTCATACAAAATTATGTCCTTCCATCTTCTGTCCTTGTATATTACATGTTAAATTTATTTAATTTTATTGTACAACCATGTACCCTCTATTTCTAAACGATACATTGGCCATTTCCTTAATTTAATAATAGTTTTGTTATATAATAAAAACTAATAAAACTACGTTTTAACGGTTTTAGGTGCGGTAATTTATTTATTTTATTATTCCGACGTTTCGGCCGCTTTTCAGTAGCCGTGGTCACGGAAGACAAAGATGTCAAGTGTCAATGAGTATTGTTAAAGTTTTATTTAGCCTACCGCCAACTGTTCATATTAATTATTTAGTTTTAATTTTGTTTGAAGTTTTTATTTACTCTATGGGAGCCTAATCTAATTTACCACCGCTACACGACATGTTATGGCTTGAGTAGAAGAAGCGAAGCAGCTAGCTAAGGTTTAGTTTTCGGCATTGCAATTTTATAATACTGTGTAAATGTCGGAAATAAATACTATTAAAATCAATAAGTAGGTTTTGAACATTCTATTATATATAATCCAATGTAATATACAAAGAAAAACTCTAATAACTTTCCCACACAACCAACACCAGAGTTAATAACATGATATTCAAAAGAGGCTCTCAAAAATCTGCAACATCAATGATGCAATGACACTTTCTGATATTACACACATTTTCAAAATCAGTATAGCAGTTATGAAGTGCGAATGTTGAAACCTATATATGTATACATAAAACACTGTATTTATTGTCCTTTTACTTTCATAAGAATGCATGTAGATTGTATTTGCGGTTTAATTAATTTGTCGAAAGCGCATAGAGACGTATGAAAGTGCTGTTTTTATTATAGAAAATAATTATTAGATATATTATATTTGCATTATAGTTATTGCTGTTTCGTTTGAGATTATTACTGGTATGTGCCATCGAAAATTCGCTCGCGTTGCTATGATGACGAATAGGATGTGCATTTTAAGGCGTTTTATAGAGTTGTCGTCACATGGGGAGAAGTATGTTATTGTTCCCTGATGTCTTTTGCTGCACCAGTATCGGTATGCATGATCCCGACAGTCGAGTTTATTACGCGCTAGTTAATGAAGCGATAAAAGAACGCATACGGCTAATTTTGGCATTTAAAGGTACTTAAATAAGTAAGCGAAGATACGATAAAGCTTCATCGTAATTTTTTAACAAAAAACAAAAGTAAGTAAAAAACAAAAAATAACTGTTTTTACAACATCTCGATGACAGCAATTTTTTTGTAGTTCTTTAATGTTTTTTTTTGCTTTTAATTTATTTTTGAAGTTATCACTTGTAAATTTGTTGAACTCACTGTGTAATTTATCTTGAAAATAACGTAACGCCTTTTACCCACAATACATATGTGATTTCTTTTCTTTTTACAGCACTTTTTAAATTTGAATACTGTTTATAATATTAATAAATAGTTGTTTTCTTAATATTATAATAATAATTATATATCTATGTATGTATTTGTGTATATCCTGTACGTGTTTATGTGGACATGTACTTTTGTATATATATATATATATATATATATATATTTTTTTTTTTTTTATATATATATATATATATATATATCAAAAAAACAAAAAGTTTATTTTGGGTGTAAAAAAATTTATGTGAAAAGATGAGCCCATAATATTAATATTAAGATAGTCCTCATCGCATTTTTTAATTCCCATAAGAATAACACAGGAAAAAAATTTTTGCTTCTTCTGATTTTAGTACCGTTCAAACGACTGGTTGACTGATAAATCGCTGTTCCAATCTTTACAGAGAATTGAACGCTCTATAAAAAGGTCTGATAACATTTTTGCTGATTTATATATATATATATATATATATATATATATATATATATATATATATATATATATATATATATATATATATATATATATGTAAGTAATTGGGTCAAGTGTACGTCTTGCGGTTTGCATCAGCAAATCAGCGATGTCGGGATTTTTTAAAATTCCGATTCATGCTGAGTTGCCAACCTGGTTGACTAAAAAACTCCACGTTTAAGCCTTAATTATTTGTTATATATATGTGTTTGTGTTTTGTGAATCAGATTTTTTTGTTTTAGAGTAAAATAGATTGTGAATGTATTATGCGTTTTTTACGTATAGCGTCGACTTTTTTAAGTCGATAAATCCTTTTCTTTCTTTAAAGTTGTTTTTTTATATTTCTTATATTTCATACTTTTTAATTACACAAATACTTGAATATAAGAAAGTATTATATGAAAGACGTTGTACGTGCCTGTAATATTCAAGGGTTAATTTCGATTTACCTGATCCACTCATCAGACATGATGGTAGTGAAATGGGACCATTCTAGAACCTTTTCGAATTAAAGAAAAATTAAAAACCGGTCCCAATTAACGGAGAAATCGCAAAACAATTATCTATACTAATAATATAATATTATAAAGAGGAAAGATTAGACTGCTTGTTTGCATTGAATAGGCTCCGAAACTACTGAACCGATTCGAAAAATTCTTTCACTGTTGGCAAGCCACATTATCCCCAGATTGACTATAAAAAAATCTTAGATACTGGTGCGAAGCCGGGGCGGGCCGCTAGTACAAAATAAAACATACAGTTCTGATCGAGAACCTCCTCCTTTTTAAAATCTGTTGAAAAACATAGAAAGACAGGCAGACGGCCTGTCTGATGGAAAGCGGTTACCGTCGCTAAGGACATTTGTAACCCCAAAGATGCTATGAACCTGCCGCCGCTCTCTAAAGGTATATTCTATGCAGAAAAATAATAATTCCGATAAAATGTAAAAACTAAAAATTAAGCGAAGTCACGTTAAAGCCATAGCGTAAAATATACATTCCTGTCAGCGATCTCCGCTGATGAAAATTATTAGAGCTGCAAGTTTTATATTAGAAATGTTTTTAAGATTGTAAGAATGTGGCTAATTCATTTTTGGTAGACGAATCAAAATTTGAATAACATTGCTGTGGTGGCTTAGTGGTTATCGCTCTTGCATCTCATATGACGTGGGTTTGAATCCCAGCCAAGAAATAGAATAGAATATACTTTATTGAACAAAAATGCTACATAAATACAAGTACATTCGGCGGTCTTATCGCCCATGGCGATTTCTTCCAGACAACCTTTGGATGGAGTTAAGAAGGACAACAAATTTCGGTAGTTTCTAAACCAGCACTCGTACAATAATTTCGTTTATTAATTAATTAATAAATAGTAATATATATACAAAATAAATACACATATTATATTATATACATACAAAAGTAAACAATAACACTATAGCTCGAGGTAGAATCTTTAACTAATCTGTTAAAAGAAGGTAATGATCGTGCCTGCTTGATGTTTAGAGGTAATGCATTCAAGAGTTGAATGGCTTGGATGGTAAAACACTTGTTCTGTTTACAGGCGTTTTCAGTTTCAAATTCTCTGACAATCTAAAGAATCTTGAATCACTGTAATTAAGAAACTGAAAGCGTTCCTTGAGATAAGCTGGGGACCTGGGATTAAACAAAATATTCACCATACAGGCAGCTCATCTGTGGTATTTCAATAACAGATGAAAAGATAGACAAGAAAGCTAAGCCAAAAAGTATCGTGGGCTCCATCGCTTATATAGTCTTTTCCAATTGGTTTTATTTAATAGCTTCAATGTCTGATACAGCATGTTTAGAATTTTATAATATAAGAGATATCAACATAACAAATTCTCACTTTTTTTACAATCTGGGCCCAATAATGTATCAGTCATATTAGTCTCTTTTTAACCGACTTTAAAAAAAGAAGAAGGTTCTCAATTCGTCGGGATCTTTTTTTATATATGTTCACCGATTACTCCGAGATTTATGATCTGATTTATGTGATCTTTTTTGTTTGATGTGGAATAGTTGCCATTTGGTCCCCTAAACATTTAACATTGTTTGGCCCAGTAGTGTTCATTTTAAGAACATTTTTTTGTTCACGTTTCGTGGGACTTATATTTTTTGAGAAGCGCGACACCTTTCGTAGGTCTATCCATACATAGCTAGACACTAAAAAGTAACAAATAAAATAAAGAAATTCGTTTAAAAAAACCAACTTCAAAAACTAAAAAATATAAAATAACTTATTTCTAAAGCTATTATTATTAATATATATTATCTAAAGCATCTTGAAGTCGGTGCAAAGTAAAACATAAAAATTACTATATTTTGAAAATTACTAAGCATCGACTTTAAGATGTTTTAGATATTATATATTAATAATAATAGCTTTAGAATAAGTTATTTTATACTTTTTAGTTTTTTTAGTTTTTGAAGTCGGTTTTTTTAATCCAAATAACATTTGTATATTTACTACTAAAAATAGGTAGACTTTTATCATACACCAATACTGTTTGTATTACTTAAAGTTTTACACTTTAAGTAATACAATATAATATCTAGTTACGTACAAGGGAGGATCTTATCGCTAAAAAGCGATCTTTCCCAGACAACCCCAGGAATCAATTCAGATGATAATGGCGATGGTGATATACGTAACATATAGTACGAACTACTACATTTTAATATATATGTATATATGTTTATAAATAAATTTAAATATCATATTCCACGACGGATAGTTTTTTTTTAATAGTTTCAAATATCGCTAGCGATTTTGCTTGTCTGATTTTAACAGGAAGCGCTTCCAAAGTTGTATAGCCTTAACAGTAAAAGAATGTAAGAAGTCCAAATATGCGCAGAAGTGTCTAATTTAAGTTTAGTAAATGGGAGTAAATTATGTACTAAAGGTACTTAATATAAAAAATGTATATAAAAAGAATACTCACGGCAGTCCCTTAGGCTTCACACTGTGCACTGAACCCAGGACCTTGAACGCCTCATCACAATCACTTGGCACTTTAACATCTGTACTACCAGTCCGCGATGACAAGTCGAAGTAGCGATCCTGCGCATGTATCAACTGGGTCACCGTAAACGATTTACTATCCACATCACTAAAATCGTAATCGATATTCCGAGTGAAGAATCGATTATCCTCAATATCCGATTCTCTTGACGAGGAATCGATGTTGTTAATCGTTATGTCTAGGTTCGGAGAGCGCGTTGCGAACGCGTACGGCGTGTTTGCCAGCTCCTCCTCGACGCTGTTGTAGCGGCTTCGGAAGAGCGAGCGTGGGGTCTCCCCACCAGATTCTAGGTCGTCATACTTCCCCCCAAAAAGGTCGTACTGTCCGAAGCGGGTGTTGATTGTATCGAATTTCGGGTCTATTAAGTCTTCTGTTTTCTGGCTGGATGTTGGGCTCATGTTGATCTGGAGTATACCGTGTTCGTCCTTGTATTTGAATTTCAATGCCATGGCTCAGGTTTGCATTGTTTGTGGCTGGAATTAGAAAAAAATCAAATTCAAATTCAAAAGTTTTTAATCAAAATAAGTTCCACTGGAGAACACTTTTTGAAGGTCATACATAGAAGTTGAAATTTAATTTTAGTTTCAACGTGTTGTTGCTGAATGAGAAGAAGCGGCAAGAAACTCCTAATCCAATTTTGATGATATTTAATATTCTCTTATTAAGCGCGGTATTTTATATGTGTTACCGCGCTTAAAACCGTTAAAACGTAGTTTTATTGATGATGTTTGTTGTGTATATTTGAGTGGGTCTCAGTATGGTTTAAATTAACAATTAGAACCAGTAGGAGGCACTGGAATAGGGGTCCTAGATTTTTATTTTGTCAGGGTAGGATAACGTCTGCTGGAACTGCTAGTACATAATATATTACTGTGTGACCTCAGTGACTGACTGACTGACAAGGACAGAGAATTGGGTTCCAAGTTTTTAATGAAATTTTTGTGTTTTTTTTAATTCAAAATAAGTACCACTGCAGAACACTTTTGGAAGGTCATACGTGTAAGTTAAAAGTTTATTTTATTTCCTAATTCATGTACATCGCTTCGCAACGTGTTATTGCTGCTATGGAGAGGAAGCGGCAAGAAACTCCCTAGCAACACGTCCAGTTTTTTCTTCTTATTTATCTAGCACAAACTTTTTTTTGAAAAAGAAAACAGAGAAAGAAAAATATTATTTTTCGCGAATGAATGCATATAAAACTAAAAAATAAATTAAATTAGCACAATATACGTACTCATAAAATATAAAGCCAATAAAATTTAATAAAATATGCAACTTTAAAATATTGATACGAGTTGCAGGGCTCGAATTAAAACGCTGTTGGAATTATTATAGAATTTATTAGAACTATACATACACGTATAAGACAGGTACAAATATAACTGGACACAACCAGTACAAACTGCACGATTCGATAACACGCGCAAATTCCGTCACTATATAGCTTATCAAATGCACACGTCTTGCTCGTATCGTCATCCTCGCTTGGCTGCCTAGTTCGGGCATCGTTTTATACTAAGCTGTACAATACAACAATCGATCGCATGGACTAAAGTTTGCAAGAAAACGTAATCTGCACACCTGCTTAATTATTCCTGCGAAAGGAAGGATAAAGTAGGTACAGGTAATAAATAAATAACTGTGCTTTGTGACAGGCAGATGGGAATTTACTTTTGTCGGCATGTAACAATATAAACAAACAGCTTTTCATTGCCCTTTTGAAGCAAATTTAAAACAATTTTACTTAAATACTAACAACAAACTAACACTCCTATAGTCCAGATATTATTGTACTTTCACATAATAAATTATATTATTATAAGTTTACGTACACGGATACATTTTAAACAGACATAAATAAATGTAAAAAACTTTAAAATAATTTCAAATAATAAAAATTGAAGCTAATTAAATGTATACATAAATATATGTCCGAGTAAATTTTATGCAAAAATTTGTTACACAATTTAAATTTTGTAAATTATTTGTCGAAGAATTAAGATTCCTTGAATGGTATAGATTCACGTTGGACCCGATAGGTGGCACTGTAATCAGGTTCTAGTTTTTTTTTCAGGCGGTGATAATGTCTACCGGGCTCGCCAATTATATGTATAAACTAGCTTCAGTCCGCGACTTCGTCCGCGTGGTGCGGTTTTTTAAGTATCCCACAGGAACTCTTTAATTTATTGGGATCAAAAGTATGCTATATTGACCAGGGATGTAAGCCATAAAAAAATCATTTAAATCGCTCCAGTCGTTTCGGAGATTAGCCGGTACAAACAAACAGCGAAACAAAAAAATTTAAAAAAATCTAAATTTGTCCTATTTCACTTCTTACACCCCCCTAACTCGGTTTATAGCGTTATTTTGTGTTCAGAAATTAGACCTCCACAGTTTTATTATATGTATGTATAGATAAAAATATAATATAAAAATAAATGTATTTACAACTTACAATATATAATATAATACGCGAAACTATAATATAAATTACTAGCTGTCCCGGCAGACGTCGTCCTGCCCGGTAAAAAATAGGGGTTGATCGTAGAGGGTTGACAATCTAGGGTTGTATGTATTTTTGTATGTTGTATCATAAAAAAATAGAAATTAAAAATTTTGTCTAAAAAATAAATAAAGAAATTTAGGGGTGGACTACCCCTAACATTTAGGGGGATGAAAAATAGATGTTGGCCGATTCTCATAGATACCGGATAAGCACAAAAAATTTCATCAAAATCTGTCAAGCCGTTTCGGAGGAGTATGGCAACGAAAACTGTGACACGAGAATTTTATATATTAGAGAAGATATACTATTGAATACAATGTAAGAAAACTTAACTTATTTGTATTGTATTCTACCCATAGTCCCTCAAGACTATAAGTAGAATACTGAGCCCAGATCACCGTCTTCTATGGGCAAGGTGCTCAGAAGGCTGGCTACGTTTCCTCGCTGGATCGCCATACTGATCCGTTGGCCGAGGTAGGCACCAGCCCTCTGATCACCTGAAGAGTCGATGAGTCGTTTTGATAAATTTTGGTAGAGGCTCATGGCCTCAGGACCCCACGGTCCAAGCGTCTCGACAGCAAACGGCACAAACATATCACTCTCACTGAGGGTTGCATATTTCCGCCGATTGAGTGATTCCGCTCTTTCCGCTGCCGAACCGGCCGATCTAGAAGTGTTTGGTAAATGGGATGCGGCCAACGTGTCTACGCAAGTCGCATCCCACACCAAAGGCTTGCCACGCTGCCAGAGAATTAGAGTAATTAGTAATTAAGTAATTACTTACAATGTACCCCCCGACAAAGACAAATTCCACGAAGCACATTTTATTACCTTTCGGCATTTGAACTAATTATAATTCTTTTATGATCGTCTTCTTTTGTTCACTTATTTATTGGCATACGTTTCTAGACGTTGTTTGTAACATCCTATTGTTTTATCGTACTCGTTAATGGACGCTTGTGGCTGAATCATTAGCCAGGTGGTACGAATTACGTCGACTGCGATCGACGGCCTGGTGGGGAGAGGGGGCAGTTCATCAAGGCGAGATGTTTGTACAATCGGGAATCTAATATTGACTTTGCGCGTCTTATCTTATTGCCATTCTGCATTACGTTTGAACTTGTTGTGTTCGGTTATATTTGTACCTGTGTGTTACAAATATACGTGTTCGTATAATTCTAATAAACTCTATAGTAATACTAACGGCATTTTAAGTTGTTTACTTGACGATGTCCGTTTCATTCCTTCTTCCACGTTAAATCATAATTAGGCTTGATGTTGAGATATTAAATTGTATATAATTTGTTTTAAAATTAAACAGTTAATTGGATAAATACATAGCCGTGTTTGTCTCTCGGATCGACGACTAAGTAGGTCAAGAGTAACGTATTAGATTTTTCTAACTATGAGCAGGGTATAAGTAATAACGAATTTAATGTACAGCCAAAAGGAGAATATTTTAACGAGTATACGCCACGAAGCCCTGTTGCCAGTCCAGTGCATATTTGCTAGATTAAACATGAAATGAAACTTTATTTGTAAAAAATACAGATAACACATAACTAGGTGGTAGAAAGTCAGATGTCCTCACTGTATTTGATCTACACATGGTCATACAAATATCTAATCTAAAAAAAACACAACAATTCTAATATTATAAAAGTAATTGATTCGTTATCTTAATATATATAAATCTCCTGTCACGATGTTTGTCCGCGATGGACTCCTAAACTACTCAACCGATTTTAATCAAATTTGCACACCGTGTGCAAATAGTTTTTATACCGTTGGAACCGGTAGGTGGCGTTGAGATCGGGTTCTAGAATCCTCTTAACAACGGGGAACAATTTTGTTTTTGTGTGTTTGAGTGGGTTCCCCGGATGGTTTAAATCCACAATTGGAACCGGTAGGTGGCGCTGGGATCGGGTCATATTTTTTCAGAGCAGGACAACGTCTGCTGGGGCCGCTAGTATTATAATTAAAAAAAACACAGAAATGAAACAATGTCAACAAACAAAATAAATTAAATGTCAAAAGCGAAAGATATAAATAAAATGTAAAATAGTATTAAAATATCATGTCTTTGTCATATTTAAGGAAATCATTAGTAGAGTATGTAATTTTTTCCAGTAACCAAACTTTTACCTTTTTTTACATTGATTCAATGGCAGTTTTTTAATCGATGGAGGTAATTTATTAAATATTCTTATGCACATCGCACATAAATACATTGTTATCATCATGGATGGATGCAGAAGTCGCGGAAGGCCACGACACACCTTCCATGATCAAATTGATCGTGTACTAGCAGAAGGTGATGTCAGGAACCTTAAGACCAGACGAGCGTGCATGAAAAGAACTATGAATGTCAAAGAAGCAAGTGAGGTGTGTAAGAATAAGCCTAAATGGCGCTCTGTTGTTCGTGCCTACCCCGCAAGGGACCTGGCGTGAAGTTATGTATGTATGTATGTATGTTATCATCATCTCATCTCACCATTATCACTCATCATCATCAAGATTAACCCGAACTTCTCCTAATACTGTTACGAGTTTAGCGGGATTCGAATTAAATGCCGTTATAATTATTATAGAGTATTAGAACTATAAACACGTGTAACACAGGTACAAATATAACCGAATAACAAGTCCAAGTCGTAATTCAATAAAACAAAGTACGTCACTATTAGATTCCCGAATGTACACACGTCACTCCTGTATCTTAGTTGTAGCTCAACTAACCCCCCTCTCTCAATCAGGCCGTCGTTTTATACTTCACAAATGCAAATGTGCTCGCGCAGCAACATCGACACACTTTACTAGAATTAATTTGCATCTCCAATCTGCTTACGATGCTCATGAGGGAGTATAATAGGACAATAGGCCGTTCTCCACAGGAACTAGTCACGTATGCCAATAAATAAGTGAACAAAAGAAGACGATCATAAAAGGATTACAATTAGTTCAAATGCCGACAGGTAATAAAATGTGCTTCTACAAATCTGTCCACGTACAGACTGTTTGTCTTTGTCGGCGACTAGGTTGTAACAATATGTATATGTCGCATACATACATTTAATAATTTAAAAATAAAATAACACAACACTACAAAAATACAACACACATGTGATAACCATACCACCTAAAACTTCTTCCTCCCAATTTATCAGTCTCTGGTCTAAATTTCAAATATCCCCTTATTGCCAATTAATTAACTACAAATATAACTAAGTATTCTAATTTAATTTGCTCTACAAGACAGTAAAGGTGTAAAAATTACTACGGTGTGGTATCGTGTAACCTAATTAAAGTTATTTGTACAGCTAAATGTTTCCAAGTTAAATAATAACAACAATATGTTAACCTAAATCACTTGAACGCTTCAGCCGTGCCGTATTAAATATTCAATCAGGGCCGTTGCGTAATAAAAGCTATGCTAGTCTTTTTTTATTGCAGGAGTTGAGTAGACAGGCAAACGGCCCACTTGATGGAGAGCGGTTACCATGGCCTAAAGACATCCACAACACCAAGGTTGTTCGCACTGGTGGTGGGTTCCCTGTGAAACGATGGCGTAGACCAGAGTGCTTTGTCTTCCATAGTTTTTTTTTATTGGATAGTTCAGCAGACAGGTAGACCTCCCGTTTAATGGAAAACGGTTATCATCGCCTACAGACATTTGTAACACCAAAGATTCTACAAATGCGCTGCAGCTCTTTTAAGGGAGACTGGAACCTGGTCACTAATGCCGGAACACAACTCAATGTTGTTATGACGACATACACTAGACTAAGCGTGGTCGCTCTCCAGTTCAGTAAATACCCTACCACTTGGATGTGGGTTTTCTTACGACAAGCCGCCCGGTAGGAATAAATAATAGTCTTTAAGAGTGGTAGCTTACTAACTGTGGCCGATGCTTTTGCGTCGCAAAATTGCGTTTGAGATTATGCACCTCTTGCAGTTTCCTGATCAATAATTACATTGTTAAAATTACCACGTGCTGACAGTGAAAGATATCATTGTGATGAAAGTTACATACAAGCGGTATATAAGCGTTGTTTTAAACCTGCCAATCCCCAGTGATGGGGCATGGTGTCGGTAACTGCCACCGGCCTTGCGTTTGTCAATTTATAAAATCAAACATTGATAAACGTTTTAGTACGTTTTAACGATTTTAATGGCAGTAATTTATTTGATTTTTATTATCCGTAATCCGTTTCAGCTACTTTTCAGTAGCCGTGATCACGAAAGATAAAGATTTCTAGTGTCAATGAGTATTTTTAAAGTTTTATTTAGTCTGCCGCCAAGTTGTTGACTTGAATTATTTATTTGTAATTATGTTTATAGTTATTGCACTCAACATATTGTGGCTTGAAAAGAAAAAGCGGCGCAAGAAACTCTTCAGCAACATTTCTAGTGTAGCTCTAATAATTTTATATAATGAAGAATAGAAGGTGAAATAAAATGAAATTGTCAATCGATTTGTTTTCTATTCCGGTGTCGGCAGAAAGAGCTCCCTGTGTCTGTCAGTTTATCAATGTAATTAAAAAGTTTAATTATTCGTATGTGTTTCCTTATGCGTGAGTAGTATTTATCCAAGGTAGAACTAGTAGTAGAGATCTACTTGAGAAGCATGATGGGCTAAGAGACTATCTACTATCTGTGTTGTCAATTCTGCCAATCGAAGCGGAAATACCGATTGATGTAACTATCATAATTAAAATAAACTTGAAAAATTCAGTAAGTCAGTGAATGTTTAGAACTTCATTCCATAAAACCTCATTACATCAACACATTACCTATATTATTAAAAATCATTCATGTCACTCGCCTTACATACGTCTAAACATCAACAAATATTAATTGCTATTAAAACTAAAACTACATATAAAACTTGTAAAACCACAAATATATATATAAATTCGAAGCAGATTTTTCAATTTAATATATCATCAAAACATTTGGCCCTAATCGACCCGGATTAAACCAGCATCTATAGATTATTATATTTCTGAAAAATTCAATATCCAAAATGTCTATTTCGCAATTAAAATCAAAACGTACTACAATAAAAGGAAAACTGACTCGACTTCACAACTATATACTACAAGAAAGCTACGATACATCACAAATTCAAAACAGGTACCACGATTTGGAAAAAATATTTGATCAATATGATAAAATTCAAACATCAATAGAAGAATTAGATGACGACGAACAAGCGCATCAGCAGGACCGACAGTCAATAGAAGACATGTACTACGCCAGCAGGGCAGCCTATAGCCGTATCTTAGACTCCCAGACGGCTTCGCAACCGCGCATTACACACAACAAGGAAGGTACAAATAACATTAAACTTCCACAACTTGAATTACCATCATTTGACGGCAGGCTAAAGGATTGGCCTAACTTCAAAAATATATTCTTATCTACCATCGATGATGCCAACATCCCTTTAATCCAGAAGCTAATTTACCTCAAATCATCATTAAAGGGTGAAGCAGCAGCACTGGTAAGTTCCCTTCTTATCACCGAAGAAAACTATATCAAAGCATTGGATATACTGTCTAACAGGTACGAAAACAAAGTAATTATAGTAAACCATCATTTAAAAACTTTTCTAAATTATCAGCAAATAACTCGCAACAACCTCAAAGATTTTCTTATGACCATACAACAGAGTTTAGATTCACTCAACGCACTAGATATCAACACAGACAACTGGGATGTCCTCTTGGTTTACCTTGTCACTCAAAAACTGGACAATTCACTCAGAGCTGCATGGGAACTAGGCCGCAAGGAAACTTCTCTGCCGACATTCAAAGAATTGATGCAGTTTCTTAACATGAGAATGACAGCCTTTGATTTAATCAATGACAGAAACTCCGATTATAAGATTTCAGCTTACAAACCAAAGGTAACAAACACAGCAACCGTAATTCAAAATAATAACATATGTATATTATGCAAAGAAGACCACTTAATATATAAATGCCCAGAATTTTTAAAAATGTCTCTTATACAACGGAACCAGTACGTAAAACATAATCATCTCTGTTTCAATTGCCTCAAACATTATAAAGTCAACCACAAGTGTTCAAAGCATAAATGTGTTACATGTCGCCTTCGTCATCATTCAATACTGCATATGGATCATTTACCAAGGAAAGCCAATGAATTTCATGCTTTTTCATCCAATATTTACAATGACAATGTTAAACAATTGCCATCAACGAGTAATGCACCTCTAACATCTAAAGCCGTATATACGCATTCAAATTCAATCTTAAACCAACAGCCATACAAAAATGAGGAAACATCATCTGTTGTTCATACAACAGTGACTGAATTTACTAATGAGAACCAAATTTTATTATCCACAGCTATAATACGAATTCAGGATGCAACTGGTCAGTGGCATACTGCTCGAGCTCTCTTGGATTCTGGCAGCGAGGCCAACCTAATCACTAATAGGTTAGCGCTCAAATTAAAACACAAATTATCCAGTAATCAATGTTCAATCAAAGGTATAGGATCTTCTTCACGTCTCACAAACAATACAGTTTCTACAGTCATATCGTCACGAACAAGCAATTTTAAATCAAACATCACCTGCCAAGTTATAGATAAGATCACAGTCAACTTACCTCACGCTTACATACAGACTAAAAATTGGAACATACCCATTCAAACTCACTCACTTGCAGATCCTTTATTTAATATTCCTAGTGAAATTGATATACTCATAGGCGCAGAATTATTTTATAACATTATTACACAAGGCCACCTGAGAATAGGTCATAACTTACCACTACTAATTAACTCGGTATTTGGCTGGATCATCTCAGGTACTGTATTCCAAAATCATCAATATATAAATAACACAGCTCATACTACTTTGGTCAATTTCAATTATCGAGCACAATAAGGAGCTACAACTTACATAAGTTACTTACATAAGAATAAAGCTACACTTTAATATTAATTGGCTAATTAACATAAAATTGTTTGTATAGTCAATTCCTTTGTCGTGTCGGAGGAAGAGATGTATATTGAATACAATCATTAATATCCAATCACACACATACCTTGTGAGACTAACACTACCGTGTACACATACACACACATACACACACACACATCACACTGATCACTACTCTCTCTATATACACCCTCAGTACTCTCACTCATCAACAACATACTCTTCTTAAATTGGGCACACACTAAAGATAACATCAATGCCAACATTTGGCAGAACTGTCGCATTCAAGAGGGTCTAGTCTAGTGTGCTTTTATGCATGTTGGCAAAGATTTTAGTGGTGTCATTAATTCTTGTTCAATTGTAAATACTACATTTTCGTGTATTAATTATTCTTCATTTAATATTGTCAGCCTATCAACGGTTTCTTAGTTTAAATGCAAGTTTATTTTACTACATTTACCATAAACATCCACATGTTATCTACATTAATTTATATTATTATAATGGTCCTTTGAGTTGTTTTTATTTTAACTTCCGCCACTAAGTGCATTTCTAATTATCTTTTCTTTTCCTGGTTTATTGCTTTGTCATAACATAATATGTGGATGTACCAACTAACTACTGTAATTTTTGACTAGACTATAAGTTATGGTTGTACATATTTCCCTGTGTTCGGGAATATGTTTGCGATTAACGCAACTACTTCATTCCATAAAACCTCATTACATCAACACATTACCTATATTATTAAAAATCATTCATGTCACTCGCCTTACATACGTCTAAACATCAACAAATATTAATTGCTATTAAAACTAAAACTACATATAAAACTTGTAAAACCACAAATATATATATAAATTCGAAGCAGATTTTTCAATTTAATATATCATCAAAACACAATGTGTACTGTATTTTAAACAGTAACGGAGAAATACAGTTCCCTACGGCTGGGTATCCTTTCATAAGAGGCGACATAATAACCACAGCTAGGTGGTAGGTTATTTGCTCGTCTGAATGTCTACCACTTCTGATCTAGAGTATGTAACCATAAAAACTTTGAGGTGTGTTCCGACATTAATGGCCACATTTTCAGCACATTGGTAACACCTTTGGTGTTACAATGTCATTTAGGCGAAGATGACCGCTTTCCATCAGGTGGACAGTCTGCCTTTCTGTTCATCTCATGCAATAAAAAATAAACTTTATAATATAAATAATAATTATTTTCTATAATAAAATTACATAGCTTTGACTCGCATATCCTACAGTGTGTAACAAACTTAAGCTGTAAATTGTAATATGAAAGTCCATTATTTAGTAACAGCGCTATTTACTTGTGTTTTTAATACTTAAGTAAATTGCAAGTTTGCATTCCTTTAGCTGCTTAGTTCGTTTGACCTGCATTAGTGGGTAGCAGTCTCTCTTCTATTCGTAATCAGGACCATCGAGGACAATGCTTAGTAAAAATGTAACTTTGAGAAGCTCTTAAATCTAGTTTGCTTTTTCTCTGTCTTAAAGTGATGTCAAATGTAACAGTAATCGAGAGACTTGAATTTCGATAAAGTAGACAATATTTACTTATTTTTCTTACGGCAAATCTGTATTCTATGAATCGTAGCACGTATTGCGAATGTTACGTTTCATATTGTTACGACCGACAAAAACCAATTCACACCTGCAGTTTATTATCTTCCCGCATTTGAACTTCTTCTTTGAAAATTCATTCCACGCGGTCGAGTATTGTGTCGAGACATATTGTATTTGTACAGTATAAAGCAATGCCCCAACGGAGGGGTGAGGCAGTCAAGCGATAACCACAAGCGTCGCAAGACGTATGTGCATTTGATAATCTATATAGTGACGGACTTTGCGCGTGTTATTGAATCGTGCATTACGTTTGTACTAGTTGTAAACGGCATTTTAATTCGAGTCCTGCAACTCGTGACAATATATACAACTCGTACAATATAGAAATTTATACAATATATATATCTATATAAAAAATAGAGAATGCAATGTCTGAATCATCGATTATAAAATTCTAAACATGACGTGTCTATAATTAAAGCTATCTAAAAAAAACAACAAGAATAGACTATATAAACGATGATAAACGCAATGCAATTTTTAGATTTCTTGTCTGTTTGTTCAAGGTTAACGTTAAAACTATTAGACCGATATCAATGCAGTTTTCGCTGATCGACACTAAATTCTTAAACTTAAAACCTGCGCTACCTTTTATCCCGGGAAAAGGGCCAGAGTGGAAAAAATAAGGAGATTAAGATGAGATGAGAAGGCTGTTACCACTGCTTCGCAACGATTTCTGGCTTGAATATTTTTGTTTGTTTATTGATGTATGGGTTTGCGTTTGACCACTGTCTCACCTGATGTTGAGTGATGACGCAGTCGAGGATGGAGCACGCTTACCTAGAAGATACCTATTCACTCGTGACTTGAAGACTTCAAGATTGTATTTGACAGGAAAAACAGACTCCGGCAAATTATTCCATACTCTTCGGCAGTGCGCACCAGAAAAGATGAAGCGAAACGCTTGGTTCTGATTGGTGGTGTTTCCAACATGTAATGGTAGCGCAAACCGGTGCGTCTGGTTGTCCGATGGTAAAATGGGGACGGAATATGCTGGCAAAAAGCGCGTGTTTCGAGGGCTCCAAAATATACATTATTTCATAGAAGTTTTTGGCAAATATAAAGAAAAGTGCTATGCTGAATGGAAAGAGTATTTTGACAGAAGATCGTTGGAGAAAGGACTGTGGTATAAGGTTATTGTTTATCAGCCTCCTCGGGTTCCATGGTACATGCATAACACTTTAAGCAGGCATCAAATTAAAGTTGCACATAGGTTTGTTCGTTTCTTAATGAAAAAGTCTGATTCCGAAAATTGTTTAACTTGCGATATGGTTGAAGATGTAACCCATATTCTTATGGAATGTGTTCGGAACGAGGCATCCAGAATTAAGTTATGCGCTGAGTTAAGTCTGGAGAGATTGGACTTGTGCACAATATTTAATATTTTGGCCTCCCCTGCTTCTCAAGAAGCTAGATCCATACAAGTATGTGATGAGTTCCTTGTCCGCGAGGAAATGATCACAAATATTGTATCATACACTATGTATTCATATCCGTTTAATGTTAGTTTTATGTAAGATAGAATAAATTCATAAAAGGTACGATGGGGCTGACATAACCGTCTAGGTTCAAAGCCCCTTTAAAATATAAGAATAAAAAAAAAATAATCAGCTCGTGCATTCAAAAAAACACTATCCGAACTGAATCCGCTAGAAGACAGTTAGCCACGCCACCTTGCGTCTATGCTAGACTCTGAAGTAAAGCATAGAAAATACGGCCATTGCCGACTAGCTTCCTGGCTCTTTTCTCATTTGATTCCAACGACTCCAACTAATCAAATAAAACACGCTTAAAACCGTTAAAACGTAGTTTTATTATTCATTGAATACAGTTTTATCCTAAGTAAAATCTCACTATTTATTTCCTCAAAAATGTAACGTGTGAGCAAGACAGCAAATTCCATGATAGCTCATTAAATAGCAAATTCAAATTCAATTTTTTTTATTCAAAATAAGTTAGTTGGAGAACGTTTCTTGAAGGGCATATTATATAGGTTAAAATTTAATCTTACTTCCTAGTCTACGTACACCGCTTTGCAACGTGTTATTGCTGTTAAGGAGAAGAAGCAGCAACAAACTCCCCAGCAACACGTCTAGCTAAAAATTGTCTCAACTTTTACCTAGACGTGTTGCAACAACTCTAAAACTCGAAGTTTTCTTTTTTTTAATAAATTTTATTCATAAATGTGTTACACAATCACTTTTCAAAAAATTAATGGATTTGTAACAAACCGTGCATACTCAGTAAGACAGACAATAAAAGGAAAGAAAAATATTATTGTTACTACTCAGGTCTCGACAAAAACAAAGTCCACCTGTATATCTGAAACAAAACATATTTATACCTTCGTCTTCATTTGTTTACTTTTGTTTAAAATTTTATAGCAGCCGAGTCATTAGCCAGGTGTTGCGGATTAAGTCGACTTAGACACGGGCACATTGCATTTGTGCAGTATAAAACGATGACCCGATGGAAGGGGAAGCAATCGAGTGAGAACCATGATCGAAGCGAGACGTGTGTACTAAAATCGGGAATCTAATAAGTGACGGACTTTCCGCGTTTTATTGAATTACAACCTTCTCCATTACGTTTGGATTTGTTTTGTTCGGTTATATTTGTGTTATACGTGTTTGTATAGTTCTAATAAACTCTATAATAATTCCAACGTCATTTAAATTCAAGTCTCGCAACTCGTAACATTATTATAGTTATAATAATGACAACGCAAGAAAACGTACTCCGTAACGGAAGCCCTTTAATACTAGCTCGTGATGATATGATTTATATGTGCGAAAAACACGCATGTAAATGCGTGAAAAAGTGACCAAAAATAGTAATGTTGGTCAGTTGCTGCGGCGGCCGTGACACAGATGGGCCGATAGCTGGACGGCGCGGAATCAAGGACACAACGCCCTTCGCTGAGGCAACATTCTTTGCCATGTACAGTAGATTCTCACTAAACCGGCACTATTCAAAACTAGGAGGTACTGGATTATTGGAAAAAAAAAATAAAAATAATATACTCGTAAATAATAAGGTAAGGAAAGGAATGCTCCGGTGGTTCGGGCATGTGGAAAGAATGTATGATGAAATAATGACTAAACAGATATACAATGCAAAAGTGGATGGATGCAGAAGTCGCGGAAGGCCACGACACACCTTCCATGATCAAATTGATCGTGTATTAGCAGAAGGTGATGTCAGGAGCCTTAAGAATAGACGAGCGTGCATGACAAGAGCTATGAATGTCAAAGAAGCAAGTGAGGTATGTAAGAATAAGCCTGTATGGCACATATGTATGTATGTATAAAAATATGTATATTATGTATAATATGTATCAAAACTAGGAGGTACCAGATTTTTAGGAATTAAAATTTATTTGGTAAAACAGGTGCTGAGCGCCATAAAAAAATATAGGTCTCAAGAAACCGGAACAGAATAAAAATCTCATAATATGAAAAGTACTGGGTCAAATTATGTAAAATTATTAGGGGGGCAACTATTCCGCAACAAACTAAAGAAGAATCACGTAAATCGGATCATGAATCTCAGAGTAATCGGTGTACATATGGACATAAATCTCAGGGTGATAGGTGTACATATATGAACGGAAATGATTTTTTTAATGGTTCATAAAATGAAAAGTACTGGGTCAAACTATGTTAAATTTTTAGGGGACTAAATGGCAACTATTCCGTATCGAACTAAAAAAGAATTACGTAAATCGGTCCATGAATCTCAGAGTAATCGGTGTACATACATTTTAAAAAACTAATCAAATTGAGAACCTCCTTCTTTTGGAGTTTGGTTAATAAAATAAAGCAAGCTGCAGCTTACTTGACATTTTAGCTACATTATTTTCATTATGACTGCTGTTTTCAAATTGAAAATAATGTGTAAATTTCCCGCGGCTGCGCTGCAGATCCACCTCTAGTGCGTGCCTCTTATTTAAAGAGCAGACGTTGATACAAGTTACAGTGTATTAAAGTTATATGCTGTGCTATTTGCCCCCGGAAGATTCAATTCATTTCACGCATGAAAAGTATGCATGTTCATTTTTGGTATTAAAATTACATTAAATAAAACTGCAGCAAAACCGATATGGTATTTCTGTAGTTTTCTGTCAAAGCTTAACAGAAAGACATATCGAGCTACTATCGCATTTTTATACACGATGAATGTTTATATCTATAAGCTTGAGAAATGATTGGCCTCATACAAAACTTCCATCGTCTATTTCACACCATTATTTATCTATACCCCGTCTATGGAAACTACATAAATGACAATCACGACAAAAATGATGAAAATGGCAAATCACAAAAATCTATCTTACTTTCTGGGATAACCTTTACATAAATCTATCCCATTATCCGGGATGAAAAGTATCCCTTGTCCACCCTCGGTATCAAAATTACATATATCTTTACCGAATTTCAGCCAAATTAGTTCAATATATAATTATATTTTTATCCCCGAAACTATCCCATTTTTTGGGATAAACACTATCCTATGATTATCCTCGGCATCGAAAATATATATACTGAGTTACAGCCAAATCGGTCCTGTAGTTTTTCTGTGAAAACGGAACAGGCGTACAGACAGAGTTACTTTCGCATTTAATATATTAATAGGGATGACATGTGACGTCAGGAAATTTAGAATCCCTCCCATCCCTTGTCACACTTTGTTTTACTTCTACTGCGTGTGAACTGCACTTACATACACAATTTCATTTTAGTTTAAAAGCGCTTTATGAAGAAATGCTTTCACATTACAATGAACTCGCATGTTCTTAGTAATCTGAACTACAACAGTGGATAAAACACGTGTATCGATCCCATAGCTGCAAATGCAAACAAGGCTGGTGTACGGTCAGCAAAAGTATCGTAGTTTTAAGTAGTTCTTTATGCCACGATATGTCCCTGCAACATTTGGGATAATTGCTTTAAAGATCACGGGCAATAAATATGGCCCGGACTTTTGGAGGGTTTGGAGGCCAGGGGGCGGGGGACACGTAGAGGCCTCTTGACAAATTTAATGTAAATGTGGCGTGACACGGACCGGCGACTATCCCTGTCTACACATATAGTAATGCACCCAAGAACAGGCCCCGGCCAGTGTAGGACTCGTGTGGGAAATGAGAACAAAAAATACCGGGCTATTGGTGGTGAACAGTCTCGTGGTTAGGAGTCTGGGAATATGGGGACTATGGCGCCTGTCCTTAGCAATCTTCGTGAAACATGGATAAATGGGAAGACGGTTACTCGCCACTCCCTGCAAAGGCCCCAAAAAATGCCATAAAAGGTAGGGGAACGTGGGTGGCTAAGGGATGTAGAGAGGGGGGCTACAGGTTGTGTGACCTCAGATGTATTTTGATGCGGCGTTGTTATTATAATAATATCGTTCTTTATGATCAAATGATTCGATATTCATATTCCAGGAATCCCGCTAGTTTTCCCAGGAGTGTTTTAAAGTGCGGTATATATGTATTTAAGTAACTTGTCATGCTGTCTGTATATATGCGTGCCTACCCAAGTTCAAAGACTCAGTTATTTTGCTGACACAGCCACTACAGTAGTAAAACATTGTACATTTTATTAAATCTACAAGCAGGATTCTCTGATTTATTTTTGTTGCTAGTGTCTTGTTGCGACCTAGGCACCGACAAAAACGAATTCAAACCTGCAAAAAACACATTTTATTACCTTTCGGCATTTGGACTTTTTTGTTTAATTTATTGGCATGCGTTTACTTATTATTCTAGCGAACAGTGCATTGTTGTATTGTAATCTTTTATGGCAGTTATTAGCCAGGTGTGTCGGATTTAAAGTACAAACTGGTTCTAGGAAATTCGGTCCACGCAGCCGGGCAGACATATAGCATCTGTGCAGTATAAGACAATGCCCAAATTGAGGGACGAGGTAGTCGAGCGATAACCACGATCGAGGCGAGACTTGCGTACTACAATCGGGAGCCCTAGTGACGGACTTTGCGCGTTTATTGAACTACGTCTTCGGTTGTATTTGTACCTGTGTTATTGTTATTATTTGTATAGTTATAAACTCTACAGTAGTAATTCTAACGGCATTTTAATTCGAGTCTCGCGACTCGTAACAGTTTTTAAGTAACTTGTCATGCTGTCTATACATATATATGTATGCCTACCCAAGTTCAATGACTCAGTTTTCCTGCTGACGCAGCAAGAACAGTCAGCAGCGGGCAATTATCTTGCATATCGAAACAGAAAACTGACATTTGCATGAACTTTTAATCAAAAGATTTCAACGCGATAAAAACAATTTCAACTTTGAAGTATTTATTTATGACTAACTTTTGCCTGCTGTTTCATTCACATTAATGTAGTTTTGTCTGTCAATTCAGGTCTTTTTCCATTCCTCAAGAACACTATCGATGAATGCCCGTAACGCTATATAATTCATACGCTTAGAACCGGAGTCGTTGACAGCCATTCGCAGTCCACTGCTGGACATAGGCCTCCCCAAGACGGCGCCACTCATTCCTGTCCTCTGTTTTGCTCATCCAGCGCCTATAGGCGACCTTACACAGGTCGTCAGACTCCAGGACCCCTCTGCTCCATCGGTCATCGGTCCTGCGGCAGACGTGGCCAGCCCACTGCCACTTGAACTTTCTAATTTTGCAAGCTATGTCGGTTACCTTGGTTGCCTTACGGATATCCTCATTTCTAACTCTATCCATTAGAGAAACACCCAACATAGCTTGTTCCATAGCCCGTTGAGCGACTTGGAACTTGTGGACCAATCCTGCCATCAGTATCCTTGACCCTGTGAGTCAGTACGGGGAGAATTAGAGTAGGTGCCAGTAAAGTGAAAAGTGTCAGCAGAGGCGACTCTAGCCCATGTAGCGCCCGTGTTCAGTCAATACCCTAGCGCCTTCTAGTAGGCGCGACAGAAATTCAGGTGCAAACGGTGAAATTTTAAAAGATGTTGGGAAGCAATAGTTATATAGTTACACCTTCAGAACAAGAACTCTCATAGCAACGGTGCCAAAATAGCAATTGAATAAATATTGTCGTCTCATTTTCCCTTATCAAAATGTGTGGAATAGAAAATGTGCTGCTTTTCATAGGCGATGGTAACCCCTTTCTATCTGATGGGCCGTCAGCCTGCTGTACTCCACCTACAAAAAAAATCAAAAAAGATGCCTTTAGAGTCATCCTTAAAGTAACGACCCTGACTTGATATTAATATATTTAGGCGGGGGTCTACTACACGATGAGTCGATGACTTTGCAGTATCAGGCAGTTAATTTAGCATATTACCGGCATGTCTAGCAGATGGCTATGATTAATGATCACTATTTAACGACAGGTGGCTGTCGATATCATTCTCATTACTTTAATAGGTTTCATTTAAAAGGCTTTCTTTACTAATTTACCTCTGTGGAAAGGTTTATTAAATTATGAATAAAAAAATGTCATGTGTTTAATAAAACTAGGTTTTAACGGTTTTAGGCGCCATAATTTTTTTTATCCGTACAGGAACGGAGCAAGAATACAAATTCCTGCGGCCGGCCGGCCTGTCGTAAGAGGCGACAAAACAACCCACAGCAAGGTGGTAGGGCATTTGCCCGACTGGATGGCTACCACCCCTGGTCTAAAGTATGTCGCCATAACAACCCTTAGTTGTTTTCCGGCATTAGTGACCAGGCTTCAGTCTCCTTCAAGAGAGCAGCAGCGCATTAGTAGTACCTTTGGTTTTACAAATGTCCATAGGCGATGGTAACCGCTATCCATCAAGTGGGCCGTCTGCCTGTCTGCTGAACTCCTGCAATAAAAAAATAATAATAATAATAATTTATTCGGTATTTGTTGTTCCGACGTTTCGGCCACTATTCAATGGCTGTGATTACGGAAGACAGAGATGTCAAGTGTCAATGAGGATTGTTAAAGTTTTATTTAGCCTACCGTCACCTTGTTCATTTTAATTATTTAGTTTTAATTTTTGTTTATGGTTATTATTTATGAATAGAGAAGATGGTTGCCAAGTACCACCTGTTTGGGATCCGCACACCCAGCAAAAACCAACTACGAGACTTCAAGACACTGTGAGCTCTTTCTACGTGCAACAGAACACAAACCAACTTGACTGATAATTTCTTTTATTTTTCCTTCCACCCATTTTAATATTATATAAAGTTATTAGAGCTAGGCATGTTTGCTGAAGAATTTCTTGCGCCGCTTCTTCTCTTCAAGCCATGACACCTTGCGACGCAATGGTAAATTAGATTGGGCTCCCATAGAGTAAATAATAAATACAAACAAAATTTAAACTAAATAATTAAAATGAACAAGTTGGGGGTAGGTTAAATAAAACTTTAAAAATACTCGTCGATAATTGTTATCTTTGTCGTCCGTGATCACGGCCACTGAAAAGCGGCCGAAACGTCAAAATTACCAAAATCAAATAAATTACCGCTCTTAAAACCGTTAAAACTAGTTTTATTATGTATACAAGTCGTGAAAACTTAAGAAAATATTATATTAACGAAATACTTCAAAACATTTCCAACCCTATTTGTATAAGCACAGTGCTCAAATGATTAAATATATAGGTAATGTGTTTTAACTCATTCTGTCGCAGGATTACTCCTGCAGATTTACATGTTTATATCTTTTTAACCGACTTAAAAAAGGAGGAGGTTCTCAATTTGTCGGAATATTTTTTTTTGTATGTTCACCGATTACTCCGAGATTTGTGATCCGATTTACGTGATTCTTTTTTGTCCGACACGGAATAGCTGCCATTTGGTCCTCTAAAAATTTTACAGCTCAGTACTTTCATTTTATGAATATTTTATATGAAAAAATTCCGCGGGGCACCTTTCGTACGCGTACCCATAGCTAGACACTAAAAAGTAACAAATAAATAAAAAAACTTCATTTAATAAAACCGACTTCAAAAACTAAAAAGTATAAAATAACTTATTTCTTAAGCTATTATTATTAATATACATACATACATACATAACTTCACGCCAGGTCCCTTGCGGGGTAGGCACGAACAACAGAGTGCCATACAGGCTTATTCTTACACACCTCACTTGCTTCTTTGACATTCATAGCTCTTGTCATGCATGTCTATTCTTAAGGCTCCTGACATCACCTTCTGCTAATACACGATCAATTTGATCATGGAAGGTGTGTCGTGGCCTTCCGCGACTATTATTATTAATATATACTATCTAAAACATCTTGAAGTCGGTGCATAGTAAAACATAAAATAACTATATTTTGAAAATTACTAAGCACCGACTTTAAGATGCTTAAGATAATATATATTAATAGTAGTAGCTTTAGAAATAAGTTATTTTATACATTTTAGTTTTTTAAGTCGGTTTTTTAAACGAAGTTTTTTTTATTGTCGCTCTTTCGTTTCATCGAGTTAACATCATGATTCTAAAGAAGTTTCACTTCAAAAAACCATTCCAAGATTAAACCGATGGCCATATAACGATTACATACTTGCTGCAGAGACCTTGCAGCTTGTCAATGTCTCGCCCTTGGCGGTGTACGGTTTTCAAGCTTGTAAACCCCAGCCTTTATTATACGAATTGGCGGTATCAGCTACTTTCATAAAGTGTTATTATACTTAAATACAAATTCAAAAGGTTTTTCAAATTTAATTCCACTGGAGAAAATTTTAAGTGATCTTTATATATAAAATTTAGATTCACATTTAGGGTCGGTAGGTGGCGCTGGAATCGGGTTCCCGGATTATGATGAAATATTTTGTTTTTGAGTGGATTCCGGGATGGTTTAGATTCACAATTGGAGTCGGTAGGTGGTGCTGGAATCGGGTTCCAGGATTTGGATGAAACATTTTTATGTGTATTTTGATTGGGTTCCGGGATGGTTTAGATTTACAACTAGATCCGGTAGATGGCGTTGGAATCCTACTCTGTCATTTTTTCAGAGCTACTTACATATAACTAAGTCACTCGTTTAATACCAGCATTTTTGAAGACCTAGATTGACAAAATTGACTTAAATCTATTTAGTATGAATCTCAACAATAATATAAATATTTCACAAAAAATAATTTTGCTGAAAGTAGGTAAGTTACGAAAACTTACAGCAAAATTAACATAAAAATGTTGTTATGCAGAAATTATTCATATTATTATAAAATTCTAAACATCTCATGTCTGTACATTGAAGTTATTTAAGAAAAATCTACTGGAATAGACTATACATAAACGACAGAGAACATGATGCATTTTTTTTTTAGATTTCTTGTCTGTTTGTTCGCGATTCACATAAAAACTATTGGGCCGACTTCGATATGATTTTCGCTGATTCGATCTGATTTGGCTGATGATTGAAATTCTTAGATTTAAAAATTGCGCTACTTTTTTACCGGAAATCCAGCGTGGATTTTTCGCGGAACAATATAAAATGGCCAGATAGAAAAAAAACGAATTTTTCACTAAATGATAGAAAATTTTATTTAATATAATTTGTGATTTTTTTATCTCGGGATTCTTGTGGGAATTGTCCCGGGAGCGGTTAGAATTTGTTTAGATGCATAAAAAGTTGCTTATTCCGACAATTTTCGTTTAAATGATACTTTACATTGTTTTTCAAAAATGCTGTGATACTTTGTTTCCCGGGAATCCCGCGGGAATTTCAAGACATATCTGGACGTAGTATATGGCATACCCTAGTAAGTTACAAAATACTGGAGCCAGTTGTTATGTACATGCAATTTAGTCATTTAAATATTCTTTAATACTATCCCTTTTTATGCAATAAATAAACTCAAAGGATGCGAGTTCGATCCTGACCGGAACGCATGCAACACTTAGGCAGATTTCTCATCTAATGTGCATATTCTTTCATTTACCACGTGCTAATAACGGTGAAGGAGAACATCGTGATCCAGCCTGCACATCGAGATATCCGATGTGTCAAACCTGCCAAGCCGCCTTGGACAAGCGTGGCGGGTATAATGTCCATCCCCCTTCTATATTGGGCGACCTGAACCCAGCAGTGGGACATTAGGGACTGATATTTTTTTAAATAATTTAGTAAGATAACTTCACGCCAAGTGTGTCTGTGTATATATATATATACGCATATGTCCATCATGCATTGCTGTGATTAGTAACAACCCCATTAATATCCCACTGCTGGACTTGGGCTTCCACATTTTAAAGAAGAATACCTGCTACGCTTGTCAAGAAGGATTGGCGTTGTGTAATTGTGCAGTTATCATCACGATGTTGTCATTTCATCGCCGAATGAAATTCACACGAGTGAACACGGGTGAAATGAATAGCTCTAGTACATAAAAAATAACATACCTTATTCCTAAATAAAATCCTAAAGTGTACACAGAGACACTTCAAAATCCAAAGTTGCACACCACCTTAATAATCACATTTTTGAAACAGTATTTATCACTTTACGAAGTTCAAAATTCGTCATTTCAATTTGATTTTGAAAACGTAATAGATAACGGAGAAGTAGACCATTTTTATTTTTGTGGCGCGAAATATCCAAGGCAACATATTTTAAAATTTACAAATTGTAAAATTGCTACTTATTTAAATAATGCACATTGTTAATCTGTATTAGATTATTTAATAGACAATTTATTATAAAAAAGTATTTATGTAAAAATTGGATGTCTTCATACATTGTAATAGAAAAAGTAACACCACAGATAAATAATAGAACACTACAGGCATTGACACTTCACCAAATATCTCCTAATTTTGCATGTTCATGTTTAAACGAATTTTTGGCAAATTTGAATGAAAATATTGTTATTTTTGTTTTGCATGAAGTTTCTAAGGCGACTAGGCGTACCAAGGCAATATTACAACTGACCACGACGCGAAAAGAGGGGAGGTATGGCGATTCAGGGGTGGTAGTTAATCACGCTAGGGGGTGGAATAATTTTGTTTTTTAATTATGAAGGTGGTGCGTTCGCCTTTTTTGCGCTCATTGCCACTTTTTGGGGCAACCGTGTCATGTTCGATACACTTGTAACACTTATTTTGCTTTACGTCGTTATGTTGCGAATTTGATTATTTTGGACTGGTTAATTTGTGTTTATGTGCGATGAAAGTTATCAGGTTTAAGGTTTTTAATGTTAACGCCGTAGTTAATAGCTTAGTGGTTAGCGTGCTTCTGTCTTAACTCAAAGAGCGCATTTTGACCGGGAAGCATGCACCACTTTGAATTGTTGTGATTTTAATTCCTGCAGGAACGGAGAAAGAATACAATTTCCTGCGTTGGGTCGGCCTGTCGTAAGAGGCGACAAAACAACTCACAGCCAGGTGGCAGGGCCCGACTGGATGGCTACCACCCCTGGTCTTAAGTATGTCGTCATAACAACTTTGACTCGTGTTCCAACATTAGTGACCAGGTTCCAGTCTCCCTTAAGAGAACAGCAGCGCATTTGTAGCACCTTTGGTGTTGTGATGTCCATGGGCGATGGTAATCGCTTTCCATCAAGTGGGCCGTCTGCCTGTCTATTGAACTCCTGCAATAAAAAACACATAAATCTATAGGACTAAACCTGCGAGAGAATGAGGTACTAGTTTTACATTGTGCAGCACAGATTAGAGAGTCAATAGCGGATATTCCATACATGCAGTCGATACTCAGATGCAGATATTACTTTATTGTGAATAATATAAAGTAATACAGCGTAAACTCTATATAACGACACTGAAGGGACTGTGCATTTTATGGCGTTATAGGGGTTGCCGTTAAATGGAGAGGTTTCTTATTTTCTCCGACGTCTTTTGCTGCACCAGTAATTGTTGTATTTGTTACTTATTTTATTAATATCTTGCAGTATTGAGGCATCTTGATGATAAGGCATCTTGAGGAAGTACTTAGAAATTTAGATAATTTTTACTGATTTTGTCAACTTAAAAGGTACTTTTTATTACTTAATTGTTGTCGTTATTGAGAGTGAGTGTAATGCTATATAGAGAGTACCGTTGTATGGTACACAACCTTTTTTATCGAGAGGAAGCCCGGTTAAGGGCCATCAACCACGCGTAGGAGGAAAGTTGCGGCCGGTGTGTGAGGATTCACTAGGTCGGAGTGACACTAGCACCACTAGGCAGAACTAAAGATGCCATTACCACACCACGGTTAGGGATACCCACTAAAATCCCTCGGTATTCCATCCTTCGCCCTAGATGCCAGGGCCACGAGTTTATGGCATAGCCTCTCCGCTGGCCCTGGCAGGCGGTGGCCCATCGGCCTCATCCACTCCCGGGGAACTAATACGGAAGACAAGCTAAACTAACCAAAGCCAAGTGATTTCGACGCTTAAGGAGTTGTTGTGAAATCGAGTGACGTTACATGGAGTTTACACAGTATTAAAAAATCAAATTATTTTATATTTTTCTGATAAAAATTAAAGGTTTCATGTCAATAATTTAGTGATATAGTGTTTTTTTTTTAAATTGATCAGCGGAAAGAGGAGTCTTCTTCTTCTTCTGCGAGAGGGCACTTTCTGCAACTCTACGTCAAGGTAATTTGCGTGTGAGGGTGGATGTGCAACCCGCTTTATCCAGCAGTACAGCTCCTCCAGGTAGTCCACCAGTTTCTTAACGTCGCTGAAGACCTGGGGCGTCCATATATTTCGCCCTGTGTTAGGCCACCAACAACAGGGACAAATATGGCTCTTAAATTTAAAAATCGTATCGTAACGTATAAAGTTAAAACTCACTGTACTACACATTAAAGAGATTAGAAATGCAGCCAACGCCGCACCTAGCTTATAAATTTATTCGACTTTAGCTATACTACCAAAGAATACTACGATCCCAATAGGTACTTTAAGGCTCCTATTGCCGCAAAAGTTCAATAGTTCAATCCAAACGAAAAAACTTCTTTTTTGTAATTATTGATAAATAATTTACTTTAAAAAATCATACATCTTTACGATATAAGACGTACTGTGGTTTTATCGTATTTTTTCTATAGATATTTTAAAAGATTACCCAGTGTTTGAGACCTGTGAAATGCAATATCCTGCTCTAGGATGCAGTGTCTACAAGCTCGATTGTGAGTGTGAATTATCATACATTGGGCAAACAAGGAGGAACATAAAAATCCGGGTAAAAGAACACATTGCTGACATGAAACACACAAGGTTCACGCAGTCTGCAATCAGGTATAAACTACAACAGATTCGATAACCCACAAATCCTCGCGAAAGAGAATCGTTTCATACCCAGAATGGTGCGTGAGGCTATTGAAATTAAAAAAACACCAAAATTTCAAAAAGAAGATGATCAGAAGATGGTTGGCAAGTACCTTGTGTTCGGGATCCAATCGTCAAAACTATTTAGGCCCAAACCCAGCAAAAAACAATACCCAGAGCTCAAGATACTGAGCTCTTTCTACGTGCGTCGTAACTCAAAGTCGACTTGATTGATAATATATTTTTATTTTTCCTCCCACGCAATTTAATATTATATAAAACTGAAGACATGAGTGGATGAAGGTGATAAGTCGCATAATTCCAATTCGGAGTAAAGCGAGATAAAAGTTTTACTTTTATTTGAAACTGAACTGAACTTAACACCTTTAGCAACGTTTTATTTCTTAAATATGCCTTATATCTATGGTCTAAGGTCTGTAGTCATTTGGTATCGACTTATAACTAACGTGACCATACGTCCCGATTTGGGCGGGACAGTCCCGCTCCCAGGCAGTCTGTCCCGCTGTCCCCAGTGAGGCCTACATAGTCCCGCTTTTGCAAACAGACCAAATGATAAATTTATTTTTCCCGCTCGAAATGCGCCCGGCACAGCGATGCGGATGACGAGAGCGCGCCGAATGCTACGCGCTGCCGCGCTGATGAGTGCGAGCAGGATAGATAGATAAATCCCTCCTGCCAGCCTAAAATTAAATAATAATGACTGAACGTAAGTGTACGTTGTTGCACTAATTTTTAGCTGCTTAACAAACTTGTAACAATAGTTTTCAAAATGAGTAGGTATAATATTTATTTCTACGTTGGGTGAGGCGTTTCGTGAACAGCATACAAAAATTGGTGAAATTTAAGCCTGCATTTTTCTCCGTGTACTATTTTGTGTTCAGTGCGTTGATTATTTTGTGTTATTCTATCTTATATAATAAAATACTTATAAAACGCTAAAAAACTTTTTTTAAATTACAAAATGCTGCAGATGTCCCGCTTTGACAAAAGAAATAAATGGTCACGTTACTTATAACATTCATCTACGCAAAAAAAGCAAAAAACCGAATATGTGACATATCACCTTCATCCACTCACGTCTTCAATTATTAGAGTGAGGCATTTGCTGAAGAGTTTCTTTCGTCGCTTCTTCTCTTCAAGCCACAACATGGTGCGAAGCGGTGGTAAATTAGATTAGGCTCCCATAGAGTAGATAATAACCATAAACAAAATTAAAACTAAAATATGAACAAGTTGGCGGTAGGCTAAATAAAACTTTAACAATACTCATTGACATTTTAGAGGTCTTCAGGTAGAAGTGAAACAATGTTGTGTGTTTGAATTGCAGTTCAGGAATGCATATTTATTTGGTAAAAATACCGATTAATATTTTACAATAGAGCACACACTTAGCTGCTAAACAAAATATAATATTTAATAATAATAATACGCGCACTCGAGTGTCGCGGTGAGGTGAGGCAAGGTGTGCGCGGAGGTAAACACGTGAGGCCCGACAGGGGCAACGCGCTACGCGTTTGCCGATCATTTGTGAGCGGCCGCCGTGGTGATCGGACGTCTGCGGCTACAACATCTTTGTTTTCGATGATCTGGGCTACTGAGAAGTGGTCGAAACGTCGGAATAATAAAAATTAAATACATCACCGCGACTAAAACCGTTAAAACGTAGTTTTATTACAGATATTTAAAGTTAAAAAAATTCTAAAATAAACTTATTCCTTCAATTTTTATAAAAACAGTATAGAAAAATGTCTGCATCTTTAGAAGAGAAAAAATAATGTATTGTTTTATTTAACTACTCGTTTAACTTATTCACAATAAAATAATAATGTGTCTAAAACTACCGCATCTTTTTTTTATTGTATGAGTTCAACAGACGGGTAGACGGCCCACTTGATGAAAAGCGGTTACCATCGCCTATGGACATTTGCAAAACCAAAGGCGCTACAAATGCGCTTCTGCTCTCTTAAGAGACTGAAACTTGGTCACTAATGCCCGAACACAACTCAAGGTTGTTACAGCGGCATACTCTAAACCAAAAGTGGTAGCAATCCAGTCGGTAACATACTCTACCACCAGGCTGTGGATCGTCTATCGAGTCCCGGCTATCGCCCGAAAAATCAGTACCGAGATATCCTCAAGGAGGTCGGCGTTGCGACAAGCCTTAAAGCTACATTAGAGAAATGTCGGCTACGTACCCCGTTCTGGGCACGTCGGGACCATCATTTTATATAACGGCTAATTGCTTACAGCTACATGAACATTGCGCCGCTGAACACCTCTTTAACAGTGGGACCGATTTTGACGACTTTTTGTGTTTTTTAAAAGTAATTTCGAGAATGGTTTAGATTAACAATTGGTCTCGGTTGATGGCGCTGCAATTTGTGCCTAGATTATTATTCTTTAAGGCCAAGACAACGTGTGCCGAATATTGGATTACCCAACATTCACAATATTTATTTTACTTGCAACACTGATTCTGCACAAGCAACACCAAAAATCCCATCCGTTGTTGCATCCCTTTGTATCCTCTCTGTATTGCCCCTTTTTCCGCCTCCAACCGTTGAGAGCAATACACGCAATTTACAGTTCGCTCCTGGTCTTTTTTATTTATAATCAGCCCTTAATTTTAATTAAATTAAAATACAATACAGTCATGCTAGCATCGAATACAGCTAGTATCTTATACTAATGTATAAAGCTGAAGAGTTTGTTCGTTTGTTTGATTGAACGCGCTAATCCTGAGAATTTTTCAAATCAGACCAGAAGTTCCTGAGACTACTGATCTAATTTGAAAAATTCTTTCAATTTTAGATAGCCCATTTATCGAGGAAGGCTATATGCTATACATAGATAGATAGGAGCGAAGCACCAATGAAGAATGTTTCAAAATCAGGGGGTTTTGAAAACAAATACTACGGGGACGACATCGCGGGCACAGATAGTCATATATGTATCGCTGTTACCATAATGCCCCTATTACGCACTGCAACAACAATTTCTCCTGTTCTCCTGGAACGGGTAAACCGGGAACATGGCTCCTTTACATGACACAGGTACTTTTGGGACATGAATGTTTCGGCAGGTACCTGTATCGCATTGCTGGAACGGAGCCAGATTCGTGATGTCACACCACTGCGATACCTGCCTTGAGGATACTGCTCATCACACCCTGCAATCATGCCCCACGTGGGCGGATCAATGCAGCGTGTTAATGAATGTAGTGGGGACTGACTTATCACTGTCGACCATTGCACGGAATATGGTCGACAGTGAAATTTCATGGGAGGCGGTCCAAACCTTCTGTGACGTGATGTTGCAAAAGGAGGCGGTGGAAAGGGAACCGCAGGATGCAGCACCCGTGGCCTCAATCCGCCGCGTTAAATGTAAGACTCGGGGGTACTTCATCGTTCAAATAGCGGTCAAGAGATGGCGCTGTGTGTGTTCGCGCACGCGCGTGCAATTATTTGCGCTGGAAGGTCAACAACCCTTCGTATGTAGGGGGGGCTCTATAAGAGCCGTATCCGTACAGGAACGGAGAAAGAATATAATTTCCTGCGTTGAGGCGGCCTGTCGTAAGAGGCGACAAAACAACCCACAGCCAGGCGGTAGGGCATTTGCCCGACTGGATGGCTACCACCCCTGGTCTAAAGTATGTCGCCATAATAACCTTGAATTAATAATAATAATATTTAATGACACCAAAATTAAATTTACATGTTGTCTTAAAATTTAAGTCTGTTTGGGTAATAACACCTAAACTTAAAACTAGGCTAAGCCTGTCTCTTAGGTGTTAGTTCCTTCCAGTGACTTATTGTCCTCCGGCATTGATGACCAGGTTCCAGTCTCCCTTAAGAGAGCAGCAGCGCATTTGTAGCAACTTTGGTGTTGCAAATGTCCATAGGCGATGGTCACCGCTTTCCGTCAAGTGGGCCGTCTGCCTGTCTGCTGAACTCCTCTAATAAAAAGAAACCACCGCCGTCAGGGCCATCGAATGTTTCCGAGGTCCTGAAATACGGCATCAAGATGGATTAAAGAGGTGGTTTAGTTGGTAGATCCGAGCATGCCATCGGAGTCCAACACTACCCTACCTTAGTCCCCGAAGAGTAGGGTGTCCATGACGGGTTACACCTCGTTAAAAATTCTGCATCTGTAGTATACTTTTGTATTCGTTTAAGGGTAGTAAAAGGGTAAAAAAACAAAATATTTTTTCAAATGCATTTATTAATCATTATGTTATGATTACAGTAGTAGTAAAGTAACTGATATATTTAATTATATTATTTAATTTATATTCACAAAATAATTACAATGAATTAGTACAGTAGGGTACAAAATTGCAACTCGATAAATATATCTGTAAAAAATGTTAATAGCGAAACTAAAAAGTTGTTTGAACTGCGAAAATGTATGCAAGTATTGCTAACCTTTAAAATGATAATATCTAAAAATCTCAAATAACATAAATTTTAAATTTTTGACTAAAATCAAAGCTTTTACATAGCTGTCGTTATGGCATAATTTAACCCATCGCTGTATTTTTATTTAATTATTTATCCGGCTAATGAATGATGAATCACTTTTCAACCGATGGCTGCCGGCTAGACCGTTAACTTGTCAGTTGACGGTTTTATTCGACAACCATACACCAGCTGGCGAGTTAGTGGACAACTTAGCTGTGGTTATTTTGTAAACTAACGTTATTTAGCTAGGTTTTACAATAGCTACCCAGCTCTACTCGTAAGATAAAACATAATCGAGGGCTTCATAACATATAGGCGTATACGCAAAAATGCAATTTTTTTGTTGTTTACTAAAATCTATCCATGTTACAATTTAGAAAGTCTTACTAGTATGCCAGTGTACCTAGATAGAAGGGTATTCCTAATTTTAGCTTATACAATCAACTAGTTTTGTTTTATTAACGATTTTGTCCTTGTGTGAAATTGCACTTTTGTTTGTACGCCCATTTGTTATGAAACCCTCTATATAATTATCCAAATGTATTGAAAACACTTTTGCACCTAAATGTCCAATAAGCAAGATAAACCCGTTTAAACTAATGATATATTATAATAATACTATAATTAAATCACAATGAATAATAGGCGAAATTAAAAACATACTGCACATTCATAAAATTACATAATCTACGTTTATATCATACAAAACACTTGAATTATAAGAAAAATACTAACAACTATTTTGTGTGTGGTGATCAATAATATTGATTTTATTGCAAACAGTCACTATCAATAATATTGCCAATAAAATTGTTAATAATATTGACGTTCTTCAACAAATACAACAATATTTTATCAAACATGTTGAAGTTTTTTTAACGCACTTTTAAATTGACCATTTCTCTGTTACAATTTGAATAGAAAGGGGGGCAATTTTAATTGAATATAACTTCTTTCGCAAGTGTTTTTTTTATGCTTTAAATTTGCAGCTAAATTTGCATATGAAAGTGTTGTAACGACATACTTAGTTTTGATATTTAGATATTTTTTATTTGGTTGAAAGTCGAGCGGTGTTTTTTTAAAATCAAAATGCAAGAGGATACAGTACTTTTGGTTTCCTCTAGATAGATACATGTAGCGACTTTTTTAGATTATAATCTTCTAGTATTTTTATTTTATAATATTGACAATATTATTGAACGCATTAATTATATACATATATGTAATTATTTCAATCTTTGTGATGTTTCTCTATTCTAAAATTAATATTTAAAATTCAATTATTGTACGTTGATCACCGATAATAATTATTACTATTAAAACATCAATAAGGCACAAATAATAATAGCTACGGAACTTAACGATATCACTTTTATCAACATATTGTCGAGCCTTAACCCCCATTTATCGTAAGCGCCATTTGGAACTTACTATATTTTTTGTTGCAAAAGGCATTTTAAACTAATATTTTGTTTTCAGACCTTCAGTTTTTGATTCAGTAGTCTAATCTAATAGTAGAACAATATAACTAGATAGATAAGTGTACATATAGTATATTTTTTTGAATATATAAATAATGTATAAAATAGGTGTAGATAAGTAAACATAGTCCATAATTCAAAAAACTAAAGAAGCAAACAAAACCATGTAGTAAATAAGCATATAGAATAAGAATACGGTACTTGACAGTGTGAAAAATATAGGCTGATTTTAATATATATCGTAGATTACGATCTAAATATGACAAAAATAAATTGTTTTAACTAAAATATTAAATATTAATTGATATTTTTATAGAAATAAAATTGTTGTATTGCAGCCATTAGCCACGTGACAATGAACGCCCGTTCAGAGCGCGTGACGTCATAGTGTGCTAAACACAAGAAGTTGTCAATGGCTTCTCGGATAACACTTCAACGAAACAGATGTTTGTTTTGCACACTGTGACGTCATGCGAGACGCCATGACAGCTTGACGCGTTTTTGTTACGAAATGTCAAAATATTCATAAAATTGCTAAATTAAATAGTTAAATGTTGTTTTTTGCTGAAATATTAATATTTTGGCTAAAATAAACCAAATGGCTCAAAATAAACCTGTTTCTCAAAAATTGTCAGCTATCGAATTGATAGCAATAATAGATATACAAGTAGAGATAGAAATATACAATAGAAACTGTATAAGAATATTAAAAGCTTGCACACTAGTAAAATATTTTTTGTAACAGATAGAATGTGCTTAGTGTATATATAAATATATAATAGTAACAAAGCACATGTATAATATTAAGCAATTAACAAAAACTGTAAAACCTAAAAATAGAAAAATGTACTAAGAAAGATTTGTAAAACACGATTTTTTTGAAAACATATACAAACCCTAAAAAAGTAGAAAGCCCGGACAATCCCATTCGTCCGGAGAGAGGGAGGAAATAAAAAAATCTAATAGTAGGGGAGGCCAAGCAGGGATTTTGGGATTTAGTCCAACGTGGCAGAATAACATAAGGGGAGAAACCTTGCACCCTATTATGTAGCCCAACATATATTAACCCTTCATACAGGGTATTTTTATGCTTGAAATTATTTTCAAACCGTCAGATTAAGGCAATTCTTACACATAATTGTCAGATTGAGTCAGCACGACAAGGACAACAAACTGGACCGACATTAATCTGACGCGCTCGAGTACTTCAATACAATTTTGTTTGCATTTTCAAAAATCGACCATTGCTTTTAGTCGCGTCCAAATTGTCAGTCTTTTGAATAGGAGTTCCTTTAGTGTTTACTTAACATCCCAATTTAATTTCTGACGCGTTTGAGTATTTCTGTACGACTTTTTTTTTCAAAAAAAACCTTTTTTCTTATTAGCATCTAATCTTCACAATCCAGAAGGTCCCCGCGAAGCTTGAGTAACTCCACATTTAGCATCTTGGGATCCCCTACTGCAACTAAAACTGAATGTCTTAAAATAAAATAATAGTTTAAAATGCCTTTTGCAACAATAAATGTACTTAGGTCCAAATGTCGCTTACGCTAAAATGGCGGTTACGGCTTGATGTCATAGTTTTTTGCAATTGTTAAAAATGATAAAAACTACTTTCTAATTATTGAAAGCAAGAATGTTTAGGAGTAACAATCTCCATGTAAAAGCGTACTCATGACGTCACAAGTAGGTACAAGTATCAAGACTCAAAAAGCGCACTAATATTTTTTTGAAAAATAATCATTTAAAAAAAAAGTTAGATAACAAGGTGTTATTAAATGAGGTGTCGTGAAATGAACGTCTCAAAGAGTTAAATATAAATAGGCTAAGTAAAACTTTAACAATAGTCATTGACACTTGACATCTTTGTCTTCGGTGATCACGGCTACTGTAAAGCAGCCAAAACGTCGGAATAATAAAAATCAAATAAATTATCGCGCCTAAAACCGTTGAAATGCAGTTTTATTATTGTCTTATAGTGTGTTAATAAGCATCGAAATCTATCGAATAAAGTAAATCAAGAAACTATGTGTAGAAATACATAAACACTCAAATTGTATCAAAAACAGCGCATATTACTCTAATGGATATAATTCTAGATCTTATGTCATTGCATTACAGTTTTAAATTGTATTATAAAACAATAAGTGTCGGCAAAAAGTTTCATTACACTTTTATCGGTCTCGCTCCCATCCGATGAGAGCGTGTAACGTGCGATAGAGAACTTCGTTCTGATATCAGTAATTATTAAAAACGGGAACAAAAAAATGATCGCAAAATGAAAACTACTGGGCCAAACTATGTCAAATTTTTAGGGGACCAAATGGCAACTATTCCGTATCAAACTAAATCAAGAATCACGTAAATCGGATCATAAATCAAGGAGTAATCGGTGAACATACATGAAAAAAAACCCAAAAAAATATCCCGACGAATTGAGAACCGCCTCCTTTTTGAAGTCGGTTAAAAAGACGAAAGAACTGCGAGTGCAGTGTTACGAGTTACGTTGTTAACAGCGCTATTCGCATTCCTTAGCATTCTTCTTGCACGCTTTTAAGTATAGTTCAAAAAAATATTTGAAAGCAAGTACAATTATATAAACAATGTAACAAGAAAAATATTTACTAGCATATTGTCTTTATGAAATATATTAAAAAAATATTATACAAGTAAATGCTAATGACGTTAAAATTAATGACTCATTAACATCGCACTCAGAGTCACGTATTGGTCGATGAATACCACATACACTTCACAAAATCTCATTGTGACCTAGATATATTAACCAAAATAGCAAATACCTGTGAAATAATCGATTTTCTTAAAAAAAATATTTATTTACTACATACATACATATATAACTCCACGCCAGGTCCCTTGCGAGGTAGGCACGAACAACAGAGCGCCATACAGACAGAGCGTCTTACACACCTCACTTGCTTCTTTGACATTCATAGCTCTTGTCATGCACGCTCGTCTATTCTTAAGGCTCCTGACATCACCTGCTAATACACGATCAATTTGATCATGGAAGTTGTGTCGTGGCCTTCCGCGACTTCGACATCCATCCACTTTTGCATTGTATATCTGTTTAGTCATTCTTTCATCATACATTCTTTCCACATGCCCGAACCACCGGAGCATTCCTTTCCTTACCTTCACCCCGACACTCTCAGACCAACTCTCTTTCTTACTTCGGTATTACGAACGCGGCATTTACTCTATTTTCATGCTCTCTCTTCCATACCCAACTCTCGCTTCCATACGTGAGCGTAGGTACCAGCACCTATTTATTGATATATAAAGCAGCATTTATTTATTAATATATATAAAATTCTAAAAATGCCGCGTCTGTACATTGAAGCTAAAAGAAATAACTGGAACACACTATATAATGGAGAACACGATGCAATATTTTAGATTTCTTGTTTGTTCGGGATTCACGTAAAAACTACTAGGCCGATTTTGACAGCAAATTCTTCGAGTCCAATCTGCACTAATCTTTATCCTGGGAATCCCGCGGGAATTTTCTGGGAATGATTTAAAATGGACAGTTTCAAGAAAAGCGAATTCCGAAGTAATTTTTTTCAGTGATCGATAGCAAATTTTATGTAATAAAATATGTGATATTTTTATCCCGGGAATCCCGCGGGAATTTTCAGTCAAGCGTGGACAAAGTCGCGGAAATATCCTAGGTTGTCATATACATACATACATACATAACTTCACGCCAGGTCCCTTGCAGGGTAGGCACGAACAACAGAGCGCCATTTAGGCTTATTATTACACACCTCACTTGCTTCTTTGACATTCATAGTTCTTGTCATGCACGCTCGTCTGTTCTTAAGGCTCCTGACATCACCTTGTTGTCATATCATTGTTGAGATTCGTAGAATACCGATTTATCGTAAGTAAATTAACTCCAGTAGCTCTTTAAAAGTAAACATTCCATCAAAAAGTGCTTTTAAACGCATATATTTTACGTAAAACGGAGGCTTGTCCAAGATTGGCGGGTTTAACACATCGGTTGTTTCGATATGCAGATTTCATCGTGATGTTTTCATTCATAGTCAGCGTATTGTAATTATACGCAGGTTAAGTCAAAAAGCTGTCTGAGTGGTAGGTCTAGGATTCGAACCCGCATTATTGGAATGAAACGAGGTCGTCAAAGCCACTAAATTATTACGACATCGACATCTAAACTATTAAAATTAAACAATAATTATAGATATTTTAAAGTTTTAAAAAAATCTTAGAAATTAAATTATCTTTAATTTTCACTTAACCTCTCTGAGTACGACGCTAATTATTGTCTTCGAAATTAAAAATTAAATTTTATAAGTATTAACATTTAAAACATAGAAATTCAATAAAATAACTTCATTTATACAAATATTAGACCAACAAAGCAGATGATAGCAATGTATACTCTAAATACATCATATATGTTAAAATATTATCATACAACTTCATATCTTATGATATCATATCATATAATATCATATCACATGATATCATATCAGTCACATATCTTTCAAAGCAGAATTCAATATGGCCGCTTTAGTGATTTTCGTTCGGCTGACATCACTATTAGAAACGTGAGATTATGTTCTGACATATCATATCACATCATACAATATAGTATGATATCAATAAATGTCGTGCGATCTCATATCATATTTTAAAGAAAAAATCTCTATTAACCTCACATAAATCACATATATTTCAAAACATATTTAAATATAGCCCTTTCAGTGTTTCTTTTATGGTCGACACCATTTTGAGGTCCTTTAGAGACAACATGATCTTTCGACATACGATATCTCATCATACAAGATTTTACGATATCATCATACAGTGGGATATATCACACTGTATAAGAACCATAACATGTAAATCACATATCCTTCAAAACGTATTTTAATATTGTTCCTTCAGTGTTTTTCGTTTGATTGATACAAGTGTCCAGTTACGGTGACACGACTTTGAACTCTGCCGACTCGTTAGAAACGTCAGACGATGTTGTGACACATCATACTATTAATATCATATGATATCATATCATATTGTATAACACCATGTAAATCACATATCTTTCTAAACGTGTTTCAATATGGCCCTGTCAGTCTTTCTCGTTTGCTTGACACTAGTGTCTTGTTGCGATGACACTTTGAGCTCTCTGTCCGACTGCTTAGAGACGTGGGACGATGTTTCGACATATCATACCACATACAATGTCGATATTATGTTATATCATATGATATAGTATCATATCATGCGAATCAGATCTTTTAAAAGATATTTTACTACAGTTCCTTCAGTGTTTGTCGCTTTGCTAGACACCAGTGTCTAGTTGCGATGACACCACTTTGCGCTCTCTGTCCCACTCCTCAGAAACGTGGGATGATGTTTCGACATATCATATCACATATAATGTTGATATCATATTATATCATAAGATATATTATCATATCACGCGAATCACATGTCTTTCAAAACATATTTTAGTATGGCTCCCTCAGTGTTTCTCGTTTGATTGACACCAGTGTCCAGTGGTGGTGACACCACTTTGACGTCTCTGTCCGACTCCCTAGACACGTGGGATGAAGTTTCGACATTTTCCAAATTTTGGAAGAGTAGATTGTTGGACCCGTTGGAAGGGTTACGCCTGTGGTTCGGCTCGAACGTTGGATTTGGACCTAAAAACATATTATAATATAAAAATCGGCTAAGTGCCTGTCGGAGTAATACGCGACGAAGGGTTCCGTAGAGAGAGAAGTTTTAGCTATTTGGTTACGCGACCATAATAAAGCATTTAGTCGAAAATAAACCTCATACTAAACACCATCAACAGATATTGTTCAAAATAATTTTCAGTATTTTCAAGCAGTATACAGAATGAATTTTTCAAGTGGGTCTTCAGGGTAAAGTCCTAGCTTTCACGAAATGGCGAATTAGACGATGTTAAGGATGACATTGCAATGCAATGGTCTAAAAACGGATGATACTGAGGACCGCGTGAAGTGGAATAGAAAAAGTAGGAAAGCAGACCCTGGGCGTCGGATTGAACTATCCGATCTCAACGGGGATTTAACGCTCGGATGATGACACGAAATGGCGAATAACACTCAAAGGAGTCTGAAATTACTTTACAGTAATTGATCCTTTCGATTTGATTCTTGAAAAGGCAAATTGCGGGGAAAGAATAAAATTTCCTGCCTTGGGCGGTCTGTCGTAAAAGGCGACCAGACAACAACAGCCAGGTGGTAGGGTATTTGCCCGTCTGGATAACAACCTTGTGTTGTGTTCCAGCATTAGTGGCCAGTTTCCAGCCTCCCTTTTTTATTTTTTTATTGCGGTCGGTCCACTTGATGGAAAGCGGTTACCATCGCCTATGGACATTTGCTACAAATGCGCTGCTGCTCTCTTAAGGGGGACTGGAACCTGGTCACTAATGTAACACAACTCAAACTCAAGGTCGTTATGGCGACAAACTGGCGACGACCAGGGGTGGTAGCAATCCAGTCGGGCGAATGCCCTACCACCCGGCTGTGGGTTGTTTTGTTGCCTCTTACGACAGGCCGCCCGGCCGCAGGAATAAGTATCTTTCTCCGTTCCTGCACGGATAAGTTAAGAGAGCGGCAACGAATTTTTGCACCTTGGGTGTTGCAAATGTCCATAGGCACTTTCCATGTGGTAGGCCGTCTGCCTGTGTGCTGACCTCATGCAATAAAAAGAAGGTAATTGATTTTTCAAAAATCTTATGATACCACTTTACTTTCCATGAAAATCGCCCCAAACTCCTTCGTTTGTTCGCTTTTTTATTACAGTTTACAATTTGGCCCTGAAGAACCTCTTAAAAAATTCACTTTGTCCAAGCTTGATTTCTTTCAAGCACTTCCACCTCATATTTCAAAAATGTGGTGTATGACACAATATTGCTCACCGATGGTAGAACTCTTCCTGGAATTAGGAGTCGTGCTCCTGCTCCCCGTTTGTGTCAGACCCATCATATTGGGCAAAGGAGTCCTGGGCTTGGACTCGTTCTCCAGGAACTTGACGAACTCCGCTGCGAGGCTGTCAGTGGCATTGGCCGGCTTGACCAGACCCAACTTCTCACACTCGGTCTGGTTGAAGTCCAAAACTGTCGAGAGGATCCGAAGAACTTGGACCCTGGTCGAAGGCATAGAGAATTATTTAAAAGGAGAAAGAAAACGTTTATTTTAAAATAAATATTTTTGACTAATTGTATATAATATTTTCTTAAGTTTTCGCGACTTGTATACATAATAAAACTACGTTTTAAACGGTTTTGAGCGCGGTAATTTATTTGATTTTGGTTATTCCGACGTTTAGGCTACTTACCGTAAACAAAATTAAAACTAAGTAATAAAATAAACAAATTGGCGGTAAGTTAAATACAATATAAACAATATTCGCTGACATTTGTCACTTCTTCATTTCATAAAACCTCATTATATCATAATGTTACAACTCAGGTCCCGACAAAAACAAAATCCCCTGCATGTCTTAAACAAAGGACATTTATTACCCTTCAGCATTTGAACTAAGCATTGAAATTCTTTTATGGTGTCTTCTTTTGTTTACTTATTGGCATACGGCTTATTGCTGTATTGTATCATTATGGATTTAAAAGTAAAAGCTGATTCTAGGAAATTCGGTCCACCTTGCCGGGCGGACATATTGCATTCGTGCAGTATAAAACAATGACCTAATGGAGGAAGGAGGACTCAAGCTACGATTACGAAACGGGCGTGATGTGTGTACATAACGAGAATCTAATAGTGATGGATTTTGCGCGTTTTATTGAATTACGACCTTCTGCATTACTCGTGACATTATTAAAAATGACACATGTCACTCGCCTTACATACGTCTAACATGAACCACACAAAATTATCTCTATAAATTTGAATACCTAAAAAGTAGTGAAATCACAAAATATACATACCGAAGTCAAACCAAAGCTTTATTTAATGTAATATCAAAACACTTGGGTTAAATCAAATCGGCTACGGCACCCTAAAATACAATACTTACTTGTTAAGATTGTTCTGTGAAGTCAGCACGTAATTGATGATCAGGTTCTTGACTAAATTCTTATCGACTTTGTCCTGTTGGTTGGATATCGCGTTGTAGTACCTCTCCTCGGCGGCCGCGACTGACGTTTGCAACGTGCGGACTGTTTGACATAAAGATATTATTATAGCATATCGCCTTACCTTTAGAATAGAGAATAGAATATATATTTATTGCGTAATGCATGTACAAAGTTGTTACAGTTTTATGGTATCAATGCATTCGGCCATCATTGGGCGTGCAAAATTAATATTACAGGATTTATATATAAATAATTATAATATTAAACTATGTCAAAAAAAATACTGTCAATGAATGAATACAATTAAATTAAACATTATAATTATAGGTATACAATATAATAATCTTAATAAAATGTCTACTATTACACATGTCAAATAAATTATGTCACTTCATAATGATTATCATCCATATATGTTACCAGTATATATAAAGTATCTGTGATATATGTGTTTATGTTATAATAACATTTAGTATCAGTAACAATTTAATTTTTTTTTAATAGTGTAAGTGGCAGTTCTCTAAGAGACTTCGGAAGCTTATTGTAAACAAGGGCCCATGCAATAGACACTTTTGCGCATTAATGTCGTAAATGATTTGATGGTGCACACTTTAGATTTAAATCCCGCTATGATCGAAATATCAATGATCGTTACATTTAATGCTATACATGGTTAACTATAACGAAGCTTCATAACAAATGGCGTAAAGACAAAAGTGCAGTTTTACACAAGGACAAAATCTATCATCTAAAATGTTCGTTCCCATACTCCTCCGAAACGGCTTGACCGATTCTCATGAAATTTTGTGTGCATATTAGGTAGGTCTTAGAATCGGACAGCATCTATTTTGCATCCCCCTAAATATTAAGGGTAGTCTACACTACTAAATATTTATTTTTAATTTTTATAATAAAACTACGTTTTAACGGTTTTAAGCGCGGTAATTTATTTTATTTAGGTTTATCCGACGTTTCGGCCGCTTTTCAGTTGCCGTGGTCACGGAAGACAAAGATGACATTTGTCTGGCGGTAGGCTAAATAAAATCTTTGACAATACACGTTTGACAAATGTCATCTTCGATTCTGCCGGTCAAGCCGTTTCGGAGAAGTATGGCAACGAAGACTGTGACACGAGAATTTTATATATTAGATGATGCAGCCTTCGATCAACAATAGTACGATGCAGCATTAAAAAATACATACAACCCTAAAGTTCAACCCTCTACGATCAACCCCTATTTTTTAATAGCGATATTAGTATTTTTATAATTTTCTACTGGGATGATTTAGATTTAATTTGAACCAGGTAGATGGCGCTGCAATCGGATACCAGAATGTAGGTGTTCTTTTTGTTGTTGTATGTGTGAAAATTTGTTCCGGAATGGTTTAAATAAACGATTGGACTCAGTAGGTGGCGCTGCGATACTCCTAAACGCTGGGCATGATTTGATGAAATTTTTTGTTTGTTTAAGTGGATTTGAGAATAGGTAGTTTAGATTATTAATATTTGGTCCCGGTAGATGGCGCTAGAATCGGGTTCTAATTTTTATTTTTGAAAGGCAGGAAACGACTGCCGGGTACAGCTAGTTTATATATATAAAAGAAAGTCGTGTTATACACTTTTTATAACTCAAGAACGGCTGTACCGATTTGGCTGAAAATCGGTGGGGAGGTAGCTTAGAACCAGGAGACGGACATAGGATAATTTCTATCCCGTTGGAACCGGTAGGTGGCGCTGAGATCGGATTCTGGAATCCTTCTAATCACCTGGACCGGTTTTGGTGATTTTGTTTTTGTGTGTTTGAGTGGGTCCCCGGGTGGATAAATCAACAATTGGAACCGGTAGGTGGCGCTGAGATCGAGTCATAGATTTTTATTTTTTCAAAGCAGGACGACGTCTGCCGGGGACGCTAGTTGTGAATAAAACAAAACTAGTTGATTATATAAAACTGATATTTGGAATACCCTTCTATTTAGGTACACTGGCATACTAGAAAGACTTTCTAAATTGTAACATGCATAGATTTTAGTAAACAACAAAAAATTGCCTTTTTGCACCCATTAGTTATGAAACCCTCGATTATCATTGTTGGCAACCTGTTAATTTATCCAATATATTGGCGGAAATTTAATTCTTTTTATTTTTTAGTCATACAATAATATCATTACATGTATGGCTGGATTAATATCATAAAAATATCTACAAATCATCATGTAATTCTTCCACATAAGCTATCATCTTATTTAGTCTATTTTCACTCTAGCATATTACACCGGGTGTCTTAAGCTATATGCCACATGAGGAGAAGTACTTTAGATATATTTCTCATAATGTCATGAAAATGAGTGGTATATGACGTCAAAATTACGTTTAAACATATAAAGATATACATGCAAAATCTAGAGATTTAAAAAAAATCAGACATGCCTGCTAAATCTTTCATCTATGTGACAAAATTATAGACGATAAAGTTTTATATTCTACTGCGTTTCAAGTCTTCGTGCTAAATTTCAAAAGTAATCGAAATTACTTACATTACTCATCTTAATGCTGTTTCTATAATATTAAAGCTATAGAAACCGCATTACGATAGCCAACATATACATGTGTCCAAACTACTTTTGCTTGTGGCGTTGAAAGCGTGTTGGAAAGGGAGGTCTGTACAGTCGTACATTCGTCATTCTCAAAGTCTCTAGTTAAAATGCATCACTAAACAAGAAACAACCATATTAAGTTGGTATCATTTTAAAAGCAAAGACCATCAACAGTACATATTTTAATTTAGTAGTATTATCTGTATACATCTCTGTGAATTAATGTTAATTTACATTTTTCATTCATTAACAGAACAGACACCTACGATACTAGTTTATCTCGCTCGCACTCAGGTAAATTGTATTTCGTTATAATACGGCCGGCGTATCTTGGCGAATGTGAACATAGGCTCTGCGAACTTAGGGCATGTAAACTCTGAAGAAAATACAGTGACCAACTAGTACAAAGCAATGAAAAAATACAGGGATGAAGGGCAACCAATTGTATTCACTGACGAGTCGTATGCCCACTCATCACACGAGTGTACATGCTCTAAAGTTCGCAGAGGCTATGTCACATTTGCCAAGATAGCCGGCCGTACTATATATGATTAAAAGAGCTGTTACTCAGCTGTTATTTTGACGTGTTTTCTGTAATTTTGTTCCGAGCTACTTACAGAACTAAAAAAAATTTTATAATCTACTCTTACCATGCTTCTAGATGTCCAAATGCGACGCACGATGAGTTTGCTAGCAATAACTCAAAGTATTATTCAGCCACTGGCCAGGAGGCTGAAGTCATTACACGCTTGGCTTTAGCTTTAGGTTTTACAAACATCCTTTGGTTGATTCAACATTAACTTTGTTCATGTAATCAAATTTGTTGATGTGATCAAGGTTGTCGACATGATCAAGGTTATTGACGTGATCGAGGTTGTTGATGTGATCAAGCTTGTCGATCTGATCAAATTTGTTGATGATAAATATGGCGATCATGTCATAGTAAAATGAATCATGCTGTGTATGTGATCAAGGTTGTCGACATGATCAAGCTTGTCAATCTGATCAAATTTGATGATGATAAATATGCTATCATGTTTCAGTAAAAGACTCACGATACCAACGTGTTATCTTGAGATAAATAAATAGGATATGAGGATAAAGGGGAATCCAAATATATTATATAGGATTTAACGTAAACCAACCAAAAGTTCTGACCATAGCAAAAGCAGCGCAAGTGACTTCAAGGCCTCCCATTTTAACTTACCACCAGTACCTGAAGTAATACTCAGAGATAGAGCCGCGTTCTGGAATTTTCTACGTTCTTCTAACTAAAAAACGAAACGGACAACTACGAAACACAAAAACATATCTTGCTTTGAAAGTTTATTTCTTGGATAATTATTAAGGCAAATTTTGGTTTAATTAATTTGAGTAAACTTAACTGATTTTTCAAGGTTTTGTATCTGAACAACTAGTGACTGTTATTAACTAGAATATTTTATTTTACTAAAATTTATGTCCTGTAGAACTATAGAAAATTTTCATTTTCAAGTTTAATTCAACATTTCATCTTCTGAACAGAAGTCATGAAATTTGTAGAGAAAAAAAGGATATTATATTACAATTCTGCTTTTTTTAACTCGGTAGGAAATTTTCAAAGCCAGATCAAATAAATAAAAATACGACAATACAAAAAAAAACTATCATACAATGTGCTGCAAGACATAAGCCTGCATGTGCATAATGAAAAACAAATAGTACGGCTGAATTTTTTGTAAAAAGTAATTAAACATCTTTTAAGACAATACCCTGTACTGCACTAAACAACTTTATATAACATGTTTGCAACAATTATACAAATGATGAACACAAAAACAAATGCGTTCTTCGCGTAAGCCTCCTGTTGCTTAGACAAAAAACTTCAGCAAAATTTATTTACAAAAATCTCAACCACAAACAATCATAAACTCACAAGCGTATAAAAAAAAAGAAAATATTTAAAAAAAACACAAGGACGTCACGACGTGAAGCCAGAATCCTCGATCAAACCCCATATGGTAATCTGAGTAGCTAGCGGAGTTGCTGCTGTCAAATATGACAGGTGTCAAAGTGACGGCTGTCAATGTCTGTTTGACAGCGCAGCCGCGGCATATCAACGCCTCACAGTTACCAAATGAGATTAGACCGAAGTAGGCGGAAAGCTTCTCTTCATACGAATGGTGCTGAACATAAATTGTAACACAGCTTAACTATGGGAACGTACCCATACCACGTGACCTACTGTAATATTTTGCAATCGGAATGTTAATAAAAAATAATTTTCCTCTTGAGCCGTTAAACTCTTAAGACGGAACCACTACAGATTTGTCGCCCGAACTGTCACACACGGCTAATTGGGAAGCACCACAAATTTGTGCTCAAATACAGATACAATTGAACGGTTGAACTGATGCTTTCTCCCTCTAACTACATAGAGTTTGTATTAGAATAAAAGAGACGATATAATTTTCTTGGTTTTGGCACGGCAATTTTGATGGCAACTTGTGGAAAAAATAATATTAAATTCGGATCCTCAGAGGTTAAAAATCACCAAACCTTGCGCCATATTTGAATATATCTCGAAAAGTAGAGAGGTTTTCTAAGAGGAGATTGTCTACGTGACAAAAACTTGAGCCCGTGGTATTTTAAAGGCCTCCCTTCCCCCCTGAACAGGTCACATAGTACGGGTATCTTTCTTATCTACAAAAGGCAACGAATAAATTCATGCTAAAACCTCACAAGGAATAGGGAATAAGCACGTCTTTAATTACTACATTTTTCATAGAAATATTATTGGACGCTGACATCACACTATTTTTAAAACTACAATAACACCAAAGAAAAAAAAGAAAAAATGCGTCTATGTCAAAAATATCGTTATTCGTATAATTCAACGATAGTAAAAATTTTAAAATAAAAATAATAATATGCATATTCCCTAATCAGTGTTATATAGTCGTCTAAACTGAGCAACTGTAAAAACTCTGTAATCTATTAATAATCACTATTTTAGTACAAAATAAGTTTTAAGTACATTACAGTACTTTTTCTATATATATAAAACCTTGAAATAACCTACTAGCAGACTTTTCCCCGAGCACAACGATGTGGGGTATCTGACGAAAAGTTTCGTTAAATTTCTCCATGAGCACTATAATATGCGACTTATTCAAAAAAAATGTCATTAAACTTCTCCCATAGCACTAAGATGTGAGGTTTCTTAAATTAATTTCTTGACATAAAGTGTGATCTATTTAATAGTTATTATTTCTTGACTATATTGGGTTTATTTAAAAAATGTCATAACTTTTGCAGTAGATTTTTTTTAATTTTTTTGACTGTTGTTTTTAAAAATGTGTCAATATTTTTTTCTCAGAGTGGGGTTTTTTTTAAAGATGTCATTAAGTTCAGTTGAAACTGACAGCACATCTGGTGTCACAAATGTCCAGACTACGGTAATCACTTTCCATGGTGTGGGTTGACAGTTTGTTTGCTGTACTTTAGCAATTAAAAGAAATTCAAGAAAGTACGCAGTATCAACATTCACATAAGGCTAGCTTTAACGAGAACAATGCAATAATGAAAACAACGTCATAACACAAGCGATATTAAAGAAAATCAACTTACATGCCTGTGTTTATAAGTGTATTCTATTCGTGAAGTGTCGCAACGATCATTTGCATACCAACTAGTAGCCTGAGTGTCCAAACCCCAGAATTACCAGCTGATATTTAAATGACCATCGCATTTTCTACAAGATGTACTAAAATCTATATACTATATTACATTTTTAGCTACTTCCTTAAAGATACGCGCAGAACTCAAATGCGTTTCGAGTGAAGTTAGTTCTGTGAATTTGCGCAGCTCCATGTCAAATGTTACCCTTTATTACACATCACGCTGTGTTGTGGGAGAGAGATGGTGGCATGGAGTCTGACTAGTGCCCGAGCGAGAGCGCATCACGAGAGTGAACCTTATAATTTTGCGTTTTCTGCACTGACGCGTACGAACTTCAAAGACGCATTAAAGTTTTGCTCGTACTATATATAATCTCATTAAATCGATCGCTTTAACATCGCCGCTTTTGCAGTATCGTACACAATGTTATTCTGAAGAACAATATTTATAGAGGGAGCCAAAATCTTTCTTCTCACATTATTGTTTAATAATTATTTCTAGTCATTTCATATCAAAAATCAAACTTGATGACACTGTAAATGTTTGACTCAAAGCAAAAAATAAGAATGAATTCTCACAATGAATTAAGACTTCCAATTTACGAGTGATTTAAGTTAAAAAATATGTTTTAAACAATAATATTGATTAAGATTTTCTATAGAAAACAAGAACGGAATGCACATTCCTTAACATGCTTCTTTATTATGGTACATACTTCTAGCCATCCTCCTCCTTACAGTAATACTAAGCTATATCTACCAATTTTGTTATACTGGTATATACCATTGTGATATATATGTTGTATAACAAAACGTGAGCTACTATAGCTCAAGTATTCCGCAGCGATTGTAGCTAATATATCAATTTAACAAATTAAGTACAATTAATTATATATCATGACTCCCACACAGTAATCGCACTTGTGCACATGACTAACGTCGGATTGAGACTGTTGTCTCGTCGCTCCGTCGCACGCTTTTATATTCGAGCGATGACGGAAGTAGCCGAGTAGTGTCCGAATAATCGATACAAACTACCCACTAATATTATTTGTCGGTAAACAAAGTCGTTACAATAGTGCAATAATCTAACAAAACCGTACTAAATTTCTGCACTACATGGATAAAGAATCGCTTCAAAAATCAAATACCTACCTTGCTCTTTTAAATCGTTAATTTGTGCAGTTTTAGTCGAAACCTGGTCACCAAGCCTGGTGGCAGCTTGGAGACCAGCTAAAGCCTCCTCCAGCTTGACATTGAGCCTTGATATCTCCTCCTGAAGCCCAATGTTCTGTCGTTTCAGGTCCTCCATTTTGTTTCTAATTTTCTCCGTCGTTGATAGATGTCGCGTTCTTTGTCTGTAATTTTTTAAAAATACCTTTATTAAAAAAAATAACAAGTCCGTATCGGTCCATACTCATCTATCTATAATAGACTACGTGAACGATGATGGAGAACACGGAACACTTTGATAAAACTACGTTTTAACGTTTTTAAGGGCGTTAATTCAGTTGATTTTATTGGAGCGAAGTTACTTATCGCGCGTTGCGAAAGGGGCTAGACGGAAAAAATAAGACCAAAAGTTGTAACGACATTTTTTGCTATAATTGTAAGCCGTGTGGCGTGCGCGTGTTTCTCTGTCTGTCTCTCTCTCTCTCTCATAGAAAGCAAGCCAGTTATTACTAAAATTGAGCCTACTGATTAAGTTTATACACATTACATTATATTTATTAATAATAAAACAAATTTATTATAACTTTAAAAAAAAATTGCAATTCCTTCACTAATCAATCGAAAGGAACTTCGTTCCATCCGGGTATCCCTTGACACCTCTCAAGTTTTTATTCCGAAGTTTCAGCCACTTTTCAGTGGCCGTCATCATGGAAGACAAGGATGTCAAGTGTCTATGAGTACTGGTAAACTTTTATTTTATTTTTCCTTCCACCTATTTTAATATTATAGAAAATACTAGCTAACCCGGCGGACGTCGTCCTGCACAGAAAAGCTTCAATCGATATGCCGACAGCAGCGCCACCTACCGGGTCCAATTGCGAACCAACTCAGAAACCTTCTCTGGCTCATGCACAACAACTTTGCTAAACATCATCACATGATCAAATGTAAAGTTTACGATTCTATAAAGGACATACATACAAACATTAATTTTTATATATAAACATAATAAATGCCGCTTCTTCTCTTCAAGCGTCAACAGGTGAAGAGGTAGTAAATTAGATTAGGCTCCCATAGAGTAAATAACAACTTCAAACAAAATTAAAACTAAATAATTAATATGAACATGTTGGCGTAGGCTAAATAAAACTTTAACAATACTCATTGACACTTGACATCTTGTCTCCTGATTCAGGCCATTGAAAAGTGTGTCGAAATAAAAAAAAAAATAAATTACCGCGCTTAAAACCGTTAAAACGTATTTTATTACGAAAATCTAAGTCAAAAATGGAAGAATTTTCGAAAATGGCTACGAAAGCTAATACTGACCTAACTGGAACTGCTCCAATACAACTTGTAAGTTAGTGAGTGCCGCTTCACTTCTACTCCTTGCGTCTTCCGCTTCGCCCAGCTTCGCTTGGACATCTTCGCGCTGCTTCTCTAATAGCCTGATTTGATTCCTTAATGTTTCTACTTCTTGATTTGCTCGGATGCTGGAAATATGTTAATGTATGAAGATATTACATGACTTCTTAGATCAAGTTCGCTATTAATCCGTAAACTAGAATAGAATAGAAAAGAATATACTTCATTCCACAAAATGCTATATAGAATCAAGAACATTAATATACAAGTACAATCGGCGGTCTTATCGCCCATGGCGATTTCTTCCAGACAACCTTTGGATGGAATATAGGAAGGACACCAAAAGTCGGTAATTACTAGACATCGGATTATATGCACTATCAAAATTGCAAAATATGCATGCAAATATGCACTAAAAAGGGGCGAAATATGCATAAAATCAGTAATCAATTTATTATTATATTAATTAGAATTTAAGTTTATTTTCACATTATATTTATACATTAAACATATCTTAATACTATTTATAAATTATTATTATAATAATTTACTAATTATAATTCTTGTGACAGGTATAACACAAATACAGAATAACCGAACAGAACAAGTCCAAATGTAATGCAGAACGTTGTAATTCAATAAAACGCGCAAAGTCCGTCACTATTTTATTCCCTATTGTAGTACACACGTCTCGCTTTGATCGTGGTTCGCGCTCGACTGCCCCCCTCCCTCAATTAGGCCATCGTTTATATTGCATAAATGGAATATGGCCGCCCGGCAACGCGGACCGAATTTGCTAAAATCAGCTTGTACTTTAAAATCCGTAACACATGGCTAATGATTACAATACAACAATAGGCTGTACTCTAGAAACGTATGCCAATAAATAAGTAAACAAAAGATGACGATCATAAAAGAAGAACAATAGTTTCAATGTTATTAGTTCAATGCTGACGGGTAATAAATGTGCTTCTACAAATCTGTACGTAGAATTTGTCTTTGTCGGCGCCTAGGTTGTAACAATATACACATATTATATTGTATACATACAAAATTAAACAATAACACTATAGCTTGAGGTAGTAATTTTTAAATAATTTGTTAAAAGAAGGTAGTGATCTTGTCTGCTTGATGTTTAGTGGTAGTGCATCCCAGAGTTGAATGGCCTGGACGATAAAAGACTTGGTGTAAAAACTTCTTCTGTTGACAATTATAATACACCACCAAAATTCTTATATTTAAATTACATTTAAATACAAGAATTTTAGCGACCTCTTCCAGGCAACTCGGTGTCATGAGATTTTAAATGAAATTTAAATATAAGAATTTTAGCGATCTCTTCCAGGCAACCCGGCGTCAGATTTTAAATGAAATTTAAATATAAGAATTTTAGCGATCTCTTCCAGGCAACCCGGTGTCAGGAGATTTTAAATGAAATTTAAATATAAGAATTTTAGCGATCTCTTCCAGGCAACCCGGTGTCAGATTTTAAATGAAATTTAAATATAAGAATTTTAGCGATCTCTTCCAGGCAACCCGGTGTCAGGAGATTTTAAATGAAATTTAAGTATAAGAATTTAGCGATCTCTTCAGCAACCAGTGTCAGGTTTAAATGAAATTAAATATAAGAATTTAGCGATCTCTTCCAGGCAACCGGTGTCAGGAGATTTTAAATGAATTTAAGTATAAGAATTTTAGCGATCTCTTCCAGCAACCAGTGTCAGGTTTAAATGAAATTTAAATATAAGAATTTTAGCGATCTCTTCCAGACAACCCGGTGTCAGGAGATTTTAAACGAAATTTAAATATAAGAATTTTGGTGGTGTATTATGATTGTATGTGTTATTTCGGTGAGCATTTATGGCAGTTGCTAGATTTTCGAAACTACACAGCTGTCACTCACTATCAGCGCTATAGAGCTGTTAGTAAACTCACCTGTTGCTAGTATAAACAGTGCTGGTCTGCTTCGCCCTCTCTTCCACTTGGTGCAACCTCGCTTGGCACTCCGTTAACTTCTGCTCCGAGCTCATCAACTCTTGGGTATAGTTCTCTTCGGTCTCGACCAGATGACGCCTCAGACGCTCCAACTCCCGAGAAGAGTTCTGCTCCTGTTCTGACAACTTCAAAAATTCATTAGTTAGATAAATAGGAAAAAAACTTATCGTGCGGGTAGTTTCGACAGAAGCAATGCATCTTAAGCTAAAGGTCGCCTGAACGGTGCAAAACACTTTTTCCTTGCGTGACAATTTCTGCCAGTTCACTCGACTATAAGCCGCGTAATTCGTTCCAAAATTAATCAAATAATCGTTAATGCAAATTAATTAACTTGATTCAGCTTGCTACTTGGTCCGCGTGGAATAGTTATTCCTATAAGTCTTAGCGTGATGATATATAGCCTTATAGCCTTCCGCGATAAATATGCTATCTAACACTGAAAGAATTTTCCAAATCAGACCAGTAGTTCCTGAGATTAGCGCGTACAAACAAACAAACACTTCAGCTTGATACATTAGTATAAGATTGCAGTCGTGGTAGCGTAATGGCTAGTTTACGCGTCCCAAACGGGATCGAAAATATATAGTATACCGAGTTTCAACCAAACCGGCCACAGACAGACGGAGATACTTTCGCATTTATAATATTAATAATAGGGATAAAAACTTTTGAATTACTGACCAGAAGACTCAGCGATCTCTTACTTGAAATTTTTAGAAATTTATCGCTCCAAGTGAGATTTTTTTTATCGCTAGAGTACAACATACAGGCAGACAGCCACCTGATGGAAAGCGTTATCGTCGCTATGGACTTTTGCAACACCAGAGGTGTCACCAACGCGCTGCGTCCTCGAAGAAATCTTACGACACCCTTTTTAAAACCCATGTCGAAGCGCTGTGGGAAAACCACGGCTGGGAGCTCATTCCAAATCCCACGGTGCGCAAGAGGAACGTTCTAGAGAACCGTTGCGTACAGAGCGATGCGGCTCAAGGAAGTGGGGATGAACGCCAGCGATGGGTGCGATGCGGTGGTAAAAGAAGACGAAGCACCATTCTAAACAGTTCCTCGGAACACTCTCCGTTATAAAGTCGGTAGAATATGCAGAGAGACGCGAAGTCTCTCCGATAATTACATGGATGTTTCACTGACAAACCCGAACCACAATGTTAAATCTTTTTCCGCGACCGCGCTCGAATGCAGTCGAATTTCATTACATTGATGTTACACTTATTAATATTGTTTTAGACCTTGTCTGTTTGTAATAAAAGTTCAATACTGTACAAAAAAAAATCGCCAATTCACATAACGCTTTTTCCTTGCGTGACGCTTTATCACGTTTCACTCTAAGCCACGTAAAAGAATTTCATTCCAAAAGAAGACTGGAGGAGTAATAATGGTCTCTGTAACGTAACGTATATAGTAACGGCGGCACAAAAGGAACGCAACATGTTATCTAAACATTTAGGATGCATTTAAATTAAATGTAGTAATGTAGAATAAGTGACATATATAAAATATAAATAATTTACTGTTGCAATAGTAATAAATAAACGACGACGATAATAATGATAACTGTAATTATATAACTATGACGATGCAAGTAAATATACAGTATAATATTCCATTTAATAATTATTATTTTCAACACACTTGCACATAAAGTGGCTCTATGGTCACCGCAATTAGGCACAGAATGACACCCATAATCAAACTGTGACTAAAAAAATTATAACTCACTAGTGAGTTATAGATATTTTTAAAATTTTTATTGGTTGTGTTGCTTTGTTCTTAAAAAAGTTTTTATTCAAAAGAAAAGATCGTGTTCTATAGAACAAATAAGTTAATGTTCCTATTGCTTGCTCATTTCATGCAACTTCTTAATTAAATAGATAATTTTAACTCCTACGTGTTTAATAAATAAAACTTTCACTCATATATAACTTTTTTACTAACTGCACATTTACTAACTGTTTCTCTAAATAAACTTTTTATCTACTAAATAAAATGAGTTTTTTTTGTTATTTTATTCACAAGTGTGTTGAAAAACGTCGTATGATACACGTGTGTATTGATGACTACCGTCCTCGGCTCTCTTAAGACCCTCGCCTACGGCTCGAGTCTCAATGGCGCCTCGGCGGTAATCACCAATGTTACACACTAGTACCATAATGTATTATTAAGTCACTACATAATGTAATCGCATTATAATTGTATAGGGTAGTCTGGAGGAGATTGCCTTTGGCGACAAGACCGCCCATTGTACTGTAATTTTATGTTACAATGTCAGCCCCCATAAATGTCCCACTGCTGGGCTCGGGCCTCCCATTATAGGGGGAACGGACAGTATACCCGTCACGTTTGTCCAAAGCGGCTTGGCAGGTTTGACGCATCGGTTATCTCGATGTGCAGGTTGCATCACGATGTTTTCCTTCACCGTTTTTAGCACGTGGTAATTGTAACAATATACACATTAGATCAGAAAACTGACTAAGAGGTGCATGCGTTCCAGTCAGGATCGAACCCGCGCCCTTCGGTTTAGAGGCGCGTGTGCTAACCATTACGCTACCACGACTTGTACTTTTATGTGCAATAAACTTATTCATTCATTCATTCATTCATCTTTTGGCCATGTTGTGTACAGTTTGTACACTTGCTCTTGATTGTAGTGGTGGACGCTGGCAGTAGTTGGTAGAGTGCTGGTGCTTTGCTCGCTCGGTGACCTGGTGAAAGCCATGTTGCAGAGCGACGACTGCTGGGTAGCTGCGGTTACTTTTTGTGAGGCAGTAATGTCTCTCAAGGAGGCCGCAGAGCGGGATAGGGAGTGAACTCCTGCAGCGCGTGCTAATGCGTCTATTCGAGGTCGCCGGCCTTCAGCTGGCACCGGGAGAAGCAGGTACGCGCATTACTTCCCTCCCTTAGCTAGCTAGGAAAGCAAGGGACCATCGACCCCCGTTAACGAAGTGGGGCGTGTTCTCCCAGGGCACACTCCAGGCACTTTGTTGCGCTGGATCGGCTGGGTGTAACTATGTTCTAAATCTCAGCCTTTCCTTCACAAACTAAAGCGCAAGGTCGACAAGGAGGAGGGGGTTTTTAGTGGGTATTGGGGTCGCTCGCCCGTGCAGCTTCCTATGAGTCTTTCCACACTATTCTGAGTCGATCGCGGAGGGAGCACTGCCAAGAGCATACTAATGCTGCAGTGTTATCGCCCCCGACCGACGTGTGTCGTTCCCTAGCAACGACCCAGATTGTGCGTAAATCGGATAAGCATTTTCCCTCGCCTCAAAAAAAAATGTGCTGGTGCTTTCTTACAGTAGGGTAAAGAAAATACACCTTGTTGCTTTCAGGTATTTATTCTCGTACTATTAGATCTTGGATGCTGATCACTAGGTTCAATTTAGTGGTAGTTGAAGTCGTCTGTTACGACTAATAGCGACTGGTTAGAAACTTGATAGCAACTCAATTACAAAGTATTTGTAAGCATTATTTGTACTAATAATATTAAAGTAGCCTAAAGATGGCCGCAGCGTCAGCAAAACGCTGTACGTTGATTTTTAATATTTTTTATTATTTATCAAGATAATAAGTTATAACATATTATCTCGATAATATCGGGATATAGGGCTATATAAGCTACCCTTTTGTCTAGATTTATTTAAATCCGTTCAGTAGTTTTCACGGGATTCTCTAACAGACAGAAAGAATAATTCTAAATGTGTATTTTCGGAATCTAGTGGTTCCGAATTTGCCACCATGTTTCTTTTTCTCATTTTCAAATTTAATATACAAACTATTATCATAATTTTGATTTGCCCTTCCGATTCCTGAAGGAGTAAATGACTTTTCAAAAAAATCCGTCTGAAGACTCCTTTGAGTATTTTTCGCTATTTCATATAGTTTAGGATCCCTAAAGGCCTACTTTAAAAAATTAATTCTGTATTTATCAGCAAATAGCCTACCTGCATATTTTCCGCTGTCAATTTCTTCACCGCCTCCAACTGTATGGCCAAACTCTTATCCAAATTGTCACATTTCTCTGTTAGTAATCGCACCGTTTCACTTGCATTAAACAGTTCAGTTTTAATCCTATCAGATTCAGTAACATTCTGATTCAAAGCTATAATAATTTCATCTTTCTCTTTAAGAGTTATTCTTAACCTTTCACAATTAGCACAGTCTGAACGATTTTGTAACAATCTGTCTTTCTCTTCGATTATTCTTTTAAATTCATTCGTCTGCTCTAATATTAGAGCATTTAATCTTTGAATCTCATTATGATATTGTACGCTCTCATTGTGCTTTAAATTAATTAGATTAATCAGTTCTGTTTTTTCTACAGATACTTGATCTATAACAGCTTTGTGTTCTGAGGCAACTTTGTCTAACTGTTCGCATTTAGTCTTAATTTCAAAGAGTTCTTTTTCTTTGTCTATCATTTGGTTTTTAAGTTCAGTAACCGTGTTTTCTATTGTATCCTTCTCTTGAACTAATTTAGCATATTCGTCATTATGATGGGTAGTATTGTCTACCGTTTTAATTTTGTCCGTCATTTCAACTATTGATTGATTAAGCTCTTTTATCTCTTTATCTTTTTTGTCTACTGTATTTTTGAACTCTGCATTTGACTTTTCAATATTTTCTAAACGATTTGTTAGGGACGATATTTCATTGTTTTTAGTGTTCACTTCTTCTTGTAAATTGAATATTTGTTTACTTACTTCTTCCTTTTCGACATGCAATCTATTTAGTTCTTCAACGCTTGTATTAGATTTAATGCTAGACTCGTTGTGTTGCGCTGAAAGTTCATTAAAATCTTCTTTAATCGCTGCAACTCATCATTTTTATGCACAACCTGTTTTTCTAAATCTTTTACAGTTTCATTCAACGCGACTAAAGTATTATTATTTTTCGTTATAGTTACATTTAATGTATCAATAATAGTGTCTTTTTCATTAAGATCTGTAATAAGTTTTTGAAACTCTTCTTCTAAATTAACTATTTTTGTATCTGTTGATGAAAGTTCGGCTTCAAGATGTAATTTTTTATCGAAAAGATTTTGGTTTTCTATTTTAAGATTTGAAATTTCATCGTTAATTAGGTCTTGCTGAATAATCTTAGCTTTTAATTCTTCTATTTTTTTCTGAAGTGCATCAGTATTTTCCTCGCTTGTTTTAGTACTATTCTTTAGAGAACTATTTTCTTCTATTAGATCATTTTCTTTTTGTTGTAAAATTTTTATTTCCATCTTTAGTCCTTCAATAGTTTTTGTAAGAGTTGTATTATCTTTCAACGTAGCTTCTAATTTATTAGTGGTGTCTAACTTTTCAGCAATAACCTTTTCAAAATCTGGTGAAGAAGCAATAGTCTTATCTTTAGACATTAGTTCTTTTTGCAGAACAGACACTTTTTCTTCTAATATTATTTTATCATTTTCCGCTTCTTCTTTATGTTTAATAACTTCATCGAGTTTAGTTAAATCTTGTAGTTTGTGATCTAAAGCCACTTTCAGACATTCTAGCTCCTTATGTGCCGATGATTTTTCTTCTAAAGCATGTTTTAAATCATCGACTTGTTTGGTAAGCAATACCTTGTCATTTTCAATAATGTGTAAATCAATAAATAACTGTTCGCTTTTAGCATTAGCAGCGTTTAATTTCTTTTTAAGCTCGTCTATTTCATCGGTCAATCTCTTCAGAACTTCCGTATTATGACAATTAGTATTATTTTCCAACTCTTGTACTGCTTTCGTTTGATTCTTAAATAGTTCCAATTCCTCCAACATTGATGTATATTTAAGTTTAAGATCACTTAAACTATCTTGTAATATAGTCTTTTCTTTTCTTACTTCAGCCAACTCAGTCTCTATTCTTTTAATTTCAGATTCAAAAGTTTTATTTATTCTATTGCAATCTGCAAGTTCCGTTTCCAATTTAGCTAAGTTATCTTCATGAGTCTCTATTATTGGCTCTAGCTTGGACGTATTCTTTAAGGCAGCTATTTCAGATATTAAGAAATCGTTATTCTTCTTCATTTCATTAAGTTCTCTTTCAAAATGTTGAATATCAGTTGTTAGGAAATCATTTTCAGTGGTTAAGTCATCTATTTGTGTTTGTAAATGATTAATATTGTGATTTTTTTCAGATAATTTATGTTCGAGATTGTCAATATCTTTCTTAAACGAATTCAATGTTTTAAAAGCACTTTCTAATTTGTACAATACTATGTTATCACCGATTACCGGTATTTCACCTACATAATCAACTGGAAGTTCGAAATTCACATATTTATTATATAACTGCATTATCTTTTCAGATTTTACTGATTTAGTATCATTGTAATGATCTGAATCTTTTTGCGTGATTTGATGTTTTAAGTCATTTATGTCCCGCTTTAGGTTTTCTATCACACTTTTGGCATTATCGTCTATGTTCACTTCATCTAGCTGAATTGTATTTAAATTTCTTCTACTTTTTAACTCACTCACTTCTTTAAGAACTTCTTCATATTTTTCCTTCGGTACAGTGTGTGATAAGTCAGAGGCATTTGCTGCTACTTCTAAATCATGCTCTAGCTTTGTAACCTGTTCTTGCAGTTTAAATATTTCTTCATGCAGATCTTGATTCTCTTCTTGAAATTTTTCAGCATTTTCTCTTAAAAGACCATGAACTCTTTCTAAATTCTGATATTTATGGTACAATGTGTCATAGTCCGACTTCATTGATTTCAAATTTTCAATTTCTTTATCTCTATCACCTACTGTTCCTAACAGAGTTTTAATTTCTGCTGTATACTCATCGTTCGAACTCTTCAAATCTTCGTGCTCCTGTTTCAAAACTTCAAAGTTTTTCTGTAACTCTTTTTTCAGAGACAAAAGTCTCTCCATTGCCAACTGATGTTGGTTATCCAAATCCTCGAGATTAGCTGTTAAATTTTGGTTCTCCAATCTCAATCTACGTATCTCTTCTTCTGCATCAGGTCTTAGGTCGATGGTTTCCCTTTCTCTCAAGGTGGATATTTCATCTTGCAGCGCCCGTATTTGTAATTTGTATTTGTCTTCAATGTGATGATGGTCGAAATTCGAACTCTGTGGAGGTGGATCCCAGTACCAACTGGACTCGTCTTCTCTGACGCCATTTTTTCTTGAGAGCCTCTGGAAAAGAAGAAAAACAACAAATTAACTTCTCAAATAATATTTCAACGGTAGGTATATTCGGATAATCCTCGAATCTTTAGTGCGTGTTATCTCTTAAATAAGAGAATTTTATGATATGCTATCATAAAATTCTAAACATGCTGTTTGTACATTGCAACTATTTAAAAAAAACCAACTGGAATATAGACTAGAGAACACGATGCATTTTTTTTACATCCCTGGTTTGTCGATTGGTCTGTTTGTTCGGGATTAGTGTAAAAACTGCTGTGTAGATTTTGATGTAGTCTCCGCTACATTTTGTCCAAAGAATCCCGCGGGAATTTTTCTGGGAATGATTTAAAATTGCCAGAAAAAAGAATTGAATTCCAATGTGATTTCTTTATTATGATAGCAATTTTTATGTAATAAAATGTGTGATATTATTATCCCAGGAATCCCGCGGGAATTTTCCCCGGGGCGGTTTGCAGTTGTTCGGGTGCAGAAAGATTAATTTATTCCGACATAGTTTACACTAAAACGATAGCTTACTGTTGTCTTAAAAGCTGCGATACTTTGTGTATCGGGATTACCGCGGGAATTGCAAGTCAAGCGTGGAGTAAGTCCCAGTTATATCCTAATTTAACATATAAATATACACACAGTTCAGACGCGTATGGGAGATCATAGCTCCTGAAGGGGCCGAAAAGTTGGAATAATAAAAATCAAATAAATCACCGCGCTGAAAACCGTTAAAACGTAGTTTTATTATGTATACTAGTCGCGAAAACTTAAGAAAATATTATAGCACCCGACTACTTACGTCCGAAACCAATTGTCTTTATACAACATATCGTCTTTCATTTAACATTGTAAACGTCGGAAGGACAAAGATTGCCACGTATATTATAAGTAGGTATTTTCGGCGGATATTACCATATTATGTTCTAATGTATTCGTCGCTATTCACATAATATGTTATTTAAAAATATATACAGATAAACAAAATTGAAGTGTCTGTTTGTAATGTGAAAATAAAAATGTGAAACAGAACAGGGGGCACAACTCGGACCAGGAAATTCCGAAAGTGCGACTTTTAGAATTTTGTCTGTCTGGATGTTATCTAGGTAACCTCCGAAACGGTTATATAAGGAATTACTTAGGCTACCTTTTGTTTTTTCTTTAGGGTTCCGCAAATAAAATACTATGTTCCAGCTAATTACTCTCTGAAACGGCTGGACCGATTTTAACGGGACTTTCACTGGCAGATAGCTGATGTTATAAGCAGTGCCTTAGGCTACTCTTTTTAAGGTTCCGCGAAAACAAATTAGAACCATTTATTCCAGCTAATCTCTAAAACGGCTCGACCGATTTTAACGGGATATTCACTGGCAGAGAGCTGATGTTATAAGTCTACTCTAAATTATGCTGCCTCTCCCACGTCTACTCTAAAATTATACCGCACCTCCACACGACCGTAACGCTTTTTCGTGACGGAAAAATCTTAATATCCCCCAATCTATATAGAAGTTCACTTCAAAAAAAACACACAACTACACGCCACTCTAATAGCGTTCCAAAAGGACACACGTACGCGGTCGATCCGAATTACACATCGCCTGAGTCAGCCGTTGAGCCATAAAGCCGGCAAAGCATGATAAGTTATCGCCTGTTCAAACAGACGTTCAACACACTAATAGGCATACAGGTATACCTGTCACACGGACCAAACTATCGGCACCTATATAAAATACCCTCTCCAAATATTTATTTCACTTCTGACAGTGTTTTTTTTTATTGCAGGAGCCCAGCAGACAGGCAGACGATCCACTTGATAGAACGAGAATACCATCTCCTATGAACATTTGCAACACCAAAGATGCTACAAATGCGCTGCAGCTCTCTTAAGGGAGACAGGAACCTGGTCACTAATACCAGAACACAACTCAAGGCTATTATTATTTATTTAGGTTTATGGCTTGGCAACTAGGCCTTTAAGCCAGATCTTAGTTTACAATATAGTTTCTTCATTTTCTTAATCCTATGTGTAGCACAGCTGAACTGTAGGTAATCAGCTTGTGCCATTCAACGGAGTTCTTGTGACGACTCAAAAGGCCACATTTGACTATACAGTTCGCATTTCTCACAAAACACATAATTACTACTCAAAAACTATGAATATCCTACAACTATTGTTCATTTTAGAGAAATTTTACTCATTTTTAGAAAATAAAACTGCACAGCACAACATCTCCTTTCAGTTCCCGCCAAAAACTCAACTCAAGGCTGTTATGGCGACATACTTTAGACCAGGGGTGGTAGCCATCCAGTCGGTCAAACACCCTACTGGCTGTAGGTTGTTTTATCGCCCCTTACGACAGGCCGCCTTGCCGCGGGAAATTATATTCTTTCTCCGTTCCTGCACTGATACAAAGAACGGATAAAAAAACAAAATCTATATTTACAATCTACAATATAATAAATAATAATAGCACAGGTTATAAAGCATAAGTTAGAGAATACATGATAAAAAGCGACACTAGCGCCGCGAGACACCGCAACGGCGAAACCTTGACCGAATTCCCGCCGATTCTCTTTTCAAAGTTCCATAATTGTCAGTAACCGCCTGCAGAGTACCCGATTACGTAACGACGGTTATTGTCAAACGGTTAACGGTATTTGTACATTGCCCAGTTGCATATACAAACTGTTAGAAGAAAAAAAGTTTTTTTAGGACAATTTTGTAAATTTGACTGTTTTCACTGCGGAGTTTAAAGAAGGCAGACGGTCCATCTAATGGAAAGCTGTTACCGTCGCCTATACACGTCTGCGTAGCCAGCCTTTAATATAGGATAGAGGGGATTGAATAGATGTGGGATACAGGGATCAGACAAGACGAATGGGGGAAAACATGATTAACTCAATGCTAACCGTTTCCTGAGACCTGAGAGCTGTAAGCAAGATAATAATTCCACCATGGCAATACCACGTCGCTTGTAGGCAAACGGGTAGACGATCCAGCTGGTGGTATCAGAATTAATGGACTACTAAAGCGGCCTCTGTGCTTCAATTGACTAACGGCCGATTTCTGTATCTTACTCATTGACTTGCATTACCCTTGGTTGAAATTCTACACCAGTTGTATTTTTTATTTTATTGGAAGAACAAACAGCTTACATAATTAAAATTAAACATAAAATTACAACTTAAATGAAATATTAATCAATAATGCAGCCCACAGCGCTGTCCACAGATTAAAATATAAATATATTAATTATTAAAGCGATTTTGGTAATCGCTAGGCTTTAATATTAAATATGTATATACATATTGTATGGAGATTATGTCGAATTTTAACGATAGTAAGGTAAATTAACGATCATAAGATATAGGAACCGGCTATAAACCAGTGCACGCCCAGCTTATTGATAAATTGACATTGGCATTCTTGTCTATTTGATACAAAATTATTTCCTATATGTTACTGTAAAAACCAAATTTTTCACTTCATATCTGTAAAGAAGAAGGACAAATGGAGAAACTTAACAACCTTTCATAATGGTTTAGTTTTTGACATAAAGCTATTGTCTAAGTCATACAATTTCTTCAAGAGCAGCTAACGTCCATAGGCGACGATGACCACTTTCCATCAGGTTGGCTTTTATAATAAACAATGAGCTTGTATGTAATGTATTCAATAAATTATTGCTAACAGTCACCTCCTTGATGAGACCATTTAAAGCTATTTAATAATTTTATTACACATCATAAATAATATTTTTTCATTTAAAAAGCACGTGTGATACAAAGCTTAAGACATTATATATGATTAATTAGGCATAGAAAAAAAATAATGAGTACATATTCATTTCACACGACATAGAACTTGGCTTTCAAGTGTACGTGGGATATATTTGACATTGAGTCGCTTTAGATTGTTGGAAGATACATCAAAAAGTTAAAAAAATGATCCATTGAAAAATCACAGTTTTGAAGAAACGAGTGGTTAACGGTAAACTATCTTAGCTTATTCTTATTTGTCTCTACAGACCTTAGGCCATAAAAATGGCCCGGACTTTTGGAGGGCTTGCGTGGGGCCAAGGAAAGGCCAACGTAGAGGCCCCTTGACAAATTTAACGTAAATGTGGCGTGACACTGACCGGCGATTATACCGGTCTACACCATATAGTAATCCGTGCAGGAACGGAGAAAGAATTTCAATTTCCCTGTCGGGCGGCCTGTCGTGAGAGGGGACAAAACAACCCACAGCCAGGTGGACTAGATAGCTACTACCCCTGGTTTAGAGTACGCAGTCATAACAACCTTGAGTTGCGTTCCGGCATTAGTGACAGGTTCCAATCTCCCTTAACAGAGCAGCAGCGCATTTGTAGAACATTTGGTGTTGCATGTCCACAGGCGATGGTAACCGCATTCCATCGAGTGGGCCGTCTGTCTGTTTGCTGAACTCCTGCATTTAAAAAAACATATAGTAATGCACGCAGAAGACTTGAAGACGGAAGTCTTCGAGCAGTGCGTCCTACCCATAATGACGTACGGTGCCGAGACGAGGACACTGACAGCGGGACTGGTCCACAAATTCAAAGTCGCTCAACGGGCTATGGAGCGACCTATGTTAGGTGTTTCTCTTATGGATAAAATCAGAAATGAGGACATCCGTAAGAGAACTAAGGTAACCGGCATAGCTCGCAAAATTAGCAAGTTGAAGTGGCAGTGAGCCGGTCACGTCTGCCGCAGGACGGACGGCCGATGGAGCAAACGAGTCCTGGAGTGGAGACCACGTCTCAGTAAATGTAGCGTAGGACGCCCGCCAGCCCGGTGGACTGACGACCTGCGCAAGATCGCCAGCAGGGGCTGGATGCGGAAGACAGGAGACCGGGATATGTGGCGCGTACTTGGGGAGGCCTACGTCCAGCAGTGGACTGAATTTGGCTGAAGATGATAATGCACGCAAGGACAAGCCCCGGTCAGTATAGGACTATTGTAGGGAATGAAAACAAAAGATACCGGGCTATCGGGGTGAACTGCTAGTGGAGTTACAGATCGGGAACTAGGGCGTCTGCCTGTTGTAATGTTCGGGGTTGCTACACCGACAATACCTAGACTAGCTACTACCTAGACTCACCGAAATGACTTCCAACTCTATGCAATTTATCACTTCCATCTGGCGCTTGAGTCTTAGCTCTAGAGATCTCCACTCCGTCATATTTATTATTCATATTAATTGAAGGTATAAAATAGAATATATTTCATAATATTACGACACAGTTGAAGAAGTTTAGGTACAGACAACAATAGGCAGCCTTATAATAAAGCAATTTCTTCCGGATAACCTCAGGATGGATTATACAAGTGTGCGAAGGATTTAATAATGTAAATTAATTATTATACTGGCTCCTAAACTAGTTTGCACTATATTATGGGGGCTAGTGTCCTCTCCCTTCGTGGTCAATTTCATAAACGAACTTTTATAACTGCGGTCTAAGATGGGTCTCGGAGCGGTCCATTGTATATTACCCTTAACACAAGTTAAAAGGGCGGGGTACATGGAGGAAGGGGGTTTTGATGGAGTTCATAGGTTACCTCTTTAAAAAGGCATACCTTGCTAAGTCTCCACACAAGCCAGCAATCGACTGTTTTATCTGCGCTATCCTAAGTGGACAACTCACATTGCTTTGGTCTAAACCCAGTAAAGAACAGTTAGTTTACAAACGTATTTTTCCCTGTCTAGAAAAAAAAGAAGCGTAACTTGCATCTCTTGCGGATATACATACGCCGTGCTTGTTTGCTGATTTAAAAAAGATATTAGTTGTAGGATGTTCAGTAAGTGTCTCTTTATGTGGTGAATCTCAACTGTTTAAAATATTGCTAAAATTCGTCACACAGCGGCAGTCAAAGATACATGAAAGTTATTATACCTCGCTAGTGTCCAGTGGCACCAGGGTGGAGCTCAGATGCTGTATCAGCTGTATCACCAAAAGTTGCACTTCCAAAGATATCATATCAAAGTCTTCATTTTTGCACTCGAATATTTTACTCAATTGATAACACAATTATAGATTTTTCCTTAAAAAAACTGATTAAGAGGATTGCGAGAATTTGATAGGGAAAACCCACCGCCTTTATATGATTGTTGGAAGTCTTGACGACCAAACGCTGGTCTGTATTTTGAGCAACGCATAAGCGTTGCCATACGTGGCAACGCAGCCGGCGTTTTGGGAACTTTCCAACTGACGGTGATTTGGGACTAGATGTATTTTTTGTAAATTAAGCTGTACTATATAGATATTATTAGAATGGGATTATTTTAGTTTTAATTTCGTTTATGTAATTATTGTAAGTTATTAAATTGATTGTGAATCCCGGGATTTTTTTAAATAATTTATTTATACATACTTTAAAAGCAAGTTGGAAATTATGTTCATATAGTTTTGGAAGTCATAGGATTATACATGTATGCATGTAGAGTTTAATGATGATGATGTAGTAGATGAAGCAAAGAGGCATATCAAGATCATAGCAAGTGAAAATCCGTCTCCTCTGCCTACCCTCATTGACAAAGGCGTGATAATACTTATATGTTAATAGATTTTTTTAACAACTCTACTGATCAAGTTCCGTAGCCTTTATTACAACTTAATTCCTAGATTTAATTTTTAGAGTTTAAACACGCTTATTGGTTATTTTGGTACTTGTTTGTGACATTAATTTAGTAATTTATGTGTTGTGGTGTACCTTACGAATAACTTATTATATTAATTTATTCTAATTTTAATACTAAACTTATACTAATGTAGAATGTATCTGTTACGGGCTGGTGTTGTGAGGAAGTGCATGTGCAGTGTGGGCCTTATGTCTATACCTATATATATTTCTTATGTGTTAATAGATTATGTAACGCGGAAAATTGCAAACCTCGATATCGATTCGCTAAGCATCTATGACATTCTCAAATCATTACACGGCAGGTACATAATACAGTGTAATTAATATCATAATATAGCCTCGCAGCGAGCAGACGCAGCGTCAAAGCCGTGACTACTGGCGACGCGACGCCTCGCTCGAGCGTGACCAATGCATGCGATTTTTATTACGACCTCGGGCCACGTCACGGCAAAGGATACGTGAGGCGTCCTAATCAGGACCAGATTGTGTCAGTTGGGATTAATCATCTATAGCTTAAAGCAAACAAGACACAATCTGTATAATGGCCGGAATGTTCAAAGGGCTATTTGGTTTGGTACCTACGTCGCTATTTTACCACCCCACTGCACTGCAAGATGTGGAATGAGCTTCCTACCCTAGGTATTATAGTTCCTGAGATGTCGTTAGGAGTCACTACATATATATATATATACATATCTAATATATAAAATTCTCGTGTCACAGTTTTCGTTGCCATACTCCTCCGAAAAGGCTTGACCGATTTTGATGAAATTTTTTGTGCTTATCCGGTATCTATGAGAATCGGCCAACATCTATTTTTCATCCCCCTAAATGTTAGGGGTAGTCCACCCCTAAATTTTTTTATTTATTTTTTAGACAAAATTTTTAATTTCTATTTTTTTATGATACAACATACAAAAATACATACAGCCCTAGATTTTCAACCCTCTACGATCAACCCCTATTTTTTACCGGGCAGGACGACGTCTGCCGGGACATCTAGTATATATATATATATATAATATATATATATATATATATATATATATATATATATATATATATATATCCAATCTATCCATATTTTATGGCCCACGATCTTGAGAGACATACAAATAATAATAATAATCGGCAGACAAACACATACATAACTTCACGCCAGGTCCCTTGCGGGGTAGGCACGAGCTGCCCTGCTTTCCCTGCTTCAGATGTAAAAAAAATATAGATGTACATTATTTGATTTAAGTTCTGTAACATGGAGTTTCCCTAAAGACCACTTTAAAAAATTTAACGATAACTATACAAAATAATAATGATTGAACACGAAAAACTATAAGCCTAGCGACAAAAAACACTAAAATGATCACGATACGTAATGAGTAATGACAGTGACATTTAAATAGTAGCACAAATTACTATGATTATATATAGATAAAACTTACTTTATTATTTTTGTTGTCTAGGCAAAGAAATTAATGTAAACTTGTCCCTTATGTCATCGGAGAAATAATTTTAAAATCGAATTATAAAAAAACTAACGCTTAAAATACAAAAATATTCAAATTAGTATCTTAAAATATCCTATTTTACGTAATAAAAATATAAAATCAGAGGGTATTTTTTGTGAACAATCCCCTTTAAACACATTACTATTGTTATTCACTTTGTTATTAGTACAAGAAGCAACTCCACAATTTTAAACAATCAAATTATTTATTCCGGTAAGCCAAATAATGTATGTAATATTTTAAAGCGCCCATAAGCTTGGCAAAATTTAAAGACCAACTTATAGCCAAAAAAAATACGATATACACAATGATACAAAAAGTATGTTAAAAATGAGATATAATATGAATATTCACACGGATTAAATCTGGTTGAACAGATTCGGTCATTTTTCCGCTCTGTATGTCGTGTATAATAATTATTTTATATTGTTGCTACACGCTTTTGCCTACACGGTGTTTGATCACGAATCGTTCAAACCTTTTTGATGGGTTTTATTGATATTTTAATGTATTCTCTATCATGAAAAAACACTAACTGTTCTTTTTATTAGCTATATCGATTACGATTGTTTTATTGTTAAACAACTTGATTGATATAGAAAAAGTCGTCTAATAACGGATTTACGAACTGAAATTTATTCATATTTTTGTTGCTTGAAAATGGACAATTAATCGATGTTCAATAATCTGTTTTAATTAACATTAAAATTATGTGGAGAATAATTGATATGGATAATGAAGATTAATTATTTAAAATATTTTAAAATCTCTGACGCATTCAACTACACTGTGATAGGCCACCAATAAAATCACGCGTTTAAATTTAAAAAAAGAAAACAAATTCTAGAACTCAACATTTGAAAATTTAAATTTGAACTTCGAACATCACTTCAGCCATTACAACGCGGTAGAACAATAGGGCGAGGTGCACACGTACTGGCAATCAGAGGCAAAGCAAGATCGCAAGTTTTCAAAACATAGGCCCGCACACCTGAAAGTGTTGAGATAGTGGGTATGGCTTCACTGCCAGCGGTTTATTTTTTTTTTGGCAAACCAGTAATTTTTATTTTAACATAATTTTGGCATACATTGATTAAATACGTGGGGGTACATAGCTTAATACTATTCTTCATGTGCAAACACGATGTTAAAGAAGAACAAATCACATTTTGGGTAGTTTCAAATGTTTTCTTATCTATGCCAATCAAATGTCATAATGAAAAGCAATACAATGATAATGAAAGAAATATATAAATTACAATTATTTTTTTGATTGCATGAATTAATTATGTTAAAAATCAGAATATTAATACTTGATCGAGGTTACTGGCTCTACGACGCTAATTAATATATTGTTGATTGATGCTAATTTAGGTGGAATAGAAGGAACAGTGGGTATACAGAAGTCATGGCCATTCTAAGACCACGTTTAGGTCCGTTTAATGACAAACAAACACACAGGTTACGTAGTATTAAATTATTATGTGGGTGCTCTTCGTTTCGGGAAATTTACATGATTTTATCCCGGAACCTATCTTATTTTCCGAGATAAAAATTATACTACATATATCTATTCTCGGTATTGAGACTACATCTTTATCAAATTTCAGCAAAATTCCTGCTATTTTCTAGAAAGCGTAACAGAAAGACTTACTTTCTCAATTATAATGTTAAAATAGGGAAATATGAATTCACGTATACAAAATTTCATAACAACCGATTCACTCCTAAAGCCTCGCTTGCATAAAGACCAAATTAACATACAAGTCACATTCACTTTTCCAAGTATATTTACAATTTATCAAGACTAATAACTTTTGTTACACGCTTAAACTGGAACCATACAACGACTAGTGTTGTGGCTAGAATAAATGTACCCAATACAGGCTTAATACAATAGGCCCAGGACAATGTTACAAATCTATGAGAGAATTTTTGCCTGGGACTAAATCAGAACCATATACATATACTAGCTTCTGCCCGCGACTTCGTCCGCGTGGTGCGGTTTTTAACTATCCCACGGGAACTCTTTAATTCTTCGGGATCAAAAGTATCATATAAGTTGACCACGGATATAAGCTACCACCATACAAAAATTTCATTTAAGTCGGTCCAGTCGGAGATTAGAACGTACAAACAGACAGACAAACCGAGAAACTTTTTTTTTAATCTAAATCAGTTCTATTTCACTTCTTACATCCCCCTGACTCGGTTTTTATCATTTTTTCATTGTACAGAAATTCGACCTCTACAGTTTTATTATATGTATATAGATAGTGGAAACTATATAACGACACTGAAAGTACTGTGCATTTTATGGCATTATAGAGAGTTGTAGTTAAATGGAGAGAAGTGTTATTAAAAAAAAATCAAATACCAATCAGATTTTTTCACTGATGTATAGCAAATTTATAAAATATGTGATTTCTTTATTCCGGAATCCCGCGGGAATTTCAGGTCAAGCGCGGACAGAATCGCGGGCATACCCTACTCACTAATAGAAGCTCCTTTTTCAATCGTTACTGTTATGTCCTCTATGCATCGAGAATCCGATGCAACGAGGCTGCCTATAGTTCTACAAATACAACGCGAAAAATATCGTTTTGTAAAAGACACGAAATCAGCATCGAGCGGAATCGATTCTAAGCGAAACGTCTTTACATGTCCTTCAGTGATCACCACCGTGACAATCGCGTGTGAACTCAACCTTGAAATTACTCCATTACAGTTCAATTTGCTTTGGCCACACTCGCTTTCAACAACCCCATTATACTCAAACTACACTCAACCTTATTCTGAGTACATAAGCTTCAAACTCCTGTTTTAACGAGACAAAAGATTGTAGACAGTCTTAAACAATTAGATACTTTATCAATTAAGTAATTGAGTATATTTTTACGCTATACTATAAATACGGAATTAGCTAAAACATGAGAAAAATGTTAAACTATGTGATATTATAGAAACAACTTTATTTATAACGTATTTAGGAGTAAAATTGCTTTGTTTTTTTGTAAGTGTAAATGGTTAATAGCCAGTCTCCATTATATGCTTACAGACCAATGTCAAATACAATTTAAAAAAACATCAAAAATTAAAATGCATTTGATGGAAATGCCGAAATCCGCCTATACGTTCCCCTATAATGGGAGGCCCGAGCCCAGCAGTGGGACATTTATGGGCTGTTATTATTATATATATAGTGTAATTTAAGTATGTTTCTTTATGATATACCTAATAATCTGCATTACCTACATCGCCATATCAGGTTAAACTGTTCCTTAAATTGCCTGGAAGATATTGCTTTAAGCGATAAGGCCATCTTTCGTTTCTACAATGACAATATTGTCATTGTGCATTTTTAAAATTGGATATTTGGTGAGCAAATAAAGTGTTATCTATCTGTCTATGTACATTTTGCAGTATTTGCGTGACTAGGCTTAGTACTGGTACAGGCATATATTGAAATAAATATTTCGAATTGGCGAACACAATAATTATGCGGCCGGCAATGTCCTAGGAAATCTATGCAACGAAGGTCGCAGGTCAACCCGCATATACCTGAGCGTGCAGGCATTGTGCGCCGCCATGACCGAGTTCCAGTCGATTTCCCGCCAAGTGCGGTGAGCGGACGATGCGCCGGCGCATGCAATCGCGGCACTATCGGAAAAACTACATAGACTAATCAATTAACACAGAGAGTTATGTTACTTAAATAGGGAAGGTATTAAAAAAAACTGTTGTTTGTTGCATGAAGCAGGCATAAATGCAAACGGCCCTGATGTAAAGTAGCTATTGGACATGCACATTCAACGAATGAATGGAATGAAAACACTAATATACGTTCTCAAAAACTAAGTACAATTAATGTTGAACAAAGGGCGGCTTTTACGCATAAACCGATCTCTTCTAGGCAACCCCCCCCCCCCCCATTTTTTTGACGAGGGGAAATCCGTTTGAGGACTTTACACAGCGGCGGAGACGAGTTGTAGAGTGTGGGATTCGTCATGTTGCACCAGCACTGCTAGAAAGTGGTATTCACCCGAGTCGAGGACACGCACTAAAACCCCTCGGTGTTCCAGGCGGTGACCCAACGGCCTCATCCACTGCCGAGGGAACCACGCCCCCGGGGTCCTCGTGCTCTCTGTGCATGGTGCGGTTTACAATGCCCCTCACGGGAGGAGAGGACAGCGCGCGCAGCAAACTAGCGCGCCCCCATTTCGATGGTATTATTACAGAGTCTGCGTCGCCCCCTCACGGCGGCCGAAGCCCACCAACGCCCCCTGATGCCGAAACGCCCCCTTCCAGGCAACCCGCTACACTCAGGAAAATATTACGTCCGAAAATACATGTACCTAAGCGATGCATGCTCCCGTCGGGATTCGAGCTTACTTTGCAGTGAGACATCAGTGCGTTAACGACTAAACTAAACAGTAGTCATGCATATGCGTTTGAGTGTACTGCAAACAATGTTGCGTGGAACTCATGCGATTGTGCAAATGTCGTCAGCCCAACCGCAGAAAGCATTGTTTAAACTGCGACGCAACAAAATGTCACATTTGACACAATTCTCTGATGAAGTGTTGACGAAGTGACCAGAAATGTTTAATCCGAACACTACTTTTACTTATGGCGCAATCCTATATATTACCAACCGTTGATATGCCTTATTATCGGTTAAAATTTGATACAAGTGTCATATTAATTTATTGCAGGAGTTCACCCGAAAGGCAGACGGCCCACTAGATGGAAAGCGGTCACCATCGCCTATGGACATTTGCAACACCAAAGGTGCTACAAATGCGCTGCTGCTCTCTTAAGGGAGACTGGAAGCGGGTCACTAATACCGGAACACAACTCAAGGTTGTCATGGCGAATTCTTTAGACCAGGGTGGTAGCCATCCAGTCGGGCGAATGCCCTACCTGGCTGTGGTTGTTTTGTCGCCTCTTACGACAGGCCGCCCGACCGCAGGAAATTGTATTCTATTCTTTCTCCCTTCCTACACGGACAAAACCAATTAATTGTCATACAAGTAATGGCAAATTCAATAGATGGAAAACCAAGTGAATGATAAGTAATATATAGGAACGGCCATGAGATACATAGGGTACAGAACTAACCCCCATTCGGAGGAATTAACAATCCCCATCCTATTGTCGACTACACTGAAATGTATTAACCTTGTTGACCTCGTAGAGAGCATAACAGGCTATAAGGCTATACACAGTGGTTCTCAAACTATTTTGTCTCATAGACCCCTTAACAACTTATACTACATTCTGTGAACCCCCTATATATTTAACAGCCTAAAAAAAGAGGAGATTCTCAATTAATTGTGTGAGTTACTTATACTAGTATAATGTTCAGCTGTGCCTTTTTTATTTCGAAACTGATTTGGAAATTCTTTTTTAGTTGGATTCAGTAGTTGGTCTTATATTAATTGTATAGTTTGTATGCAAGTTCAAACGCGCACTACCATATTTTATTATTCTATTTACCTACGGTTAAAATTAAGTCATGATTTGCTTAAAATGGATTTACTTTTGTAGACCCGTATTCGCAGTTCCCGGACCTCCAGATATTCTTTTAGGTAACGTGGACCCCTTTAAATTCAATATGAACCCCTGGGAGTCAACACAAATTAGAGGTGGGTAGCCATTGTCAGGAACTTCGCCAACTGGCTACTGGTTAAATAAAACGAATAAAACCGAAAACCAACAACTGACTTCACAGTTTAGCCATTAGCCGTTGCCATCATTAGGAAGGCTGGCTAATGTCGGCGAATAAAACTTGCAGCTGGCAAATTTCCCGCTAGACCGTCAACCGTCAGCCGTTAGCCAGTAAGTCACACATTATCAAAAAACCATTAGCTGGTGTTTTAGCCGGCTCGCTAAGTTTTTGGAATTTCACCACTAGTAAAGGTGCTTTAGCGCATACATTGTTTTATAACTAAAATTCAAGGTGTGCTGGCGACACGAAAACTTTACTGCTCTATTCATAAAGATACCACTTTAGTGTTGCGAGTGTATTCAGAAGTCACGATGTCGATAAAAAGAGATTGTAAACCATTGAATTATTAGTAATAAATTTTTGACATATCAATTAATGGAAATTAAGTACTCTATTCAAGGAAATTATATATTATTGACTTTTAAACAATTGACGTATTTATTTAGAGGTTAAATTTGTATTTACGAAAAATATTACGCGTTTTTTTTAAACACCACAAAACTAACAGACGATATTTGAACATTAGGCTAGTAATGATTACAATTAAAGTGGATTAGGACTAAAGAAGTAAAATAAGGGCAGATTTTTCAATTATGTAATAGGAGTTATTGAAAGGATAAAATATTAAAAAAAATAAAAATGACTGTTGCATGATGCATAATGATAGCTTTCCTTCAAATCAACTGTGCTATTAAGAAACATAGCAACTGAAATTGTTATTTAATTAAATATTTGTGTGATCACTATCTTACTAGGCGTTTGCTAATGCATAATGTTTCGTTTGTCAAAATATTTAAAAATTGAATCAAAATGCTCCCTGTAAGCCCAATAAACAGTTATGAAATGGAATTCCGGTGAAGTTAATGACACTTGTATTTTAAAATCTCATGGGAAGCCTTGCTAGGTTCTGAAAGTACCTATCCGAATCGTTTCACTCTTGTATTCAGTCGGGATATATTTTACAACTACAACAGAGATAACTTTTATATGATGAGTGTAAAATTAGACCCTCGAATGTCGTAATAAACTCTTTTTCAATTTTCAAATTGGTCTAAACAAAATATTTTTTAAATAAAACCAATAAAAAAGCGAGATTATTACTAAGAAGATTGATCGCCCGTTCCTATATTTTACAGAACCGTTCATTTGCCTTAGTACCGGTTAAAATTTGAAATAAGCTTCATACAAGTAATACTAAATTCCTACCGAAGACTAGTGAATGAATTTTATACTAACTAATATATAAAGCTGAAGAATTTGTTTGTTTGTTTGAACGCGCTAATCTCGGGAAAAAAAATTTCAGGCTTAGATAGCCCAACTATCGAGGACGGCTATAGGCTATATATCACCACGCTAAGGCTAATAGGAGCGGAGCACCAATGAAGAATGTTTCTAAATCGGAGGGTTTCGAAAACAAATTTCACGCGATCGACGTCATGGCCACAGCTAGTAGCAAGATATACTGGCTATCAGAAGCTTACTAAGTACTACACTTTTGTAAAATGACATCACACAATCACTTCCTAAATATCGACACATACATACATAACTTCACGCCAGGTCCCTTGCGGGGTAGGCACGAACAACAGAGCGCCATTCAGGCTTATTCTTACACACCGGATTTGCTTCTTTGACATTCATAGCTCTTGTCATGCACGTTCGTCTGTTCTTAAATATCGACACACCAATCGATAAGTATTTTCACGGCACAATCACAGCACTACTTAAGAGAATGCATTGTCGAGTGTGTCTGTACAAGTGTTAGACATTGTCAAATGCTTTCGTAAAATCCTTTACAATACTCGGGGCTTATTTGCATTTTGAGTCACATGCGAAGAAAGAATTTGGTTAACAGCGAGTCACTTTAACCTGCAGACCCAGTATGTACACAAGTGTTTCAATAGAATACTTATAGATAGATTTGAATGGTAAACGAAATTTATATTTTATTAAATTTTCTTCATTATTTGTTAATATATTTGGCATCTGTATATTAATTATACGTGAAGAAAAAACTTTGTACCTCTTTTTACGAGAATTGCGCATACGGAGGTATATAAAATTTCGCACACTTGTAGTTAATACAGAGAAGTGCAGAATGCAATTTTTTAAAATTTTGCATAAAAAATACATTAAATCAATAAAAAAAGCATTACATACACTACCATGTATTTGACATTTGACACACACGCATATATACCCTTTTGTTAATTGTTAAAGTCAAATTAACAATGTAGCCTTGGCGAAATCTGTGAATATAAAAGACTTAATCTTTGACAACCGAACCTTAATAATGGTCAAACTTACAATTTAAATTGATTATTATGGTCGAATTTCGACCACAGGAGACCACTAGTATGTATTAAAATATCACTTCATTACGACACTAGCTGACTCGTGCCCAGTTCGCTGGCCGTCATTAAAAAAAAGTATTGTTAATCACAATGAAATATAGCCTATGCCACTCAGGAATAACGTAGCTTCCTACTGGTAACATAATTTTCAAAATCGGTTCCGTATTTCAAGAGCCTACTTCCTACAAACAAACTCACATACTTAGTTCTTTATAATATTAGTATAGATTTATAATCACGTTTGAACGTAGAGGTGTCGTAGCAGTATCTTTGTCTGTCTGTCTGTGAGTTGCATTGATATCTGCCAGAGTTCAGAAGATTCGAATATAAAGTGAAAGTTCGGGTATACCTAGATATTTTTTAATTGCGAAGGTAAACAGGCAGTCGGCCCACCTATGGCCGAATCCTATATCTTACCCCCCGCTCTATACACGTGATGTCAAATTTCTACCGATGGCAAGGGCAATTCATGAATAGGAAGCTATTGGAACCGGCAATGGTAAGTGGTTACCTTCGCCTTCAGATGTTCGTAATACCTGGGGCGATACAATGCGTCTACCAACCTTTTCAATGGGATAGAGTAGGTATTCAGACAGCAAAGGCATGAGGGGATACGGGGGAGGATCGGGAGGAGGTAGTAGCTCATTGGAACTCCTTTGTAAGATATAAAATTTCTTAAGCAATTATTACATTACACTAATTTACAGACCGTTCCTCTAAAGTAAAAGTGAAATCAGGGTGGGGTATGAGAGATCCCGTGGACTCCCCCTGTCGGTGAAGAACGTTCTATGACCGCAACAAATCCGTAGCCATGTACAGCATTAAAGTCGGGTGCGTACGCGCCTCTATGCAGGTGTGTATTATACAAATTTATAAAACTTTTGCGGGAACAAATGGCGTCCTACTCTAGACCAGAGAGTCATGCAGTCAGGAAAATACCCTACCACCTGGCTGTGGGTTCTTATGTCGCCTCTTACGACAGGTCGCCCGTCCGCAGGAAGTTGTACTATTCTTTCGCCGTTCCGGCACGAATAGGTCTATATAATTTGACTTTAAACGTGGTGTACAACACATAAATCCAAGCGTAGCGGGCCTCGGGCCTCGGGTGCCACCATAGCATGCCATTCCGCATACGATCCTAATGTTATACTAACATACGGAAGTAAACAAAAGGCTTTAACTACCTTTTATTATAACACTCCTATACATAGGGAAGTAATAACTTTTCAAATAAAACTACGTTTCAAATCGACCGTGGTGCGAGTCGCTACCTTTATCGTTCAACAAACCCTTCATCGCGCCGTCTCTGTTGCTCACGCTAGTCGGCGGATGCGTGTGTCCTTTTCGCGCGCGCGCTAGTCGGCCATTGCTACGCCGGTTGCTAGGCAACCGTTTTGTTTACACAGCGGCGCTTGCACAGGTCAAATGTTCTCAATTCCATATGACGAACCCATAAGTTATTTGTATCGATTTTAATAAAAATTATTGCATTGCTGAATCGAAAAAAGACGCGAACGCATCGCCATTTTTTGGCTGTATTCGACTGAAACGTCGTCATTTTGTCCGGATAAAAATATACCAAATGTTGACAAGATATTATGTTAGCTCTTTGTCGATTCGAGTATCCAATCCGTTCAATAATTTTCAGATAATTCACAGACACAACATTCTAAAATTTCCATTTTTGGAAAATCTGCTGGTGGGAATTAGACCCCTCTGGCTTTTTTCATCGTCGTGTTACGTGTACAATTAATGTTTCTTTTTTTAATAATTACCTACTGAAGTATTTTTACGTTTTACACATGATGTTCACTGAAGTTTATTTCTATTTATTTTGATTTAACAAATTGATGAGACAATTATATCAAATTTACTCACTTAACCAACCGCAATGTTTATTTATATTTGGTAAGTAATATGGCTATGGGGGTCTGAGGTATCAGTTCCATTTTGGAAAAGGGGTCTTTTGGCTACAATAATTTGGGAACCCTGTACTAAGCCTTCTAGCGTCCCTCCGCATAGTAATGAGACGCCAGGGGACACAAAATCCTAAGGTATGACTGCCGTGACACCTCGATAAATGCCGACGAGGAGAATGGAGTAAGGTTCCCTGAACGCTGGTTACGTTAGGTAGGAACCAGCCTTTTGATTACCCGAAGACTTTTTTTTTAACGCATCTCACAAACTCAAAGCCAGAGCCAAGTAAAGTGTAAAATCGTTACACTTTTGACACGGACTATACAGTCCTTAGCAGTGTACTTACAAAACCATTGAAATCTTAAGTTACACTATTTCGACGGGCGCTGTTTGAGGGTGCAATGAACAAACATGACGGACGAAACCTCAGCTTATATTATATTACAGAAATTCGTCGTTACCAATGACCTGTAAGTTGGCTTGAAGAGCTACCAAGAAGTTTAATATCTTGCACGTGCATTACCACGTTTTTGGAGATACGACCCAACTAAATTCACTTAAGACAACGCTACAAATCTATTATTCCTTCGTAAAGTAATTAATTATAACTAAAGTAAGTAATAACATACTTCTATAATTATTTAAAAAACGAATATGAGGAAATATACACTACTAGCTGCCCCCCCCCCCCCCCGTATATAAAAATGGTCGTAATATAAATAAACATTTGATCATGTGATAATCTTTAGCAAAGTTGTTGTGAGAGAGAGAAGGTTTCTGAGTTGGGTCACAATTGGACCCGGTAGGTGGCGCTGCTGTCGGCATATCGATTGAAGCTTTTCCGGGCAGGACCACGTCTGTCGGGACAGCTAGTCAAAAATTAAAAAAGCCGAATGACAATTGCAGAATGTATCAACTTAAGTAAAACATATGTACCGTAATGTCTAGCGCACGCATCCCAAACTCAAAGGGCGCGAGTTCGATCCTGACCGGAACGCATGCACCACTTGGGCTGTTTTCTGACCACATTAGTGCATAGTGTTACAATTACTACGTGCTAATAACGGTGAAGGAAAACATCGTGATGCAACCTGCACATCGAGATAACCAATGTGTCAAACCTGCCAATTCGCCTTAAACAAGCGTGGCGGGTATACTGTCCGTTCCCCTATAGTGGGAGGCCTGAGCCCAGCAGTGGGACATTTATGGGCTGTTATTACTAAAATATATGGTCAAAATTAAACCGGAACGAACATCAAACGTTTGACATTCAAAACCAAAAAAATGAAAAAAACCACTTTTAAATTTAATTTGATTTCTGAACGACTTAAATTAATTATTTCTCAACGCCGGGACGGACATCAAATGTTGACAGGTAGGAATAATTTATAAGGGAAAGCGAAATTGATGTGTTTCCCGAAACCTACAATCTGGGTGTCTTCAAGCCTCGTTTGAATAGGTACCTTCTAGATAAGCGTGCTCGATCTTAGACCATATCTCCGCTCAAATCGAGCGAGATAATGGTCAAGCGCGAACCTATACGTGATTAAAAAAAACCAGGGGTGTTAGCCATCCAGTCGGGTAAATGCCCTACTGTGGGTTGTTTGTTACGACAGGCCGCCCCAAAACAGGAAATTGTATTCTTTCCCCTTTTGCAGTACAATAATCTATAAATCTTCCTGTCTATATTTATATCTGGCCTATTTTTCTCACACAAAGGATTATTTTGAATAAAAGAGAGAAAAGATCAAAGATCAAATAAGATCAGCCAACAATAGACTAGAGAAGTAGTCCTCTTCTTTATGATATTCGAAGTCACAAGAGCCCATATCATGCATCATATATCATTATACAAAGATAAGTTATCGACGGATCAGTGAAACACGAGGTTCCAAAACTCGGCCGCGCCGTTTCGTAACGTAACCCCGGTTTAACCCGAGTGAGACAATAAAAGCTGCATTACCAAGTAAATAAGTCGTTATTGTGATTCAAATAAATTTAAATTACTTTTGTGCCGTCTTTTGGAGCGGTGTCGCAACTGTGCTACTAATAGTACGCTATGTTCTATGATGTTACGACGTTGGGCTATAGAACGGGCGGGAAAGAAGGCTAGTTATTTTTTATAATAAAGTGATAACTTCTTATATATAATAATAACAACAGCCCATAACTATCCCACTGCTGGGCTCGGGCCTCCCACGGTAGGGGAATGGACGGTATACCCGCCACGCTTGACCAAGGCGGCTTGGCAAGTTTGACACATCGGTTATCTCGATGTGCAGATTGCGTCACGATGTTTTCCTTCACCGTTGTTAGCACGTGTAATTGTAACAATATGCACATTAGGTCAGAAAACACCCTAAGTGGTGCATGCGTTCCGGCCAGGATCGAACCCGCGACCTTTGAATTTAGGACGCGTGGGCTATCCATACACTACCACGACTTATGGGATAACTTCGTATGAAAGGGTAAACCGCGTCGTTACGTAAGGCATTACAGCGTTAGTCCGTCTGGCTTCAGGTAGGTAGGCAGGCTCCTCCACTCTCACTCCATCCACAGCGCTAGCATAAAAAAAAAAAAAAAAAAAAAAAAAAAAAAAAAAAAAAAAAAAAAAAAAGATAAGAGTACCTCCACATGTCATACCATACTAAAAGTTCTAGCCTCAGTAAACAACAGCAGCCATCTATGAATGGTAATCCCTGGACATGAACACTATCGTACAATACGCTGCTCTCTTAAGACGACCTGACCACTAATGTCAGAACACAAAGTTGTTATGGCGGCATAACCTATGCTAAAGGTCGCAAAAAGTCAAGAATTTTTTTTTCTTTTTATTACGAAGCTGCCAAACAGGCAGAGGCTGATGAAAAGTAGTAACCGTCCCCTATTGACGTTTGCAACATCAACGAAAATAGTAATTCGAACAGAACGGGGATTTATTTAACAACTCTACAGACTCGAGTTCCGTACCCTTTTTTACAACTAAATTAAGAAGAAAGTTTTTGGAATTTATACACGCTTATTTGTTTTTGTTATTGTGTGTGACGTTTACCGAATGATGTTTGTGTTGTGGTGTATCTTACGAATAACCTGGATTGACATAGTAGATAGTTAGTAGTAGCCTTCCGTGATCATGGCTACTGGAAAGTGTCCGAAACGTCGGAATAATAAAAATAAATAAATTACCGCACATTTGTAAAAACTCAAAAACCGCCGTTCTCGTGGCCGTAGACGGTCAAAAGCTTATTGTTCTAGTATTGTCGAAATATGTCGCTTACGTGATGTCCGAACAGGCTCACCGGATTGCGGTAGGTCTCTTACGCTATTCACACTGTGAATATACACATATATACACAACACAATACATAATGTATACATAGGACACAGAAATAATTCTGAAATCTATATATATGAAAGAAAGTCGTGTTAGTTACACTACATATTTATAACTCATGAACGGCTGTGCCGATTTGGCTGACTAACACGACTTTCTTTTATATATATAGGTATAGATAGATAGATTACAGCCCATAACTGTCCCACTGCTGGGCTCAGGCCTCCTACAGGAGGGGAGCGGGTAGTATACCGGCCACGCTTGACCAAGGCTGCTTGGCAAGTTTGACACATCGGTTATCTCGATGTGCATATTGCGTCACGATGTTTCCCTTCACCGATGTTAGCACGTGGTAATTGTAACAATATGCACATTAGATCAGAAAATTGCCTGAATGGTGCATGCGTTCCGGCCAGGATCGAATCCGCACCCTTTGCATCTAGGAAGCGTAAGCTAGCCATTACGCTAAAATATACTTTAAAGAAATACAAAAAATAATCAAAAGTTCGCAACCTACTTTTAAATATTAACCAGTTATGATCACAAAGGTTTTCACATTACGGACAAATAAACAAACAAACAAAACCGTTCGAAATCTCGAGACCTTAATGGCGGCGAAAAGGATAAAGCCTCGAAAACGAGCCCACACGCATCACTCATTATCACATCTGAATAAGCAAACAAACAAATATTGCACCTTTTGCAAAATCTCCACACCCTATATGAGGGATAGATATTTTATGTAGACGAATCACTGGAATGTCATTGTCAATGAGTGATGATGTGTTGTCAATGTCACTCTAGCGAAGTGTTGTATCTATGGAGGCAAGGTAAAATACAATAGACAAATAGTTCAGCAGACAGGCAGACGGCCCACCTGAAAGCGGTTACCATCGCCTATAGACATTTGTAACACCAATAATGCTACAAATACGCTGCTGCCTTTTTGAGAGAGACTGGAACCTGGCCACTAATGCCGTAACACCACTCAAGTTTGTTATGACGACATAAACTAGACCAGGGGTGTTAGCGATCCAGTCGGGCTAAACCCGCCAGACTGTGGGTTGTTTTGTCGCCTCTTACGACAGGCCGCCCGGCCGCAGGAAATTCTATTCTTTCTCCGTTTCTGCACGGATACAGATGTATATTTAATGAGCTATAAAGTGTTATCTATCTATCGATATCATTGAAGATCGACGATTCCTTTCAGTCCTGTGTTTTTCCACCAAATTTATTCAATTTGCTCTATTCTCTGATAACCACCATTGACAATTTTCACATACTTCTTCATCCTCGCTTCACCGCTTTCTATCAGTTTCATTTTACACATTATAACAATATTTCTAAGTATTTAAAATGGCGCTAAGTGGTTTAGCACACATGATATTTCATATGTCTGTTACATAGGAATCGCTTACCGAACATTTATTATACGCTTGATGATTGATCATGCAAATATTTGCAAAACGAGTATTTAAGATCGACCTTGAATACTCAGTTTTTAGGAAGAAAGGGAAGAATCTGACCATAAGTTAAGGTAAGGCATAATAACTCCCATGGGACCTGGAAACCAGGGTCTTCGCGTCGCTGTATCAGTGGCGCAGAAGGTCTGGCCAGTGGCAACAAACCCGCGAACTCGAGGCGTACCGGTCGGAGCTGTACCAGGTCGCCACGGGCGACTGGGAAGACCGCCTAAGACACCCCAACGCAAACCCCGCCACCATCGAGGCAATAGACGTCACGGCACGAGGCCTGGCTGCTTTTGAAGATACCTGTGTCGCCTTGGCCATGAGCACACTCATGGTGCCATCGTTGTGACACAGGGGACAAGGATAAGGCGCTGCACACACTCCAGGAGTGTCCTGCCTAGACAGAGCCGCACCGAGACCTCGTCGTTTTTACCGGACTTGACACCTCGCTCCCGGCGTAAAGTCGTTTAGAAATCAAATTAAATTCAAAAGAATAGTTTTGAGGCGGTACGAAGTTTGCCGGGTCAGCTAGTATAAAATAAAATTATATTATAACTATACATACATACATAACGTCACGTCAGGTCCGTTGCGGGGTAGGCACGAACAAAGAGCGCCATTTAGCTTTATTCTTACACACCTCATTTGCTTCTTTGACATTAATAGCTCTTGTCATGCACGCTCGTCTGTTCTTAAGGCTCCTGACATCACCTTCTGCTAGTATATGATCAATTCGATCATGGAAAGTGTGTCGTGGCCTTCCGCGACTTCTGCATCCATCCACTTTTGCATTGTATATCTGTTTAGTAAGTCTTCCATCATTCATTCTTTCCACATGCCCGAACCACCGGAGCATTCCCTTCCTTACCTCACCCTGACACTCTCTTTCAGACCATTGTTATAAATATTTTAACCTATTGTAAGGCAAATGGACGGTCGGCAAGATTTAGTTACGGGTCACAAGTAATGTATGCTTCCCGGTCAGGATACGAACCTGTATCATTCAAAATGCAAATACACTAGCCACCAAGCTACCAAGAATTAAAATGATCACTAAACAGCTGTTAATGTACCCGCATTGTTTTAAACTCAGTAGGGGCTCACGTAAACTGATCAGACAGTGGCACGAGTTCATATAAAACGGACGCGATCTGAATACATCCGACCGATATATTTAGATACTTATGACGAAATGCGGGAATAGTTAAGATTTCAAGATAAGTTAAAAAAAGTTACGTATAAGTGTGTCGAGTTGAACCATTATCCGGCCAGGAACGGAGAAAGAATACAATTTCCTGCGGCCGGGCGGCTTGTCGCAAGAGGCGACAAAACAACTCGCAGCCAGGTGGTTTGCCCGACTGGATGGCTACCACCCTGGTTTTGAATATGCCGCCATAACAACCTTGAGTTGTGTTCCGGCATTAGTGATCAGGTTCCAGTCTCCGTTAAGAGCGCAGCAGCGCATTTGTAGCACCTTTGGAGTTGCAAATGTCCATAGGCGATGGTAACAGCTTTCCATCATGTGGGCCGTCTGCCTGTCTGCTGAACTCATGGCAATAACCTTGCCGTTCGCTGTTTAAATGCTTAAATATTTCTTGGCAACACAATTAAAATGTGTATTAAATTCATATGTCAAATAAAAGATAATGCTACAAGTTACTTTCTATGGAATGTGTCAGCCATACCGTCGTATTTGAGATAGACAGTAGTATTCTGCTGAGCTATACGAAGACTTATATATACACTAGAATAGGCTGTATGGACTAAGAACCTTTGCCTGCCATTGTGGCGGATATACGACTACTTTATCAAAGTGTACACTTTTATTCGCCAAAGGGAGGCCCTTTGAATGGGCATTCACTATCTTGCATGGCAATCCCCCAAGTAATGCAGGATTGTGAATGTTTTCGCAGCCTGCATTGCATCCGGAAATACAGAGCAGGATGCTTCTTGACTCCTACAAGTTCCGCCGACTAGTATGCATGGTAGTGAATGGGCCTCTTTGGAAACGTTTCGAATTCTAAATTTGAATTTGGAATAATTTGACAGTTCATTGACGTTTTATTCTCGTGACACATATTTTGGCGTTTTACTATTTATGCGCATAATGTGAAGTTCTCTGTTTCATGAATGAACGTCGTTCAAATTTTGTAGAAAAAAATATTTTACATATTTTTACATGCTCCTAGCATTCTAGTGGCAAGTGGCAACTACGTGAGTATGGACGATATATTTTTTATTCATAATCTGGTTTTACAAATAATTTATAAATTTTTAATAGAATACCTATGTTTGTGTGTTTTTAATAGAATTCCCGTGTGTCAGAAGTGCCGCCAGCAGGATTTCGCGTCATGTGCAACACTTAATGACATAATCCGTCGGGTTCTTGTCACCGCTGGGGTACCTGGCGTTCTAGAACCGAACGGCTTGTGGCGCGACGATGGCAAAATACCCGATGGCATGTAATTAGAAGCCTAGAATATAGGTCGCCCTTTAGCATGGGACGCGACTTGCGTCGATACTCTGGTGGCATCCCGTCTACCTGCCACTGGCATGTCTGTCGATACAGCTGCTGCACAACAGGAGGCCCTAAAATGTCGTAATCGCAAATAGCTACACTGGGTTTTGGGGCCGAGACCCTGGGACCGTAGGAGCCTGAGGCGCACAAAATATATCGAGACGTTGCGAGACGCTTGGCAGGTCTCACGTGACCAAAAGACTGTTCTATCCCTCTGACAACGCATTAGCGTTGCCATTTAGAGAGGTAATGTTGCCAGCCTTTTGGGCACGTTTCCAACTGGTTGCGGTCTGTCACTGGATTTTATAGTTTAATTTTATTTGTATGTATTTTTTTTAGTTAAATTTTGAAGAAATTGTGTATTAGCTTTGGCTTTCCACCTTGTGTCGCAAACGTTTACTAATTATATTCGACGGTATTCACTTTCCAGTAGTAGGACCGAATAAAAGTTTATCAGCTTCGGAAAAAACTTGTCTTTATGTTTTCCTTAAAAGTCATCTATCAAAAAATACACGTATCACGAAATATATACTTCCCGGCACATATGTTGAGCGGTCGGAGAAAAAGTAGAAACACGTGTTGAGCGTAACCAATGTGATGGACGCTATTTATCGAGATATCGAAAATATTATATTTTTACTTTACTTTACTTGAATGTTATAAATACAACATACTGCGACAAAAATCTATATCACTATGCGTAGGCCAGGGTGATCGCTCAAGATTCGAACTGGGAACTTTACTAGAAATATGATTGAGAAAGAAAAATTTATTTGAAGAAATAGCGGCGTACTTAGATTGCTGACATGTATCTTAAAAATAAAAGCATATTTTGAGAATTTGTACACCGCATTTTCAGCAAACAAGGTTTGCCCGCAGCTTATTGCTGTGATACTAAAACGACCCGAATATTTTGTGAATTTCATTTAAAAAAACTATTTAATTTGTAAATAATAATATATAATACGATGTAGCAGACTCATTAGTATTATACAAAACCTTTTTTCTTATACAATTGAATTTGATTTTTATTTTTTATGTAATACTGTTTTTTGACGAGTGAGAATCATTGAGATACACAATTATAAATTAATATATCGAAATAACACAAAAGCAGGATATTCTATTAAAAATAATTATATCTCTTACTCATCGACCACAACACATACCTACATAGGATAAACAGTATAAATATTTTATAAGACTTTATGATATTTAAAAATATAACACATCTTTGTCTATATTGTAACATGCTTGTATGTATATTGCGCATAACGTGTGTCGATTCGTCTAATCCAGTGTTTTTCAACCAGTGGGTCGCGACCCATACCCCTATGGTCGCAGAGCCTTGCTCAGGGGATCGCCGGCAAAAGGGAAAAGGCAATTTAAGTTTATACCTCATACTTGGTACTTTCTAAGCTCAGTAGCTTTTTGCAGAGTATAGGCTGTAATAATGAATATAGATAACATAATAGGGAAAGACATAAACATAGTCATTTAAATTACTAACTTTTTGTCTGTCTATGGCCCAAGAGTGTCGCCAAAATTTCTCAACTTGTAAAGGGTTCGCGTGTCCAAAAAATTGAAAAGCACTGGTCTAATCGAATACGATCGGATACAGCGACCGTCTACTACTATGATAACAAGTGATTACATTAAACAAGTACCAAATAATTAGATCTCGCGATGATACTAAAACTTCATTGTAGTTCATCAAATGTCAGACGACTGGTGACTGAAGCAGGTTTTCAACTGCCCCCTGTCATAGATATAAGAGTTCCATAGGCATTTGAAAAAAACGCCTATGGAGCTGTAAGAGGAAAACATTAATTGGTAAAACAAAAATAACGGAATATTATATGTACTTTCATAATATGTTGGCCACAGTTTACGAAAACACATTGTCCATTTGAAATTTAAAATGGCGACCACATCGAGTGTTATGAATTTCAAAACTGTATTTAACATATAATACGGGTCGTAGGGTCTCTCCTTGTGCTACCCACATTTAAATTAATAACGGAATATTATTAACATTAAACAACAATCAACACATATTACCCGTGCAGGAACGGAAAATGAATGCAATTTCCTTTGACAAAGCGGCGGCAACCGATAGAGGGCGTTGGATTGAAAATTAACAGAACCAAAACCAATTACCTGTTTTGCGATTCCAGCGGGACCTCTAGTGCTGTGCCTCTTAAACTACAATCAGCCACACTAACATGTAACCCCGAATATAGATACCTTGGTTCACTACTGCAGAGTAATGGTGTGTGGTGTTACAAGAATGGATAAGATGAGAAATGAGTACATAAGGGGATCTTTGAAAGTTGCACCGGTGGCTGAGACATTGAGAGGAAGAAGATTAAGGTGGTATGGGCATATAATAAGGAGGGACGAGAGTCACGTGACAAAAATAATGTTAAACTAAAAGATAGATGGATTGTTTAAAGGACGATATGATGATTTGTGGTGTTATAAAAGATGTATGTCATAATAGAGGAGTTTGGAACGAAAAGACATATTGTGCCGAACCCAATTAATTGGGATATGGTGAATGAAAAGAGAAAAGAGAGAGAGAGGCGGTATGTCGTATGCGGCGACAAAACGACGCACAATCAGGTGGTAGGGCAGTTGCCCGTCTATCATTCCTGGTCTAAAGTAAGCCGTCCTAACAGCGTTGAGTTGTGTTCGGGCATTAGTGGCCAGGTTCCAGTATTCCTTTAGAGAGCGGCAGCACATTGGGACCACTTTTGGTGTTGCAAATATCCATAGGCGATGATAACCACTTTCCATCATATGGGCTGTCTGCCTGTCTAATGAACTCACGCAATAAAAAAACATATTTTAATAAATTAATTCATCGGCAGATAAACACATAGAAGGTAGTTGCAAAGTGCTTCCTTCGTATATGTGAAATATCCACCATATATCGGTGCCCCATGCCGCATGCGTCTGGTTGCGAAGGGAGTTGGCGGGCTCAGATCGAAGAGCTCAGCTGCACTGAAAACCGATAAACTGGAAACCCTGCGTTGATGCACGAGCTTTTCGAGTTTTGTCATCGAAAATCTGATCGTTGCCAACCAGCCTCCTAACTCTCTAAGAGCCCAAAATATTTGAGAAAAAATGAAAGAGAAATCGGGCTGGTTTAGGAGACCTGGTTACAATACCCCAAGTCCCACGAGAACGAACTGGCGAGCACAGCTATTCAAGAATGCTCACAATATCAACTTCTAAGAATTCCAGCGGCTACTTTATTGTACACAAAACGCTGATTAAGTAAATGCAACATGACTACCGTTCTCATACAATTAAATAAACATCCAACCATACAAATTGTTCAGTTCTGCATTCTGTGTCATATGATCGTAGTAAATGATATTTTTTACTAACTTTTATTTAAGGCTTGTATGAACGCCACAAGTGTACGTGGCGGACGCTCCTTAATGCCACATATGTCTCCAAGTTATGGAATGAACTTCCTCCCGCGGTTTTCTCAATAGAGCGCTACAATATGTTATTCGTACTTCAATTACTCACTTAACTAAATTTTTGGAAATAATCCACAATCTAAGAAATACCATCAAATAAGCAGATAAGCAATCAGAAAAGACACCAATAAAATATTTTTTTTTTTATTGCAGGAGTTTAGCAGACAGGCAGCAGCGGTTACCATCATCTATGGACATTTGCGACACCAAAGGTGCTACAAATGCGCTGCTGCTCTCTTAAGGGAGACTGGAACCTGGCCACTTTTGCCCGAACACAACTCAAGCTTATGGCGCCATACCCTTAACCAGGGGTGGTCCTACCACCTGGCTGTGGGTTGTTTCGTCGCCTCTTACGACAGGCCGCCCCAACGCCGACAATTGTATCCTTTCTCCGTTCCGGCACGGATAATAAATAAGTTAACGATAAATGAATATTATTCAACTGTAAGTGCGATCTTAAATTAAATCTCCGCCCGCACAACATAACGTGCTATCTCAAGATGTTATAATCACAATATGGGTAAGGTTTTGATCGATAAGATAATTTCCGATCAACTATTTCGATTCCAACACGATTAGTAGAATGTTAATGATAACACTCTTCTCGGTAATCGATTAGATTTCTATAAACGCGATAAGTGTGATTTTCATTAAAAAAAAAGATTACAAAAACAAAACCGATCTTCAAACTAAAAAGCAAAAAAATATTATTTTATATATTTGTTTAATTTAGGTAGATAAGTATACATTAAATACTAAACATAATACACAATTAATCTAATACAATAAAAACAATTTTATACTAATATGAAAAAAAAATATAGATAATTTGATAATTTCCTTTGAGTCAGGTTGCCTGGAAGAGATCGCTTTTAGCGATAAGGCCGCCTTTTGTTTTACCAAGTAACTATTGCCTTGTTGTGCATTTTTTGTAATTTTTGTTTTGGTGAACAATAAAGTGTTTTCTATGTCTAATATATAAAACTGAATAGTTTGTTTGTTTGCTTGAACGCGCTAATCTCACGAACTACTGGTCTGATTTTAAAAAATTCTTTATATATATTCTATAGCCCATTTATCGAGGAAGGCTATAGGCTATATATCATCACGCTAAGACCAATAGGAGCGGAGCACCAATGAAGAATGTTTCAAAACCGGAGGGTTTTTTAACTTCCATTTTTTTAAGCTATTCCACGCGGACGAAGTCGCGAGCAGAAGCTACTAGTAATGCATATACGATTCCTGCAACTCGTAACACTACATTCTTGCAAATAAAGATATCGATTGATTGATATACTTACACAAAAGTGGCTATGCATTAACGCCTGATTTTTTAACGCTTTAAATAAGACCCTTTCGACCTTAGTCTAAATCAGTGCTTTTCAATATTTTTGAATACCTACGCGACCCCTTTAAAAGTTGAAAAATTTTGGCAACCTCCTTGGGATATAGACAAACGAAAAATTAGTAAATTAAAAGACTACGTTTATGTTTTTCTCTATAATGTCACTTATATTCATTATTAGAATCTATACTCTACAAAAAGCTACTGGGCGTAAAAGTACCTAGGTCTCTATCTCTCTCTTTTCTTTCACCATATCCCAATTAATTGGGGTCAGCACAATATGTCTTTCCCTTCCACACTCTTCTATTCTGACATACAAGAAAGTACCTAAGTACGAAGTATGAATTTATATAGCCTTTTCCCTTTTAGCGGCGACCCCCCGAGCAAGGCTCTGCGAACCCCCTAGGGATCACGACCCACAGGTTGAAAATCACTGGCCTAAATCTTTAACACTAATGCAGATGAAGCCGCAGGATTACATGTAATGTTAAAATAGTAAAACAGATAATTTTAAATACGTACTTATAATTATGATATTGTCATTATAATGTAGTTATTTATGTTTCTAAGGTTTAGTTTAAATAAGGATAATTGTATCTGCAAATATAATTTGTAACATTTTTCAGTTCAATAAATTTATTATTATTACAAAATATAAAACAAATTAACGCATTTCAATCAGGCAATTAACAAAGAAAAAAACCACGTATCAATTCCGCGCCTAATTTAACGTAAACGTCATTTGCATGGACGCCATTGCGATATTTTCTTTTTTTCGCGAGCAGTCAACGACACCGCTATCTAACAGCCGTCACGTTTCACTTGAAAAGGGTAGATAAAACCGGATATGTTAACACAGTATTTAGGAGATCAGTCGAACGGAACGTAACAAGTTTTAGACGTATGCAAAACACTTTTACTTAGTTATAGACCTGAAAAACTACTATACATGATTTACATTACCTACAAAAATGCGTGGTAGCTCAATTGTTGCACTATCGTATACCAAGCTCAAAGGGCGCGGGTTCAAATTCTGACAGGAAAGCGTGGCACATTTACATGTTCAACCCCATTTCCTTGAGCTCCCACCCTGAACTACGAAACGATTCTCTAGAACATTTAATGATCTGGAGAGAAGTTCCCGCCGCGCCTCATTCATACCAAATTAAAAATGTTGTTATCTATACATAAAATAAAATGGTAGAAGTCGAATTTCAGTACAATGAAAAAAATGCTAAAAACCGAGTCAGGGGGATGTAAGAAGTGATATACAACAATTATTATTCTTTTATTTCTCTGTCTGTTTGTACCGGCTAATACGATTGGACCGATTTAAATGGAATTTTATGGTGGTAGCTTGTATCTCTGGTCAACATATAGGATACTTTTGATCCTGAAAATTAAAGAGTTCCCGTGGCATAGTTAAGAAACTTTCCACGCGGACGAAGTCGCGGGCAGAAGCCAGTTTAGAATACCTAATATATAAAATTCTCGTGTCACAGTTTTCGTTGCCATACTCCTCCGAAACGGCTTGACCGATTTTGATGAAATTTTTTGTGCTTATCCGGTATCTATGAGAATCGGCCAACATCTATTTTTCATCCCCCTAAATGTTAGGGGTAGTCCACCCCTAAAGTTTTTTTTTTTAGACAAAATTTTTAATTTCTATTTTTTTAAGATACAGAACCAAAAAATACATACAACCCTAATTTTTCAACCCTCTACGATCAACCCCTATTTCTAACCGGGCAAGACGACGTCTGCCGGGACAGCTAGTGATAAATAAAATAGAATTTTAGTGTCACCAAAAATATAACAAATTTCACCTTAAAATTAAAACTGGTTTATAAATAACACCTAGATTAGGCCAAGCCTGTATCCTTAGGTCTCAGCTGCTTCCAGTGACTTAATAACTAAATTTATGTAAACAAAGAAAGTTTTCAATAACACAAATAAATTTTTTTTTTAATATTTGGAGGTAGTTCCAAAATTGTCAGTGAAGCGACTTGTTCAACATTCATATAACTTTAATTGTAGAATAACAGAATAATTCAATGACTTACACTTTTTAGAATACTGCAAAAACTGAAACTTGTTTATTTTACTTTTTTTATCTCTATTTTGTTAGTTATTATTAAGGTGACATTCTTTTTTCAATATTGACCTCATTTAAATAGACATTTTATGTAATTTTCGTAAAATTGTTATTTTTTGGTAATTAATTGTTTGAGTCATTTTTTTATTTTTATTGTGTAAATATTTTTTTAGTAGAAACTTGATTGATATCTTTATATTAATTTTTGTGTTTTATATTTAAGAATATCAATTATTACATGTTAACAAAACAAATTAAATAAATATTCTAGACCAGGCGTGGTAGCTAGCTCTCTAGACGGGCCAACTCCCTGCCACCTGTTGTAACTTTTTCGTTATTTTTTCAAAATTTCAATTTATGATGTAATGTAATACTATTGTTTATAAAATGTCACTTGTGGAAATATTCTGTAAAAGCAAGGCAAATCTAGTTTTATATCGTTTTGTCGTTTTGTCGCCTCTTACGACAGGCCGCCCCAACGCAAGGAATTGTATTCTTTCTCCGTTCCTGAACGGATAGCTAATGGAAGATGGTGTAAGGAGAACGGGTGTGGCCCATCGGAACTCTGAAAAACTTTCTCTTATTGCACACAATCCGCTTTACGAATATGTAAATTTCTATATGATAACTTGCCCTTTAATTACCCTTAGCTCTCTGACTATTACAATTTAATGTCATAACAGACTTCACAAACTCCAAATGACGAAACACTTATACGATACCAAATAAAACTGTTTATAACTCAAACACGCTTCACGAACACCGAAGGCAATTAGAATTGTTTAAATAGAACGCAGGCCATTTAAAACCATAGATAAAGGCGCGAGAGCGTGACAGTTAAAAAGGCGGGAAAGCTGTTATCGTTATCGGCCATTTTTGTTCTTTATCTGTGTACATCGCGCCGTTATACTTTAATGTGTATACAATATACATTTTTTTGTGATAATCGTATTATTGCATTATCGCATCTACGTGTTTTCTTATAGGTCTATGCTCGTCTATATCTTAATATAGTATAAAACAAAGTCGCTATCCGCGTCTGTCTGTATATCCGTTAACTCCTTCTAAACAACGCGACAGATTTTTATCATCATTAGTTAGATAATTTTTCACTGAAGGTATATATCGGCGCTTTGGTTCAAAAACGTGTCATCTTCAAAATTGAAACTAGATTAAAATTTAATTTTCAAAAAATAATTAAATAATCTTCTTAAATACATTGTAGATTGATCGAAAAAAGTTGTTTGTTTTCTAAGATTTCAATTTTCAAGATAACACAACTCATTGAAGCAAAGAGGCGATACAATAATATAGAAACCTAATAACATTTTTATATAAGTCAAATAGAACTATACTCCCCAGTCGATAAAGAAATTTAATTTTTCGTCTGGGATTTCAAAATCAAAATATTAAATAAAAAAACACAGCTAATACGACGCCTAATCACAAAATCCTGTTTTTAGAATTTTTGACAGTAAGTTTGGGGCGAGGACCTTTGGTCACTGATGCCGAACCCAACTCAAGGTTGTTATGGTGGCATACTCTAAGCCAGGGGTAGAAGGCATCCAGACAGGCAAATACCTTGACACATATCTGAGGGGTTTTTTTTACTTACATTTATTTTCAGCAGATGACTTAAAACTAAAATTACTATATAGTTGTCCTACGTGTTGTAGATGAGGAAATTTGTACAGGTTTGTGCTGGATCCGGCTGAATAGCCGCAGATGGCTGTTTCAGCGATACCGAGGCTTGGTGAACTTCCCGACTCCGTGGGAGCGGAGGCGTTGAGCCCGTAAGCAGCGCGTTCGCGTTCGAAGAGACACCTGTGAGGTTCGACCTCGGCTCGACCGCTGCGGGGGATAACTCTATGGGATCAAGCCGTGAAAGGCTGAATGAGCTAAGCCAACAGGCTAAAGTAATACAAACGGGGACGCTAACACTCCCCAGATGGAGCCGATCCCGGTCTATTTTTACTACCGCCTCGCAACATGCTATAGCTGGTAGAGAAGCTGCGGAAGCTCTCCAGCAACACGCCTAAACTAATCTTGTGGAATCTACAGGTTCTACGAGATCTCAGCTGTTATACTTTGTTGACGTTGCTGGCCCACGGAAATGTTCTTTTTTTTATTGCAGGAGTTTAGCAGACAGGCAGACGACCCACTTGATGGAAAGCGATTACCATCGCCTATGGACATTTGCAACACCAAAGGTGCTACAAAAGCGCTGCTGCTCTCTTAAGGGAGACTGGAACCTGGTCACTAATGCCGCGGAACACAACTCAAGGTTGTTATGGCGACATACTTTAGACCAGGGGTAGTAGCCATCTAGTCAGGCAAATGCCCTACCACCTGGCTGTAGATTGTTTTGTCGCCTCTTACGACAGGCCGCCCAATCGCAGGAAATTGTATTCTTTCTCCGTTCATGCCCGAATAAAACGGTTCTATGGTCTTTTTACCAGAATTAGTTTATACTGGAAAATATTCTATGGATCAAGTTTTCAATTTACAACCAAAGTGATACGTGCAAACATAAAAATCAATTTAATGTTGTCGTTTCCTATAATTTAATACTCCATAAATGTCCCATTGCTGGGCTTGGGCCTCCCATTATACGTGGAATGGACATACACGCCACGCTTGTCCAAGGCAGCTTGGCAGGTTTGACACAACTGTTATCTCGATGAGTAGGTTGCATCACGATGTTTTCCTTCACCGTTATTAGCACGTAGTAATTGTAAAAATATGCACATTCGATCAGAAAACTGACTAAGTGCATGCGTTGCGGCCAGGATCGAACACGCGCCCTTTGAGCCTGGGACGCGTGCGCTAGCTACACTACCACGACTTGCAACACTCACTTATACATAATCGATACTTTCTTTTCCAGCCAACTGAAAAACAATAGTCACAAAGCGTATATTTGGCGACGTGTAATTTTAATCGTCCCAACACAAAGACGAGCGAGGTCGCAATTTTGTCAAGTAATGTATTAATATGTAAGAATGATTCGGTAATTCGTTTCGATGAATATTCATGAATATTCAAATACTTTGTACAATTCGGTTTTACATTTCGGGTTTAGGTTAAATGTTGTGTGTCGCCGCCATTTTGTTTTAACTTAGGTATTCGAAATTTAAATTTGAAATTGTATCGATCGCATTTGGTTGGTAACGGAAAGCCATATAACAATTAATGTGTTTTCAACCACTGTCATCTATCTAATATATAAAATTCTCGTGTCACAGTTTTCGTTGCCATACTCCTCCGAAACGGCTTGACCGATTTTGATGAAATTTTTTGTGCTTATCCGGTATCTATGAGAATCGGCCAATATCTATTTTTCATCGCCCTAAATGTTAGGGGTAGTCCACCCCTAAATTTTTATTTTTATTTTTTAGAAAATTTTTTTAATTTCTATTTTTTTATGACACAACATACAAAAATACATACAACCCTAAATTATTAACCCTCTGCGACAAAACCCTATTTTTACCGGGCAGGACGTCTGCCGGTACAGCTAGTAATATTATAAATACATTGAAGCAATTAAAAAAAAACAACTGAAATTTATACATACTCGTACAATAAAACTGTATAGACTGAGATCCCAGTCACCGCAGTCTTACGTGATTTTAGGAAAGATGTAATTAGAAGGATCGGTCGTTAAACATAAACTTAGAAAGGTATGATACTCGCTAAGCTGAAAGCGGGACCGTTTTACAGGTGACAGGTATCAAAGGTGGAAAAAAAACCATGCTCACTTACGTCAAAGTAGCAAGGCTAGTTTTTACATATGTTATATATGATATTATTATAAACAAAGATATACAGTTGCCAGACACTTTCTGTGGGCCATAACTTTTGACAGACCCTTAAAAAATGTGGGAACTTACGTCATTTTAGGTAGGCTGAATTTTATATATATTATCAAGTATAATATTTTAAAATATTTTCCAATGAGCCAGACAAATCTTAAAGGCCAAACATCTTCCCAGACTCGTTAAGAGACGAAAAGAAAAATTCCGCAGGCTAACACTTGGTGCCGCGCGTCCCTCTCAGGGCCGGGGAAATGTCATTCCCCGGCCCGCACACAGGAGAGGCCGCCTCTGTTTACGAGGCGGCCGGCCGCTGCCGGGGTTGCGGGTTAAGCTCACGCATGTACCGCGACCCCGGCGCTAGGCGGAAAGAAGGCTCCCATGGGTTTTAGTGGGTATACCGGCAGCCGGTCGTATTGAACCGGCGTCGGGGAGCCCCACACACCGGCCGCGCATGATCCCCGCGCGGCTGACGGTGCGGTAACACATTTCCCCATGTAAAAAAAAAAAAAAAAAAAGGCTAACACTTGGCCCGCTGGACCACAGAAGAAAGAAATTACTGGCCTTATTCGGACCAAAAGATTCCGAAAAAAAAATCATTTTAGGATCTAATATTTCAGCACCTACAGCCTTTATAAACAGTCACTTTGGTGTCTGTAGATTCCAAAACCGTAACTGCTAACCTGAGCTATTTTCTGTAGTCCAAAGACAACAAGGTGTCTGTAAGTCTCGCATGAACAGGTACCTTCTAGGTAAGCGTGCTCCACCTTAGACCCCATTTCCGCCTGACATCAGGCGCAATGTCGGTCAAACGCGAACCTATTAATTATAAAAAAGTCTTCTTTTTTATCGACAGATAATGGCGATGACATACATTTAACTTAAAATTTAAATCTACTTATGAGACGAAACTCTAAGAACCCCGCAGCAACACGTCGAGTTAAAAATTCTTTTTTTATTTATTTATCTCAACCTTTTTTTTATTTAATTTGAAATTTTATGGTCTACTAGAGTTTACCCCGCGGCTGCGCCGCGGGTTAACCTCTAGTGCGTGTCTCTTGTTTAAACAGCAAGTGCCACAGGTTATATTATACTAGCGACCCGCCCCGGCTTCGCACGGGTGCAATTATAAAAACATAGGGGCCCGCTCCGACTTGCACGGGCATCACTACATAGAAACCTCTAAAATAAGCAATGTTGCCTTAGTATATGATGCATGTATTATACATATAAACCTTCCTCTTGAATCACTCTATCTATTGGAAAAAACCACATCAAAATTCGTTGGGTAGTTTTAAAGATTTAAGCGCACATAGGGATATAGGGACAGAAAAGGCGACTTTGTTTTATACTATGTAGTGATTACAATATTTTTATGTATTTGCCCACGGAAGATTCACTACATTTTATATCGCTAATTATAATATACCATCCCCCGTCTATCTGTCAACAAAATAAATTACAAAACTTGACCAAAAAGATCAAAATGGTCTAAATGACCAAAAGACCACAGTGACCGACATGGTTAAAATGACGGAATAGGCAAAAACGACCAAAAAGGTCAAAATAATCAAAATGGTCAAAATGACCAAAGAGGCCAAAATGACCAAAAAGGCCAAAATGACCAAATAGGCCAAAATGACCAAATAGGCCAAAATGATCAAAAAGGCCAAAATGACCAAATAGGCCAAAATGACCAAATAGGCCAAAATGACCAAATAGGCCAAAATGACCAAAAAGGTCAAAATGATCAAAAAGGCCAAAATGACCAAATAGGCCAAAATGACCAAATAGGCCAAAATGACCAAAAAGGCCAAAATGACTGCATGACAGTAACTACTTAATGCAGCCATTTTCTCTAGACCGTAGACAATTATTAAAGATGTCCTCTTTTTTCTTAAATCGACAGACAAGGGCGATGTGAATTGCGTGTCGTTCTGCCTCTCGGTAAGTGTAATTCTATTACAAGTACGCAATGACGGATTACAATTGTAAAAGGTTTGTCGTTTCAACTTTTTCAATGCCGTTTCGCACTGTGCCGAGGTTTATTCTCATTAAATTATCAACTAATAACGATGGTTCGGCAGCGTATACAGTCTGTCATGTTTTTATTTTATACCTTTTTATTTTTTTATTTTTTTTATATCATTTCCAATATGCTCACAAAGTAGAACCTCATTAAGTCGAACTTGAAGGGAGAAGCCAAAAAATACGAGTTTATAGAGTTTTCGACTTAGCGAATTTTGTAAGGAAACGTTCGACTTGTAGAGGTTAAGATTGATTGAAAAAAAATTGGCAGCTATAGAGACCTCCGGTAGAAGTGAAAACTTAGAATTATGTATGAAAATTTGAAAATTCATAATTTTTCAATTAAAACACTATTTCAACAATGCACAGTTTATACAAATTGCACTTTTCACTAAATCAATAAAATTTCAATTATAAGATATACACTGCACAATACGTCAGCTGTATAGCTACAGATACATTGCTATAAGCATGTCGGTGACGGGAACCCCTAAGATTATTCGCTACCAAAAAGTACCCAACGCGGCTAAACAAGTTTTGACTTCAATAATTGAGTTTTAAAGGGTGTAAAATGAAATATTGCCATATTCGAGATCAGTGGTCCAATTTACTTTTTCGAGTTATAGAGAGAAAATAAGTACTGAATTTTCTTATAGGGAGTTACTAATTATTTTTTCGACTTATAGAGGGTTCAAATTTCGAGCAACGGTGGTTTTGGGGTCGAAGGGAAGGGAACACAATTTTTTCGAGTTTGGGAGGTTTCGCTTTCGTGGTTCTACTGCCTCTCTGCCTCTTGGCTGTGAAGATCTGAGGTATCAATTCATTTTGGAAAAGGGGTCTCTTGCCCAAAATAGTTTTAGAATCCCTGATCTACAGTATAGAAACAGTCTTTGATCAATCGCTTTTTACAAGCTTTTATTTAACTTACAATGGATGTACATATGTATGTATGTATGTAAGTTCGGGTGGAATTTTGCAAGTTAAATTTGACCAACTTCCCGTTTTCCGATTGCGCTGAAATTTTGCACGCATATGTATATCGCGTGACAATGCATTAATATGGTACCATGGAGCTGATCTGATGATGGAGTCGGAAGGTGGCCATAGGAACTCCTGTACTAAACAAGATAGACCCGTCGTGTTTGGGCTCGTTTTACTTGTCTTGGCTAGCACTCGGCTGCTACATGATATCCAGGATCTCAAAAGCTTGTATTGAAAAACCTTTTTAAAAACAAGTTTTTAAAGACCACAGTGAACTACAGTATTCTTCTCTATGCCAATAGAAGCCAATCAAACGGATAATCAGATATAGAAGACCAACATAAACCAGCCATTAGAGCCAGGCAATACAAATTGATATTTTCGCAATTAAACTTTATATAGTAACTACGAACGGTTAAATTTAATATTCACATACAATTATATTTGTACAAGTGGATCCTTGACACTATTGGTGGCGGCAGCACTTGTCTATTAACAAGTTATACCACGTTGATGATTATTATTAATTAAAAGAAAATAACAGCCCATAAATGTCCCACTGTCTATTTACAGATGAAAGGGAAAAAAAGATGCGGGAGGAAGAAGTAAAAGAAAGCTGGACAAAGCAACTTATTCCCGACATAAGAAAATGGTACTGAAGGGAGTTCGGCGAAACAAACTACCACATGACGCAGGTGCTAACTGACCATGGCTGCTTCCAGGACTACATGCGCAGGATTGGGAATGTAGATATAGAAACATACTGCGAAAAAGTGGACACCGCGGCGTATACTATTTTAGAATGCGAAAGATGGGAAGAGGCGCAAAGAATAGCCCAGACAAATGAAGGTTCCAAAATGAATGAAGAAAATTGGCACAATGTCAACAATATGATAGCCGAGATTATATCCAAAAAGGCTCATGACGAAATAGAAAGAAAAAAAAATATCCCTCTCTTCCCCGCTGCAGTGAAGTAATGCCGAACGGTATACCACTGCAGTGGAAGGTTTAAAAAAAGATGAAAGGACGGTGCAGCCGTCTCACTAATACAAATTCCAAAAGTTTTTATTCAAAATACCTTCCACCAGAGAACACTTTTTGAAGGTTATACATATAAGTAAAAATTAAATTATAGGAGTTTTTGGCGGTAACTGAGAGATGTGCTGTGCAGTTTTATTTTATAAAAATTTGTAAAATGACTCTAAAATGAACAATAGTTGTAGGAAATTGATAGTTTTTGAGTAGTAATTATGTGTTTTGTGAGAAATGTGAACTGTATAGTCAAATGTGGTCTTTTGAGTTGTCACAAGAACTCCGTTGAATGGCACTAGCTGATTACCTACAGTTCGACTGTGGTACACATAGACTTAAGAAAAAAAAGAAACTATATTGTAAACTAAGATCTGGCTTAAAGGCCTGGCTGCCAAGCCATAAACCTAAATAAAATAAATTAAATTAAATTTTACTTCCTAGTCTATATACACTGCTTCTCAACGTGTTATTGCTGCTAAGGAGAAGAAGCAGTACAGTAGTATTTTACAGAATTACTTTTTGAAGAACGAATGTAATGCAAACAGTGCATACTCATATGACAAAGACATAATAAAAGGATAGTATAGGGCGGATTGGCGGGCTTCACACATTGGGTCTGGTAAATTTCGTAGCCACATTTGGTTTTGTAATAAAAAATATTCTCGAACTGACCTAATAGAACAATTTCATTTGATTTCTTTATTGCATGAGTTCAGCAGACAGGCAGACGGGAAACACCTGATGGGAAGCGGTTACCATCACCAATGGACATTTGTAACAACAAAGGTGCTAATAATGTGCTGCCGCTCTATAAAGGGGGACTGGAACCTGGCTACTAATGCAGGAACATCTCAAGGTTGTTATGGCAGCATACTCTAGACCAGGATGGTAAGGACCCAGACGGTTATACACCCAACCACCTGGATATGGGTTGTTTTGTCGCCTGTTACGACAGGCCGCTAAAACGCAGGAAATTCAGAGGTTCGTTTATAAAGCTGAGCTTGTTTGAGTTGTTACTACAAATGCCGATATATCCTGCTTGAATGAGTTAATAATCAGAGAAGGTGTGTGCAATGAATCACATATATTTACGATTTTACCTTTTGTAGAATGTATGTAATCATATTTCGATAAGAATTGATAGCGTTTTTCAATATCATCAGGTCGTAATGTTTGCGCGCCATTCGTGTCATTTCTTTGTTTAAGGAACGCCACGTTGCTATTAAAGCACGATAAAAATAATAAGAGCCCAGGAATGTCCCACTGCTGGGCTCGGGCCTCCCACTAAAGGGGAACGGACAGTATACCCGCCACGCTTGTCTAAGGCGACTTGGCAGGTTCAACACATCGGTTATCTCGATGTGCAGGTTGCATCACGATGTTTTCCTTCACCGTTGTTAGCACGCGGTAATTGTAACAATATGCAGATTAGGTCAGAAAATCACCTAACTGGTGCATGCGTTCCGGCCAGGAACGAACCCGCGCCCTTTAAGTTTGGGACGCGTGCGTAGCCATTACGCTACCACTACGTTTTATAAAAATATATTCTTACTAAATTATTGATTAAGGATTTATTTTGCCTTTTTACTTTTTAAAACATGGCGAATGGAAGCACACACATTGAAGTCGCGTGTGTGTACGAAATTTAGTGTTTATGGAAAAACGCTTTTCACTGTTCATTCATCCCTCTTATGAATAGTGAAAAGCGAATAATATGAAAAGACAAATAATATGAAAGTTAAAACTTGATTAATACCATAGAGTATCATATCAAATTAAAGTGGATGTAAGTGCCCTCCTTTTTTAGTTTATGGCTTGGCACCTAGACCTTTAAAACCACTTCTTTTAATTATAATGTTTGTAATTGACTGTAATATTTTAAGAATCAAATGCTAAATTAGATGAATTTTCTATGAAGAGTTTGTTAAATGTCACGATACAAAAGAACACCCATGTTCTAAATTTAAATATTACATTATTATTATTAAGGTTTATGGCTTGGCAGCTAGGCCTTTAAGTCAGATCTTAGTTAACAATATAGTTTCTTCATTTTCTTAAGTTTATGTGTAGCACAGCTGAACTGTAGCTAGTGCCGTTTAACGTAGTTCTTGTGACAACTCAAAAGGCCACATTTGAGTATACAGTTCACATTTCTCACAAAAACACATAATTACTTCTCAAAAACTATCAATATCCTACAAATATTGTCCATCTTGGAGTAATCTTACACATTTTTAGAAAAAACTGCACAGTACAACATCTTCTTCAGTTCCCGCCTAAAACCCAAAAAAAATATTATATTTTGTGGCCAGTACCATAGCATTTATTATCTGTGATCAGTACTATGCCGGACCAGACATGTAAAATCTTTTTGTTGAAAATTCCGGCAATATCTAATCATTTTGTATCTTATCCGTGTAGGAACGAATTAAGAATTCAATGTCCTACGGTCGGGCGGCGTGTCGTAAGAGGTGACAAAACAACCCACAGCCAGGTGGTAGGGTATTTGCCCGTCTGGATTACTACCACCTCTGGTCTAGAGTATGCCGCCATAAAAACCTTGAATTATGTTCCGGAATTAGTGGCCAGGTTCCAGTCTCCCTTTAAAGAACAGCAGCACATCGGTAGCACCTTTAGTGTTACAGATGTACATAAGCGATGGTAACCGCTTTCCGTCAGGTGGGCAGTCTGCCTGTCTGCTGAACTCGTGCAATAAAAAAAATGTTTCGCGTTTATACGACACCATAGCGTATAGTCATGTAAACTAAAAATTTTATCGTTACCTAAAGTTAACACACATTATGCAATTCTGAGTGTGGTAACTACTGATTTAACTTTTATAACGATACGATACGATATGGTAGAAGGGCTATGAGACGAAAGTAATGGAAGTTTGACATCGTTAGGGATGATATAATATTTATTATTATAATCCCATGGAAGAGATGCCGAAGACCGGAAGAAGAAGTTCGCAATGATTTAACATATATAGAAAAAAAATGAAAACGATTTACAAGACCAATGGAGAATCTCCTTTTTGAAGTCGGTAAAAAGGTAAGGAATGGGATCACAGGACGCAGATGCAACCAGGATTTAACAATACGAGTATCTTCATGATGACTAAATAATCTCACACTTTGAGAAGACCAAAATATTTAATCTCTATCTAATATATAAAATTCTCGTGTCACAGTTTTCGTTGCCATACTCCTCCGAAACGGCTTGACCGATTCTCATGAAATTTTGTATGCATATTGGGTAGGTCTGAAAATCGGCCAACATCTATTTTTCATCCCCCTAAATGTTAGGGGTAGTCCACTCCTAAATTTTTATTTTTATTTTTTAGACAAAATTTTTAATTTCTATTTTTTTATGATACAGCATTAGCAAGATACATAAAACCCTAAATTTTCAACCCTCTACGATCAACCCCTATTTTTAACCGGGCAGGACGACGTCTGCCGGGACAGCTAGTTTTTAATAAATAAGAATTTGATCATATCCAAAAATTTACAAAATCCTGAAAATTATTGCCTAAAATACGAGTCTTCCATAAAAAACTTAATCGTTAAAAGATACTGAAATATAAACTATATATTAAGTTATTAAGTAGAATTATTATTTTCTTATTAACCAACTGCATCTACCAGGTCATCATAAAACAAACTGACAACACTCAGAAGTGACGTCACGAGTGACTAATAAAAAAGCCTACGAAACGCTAAATCGCATTACAAACACAAAGCAAAAAAATAACCTTAAGTAAATATTACGAAAATTCTTACCCGGACGATGTGTATCCTAGCCGCAAACAAGCGATAACCTTATTTGAACTGCACTTCTATTTAAAAAAACAATCGCGACGTCCGCCCGCGACGGAGTCTGGCGCGCGACTAACTTTAAACGCTGACTAGGCGGCGCTTGCGCATTGTAGGTACGCCTTCACGCACACATAGCCACATTTTCCCGAGCGCGTGTGTGAAAGCGTGTGTGAATAGAGCCTTCATGAAAAATGCAACGTATACGACGATTAATGGTGCGACCATACAAAATTTAATATGCACAGGATGTTTGTATCGTGACCTATTGACAGGGTGCTCGCTTATTCATACATACATGTTATCACGCCTGTTTATCATAGGGGTGGGTAGAAACAATGGATCACCGTTCGCTACTATCTTGAGATACATCTTTCGATTCATATGCTTTCATTATTCTCTTCATGCATGCACATTTTTTACCTGATCTGTGCTCAGACACATTTAGAGCCTATTTTTCAATTCACAGATAAAACTCATTCTTAGAATAAAACACAACTCGTGCAAATTAATAGTGACAATAGCATGAACAAAACATTTGAATTGTTTCATTTTTTAATTTAGTCAGGTTATAATTTATTCAACTGACAACGTTTGACTGATGATTTAAGTATCGGCCCATTATCAATTAAATAATATTAAGTTAATACATTTGTGAAATTTCAATGAGAACATACATTTACCATAAACTATCAGGACTTCAAACTTGAATAGTCTTGTGTTATTAATACAAATGCATAGTTTGTAAATACAACTAATATATAGAGAAACCATAATCACCAAATATAATATAATAATACTATTAATTTGGAATCCAGTTGTTTGTACAATGAATTTAAAAATGACACAGTCCTAGCTTATATCGCGGAAGGACGCTTTTTACCCTGATAAATGATGTCATTTGCATGGGATAGACGAATATACCTAAAAAAGGGACAAAAAATTAAACAAGGCAAGCAGTTAAAACATTTAACGGGGACTACCAGTTACAAAATTGAAGACGCAAACGTTGCACCATAAATCGTAGAATATATCATAAAAACAACACAACAATAAGTTACAATAATGGATATAAAATAATTACCACTTGATATTATGTATCTATGTATGTGTATATAATCTACACACACATTGGTATATAATGTACTTGAAATACAATATGCATTATTTTATATATACACACAGCACGCATGGAGTAATGTTCTCACCCTTGGATGGATAAACGAATTACAACTCTTTCTGTCTCTGTCTTTCAATTTGTATAGAAACGAGATATATATATATATATATATATATAATTTAGCCCAATGTGTGCAAGTCCGGCCGCTGGAGAATTTTTTAATTTAAAAAAAGTCGATTTTTCATTCATTTTCATATATTTGTATCTGACAAGAGCTATGAATGTCAAAGAAGCAAGTGAGGTGTGTAAGAATAAGCCTGAATGGCGCTCTGTTGTTCCTGCCTACTCCGCAAGGGAGCTGGCGTGAAGCTATGTATGTATTAGGGTTATAACGGAACTTCGCTTCCGCCTCCGTTACTGCGGAAGTTCCGCAAGAAATCGTACCTCCGCCTCCGCCTCCGCATCCGTGTAATTTTTGCGGAGTCATAACGGAGGTTTATTTACGAATCATACGCAAGCAGCGACGCTTGCGACGAATCAGCCGTCCAGCCGCGCGCAGCAAATGAACAAAAATCAACGCGTGCGCGGCGGCAACGCGGTTGGGGTGGGGCGGGGGCTTGCAAACGTCATTTGTCAAATTAATGATACGCTACAGGAATCAACCTGTCGAATCGCTTAGACGCATTAGACGTACGTAGGAAGTTTTACCGACGCGATGTAATGTATAAACCATAAATACTATTTTTTCTACATCCAATTCACTTCCGCCTCCGCCTCCGTTGACCTCCGCATCCGCGGAGGTGAAACCCATCGCCTCCGCATCTGCCTCCGCCTCCGCTAAAAAGCCTCCGTTACAACCCTAGTATGTATGTATCTCAGCTTCTATATAACTTAAAGACTTTTGCCCAGCGGCATTTTTCTCAGTAAGACTTCTACTTTTATGAAAAATAGATATTGTGTCTAAACTTATATCGAGCTTATCTAATAGCTTCCAACTAAACAACTGCGTTGGTTAAATTTTATGTATTTATAAAACACTATTATATGTGTCGGATATTATGCCGGCACAGCACAAGCTGATGCAAACCTTGTTTGTGGAAAATGCGGAGTACAAATTCTCAATATATGTTATTTTTAATACATGTTAGCAATGTAAGTACTTCGCTATTTCTTCAAATAAATTCATTGTTTCTTTCTCTTTCTTTCTACCGTATTTGAAGTTGACAGTCGACCAGCAGCTAATAGCTTTTGTCAAGGTATATTTCAGTGAATCTACCCAGATTTTGCATAATTGCTCCGATTTTGTAAAGTTATAGCTAATTATAACCAATAAATTTAAAAAATCGCTCTTTTTAAATAGCTAAACTTTTGTCTCCGAACTTAGATTTGTTTCAAACTTTCAAGAAAGTTGCTTTATTCAGTCCCCAGGAAGCCCTGAAAATTTGAAGTAGGGAATCGAGCTTGTATTTGAGTTATCATGTTTTTAATATTTTCAAATTGTGTTGAACCTGATAAGGAATTCCTTAATAGTCACCACTTTAGCACATAAAATAATAATTATTGAATTAAATATAAATAATTTCAGGAACATATTCAATAGTTATTGGAATATTATGTTCTAATGTTGCGTAAAAGTACAAAAAATATAAAGGAAATTAAATTGTAGATTTTTTATTTATGAATTTAGTATATGAAACTGTAAAAGATATTTTTCTGTTATCATAATGTCACTTTTAAACAATAAGAAATATTAATTAATATATTTTTTTTATAATATTTATATTTGTATCTAATTCATAGGTCAAGAATAAGATATTGCTACAAGTAACGTTATATGGGATGTGTCAGCCACACCGTCGTATTTGAAACAGACTGTAGCCGTTTGTAAGTAAACTCCTGAACACGTCGAAAAGAAGTGTAGATACAATGAGCAACTTCAGTTTTGGGGTCACTTTTGTACCGGATATTTGTACAAGTGTCATCAGATACTACACTAAAGTGTTCATGAGAGCACACATTACACACGCATCACTTTATATGGTGTTTTTAAAGGAATTGTTAGTCAGTTAAAAATGTGACGTACAACGCACAATAATATTTTTACTTGGAATCCTCACTGCAATGCAGAGGGGTTCCGGGTTCGATTCGTGGCATGGTAAATTTTGGAAACAAATTTTCTCCGTTATTTACTATTGTCTGGATGTTTGGGATCGGCCCCAGAGTAGTGCAGAAAAAGAAAGTAAAATTTATTATTATTAATTTATTTTATTTTAGTTAAATTTATTAATTTATAATTTAAAAAACACCTTCCATGATCAAATTGATCGTGTACTAGCAAAAGATGATGTCAGGAGCCTTAAGAACAGACGAGCGTGCATGACAAGAGCTATGAATGTCAAAGAAGCAAGTGAGGTGTGTAAGAATAAGCCTGAATGGCGCTCTGTTGTTCGTGCCTGCCCCGCAAGGGACCTAGCGTGAAGTTATGTATGTATGTATGTTTGTGTTTACTACTGTCTACTGATTATTATTATTATTCTTTGTATGTCTCTCAAGATCGTGGGCCATAAAACCGGGCCGGACTTTTGGAGGGCTTGCGTGGGACTATGGGAAAGCCAACCAACATGTAGCGGCCCCCTTACAAATCTAATTAAATAACCGATTAAAATCTCTATAAATGAATATTATAAACGTTAAAGTTTATAAGAATGGTTGTATGTTTGTTACTCTTTCACGCAAAAACTACTGAATGCTGTCTTCATTTGGAACTCTGCCCACTGACGCCAGAAAGGCTAAGTCTTTGCCATATTTAAAAATTTACTTACGAATCATTATGTTAGTCTTACACAATAATGTATGTGCTAATTTACCATACTTTTTTTATATATTCAATGTACTCTTTGCTTTTGACTGTAATCTCCTGTCCATGTATGTCATTTTTATTTATTTTTTCTTTTATGCATTAAATAATAATTTGAGAATTTCTTTTAAGACAGGTTGCCTGAAGGTGATCGCTTTTAGCTATAAGGCCGCCTTTTGTTTTACCAAGTAACTATTGTCTTGTTGTGCATTTTTTTTTGTAATCTTTATTAAGGTGAACAATTAAGTGTTGTCTATGTCTATGAATGGATTTTGATGAAAATTTACAATAATATAGCTTGTACAATAATACCTTACAGAATACCACATAGGCTATAATTTATAAAGATATAGTGAGTATAATGTATAGTGTAAGTATAGTGAGTTATCCAAAATATAACGATTTTCCATTACCACGCGGGTGAGACCGCGGGGCGCAGCAAGTATTATATAAATGAATAAACAAGATGAAGACCTATGAATTAAATATCGAGTAGCCTAAGATCTGGCCTAAAGACGTAACTGCCAAGCTGTACACTTAAAAAATCATTTTTTTTCAAATTAGGAACACCAAAAAACCATAGTTCGATTACCAATGTTTTTCTATAACGACTAAGGACACGCTGTCAAAGGTCTCGCGGCGCTGTATAATTTATTAATTATTGTCTACGCTATGTACGACGTTAAAATATGCAAATGAGTTGCATTAATGCCTGTATCCTGTATTTTATGGACGGACACCGTTTAAAACTTTAAATCAATGATAATTTTATACTAACGCCAACATAAATTAAAAAAAACTATATTACTTTTTTTTTAGGGGTTTATAATTATACACCCTAAAAGCTAATTAATATTGATCTAGCTACTAACTTACTGAAGGCAGTGCTGATTTCGTACTGACTTTGTGTAACTTGATTCGAAGTCAGTATAGTGCATAACTTAACTTTCTAACAAAATTCTGTTACCATTAAAGGCTATATACTTAACGTGACCAAACGTCCCGTTTTGAACGGGACTGTCCCTTTTTAGAACTACGAGTCCCGGTGTCCCCGAAATGAACTCTGGGACGCAAAATTGTCCCGTTTTCTGAAACCGCGCGAAAATTTGAGTAGTCGAGCCGTCCAGTCGGAATAATCTAAATTCCACGGAAAATCGTTGGGTGGAAGTATAGAAACATTTTCAAGCCAACAATCTTCAGCATGAAAACTATATTTTAAGTGAATATGCTAAAAATGCTCCAGTAGAAAGAGTATTTTCAAAGTGGCCATCTGAGAAGAACCAGTTACAAATTTCAGTTTTAAAGGCGATGTTGATAATTAATGTGAATATAAAAAAACGTGCCAAGAGTTTCATTCTTACTTAAAATCGTCACCAGCTATATTAAAGCAAATTTGTTCCTCTGATAAATATAACTAAAAGTTTCAAAGTTTGAAGCTTTTTCTGAATAAAAAACTTTAAGAGTGTTTTTTTTATTGACTACCTAATTTAATTGGTTAATTAACCTAAATAAACCAATGTCCCGTTTGAGTCAAAAAATAAATGGTTACGTTATATATACTAGTGGTGGCCCAGTGGATGAAATTCGACCATAATTAATTTAAATTATAAGTTGGAATATTATTAAGGTTCTGTTGTCAAAGACTATATACTTCTATAATCAGAGATTTCTCCAAAGCTACACTGTTAGTTTGACAATAAACAAAAGTGTGTATATATGCGTATACGTGGCAAATAGATGGTAGTGTGTGTAATAATAAAACTACGTTTTAACGGTTTTAAGCGCGGTAATTTAATTTTGGTTATTCCGACGTTTCGGCCACTTTTCAGTGGCTATGATCACGGAAGACAAAGATGTCAAGTGTCAATGAGTAATACTAAAATTGTATTTAGCCTACCGCCAACTTGTACATTTTAATTATTTACTTTATATTTTGTTTATGGTTATTATTACTCTATGGGAGCCTAATCTAATTTCACCACCGCTTCGCAAAATGTTATGGCTTGAAGAGAAGAAGCGGCGCAAGAAACTCTTCAACAAATATGGCTAACTCTAATAGTTTAAGAATAAATTATATTTAAGAACAAATTACCGCGCTTAAAACCGTTAAAACATAGTTTTATTAAGTATACAAGTCGCGAAAACTATAAAAAAAATATTAGTGTGTCATTTTTTTTCTTGAATGTAGTTTTTATGTACTTTTTTCCAAATTTAGCTTCTATAATAACAGTCATGGTAGGGTAATGAACAGAAGGGTAAGCCTCTGTGGTCTCGTGAGACCTCTACCAACCTTGGCTATAGGTATTGATAAAGAAGATGGACATCGAGACCCTTTCTTTAGTATTTAGTTTCTAAATATTTTATTATAATAGATGTAATTAAAATATCCGAAAGACACTCACCGAAGTGACTCCAGCGCGCGAGCTCGAGACAAAAGCGCCAAAATCCGTTATCAATAGCTTTTATATCGGTAGCCCTTATCGAAAACTATGGGCCGATCAATAAGTTTATCATATTTACGTGTACACTCTCTTCAACGCGATGTGAATATTCGAATTGATTTTCAGTTTACACAGGGGCGGATTTGAATATTTGCCCCCGTAGGCTATTCAAGGCCTTCCATCATCGAACAACCAGACGCACCGGCATGCGGCATCGATATATGGTGGATATTCCACCTATAAGAACGAAGCGCTTTGCATCCAGCTTCATCATACGCACCGCAAAGGAGTGGAACTCATTGCTGGAGTCTGTCCTTCCCGATACTTATAACCTGGGTGTCTTCGAGCCCCGTGTGAATAGGTACCTTCTAGGTAAGCGTGCTTCATCCTAGGCCGCATCTTCGCTCCACATAGGGCAAGATTGTGGTGATATGCGAACCTATACTACAATAAAATAAAATAAATTGCCGCACCTACCGACCTCTACAAATCGATAAATTCACAATCATTTTAATTACATTTTTTTTAATGAAATTGTAAATTTATTACTTGTATACTATCGTCATAACTATCCAACCTTTGTTCCCATAATTACTAGAGAGAAGTAGCAGGAGATCGATGGGTGTGTCTCTGCAGTAGCCAAAAGCGCTACTCAAATTGTAGAAAATTTATATGTAATTGGTTAAACAATTTATATGTTGAATTTTTAATGTTGTCTTAATAAGAATTATCTTATTAAGTCTCAGAATTTAAGTAAGACATAAGAGAACACTGGCCTCAAAGCCGCCCCTCCTAAATCTGCCGCCCTAGGCTCCAGCCTACTCAGCGTATTGGTAAATCCGTCACTGTAAAGCTGTAAAGTCTTTACAGAAAGCATTGAAAAGTACGAACGAATAACAGTCGTCCAATAGTTACATTTTTCATTTGTCACATTCTGAAAGTACCCTTAGAGTTGCCTAATCACAGGGATGAAAACAGCACTTTTTATATTTTTATTTTACTACAGGAGTTCAGCAGACAGGCAGACGGTCCACTTGATGGAAAACGGTTACCATCTCCTATGGTAATTTGCAACACCAAAGGCGCTACAAATGCGCTGCTGCTCTCTTTATGGAGACTAGAACCTGGCCAGTAATGCCGGAATACAACTCAAGGTAGTATTTGTTGGTTTGGTTGTCGGGCAAATGCCTTACCACCTGACAGGTTTGTCACACGTTTTCGCAAAATAATGCAGTCAACATCTGGCGGCCGTGAGGAAAACATGGATTATGTAAATTTTACAAAGGAAACTATTCCTCCTTTATCCGTACAAGTACTAAGCAGTGAGGGTTATAGGGGTCAAATCGGTAGAATAAAATACATAAATGAAAACATGGATCATGTAAATTTTACAAAGGAAACTATTCCTCCTATATCCGTACAAGTACTAAGCAGTGAGGGTTATAGGGACAAAATCGGTAGAATAAAATACATAAATGAAAACATGGATCATGTAAATTTTACAAAGGAAACTATTCCTCCTATATCCGTACAAGTGGTAAACAGTGAATGTTATAGGGGTCGAAATCGGTAGAATAAAATACATAAATGAAAACATGGATCATGTAAATTTTACAAAGGAAACTATTCCTCCTATATCCGTACAAGTGGTAAGCAGTGAATGTTATAGGGGTCGAAATCGGTAGAATAAAATACATAAATGAAAACATGGATCATGTAAATTTTACAAAGGAAACTATTCCTCCTATATCCGTACAAGTGGCAAGCAGTGAATGTTATAGGGGTCGAAATCGGTAGAATAAAATACATAAATGAAAACATGGATCATGTAAATTTTACAAAGGAAACTATTCCTCCTATATCCGTACAAGTGGTAAGCAGTGAATGTTACAGGGGTCGAAATCGGTAGAATGAAGTACATAAATGAAAACATGGATTGTGTACATTTTACAATGGAAACTATTCCTCCTTCAAAGCAACGTTTGTGCAAGAAGGTTTATTATACAACGAAAGAATTTTTAGACGACTGCACCGAATGGGAATAATGCGATCGCTATCAAGCTTTTTAATAAAAATTACTTTGTAAAACATTGTATTATTATAAACTACATAATAAAATATAAAAAGACGAGTGATTAAACATGATAATTACAAAGTAAAGATGTGTTACTGGGGAGTTTGGTGCGCCGCTTCTTCTCCTTTAACAGTAACTAAACTTGCTTTGGAAGCGGTGGTAGAGTCATGACTTTCAATAAGTAATCTGTAAGATTCCATTTTGAAATAAATAAATTCATTTTCATTTTTTCATTTTCATTTTATCATTACAAGTACTAAGCAATGAAATTTATAGCAGTCAAAATCGGCAGAATAAAATACAGAAATGAAAACATGGATTTTGTAAATTTTACAATGGAAACTATTCCTCATTTATCCGCACATTAAGCAGTGAAGGTTATAGGGGTCAAAATCGGTAGAATAAAATACATAAATACGACTTCGACCCGACGTTGATTTTAACGATACATATCGATCAGCGTTTCCTTTGACAGCGCCATTATTTAAAATAGATCGTTTGTTAGTAACGCATTAATATTTAGCACATATTTCCTGTTCATTCTGTTAGTGACGATTATAAGGGTGCCTTGAAAAAATTAACATCAAGTAAAAATCACGCTTTAAAAAAATACTCAAACTAAAATATAGAAATACTTTTTTAAGTATCAAAGTATGGTCAAGTTTTTTTGCATTGGTTCAGCAGACGGCCTACCTGGTGGAAAGCGGTTACCATCGCCTATGGACATTTGTAACACCAAAGGTGCTACCGGTTGCTGCCGCTCTCTAAAGGGAGACTGATCAGTAAGTATTTTGACGTAGTATAACTTTCAATTGGTGTTTCTGTTCTTTTTCTACATCATAAGTATCCATTTATGGTTTAATTTATTTATTAATTTGTTAGGCCTTAAATTTATGGAAATACTAGCTGTACCCGGCAGACGTTGACATGCCTTTAAAAAGTATCATCATTCATCATGTTTCATAACTTCACGCCAGGTCTCTTGCGGGGTAGGCACGAACAACAGAGCGCCATACAGGCTTATTCTTACACACCTCACTTGGTTCTTTGACATTCATAGCTCTTGTCATGTACGCTCGTCTGTTCTTAAGGCGCCTGACATCACCTTCAAGATCAATTTGATCATGGAAGGTGTGTCGTGGCCTTCCGCGACTTCTGCATCCATCCACTTTGTATTGTATATCTGTTTAGTCATTCTTTCATCATAGATTCTTTCCACGTGCCCGAACCACCGGAGCATTCCATTCCTTACCTTCACCCCGACACTCTCTTTTAGACCAATTCTCTTTCTTACTTCGGTATTACGAACGCGGTCCGCGAGCGTCACTCCGCAGATTATGCGCAGTGCTCGCATCTCGACCGCGTTTACTCTACTTTCATGCTCTCTATTCCATACCCAACTCTCGCTTCCATACGTGAGCGTAGGTACCAGCACCGCGTTGTGTATTGCAAGCTGGGCCTTCTGGCTGAAGTTCTTAGCGCCTAGAAGTTTACCTAACGCTCCATTCACACTATTCCCCAAATTTACTCTTCTTACTATGTCAGCGGTGTACCTTCCTTCTTTAAAAAGCAAAAATCTAGAATTCGATTCCAGCGTCATCTACCGGGACCAAATGTAAATCTAAACTATTCTTAAATCCACATATAACAAAAAAATCATCAAAATCAGGTCCAGCGTTTAGGAGGAGTATCGCAGCGCCACCTACTGGATCCAATCGTTTATTTAAACCATTCCGGGGCAAACTTCAATACTTACAACAACAAAAAAACACCTAAATTCTGGTACCCGATTGATCTGGGTAGAATACGCTGCAATCAGGGTCAAATTAAAATCTAAATTATAAAAATAATATATATATATATATATATGTCGCAGAACGGCCTCATTCTCACGAGATCTTTAGTTATTGCAGGTTTAGTGGGCGTCATCAGGGTAAAAATGCGAGCATAAAACATAAGGCCGCGGTTTAGACACTTTTAATTTAGATTTAAAAGACATTTTAACACAGTTTAGACCGAGCAACGGGTTCAGGGCACCGCTCATACTTCCAACTAAATACTTTCTTTAAAATACTCCATGGTCCAACTCGACCTATTGCCATCAACCGAATGTGCCACAAAAACTCCTCCATCTACCGAAGTAGATACTACCAAAGTATAGAGGGCGCATCTGACCCCGCTCTAGACATGCTCTGCTCTCATTGGTTGTTTATTAAATTACAATATTCATAACTTTTATTAGGTTAGAACGATCTTTAAGTTATAGAAACATTTAATAAATCAAATTAAATTAAGAATTTTAGAAGTAATTAAAATGTAAACAAATGATATTGTGCGTTATACATCCAGTCAACAATACGTCCAATTAAAGCTTCCTTCCGACATATATAATATATCGCTATTAAAAAATAGGGGTTGATTGTAGAGGGTTGAAAATTTAGGGTTGTATGTATTATTTAATTCTGTATCATAAAAAATATCTAAAAATTAAAAGAAATATTTAGAGGTGGACTACCCTTAACATTTAGGGGGATGAAAAATAGATGTCCGATTCTCAGACCTACCCAATATGCACACAAAATTTCATGAGAATCGGTCAAGCCGTTTCAGAAGAGTATGGGAACGAACATTGTGACACGAGAATTTTATATATAAGATTGTAGGATACTTTAAATAATAAATAAATTCTCCGTTCCTGCACGCAGTTTAAAACTGTACTTCTGACTCACCTCAGACTGCAAAGTAGCTTCCAGCTCATCTGACAGCTTCTTAAGGGATGCAATCTGCGAAAAAAAAATCAATATTATTTATATTCAAATTCTAAGGTTTTTTTATTTAAGTCTCGCTGGAGAACATTATTTGAAAGTCATACATATATGTTAAAAAAATAATTCTGCTTTCTGATTTTTTTAAATTTAATGTTCAATATGCTTAAATTCATATACATTAGAAACACATTCAAATGTGGCACAGAAAACCTCATGGGGTTATTCGTGCCGGAGACAGTCTTGTATACAATATTGTTATATCCTACTAGCGCCCACGGTACTAAAAAAAGTACATCAATAAAATAGTGAATAAAGCCCAACATCGAATCCAATTTCGTCAAATGAACACCCAGGGTACTATTTTAAGTAATCCAACTTTAACCATTGCTACTAATTTCAAGTTACCACATTTTTATAAAGTGATGTCTTCGAGCGTATGTTCGAGGTTTTTGCTTGTGTATGACACCGAACAACAGTGCCAACAAAAACATAATAAATTTGTCTTTCTTGACTTAACATGAACAAGATCGTCGAGTGTGAAAATTATCTCCACTAATTTGTGAAATCTTTCGATTTGTGTTCATACTATATTTGCTTTTTACATCAAAACTTTATATGGATCTGAGATATAGTGAAAATTATCATAATTCAAAATTTAAGACCTTATAATATAAACCTTTGGGTTAATAAAGACTGTTTCGTGATTGTAATAATAAAATTAATGTTTCTTTTAATCTTAAAGGAATTTTTGTTTATTAAGGTTATTAAATTGGTTTTTAAGTTTAATTACATTTAGATATTTTTGATAGTAGTTGAAGAAAATTGATGTTGTAAAAATTTCATGTTATAGGTCTAGCTCTTTTGACCCAAAGGCCTACCAAAAGGTAATCTATTTTTATCCTTTTTTTCCTTCTCGTCGTTTACCTGAGACACGACAAAAAATATTATACTTGTGCGATTACTATAAGGTTAAATTTTAAGTTCAAAGTCTTGGGTTTTCGCCAATGAAACCTTTTTTAAGGACTCTGAGCGTTCAGTTTCTTTTCTCCAGTTTCGGTAAAACGACCGCATCTTAACAAATTCCGTCGGGAACGTTAAGGGTTTAAGGAATATTTCATACATCTCACTCCCCAATAGCCTGCAAATTTCCAGATCGAGCAGAGCCAAGTCAATAATGTAATGTTCGTTTACAAAATTTACCAAATCTGGCATCGAGCCGGGAGCCTTTGCGCGGCCGGCAAAGTCTTATACAGAGGCCATATATAAATTCCACAGAGTGTTGTCTGGTGGAGTCATGTCCTGCCTGTCACCTTAACAAAGTCGCGAAGATATGCTGTAAACCATACACTATTTATAAAGCAGTAATCGATACACTATTGCGTAATATTACTTGTAAAATTCATGAAACAAACTTCCTGAATATAACTGATGCATATGATTTACGGTTGACAAAGGCACCAAGTAGGGAAAGCAAACAGCCGGTTCTTATATCTTATAGATAGAGCTAAAATTCATTTAAAATCTTTTAAGTTTTATTTAAATTTACAATTAATACTAACAGGTAAAAAGACATGTTTTATTTCGAATTAAATTAACTTTAATTGTTCATCTCTTTTAGGTGTCACTTTTTCGTTTCATCGATTTGCAAATCATAACGATTCTAAAGAAGTATCACTCAAGAACAATTTTGAAAATCAGTCCAGAATTGATCGGAATCGCATGATAAGCATATAGTCGAATTGACAACCTCCGCCTTTTGGCAGTCGGTTAAAAACTGGCTACAACCAACAAAGAGTTATTGGGTACATATCTAATAGACACATAACTTTCTGTTAACAATAATTAAATTCACACAAAACATTTGGACCGTTTATTTTGAAAGTGGTGAAGTCCATTTTCTTTTGTTTCGAGAAAATTAAAGGTTACTATATTTGTTGATTTAAAAATACAGGCAAATAATATGAGGTCTGGCATTGTTTCTATTGTTTTATCAACATTTAATTTGTTTATATAAATTTGTTTTTGGCTAATTAGACTACAATAACACATATTTATGTGCTGTAAATGGACTTACACCACTTTCAAAATTAGACAATTGTAAAAATCGTTTAATTTCAATTTTGAAAAATCAAATATCACTTAAAATATACTTCATTTTAATATAATTTAGTTTACAAATACGCATAACAACACATAAAATTTTAATTTAGTCGGCAATTACATTGTCATTACAAGATACTGATTACAAGAATTTACTTATTCTCTGATTTGGTAGTGTTTCAAAATATGCATGATGCACCGGAGGTATATAGGGTAGTAGCTCCTTCATGTCTTTATATTTTTCGTACCTAATAGTTCTGGCATTTTGGTAAGGCTTTTTTGGGTAAAGGGATCGCCAGAAGTACGTAATAGATTGGATCAAATTTAATACACAGCTAGAGTATGAATTGGAATAGTACATAGGCTACATTTTATTTAAAAATTCAACTCCTAAATAATATAAATTAGAAAAATCGTAATAAGATTGCGGATTTTTCTGCAAAAAGATGGCGCTACTGTTGTTTTTGTAGTTTTTTTTTAATTCGCCAAAATATGGGCAAAGATACGGAGTCATACAGCCTTGTCGTATTTATTTTCTTTCACAGGTTATGCGCTGTACATTTTCTAATACATTTCTCAAATTTTTTAATATCTATCTTTTAACTTACGAGTAGTGGAAACACGGAGGGGGAAACAATGCAAATCGTCCGCGGGTGAAACCGCGGGACACAGCTAGTATAAAATAAATGAAAAATAACAAAACACTGATCGGCATCCGTCTGCTATGCCACCTACCTCTGTCAATTGGACTTACACCACTCTCATAATCGATGATTATGCAATTTCATTTACCGACCGATTTTAAGTTGTACAAAACATGGGATTTTTTTGAGAAATTAAACAGGGACTAGTTATATATAAAAAAATACATTAAATTAAGCATGAATTACGTGATAGCTCATTTTTCTCAAAAATGGAGTTACACCACTTTCAAAATAAACGGTCCATTTGTTGAAATGTGTAATTCAACCCTAGTACAGGAAAAGCGTCATAAGGCTACATACACATACAACATAAAGCGTCGTACACACAAAACACACCAGCGTCACTTGCTTAAAGATTCCAATACATTCCACTCTGACCTATTGGCAGCACGCATTTAAATCGCTTCGAAATTTAAAATTCAAAACATCGACACGTGATTGGTCGCTGTGATTGTTGTTTTTTTAAATGACTACCGCCGATGACTTGTCATTATTCAAGTATTCATGACATTTTAACATATTAGTTACGTTAAAAATGTAGTATAATTTTTAAATGTGCATTTTACAATTTTATATCCGTGCAGGAACGGAGAAAGAATTGAAGAAACAATTTCCTGCGGCTGACCGGCCTGTCGTAAGAGGAGACCAAAAACCCACAACCAGGTGGTAAGCATTTGCCCGGCTGGATGGCTATCACCCCTGGTCTAAAGTATGTCGAAATAACAACCTTGAGTTGAGTTCTGGCATTAGTGACCAGGTTCCGGTCTCCCTTAAGAGAGCAGCAGCGCATTTGTAGCACCATTGGTGTTGCAAATGTCCATAGGCGATGGTAACCACTTTCCATCAGGTGGGCCGTCTGCCGTTTGCCTTGTTCAGGCAATAAACAAAACATTACACAGGCGAGCAGGCTTTACTCGTACTTCACTACTTTTTAAAGACTTAGGTATTTTGTGCTTTCTTTTTATTACCACGCTATCTCACGACTATGCAATAATATCTGTAATATATCTAATTTCGGACATAAAAACTACATGCGTAACGTTTTATACAAGTCTTTACCTACCGTGATGGGCGCTTTTAATAGCGGCTGATAGCTCCGCAATAGTTTTTACCTTTAGAAGCTAATCTATAGGGACTATTAATTCTGCCAACCAATACTTGTAGTATATTATTATTATGCCTATTGTAAAATTATATAAGTAATTATTATTATTAATATATCTATAATATTTTTACATGCCGACAAAAGTAAATGCACACCTGCCAGCCACAAAGCACAGTTTATTACGTTCCCGCATTTGGACTTGTTTTGTTTACTTAGAAAATCAGCCTATTGTGTATTGTATTCGTTTATGACCGTTCGCAGGAATAATTAAGCAAGTGTGCGGATTACGTTTTCTGGGAAATTGCGTCGACGCTTGGCAGGTAGACATATTGCGTCGGTGCATTAAAAAGCAATGGCCTAATGGAGAGACCGGCAGTCAAGCAAAGATTACGATACGAGCAAGACGTGTACATTCGATAAGCGATACAGTGACGGACTTTGCGCATGTTATTGAATCGTTCAATTCCATAAGTGCGTACCCCCGCTCGCACGTAACAATATATATAATTCCTTCAGCCTACGTCCATTAACATATTATTCTTAATATCACAGTAAATTTTTCACTGTACAAAAAATATTATTAACAGTTTTATTTCGGTCCAAATTGGACCTATGTTTAATCATCACTCTTATTCACTCTCTAATCTGTGCATGTAAAACTCGTATCTCATTCTCTCGCAGGCGCAGTACTATAGGTTTACGTTTTTATCTCTATTCAGTGTCGCTTTTTCGTTTCATCGAGTTGCTAATCACAAAAATCCTAAAGAAGTTTCACTTCAAAAAACTACAGGTACTGTGACAAGAATATATTCAATGAAATTCTGTTGACGTATTTTACATCGAAACTGGGGCATAGATTATACTCGCAAATCGACAACGACCATTGACAAGACGTTGTGTCGTATTTATACTCTTTGGTAAACATTTCAATCAATACTGCTACACGCCGATAAATTAAACGCACACCTGGTTTATTACCTTTTCCGCATTTGATTTCTTTTGTTTACTTTGTGTTTCAATTTGTAATTAAGAAAGACATTCTATTGTTATTGTACTTGTTTATGGCCGCAGGTGTGCAAATTGCGGTTTTTCGGAAACTTCAGTCCACGCGGTCGATCGTTGTATTGTACAGTTTAGTATAAAACGATGCACGAACTTGAGCCAGTCAAGCGACGATTACGATGCGATCAAGACGTGTACGTTCAATAAATTATATATAGTGACGGACTTTACGCGTGTTGTTGGATCGTGCAGTTTGTACTGGTTGTGTCCAGTTATATTTGTACTGTGTTATACGTGTTTGTATATTTTTAATAAATTCTACAGTAATTTCAACGGCATTTTAATTCGAGTCCCGCACTCGTAACAATATATTATTGTTGGATGTGTGAGGCAAGGAAGGAAAAGGAATTTACTGGGCCTATAATCGCGTCTCGACCCTCACAATTTTGATACTTTGACATTTTTTTTATTGCAGGAGTTCAGCAAACAGGCAGACGGCCCACTTGACGGAAAGCGGTTACCATCGCCTATGGACATTTGCAATACCAAAAGTGCTACAAATGCGCTGCTGCTCTCTTAATGGAGACAGGACCTGGACGCTAATGCCGGAACACAACTCAAGGTTGTTATGTCGGCATACTCTAGACCAGGGGTGGTTGCCACCCAGTCGAGCATATACGCTACCACCTGGCAAATTTCTTAGGTTTAAATTGCACGTACGTGTCGGTTGAGAGAGAAATTGAGTAGACAGCGTCTGACGTTTTTTCAGTCGACCGCGTATGCAGATGACGCCATCTCTTGACGTCTTCTAGTATTCTGTTTTTTGCCAAGTTTATAGAATTGTTTTAAAGGATAAATAATCCATTGAAATCTTACAATTTAAGGACCGAATATTGCATTTTTTAGAGGACGCAATTTTATTTTTGGGACATGTGTGGTCAATAGAAGCTTAACCTCAAGTTTTGGGGTCGCCACCCTTGTCCCCCGGCCGCCATATTGGGAAAAGTGGTGAAAACACTTTTTCGCGATATCTCGGAAACTATGCTGCGTCTTACAAAAAATTTGTAAGTCATAACTAAAAACAGCCTGCCCTAAAATGTTCCCTCTGTCTTTAGATGTTGCAAGCGACCAAAAACCCCAATTACGGCAACCAGACAGCACTTTAACGCAGGTTCCGACCGAAAGCTGTAGTTTATCGCGCTATAATATCATTGTGCAAACATACGATAGCGTATCTACCCTTGGTACCAACGGACATTTACTAGCAACGATATTTAGGGTTACCATATTTTCGAAGTGGAACTTCGTTTGAATCGTTGTGATTTGAAACTCGATGAACGAAAAAGCAACACTAAAAAGAAAAAAAAAAAAAAAAAAAAAAAAAACCACAAAACGACAAAAGACAACACTTAATAAGGAAGATATTGATAACCACATCAATCCGATGTCAACTGCCCGCTGACGCTCTACTGTCATCCTACAGTGGAGCAGTAATAAAATAACCCAGCTGGCGAGCGGAGTGGAATCGTACTGATCGGCAAGCAGCCGCTCGTCTGCTAACAGCGCACGGAGTGAGATCGCTAGACTAAGACTCAAGCTGAAGGGTGGAAGTGATAAATGGCCTAACGTCAGAAGTAGCTTCGGTGAACCTGCAGCCCACCTTCTACACCCCTTAGCCACTCATACCCATGTTGCCTCTGCCTTTTATGGCATTTTCTGGGGCCCATGCAGGGAGTGGCGGGTCACCGTCTGCCCATTTTTCCATGTTACCCGAACATTGCGACGGGCAGACGTCATAGTCCCCATATTCCCAGAACCCCAGTACCACAAGCAGTTCACCCCAATAGCCCGGTACTTTTTGTTCTCATTTCCCACAATAGTCCTACACTGGCCGGGGCTTGTCCTTGGGTGCATATTATATGGTGTAGACAAGGATAATCGCCGGTCAGTGTCACGCCACATTTACATTAAATTTGTCAAAGGGCCTCTACGTGTTGACCTTTCCATGGCCCCGCGCAAGCCCTCCAAAAGTCCGGGCCATTTTCATGGCTCGTGGTCGTCAAAAAAAAAAAAAACCTGTGCGCCTCGGGATGCCCGACAGAAGTGATAACTTAAAGAAAGCTAAGTTGAACTATTTAATATTGAAATCGTTTAACTTGAGAAAAGCTTAGGTTATTACTTGAATTTTATGTATATCAATATGATAATGTAAGGAAAGGTTATTTATTATATTATTATTAAAATCTTTTATTGGTTAAAATATATTTTATTCTTAATCACAATTCTTGAATATGCACTTTAGAATTTTGTCTATGTACATTATTAGTATCATTATTTAATCTAATTACCGAAACACGGCTAGCGCTGTGAGTTAGAAAGGAGCAGCCTGCCTAGCGCTGACGTATGCGCGAGAGAAAGAAAGGGATAGGGAGCGAAGTCCTTCAGCGCGTGCTACGGTCTTCTCGAGGTCGCGGCTTCAGCTGGCCCGGAGGCAGGTACGCGCATACTTCCTCCTGAGTAGGTTCCGGAACGAAGGGCCTAGCTACTGGGTAAGCAAGGGATTAAACTACCCGTCTCGAGTGGAGTGTGTTCTCCAGGCACACTTCAGCACTTTATGCGCTGGATCGACTGTGCGTAACTATGTTCTATATCTCAGTCTTCCATCACAAACAAGCGCAGGTCGTCAGAGAGGAGGGGTTTTAGTGGGTATGAGGTGCTCGCCGTGCGGCATCACTCGAGTCTCCACACTCCTGTGTAATCCATCGCGGACGAACGCAAAATAAAGCATAAATTGCTAGCGTACCGCCCCTGTGGATTCGTGCGTTTCTAGTGACGCCAGAGAGTGCGTAATCGGTAGTCATTTCCTCGCCTCAAAAAAAAAAATGCGCGAGAGAAAGGGAAGCCAGAAAGACTGGCGCCGTAACGCGTTACGTAACGAAGCGGTTTACCCTGCCATAAGAAGTTATTACTTCAAAATTTGGTTACAGTAACGTGCAACGGTTACATATAATACGTTTCGCAAGTGAGTACCCGGCTTAAATCTATCGTTAGAGCTGAGATATGCATTTTCAAAACTAATTATTAAGCTTATTGGGAGCGATATCATATTTCAATACAGTCTTTGATTGTGGCAAACACAATATCAATCAGCAAGTGCCTACCTAGCAAGACCATCTATACTAATATTATAAAACATTAAAGTTTATGACTTTATAGGGGGTAATCTTTGGATCTACTAAACCGAAAGAAACAACCAGAACGAATGCAAGGATAATGGTCGATGATGTTGTGCTGGAACAAGTGAATGAGTTTGTATATCTCGGATGTGCTTTTAGCAGGGATGGAAGGTACACCGCTGATATAGAAAGAAGAGTGAATTTGGGGAATAGTGTGAATGGAGCGTTAGGTAAACTTCTAGGTGCTAAGAACCTCAGCCAGAAGGCCCAGCTTGGCATACACAACGCGGTGCTGGTACCTACGCTCACGTATGGAAGCGAGAGTTGGGTATGGAACAGAGAGCATGAAAGTAGAGTAAACGCGGTCGAGATGCGAGCACTGCGCAAAATCTGCGGAGTGACGCTCGCGGACCGCGTTCGTAAAACCGAAGTAAGAAAGAGAGTTGGTCTGAAAGAGAGTGTCGGGGTGAAGGTAAGGAAAGGAATGCTCCGGTGGTTCGGGCATGTTGAAAGAATGTATGATGAAAGAATGACTAAACAGATGTACAATGCAAAAGTGGATGGATGCAGAAGTCGCGGAAGGCCACGACACACCTTCCATGATCAAATTGATCGTGTACTAGCTGAAGGTGATGTCAGGAGCCTTAAGAACAGGCGAGCGTGCATGACAAGAACTATGAATGTCAAAGAAGCAAGTGAGGTGTGTAAGAATAGGGCTAAATGGCGCTCTGTTGTTCGTGCCTACCCCGCAAAGGACCTGGCGTGAAGTTATGTATGTATGTACTAAACCGATTTTTAAAATTCTTTCACTATTGGAAAGCTACGTTAATAGAGAGTGTCATAGGCTATAACGTGACGCTATATACCACGGGATGAGGGACAGAGCGCGGGTGAAACCGCGCCGGGCCGCTAGTAAATGCAGAAAATCATTTTTTCTGTTTGCTTGAGCAACTTAGCAGACCGCTGCCTATGGACATTAGCCTATACTAGATATCTGTTTACGCAATTTTTGCAAAGCTTCATATTCTAAGGCTTTGGGATAGCCGCAGCACGGAGCTCATTCCTTAGCTTGCGCACGTGTAGCACAAAAGAGTGTGCGCCACGTATAGACGACTTTCAGGTGACGAGGAAGTGCAGAAGAACCCCCTATCGTCGCTGACAAAAAAATATCAGTTAATAGGTTTAAAAATCGCATAGATGAGCTGTTACGCATGGCAGTGAAGCGGGGCCTGCACTTGCAACACAACCAAGGCAAATCAAATCATTTATTTGCTTAAAAACATGGTTAAAAATATTATATGACAATATAATATTTCGAGCCCTTACCGCCATTTTATGGTAAACGACCTACCTACCCACCTAAGTATATTTTTGCTTGTACAGGTGATTCGAACTATTATTTTGTTTAATAGTAGTTTGAAACACCTGTACATGAGAAAATATTATTATACTTAGGTGCAAATGTCGCTTACCATAAAATGGCGGTAAGGGCTCGATTTGATGTTTCACATGTTTTACCCTTTCAGGCATGCAAATAGTAATTAAGTTGAAAATCAACTGATTAACAAAAGCTGCGTGTCACGTAAATGAATGCTGCTTAAAGGACTACGTTAGAAACTATCTAATCAAATAGCTATCAGCTAGTTTTTTAGACGGCTATTCAACTAAACTTATCCGGATGGCAAATTTTTGGGAATTTCGGTTGGTCACTCATCGCTAATGCTGGCAAATTTTAAGATATTCCAGTGTGTTGCCATATCTATTGTTAATTAACTTATCAAGAAGCACTGATAAGATTTCATGTTTTGATTCCAACGATAAATTAAGACCATTTAAGCAAATGGTAAATAACGCATGTTACAACAATCAATTTGTAATATGATAATGATGATCCGTTCCGACTTTTTTGGCTATATTCGTCTCTCCCGCGGGATCGACGTCATTTATCGGGATAAAAAGTACCCAAGTGTTGATTGGAGATATAAACCAGCTCCGTGTCTAATTATTTTATACGTATTTAGTAGTTTTCAAAAATGATGCGATCGCAGCGCCATCTTTTTCGCTATTTTCGGCTACCCCAGAAACGATTTCATTTGGCGTGATAAAAAGTATCTAAGTTACGCCTCGGGATATAAGCTAGCTTCGCGATTTATTTAAATTGATTCAGTAGTATTCGCGTGAGGCTCTAACAGACAAACAGACAAAATTGTATATTCGGAATTTGCTGGCATGAATTAGCCCCCCTTGATTAAAAGAAAAATAAACTCATCGTATAAAACCTCTTACAGTTTCATTTTAGTAAAGATAGATCATATTTAAGTCGTGGAAAGCCACGACACACCTTCCATGATCAAATTGATCGTGTATTAGCAGAAGGTGATGTCAGGAGCCTTAAGAACAGACGAGCGTGCATGACTAGAGCTATGAATGTCAAAGAAGCAAGTGAGGTGTGTAAGAATAGGGCTGAATGGCGCTCCGTTGTTCGTGCCTACCCCGCAAGGGACCTGGCGTGAAGTTATGTATGTATGTAAATTTAAAGAAAAGACAATCAGTCTTAATCATAATTCAGTTAAAGTAAGTATGATCGCGTCTTTAAGATTGTTTAAAAAAGCATTCAAACTTACTCTAACTCAATACGACAAGAGCATATAATATTACACTGATTCATTGTCATACATACATAAATTTGATAAATTTCATTGCATAATTTCTCACAATATGTAGGCCATTACATTCACAGCAATAATTTAAAATGAATGCGGGATTTAAGACAACATTGCATAAAAAACACCAGACAGAGTTGACTGTAAGAGTGCATCCACATCTGTGATGTGCACGAAATGATTGACCGAAAAAGTCTCCACTCAACTGAGATGGGATATTCAGATGGATGTATGGTGTTACAAGAATATGGATAAGGTATGAAATGAGTATATAAGGGGATCTTTGAAAGTTGCACCAGTGACCCCTGGCATAAAGCGCAGGACAGAACATCCAGGGGTTTAGTGGGTATCCCTGAGTGGGGAGTGGCAATAGCATGGCACCAGTTCTGACTGGACATGCTAGTGCCACCCTCGATCTGGTGAATCCCACACATGGGTCGCGAATTATACCCCCAGGCTTCTTTCTGTGCCTGTCGTGGTTTGGTCCTCAAGCTGATTTCTCCTGGCACAAACAAAGGTGGTGTGAAAACAAGTATGTGTGATTGAGCGAGAGTATATGAGTCAGAGAATGTCAAGATCCATATACTGTATAAGAGGTGTCAGGGAATCATGGAGGGGATTAGGAAATAATGTTGATTGCGAAAAACAGCATAGTCGGTTAGGAATACACAAGAGGCCTTCAGTGGATTGAAGAACAGAAGAGTATTAAAGAAAAAGACATTGTGCCGACCCCAAATATATGACAGAAGGTGAAAGCAAAGAGAGATCAAATAACAAGTAACTTAATGTCTTTACAAATGGTCAGATTAATAACATTTTTATTTATATTAAATTCAAATTAAATCAGCTATTATAGCTTGAAGGAATTCATGGATTGTAAAGATTGATGACAAATTAATGTTTTTGTTATTTCTTTATTGCTGGAGTTCAACAGACATGCAGACCACTCACTCAATGGAAAATGTTTACCGCTTGGGATATTTACAACACTAAAGGTGCTTGCTACATATGCACTGCTGCTTTCTTAAGGGGAGACTGAAACCTGGCCACTGATGCTGGAACACAACTCAAGGTTGTTATGACAGCATACCCTAGACCAGGGGTTGTAGGCATCCAGTCAGACAAATACCACCACCTGGCTGTTGGTTGTTTCGATGCCTCTTACAACAAGCCACCCCAATGCAGGAAATTGTATTCTTTCTCCATTCCTGCACAGATAAGATCTGAATACCATATGTATGAAGATATTAATGAATGTGGATGAATCAAAATGTATATTTCCAGGTCATAATGACTGGAAATTCATCATCTTTACCTTCCAGGCAGGTAATATATATGTATGTAAAAGTAAGATTCAGACATAAGAATTGCACTGGGATACTTAATCACTGTTGAAAAATATATGCATTAGGCACTTGTTATAATAAATAACTGCTATTACAATATCTGTATGTAAGTTTGAATAATCTTTCGAAACCGATTGTTATCAAATATCTATGAACATTTTTGGAACTACAAGAATTTTACAGTAGAATCAATGACTGAGCCAAGCCCAGTATTGTACACCTGAACAAAACGCAACACATTCGTTTAAAAGATTAGCACCCCAAAGGAATAACGACGAAGAAACATAAAGTGCAAGACATTCAATCACATGATAACAGTGGCTATATAGTCAAAACACAAGAACTGAAATCGAAATAAGAGATTTTGCAGCACCCAGACTAAAATTAGAACATGACGATGTAAAGATTGGTAAATACGATTACTTCATCCAATTGAGCACTTCCGAATGTTACATCTTTGATCTCTTACGTTCAATAACAAAACGAAAACATAACCTAAAAAAAACATCTGTCAAAGAAAAAGTATTGTAGATTTCACTGTTTTACATACCTCGAGCTCCTGTTTTTGACACTTCTCTTGTAATTCGATCACTAAAGGGTTTATTGTAGAAGAATTATCTACAGTTTCCTCACTATTTCCTTCAGAAAGCACCTCAGAGGCGAAATTCGTTATTTGTCCTTTAAGACTGCTCAAACTCTGATTTAAGTTAAGCCACGACATTTTTGTTGTAAATATTAATTTTACATATCACTTCGGAGTATTATCTAATAAAGTTATTTCTAGAAAACACCGTAAATAATGTAAAAATTGCATTATTTTTACGAATGACAGGACTTTGACCAGTTGGCAAAACAAGTCGCCATGTTTTTTTATTTGAAAAGACGATAATGAAATTGTATGACACATGACATAACTTTTTGAGCGCATCTTACAAAATAATATCATGCATAATTTTTATTGACCAAGTACAACCGGAGATATTTTAATATAGTTCAATAAATTTCATTTATCTTAATAGATTTATAATTAACATAAAATAATAAGCCCGCTTTATTAGTTTTCATTACAATATAATTATTTAGGGATTGAATACTCCAAAGCTACATTTCACATGGGTTCACAACGTTCATGCTCACGATCTCGATTTTGTTCAAGAAAAGCGCATTGTTTGACCCACCTCTTGAGATGGGCCGTCGTAAGCGCTGCGTGAGCGAAAATCATGACGTATTTAGTGACGTTTTTGCGATGACCATAACGACCGTGGGCGCTATGTGAAACGAGTAAAGAAGCATTTTGGGCATTGCGAGATACATGAGGAGCGCGCCCCAAATCGTTAATTTGGATTTAACCAAATTAACTAATCATCGCAAGAGATTCTTTTATTTATTAGTTAATTCACACACACTTATAATTAATCATGCATATTTGATGGTCTCTCTGGTTAAGCGGGCTGTCTTATTAGCCGGCAGAGCTCGCTGGTACACAGAGGCTCCAGGTTCGTTTCCTAGCATGGTAAATGTCGTAAGCAAACTTTCCGTTATCTACTGTGGTCTATGTGTCTGAGATCGACCCCAGAGTAGTACGTTGTATATTATCCTTTAACACAAACGTAACTTGTATAATTTAGGTATATATAATTAGTGTGTTTATCTACCAATTAATAAAAAAAGAAAATAGTGTCATTATTTTTTGTCAATCACATATTTTATTTAGCCGGAGGCAAGTCATTACTTTTTATCACAGTGTAACCAGATACATCAGAATTCGACGATTTTAGTAAATTAGGTCCCCATTTCAGTTTTAAAAGATTATATCGCAGCAAAAGTAATTAGCAGAATTTAGCCACATCTTATAAAATGTCAATAGAAGTTATTTCACAATATTCTTGGAATAGTTGAAGTGAATCTTCTGTATCGGCGTTGGAAAAAAATTCACCGTCACATTTTTCGGTTACGCGCCACGCGTCTCGACATCTATTAACAACTCGTTGCATAAAAAGCAGTTATTGATAGATGGATTGTAAGACGAAAAGTTGCATATAGTAAAAAAGTTTCACTTCTTATGTGTGTACACTAATACACGCACACATTTTTTTCAATTTTACATCGTATTACTTTGTGTTTAATTTAATTCATTTTGACTTCATAATTAGTTATGTGTTCTTTATACAATAAATATAAACCTAAATATAAACTACAAAGCAGTTTATATGAACTAAATAAATAAAAACTAAAACTAAAAAAAAGGGAAAAAATGTCTAAAGATGGGTTAGTGGTCCCAAACCACTGTCATTTACCGGGAACGTTCCCAAAAGATGGCGGCGTTACCACGTTGTATAGCAATACCTAGTCTATGTGTGTGTGTTATTTTGTGTGTGTTTATTGTTATTATTTATTATTATGTGTACTATTTAAATTTATTATTTCATAAAATATAATAAAAGTGTAGAAGTAATTTATATGTAAAACAAAAATGGGTTCCAAGTTTTTATTTTGGTGTGTTATCTATCTGTTCAGAGATTGAAGTTATCTCCCGCTGTATTCCCTCATACCCACATAAAGTTAGCTCAATTAATATTGAAAACTAAAAATTAATTAACTCTAATCTTATATGATTAATTATTTTTTTAAATATGCAATATCAAAATATTAAATCGTAATGGTTTTAGTCAAGCCTACTATTGCGTTTGATAATATTTTCTATTGGTTGACGACGGTATCAAGAGACAATAACTTCAAAAAAAATAAAAAACTAAAATGTATAAACTAACTTATTTCTAAAGCTATTATTATTATAGTCTGGCCAACGAAAGTTGATCCTGGAAAATGGCGGCAAATTTAAATAATATATGTATGGCAACATCAGAATTATTAGGATTAACCTATTTTGATACTTGGTAGTTACTTAATTATTTATATTGTGTATTTTATGTGTGACAATAGATACACCATACTCGTTTCTAACGATAATATTATAAATACTAAAGTTTGTAAGATGTTTTTGTTACTCATTCACGCCAAAAGTACTGAACGGATTTTATGAAATTTGGAATACTTGTTATTACTAACCCTTATATCTCGAATCTAGAATGACCTACAATAGAATATAGACTATCTACTTTTAATTCCGGTAGATAGCGGGAAATCAGTAGTCATTACATTTTTTGAAAAATAAACTGCAATATTCGGTAAAAACTTAGTTTTATCGAATAATCAAAATTAGATTTCGTCACGGCCCCCCAGTCTTGACCCGAAAGCCACATACGTACCCACTACCAATGGACGCATATTTGCAACATTTCAAGGCCTCCTGGTGTGGAGCAGCAGCTCCGGCTGTCAAGGCTGTGTCCGGAAGATTGGACTCCGCCAAAGTATCAACACAGGGAAATCCACTCACAACCAAACGAAAACCGCCATCTTGTTTGTCAAAATTGACGTTGACATTCGTATTAGAGTTGCCATGTAAAAAGTTTGCAAATAATCCAGGTACAACTTTCGATAGCCAGTCTATAATATATATTATTAACATCTTGAAGTCGGTGCAAAGCAAAACATAAAAATTACTATATTTTGAAAATTACTAAGATTTAGAAATAAGTTATTTTATACATTTTAGTTTTTGTAATCGGTTTTTTTAAACGAAGTTTTTATTTTCTATTTGTTACTTTTTAGTGTCTAGCTACGTATGGGTGGACACACAAATGGTGCCGCGCTTCTTAAAAAATATAGGTCCCAAGAAACGGGAACATGAAAATGTTCGTAAAATGAAAACTCCTGGGCCAAACTATGTCAATTTTTTAGGGAACCAACTGAAAGATATTCCGCGTCGAACAAAAAAGAATCACATAAATCGGATCATAAATCACGGAGTAATCAGTGAACATACATAAAAAAAGAACAAAAAAGATCCTGACGAATTGAGAACCTCCTTTTTTCCAAGTTGGTTAAATAGTATTAGTCGTAGTATGGACAAATTAGTGAGCGATCTGTAAAAAATGGAAATATATTTTATTTCTACGGGAATACTAAAAAGTATTGAGGATTTATTTCGAAAATCAATATAGCACACGGAAAAATATCCACATTTGGTCAATCCTGTTAAGATATAATTTGCCTAACCGTAATACGGATTAAGAACTTCTCTTTGCCCGAATATTTTTTCATGGCTTCATACAGAAATGAATACTGCATAGCTTTTTTAATTAGTAATAAATAAATACAATAGTTTTATTTAATGTCCCGCACCAAAGACATCACCAATCACCAGATTAATAATATCATTTAATGATGACGCAAAAAAATTTGTATAAAAGTAACAAATCGCTGCCAGAGGGAAGTGTGCCTAGACGGCTGGCTGCACTGCCACGCTGTATGGAAAAGCTGATTCGTTGCGCGAAACGCGTACCAGCCTTCTCATCACGGGTGGTATCAAAGAGTATCTTACAAATTTCTTTGAAGAACTCCTTTGCCGATGGACCCCGTGGACCTAAAGTTTCAAGTCCAAAAGGCACAAATTTGTAATCCCTTCCTAGGGTTCCATATTTGCGCCGTAAATATATCAATATTAATAATAGTTTTATTTACGCGCTTACTTTATAATTTATTCATACAAAAATAAATTAACTTTGTAAAGACATTTTTGAAAAAGACAGCAACAGAATTTAGCAGAGTATTAAACAGAATCATCAAATTGAATCTGGTCACACTTTTGCGTGCGGCTGCGCTTTTCCGCCATTTTTCACTTTGACGTTAAGTGATGTTACTAAAACGCAAAGTTTTGTGCAATACTTAAGATTTTAACATGTATTGATGTTTGTCGCAATGCAGAAACAGAAACCAAAATTCAATTTAGCTACACTATATATATAAAGAATCGTCATATGTGATCCGATAGTTATCATTTCTATGTATTGACTATACTAACATAACCTCAAAATGGCCGATGATTTCAATTTTAGTTTATTACACCGTAAAGGAAGTATTAAAACATATCCTCCTAAAAACAAAGCTTTTAACAAATTTGATATACAAAAAGTTAAGGAAGATATTCAAGGAAAAAATCAAGGTGAAATTCAGGAAGAAGTTCTGGAAGAATACAGTGAATTTGAAGAAAAACGCGAACCTTTGACTACTAAGAACGCAGTAACATTGTTACTTCATGGGGCTTTAAAAAATGATGTCTGCCGATATTGTTTACATGTGACAAAGCCTTTATCTGAATTGGATCAAATAATGCAAATAGCTACTAAAGGAACATTGTTTAAAGTTACTATACGTGATATGGTGGCCAGTTTTCATCCCATTCAGGTATGTCTGTTTAAATGCATGCTCTTAATTTAACATATGATATGTGGTACTTGAATTTAAGGTAAATCTACAGATATTTGATACACGAATTTTAAGTAGCGGATTGGTGGAGTGCAGAGGGGGTGGCACATTTACCCCTACTTCAACCCCTATGGTGTACAGTTCTTGCAATAATATTTTTTTTTGATAGCCATAACATCACTTTATTTTTCACTCATATTGCACTTATATCATAGTTCCAAAGCGCAATCCTTTCAAATAACCTAAAAGCAGAGTAAGTCATTAAAAATATTTTAAAACAACACAACTGAGCACATTCATGTACATTAAAAGAGTAATTATGAAAATATTCAAACTAACAGCCAATAAAAACAAAATTATAATTTGTTTTTTTTTACAATACAATGTATTTAAAAACATTATCATTAATATATAGATCCCTTGACCTAGCAGGAAACATCTTGGTAGTCTATCTATCCACTAAAGTCTAAACTGATAAATAAAGCAAATATTTCATATGAGACATAAAGGCATTGTAACTGTTTAACTTATGTGTATAAAATAAATAGTAAATTGTTATCAGTCGATTCTGGGTCTCGCCGGGTGCTGCCACAGCATGATCGCTTGGTTTGTGTGCTTTGACCTGAAAATAACCTAATCTAACTGACCATTTGTATGTATAAAATGGGTGTGGTTTACATATATGTCCCCTTAATCATAAGTAATGAGCGGGGGAGGGGGAAGGGGGGAGGGAAAACTTACCCCTTCTGCAACTCCTGTGCCGGAAATGTATAGTTCCTGAGTTATTGATGTTTTTGTTGATCTAACCTCACTTTTGTTTTTCACTAATATTTCACTTATATATAAGATAAATAGTGAATGGTTACCAGTCGGTTCTGGCACTCGCCGGCAGCTGCCGCGGCACGCTCGCTTCCCTCGCTCGGCTCGTGCGCTTTGGTCTACACAAAACCTAACCTAACCGACTGTTTAAAACTCCACATATTTAAATTTTCAGATACATACAGTCTCCTATTTAAATAAATCCTGTCAAAAAACGTAAAAAACTTCCCAGCGACATAATTACCAGGTCATTGTCGTGAATTTCAAACTTCGATAATTAATTGAATATGTATTTTTTCCACTCAAAACCAATTTCAGTTGTTATAAATAAGTCTTAAATATATTCCTAAACACTTTAACCATTAAAATCATCCAGGAAATCATCCGGGGATATATATATGTAAACCCAACCCTATAAAATAAACAGTAAATGGTTATCAGTCGATTCTGGGTCTCGCCGGGTGCTGCCACAGCATGATCACTTGGCTTGTGTGCTTTGACCTGAAAATAACCTAATCTAACTGACCGTTTGTATGTATAAAACAAATAGTAAATGGTTATCAGTCGATTCTGGGTCTCGCCGGGTGCTGCCACAGCATGATCGCTTGGCTTGTGTGCTTTGACCTGAAAATAACCTAATCTAACTGACCGTTTGTATGTATAAAATAAATAGTAAAGTACTAGTTGATTCTGGCACTCAACATTTTGATGGTGGTGAAAGATTGTTTTTTTTATTGAAGGAGATCAGCAGACAGGCAGACAGCCCACTTGATGGAAAGCGGTTACCATCGCCTATGAACATTTGCATCACCAAATGTGCTACAAATGCGCTGCTGCTCTCTTAAGAGAGACTGGAACCTGGTCACTAATGCCGGAACACAACACAATGTTGTTATGCCAACATACTCTAGACCAGGGGTGGTCGCCGTCCAGTCGAGCATATATGTATAATACCCTACCACCTGGCTGTGGGTTGTTTTGTTGCCTCTTATGATAGGCCACAGGAAATTGCATTCTTTTCTGTTCCTGCACAGATAAAAGATAATGTCTCAACATTATTATCAACACAACACTGCCATAAAAGACATTGACTGTACTCTGGTACATAGCTTTTATTTATATTTTTAGGGTTTTCACAAGTTTCTTCTGTGCTTTCATGATATTTTTTTATAAGATTTAAGAATGTGTGTTCTTCAATTCCAGGTAAGAGATGATCGGAACTTTCCAAACAAAATATGTAAAGAATGCCTCGATAGCACAATAAAGGCTTATCTATTCACTCAACAGTGTGAACAAGCTGAACGAGCTTTATATAATTGTTTTGAAGATATATATGAAAAAGTAGAAAAGCTTGACCCAATTGAAATCATAAAGAAACGGGGTAGACGTAAAGTGAACCCAAATCACAATATAATATATACAGAGCACGAAAATGTCATTAACTATGCTCAACCAATCATTAACTTGGTAAATACAAGTTCAGAAACACTCACACCAGAGAATTCAGTTACAGATTTAGAATGCTTAAAGTGCAGTCAAGTATTACCAAATGTAGAATCACTATTGAACCATGAAAAACGTCACCCTACTACAATGTGGTATAACTGTCGAATGTGTGGGAAAGCTTTTCCAAAACGGCATCAGATCAAAAAGCATTTCCAATCACATCTATCAGATAAACCGAAAATAACTACAGATAACTCGTTTGTTTGTAAAGAGTGTGGTTCTGTTTATGAGAAACATATGGAATATCTACAACATATAGAGAAACACAAGTTTAAAATCGTTATGGAGCATTTGTTGGAACGTAAAATGGATAAGTTATGTTCCATATGTTTATCTAAAGGGAGTGGCATGGTAGAAATGGAGAAAATGATTTGTTTGCATGGAGGTAATCCTAATTTAACTGGAGATCAGAGTTTGTACTCAATTTTGGCTTCTACACTACCAGATGTGAGTTTTTTAATATCTATTTACTATTTCCTGACAATTTCTCTTACTGTAATTTTCTAAATAAACTATTCCTTACTTCAAATTATTGGAAGAACATATATAAAGAACAAATTTTGTGTAAATCTGTTCATTTGTAAATAACTATTAAGAGAGAACAATCAACTTAAAAATTAAACGTATAACTTTCACATTTCATTTGGGATATCATAAAAAATAAAAACACTGGGCACATTTTATATCTACAAATCATAAACATCCAAAACACTATGCTCGCTTTATAGTGTTTAACATCTAGCTCGTGCTATTGCATTGCAAATTTTTTAATACTTAATTGACATTATTTACTTACAACAAACCTACATTCTACTTACTAATCTTAACAAAAATATTACAAATGTTCACAAAAAAAAAATCTAAGACAGCCAAAGTATTATTAACCCTGTATTTAAAACAGTAATAATATTATACTACACTATAGTATCAAGTAGACTTGCATGTTTATTTATTTTTAATCACGTTCGATATGTGACATTATTAATTATTTTGTAGCCAAAATCATACAAATATCGAGAGTTAATTATACCAAGAGAGGCTACTATAGTAAAGATTTTCAAAAAAACTGGGACTCATTCGGCAGAAGGCATAAAAAATAAATCAGATGGTAAAATTGATATTCCAATGCCTGTAATTGCAAAAAAGAGTGAGTATGAAGATGATTCATACAAATTTTTCTTTGCGTTACCTGAAACTGTTGAAAACAAAACTAAGATTGTTGTCAAAGAAAGTAATACAGTGAATAAACTTGATGTATACACTGAAGATACAGAAGTGCTTAGAAATATTAAAGACAATTCTGATATGGAAACTAACCAGAAACCAATGAAAGCAGATCAAAATGTTAAAGAAGCGCCTAGAAATATTAAAGAAATTTCTGATATTCTAAATAACCAGACACCAATGGAATCTGATCATAAAATTATTTTTAATGATGCTCAAAACATTAAAGAAGTTCTTAGAAATATTAACAACAATTCTGATATTGAAACTAACCAGGAATCAAAGGAGGCCAATGACATTATTATTGTTAATGTTGCTCAAAATTATAATTTAGACATTACAAAATATAATCCTAACACTACTATAAATTTATGTAAAATCTGTTGGGTATTCAAAAAACCTTCATGTAAAACATGTATTGGGAACAATAAAGCTAATGCTGGGAGTGCTAGAAACTCTATCAGTGATCATGAAATAGAATTTATTAATACAGGCAAAATAAATGCTGAAAATCAGAATACCTGCAAATATTGTTGGATATTTAAAAATGTTTCTATGTGTGATCATTGTAAGAAATCAACTTCAAACATTAATAGTCAGAGCACTTCTAAAAATATACAACTGAATGTTGTTGCAGAAGCTAATGATATGGACATTAAAAACTATGAATATAAAAATTGTTTCAATAACAAATCAGAAGAGATAATCAAGGATATAACTACTTCTACCAATTCAGAACTAGGTAGTCATATTAAAGAGGACATTGAAGATAAAATATATTCTAAATCTGTCAAAGGAACCAATGATATTACATGGGATTGTCCCATGTGCCTAACGACAAATGAGGACAACATTGAAAAATGTCATTGTTGTGACTCAAAAAGGTTCAAAAGTGAAGTGAAATTCATATTTGATAGCCAGCAGTTAGAGTTTCTTTCTCATAACAACAAAATAAAATCAGAACAAATTGAACAAAACGATGAAAAATGTGAAGCACCAAAAAAAATTATCAGCGAATGTTTAGCTATTCAAAATCCTACCACAAGTTCAAAAATCATTGAAAATTCTAACCAAATAGAACCTATGGACGTTGAAGTTGTTAATGTATTACATGATAGTAATCAAATTAATTCGAAAATTGATACAATAGTTTTTAAAAATTTTGCATCAATCGAAAATAATAATTTTAAATTTGGGACACCTAATCCAGTAGGTAAACATTTTAAAGGCAATGAAATAACTGAGCAACCTTCTGATATTTGTCTAGATACAGATGACAAAGTTATTCAATATGAAGACATGGATATCATTGACAATGTCAATATTATTGACAATTCACAAATGACTAAATCAGGAAACTATAAAAATATTTTGACACCACAATATAATCTTGATATAATAAATCATTCACACAATATTATTCCTACTAATGAGAATGCTTTAATGCCACAATATAAATTTAATATAGGAAATTCTCCAGTGAATGATAAGAAAATCAGAAGAACTAAAAGAAAGTTATCAAGAGCTTCTTGAGTATCTTACAATTCATTAGGTTTTTATACTAATGCATTGTATAATATGGCTTTATTGTATTATGGGGTGTAATGATATAATAATTTCAGCTAATCATAGTAGTACATAGTCCTATATTTTGATACACAGAGTATGACATTGGTAGTAAATACATCAATTTAATTAATTCTTACCATTTAAATCACTAGTGTTAGAATATACTAAATATCATAAAATTCACCAAAAAAACATAAAATCACATTGATATATGGCTTTATAATCAATAATATATACTTTGTTAAATATCTAATATAGAGTATAGAGGTAAGGAGAACAATCTGCATACATATAAGAAATCTCACTAAAGGCATTTGGTTCGGTTGCTAATATGCAAACTACTAATCTCACTTTTCCATGTCCCCAGTCCCGATGTAATTATCGTAGAGTGAAGTCTGAACACAAAGACTCCATAAGTCACGACACACGAATTTCATGATTGTTGACCCCTGCCTCGTCACATTGTAGAGGTTCCTCCCTGCCGTGTGATATTTTGCAATATTACATAAAGAATTATTTAATTATAACAGCAGTTCTGTAATTAGCTTAAATATATTAGATTATGAAATGTGATGTCACGAAATTTAGGACCCCTCTTGTCACACTTCGGGCGCGTTCCTTTAGTGTTTCTCACAACGCCCAAAATGCTCCGTTTGCCGTTCCACAAGGCGACCACCGTCGTTATGGTCGTGGCGAAAACGTCACTAATGACGTCATTATTTTCGATCACGCAATGCTCACTACGACCCATGTCGAATTAGGCGTTGTCCACAGAGCATTAATTTTCTCTATCGATTGACATATTTTGTCGTTAATGACATCAACGCTTCCCTAAAGTATATGATTATAAAGCCCGCAACATGGTCGTTGTGTCTCTTGTGGAAGGTAGCCTTCGTCGACACCCCTTAACGCATGATATAATTTATGAAAGGCCCCTTAATACTAAAAGCATTCTGCTCAAATTATGAGTTACATAAAATTGTACTCATCGTGTCTATCCTTTATCTACACTATCTAATTAATTCAATAAATAACCTCAAAATGTATATGGATAATTATAATTCCATATATTATAATGGAATAGAACTTCATAGATGATTAAAAGTCTACAAAGCATGTTGAATATGAAACCAAAGTTAAGTTACTAATCTTATTAAAAGCACAGCACTTATATACAAGAGAAGGCAAAACATGAATGTCCCTCTGGGATTATATTCAATATTATTAGGTAATTAAAGCAATTTTCTACTTATAATAATAATGTTTCATACTTACCGTTTAATAAAACCAATATTAGACGGTTCATTTGTCTCTTTCAATTCAAAACCAAAATGAATGATTCAATGTCATTGAATACCGTCATGTACTTTGAGTTACAAGCCTTTCAACCCAATTAATTCAATTTGCTTGAACCGTCTAATATGAATACAGCATTCGCTTATTTTTTTCCTAAATGCTTAAAGCCTGATTTGTCAATCACTCGATACAAAATTATTCAAAGGGTCATAACATAATAAAGAAAGATGTCGTGTTAACACTAAGAGGGAACCATCAGAAGTTCTCGAACTGTCATAATGGCTAATTGGGAAGCACCACAAATTTGTGCTCAAGTAAAGATAATTGAAACGAACATTGAACTGAAGCTTTCTCCCTCTAACTACATAAAATTTGTATTAGAACAAAAGAGACGATATAATTTTCTTGGTTTTGGGGCGGCAATTTTGATAGCAGCTTGTGGATAAAAATGTTAAAAATATATTATTACTTCAAGTAAAAAGGCGGTAATAATTTTAATCTCATTTAGTTGCGTACCCAAAAAAATATCGATATCAACTACCTGGTACCTGAAGTCACATCACTAGAGAATTGCCATGTCGACCTCTCGCATGCTATACGGATATAAATAAAGCAACAATTTTATTTAGTTTTAATGTTATTTATTTCTTGTTTCAGATGAATAATTTAGACAACTACACAGGGAAAAAAATATGCGAAAAGTGCCTTAACCAAGCAATCAATACCTATGTATTCACGAATCAGTTTTTGTTTAACAAAGCTAGGCTAGACACTTGCGTGACACTAATGCTTCAGAACTTAAACGAATTAAAAAATCCTGAAAACAATATATTTGTTGAAATATCCCAAAATACAGTATTACCAATTCAGGATGAAATAGACTACATATATATTTGTGATACAGATGAAATTATAGACGAAACAAAAATTAAAATTGATGTATTAGAAGATGAATTTAGAACTGAAATAGATAATCTAGATATCAAAGAGAATTCTGCTAATGAAGCTTCCAAAAGGCCCACTAAAAGTAATTTATTAAATGGTATACAAACACACAGTAATTCATTAAATGTTTGCAGTGAGTTTTTAGCATTTAAAAGTAAACCCAAAAAAGTTGCCAGAGTAAAATACACGTGTCCTATATGTAATAAACATTTCATCACAGATTATCATCTTAAGAAACATGTTATAAAACATATTAACAGAAAGATGACGTGCAAGTTATGTTTCAAACAGTTTGAAAGTAAATTTCATTTATACGAACATAATAAGATGGAGCATAAATTAAAAATAAATTATGAAACTTGTAACCATTGCGGTAGAGGTTTTAATAACAGAAAAAAATTAAAAAATCACTTTAAAAGTCATTTTAAAAAATTGTGCGAGTTATGTAACAAAGTTTTCGGTTCACAAAAGTTTTACAACGTTCATATGCAACGTCACAAATACAAATTGAACAGATATAAACAGAAACATGTATTGAATTGTAGTTTTTGTGAGAAAGAATTTGTAGGCAATAATGAACTTTACTGCCATATTAATAAGGAACATATACAAATTAAACCGTACGATTGTGATATGTGCGAGAAACAATTCTACACCGCAAAAGACTTGAGATATCATAAAAAAATTCACGGTCTCTTCTCTAAAGAAATATGTGTTTTTTGTAATAAAGAATGGAAATGTAGAAGAAAATTGGTTTATCATGTATGGGAACACCTTGGAGTGACCCCGTTCTCTTGCCAAGTATGTGGACAAGCATTCCATACAAAAAGCAAACTTAGGCTACATATGAAAGTGTATCACGGTGGCAATTTTTGTTGTGCATTTTGTAAAAAAGTGTTCTTAACTAAATTTGGACTTAAAGAACATGTTAATAACGCACATAGTTTCATTTAGCAGTTTTTGATGTTTAGATAAATCTACTAAATACGTGTTGATCTATTTTATTAAAAACAACAAATAATAATGATATTAAACAGATCAACCAAATTTATGCAAAGGAAAATGAGATTGAATGATCCAAGTTCGTGTTTATATGTATTACTTTATTTAATTCACCCCAATTGAAAGCCAGAAATTAACCATCTAGGGCGCATTCCTCTGGTAGCTCACAACGCCCAAAGTGCTCCATCAGCCGTTTCGCATAGCGACCACAGTCGCTATGACGGTGACGAAAACGTCACTAATGCTGTCATTATTTTTAATCACACAGCGCTCACAACGACCCATCTCAAGAAATGGGTCGAAGTGGGCGTTGACCACAGAACATTAATTCTCTTTATCTGTTGACATTTATTAAAAAGGTGTTATTTTAAAATCAACTAATGACATTTATGTATTTCGTCGTTAGTGACATCAACGTACCATAATCCGTTCCACTAGAGTTTATAATTATAACGTCCACAAGCAAGTGGAAAGGGAAATATCGCCGTCGCGAACGTGCTCGTTGTGAGCTTCGTGTGGAACGTAGCCCTAACATTAGCTTAACTACTATTTTTGACATTACCTACCCCACTGAATGCACCTTGGCAATTTATTGAAGTTATTAAAAATCTTAATGCATATTACTTTGTTTCGTAGTCATATAAAAATATTATTATTTTCATTGTATTTCTACAAAATAGATTTCTTAATATTTTGCATAAATTAATAAAATACTAGTCATAAAAGGGGATAGTTGTATAGTTTAACCTAGCTTGTCTAACTATTTTGATACATAACTGGACGAAATTTTATCTAAATTTAAATTTACGTAGATTGTTTAAGTTTTGACTACTCATTTATATAGTAAACTCTCAAAATGATTTTATTAAAATGGATCAACACATATCTTGATAATAATAATTAACCGATGTAATTTCTAATTTAACACTTATAGTATCTGTAAATAAGGTGCAATTTTGTATTTGTGCCTTTATAGTAAGCGAAACAGAAATACAAAATGGAGTCTTGACATTTGCTCCATTTGGAAAATTTGCTGTCATTATAAAATTATATACACGCATACATAACCATAGACTAGCATTATAGGTATTTATATAAGCCAAAAGAAGTTTAGGAGGGTATAGTTGTGGAATATCGTCTCTGGTATGAAAAGATACTAAATTAGGGTGGCGCTATTGTGACTAGAGGATATATTGGTGATGTATTAATTTATTAAGCAATAAAAAAAAGCAAAACTCGATCAATTTAATATAACGTTAGAAATTGTATATATAACGGTATACGTATCGGTAATTTTTACGTTATTTCTAGCGACGTTGCCATATTTGAAGAATTGGCATTATTACGACTGCCGATTATTACCTAAACAATCGACAAACACAGCTCTACATATTACGCGGGCTCTTAGCACAGTGCTGTTTGACAATCTTCGCGAATGAAAATGAGGGAAAATGGTAACAAAACATAGTTAACGTTAAAATTGCTGATGGAAATAGTATTAACGGTATATTTTTTACCGGTAAAATAGTTAGAAATAACGGTAAAATCGTATTTATTTTATACCGTTATCTGAAATTTGCATAAATAACGATATCACATTTTTACCGGTATTTCAAGCCCTGCTACAATGGCTAAGTTTGTATTATACGATTTGCTTATACTAGCGCCATTCTGGTTGGTCCTTGAACTATTTTAAACTTCTTTCAGTCTGACCATAATAGAAGATAGTTCTTCTTACCTCTACCCTCCATAAAAGTGTCAGTCATTGAGTCATGTTCCACTAAAGATATTTCAAACAAAAAGCGTGGTCTATGCGCCAGGACGAAGGGCGCGGGTGTATTCATGTAAACATATTAATCATTCTCTGACATTGGATGTTGTCCTTTCATCTCTGCGCCTTTCGTTTGATTTGGCATTAACATAGCTCAATGGCGTCAGTGCTGATTTTTGTTGAATCAATTTTAGACATGTTAAACAGCTGTTATTAAATACGATTAAATTATATAATTGGAGTATAAAAATTAAAACTCAATCAATACTGTAGTTCTGGACAAGTCGACATGGCAATCGGGGTAAGAGTCTCGGGGGGGAAACGCCCCACCCAGCGCCCGCGCTGTATTATAGCGATGCGCAAACTAAATCACCAATGAGATCAGTGATTTATAAATCTTTTCCCTTGAAAGATTTAAATCACTTTTAAATATTTGGTTTCGAATGACATAATTGATTCAGTTGACCAGTTTTCAGCTTTACAATAACGCCAGAGAGTTTAATTTATTATGTATAGTCATTGTATTTCTTAGAGTGCGCATGTTATCTCTTTTCAATTCACAATATCCTGTATCTATTGTCTCATACTACATCTAAGTATCTGATTTGTTAGTTTTCATCATTCCATGTGACTAAAATCAATCTCAACGTAGTGAGTTAAACATGTATTTCCCAAAGCAAAGATTTAAAGAGTGATTTCGAATTTTGAAAGATTATACATCTTTTAAATCAATCACTCCTGAGTTACACATCTTTATTAGATAGTACTGCTTAAAAATCCATCCAGCTGAAGATTATTTCGGATTTTCTATATTTTCTGTCTCTAGACATTAATGACAAGTCTGATAGCCGATTCTGTAGGGCTAGCAGTTATTCTCAAAAATGTTATTAATCTGTAAAAGATTGTGGATAAAATATTCAGATTTTTTACTTACACACTTTCGGGTCTCCGTATCATTGATCGGCTGATACCGCTGTAGCTACGCCCCTGGACAAAAGTAGCGCCGCGTCTGTGAGACTTCTTGAATGGTGCGGAGTCTAAATATTATATTACTAGCGACCCGCCCCGGCTACGCACGGGTGCAATGCTGATACAAAATTAAATACACTACAGAAAATGCATGTATTATACATATTATAAACCTTCCTCTTGAATCACTCTATCTATTGGAAAAAACCACATCAAAATTCGTTGGGTAGTTTTAAAGATTTGTATGATGATGATTTGTATAATGATGACTATGTAGTGATCAATCAGACTATGGACTGGGCTGTTTGAAAATATTACTTGAAATAAAAATACAGAATAAATTTTACTCTCATTTGGTTGCGAATCAAAAATTATAAATATCGACTACTTGTTATGTGACATCACTAGACATTTGCCATGTCGACCTGTCGCTAACTACACTTATATAAATATAAAAATGTATAATTTATGTTTGTTCAGTTATTACGGACTTGGAGTTAACCATTTGACATGAAATGTATGTTATTATCTAATAAAAAACCTATTTTTGGAAAGATCGTAAACCTTATACGAGCAGCTGGTGTTGCAGATAATTATTCTTTTTGACGTTTTATTATTTATATTAATTACACTTCGTAGAAAAAGATAGAATATGGCTGATCTAAAAAGTTGCTTCAAATGCATTGGTGGAAAAACATTAAGGGATCAGAAAAATTCCAATTTTGCCAATTTTCAAATGCCCTGGTATACTGAACTACTTTTTGCCTGTATGGGAATTTTTGAACGCCACGTACTCTAAGCGTCGATTTTTCAATAAGTTTGACTTTTATCTGTAGCCTATATTAGGGCTACATTCCACGTGAGGCTCACAACGGCCACGTTCTCGACCTCTATTTTTCCCGTTCCACTTGCTTGTGGGCGTCACAATCATACACTCCAGTGGAACGGATTATGGAGCCTTAAGGTCTGGTCAAACTTTACGGGACGGGACGGCGACGCAACGCTAGCGGGACGTGAAGAGTTGTAATATATTAGTTAATGTAGAATATGTCACATAGAGCAGTCGCGCTCGGCGCTCAACTAGCGGTCGCGTCATGTCCATCTATGTGACATATACTACATTAACTAATATATTACAACTCTTCACGTCCCCTCAGCGTCGCGTCGCCGTCCCGTCCCCGTCCGCTGTTTGACCAGACATTTAATGTCATTAACGACGAAATACACGAATGTTATTGGTTGATTTGAAAACCGCGCCGTTTTAATGTCAACCGATACTTTATCAGTCGCATAAATTATAAGCTGACTAAATTCTAAAGCAAAATGATTCAACTGTTTTATTGATGCAACTATCATTTTTAAATTTCCCATTTTGTGTATTATTCTATTGATAAACTTTTATGTGGTCAATGAAAAATCGGCCTTTCTACTAATTCGTGTTTTACCCTGTTCGGTTTACCATAGTATAGAACCGGAAATTCCGTACAAAATCGCCTTCACAGTTTCGAATAAAGTGACAAGTCTGTCTTTTTCTCTAGTCTTCAAGTTCATCCTATGACTCCGATACAGCCATTTGAAATTAAAAAACAGCTAAAAATGTGGATATTTTATTTTGATCCCTTAATATTTTATACTAGTACATTAAAATATCAAAACGCGTGTGAAGAGGTCTGTGGTGACATCTATACTTTGGTTTTTAGTTACCTGGATTAGAATTTCAGATGCGATTGGCTATTTTTTTGTTGCAATCGTGGAGCATAGTGTTGTAGTGAGTCATTCATTCATAGGTGAATCCTACAGAGATTCTATAGGACTATGAAGGGTAGAGGTAAGGAGATCCATCTCTGTGTATGAAGAAGTGACCATCGAAATGCATTAAATTAGAGTGGCGCCACTTTGGCTCCCGGGGGAATTTAAAAGAAAGCGCCAACAGTTATAGTGTCTTAGTTTTAAAACATTAAATATTACAAAATCACTAAGAGTAATTTTCAAAAATTCACGAAATAAAATTAGTAATCACGTTTTTAAATAACAATTGTTTTAGGTTTTATTTAGTAAATTATGTTGTACTACGTAAATAGTTGACGTTTTATAACAGTGTCCTGTCACAACTACTCAAGTCGCCAAAGATTTTTTTTGACTACTTCGATATACTTCGATTCGTCTGCAACAGCTACATTCATACCATACCCTTTTTCTACATCAGCGCCATTGTGGACGGTTTTTGAACTGTTATTTACAGCTTACAGCTGGACACTTAAACTATTTTCCTATATGAGATGATTTTCCTTACCTCTACCCTACATATGTAGGACGTAAAACAGGTCTATCGCAGCTGTCATTTCTGTCCAGGTAACAGAGCGTAGTCTTTAATTCATATATATATATATGTTTAGTCTGCCTTTAAATTAGTTTGTGAATTGGTAAGATTATTTTTATAATAAGTTTAATATAAGTTGTTTTTACCTATGAAAAATATATTTCATAAAATATTGTATATCTAGTTTTCAATATATCTTTAACGATATAATAGTTGTTTTTTTAATAATAATAATAGCCTGTATAGCTCCAAGGGTGGAAGTGATAAATGGCATCACGTCAGAAGTAGCTTGGATGAACCTGGAGCCCACCGCTACATCCCTTACCCACTCATACCCATGTTGCCTCCGTCTTCTATAGCATTTTTTGGGGCCCATGCAGGGATTGGCGAGTCACCGTCTGTCCATTTTTCTATGTTCCTAGACATTGCGACGGGCAGATGCCAAGTCCCCATATTCCCAGACTCCTAGTACCACTAGCAGTTCACCCATATAGCCCGATACTTTTTGTTCTCATTTCCCACAATAGTTCTACACTGGCCGGGGTTTGCCGTTGGATGCATTAGTATACAGTGTAGACAGGGATAATCGCTGGTCAGTGTCACGCCCACATTTATATTAAATTTCTCATGAGGCCTCTACGTGTTGGCCTTACCATGGCCCCGCGGAAGCCCTTCAAAAGTCCAGGCCATTTCTATGGCCCGTCTTGAAAGACATACAATAGCCTCTACGGTTTGTACACTTACAAAGATGCTGGGCTTAGTCGTCATTAACGATGAACCCCGGTTTGGAGGGTGTTGCCAAGCCTAACCACGTTGAGTTGATTTATGTTGTTTATTACGGTTGATTGATGACCTGAACCTGAGACGCAACTTGCAGTGCAGGAGTGATGGCAATGTTAATACGTCTGTTTTAGTATATTGTACTGTAAGAGCAATATTGACTCGTACATAGCCTCTCGGGCTCTATATTACCCGTCGCCCGTTCTCAAATAGTTAATTGTGTCGCCCTATGGTGGGCATCATCAGATTCATTCCCCTCTCATGGCAACAGTCCAGCGGAGGTAAAACTCCCTAGGGAGCTTCCTCGAGCAATTCCCTGGGCTCGAGCACATTCGCTTTGCGAGGCGCTCGCCCCGAAAACCCCGGTAAAGTTGTGAGGTCTTCGGACCAACAACACAAAGGCAAATCAAATTAAAAAAATATATCGTACATAGCCTAATCGTCCCAGTGTTGGCTCGAGTCTTCTTACTTATAAGAAAACTAACCGTATACCCGTTGCTAACGCCGACCTATTTGGTCACCGCCTCTTTGTTTCCTTTTTTTCTTTCGCCGTATCTGTCACTGCAATGTGACACAGTCTACGTTCGACCGCTGAACGCGCCGCTTCTTCCGCCGCGTTTTGTGTTGTGCCGCATTCACACCCGCTTTCATCAACCCGCACTCTAGAAGATATCCGCTGTATCGTTCCAGCTGGTCCACTTACCAATGGAGCCGCAAGACGCGATGAAAGGATCACGGGGTAAAAGTGCCTGACGCTGCGAAACCCGCATCGTTCGTAGCGTGTCTGATGCGACAACCTTATCCTGTAAGATCTTTCCTTCTCTTTTATCCCCGCTCCCGCCCACGCCAACGCCCGTCATGCTGGTTTTAGGCGGCTTATGGCCGGCATGAATAGTAAGGTATTATAGCCTTACTATTCATTCACATGTCTTACCATCGGCTCAATTTTGTCATTAGTGTTTTTGCAACCAGAACCCACAACAGACAGCATTTGATGGAAAATGATGGCGTCGTGGACATTCGCAACACCAGAGGAGTTACAGATCTAAAATCATTGTAATATACTACTGTGTATTACGCAAGGCGCGCTCCTCAAGAACCCTCCTCCCGAACCCGAACCTCTATATATCTCTTATAGTTGAGTATAGTGCATTAACTGCTAAAGCTGGGAATCATTTCGCCTGTGACCACATAAAGTCTGACGCTATATTATACTTCCCATTACTTCCATGCTTTTAAGGCTGATTTACATTGGGTCAGTAACTGCATGCCGTCACTTAAAACTGACTTACACTGTTTACATGCAGTCGGTAGTCTTGCATTATAAAAGTATTATAATTTAATATCAAATAAAAACAATAGCAGCCCATAATCGTCCCAGTGCTGGGCTCGGGCATCCCAATATAGGGGAACGGACGTTATACCCGCCACGTTGGCAGGTATACCACGTTGGTTATTTCGATGTGCAGATCTCATCACGATGCTTTCCTTCACCGTTAACAGTAACAATAGGTCAGAAAAACGGCGCTAACCATTAGGCGATCCCAGCGACATTTATATTGTTACATACCGACAAAGAAATGCCCACCTCGTTTATTACCCTTCCCGCATTTGGTCTTCTTTTGTTTACTTTGTGTTTAAAAGTTACATTTAGACAATAGTCTATTGTTTTCGTTTACGGCCGCTCGCAGGAATAGTTAACCAGGTGTGCAGATTACGTTTTCTTGGAAAATCTCAGTCCACACATTGTTGTATTGTACAGTTTACTATAAAACAATGCCCGAACGGAAGGGTGGGGAAGTCAAGCGAGGATTACGATACGAGCAAGACGATATAGTGACGGACTTTGCGCGTGTTATTGAACCGTGCAGTTTGTACTGGTAGTGTCTAGTTATATTTGTACCTATGTTATACGTGTTTGTAAAGTTCTAATAAATTCTATAGTAATTCCAACGGCATTTTAATTCGAGTCCCGCACTCGAAACAATATAGATTAAATTAAGGATAATGAGAAATCAATCAAGTTGGGGTTTTCACGCAAACAGCTCACAGTGTCCTGAAATTTGTGTGCATATTCTGAATTGAAACACTTTAACTTTTAACGAAGTTAACTTTTTCAGAAACGGGTTAGCGATTAACGAAGTTAACTCTCTGATTAACGGTGCCCAGCTATGTAAATAGACCATCACCACCATACTAGAGAATGAAAACGCCCATAAAAAAACTTAACACACTGCAATTACAGACGCCGCTACCACTGCATGCGTTTTCTTAGAAATTCTCAATTAAAACCTTCAACCAACGTCTTTTTTATAACACAATTTTTTCCTTAAATCAATCATTAATTATTATAAGGGTGCAATTATTGCAATTTAGCAACGAAATCGAAAAATAAAACAATTTTAAAAGAATATTTATTTATTAAAGATACGAAGCAATTTCCATAAAACTTAAAAAGGATTATGACTTATATAAATTAAAGTGTAAAATATAAAATTTTAAAAATAATTAACATTAATGTTCTTAATTTATAAATTACATTTTGTGGCCAGTACAAAGCCATATCGAATACAAACTTTTTGTTAGAGTTCTCAACAAGAATGTAGTCATTTTTATAAACTTAAAATTACAATTAGCGCGTTCCACAAGTCGGTCACAGCGCTCGAAAAGCTCCTTCAGCCGTTCCACATAACGCAGATCGCGCACAACAACTATCTAAAGGAAGAGGTGTGTTGAATTTTGAAGTGGACGTTGACCACAGAACTTTAAAACACTCTAACGTGACGCTGACAACGCACAATTTTCAAATCAACGATACATCAAACAATGTCATTTGTGTACTTTAATGAGGTAAGTGCTACATAATCCACTCGAGTTTATGATTGTCACTCCTGTGGAGTAAGTGCAGCAGGAAAACCCGCAGTAGTGGTGGTGCGTAGTTGTTGAGTGCTCGTGGAACGCACTCAAAGTTAGTCGTTTAATAAAAGCAGTTGTGTCCATTTATATTCTAATATTCATCAGTAAAACATAACTTGTTGATGTTGTGTAAAATTTTCTGAGTTTATCTAGCACTAGCACGTGCCAGCGAAACTTGTTCGACTTGACACGACGACAACGTGCATATTCTCTGTGGCCATCAAACCATGTCCCATAATAAAAACTTGGTAACAGCCTAACAGCTTCAGGTGCAAACCTCAAGTGACGGCATTGTAACGTTTATCATATATATAAACCGGAGAGAATACTTTCCTTCATATAAATCCTATCCTATATAAACAGAGTGAGACAACAATAATAAATATTTTCGTTTTAAATTCAAGCACAAACTTGTGCGAATTGCATCGTTGCGACAGCGAGAACGTGAGTCGAGTGTCAAAACGTATAAATTTGTACCAAAACGGAACTGGCGTGATTTGTCTATCCCACGGAAACGTCGTCATTTATCGGGATAAAAAGAAATGTGTCGAGATTCATTTAAATTCCTCCCGTAGTTTTCATGTGATGCCCTAATAGACAGGCAAAAAATAAATAAGTTGCATAGTCGAAATCCGCCTGTTTGAGTTAACCCACCCCCTGATTGTCTTCTCTTTTGTAAATTCATGGTATAAACTTCACTCCCCTACATATTTATTATATTAGACACTACTATTAAAGTATTTATTAATCATTTATTAACGGCAAATAAAATTAAGCCTGGCTCCTATACTTCAGGCTTTAGCAGTATAAAAAACTATAACTAACTACTATATAAAAAGTATTCAATCTCCTTATTATCCATATTTTTTAAAATGTTATTTATCTCTTTAGTAAGATCACTATTCATATAATATTTAAGACGTTTGTTGAACAAATAGACGGCAAGCAGCTGTGTACTTTTTGTCTCACATTCAGTAATACCCTTTATAACAGCTGCAAATGTTTCTTTATTATCAAAAGTGAGTTCTACCAAATAATTGTAAAGTATTTTGCCATACAACACCACAATCGTATCAAAATATCTTGATTTTAATTCGTCCACTTCTTTCGCTATGTAATTACCAAATTTTCTTCCCATAATATCAATACCCTCTTTATATTTCTTCGTTTCATCTTTAAACACATCTGGCTTTTGTTTTAAACACTGTCGAATGGTTTTCAAATACAACATGTTCAAATGAATATTTACGTAGACCGAAAAGTACATTTCGATTGGTAACACCGTGTGCATCCATGATACGAGTCTTTCAAAGACAGGCATACAAGAAACATAATTTTCATTGAAAAACACTTGTTTAAATCTCAGCGTTCGGAAAATTTCATTCAAATATGTCAACACATGCTTTCTATTTTTGGATCCGTCCCAAACAATCTTCAAAATATTCAAAATAGCTTCAGCAAATCTTACGTATCGCTTTAACTGTATCTCAGTTGCTTTGGATAGTAAAATAAATTTAATAAGTATTCTTAAATACGCACAAGTTTGTTCATTTGCCTCATCATCATGTTTCAAAATTTTCTCCACGGTAAATTCGTTTTGCAAAAATTCAGAAAGAATATCTTCAATACATTCGTCGTTGATATTTTCTAGTAACTTTTCTATGTAAGAAAGTATGTGAACAATTTTATGTTTAGCATTCTTTTTCGCTGCTGCTAAAAGAATTAAACAGTAGTCGGCTCTAATATTCAGTGGTGTTTTGCTGATCCTCCAAAGCATTCCACCTAAATATTTTGTCGATTTCTGTTCAAAATCAAACTTTTTCAATATTGGTTTAACAACCTCCCAAACAGCTTGTTTGAAAGTATTGGGGTCGCGATGGTAACGTTTTATTGCACACTTCAAAGCAACATTGGGTAGCATTTTGGTAACAGCCTCAAATGTATCCACCTCAGAATCAGTTCTCTGAGACAAAACTATTGCCAGTTTAGCTGTTCGAGACGATTTTATCAAATTTACCAAATAACGACTGATATCAACCGTTCGACAAACGAGTACGCGGTTTGCGATAGCTTTAACTCCAACATCATGCCATCCGATTTCATCTATGCCCAGCTTTGGTCTGGCGAGATGCGAATTTGCTTTCAATGCAACAACAAACCTTTTTACAGTTTTTTCACTGTCTTCATTCAATTTTTTCAAATAGGCATCAAGATTTTTAGATTCCATAAGTAGAGCAAGAGGTCTAGCTAATTTCAAATTCGGCTGATTTAAAACTTTTTCTTGAATAGTCGATTTGTAGAGTTCTGATAGACCATTAACTTCAGTAAAATAGATCGCTAATTTGCGCAAAAACTGTTCTTTGCGGGTATCAGTTTCTAGGGCCCTTTTAATGTACTTGTCAATTTTAAGCACTGTGGTACTGTGGCGTAAAGCATTTAAATATGACGAGTCTGTTGATACGAACATAAAATTCTCTAGGAATAGTTCTCTACGGCCCTTTTTAGTTTGAAACAATTGCAAAATTAAACTTTCAGCTACGGTTGGGTCTCGATTCACCAAACCTGACAGAGCAGGAACTACGAGACTTGTGTCTATTGGGATTTTATATTCATTTAATGTTTGAAACAGAAAATCGAAAACCACAGCTTGTTTCTTTGTATTTGTTTCATTAACTATTGTTGTAACAAGTAGTTGTGGCAATACTTTGCTAACAGTTTTTCGCTCTGCGACAGTCAATGAGTACTCTTTTAAGGTTGAAAATTCCGTTATATACGCAGATAGGATTTCAGATGCTACGCAGTTGTTTTGTAATAAGCTCCTTAGAACAACAGCATGCAATCCTTCACGACATTCTGCTTCAGCCGACTTACCGTCAAGACCAAGCCCTACAGAAAATTCCAAAAACAATTGCCAAGACTGTTGCGGCAGTCGCCATACAAAAGCCCGCTTCACAAAGCTGCGAACTATTGTAGATCTCACATGTGGTGGCTCATTTACATGCCTTGCCAACAATTGCAATAGTGTGTTGATACTATCGGCACGACCTCCAGTCTTACTTACTAATACTAACATCATATATTGACGTGTTTGCGGGGAGCTCTCCACAGCAATCTTCTTGCGGATATCAAACAAGGTCTTTTCAAAACTAACAAATCTATATTCATCAAACAACTGGTCTAGTACAGTGCGTGCTTTTCTCATTCGTTTACTAGATTCCATTTCAATATCAGCACAGCATCTCATTTGTAGACAGCGGCTAGTGATACGAAAATCATCTTCAGCATAATCACTATGAGAGTAAATACTAAAATTGTCATCATCAAATATGCCAACTCTTTTCCGGACTTCAGAAGGTCTCGAGGGTATTGGATATGGCCACTCTTTATTTCGATCACCCACATCCTTTTCAACGAATACCTTGTTTTTAAATGCTGATCTCTCCTCTTCATTCAAACGCTTGATTAATGGTTCAACTTCTTTATATGAAAACCAACCATGTAAGTAATTTGCACGAGCTAAATTTACAACAACCTCTTTACACTCTTCAATAGTTAGACATTCAGCTATTGTTTTCATATCAAGTAACCATGCTGCGTAAAGCTCGGTTTTCTTCCTAAACCTATCTTTACAATTATTCATTATATATCTCGTCGCAGCTGAACTCAGATGTTTGAACTCGTCTTCATTAAAGTATTTTTCGATTATATCCAAAAACATATTAGGATCGGCTTTTAATATCACTTTCAGGCTATTGTAATAGTAGACCTCTTTCTCTAAGTAAAGATGTAAAAGTTTTTCATTCATCGTCAGAGAATCGAAAAATATCTTTGCAACCTGAGGGCTCCTTTCACAGAAAACTTTCAAATAAAAGGGATCCAGTTTTTCTAATATCTTAGGTATTTCATTCAAAATGTATGAAATATGGCAATGCGTTAGAAACCGAATAGCTAAGTCGAAATTGGTCACAGAATAATACTCGTAAAACTGTTGACACCTATCTTTATCCTTTAAATTTATACTTATCCAGCACTTCATTTTACTAACAGCTGTTGTTATCATATGCGGATATAAATTTTCCTCTAAATTTTTTACATTTATAATATACTGGTATTTGTTTTCTAGAAGCCATTTCGACTTCAAAGCTCTAGACACGTAGAGCATATCATCATCTTTTAACATTTTCATTAAGTAATCGACATCTCTGAGCTTGGATGCTAAATCGATTTTGAATAGTCGATCAACAGGAGAACATTCTTGTATCAATTGCAGGTCTTGGAAATTAACACCACTTCTAAAGGCACCATCGACTAAGGCGTTTAAATTCTTATGTCGTTCGCCCAAAGTGTCTCCAGTTAGGATTATCGGTAAAATAGCCATCTGGAACAAATCAATTTGTCAATATTATGTTAATCAATATATTTCGTGCAATTAATTAGTAGCTGACGCTCACAGTCGTATAGGCAATGTTACGTCACGTGCTTGGACAAATTGACTGCTACCATGATTAACGAGGTTAAAACTTCTGTTCCATGTTCGAAATAAAATCAACCAACACTCGCAAACATATTCAGTATATAAGTTTTTAAATATTACTATCGCGTAGCAGTTAAGTTTTTTGTATATATAGTGTAAGTTTAATGGTAAATTAATTTAGGAACAAATGCACCCTAGAGTACAACTCTCGTCGCCTTATTTCTACTCCCCGTTCAGCGTCGAGGCTGACTTCAGCGATGGAACCATGGGCTGTCGCCTAGTGGTGCGTCAGCATATCCGATGGGTTAACAAAAATAGACGCACCACACAACTTAAAACAAACCCCACATGCAACATTTCACAATTTGTATCGTAGTGCATACGCTTCTATCAAGTACAAAAGTTACAGATTTTGCGGGAAAATACAGGCACGGAAATATTCGTGATGCGCGCACGACCTTACTTATCACAATTTTTCATCTTAGTAATTAAAGACCTATACCGAGCTTTTTGAATGAGTGACCAAATCAGTAGGAAGTTATATTTTTAGATATCTATCCCTATCACAACGCTGCTACTTTTCTCAATTTGCCCAGTAATAGTGCGTTGCACTGATCGCTCACAGCGCTCCTTCAGCCGTTCCACATAATGACCACGGCCGTTAGAGTCGCGACGAAATGTCATTAATGACATATAACATAATTTTTGCTCACTTAGCGCTCACAACGACCCATCTGAAAAAGGTTTGTTGCAATGCACGTTTACCACAGAACATTAACATTTTCTCTCGACACGTTGATAAAGGCGCGATTTTCAAGTCGACCATATATAGAGAAATGACATTTGTGTATTTTATTAATGACATTAACGATCCATATTCCATTCCAGTTGAATTCATGCTTGTAACACTGGTGGTTGTTCTGTTGTGAGTGATTAGTGGATCGTGCTCTAAGTTGATATTTTTCACCAGAGAGTAGCAAAGCAAATGTCAGCAGAACTATCTGTAGCATCATCACGTCATGTAAAAAGTCATGATATCAGCGTATTAAATAAAGATGATAATCTCATTTAAAAGGGTCAAACAGCTGCTCTATTTAACCACATACTAGCAAATTTAATAATGGTAGCGCACATCGCACTCTGAAAAAGAAGTTAGATAACAAAGCCACTCAATTTAAAAATTATTTTGATTGGTTCATAATTTAAATATGCTGGGAAATGGCACTAGTATTATTTTCTATTAAAAAACTGAAAGGGGGTAATATAGATAATAACTAATGGCTTGTGTTTAAACGCCTGCCAGAAAGCACCTATTTTACTACGAATGAATTCGAAATACCTGCCAGAATGGATAAATGCTCACTAAATTGTGTTTCATGAAGTATTGTAGAAATGAAGCTATTTTCCTTTTTATGCTATGCCATAAAAATATATAAACGCCTTTAAAGCTAATTTCAGACCAAATATTTTATATTGGTTGGTCTGAAAGAGAGTGTCGGGGTGAAGGTAAGGAAAGGAATGCTCCGGTGGTTCGGGCATGTGGAAAGAATGTATGATGAAAGAATGACTAAACAGATATACAATGCTAAAGTGGATGGATGCAGAAGTCGCGGAAGGCCACGACACACCTTCCATGATCAAATTGATCATGTGTTAGCAGGTGATGTTAGGAGCCTTAAGAACAGACGGGCGTGCATGACAAGAGCTATGAATGTCAAAGAAGCAAGTGAGGTGTGTAAGAATGGGCCTGTGTGGCGCTCTGTTGTTCGTGCCTACCCCACAAGGGACCTGGCGTGAAGTTATGTATGTATGTATATTTTATATTATCGATAAATAGATATTACCAATATTTTATTTCACCACTTCCAATTTAGTCATTTTTACTGAGGCAAAAAGGCAAACGGTCGAGCGTACAATTATTTGTTACCAAAACTATTTATTATTTGCTATCAAATATAATATTGCGTATTCCAAACACATGTGCTTGTTTATTGTTTTATGACTTTGATTAAAATATGATAATATAGCCAAATAATTACTTCACTCTCAATATTACTGCAACACAAATGATAAGGCATAACAAAATGAATCACTGGTAGGAAAATAAAAAAAACAAAAATAAAACGAAGTTATGCTTTATTATATTTATAGGTACTTATGAGATTAATTTGTACTTAAGATTTATCAATGGCACTTTAAGGAACACAATAGTTAAAATGAGTCAATCACATAAACTTTTTAAAAACTAACAAACGAAAATCTTCCTCTTGTCTTCCCACTTTCACTAGACCCATAGGTTTGCTGGAAGAAAACTCTTTTTAGGGTTAAGCTCGCCTTTGTACATCACCATTATTTTATACTTTTATTTGTAACTATTTTGTGTACAATAAAGAATAAAGGAAAATAATTATTGAATCAACAGAGCTTTTTTTGATTTAGCTGGGATATTATTATTAATAGGGATATCTGGCTTCAAGAGGTGGTTCTACGTACTTCAGCCTGATTGCCAGACCCAGCAAATGTTTACAGATATACTGTTTCAAGAATGTAGGACAGTTACATCTACCGGTTAGCTAATCAGCACTGTTGATTGTTGTCATTACTATTCATTAAAAAACTGTTGCTTAAAATCATCGAAAATTTCCCAGTGCTGTAATTCTGTAGTATATCGCAAATTCAGCTGTCTGTTTGACGGGCAGTCTTTTAGGCAATTCAGCCCATTGGTACGCTTCAGTCCATTGTTTGAGGGTAATGGCGGGTTGTTGGGAAACGCACTTGTTATTTACAGCGTAAATGTTAGACCCCTCTGCCACCATATCTTTCGCTATCACCAGGAAGCGTGACGGGATTGCGTCCCGCGGTCTGTGCGTCACATGCCGGTGGCGGCTGTGCTGCTTGCAGGGCAAATAAGTAAAGGGAAACAATTCTAATCTTAGTTTAACAATAATATATTTTGGATTCAGGTTGGATAATTTAGCTATTTAGAACTGTAATTTTCGGTTTGAATGTTACTGTTTTAGTAAAACAATATTTGGTGAGCATTTATCCATTTTGATAAGCAAAAATAATTTAAATACAAGACGTACAATTATTCTGATGAGTGTATATTTATTTTGGAACGTAAAACGTTGTTTTTTAGGCACCTCGGTATAGAGTTGATTAAATTTATATGAAGTTAATATATTTTACTTGGTACTTAGTCTTAGGGACAAAAAATATTTTGGTGAGCAATTAAATTGTACCCATAATTAATTATAATCGTTCCGCAATGATTGTTATTTTATACTATTTCTAATATAAAAAGTATTGAATCTCCTCATTATCCATATTTTTTAAAGTGTTACAAATCTCTTTACCAATCTCACTATTCATATTATTTACGAAACGCTTTTTAAACAAATAAACACCAAGAAGTTGTGTACTGTTTGTTCCACATTCAGTAATACCATTTATAACAGCTGCAAATATCTTATGTTTCAACGGATCCCGAGCAGTGAAATCATACAGGTAAATGATCAGTACTTTCCCATACAACTCTACAATTGAATCAAAGTATCTTGATTTTAATTCATCCACTTCTTTCGCTATAAAATTACCAAAGGTTCTTCCCACAATACCAATGCCCTCTTTAGTTTTTCTTGTTTCATCCTTAAAAACCTCTGGATTTTGTGTTAAACACTGTCGAATAGTGACGAAATACATCATGTTCAAATTAATATTTATGTAGACCGTAAAATACATCTCGATTGGCAACACCGTGTGCAACCAGGATACGACTCTCTCGAAAACTGGCATACAAGATACATAAATCTCATTGAAGAATGCTTTGTTAAATCTCAATGTTCGGAGAATTTCTTTCAAATATTTAGAGACATGCTCTTTATTTACAACACCATCCCAAACAATTTTCAAAATATTCAATACAGGTTCAGCAAAACTTTCAAAACGCTTTGACTGTATTTCAGCCGACTTGGAAAGCAAAATAAATTTGATAAGTATTCTTAAATACGCACAAGTTTCTTTGCTTTTCTCATCATGTTTCATAACTTTCTCAACGGTAAATTCATTTTGCAAAAATTGAGATAGGATATCTTCAATACATTCGTCGTTGATGTTTTCTAACAGCATTTCTATGAAAGACAGGATGCGATCAGTTTTAGCTTTAGAATTCTTTTTTGCTCCTGCTAAAAGAATTAAACAATATTCGGCTCTAATATTCAGTGGTGTTTCACGGATCTTCCAAAATATTTTACTTAAATATGTGTTCGATTTCTGTTCAAAATCACACTTTTTCAATATTGGTTTAACAACCTCCCAAACAGCTTGTTTGAAAGTATTGGGGTCGCGATGGATATGTTTTATTGCACACTTTAAAGCTACGTTATGTCGCATTTTGCTAACAGCTACAAATGTATCCACTTCAGAATCTGTTCTCTGTGATAAAACTATTGCCAGTTTAGCTGTTCGAGGCGATTTTATCAAATTTAACAAATAGCTGCTGATATCAACCTTTCGACAAACCAGTGCGCGGTTTGCGATAGCTTTAACTCTAACATCATGCCACCCGATTTCATCTATGCCCAGCTTTGGCCTAGCTAGATGTGAATTTGCTGTTAATGCGGCAACAAATCGTTTTATAGTTTTGTCGTTGCCTGCATTTAATTTATTCACATAGGCATCAAGATTTTTAGATTCCATAAGCAGAGCAAGAGGTCTTGCTAATTTCAAATTCGGCTCATTTAAAACTTTCTGTTGAATGGTCGATTTGTAGAGTTCTGATAGACCATTAACTTCCGTAAAATAGATTGCCAATTTGCGCAAAAACCGCTCTTTGCGCGAATCGTTTTCTAGGGCCCTGTTAACGTACTTATCAATTTTAAGCACTGCGGTATTATGCCGTAAGGCATTTAAATATGAAGAGTCCGTTGATACATACATGAAATTTTCTAGGAAAAGTTCTCTGCGGATCTTTTTCGTTTGAAACAACTGCAAAATTAAACTTTTAGCTACGGTTGGATCTTGATTCACCAAACCTGATAGAAAAGGAACTACGAGACTAGCATCTACTGGAATGTTATATTCATTATATGTTTTAAACAGTAAGTCGAACATCATAGCCTGCTTCTTTGTATTTGTTTCATTTGCAATTGTGGTAACAAGAAGCTGTGGCAATACTTTGCCAACAGTTTTTCGCTCTGCGACAGTCAATGAATACTCTTTTAAGGTTGAAAATTCCGTAATATACGCAGATAGATAGATAGGATTTCAGATGCTACACAGTTGTTTTCTAATAAGCTCCTTAGAACAACAGCATGCAATCCTTCACGACATTCTGCTTCAGGCGATTTACCGTCAAGACCAAGACCTACAGCAAATTCCAAAAACAATTGCCAAGACTCTTGCGGCAGTCGCCATACAAAAGCCCTCTTCACAAAGCTGCGAACTATTGTAGATCTCACATGTGGTGGCTCATTTACATGCCTTGCTAACAATTGCAATAGTGTGTTGATACTATCGGCACGACCTCCCGTCTTACTTACTAATACTAACATCATATATTGGCGTGTTTGCGGGGAACTCTCCAAGGCAATCTTTTTACGGATCTCAATCAACGTCTTCTCAAAGCTAAAAAATCTGTATTCATCAAACAACCGATCCAATACAGTACGTAATTTTACATTTCGGCTATGATATAATCTGTCAGTAGCAGGAAACAGCGTAGAAGACCAGTACTTAAATATAGGACGGCCACCTTCATTATAATAGTCAAGAAAGTAACCCATTGGATCTTCGACATCAAATATGCTAAATTCTTTCGAGATTTTTGATGGACTCGAAGGCTTTGGATACGGCCACTCACGAATTAGTTTACCAATATCTTTTTTGACAAATATCTTCGTTTTAAATGCTGACCTCTCCTCTTCTTTCAAACGCTTGATTAATGGTTCGACTGCCTTATATGAAAACCAATCACTTAAGTAATCCGCACGAGCTAATTTTAGTACAACCTCTTTGCACTCTGCAGTAGTCAGACATTCAGCTATTGTTTCCACATCAAGTAACCACGCTGTGTAAAGCTCGGTTTTATTCATAAATCTACCCTTACAATTTCTCATTATATATCTCGTCGCAGATGAACTCAGACGTTTGAACGTAGCTTTATCGAAATATTTTTCTGTTATATCCAAAAATATATTAGAGTCAGCTTTTAATATTACTTTCAAGCTATTGTAAAAGTGCACCTTTTTCCTTAAGTAAAGGGTTAGAAGTTCTTTGTTAGTCGACAGAGAATCAAAAAATATATTCGCAACTTGAGGACTCCTTTCGCAGAAAACTTTCAAGTAAAAGGGGTCTAGTTTTTCTAAAATCTTCGGTATTTCATTCAAAATGTATGAAATATGGCAATGCGTTAGAAACCGAATAGCTAAATCAAATTTGTTCTCAAAATAATACTCATAAAACTGTTGACATCTATCTTTATCTTTTAAATTAACGCTTATCCAACATTTCATTTTATTAACAGCTGTTGTTATCATATACGGATATAAATTCTCCTCCAAATTGTCTGCATTCATAATATTCCGATATTCGTTTTCTAGAAGCCATTTGGACTTTAAAACTCTCGATACGTAAAGCATATCATCGTCTTTCAACATGTTCATCAGGTAATCGACATTTCTCAGTTTAGATGCTAAATCTATTTTGAACAGTCGATCAACAGGCGAATGTTCTTGTAATGTTTGTAGGTCTTGCAAATTAACACCACTTTTCAAAGTATCATTGACTAAGTCATTTAAATTCTTATGTCGTTCGCCCAAAGTACCTCCAGTAAGAATTATCGGAACAATTTGCATCTGGAACAATTACAATCGTCTTGTAAAGATTTTTCGTGCAACCAATTATTTTTCTATTCACTGTAGAGTATTACGGATTGTATATTCAAATATTTTCCACATTGAGTTGACGTTTATATGATCTAATATTTTCCGGTTACCGTCGCCTGTGTGTCGCCACACACACACACACACACACGCGCACGCACAATTTTTTATTTTAGAAATACAGTTACTAATTCCCGCCTTGGGAGCTGTCAAGCTTATGTGTATTTATATTTTGTTTTATTCGGTAAACAAAGGTTAATAGCCAACTACTAAAAATCTATAACCATTAAATTGTTTTTTTTTATACATTAAACAATTATAAAATTACATACTACTGTATAGAATGTAAGAAAACTTATTTATGTTGTATTGTACCCAAAGTGCCTCAAGACTATAAGTAGAATACTGAGCCCAGATCACCGTCTTCTATAGGTAAGGTTCAGAAGGCTGGCTACGTTTCCTCGCTGGATCGCTATACTGATCCATTGGCCGAGGTAAGCACCAGCCTTCTGATCACCTGAAGTGTCAATGAGTCGTTTCAATAAATTTTGGTAGAGGTTTAATTGTTTCTACACTTAGATATTTATAATGCTTGCTAGTAAATACTTTCTATCTATTAATTAAATTAAAAAGAGGAAATTAAAAAAAAGGAAAGAATAGATCTTTGAAACTGACCTATTAAATCCAACCCACTTATATTCAGACCAGTGCTTTACCAGGACCATATGTATATGTATCATTGAAACCATTTCATAGTATGGCAAGTATCAGTGAGGGCGACAGGTAATTGGTTTATGTGGTTAATTAGTTTATCTTTGTAACAGATAGCTACAGCATTTATTACTTAATTCATTGTTTGCAAGTACACATGCATTTTGTTAATTTTTGTAAACCACAGTGCATTTTTTACTTCCATAGGAAATACTGTGTTTCTGAAATGCTGTAGAACAGAGATTCCCAAAGTGGTCAGGTATCAACCCAGTGGGCTGGAAATCGGTTTCACATGGTGTCGATAAACAAAAACTAATTTTGGAATTTGATAAAGTCTAAAAAACGACACCTATTAATTAGCACAAGTTCATATTTGAAACTTTCAAGATAGTTGTGTTACGTGTACACATGTGTGTTTAAAAAATTACCTACTTATGTATTTTTAAGTAATTTCTATTAATTACACATGTATTACAAACTTAAAAATTATGAATTACACTTGATGTTTACTGAATTTTATGTCTATTGATTTTATCAAGTTTGATGAGAAAACTTTGTCAAGTTACTTAACCAACCACAAAGTTTTAAAGTATTAACTGTTTTTCCTATCAATACGAAAAAACTTAGAGATACAATTTTTTAAGTAATTAGGCTATGGAGATTTGAGGTATCAGGTGTCACTTTGGAAAGGGGGGTCTTGTGCCCAAAATAGTTTGAGAACCCCTGCTATAGAATTTCCAGGACAGCTTTGTAGATAAGATTGAAACTTATTATTGAGACTCGGCCTAGCCTTTTATCTTCTTGATAATTTCTAAATTTTTAGACAATTCACAGATAGATAAGGATTACCAATTATAATAGAATTTAATATTTAAAATATGTTTAATATTAAACTTGGCTATAGATAGATAACACTTTATTGTACACAATTACAGAAAACACAGATGGACTTTGTCACACACTCTGAAAGAGTGTGTCGGGGTGAAGGTAAGGAAAGGAATGCTCCGGTGGTTCGGGCATGTGGAAAGAATGTATGATGAAAGAATGACTAAACAGATATACAATGCAAAAGTGGATGGATGCAGAAGTCGCGGAAGGCCACGACACACCTTCCATGATCAAATTGATTGTGTACTAGCAGAAGGTGATGTCAGGAGCCTTAAGAACAGACGAGCGTGCATGACAAGAACTATGAATGTCAAAGAAGCAAGTGAGGTGTGTAAGAATAAGCCTAAATGGCGCTCTGTTGTTCGTGCCTACCCCGCAAGGGACCTGGCGTGAAGTTATGTATGTATGTATGTACAGATGGACTTATAGCCTAAGAATATTCTATATGTGCACAATGGGTGGTCTTATCGCTAAGAAGTGATCTCTTCCAGACAACCCGTGGCAGGAATAAAAACATATTATATTGGTCAAAGGTGGTATACATAAATATTAGAGGGTATGCAGCTGCTTACATATATTTTATACTAAATAGACATATATAAATATACCTATTGATATTACATACACAAGTATATATATGCATAAATATATAGATACATATATATACACATACATAAATATATGTAGGAATATCAAACATCACTATGTTGCTGGTAGAGCTTTTTTGACATATTCTACAGAAGCTCCTGCTATCTCACAAAAGAGTTAAAAATAAGCTTGTTTCCAGTATACAACTTTATCTAACTGGCTCAGTTAGTAATATAATAGCTAAACGGCTCATAGCTGGCATGGTCCAGTTGCCAACACAGATTACAATGTTATCAATAAATGTAGTGTAATTAGACATTCCTGCAGGATTCCCAGGATAAAAAGTAACACAGATTTTAAGTCTAAGGATTTGCTGTTGATCAGTAGAAACTGCATCAAAATTAGCCCAGTTGTTTTTACATGAATCCTGAACACACAAGAAAAAAAAATGTTTTCTCTATCATTCACATAGTATATTCCAGTAGATATTTTTTTAAATAGCTTCAACGGACACACAACATGTTAACAATTTTATAATATTTTTGCGGAATAAATACTTTTTGTTTATAAATATAATAATTCTGGCAGCTCGATTTTTTTACTTTTTTATAATAAAATGAAATCAAGTTGAGGTGAGGTGTTTTATTTTCTATCACAGAGTACTTTATATATACTGGTACTATAATCAATGGCTTCATAACAAATGGGCCTACAGACAAAAGTGCAGTTTTACAAATGGCAAAATTGTGAATAATGCAAAACTAGTTGATACTATAATCAGAAATATAGAATGCTCTTCTTTTTACGTACAACTTGCACGTAGGTAAGACTGTCTAAATTGTAATATGCATAGTTTTTAGTAAAAACAAAAAATATAGCATATTTTTATAATGAATGTTTATTGTTTTAATTTGCTTTGTGAAGCCAAGCCGTGGCATCACTGGGAGGTACTTGCGGAAGATCAGCGCTAGTTGTGAAACTAGCATTATGCTGAGCAAGAGCCTTTTTAGGACATTACAATTAATTGTACTATAATTATATTATCATGTAAGACTTTCTGTATCTTGTCCTAAATAAATACTTTTTCTTTCTTTCTTTCTTTCTAGCATTTTTGCTTATACAATTCTATGTTATGAAGCCCTTGTATGTATATAATTTTGCATTGTTCGGGTCCATCACAAATTCACAAATATTATAGATTATATCTATTGCATGCCCATCCCCATCCATACAGAGTTTTTGTCCATCCAAAGGTTGTCTGAAAGGTGAAAGGAAACACTCCCAGCCATAAGACCTCCCATAGTACTTATCATTACAATTGTATGTATGATTTTATTGTAACAGTGTGTGCAATAAACTATTCTAACCTACTGTCTCGTATAATAATATCTTTTAAAGATGAAATATATTTGGTTTACATAAGTCTCAAAGCCTATGAACTAAAGTTTGACTAATATCACAACATGGCTTGCTCTATCTCTTTCAGCTCTTGAAATAAGAAGAGTGAAATGTGTTGTTCGGATTTTTTTATTCACTCTAGCGCTTTTAGCTCTTGAAAGAGCCAGAGTGAGACAGGTCATGCAACATCTAGAACATTAATTCCGCATACAACAATGATCTGGAGAGAACTTCCCACCGCAGTTTTCCCTTTGCGCTATGACATGGGTTTCTTTAAGGGCATTATAAAATTTCTTAGAGGTTGGCAACGTGTTGGCGACACCCCTGGTGTTGCAAACGTCCATAGGCGATGGTAACCACTTTACATCTGGTGGGCCGTCTGCCTGTTTGCCTGCATAAAGCAAAAACAAGGTCATTTATAATTAGGTTCACTCTAGCTCTTTGAACTCTTTAAAGAACAAGACAGAGAGGTATCCTTTCGATTTATACTCTGTTTCTACAGAGTTACGGGAGTGACAGTTCATTTGAGCAAAGGGCTATATCTAAGTCTATTTAATATCTTTGGAAAAGAAACACGCAATAAGTTAAAATACGATTTAGTATTTCTGATTGAGCCGCCTCACTATATAGGCCCACCTACCTATATACAATGAGGTACTCTGTGTACATTATTTTTTGTTCACTAGGTACGTTGTTTAATTATATTATTTAGAACTGTTTATTAGATTATTGCTATTCCATCGCTTAATTTAATGCTGTAAAATGATTCAAAATATCTAATTTTAAAACTATATAAACTGATAATTGATTTAGTTACAAACCTTTTTCCTTGGTAGCTTTTCTCTCTAAGCAAGTCTTTCCATCAAAAGCTGTAAGTTCAGGATATAATTTTCTTAATTTAGGTGTTAAAATCTATACCATTTACGAATTTCACGATCTTTTGCACAGGACATATTATTTGCTATGTGATCTTTTGTATATAGAAAAATATGTTTTGTTTCCTCTTTCCAGTAGGCATACAAAATTACAAACGATAAAAATACTCGGTGATCTCAGATTAATTTAATTTTTATTTAGGTTTATGGCTTGGCAGCTAGGCTTTTAAGCTAGACCTTCGTTTACAACATAGTTTTTTCATTTTCTTAAGCCTATGTGAAGTGGGCCGGTCACGTCTGTCGCAGGACCGATGGCCGTTGGAGCAGACGAGTCCTGGAGTGGAGACCGCGTCTCGGTAAACGTAGTGTCGGACGCCCTCCAGCCCGATGGACCGACGACCTACGCAAGGTCGCCGGTAGGCGCTGGATGAGAAAGGCAGCAGATAGGTATGAGTGGCGCCGTCTTGGGGAGGCCTACATCCAGCAGTGGACTGTGAATGGCTGACGACGACGACGACGACGATGTGAAGCACAGTTGAACTGTAGGTCAACAGCTAGTACCATTCAATGAAGTTCTTGTGACAACTCGAAAGGCCACATTTGACAATACAGTTCACATTTCTCACAAAACGCATAGCTACTGTAGCCGCAGACGTCCGATCACCACGGCGGCCGCTCACAAATTGTTGCGGACAGAATCACCCCGCTGACCTCACCCCCGTAAAGCCCGTGCGCCCACGCCCCGCCTACCGCGGGGACATAGCTCGCTCCGTTAGCTGCTAAGCGTCTGCATTTTTGTAGTACTTTAGTAAGCGCGGAGCGAGCCTACATCACGCATTCCTGAACTGCAATTCAAACACACAACATTGTTTCACTTCTACCTGAAGACCTCTAAACTACTACTCAAAAACTATCAATATCGTACAACTATTGCTCATTTTAAAGTAATTTTACACATTTTTAGAAATTAAAGCTGCACAGCATAACATCTCGTTTCAGTTCCCGCCAAAAACTCCGGTGATCTCAGAGTGTTTTGTTTAATTTTAGAGGTGGGTAGCTAAGTAGCTATTTAACCATTACCTAATTACCATGGTTCATCAAATAACCACGGCAATCTTGTCTTACACTTCGCCAACTATAAAATCGAAATGTGTGCTGGGACACATATTAGAAGTGAAACTTCAACGGACAAGTGGAAAAACGAATGGCAACGGATAAGTAGGAAAACGAATCGCAACGGACAAGTGGAAAATCTTCAACTGATAAGTGATAAAATGAATCGCAACATCATTTCAACTTGAAATGTAACGGGTAGATTGTTAATGTACTTGTGCAATTTGAGAACCTGCCGTAAAACTTCAAGTTACAATTTTGTTGCGAGCCTGTCTGCACAGCGATATTTCACAGCAGGTTTTTTTCTCGTAATTCTGTAACACATTGAATATTATAGGAGTAGCCGAAACAATATTTTTTTGTAAACAATATTTTTGTTTGTATTACTTCGTAGTGATGGTTGTGGAGTATATGCGAATTAATATAACGAAAGTAATTTATCTTAATACTGAACATAGCAAACACTGTATTGATTGCGAAAAAATCATATTATTTTTATTTAATATAAGTAGTGCACTTACAGGAATGTTTAAATGATTTTCAGTTTCCATAATTGTATCTTCATTTAAATTTATAAATTCATGGTATAAACTTCACCCTTCTACAGATTTATTATATTAAACACTACTATTAAAGTATTTATTATTAATAATTTATTAACGGCAAATAAAGTTAAGCCTGGCTCCTATACTTCAGGGCTTAGCAGTTAAAAAAAAACTATTTCTGATATAAAAAGTATTCAATCTCCTTATTATCCATATTTTTAAAAATGTTATTTAGCTCTTTAGTAATATCACTATTCATATTACATTTAAATAGGTTGTTGAACAAATAGACAGCAAGCAGCTGTGTACTTGTTGTCTCACATTCAGTAATACCCTTTATAACAGCTGCTAATGTTTCTCTATTATTTGAAGTTAGTTTCACCAAATAATAGTAAACTATTTTGCCATACAACACTACAATCGTATCAAAATATCTTGTTTTTAATTCGTCCACTTCTTTGGCTATGTAATTACCAAATTTTCTTCCCATTATATCAATACCCTCTTTATATTTCTTCGTTTCATCTTTAAATATATCTGGCTTTTGTTTTAAACATTGTCGAATGGTTTTCAAATACATCATGTTCAAATGAATATTTACGTAGACCGAAAAGTACATCTCGATCGGTAACATCGTGTGCATCCATGACACGACTCTTTCAAAGACTGGCATACAAGATACATAAGTCTCATTGAAAAACACTTGTTTAAATCTCAGCGTTCGGAAAATTTCATTCAAATATGTCAACACATGCTTTCTATTTTGGGAACCGTCCGAAACAATCTTCAGAATATTCAAAATAGCTTCAGCAAATCTTACGTATCGCTTTAACTGTATCTCAGTTGCTTTGGATAGTAAAATAAATTTAACAAGTATTCTTAAATACGCACGAGTTTCTTCATTTGCCTCATCATCATGTTTCAAAACTTTCTCCACGGTAAATTCGTTTCGCAAAAATTCAGAAAGAATATCTTCAATACATTCGTCGTTGATATTTTCTAGTAACTTTTCTATGTAAGAAAGTATGTGAACAATTTTATGTTTAGCATTCTTTTTCGCTGCTGCTAAAAGAATTAAACAGTAGTCGGCTCTAATATTCAGTGGTGTTTTGCTGATCCTCCAAAGCATTCCACCTAAATATTTTGTCGATTTCTGTTCAAAATCAAACTTTATCAATATTGGTTTAACAACCTCCCAAACAGCTTGTTTGAAAGTATTCGGGTCGCGATGGAAATGTTTTATTGCACACTTCAAAGCAACATTGGGTAGCATTTTGCTAATAGCCTCAAAGGTATCCACCTCAGAATCAGTTCTCTGTGATAAAACTATTGCCAATTTAGCTGTTCGAGGCGATTTTATCAAATTTAACAAATAGCAGGTGATATCAACCTTTCGACAAACCAGTACGCGGTTTGCGATAGCTTTAACTCTAACATCATGCCACCCAATTTCATCTATGCTTAGCTTTGGCCTAGCTAGATGTGAATTTGCTGTTAATGCGGCAACAAATCGTTTTATAGTTTTGTCGTTGCCTGCATTTAATTTTTTCACATAGGCATCAAGATTTTTAGATTCCATAAGCAGAGCAAGAGGTCTTGCTAATTTCAAATTCGGCTCATTTAAAACTTTTTCTTGAATAGTCGATTTGTAGAGTTCTGATAGACCATTAACTTCAGTAAAGTAGATCGCTAATTTGCGCAAAAATTGTTCCTTCGGTGAATCAGTTTCTAGGGCCCTTTTAACGTACTTGTCAATTTTAAGCACTGTGGTATTGTGGCGTAAGGCATTTAAATATGACGAGTCTGTTGATACGAACATAAAATTTTGTAGGAAAAGTTCTCTGCGGAACTTTTTCGTATGAAACAGTTGCAAAATTAAACTTTCAGCTACGATTGAGTCCCGATTCACCAAACCTGACAGAGCAGGAACTACGAGACTAGCATCTACTGGAATGTTATATTCATTATATGTTTTAAACAGTAAGTCGAACATTATAGCCTGCTTCTTTGTATTTGTTTCATTTGCAATTGTGGTAACAAAAAGCTGTGGCAATACTGTGCTAACAGTTTTTCGCTCTGCGACAGTCAATGAATACTCTTTTAAGGTTGAAAATTCCGTTATATACGCAGATAGGATTTCAGATGCTACGCAGTTGTTTTGTAATAAGCTCCTTAGAACAACAGCATGCAATCCTTCACGACATTCTGCTTCAGGTGAATTACCGTCAAGACCAAGCCCTACAGCAAACTCCAAAAACAACTGCCAAGACTGTTGCGGCAGTCGCCATACAAAAGCCCGCTTCACAAAGCTGCGAACTATTGTAGATCTCACATGTGGTGGCTCATTTACATGCCTTGCTAACAATTGCAATAGTGTGTTGATACTATCGACACGACCTCCTGTCTTGCTTACTAATACGAGCATCATGTATTGACGTGTTTGCGGGGAGCTCTCTACAGCAATCTTCTTGCGAATATCAAACAAGGTCTTTTCAAAACTAACAAATCTATACTCATTAAACAGTTGATCTAGTACTGTTCGTGATTTTCTCATTCGTCTACTAGATGCCAGTGCAATATCAGCACAGCATCTCATTTGTAAACATCGGTTAGTGATACCACAAACATCTTCAGCATAATCACTATGAGAGTAAATACTAAAATTGTCATCATCAAATATGCCAACCCTTTTCCGGACTTCAGAAGGTCTCGAGGGTATTGGATATGGCCACTCTTTATTTCGATCACCCACATCCTTTTCAACGAATACCTTGTTTTTAAATGCTGATCTCTCCTCTTCATTCAAACGCTTGATTAATGGTTCAACTTTCTTATACGAAAACCAACGATGTAAGCAATTTGCACTAGCTAAATTGACAACAACCTCTTTACACTCTCCAATAGTTAAACATTCAGCTATTGTTTTCATATCAAGTAAGCATGCTGCGTAAAGCTCGGTTTTCTTCATAAACCTATCTTTACAATTATTCATTATATACCTCGTTGCAGCTGAACTCAGATGTTTGAACTCGTCCATATTGAAATATTTTTCGGTTATATCCAAAAACATATTAGGATCGGCTTTTAATATTACTTTTACACTATTGTAATAGTACACTTCTTTCTCTAAGTAAAGGTGTAAAAGTTTTTTATTAATAGTCAGAGAATCAAAAAATATCTTTGCAACCTGAGGGCTGCTTTCACAGAAAACTTTCAAATAAAAGGGATCCAGTTTTTCTAATATCTTAGGTATTTCATTCAAAATGTATGAAATATGGCAATGCGTTAGAAACCGAATAGCCAAGTCGAAATTGGTCACAGAATAATACTCGTAAAACTGTTGACACCTATCTTTATCCTTTAAATTTATACTTATCCAGCACTTCATTTTACTAACAGCTGTTGTTATCATATGCGAATATAAATTTTCCTCCAAACTGTCTGCATTCATAATATTCTGATATTCGTTTTCTAGAAGCCATTTGGACTTTAAAACTCTCGATACGTAAAGCATATCATCGTCTTTCAACATTTTCATCAGGTAATCGACATCTCTGAGCTTGGATGCTAAATCTATTTTGAATAGTCTATCAACAGGCGAATGTTCTTGTAACGATTGTAGATCTTGCAAATTAACACCACTTCTCAAAGCACCATCGACTAAGGCGTTTAAATTCTTATGTCGTTCGCCCAAAGTATCCCCAGTCAGAATTATCGGGAAAATAGCCATCTGGAACAAATCGATTTGTCAATATGATGTTAATCAAGATATTTCGTGCAATTAATTAGTAGGTGACACTCACAATCGTACAGGCAATATTACATCACGTACATGAACAAATTGACTGTTACCATGATTAACGAGGTTAAACCTTACCCCCCCGGGGACAGCCAAGAGCGGTGCGGATTGCGGCGCGTCGAATCAAACGAAACGAAAACGAAAACAAATGGTAGACAACCTATGAAATGAAGTATGCCGGCGACACGCACTGCGGCGCGGCAAGAGGCGCGAACCACTCGACGGCGACGAGCTGCGCGATGTGCGAGTGAAACAAATGTACTAGTCAATATCGAGGCGGCCACAGCTCAGAGCACAGAACACAAGTACTCTCTAACGAGAGGCTCAGAGCGGCGCGCGCGGCGGCATCATACCTAATATCCATATTATTAATTCGTGGCGGCATCCGTGGACGCATAGAGGCATCGCGCGACCGTATCAAATAATTTTGGTTTTAGAGTGCGTTGAGCCAATAAATAATGGATATGGAACAACAATTCATTTGTGAAATACTGAGTAGACCAGCAATATGGATGTCAAAATATCCTCATCATATATATATATATCATTGAGTTATAACAATGATCTAAGATATAGGCATGATGTTCGAATTTTCTTGAAATTAACTTTAGCTTTCAAGTTTTTGTGTATGTGGCAGAGTTTATAATCAAAAGTTACTATGTTTGCCCGCGTATATTAAAAAAAAACGAATCGCAACGGATAAGTGGAAAAACGAATGGCAACGGATAAGTGGCAAAATAAATCTGTGTAACACTTCAAGTTAAAATTTTGTTGCGATTCTTTTGTCACTTGTCAGTTGAAGATTTTCCACTTGTACTTGTACTTTGCGATTCGTTTTTCCACTTGTCCGTTGCAATTCGTTTTTCCACTTGTCCGTTGAAGTTGCACTTCTAATATGTGTCCCAGCACACATTTCGATTTTTCGCAGGTTTACTGCAAATTATTATTTGGTTAGATTAGTTACATTTTAATGGTGTAATACGCTACACACGCACTGACCAATTTTTTACGTCAACACTTGTCATTCGTTGTCGTTCACTTTTGTTATGACTTTCGAAATATGACCCGTTGGCAAAGTTTTCTTGTTGTTATTTTTATTTCCTTAACAAACTCTATTTATTTTTTTATTTTTTTACACTTACCACAAATAGAGGCAGTGATGCTTTGTCACGTGGAGAGCAGAGGTATAGTTCGATGCAAACTTAAGTTTGCTTCCATTAATAGCGGCTCGGAACATCGCACTTTCCGATGCGCAGAACGCAATTTTAAGTATTAGCAACGAGGTCGTCTGAGGACGCGGTATATCCTCGCTCGCTCTCTCGCTCGCTTTCTCGTTTACGAGACTTCCCCCGCGCTTGACTCACCAGAGCTGCCAAATTAGCGCTTTAGGAGCTAGATATAGCGCTTTTTAGGGCAATCCAGCTCCCAATTTTATTAAACAACTTCTAACTTAATTTATTTTGATAAGGATGAATACCGAGATACAAATAAAGAGCCTTTTCTAGCGCCGGCATTTTAATTAATTTTTAAAAATAAAAAAAACACTTATTGTGGCATAACTATAATAGTTAGACATATGCTGTCGCAACACCTTTTGTAAATAATGATGTGTTCTGCAAAGTCGTAGTACATTATTTTATTGTATCATCAATAGTTTTCACAGCGCACGCGATTTTAGGTATTTTTTTACACCTTGAGTTAAATTATTGGAGTTTTAGTAAGGATCCCTATTTTTTTTTGGTAACTATAATATAACCTATGTCAACCGAGGATAGTGTAGCTTCCCAACAGTCTTCCCAGGGGGTGCCTCTATGGACACGTCTCTGTCCAGGTAGCGGTACAAGTGGATTCGTCCCCGGGGCCCTGAGCAGCCACTGTCACATTCCACCTTCACTCCGTGACAGTGTCACGGACTATCCACTCCAAATCCTTGTATTCCTTCCCCTTCCTCCCAAACCTCCTCCCCAAACACCCCTCCCTTCCGACGACAACCGCCAGCGTCGAGCTCTGCTCCGCTGGCCCTCGAAGAGAGGGCAGTAATCTTGGTCGGTAGAGTTGGGAAACCCTATGGCCGGCGTTGATACGGTGGGAGCGACTCCGACCTTCAGATTGCGGGCTGTCAGCCTTCACCCCAATGCCACCAGTGTGGCGCGCTTGACACGACGTTTCATACGCTAGTCGAGTGCGCAGCCTGGGCACCACAGAGGTTTGAATTGGAGACAATTTTCTGAACGAGATAGGGAGAGAAATAGAATTGCGCGTATTCATGCGCCTCCACGTGGGCGCCGGCGTTAGCCAGGAGCTTGGAGGCGCACATATGCCCATGATTTCCCTCCCTGGGGCCCTCTCTCTCTCCTTTTCTGGGGCCCTCTAGCATCAAGGGAGCAGAGGAGTCTTCACCCCTGTCGTCGAAGTGAGTTAGCTCTTCCAGGGGCTTTCTCAGGCACTTTTGCGCTAGGATCGGTCTGGTCTAAGTCTCATACCTTTCCTGCCTTAAGCGCGGGGCATCGGAGGAGGGTGGTTTTAGTGGGTATTAGCCATTGTACGTCCAATTGTTCGAGTCTCCACACAAGCTGATCAATTATGTTTGGATTGCCTTTAATGGGATGTCTCCATAAGTGATAACGGTCTAATCCCTTGCAAAGGACCCAGTATTGTGCGTAAATAGCATTTCCCCCACCTGAAAAAAATAGCTTGCCAACAGTACCAGTTCCTGGCTTGCCTTCTCGGAGAGCAGTCACGAATGCAGTACTTCCATTCATTTAAGGCAATTTTCCCGGGAAAGCCATAAATCGCCAATACAGTGTACGAGTGATAGTGTTTTGGTGTTTGTGCGATCGAAATCGGTGCGGATCGCAGTTTTTGAGGGGTGAGTCTTCAATACTCTTTTCGATAATTGAAATTTGATAAAGATAGGTATATACTGTAAATATCCAGTGAGATAGTCTCAAACTCGTCACTGTTCGTCTCAATAATAAATAACAATATTAAAGTGAGCGAAATAGATCATAATTAGTTAATTATTATAATCCCATTTCATGAAGGCTGTTTTGATGCTATTATATACTACTAGCGGCCCCGTCAGACGTTGTCCTACTCTGAAAAAATAAAAATCTAGGACCCGATCCCAGCACCACCTACCAGTTCCAATTGCGAATCTAAACCATCCGGGAACCCACTCTAACACACAAAAACAAAATCACCAAAATCGCTCCAGGTGATTTGGAGGATTCTAGAACCCGATCTCAGCGCCACCTACCGGTTCCAACGAGATAAAAAGAATCCTATGTCCGTCTCCTGGTTCTAAACTATCTCCCCACCAATTTTCAGCCAAATCGGTACAGCCGTTCTTGAGTTATAAATAGTAACTAATACTTTCTTTTACATACTTGTATATAGATTGCTCATATAAAAAATATTGAATCTCCTTATAATCCATATTTTGAAAAGTGTTATACATCTCTTTAACAATCTCACTTTTCACATTATTTATTAAACGGTTTTTGTACAAATAAACACCAACCAGCTGTGTACTGTCAGGGGCACATTCGGCAATGCCTTTTATAACAGCTGCAAATATCTCATCTTTCAACGGATCTGAAGAGATTAATTCAGACAGATAGTTGTCCAATATATTTCCATACAACTCTACGACTGAATCAAAGCTTGATTTTAGTTTGTCCACTTCTTTCGCTATATAATGACCAAACGTCCGTCCCACGATATCGATGCCCTCTTTAATTTTCCTCGTTTCATTTTTAAATACATCTGGCTTCTGTTTTAAACACTTTCGAATGGTTTTGCAATACAACATGTTCAAATGAATAATGGAGTATACTGGAAAGTACATCTCGATTGGCATTACAGTGTGCATCCATGATATGACTCTTTCAAAAACTGGCCTACAAGATACGTATTTCTCATTAAAAAACACATTGTTAAATCGCAATGTTTGGATAATTTGTAGCACATATACAGAAATATATTCTGTAGTTTCGACACTATCCCAAACAAACTTCAAAATATTCAACATCGGTACGGCAAATCTTTCATAACGCTTTGACTGTATCTCAATTGACTTAGATAATAAAATAAATTTAATCAGTATTCTTAAATGCGCACACATATACAAACAAGTATCATCACTTTTCTCATCAACAACTTCCAAAACTGTAACCACTGTAAACTCGTTTTGCAAAAATTGAGATAAGATATCTTCAATACATTCATGGCTGATCTTTTCTAAATGGACTTCTATGTGATAGAGGATGCGGAGAATTTGATCTTCTGAAATTTTATTCATTTTCGCAGCTGCTAAAAGAATTAAACAGTATTCGGCTCTAATATTCAGTGGTGTTTTGCTGATCCTCCAAAGCATTCCACCTAAATATTTTGTCGATTTATGTTCAAAATCAAACTTTTTCAATATTGGTTTAACAACCTCCCAAACAGCTTGTTTGAAAGTATTGGGGTCGCGATGGAAATGTTTTATTGCACACTTCAAAGCTACATTGGGTAGCATTTTGGTAACAGCCTCAAATGTATCCACCTCAGAATCTGTTCTCTGAGACAAAACTATTGCCAGTTTAGCTGTTCGAGGCGACTTTATCAAATTTACCAAATAACGACTGATATCGACCGTTCGACAAACGAGTACGCGGTTTGCGATAGCTTTAACTCCAACATCATGCCATCCGATTTCATCTATGCCCAGCTTTGGTCTGGCGAGATGCGAATTTGCTTTCAATGCAACAACAAACCTTTTTACAGTTTTGTCACTGTCTTCATTCAATTTTTTTAAATAGGCATCAAAATTTTTAGATTCCATTAGTAAAGCAATAGGTCTCGCTAATTTCAAATTCGGCTCATTTAAAACTTTTTGTTGAATAGTCGATTTGTAGAGTTCTGATAGACCATTAACTTCCGTAAAATAGATCGCTAATTTGCGCAAAAACTGTTCCTTGGGTGAATCAGTTTCTAGGGCCCTTTTAACGTATTTGTCAATTTTAAGCACTGCGGTATTGTGGCGTAAGGCATTTAAATATGACGAGTCTGTTGATACGAACATAAAATTTTCTAGGAAGAGTTCTCTACGGACCTTTTTCGTTTTAAACAATTGCAAAATTAAACTTTCAGCTACGGTTGGGTCTCGATTCACCAAACCTGACAGAGCAGGAACTAGGAGACTTGTGTCTATTGGGATTTTATATTCATTTAATGTTTGAAACAGAAAACCGAAAACCACAGCTTGTTTCTTTGTATTTGTTTCATTTACTATTGTTGTAACAAGAAGTTGTGGCAATACTTTGCTAACAGTTTTTTGCTCTGCGACAGTCAATGAATACTCTTTTAAGGTTGAAAATTTCGTTATATACGCAGATAGGATTTCAGATGCTACGCAGTTGTTTTCTGATAAGCTCCTTAGAACAACAGCATGCAATCCTTCACGACATTCTGCTTCAGGCGATTTACCGTCAAGACCAAGACCTACAGCAAATTCCAAAAACAATTGCCAAGACTGTTGTGGCAGTCGCCATACAAAAGCCCGCTTCACAAAGCTGCGAACTATTGTAGACCTCACATGTGGTGGCTCATTCACATGCCTTGCCAACAATTGCAATAGTCTGTTGATACTATCGGCACGACCTCCCGTCTTGCTTACTAATACTAGCATCATGTATTGGCGTGTTTGTGGGGAACTCTCCAAAACAATCTTTTTAGATATATTAATTAATGTCTGCTTAAAACTAACAAATCTGTATGCATTAAACAACTCATCTAGTACCGTTGGTGGTTTTATGTTTTGGTTATATTGTGTTTCATTCTCAATGTCAATATACTTCATTGCATAACAGTATTGCTGGTTATTACAGCTATCTTCATCAAAATTCTCAGGAAAGTAACGCTCTGGATCATGGTCATCAAATATGCTAAATTCTTTCCAGACTTTGGATGGACTCGAAGGCTTTGGATACGGCCACTCACGAATTAGTTTACCAATATCTTTTTTGACAAATATCTTCGTTTTAAATGCTGACCTCTCCTCTTCTCTCAAACGCTTGATTAATGGTTCGACTGCCTTATATGAAAACCAATCACTTAAGTAATCCGCACGAGCTAATTTGACAACAACTTCTTTACACTCTTCAGAAGTCAGACATTTGGCTATTGTTTTAATATCAAGAAACCATGTTGCGTAAAGCTCAGTTTTCTTTGTAAACCTGTCTTTACAATTATTCATTATAAACCTCGTCGCAGATGAATTCAGACGCTTGAAAAAGAATTTTTCGAAATACTTTTCTGTTATATCCAAAAATATATTACAGTCAGCTTTTAATACTACTTTCAAGCTATTGTAATAGTCTACTTCTTTCTCTAAGTAGACGTTTACAAGCTTCTCGTTACTGGACAGAGAATCAAAGTATATTTTCCCAACTTGAGAACTCTTTTCACAGAAAACTTTCAAGTAAAAAGGGTCTAGCTTTTCTAATACTTTCGGTATTTCATTCAAAATGTATGAAATATGGCAGTGCGTTAGGAACCGAATAGCTAGATCGAATTTTCTCTCAGAATAATACTCGTAAAACTGTTGACACATATCTTTATCCTTTAAATTAACACTTATCCAACGCTTCATTTTATTAACAGCTGTTGTTATCATATGCGGATATAAATTTTGTTCCAAATTTTCTACATTGATAATATTCTGGTATTCTTTTTCTAAAAGCCATTTGGACTTTAAAACTCTGGATACGTAAAGCATATCATCGTCTGTTAACCTTTTCATTAAGTAATCGACATCTCTGAGTTGCTAAATCGATTTTGAACAGTCGATCAACAGGCGAACGTTCTTGTATTAACTGTAAGTCTTGCAAGTTAACACCACTTCTCAAAGCACCATCGACTAAGGCGTTTAAATTTTTATGTCGTTCGCCCAAACTATTTCCATTAAGTGTTATCGGGTAAAATTCCATCTGGAGCAATTACAAATTTACAATCGTCAGTACGGTGTTAGTAAAGATTATTCGTATACATACATACATAACTTCACGCCAGGCCCTTGCGGGGTAGGCACGAACAACAGAGCGCCATACAGGCTTATTCTTACACATTTTTCGTATAGATTTTTTAATACAATTCTTCATATGCCAAGACTAATATTTTTTCAAGTTTCGCAACATGTATACATAATATATTACATACATTATATATAGTCCCCGTAAATTGCTAATGCGCTGAAACCTTGTCAAATTAACATTCACGTGACGTCATCCGCAACTCGATATGTACGCGTACTCGCCGGACAATGATACTAACAGTACTAAGTGTTCGGCTACGGTTACGTCACCAAAATGGCGGCCAGGCGCAATAGCAATTTGTGGGGATAATATGTACTATACTATATTCTTTCGAATAAAAAAATATGAAACCCGGTCCACAATCAAACATAAAAAGTCATATTTAGAACCTCCTTCTGTTTGAAGGCGGTTAACCAATTTCAATTTATTTTTCGATTATTAATTAACAATCTTACCGTTTTGTAAATTCTTTCTAAGCCATCAATTATTTTATTTTTATTAAATTATTGAAATTTACTAATTGAAAAGTTACTTTGTATACTGTATAAGTGTGTAATTTTTTAATTTATTTCAAATGATTAATTGGAATACTAACCTTTGTTATTAACTTCACAAGCTTTTGTTTATAAAAGGATATTACTATCCTTTATCTTTTAAATCTCACACAATTTCGATATTTTCACAAACATAAATTCTATGTTTTACATAAAAGCGTTTTGTTTATAAATTAATTATTTATCTTAAATATATATACAATGTACTTTGTGGTCAAATACTAATAGTGTCTAATAGTAATATCATATTAGACACTATTTAATTTCAAGTGAAGTGTCTGTACTGTATCTTCGATTTTTTTTTATAGTGTTTGGTCTGTACTATCTTCCTTGGTATCACAGAAGACAAGTACTCTCTAACGAGAGCTTGGTATTGATTATCAGTAACAAACTACGGGCGCGTTCCCTGGGTATCTCATAACGCTCAAAATGCTCCGTCCGCCATTTCACAGGCAACCGCGGTCGTGTCAATCACTAATGACGTCATCATTTTCGATCACACAGCGCTCAAAACGACCCATGTGACCCATGTCAAGAGGTGGATCGAAGTGGGCGTTGACCATAGAGCATTAATTCTCTCTATCGATTGACAATGAAGAAGGCGTGATTTGAAAATCACGCCTTCTTCATTGTCAATCGATCAACGAAAACGCCAAATGCACAACCACTTACCTTGTTTACTGTGCTGCGGGAACCCTTCGATCGTGGATTGTAAATCACATTCACTGACACGATTTCTTGATTGGCTAAACTGCTAGAGGATAAGCTAATTGTACATATTTGAAAAACATTTGAAAATGGACGAAAAAACAGGAAGGTTGCAGCGCGTGCGATGAAGGAAGTTGTACTGACTGTCCGCGTGAGGGCAGCATCGGCGTCCATAACTCACACGGGGTGGCGATGCATTTGTTTTTAAATATTGGAAGTTATGAAATACGCGGAGAAATTGACTGTATTACGGAGCAGTCGGTTATGACATCAATGCTCCATAACCCGTTCCACTAGAGTTTATGCGTGTAACGCTCGGAAGCAAGTGAAACGAAAAACCGCGGTCGTGAATGTCGTCGTGGTCGTTGTCTCTTGTGGAACGTAGCCTACGTACGTTATCACTCAGACAGTAGCTGTAGAATTCGTCAGGCAAAGGAATTTAGTCCATACAAAAAAAAACTATCAATATCCTACTATTGTTCATTTTATAGTATAGTTTTACACATTAAAGAAAAATCGAAATGTGTGCTGGGACACATATTAGAAGTGAAACTTCAACGGACAAGTGGAAAAACGAATCGCACCGGACAAGTGGAAAAACGAATAGCAATGGATAAGTGGCAAAACGAATAGCAACGGACAAGTGGAAAAACGAATGGCAACGGATAAGTGGAAAAACGAATCGCAACGGACAAGTGGAACAACAAATCGCAACGTACAAGTGGAAAACGAATCGCAACGGACAAGTGGAAAATCTTCAACTGACAAGTGATAAACGAATCGCAACGGACAAGTGGAAAATCTTCAACTGACAAGTGATAAAATGAATCGCAACAAAATTTTGACTTGAAGTTTTACGGGCAGGTTTTCAAATTGGACAAGTACTTTAACAATCACACAACCAGCGAAACTACATCAAAATCGGGCCAGTAGTTTTTACGTAAATCCCGAACAATTGCATCGTGTTCTCCAATGTTTATATAGGCCATTCCAGTTGTTTTTTTTTAAATAGCTCCAATGCCAAGGCATGTTTAGAATTTTATATTTTAAATTACAAAATGGAAAAAATCAACTATATGAATTTTGGGCTGATGTTTCATCAATATAAAAACACTTACTTACTAATCGATCTTTTAATTCAAAACAACTAATCCACTACAAATATAAAAAAACATCATTATAAAAACAACAACATCATTATTATATTTATAAAAATAAATCTTAAAATCACTCATCTTTTTATATTCTGGGCCCAAGAATGTATGAAAGCGTATCCGTCTCCTTTGGGGATGTGCGGGCAACATAGCCAACTCGATTAAAGTATAGTTCCCGGTAGTAGGGGAGGCCAAGCGGGGATTTTGGGATTTACTCGAGCGTGGCAGAATAACATAAGGGGAAAACCTTGCACCCTATTATGTAGTCCCACCACATATTAACCCTTCATACAGCGTGGGGGTATTATTTATGCTTCTAATTATTTTTCAAACCGTTAGATTAAGGAAATTCCTCCACATAATTGTCAGATTATGGGTCAGCACAAGGACAACAAGGTGAACCGTTTGTACATTAATCTGACGCGCTCGAGTACTTCAATGTAACCTTTTTTTTGCATTTTCTAAAATCGGTCACGGCTTTTGGTCGCGTCCAAATCGTCAGTCTTTTGAATAGGAGTTCCTTTAACATCCCATTTGAATATCTGACGCGCTTGAGTATTTCGGTACTACTCTTTTTTAGAAACAAACCTGACACGCTCTCCACCAGTGAAAGGGCATGCAATACATATAGCATTTTTTCGTTTTAGCATCTAATATTCACAATCCAAAAGGTCCCCGCGACGCTTTAGTAACTCCACATTTAGCATCTTGGGCTCCCCTACTATGGCACTACCCTTGGCCTACGCAGTGATATTGGGTTTCCTTATCGATATGGAGGGTAGAGGTAGGGAGAACCATCTCAGTATATTAAAAAATATCCACTGAAGGGCAGCAAATTAAGATGGCGCCATAATAGCAAGTGGAAAGTGTTTAAAAATAGCGAAACAAATTGGATTTTTCAGATAATTTAGTTATGTATCTTAATTAGTGAAATAGGTTTCAAAAGTTTATATACATACATCTTGATACGAGAAAGTCTCAATACTATTCCAAATTATAATTTTTAACTTTTCAACCCAGCACACTTCACTTCGTTTATAACTGCTAAATTCATTTAATTTGTTTTTCCTACAGTAGCGCTATTTTGACGAGTTTTCGAACCATAATAGACACTTTTTCAACTGATCCCCCATACTAGATGGCCCTCCTTACCTCTACCCTCCATACTTATCGGAAGTATTAGTATGATCAACTATACCTTTCGAGCAAAGAAAGGGACAAAAACAATATTTTCGATATGTTGATAAATAGAATCACATTGGCTTCACTTAATGCGTAAAGCGATTTCTACTATACCGCTGGCAGCTCAAGATATGCGCCGGGAATTATAGAAGAAGAGAAGAGTTATATTTAGTTAAATAAATAAACACCGAAATTAAATAATAATATAATTATTTTATTAAATTTCGATTACATTGTATATACTTCATTGTTCAGTTTCTATATAAAGATCCATTTCCGACTTGACCACTTCAGTTTCAATGACCTCATCTGTAATTTTTGCCATTCGTCCGTCTTCAAATAAATGGTAATATTCTTCTGGCAACACTTCCTTTACGTCAAATGGCTTGTCTTTGTGTTTCCAGTGTGTTTTCTTAAAATGGTGTCTCATGTCTCTGGCCATGTAAAACATACTGTCGCACATCGGACAAGCGACTGTTTTGTGTAAATGTTTTTTTACTCTATGGGTCTTCATTATACTTGAGGTGCGGAATTTCTCACCACAAATATCACATGCGTATGGCGTTTCGCCTGTATGCATTCGAAAATGCAACTTCAAGCAAACCTTGTTAGCAAATTTCTTGCCACACACAGAACAATAACATGTGTTCGAATTTGAATGTGTTGCCATGTGTTCGCTCAATCTACTTTTCCCGCAAAATTCTTTTTTGCATATATTACAAACAAACGGTTTCACTTTTAAATGGTATCTATTCACGTGTGCTTCTAAAACCCACTTTCTTTTCGCTGAATACCCGCAGTCGTTGCAAGATAACCGTCCTTTCTGTGAGTACCGCTTTTTTGGATTTGGATCTTTAATGTTGTGGACTTTCTCCAAATGCCTTAAAAGACCGGACGGTTTAAGCATCTTGCCACATTCAGCACATTCCTCGGACTTTGAATGGGTTTTTTGATGTAAACGTAGTAGTGATTCCAAATGAAAAGATTTCCCGCACGTTTCACACATATGAGTCAATGTTGCATTTCGCTTATACGGACAACGCACTTCGTGTTGTGGATAGAATGATGTGATGACTCGTTTCTTACATCCACCACACTGTATTCTCTCATAATGCCTTTGTTTGTGAATATATAGCTTTTTCAGTGAATAAAATTCTTTTAAACACACTTTGCATGGATACTTATCATCTGGGCTGTGGATACTTTCGTGTTCTAGCATCTCTTTAACACTGTTAAACTTTATATCGCATAATGTACAGTCTATGTTTTTCCTACGTTTCTTGCACTGTATCTGTCTGTGTATTGAAACTATATGTTCTTCCAATTCAATCATATTCAAAAACCTTCTCTGGCACATATGACACGAAAATCCGACATCATTATGTCTTAGATTTTCATGATTAGTTAATTCTTCTTCGCAATCAAATGTTGCAACACATCGTTTGCAAGGATGAGGTCGAGCCAACTTCTTGCAAGCTTCCTTATGTTCCTTAATTTTCGTACTTTTCTTAAATTCCAAATCGCAATACTCGCAAATATTTAACGTGCTGTGATATTGCTCAATATGTATGCGTAAACTCATCTTAGTATAGAATTGTGTACCGCAATCATTGCAAATGAAGGGATGATGGTTTAAATGTTCACGGTTTGCGTGAATGATCAGATATTCTTTCCTTTTAGTAACGTAATCACAATCAACACACGAAATAGTATTCGAGTGACGTAAAATTTCTTCCCGATATTTGGTAAGATATCGATAATGTATACACGGATTAACAAAACACTCCGAACACTGAAACTTGCACTTGTGCCTTTTATCTTCACTATGCCGTATATTTCTTAAACACATTGGGCACTGATTTTTACTTTCTTCCGTCTCAGTGCAATTTCTCAAGTGAATAGCTTTGAAATGAGTTTCTAAAGCTTCTTCAGAATAATAGACTAGGTCGCAAAATTTGCAAGGATGTATTTGTATTGCCGTTGCATGTTCTGTACGTAGATGCTCCATCAGTTTTGTCTCTGGTAACACTAAACGGCATATCTTGCATATAGACTTCAAATGTGTCTTATAATGTATATTAAGATATTGTAATGTGTTATATATTTTGTTACAGATACTGCATTGGTAAATTTTTTCTTTGTGTTTAGATTTTTCGTGTTCCTTCAATGCTCTGTATGATGTGAAAATTTCAGGACATTCAGAACATTTATAGGTATTAATGATGAGACTTGATGGTGAATTATTTGTGTTTATAGGATTGATTACTATATTGCCACCTTTAAGGTATATTTCTGGTTGAACATTGATTTTTGGTTGCTTCGTTAAGGTTTGTATGTTTCTACTATAATAATTTTTTATACTATTATTAGTGTTAGCAATACTAGTTATTATATCATTTGCTTTGGTTACATTTGTTACTGTATCACTTTCTTGTACAGTATTTGTTGTTAAATCATCTGTTGTTTCTAAATTATCTGAGTTTGTAGAAATCATGTCTTTCTTTTCTTCTGAATTGACATTATCTTCTTTCTTTATTATTTTAGGTGAATTTGTAGGCATTATTTCCATATTAGTTAGATCATCTATAATATCGTATAATTGAGGTTCTGATTCTAGAACAATCATTATATTAGCATTTTCACAGTCAATTGTGTCATCTAACTGTTCAGACAGATCGACCACTTTTGAGTAAATATCATTAACACAATCATTTATAACGCGAGCAATTTGTCTAGTATTATTTATAAAGATGTAAGCTTGCAGGGCTTTTTCTGTACAATTTTCGCATACTCCGGTACCAGTCACTAAATTTTCAATCTGGAAAATAGACAAATATAACATCATTATGTCCTATAGCAAATTCAATTTCAAATTCAAATTTATTTGCTGCAAAAAAATGGTTTAAAAGGTGATACAATAATTATATTTAATTACACATGTTTTTTGCCAGATTGGTGTAGCTCCTACAATTTACATCTAATATATAAAATTCTCTGTCACAGTTTTCGTTGCCATACTCCTCCGAAACGGCTTGACCGATTTTGATGAATTTTTTGTGCTTATCCGGTATCTATGAGAATCGGCCACATCTATTTTTCATCCTAATGTTAGGGTAGTCACCTAATTTTTATTTTTAGACAATATTTTTAATTTCTATTTTTTTATGATACAACATACAAAAATACATACAATCCTCAATTTTCACCCTTCTACAATCAACCCTTATTTTTTACCGGGCAGGACGACGTCTGCCGGGACAGCTAGTTATTTATATAATATAATAATATTATCATAATTATGTCAACATTTCAATTAAAATTAAATAAATGGTGTCCATAGTCTCATAGTCAGATAATTATAACATTTATGTTTTCCTTTATAGTGTAATAGCATTTATTAGCAAGAAACTTTTTTAGATAAAATTTGAAAGAATTTGTATTTAACTATTTTATATTTTGTGGAACTGTATTGTATATTTTTGGTGCCATGCATACGATGCTTTTCTGCAATAGATCTGTTTTGCATGGATGCGTGCAAAGCCTATCTTTAGCAGTTTATGTATTTAAACTAGACATTAGCATAGGTTGATAAGGAATTAAACCACCATGTTACACAAATACAATGAAGTTATAACCATAAATGGAAAAGATCAGGCCTAAATTCTTCAGATACAATCTAGAGACAGACAGATCTTAATTGATTTATGTAACTTAAATTTAAAAATTATTAATATGAAAAACACCACATGATTAATTTCGTTTAAAATAACTAAACCTAGCACAATCATAAAAAATATCAATATAATTAAATCTTAATATGTCATATTTTTACAATCTGGGCCCAAGAAAGAACGATAGCATATCCATCTCCTTTATTGTTATATTTTTAAAATGCAATATTTATGAAAAATAAGCAACTTACAAGTTAAAAAAATTACAGTTTAAAACCCTTAATATATTTCCCTTATAATAGATTGCTTGCCTAGTATTACCACATTCGGTGTGCCATATACAAGGCGCCACCCCTTATAGTTTAAGACCCAGTGAATGGTTACCTGCATGTATTTGACCAGTCCTGAGTTTTTGTACATTGAGGCCCCTATATGTATGGTATGGGGACTCACTAAGCTCTCAATGAGCGCTGAGGTAAGACAGGCATCGATTTTTGATGAATTTTAAATCCATTTGACGTCTGCCGTTTTGAAATTTGAAAACATAGGCTTATTATTGTCGGAAAATAAAAATGGCCGAGCATTATCGCGCGGTTTTACTTTATGGCCAGACAGTTTTGAATATACTAAAAAAAATTTAAAGTAATTGACCAGATCTGCCATTGATATATTTTATTTACTATAGTCTTAAAAACTTATATTGACCCAGCAGACATCTACTTTGTGTATACACATCAATAAATAATAAAATCTTAATTAGTCAGATGTAATGTTTTCGGTGCGCTGTTTTACATCAATATAATTTACTTGCAATTTACTTTATCACTGTATTTATATACTAAACCTCATTAGCATACAATTATTTGTATGTCTATCAGGGGCTGATTCCAGACAGACAAACCCGGAGCCTGTGTTTAAGCAGTTTGGGCCGCTGAGGCCTTTGTACATAATTCTTGTTTATGACATTAATAAGGTAATAAAGTATACTCACATCCTCATTGAAAACATAATTTAACAAATCAACAAATGACTTAGATGACTTTTGCTTGCTAATTACAAATTCCATGTTAAGAGGGCACAAGTTGTCTCGCTCTTCGAGGCACATGCCGCATACTTTAGTAGAGTTCCAGACTCTGCTTAACTTGGTTTTCAGCCATTCAACATTTTTGAGGTCTGTTTTTGATCCTGGATCATCCATATCTCAGTATACTGAAAAATAAACTATAAAAGTTAGTTACATTTTGAATATGTACTTATACTATGGAAAGTTTTATATCTGAGGCCATCAGCGCTAAAGCGGCCTAACCCTCAATTTATTATATTCAGAGACAAATACTGGAAATTATGTAAAATGTGCTAAAATATAATGCAAGAATGGCCTCTTTGCTTTTGACACTTGATAATAGATGGTGTTCCAAAGATAATAATAAATAATTCTTTTATTTCAGAAATAAATTTTCTTATGCAATAAAAGTACTAGTGGTCGCCCAGTGGATGAAATTCAACCATAATTCATTTAAATTACAAGTTTGAACATTATTAAGGTTCTGTTGTCAAAGACTATACTTCTATAATCACAACTTTTCAAACAATCAATTTTCACCAATGTTATTTTGACTTTAACAATAAACAAAAGAGTATATGTGTGTGTGTCTAATACATGGCAGTATGTAATTTCTTTTTCTCCTCTTTATGAACTATAAGTGTGTGAAATTTCATATTCCTCCGTCTATACAATTTTCATAAAAAGAGACAAAGTTTTTGCTTCACATATTAATATAATGATGATAAATTGAAAAGAAAACCATTAAAATATAGTTTTTTATTGATTAGCTATTAAAAAACTAATCCTGTAATCACTCTGTTGTCAGCCATTCGCAGTCCACTGTTGGATGTAGGCCTTTGCTGCTAACTGCTACACAAAACATTAACATCTCAAGAACTTTAACGTTTTTCTTGACTTAGGGGTAGTAGAAAGGGTACGTAAACTTCCCTACCCTTTAAATATACCGCACCCCTCATTCTCTTACAACATCTCGCATTTCTTAGTCGAAAACCTCTTGGAACTGTTGATTTTTCCATAAAGTAGTATCACAATATAAGCACTTTAAAACTGTATACTTATTATCCACAATACTATACACAAAACGCAAAGCTTCTGTTTGTTTAGTGTGAACATGCTGTGCAATTTTAGGTACTAATAGATATAGTACAATCACTAATCACCTTATAACTTATAAAATGGCCGGACCTCATTATTGTCTTAATGGCCATTTGATAGCACATCTGTAGGAAAATAATCAAAACATTTAAATACCCGCAACATAATGTTAGAAATTACCTTTTGAATTTGATTAACAATTACGTTCCAGGATTTAACTCAGTTGCTAAAATAATTCGCGTAAGTTTTGCTCCCTTTCTTGAGGTGAAAAAAAGTATAGAAGATAGACTATATTAACATTTGACAGTGACAGCCACAGAATACATGTACTCTGTGACAGCATTCAAAACTGTTCAAATGAACTGCCACTAAACTCTGATTAAGAGAAGTTTTTGGCGGGAATTTGGTAGATGACAGATGATGTAATGTATAGGTTGTGATTGCTGTACAGGTTTTAACTTTGAAGAAATATTTAATTTTACTTATGAGCAATAGAATAATAAATCAAACTGTGTCTTGTTTAAACTAAAATGATTGCGGCATATTGCATGTTTATAATTTAAACTGCATTTTGGATGCTTTTTTTCTATATTATGCATGTTTTTTTCTATACAGTACACCCCTTATTATGACTTGAATAATATACAACAAGTTTTCTGTAGCATTCTTTATCAAGTGTTGGCAGCTCTGCCTAAAATAATAATTAAAAATTCTTGTTTTTAGTTTCGCGAGGAAGTAAGTTTTCACTAAGGATAGACATTGAATAAAAAAATCGATTACTAAGTGATCGATTTTTTCAATTCAATATAAAATTTGAACAAAATCGATTTTTGAAAAATTTATCGATTTATGTATAAGTCGATCAAAGCTTTAAAGCTCGAAGTAAATTTTAATGGCATTCCGCATTGGCATTGGCTGGCACAGAGTACTTTATATATGCTGGTATAGAGTCAACAGTCATAATGTATATACTAACGCTCTCTATCGGTATACGGCACTATTCAACGGCAAAAAACCGTCGAGGGGGTCTAGTATTATTTTGATTTTTATATTAGACTTTTGGAAATTGCGGGAGTTAATAATTTAACTCCTGCAATTCCCAAAAGCCTTTACAAAAATGTTTATTTGTTAGTAAATAAAACAACAATTTAGCGGTAGCGTGATTTATTATGTTTCCTTTTATTAAAATATTCAAAGGCATACATTTTCATAACATAATTTGTATCCACATCTAATCTGGTGCCGTTACGATGATTTACTTGCAAGTTTTGCCGCATCTGGGCACACAACAACCTCTTTCAGAAGAAGCCATAATCCAAGTCATCAGAGAACAAATCGTTAGGCAAATCGGTGTTCAGGGTACATGAGTCAGTCCAACGTGATCACAGAACACTAGTAAACGTGATAAGCGAAGTCTTCGGAGTACAGGAATCAAACAAAGTTATCGAAAAATAATCAAAACACAAAAAAAGTACATACATTCAGGAGAGTAACTCGTATCGATCGGAATGTCTTTTTGGTTTTGACATAATTGACATCTTTGAAATAAGTTTTTGTTAAATCGACAATTCATCAAAAATCCAGTAATTAAAATTAATAAGAGCTTTATAATTTGAAAAAGGTGAGGAATAGAATTTACACACTTCAAAATATATTTATCAACTGACATGGCTTGCAAAAACATAAAAACATATCAAATATTCTTAAAAAGTATTAAAACAACTGCGTATAACGAAACATATTATATTCTTTTATTTGGTGTTTAATTTGAGAACAGTGACATCTACTGCAATACGTACCTACTAATAGAACGCAAAAAATCTCTAAGAAAAAATAATTGTACTGACTGATATGACACTCAGCGTGACCAGATTTAGTAGATTTCTACTTTTTTGGTAGATTTTGATTTAGTATGTAAAAATTATTTGGTAGATTTTAGTAGAATTCACGCTTTTCAGTAATTCAAGTACTTTTTTGGCATATCTAGGGATGCAACATCGCTCATAAAAAGCACTGATGTTAGTATATCTATGTTGTCTAAAGTGAAACATCGATGTTAAAAATATCGATGTTTATGAACGATATATCGATGTTTTTCTAGCACCATTTACATTAACTTTTGACGCTTGTTCCTGCGATGAAAATGAAACATCGTTTTTTTTTAACATCAATGTATCGCCACTTTAGCAAATTTCACTAGCATCACCTGTTACACCACTGTTACTTTCAAAAAAATACCACACACACACTTCTCAGGTATGCAAGTTACTTACGTTAATATGTGGATTGTAATGTAACTTTTAATTATATTTTTATCTAAATAATTCAAGAAACCAAAGTTTTTTTAAATTAAATTGTAAAATTTAATTTAAAAAACCATTAGTTTCTTAAATTAAATTATAAAATTTAATTTAAAAAACTATTGGTTTCTTTAATTGACGGTGGTTTCTTTGTTATTTTTATTAATTTATCGTTTAATCAAGAAAACATTCATGTTTTACGTTGTAACACAACAGCAAAAAAATATAGTAGATTTTTAGTATTTTCTTGTTCTCTTTTGGTAGAATTCAGTAGTTTTTAACCTCCACAAGCAGTAGATTCGTCAAATAAAATCTGGTCACACTGATTGACACTGTTGGCTGGCAGTAATTGTTGTGTTCTGGTGAACTGTAAATAGTATTTTTATACTTTTTATCAGCTGTGATAAGTCTTTTTGATTTTAAATGGATTTATTACATGTAATACTCGATATAAATAAAGCTCAAAACATATGTTGCCTTTGCTTGACTTCCAATGAAAACAATATTAACATTTTCAATGTGATTGAAATTTTTGACAAAGATTTCAAATCTACTGTTACTTTGAAAAATATGTTTATTACAATACTTCCTAAACATGTAAGTATTAGTAAAAACAAAGTAATAAAAGCCACCGATTTCTGTTGCATTGGGAGTAAATTACTTAATAAAAATACTTTATAGTTTATTCAGTTTTAAACTTTTTTGTTATTGCTATAACATGAATTTGATTAAATTTCACTGAATTTTAGGTAGTGAGGGACGGGGTACTTATCCTTTCTGCATGCCATGTCTAGGAGACATGTAGTTCTTGAGATATTTTTATTTCTTTTGTTCATTTCATTATATTGCAATGATGATAACAAATCTGTTTTGGTGCTTTGGTTTAAAGTCTAACCTAACCTAAGTGACCGTTCTAGTTACTGGTCGCGACTTTCGACTAAAGCCCACAAGTCAAGAGAGTGGCATGGCAGCGGTCAGCAAGTGTCACAACCGATTTGTAGCCATCATCACAATATAGTATAAGCAAAATCTATGTTCATATTTAAAAATGAATTAACTAATTCAAAACTCAAAAACAGTTTTAGTATTTATATATATTTAGCATAAGTGTTATGCTAAATATATATAAATACTAAAACCTGTCCTATCCATGCAGGAACGGAGAAAGAATACAATTTCCTGCGGCCCGGCGGCCTGTCGTAAGAGGCGACAAAACAACCCACAGCCAGGTAGTAGGGCATTTGCCCGACTGGATGGCGACCACCCCTGGTCTAGAGTATGCCGCCATAATAACCCTGTGTTGTGTTCCGGCATTAGTGACCAGGTTCCAGGCTCCCCCCTAAAGAGAGCAGCAGCGCATTCGTAGCACCTTTGGTGTAGCAAATGTCCATAGGCGATGGTAACCGCTGTCCATCAAGTGGGCCGTCTGCCTGTCTGCTGATTTCCTGCAATAAAAAAAAATAAGTGTATTCCTAAATACAAACACACTTTGCTATCAACAAAAGCGGCATAGCGTTGTTTGTTGAACATATGTTTATGGACCTTAAAAACTTGTTTCCTAACCCAAATGACAGGTATAGTGACTATATATGAAGCGTAAGTTACCCCTAAACTCAAATTATCTGTAATCTCATGTTACTCTGTGTCAAAGCACATTCATTTGCAGCTCCCAAAAACTTTTTTTGGACCCCAGTAACATATTGTGTGGTTAGGTAATAGACGCTATGCAATAGGTCATAAATATATTTCTAGACTCAAATGACCATTAATTCATGCTCAAGATATCTAAGCAATAACTTCAGTTTCTTAATCATTTAATGAGACCAATGCCCACTGTGAGATGGGATGAGATAGCACCAATCCTTCCATCAGAGATCAGAATTAAGAACATCGGTAGAATGTCAATGTGATTGCTATATCTTCTTAATATTTTTTTATTTGTTTGGAGTTTAACTATAAACATAAAATCAAACCAAATGTTCCCACCTCATATTAAAGACCTGGCATCAGCTTCAGATGCCAACCTTAAATGACTGCTTCATTATATTTAATCATATATATGGTAAACATACTGTCATACACCCTCCAACCCGATAGACCAATGACCTGGGGAAGGTCGCCGGTAGTCGCTGGATGAGGAAATTGGAGGACAGGGATGAGAGGCGCCGTCTTGGGGAGGCCTACGTCCAACAGTGGATTGTGAATGGCAATGGCATTGTTGCAACTGCAAGAGAGTGACCACAAGTGTCAAAACATACAACATACAAATTTGTACCAAACCGGACCCATTATGTAAATGTAATTTCTTTACATATTTTATATTTAGCAAAGTTCCTGGCCCTACATTCCGGATGGAGCAGGGTCATAAAGGTTATAAGCTGTAAAGAATCTTTTAGTCTGACACTGGTTTAATATATTAGGTGAATAATATAGGTCACATATTTATATATGCATAATTTATTTTTCTATCTATTTCTTTAATATAATTAAAGTTAATATGAAAGCAATGACAAGCAGCCATGTAGCATGTATGTTATAATGTTTTTTGTGTTTTGCAGGAAATATTTCTCGAGCAAGCATGCAAATCATGCACCGATTTGATGATCAAATTATTTGTTATAGTACAAAAAAGTAACAATAAGATGCAGCTATTTACATTGTTACTAGGAAAAATCAATGAGCAAATTAACCAATTTGATTTGACAAAGAGAGTTATGACAATAAATTTATGTAACCCAAGTGGTATACCAACACAAGATAATTCAGTAATATGTAATAAATGTGACATGGAATTCATACAAAAGAAGAAGTAAATAAACATACAAAACTGGCACATTCACAAAGCTCTAATGCAACAGTGTGTCCTACTTGCGGTAAAAAATGGCCTACGACTAAGCAGCTGAAAGCACATTTAAATTCTCATAATTTTAAACAGTGTCCTTACTGCTTTAAGAATTAAAAACTCATGCACATTATAATAAACATGTCAGAAATCATTTGAAGCTTATAAAGAAGTAAAACATGGGGTCAGACTTAAGAATAATTTTGTTAAAGAACATCTAACTAATGATAATAATAACTCAAATAATTTAGAACTAGATAAAGAAGCAATAGATGCTACAAGTGATCTGAATCCAAAGAGCAATGATGGTTTAAAAGAAAATTTAATTAGTGAGAGGAATGAAAAAGTTGATTTTGTAAAAACACTTCCAGAAGTATGTAACACATCTCAAAGAAGTTCATTTCTGATATCTAATGAAGAAAATATATATAACAGAGATAAATTTAAGATGATAATATTTATGATGAAATTAATACAAATAATGCAGAAGACGGTGATATTGTTAATTTGTATAATGCAAAAACAACTATAGATTTAGACAAAGCAGTCATTAAAAATGACTTAAGAACACTTAAACAACTCGCCTATGAAACATATTTTAATAGATCAACTAAAGAAACTGTTATAGATGAAACATGTATTAACAATGGTTTAATAGACGGTAAAAGCAAGAAATTAATTTGTACAGGTGTATATAAACCAAAGCAATGTCAAGACGATTGTTTAGTGCATGATATAGCATTTAATTCCACAAACTATGATATGCAAAACACCTCACACAAAGATTCATATATAAACAAGGATGTTATAAAATCTGATCAAAATTATACATCTAAGAATAAACCAAAAAGTAAATTGAAGAAGTACTACTCATGTAAGCATTGTTCATACAAAAGCATTACAAAACCTAACTTAGAAGCGCATTACAGCAAAATACATCTCAGTACACGTCCTTATGCATGTGAAATATGTTTGAAAAGTTTCTACCGTAAAAGCCATTTGCAGGAACATGTTATAACTCATAATAAAACTAAGGACATCACTTGTGAGGTGTGTGGAAGTAGTTTTGCTAGTAAGAAGACCTTGGAAACACATTTAAAATTCATACTGGGATCAAAAAATTTTCTGTGATATATGTAATAGATATTTTTGGCACAAGAGTCAACTTAATGAACATATTAAGAGGAGTCATACGGAGAAATTGGTTTGTTGTATGTTCTGCGAGAAGAAGTATGGTTTAAAGAAAGATTTAAATCGGCATGTTGCTAGAGTTCATCAAGTTGCGGATTATCATATCTTATAGTTTTCAAGAAAAAGTTTGGGGTTAAGACACTCTAGACTCTAGAGAGACACTAATAGGTTTTTTGGGGATTTTTTTCAAAATAAATACTGGCATGTAGTATGTATGTGTTAGAATCGAGCACTATAGTAGATAGGCGGGCATAGTGTTGCGCATTATTGTTGTCGATAAGCGTTATCGATAATGTATTTAGTTTTGTCATTTTGTGGGTTAGTGATAAAAATGAAAGAAAAAAATAGCTACTTATAGGGGTGCAGTGGGAACTTAACAGGAACAAACCGAAAGAAAAGTCTTGCCTGGTCTGGCCGCTGTTGCACCCCTAAGAGTCTATGCCTTGTGCCTAGGCATCTAAATAGCGTACGTAAATAGGTAGCGCCGCCCTATTTACGGCAGACCACTAAGCCAGTGGGAGCGGTTTTTTTACTTTTTTATTGCAGCAGTTCAGCAGACAGGCAGACGGTCCACTTGATGAAAGCGGTTATCATCGCCTACGGACATTTGTAACACCAAAGGTGCTACAAATGCGTTGCTGCCCTCTTAAGGGAGACTGGAACCTGGTCACTAAGGCCGGAACACAGCTCAAGGTTCTTATGGTGGAATAGTCTAGACCAGGGATGGTAGACATCCAGTCGGGCAAATGCCCTACCACCTGGCTGTGGGGTGTTTTGTCGCCTTTTACGACAGGCCGCCCGGCCGCAGGAAATTCTATTCTTTCTCCGATCCTGCACGGATAAGTGACAGTTATGGCGACATCGGTGAGGTCAACAACATTCCACTTGCTCGCTGACGTTACAATCATAAACCCAAGTGGAACGGTTATTCGACCCACCTCTTGACATGGGTCGTTGTGAGCGTTGTTTTCGAAAATGATGACGTCATCAGTGACGTTTTCGCCACGACCAGAACGACCGCGGTCGCCTTGTGGAACGGCTAACTGAACATTTCGGCGTTATGAACTATTAAAGCAGTTTTTTTTCAACCTGTGGGTCGCGACCCCTAGGGGGTCGCAGAACCTTGCTCGGGGGGTCACCGCCAAAAGGGAAAAGGCAATTTAAATTTCTACCTCGTACGTAGCTACTTTCTAAGCTCAGATTATTGCAGAGTATAGGCCTCAATAATGAATATGAGTAACAAAATAGAGAAGAAACATACTAATCTTTTAAATTGCTAACTATTTGTTTGTCTATGACTCAAGGGGGTCGCGTATTCAAAAAGATTGAAAACCACCGTATTAAAGGAACGCGCTGTATACCGTCTGATTGAAACGAGCCTACAGACTATTGTCTTATATAGTTAGTGTGCGCAGCTCATCGCACATATAATAAATCGACGGGTGCAAAGTAAATAAAGTTATCTACAAAATGATATTTTTACTTTATTGTACAACCGTTTTAATAAATCAATTTTTTACAATATGGCATTATTTGTTTCGCATATATCACATTATTTCAATAAATTTTCGTACGTAAAAAAGCCAGCTACGTATGTTCTTTCAAATACTACGAAGTTAATACACATCTTTTCGCTCTCCTATTAAGTAGCTATTTTGCAGATATCTTTTTACTGCACCGTCAAAATAAGTTCAGCTGATTGTCTGGATACCAGTCATTATTGAAGTAAAACACTTATGGTGAAAATTAATAAAATATATAATGGCATGTTCGCTACAATCAAACGAATAAAAAAAATATTTTATTTTATTTATGACCTTAGAATCAAGGTCTTTCAGTCGGAAACATGTTAATTAATAGGTCTTCGTATAGTAGCGCAGTTGTATTGCAGGCTACAACCGACGCCATTCAATGGAGTTCTTGTGAAAACTCGAAAGATCACATGACTATACAGTTCACATTTCTCACAAAAATACATAATTTCTACTCAAAAACTATAAATATCCTGCAACTATTGTTCATTTTATAGTAATTATACACATTTTTAGAAAATAAAACTGCACAGCACAACGTCTCCTTTCAGTTCCCGCCAAAAATACAAATACAATGTTGCAAGTCATAAAAAAAATTATGTTGGTGTTGCCAACAGTTAGTGGTGTGCATAATGCATATAGTCTGGCTATCGAAAGTTGAACCTGGACTTATTTGCAAACTTTTTACATGGCAACTCTAATACGAATGTTAACGTCAATTTTGACAAACAAGATGGCGGTTTTCGTTTGGTTGTGAGTGGATTTGCCTGTGTTGATACTTTGGCGGAGTCCCATCTTCCGGACACGGTTTTGACAGCCGGGGCTGCTGCTGCACACCAGGAGGCCCTGAAATGTTGCAAATATGTGTCCATTGGTAGTGGGTACGTATGTGGCTTTCGGGTCGAGACTAGGGGGCCGTGACGAAATCTTATTTTAATTAAAGCGGATACAACTAAGTTTTTCCGAATATTGCAGTTTATTTTTCAAAAAATGTAATGATTACTGATTTCCTGCTATCTACCGGAATTAAAAGTAGATAGTCTATATTCTATTGTAGGTCATTCTAGATTCGAGATATAAGGGTTAGTAATAACAAGTTTTCCCAATTTCATAAAAATCCGTTCAGTACTTTTGGCGAGAATGAGTAACAAAAACATCTCACAAACTTCAGTATTTATAATATTATCGTTAGAAACGAGTATGATGTATCTATTGTCACACATAAAATATACAACATAAATAATTAAGTAACTATCAAGTATCAAAATAGGTTAATCCTAATAATGTTACCATACGTATATTATTTAAATTTGCCGCCATTTTCCAGGGTCAACTTTCGTTGGCCAGACTACATATTATTATTTAAGATGATAAGTAATCTTTGACTTACGCCAGTGCAACACCAGTTACACGGGCAATACTATAAGGTAGAAAATAATCATGTAAATAAAAAACAAATTCAAATATAAATTTTATTTAACAAAAAAACCAATAAAATTATTTATTTATTTAAAATTTGTAATTTACAAAGCATTTACACAAAAAATTGAGTTAATAGCGGTAATCTGAAACAAAACATACTTTTTAGATTATTTTTAATAGATATTATTTATTTAGATTTTTGGCTTGGCAGCTAGGCCTTTAAGCCAGATCTTAGTTTACAATACTGTTTCTTCATTTTCTTAAGCCTATGTGCTCAGCTGAACTGTAGGTAATCAGCTGGTGCCATTCAACGGTGTTCTTGTGACAACTCAAAAGGCCACATTTGACTATACAGTTCACATTTCTCACAAAACACATAATTACTTCTCAAAAACTATCAATATCTTACAACTATTGTTCATTTTAGAGTAATTTTACCCATTTTTAGAAAATAAAACTGCACAGCACAACATCTCCTTTCAGTTCCCGCCAAAAACTCCAATACATATTTAACATTAATTAATGTCATGTCAAAACAGATTATATCTACTGGAGTTTTTGGCGGGAACTGAAAGATGTTGTGCTGTGCAGTTTTATTTTCCAAAAATGTGTAAAACTACTCTAAAATGAACAATAGTTGTAAGAATTTGATAGTTTTTGAGTAGTAATTATGTGTTTTGTGAGAAATGTGAACTGAATAGTCAAATGTGGCCTTTTGAGTTGTCACAAGAACTCCGTTGAATGGCACCAGCTGATTACCTACAGTTAAGCTATGTTGCACATAGACTTAAGAAAACGAAGAAACTGTATTGTAAACTAAAATCTGGCTTAAAGGCTATGGGCTGCCAAGCCATAAAACTAAACAAAAAAAATTGTTAATTATTAAAATTTGGAAGTTTCAAAAATAGCCATTTCAATACTTACTCGACATCCTCATATATCCGTGTGTATTGGGCATACAACCGAGAAACACGTGTCCCCGTAGTCTACGCAAGGACGGTCGGAGACTTTCAAAGGCTCCGCTTTAGCACAGAACTGTATTACACTGAAAAAAATATTAATACACTATTAAAAAGTTTTTAAATACAAACTTTTGAGATCCTGCATATCATGTAGCAGCGGAGTGCTAGCCAAGACAAGTGAAACGAGCCCAAACACGACGGGTCTATCTTGCTTAGTATAGGAGTTCCTATTTTATTTTATTCGGAAAAACAAAGTTTATAACTAAGTACATACTACTAAAAATATATAACTATTTAATCGTTTCCACATTGTACAAACTCTTTGCATGTTTTTATTGTCGTTTGACTTTATGTATAGAAAAACATTGTGAAAAGAAATGTAATGTCAATTGGGAAGAAAATATATTCGGCTGAGATAATAATTTTATATGGAGTTTTCTTCTTTATAATATATCGAAATTCGATATAACCACCGTCCCTGCATCCACACACATATAGATAGCTATATAATGCTTGCTAGTAAATATTTTACATTTTATGAATTAAATTAAAAAAGAAAAATGGTTATTTATTTTAAAACTGACCTATTGACTTGTTAATATTCAGACCAATGCTTTACCAGGACCGTCTTAAGATTTTGTGGATTACTAATTAATTAATGTATATCATGTGTAACAGCTAAAAGATTATAGTTGATTGACACACGATTAAAATAAGAATTTGCCCTATAGTTACTATAGTAGAATTATTTTCTCCGTGCAGTTTGGGTCATAAATCAAACTCGGCCTCATCCCGGCTAGAGCGGTGAGCATGTCGGCGGGCGCAACGCCATTATCGATAAAAACTCATTCATATCAAAGAAAGATAATCATTCTTATAAAAATCATTATTATCTTTTTTGCTATTAATTTTTAACTTGGATATAAGTATTTATATTTATGTTTAATATAACTTGTTACATTCTAAACGTTTGTACATATAGTTTTTTTAATACATATATACCTAACTAATAATTTATTTTAAATAATTATTCTAATTTTAATAAATACATTGTTTTATCTATTTTTTTCTTTCATTTATATCCCTAATCCACAAAATGACAAAACTATGCCTGCCCATAGGGCCCGTGAGTGGAAGAGAGTGCGAAATACTCGCTTCACCGCTCCGATTATTTATGACCCAAACTGCATGGACAAAATAATTTTACTATAGCATTGTTTTTCAAACTGTGGGTCGAAAGGCTTGCTCGGGGGGTCAGGAGCTCTTTGTGGAGTATAGGTCCTAATAATGATAATAGGTAAAAATTAGAGAAAGATAAACTTAGTAAGGTAGTTAAATTACTAACTTTTTATCAGTCTATGACCCAAGGGGGTTGCCAAAATTTTTCAACCTGTAAAGGGGTCGCGTATTCAAAAAGATTGAAAACCACTGTACTACAGTATGGGACAAATGAGGCCGTCAGCGCTAAAGCGGCCTAACTCTCAATTCATTATATTCGGAGATAAATACTGGAAATTATATAAAACTAAGTAAATGCAAAAAAGTCTTTGGAACGCCATCTATTTATTATCAAGTGACAAAACCAAAGATAGGCCATTCTTGCATTATATTTTAGCACATTTTACATAATTTCCAGTATTTATATCCGAATATAATAAATTGAGGGTTAGGCCGCTTTAGCGCTGACGGCCTCAAATGTACTGCCTCTTCATCTCTCTGTTTCTTCATTGACCTTGAGAAGGAGACCCTAGAGAAGGAGATTACCCATAGTCCCCGCTCTGCATCCACTTGTCGTCCGTTTTGGTGAGCTGGTCCCACTTGCCCTTAGGCAGGCCGCACACGAGGTCCGCCTTCACCGTGCGCACCGCTATTATGGGGGCCGGCGTGAAACCTTTCAAATAGAAACACCACGTCACGTACGTGGAACAATTTATTATATATATACATTTTATTTATTATTTATCACATTCTCTTATATTAATTATAAGTATCTTACAGTATTTCCGTAAATTAAAAGCGTAACAATATATAATAATCCATGTAAACCAAAAATAGATACTTATAGGAACTAAATAGCAATAAAGCACATACATTACACCAAAATTAATTATTATATACACACACACATATATGTATATTAGGGCGGGTTATTTTTTTTTGATAAAGCGCATAGCAAAAACGTAATTTATAGGTGATTCTGAGAAATTTTGCTCAAGAGACCATAGCTCTAAGTCGGATTTGGAGCCCCCCAAAATTTCAAAATAGATATTTTTCCATATATATATATAATAATTTAATTAAATACGTCATAAAATCGGATAGAATTATAGTAGATTTCTCAATTTGTAGTAATCGGAAGTCGTATAACCGGATGTCAAAGTAGAAGCATTTATTATCAAGCTGACAGTTATCGGAAATGGAGTAACTAATTATTATAATTGTTTTTATGATCCTGGCAACACTATGAAGTAATTGCTATTTTAGCAATGATGTAATATTATTGTTTTGAAGGGCAATTTCCATCGTATTTTAGTATAAAAGGCGGTGTGGCGTGTAGACGGGATTCAGTGCTTACTGTGCGGTGTGAATGGTCACACCAAAGGCTGAACAATAAAGGGGAAACCTTGCCCAAATAGTTAATATTTGGTACTTTCTTAGCCAAGTATCTGCAAGGCTGTTACCCTAGTACAGGCAGTCTTAAACGGACAGTCTACAGCCGTCATTCTACGTTCATCAGTCATCATCAGAGCTTCCGCTCTGTTGGAGAACAGGCCCAGTGTATTGTGGTCGATAATACTGTTCGATAATCGCAGTATTCTTGAGGGCATATTGCTGCTCGATGGCTGACAAGCGTGGAGACCACTCTTGGAGTTGTCCTAATATTTATGTGTATTATTGTGCTGTATTTAATATTGTAATGGTAATAATTCTAGTGTAATAAACTTTGATTATCACATTTCAGATTATTATTGTATTATACTTCGAGTGTGATTCGCTCCCGGTGGGAGTGAATCCTATATATATATATATATATATATATATATATATATATATATGTATGTGTGTCTGTGTGTCTGTGTGTCTGTGTGTCTGTCTGTGTGTCTGTCTGTCTGTCTCTGTGTCTGTGTCTCTGTGTGTGTGTGTGTGTGCGTGTGCGTGTGCGTGCGCGTGCGTGTGCGCGTGCGCGTGCGCGTGTGCGTGTGCGTGTGCGTGCGCGTGCGTGTGCGTGTGCGTGTGCGTGTGCGTGTGCGTGTGCGCGTGCGCGTGCGCGTGCGCGTGTGCGTGTGCGTGTGCGTGTGCGTGTGCGTGTGCGCGTGCGTGCGTGTGTGTATGTGTGTGTGTGTGTGTGTGTGTGTGTGTACAGTATTCTAATAATTTAATATAATAATGGATTTTAATATTTTGCTATGATTAGTACTGTTACAACGTAGGCTCCCACAAAACAAATTCCACCTGCATATCTGTAAAAACACATTTTATTACCTGTCGGCAGTAATTTTGATTCTTTTATGATCGTCATCTTTTGTCAACTTATTTATTGGCATACGTTTCTAGAGAACAGCCCATTGTTTTATTGTACTCGTTTATGGTCATTTGCCATTAGCCTGGTATTACGGATTACGTCGACTACGAAAGGGACACATTTGTATTTGTGAGGTATAAAACCAGGGCCCGAAGGAGGGAGGAGGCAGTCGAGCGAGAACCACGATCAAGGCGAGACGTGTACATTCGGGAATCTAATATTGACGGACTTTGCGCGTTTTATTGAATTACGACCTTCTGCATTACGTTTGAAATTGACAGAAGATAAATATTACTGATTAATATAATTCTGTATAAGCAGAAGGTGATGTCAGGAGCCTTAAGAACAGGCGAGCGTGCATGACAAGAACTATGAATGTCAAAGAAGCAAGTGAGGTGTGTAAGAATAAGCCTAAATGGCGCTCTGTTGTTCGTGCCTACCCCGCAAGGGACCTGGCGTGAAGTTATGTATAATACTGACAAAGGGGCCCGTTGACGCATTTCTGGCAAGCTTCGACGCAACGCAATAAAACAAGTATTAATTAGTTCGACACTAATAACAGCCGTAAAATAAGAACGATAACAAAAGGATGCTTTTAAATTTTAAACACGAAGCAAACAAAAGAATTCCTAAATTTTGACGGCCTCTGTGGTTGAGCGGGCTAAGCCTGCCTCACTGCAACGCCGAGGCTCCGGGTTCGATTCCTGGTATAGTAAATTTCGGAAACATCTTTTTCTCCGTTATTTTCCATGGTCTGGGTGTCTGGGATCGGACCCAGTGTAGTGTGTTTTATACAAGCGTAACTTGCTTAATTTGGGGATATACAATATGTGTGTTTGTCTGTCGATTATTATTATTATAAATCATAGAAGGCGATAAACTGCGTTTTCACGACATACAGGTGTGCGCTCTTTGTCGGTATGTAACACTATATTTAATATAATAAAATTTTAACCTATATGTATGTCCTTCACAAAGTGTTCTCCAGTGGAACTTATCTATACATATAATAAAACTAGAGGTCGAATTTCTGTACAATTAAAAAAAATGCTAAAAACAGAGTCAGGGGGGTGTAAGAAGTGAAATAGAACTAATTTAGATTTTTTTCTCTGTTTGTCTGTCTGTTTGTACCGGCTAATCTCCGAAACGACTGAACCGATTTACATAAAATTTTGTACAGGTGATAGCTTATATCCCTAATCAACATATAGGATACTTTTGATCCCGAAAAATTAAAGAGCTCCCGTGGGATAGTTAAAAAGCTTTAATTACTTAAACAGCGAGATCGGGTTCTAGAATCCTCATATACACCGGGACCGATTATGGTGAGTTTGTTTTTGTGTCATGAAACAAAGTCTTTTGGGAATTCAGAAAATATGGCGGTACGAAGTTCGCCGGGTCGGCTAGTTTTGAATAAAAACATTTGAATTGAATAGAAGAGTAAATGTCACCTTGCAGAGCGGCTTCGAAGCCCAGAACTGGGTTGCAATTCCTCTCCCCGAGCAACTTGCGATAGTTCAAATCGCCCTTGAACAAAATGGCCGCCGCGTACTGCAACTTCCTGTACATGTCGTAGTCGATTCGTTTCATGTCTTTGTACACGTGAGGGTACGTCCAGAAGTCCTCGCACTGGAATGATAGAACTTCGTTAACGGTTTTAGGCGGCGGTGCTTTATTCCGACGTTTCGGCCACTTTTCAGTAGCCGCGATCGGGGTACATGAAAACTAGTCGCGAAAACTTGAGAAAATATTATCTGCAAATGCTACAATTTGTAATATATTTATAATATCTCGGACAAGGCCTAGTTCTCGTGAAATCTTCTTTATTGCTTGCAGGTTTAGTGGGCGTCGTCAGGGTAAAATGCGAGCATAAAACACAAAGGCCACGGTTTATACACTTTTAATTTAGATTTAAGAAGGTTTTGACATAGTTTAGACTGAGCGGCGGGTTCAGGGCACCGCACATACTTCCAAGCTTCAATACTTTCTTTAAAATTCTCAAAGGACCAACTCGACCTGTTGCCATCAACCAAATGTGCCACAAAAACTCCCCCGTCTCCCGAAGTAGATACTACCAAAGTATAGAGGGCGTCTGACCCCGCTCCGAGCCATAAGCTCTGCTCTCATTGGTCGTTTGTTAAATTACAATATTCATAACTTTTATTAGGTTAGAACGATCTTTAAGAAACATTTAACAAATCAAATAAAATAAAATTAAGAATTCTAAAAATAGTTAATATATATATATATATATATATATATATATATATATATTTTTTTTTAAGGTCCTTTTACTTTCCATTCGAGGAGTTTTCTTACGACTTTCTATTGTCACTGCCATAACTCCTTCACGATTCTTTTTTATAACTCGTTTTGAAACACTCGTTAATAATTGAAGACATGACTGGATGAAAGTGATAAGTCGCATAATTCCAATTCTGAGTAAATCGAGATAAAAGTTTTATTTTAAACTGAACTGAACTTAACCTTTTATTTTTTATATATGTCTTATATCTATGGTCTAAGGTCTGTAGTCATGTGTTGTCTTGACTTGAAAAAATTATAAAAAAATCCCAGTGTTTTTTTCATTAGAAGGAAGCTTTTTAGGGGGCGTCGCAAGAAATTTAATTTTTAACGACCACCCTAATATATATATATATATATATGTATATATATATGCATGTATATATATATGTGTATGTATATATATATATATACGTATATATATATGTATATATATACGTATATATATATATGTATATATTTATATATATGTATAGCTAGCTGTCTCGACAGACGTCGTCCTACCCGGTAAAAAATAGGGGTTGATCGTAGAGGGTTGACAATTTAGGGTTGTATGTATTTTTTAATGCTGTAACATAAAATAAATATACATATATTTATTTTTCATGTTTGTGTGTGTGTCCGTGTGTATGCGATGCTTTTGGGCTTATTTTTTTGTGAATGTATTGTGTTTTTTACGTATAGCGTCATTTTTTAGAAGTCAATAAAAATTTTCTTACTTTCGTTACATATAACGCAAGCGAAGTTTTGCTGGCACTAAATTGACTTACCAGTACAATAAATGTGCCGTTTTCGTATAGCTTCTGCCATTCTTCTCCTACTTGTTTTAGATTGTCAGAGCTTATGACTCTGGGAGGGTCCGGCTCCGGGGGGGCCTCCCCTTCAGCGGGCTCTAAGATAATCATTATATTACATCTTAAATAAATATTTAATAAATTTAAATTTAACACTTTTTTATTTGTTTTATTCATATCTTGCGACATTTAGGCATATTGGTATAAAGGTATCATTGTATGGAGACAAGCTAAACCAAAGACAAGTGATTTCGACGCTTAAGGGAGTTTGTCGTTAAATCGAGTGACGTTACATGGAGTCGAAATTTACACTGTATTTGGTAACTACAGGAATCTAGGATTAACAAACATTGACATTCTCTTATTAATAAAATAATTTAAGAATCGTTTCGTACGATTTCGTAACAATTAGTATTTAGTTCTTAGTAAGTATTACATTATTATTATATTATTACGTAGTGTATTTATTATTTTACATTACTAGCTGACCCGGCAAACGTTGTTTTGCCATATAAATGATAACTTCTGCTCGCGCCTTTGCCCGCGTGGTGCGGTTTTTTAACTATCCCACGGGAACTCTTTAATTTTTCGGGATCAAAAGTATCCTATATGTTGACCAGGGATATAAGCTACCACTGTACAAAATTTCATGTAAATCGGTACAGTCGTTTCGGAGATTTGCCGGTACAAACAGACAGACAAACAGGGAAACAAAAAAATTGAAAAAATCTAAATTAGTTCTATTTCACTTCTTACATCCCCCCGACTCGGTTTTTAGCATTTTTTTTCAATGTACAGAAATTTGACCTCTACAGTTTTATTATACAGCGTGTTTCATTTCAAATGACAATAAATCATAACTTTAGTGGTCGTACTCTATACAAATTTTTTGGTACTATTAAATCGACCTTAATGTCAAAATTAAAATTTTGAAATTTCCGAACAAATTAATTACGATAAAAAGGGAATAAAAAACAGAACATCTTGTAAATATTGGTTCGCGAGCGAGAGCGTAAGAATGAACAACTTTCGCGTTTAATGATGAAGAGACGAGCTGGCAACATGATACATTGGTCACTAACCTACCGATTTAGACACAATAACTGATACATGTTGTTGTAATATTCTGAAATGAAAAATGAGGTCCTGTGGCTAAACCAAAGAAGTTACCTTGATTCATTTTTGTATTTGGGCAGAGTACATCATGAAGAAAACGTGGTCTGATTTATTGTCGTAAGGTCTGAAACACGCTGTATATATAGATATATAATTAACACTTACCAGGCTTTGGTTCAGACGGTATTTCCCTTCTGTAATTAGCCTTCATACATGTGTCTATTAACTGTCTGCAAAAAGAGATTCATATTATCAAGAATCGACTTTATATGCATGTTTTGAATAATACGACGTAGAAAGAAGAGAATAAAAAACTTCTTTAAAAAACCGACTTCAACAACTAAAAATCTAAAAAGTGTATAATAACTTATTTCTAAAGCTACTATTATGAATATATATTATCTAAAACATCTTAAAGTCGGTGCTTGTAATTTTCAAAATATAGTAATTTTTATGTTTTTGTTTGTTTTTAATAATAATAGATTTAGAAATAAGTTATTTTATACTTAATAAAACTACGTTTTAACGGTTTTAAGCGCGGTAATTTATTTTATCTAGGTTTATCCGACGTTTCGGCCGCTTTTCAGTTGCCGTGGTCACGGAAGACAAAGATGACATTTGTCGAACGTGTATTGTCAAAGTTTTTATTCAGCCTACCGCCAACTTGTTCATTTTAATTATTTAGTTTTAATTTTGTTTATGGATATTATTTACTCTATGGGAGCCTAATCTAATTTACCACCGCTTCACAACATGTTGTGGCTTGAAGAGAAGAAGCGGCGCAAGAAACTCTTCAGCAAACATGCCTAGTTCTAAATTTTTTTATATAATATTAAAATGAGTGGAAGGAAAAAAAAGGAAAAAAAATATAAAAAATAAATAAATTACCGCGCTTAAAACCGTTAAAACGTAGTTTTATTATGTGTACAAGTCGCGAAAACTTAAGAAAATATTATATTTTATACTTTTTAGTTTTTGAAGTCGGTTTTTTTAAACGAAGTTTTTTTAATTTTATTTGTTACTTTTTAGTGTCTAGCTATGTATGGGTAGACATACGAATGGTGCCGCGCTCCTTAAAAAATATAAGTCCCTAGAAACTGGAACAAAAAACTATTCGTAAAATGAAAACTACTGGGCCAAACTATGTTAATTTTTTAGGAGACCAAATAGCAACTATTCCACATTAAACAAAAAAAGAATCACGTAAATCGGATCATAAATCTCAGAGTAATCGGTGAACATACATAAAAGAAAGATCCCGACGAATTGAGAACCTCCTCCTTTTATAGAAGTCGGTTAAAAAGAAATACATTTATAATAAAACTACGTTTTAAAGGTTTTGAGCGCGTTAATTTATATGATTTTTCTTATTCCGATGTTTCGGCCTCTTTACAGTAGCCGTTATCGCAGAAGACGAGGAGGTCAAGTTAAAGTTTTATTTAGCCTACCGCCAAGTTGTTTATTTTAATTATTTAGTTTTAATTTTGTTTATGGTTATTATTTACTCAATGGGAGCTTAATTTAAATTACCGCTTCGCAACATGTTATGGCCGAAACGTCGGAATAATAAAAATAAAATAAATTGTCGCGCTTAAAACCGTTAAAAACTTAAAAGTATTTATATTTGAGATTTAAACATAGCGAGACACAATAAAACTACGTTTTAACGGTTTTCAGCGCGGTAATTTATTAAGCCTTGATTTGTCCGACGTTTCGGCCGCCTTTCAATATCCGTAGAGTTTTAAAACTTTAACAATACTCGTTGGACAAATGTCAGCTTTGTCGTCGGTGACCACGGACCGAAATCGGAAAAACCAAGGCTTAATAAATTACCGCGCTTAAAACCGTTAACGTAGGTTTATTATGTATACAAGTCGCGAAAACTTAAGGAAATATTATAGCGAGACATATTGAAAAACAGAAAATTAAATAAAATGGGTGTAGGGGGGGCCTCGACTAGCTGGAGGAGTGTGATGGGATGCTCCCCCGTCCCAAAGGAAGACCTTCTAGCGGAGCTATTGTTGTCTCGCAGGCCGAGGCATGTCTATTATTTTTGGAAATTTGGATATGTTTTTGTACGTTTCGGGAATCGTTTGCGCAATTATTGCACAGCGCCATCTATTGGCACAATCACAAGAAATATTTCAAAATTGGCTTCCTTCAGCCGGCTTCACGCCTAGAGCTCGGGGTTCGGTCTACTTATTTTGCACGCCTCAACAATTAACAAAACAACTGAACTCACTTGAAATCTATAGGCGTCGCGTCAGAAACGAACCATGGCATTTTCTTGACATGAAATCTGACCTAAAATTTGAAAACTATATTAAAAGTTTCTTCGAGCAGTGCGTCCTACTCATTATTACATACGGTTCCGAGACATAGATACTGGTGCTGTTCCGTCCTTGCCTAGTATAAAGTAGGTAAAAAATCGCTCCATCAATTTTGCTGTCTACCCTCTTTTCTGTGCGAGGCGACGGTAACGCAGCATTTAAGTCCGTTTCCGAGTTAACATTTGATAAAGAACACAATGCGCCCTGGGCTTATTTTTCTTACCAACTATTCACAACTTCAATTAATTGCGCCAGGAGAGGGCAGATCTCAAGGTTGGTGGTGCTTCTGCTTTACTAGTGCAAGGATCAAGGTCATATCTCTCTCATATAGCCCATATAAGTCGAATCATATTCACTGTAGGCTATAAGCACAGGTCCACAAATCAAAGTCGCTCAACAGGCTACGGAGTGAGCTACATTGGGTGATTCTTTTATGGATAAGAACAGAAATGAGGATATCTGACATAGTTCTCAATATTAGCAAGTTTAAGTGGCAGTGCAAAGTGCAAACGAGTCCTGGAGGGAGACTATGTCTCGATAAACGTAGCGTAGGACGCCTCCCAGCCCGGTGATAAAAAAATTGTGAACTCACCTTTTGTACTATCTCTTGTGACACTAAGAAATGGGCGAAACAGACGTCCGCGAATAATTCGTAACCAGCATTGTCGCATACTATATCTGGAAGACAAAGCCGACAGACATTCTGAGGCAACATCCAAAAGTCGGTGGATCAGATCCAGCTCGAAGGACCAAAAATTATTCGTAAAACGTCTAAATATTAATGGACTGTGAAATAATACAATGATTATGATGATGAAATGCACGTGCGGATATATTGGCGATTTAATAGAGGATAAAAGATACACTGATAAAGACAGAAGAACATCAATGTTATTAAAAAAGAATATATTGTGGCCAGTAATAAACCTCATTAGCCAAATAAAACTTTTTGGTAGAGAAACAAGATATTATAAAAACGACTCGCGCTTTACAAACTTTCGATGCTGGGCGACCATGCTTGAATCATTATTATTATATTGATCGCAGCTTTTAGGGGGCCGGCTCGACCGGTATGGTACCACGCTCTCACAGGAAAATAATAATTCTGAAATTGGTCCAATTTTTGGGACTCGGATTGAAATATCTTTATTTTTGTAATATAAAATGCTCATTTCACCTATATATTCGTTCTAGAAATAGACCTGTCGTCTTCCTTAAAGTTCTTTTGGCCCACTTATGTCGTAACACAATTCATTTTTTTTATGGTCGCATACCCTAGACCAGGTATGGTAGTCATCCAAACGGACAAACACCCTACCATCTGACTTTGTGTTGTTTTATGGCCTCTTACGACAGAAAATTGCAACACAGGAAATTGTATTCTTTCTCCGCACCTGCACGGATGAACTTTCCATCACGTAGGCCATCAGCTTGTCTCCTATTCTCCAGCAATAAAAGAAATCTTGCATATAAATAATTTTATTGTATTACAGTGACTTACCAAAAATAACTTCCTGTGGTATAGTCATCTTGGCCGGGCACGGGATTTGGGGGGCTTCAGCCTCCCCTTCCCCGGGGGGATCTTGGGGAGGGGACGCCGGTGCGGGGGTCGGGGGAGGAGACCCCTTCAGAGACCCTTTGGACTCACTACCCACAGCTGTAGGAGGTGGAGCCTGTAATACGTCTTTACTCATAACGGTTTCTTATATCATATTCATATAATCCAATCTCGTCAGTATCTGCTAAGCTAAGCTGAAGAGTTTGTTTGGTTGTTTGCTTGAACGCGCTAATCTCAGGAACTAGTCTGATTTGAAAAATTCTTTCAGTGTTAGGTAGCTCATCTATCGAGGAAGGCTATAGGCTATATGTCATCACGTTAAGACCGATAGGAGCGGAGCACCAATGAAGAATGTTTCAAAATCGGGGGGTTTTGGAAAACAAATTCCACGCGGACGACGTCGCGGGCACAGCTAATAAATATATATGAAGGAATGGCCCTTACCGATGTAGGGCTAGCATGGGACCATGGGAAGGCCAACAGGTAGAGGCCCCTTGACAAATATAATGTAAATGTGGCGTGACACTGACCGGCGACTGTCACTGTCTACACCATATAGTAATACACCCAAGGACAAACCATGGTAAGTGTAGGTACCGGACTATAGGGATAGGGACTATGGGGAACATGTGAAACATGGGCAGACGGTTACTGGCCACTCCCTGCATGGGCCCTAAAAAATGCCATAGATGACGGGGGCAACATGGGTGTGAGTGGCTAAGGGGTGTAGGCTCACCGAAGCTACTTCCGACATTATGTCATTTATCACTTCCGCCCCTGGAACTTGAGTCTAAGCTATAGCGATCTCCACTGCTAGACTGGTAAACAAGTGCCTTTTGGACTAACTTTTTTCAGCAGTCTCCGAAAATTATAAATGAGGTGTCATTCGATTCGGAATGACATCTAGATGATTTTTGAAAAAAATGAAGTTTCGCTTGCAAAAATTGTAAAAGTTATTAACAATTAACTAAAAAAAGGGGGTACCATAACGATTAATTTATCGTTGGATAACTGTCGTCTCTAGCTGTTCCGATTATAACGATTGTTTATCGTCAATTTTTTTTATTGTTTAGCGACTTTCGTATCTAGCTGTTCCCATTGGATCACGACGACAATTTACCGTTTCACTGCAGTCGCTTTGTCGTTTACATATATGAGCGAGGGGGTGTAAACACGTGTAAAGGACGAGACGATATTTTTATCGTGGCTACGATACATTTGCCGGCACGATTTAGTCGTAACGATTTTTTGTCGTTTTACGACTATCGTACTAGCCGTTCTCATTGTCATGACAATCTGTCGTCACTGCAAAAGATGTCGTAGACGACAGTAAATCGTATTATTCTATATGTGAACACCTCCATTTAAATATATAATCCATGACACTTACAACTACACGATTATCTGTCGTCACGACAAAGTGGGAACGCGCCATTAGGTCCATGGAATGGAAGAATATTTGCAATCTACCTACTGCTACTATCTAATCTATAAATAACTGCCAAGGATTGCCTGGATATTTTTACAAGATTTTATTTAAGTTGCAATGGATGTACATATGTAAGTTCGGGTGGAATCTTGCAAGTTAAATTTGACCATCTTCCCGGTTTCCGATTGAGCTGAAATTTTGCACACATACGTATATCGCGTGACAATGCAATAATATAGTACCATGGAGCTGATCTGATGATGGAGTCGGAAGGTGGCCATAGGAACTCCTGTACTAAACAAGATAGACCCGTCGTGTTTGGGCTCGTTTCACTTGTCTTGGCTAGCACTCTGCTACATAATATCCAGGATCTCAAAAGCTTATATTTATCTACTTCTATTTGTCTAAGCTTTTGTGTACAATAAAGGCTACGTTCCACAAGAGGCTCACAACGACCACATTCACGATTGCGATTTTTCCCGTTCCGTTTGCTTGCGGGCGTTACAATTATAAACTCTAGTGCAGTGTTTTTCAACCTGTGGGTCGCGACCCCTAGGGGGGTCCCAGATTGCTCGGGGGGTCGCCGGTTTAAGAGAAAAGGCAATTTAAGTTTATATCTCATACTTAGATACTTAGCTTTTTGCAAAGTATTATAGGCCGCAATAGTGAATATAAGTAACAAAATAGGGAAAAACGTAGTCATTTAAATTACAAGTATTGATCCTTTCATATGTAACCTACATCAATTTAAAAACCAAATTAAAAATATTGTAATTTAGAATGATCCAATGACTTAGAACAATGACATAAACTTTTATTTTTTATATACTTTCCTTTTTTTTGTCATTTTCTTTTTATTATTCAGTTTTGATGTAAATTAAATAGACATATAATTTTCGTATAATTGTATTTCTTTTTTTGTCGTTTCTTGAATGAATGAATGAAAAATGAATGAAAACTCTTTATTGTTCACCATAAACTTAAATCTAGACAATTGATATGGATACATTTGTTTTAGAACAATGGGCGGCCTTATCGCTTATAGCGATCTCTTCCAGGCAACCCGGTGTCAGGAGATTTTGAACGAAATTTAAATATAAGATTTTTGGTGGTGTATTATAAAAAAAAAAAAAAAATTAAATAAAGTACTATATACTTATACTACTTATATATACATATAGATAATCATATATACATATATAATTAGATATATGATGATATTATAAATATATATACATTCAAACAATAGATACATTAATTTAATGCAACGATTTTTATTTAATGGACCAATAATGGTCAGTGACCATACTTTTAAATGTAGAAATTGATATTTCTTTATTCCGATTAACTGTTTGAGCCAATTTTTACTTTTATTATATAAAATATTTTATAGTAGAAACTTGATTGATATATGTATTAATTTTGTGTTTTATATTTAAGAATATTAATTATTGTATTTTCCCAAACAAATTAAATATATAAATAAAATACTAACTCTTTGTCTGTCTATGGCCCAAGGGGGTCGCCATTTTTTTTCAAACTATAAAGGGGTCGCGTATTCAAAAAGATTGAAAAGCACTGCTCTAGTGGAACGGATTATGGGGCGTTGATTTCATAAACGACGAAATGCGCAAATGTCATTGGTTGATTGGAAAATCGCGCCTTTTTCAATGTCAGTCGATAGAGAGAATTAATGATCTGTGGTCAACGCCCACTTTGGCCCATCTCTTGACATGGGTCATTAAGAGCTGTGCGATCGAAAATGATTTCGTCATTAGTGACGTTTTCGCCACGACCGTGGTCGCCATGTGGAACGGCAGATGGAGCGTTTTAGTCGTTGTGAGACACTAAAGGAACGTACCCAAAGAGTTATCTATCTATTTATAATACTACATTTATAGCCTATATAAAATATAACATTTGTTTAGCAACCTCTTTGAGTATAGGCGCACCAAATAGAGTAGCCAACCTATGACAACTGCACTTGAATTTAAACGTTGTATTCTGTAAAAGATTGGGTAGGTGACTGGAGATGTTTCATTATATTATTTTTGTATTGTATTGTTACAACTCAGGTGCAGGCAAAAACAAAATCCACGATGGAGGGGGGAGACAGTCGAGCGAGAACCACGAACGAAGCTAGACGCATGTACTACAATCGGGAACTATAGTGACGGACTTTGCGCGGTTTTATTGAATTATGACCTTCTGCATTACATTTTAGCTTGTTGCGTTCGGTTATATTTACACCTGTGTTAAACGTATTTGTATAGTTCTAATGAACTCTATAATAATTCCAACGGCATTTTAATTCGAGTCCCGCAACTCGTAACAGTATTTAATATTTACTAAAGACAGAGTTGTCATGAAATGCCGCTTGACAGATTATAAACTTTATTAGAAATACACGCAGTTCTTATAAACACAATCAAATATAACATGTCCAAATCGTGAAGCAGAAGATTGTAGTAGCATTAAAGTACGCAGTCTGTCGATATGAGATTCCCATACCGAATGTACACTTAATAACGCCTCGATCGCATTTGAAACTCAACTAACTCTGACTTATCGGGCCGACCTTATATGTTCGCAAAATATACATGGACCCTCTTCTCCGCCAAAAAAAACACAGGCACATAGTGGAATTCTCAAACTTCTTAAACTCAAAGAAAAAATATGACTTGACCAATACAACGATGTATAAAGCCTTACTGTAATAAACATAAAGGGATCGGTGAGTAACATTAATAATTAGAAAATTAGCGGAAACATATGAAAGTGAAAAATCAAATAACTATTCATAAGGTTACACATAATCTCAAAATAAGACAGTCGTGACAATATAGTAAAACTTTGTAAAAGTATTACATACCCCATCGATAGCTTTCGCCATATTTTCTGCCTTCGTCACAACTTGGTCGGCCGCTTTCGCAGAATCATCCACTAATAACTGAAATCATTAATATATTTCATACGCAAAGAGAACTTTTTTTACGTTTTTTAAGAGTATGCCATGCACTATGGAAGGAGAGATATAGCATTTTTAAAGTTTATACGGAGAAAGCTAAATCTCATATATAATGTATGTTACAAATGCATTAAAATAAATAAAACGTTCAAATGTCATGCAAATAATAATCTGTCGATGTCATTCATACTATTAGACATAAGTAAAAAAGAGACAAGAAAAAGACAAACGATCAACGCCCACATCTATTTACCCCTGAGTAGTAGACAAAAGAAATGAATACATAAAAGTACAAAAGACAAAAAAAGTCACTCATATAGTCTGTGGTGGCATAGTCGCCTAGAAACAGATTATTGCCAAAGGACTCGTATAAAACAATATGGTGGAAAATCAAACGAATTCAAACTTAAAAAAGAATTAAATTCGAATTTCAAACGATTTCAAACTAAAAATGGAATAACATTCGAATTTCGAACGAATTTAAATTTAAAAAAGAATTAAATTCGAATTTCAAACGAATTCAAACTAAAAATGGAATAACATTCGAATTTCGAACAAATTTAAATTTAAAAAAGAATTAAATTCGAATTGATAGTACTCAAACTTATATAAAAGAATCACTTTCAAATTCCGAAAGAATTCAAATTTGGCAAAAGTGGTGGACCTGTGGTCGAAATTCGCCCATAATAATGTTGAACTCATATAAATGTTCATTAGAAAGGGAATTGGAAATTGGACAATTTGGAAAAAGATTCAGAAAGAAGTCGCACCGAATATAATTTTGTTCGTAAAGTAGCTAGGAAATTTTACAGATTTAAGTATGGAATATTTTGTACTTATTATTAAGTAATTACCACCAAAAATGTGCATATTGTTACAATTACCACGTGCTAACAATGGTAAAGAAAAACATAGTGATGACACCTGCACATCGAGATAACCGATGTGTCAAACCCGCCAAGCCGCCTTGGACAAGCGTGACGGGTATACTGTCCATTTCCCCTATGATGGGGGGCCCGAACCCAGCAATGGGACTTTTTTGGGCTGTTATTATTATATATTCCTTACATCTATTTAGATTAGCAAATAATTAATATGACAGGATTAAGGTGTAACCACATTCGCGGCATGGACTCTTAGTTCGAATTTCGAATACTTCTCAGTCAATAGTGTATATCCTACCTTATCTTTAAAATCGATAATCATTTGGAATGGATCGATTAGCTCCTGTATCGATACTTGGCTGATGGTTGTTTTGCTCTTCGCATCAGTCACTGAAGTTGCTTCGACCACTTTCTCCTTCGATTTAAAAGAAACTTGCTCACCGGCCGAAAGTGATAAATCGCATTTATTTGCCCATAAACAAATCTAAAAAGATATTTTTCTTAATTAAATATTGATGTAACATTAATACTAAATAGTGTTACAACCTAGGTCCCGATAAAGACAAACTCCACGTACAGATCTGAAGAAACACATTTTATTACCTATCGGCATTTGAACTAATTGTAATCCTTTTATGATCGTCTTCTTTTGTTAACTTATTTATTGGCATATGTTACTAGTTTTTGTGGAGAACAGCCTATTGTCCTATTGTACTCGCTCATTAGCATCATTAGCCAGGTGTTGCGGATTCTTTTGCAGTTGTGGAGGGAGTATAAAACGACGGCCTGTTTGAGAGAAGAGGCAGTTGGGCTACGTATACGATACGGGCGTGACGTGTGCACATTCGGGAATCTAATAGTGACGGACTTTGCGCGTTTAATTGAATTACGACCTTCTTGATTACGTTTGGATTTGTTCGGTTATATTTGTACCTGAGTTATACGTGTTTGTATAGTTCTAATAAACTCTAACGGAATTTTAATTCGAGTCCCGCTAACTCGTAACTATAAGAACAAAATCTTGCACGCCCTAGAGATAAAATCATGTGAACCTATGAAATAATCCTACCATATTTTTTATGTACCTTGTTTCATGTAATACATACATACATACATAACTTCACGCCAGGTCCCTTGCGGGGTAGGCACGAACAACAGAGCGCCATTTAGGCTTATTCTTACACACCTCACTTGCTTCTTTGACATTCATAGCTCTTGTCATGCACGCTTGTCTGTTCTTAAGGGTCCTAACATCACCTTCTGCTAACACATGCTCAATTTGATCATGGAAGGTGTGTCGTGGCCTTCCGCGACTTCTGCATCCATCCACTTTTGCATTGTACATCTGTTTAGTCATTCTTTCATCATACATTCTTTCCACATGCCCGAACCACCGGAGCATTCCTTTCCTTACCTTCACCCCGACCCCCGTTTCATGCAATAAATGAATATTTGATTTGATTTGCGATATTTAAAATGTAAGAAACGAGATGACGTCGCATGCAGAAGCTAGTTATAAATATTCGGCTTTATCAAGTCACGACGTGTCGCTTTCAAAAAAGCGCGGCGAAATTAACCCGAATTTCTGCCGAATTTTAAATTTTAACCGAATGTTCGGCCGAAGTTTGTATTCGGTTCAAACCACATTCGGACCATCCCTGAATTTTACAAGTTTATATTTAACTTTCAATGGATGTATGTAAGTTCGGGTGGAATCTTGCAAGTTAAATTTGACCAACTTCCCGGTTTCCGATTGAGCTGAAATTTTACACGCATGTGTATATCGCGTGACAATGCAATAATATGGTACCATGGAGTTGGTCTGATGATGGAGTCGGACGGTGGCCATAGGAACTCCTGTACTAAACAAAATAGACCCGTCGTGTTTGGGCTCGTTTCACTTGTCTTGGCTAGCACTCTGCTGCATGATATCCAGGATCTCAAAAGCTTGTATTTAAAAACCTTTAAAAAAAATATTATACCTTCAAAAGTGTAATAAAATCAGCTTTCCGTTGATCCTTCTCGCTCGGTGGTAGCATAGTTACCAATCTATCTGCCACTATGCACATTATCTCTATACTATTGTTCAGAGCCGTTGTCTTTTGTTGTTCAAAAGGATCGAAGTTTTCCAAACTTTTCCTGTAATTTTCAAAATTCACGAATTAATTTAATAATTGAAGACGTGAGTGGATGAAGGTGATATGTCGCATATTCGGTTTGCTTTTTTTGCGTAGATGAAGGTTATAACTCGATACCAAATGACTACAGACCTTAGACCATAGATATAAGGCATATTTAAACAAATAAAAAGTTGAAAATCTGCGGAGTGACGCTCGCGGACCGCGTTCGTAATACCGAAGTAAGAAAGATAGTTGGTCTGAAAGAGAGTGTTGGGGTGAAGGTAAGAAAAGGAATGCTCCGGTGGTTCGGGCATGTGGAAAGAATGTATGATGAAAGAATGACTAAACAGATATGCAATGTAAAAGTGGATGGATGCAGAAGTCGCGGAAGGCCACGACACACCTTCCATGATCAAATTGATCATGTGTTAGCAGAAGGTGATGTTAGGACCCTTAAGAACAGACGAGCGTGCATGACAAGAGCTATGAATGTCAAAGAAGCAAGTGAGGTGTGTAAGAATAAGCCTAAATGGCGCTCTGTTGTTCGTGCCTACCCCGCAAGGGACCTGGCGTGAAGTTATGTATGTAAAAAGTTGAAAAAGGTGTTAAGTTCAGTTCAGTTTCAAATAAAAGTAAAACTTTCATCTCGATTTACTCAGAATTGGAATTATGCGACTTATCACCTTCATCCACTCATGTCTTCAATTATATTTACAACTAGCTGTTATCTGCGAGTTCGTCGGGAACTGAAAGGAGATGTTGTGCTGTGCAGTTTTATTTTCTAAAAATGTGTAAAATTACTCCAAAACGGACAATAGTTGTAGGATATTGATAGTTTTTGAGTAGTAATTATGTGTTTTGTGAGAAATGTGAACTGAATAGTCAAATGTGGCCTTTTGAGTAGTCACAAGAACTCCGTTGAATGGCACCAGCTGATTACCTACAGTTCAGCTGTGCTACACATAGGCTTAAGAAAATGAAGAAACTATATTGTAAACTAAATTCTGGCTTAAAGGCCGAGCCATAAACCTAAATTAACAAAACAACAAAAGTTCAATATTTTTTTCTAAATAAAAGTAGCCTAAGTTACACCTTATATAAACTATCTGCCAGTGTAAGTATAAGTGCCGTCAAAATCGGTTCAGCCGTTTCAGCGACTAGCCAGAACAGACGGACCTATCTATCAATCAATCATTCGAATTATCCCTGATTTTTTCACGTTTTTATTTTGACCCTAGGATTTGCAAGCTACTTCGTCCACGCTTGATTTGAAATTCCCGGAATGCGAGCTACTGTTTTAATAAAGCAGAAATGTTTTGTAACATAACATTTGTTACGGATCCCTGAGAAAATCACATTGGAATCTGGCCATTTTAAATCTTTCCCAAAACAATTCCCGCGGTATTCCCAGAATGAAAAGTAGTGCAGAGTTTTAGTCTAAGAATTAGCTGTCGATTAGCGAAAAACGTATCGAAATCGGTCCAATAGTTTTTACGTAAATCCCGAACAAATAGACAGGAAATTTTAAAAAAAATTGCATCACATTCACCGCCGTTAACATAGTCTACTAGCTGTACCCGGCAGACGTTGTCCTACCTTTAAAAGATAAAAAATCTAGAACCCGATTGCAGCGCCATCTACCGGGACAAAATGTTAATAATTTAAACTATTCATAAATCCACTTGAACAAACAAAAAATTTCATCAAAATCAGGCCCAGCGTTTAGGAGTATCGCGGCGCCACCTACTGGATCCAATCGTTAATTTAAATTATACCGGAACAAACTTAAACACGTGCAGCAACGAAAATCACCTAAATTCTGATACCCGATTGCAGCGCCATCTACCTGGCTCAAATTTGAATCTAAATCATCCCAGTAGAAAGTTATTAAAATACTAATATCGCTATTGAAAATAGTGGTTAGAGGTGGAAGGGTGAAAATTTTGGGTTGTATGTATTTTTAAATGCCGAATAAAAAATCAAAATAAACAAAAACTATTTAGGGGTGGGGTCACCCTTATCATTTAGGGGTATGAAAAATTGGCCGATTCTCATACCTACCCGATATGAAATGAAAAAATGAAAAATGAAAATATTTATTTCTTCAAAAAACACATGCACAATTTGTTAACAGTTGCTGGAATCTTCTTTCAAGCAAAATTTACTTGTAGCAGAAGATACCGCTCTTCCATACCTTAAATATTATTGTATTAATAAATATCGATAATTATAATATGTAAATTTTGTAATTGAATTGAAAATAAAGTTAGTGTACTCAATGTTCATTAAGTACAAAACATAATAAACATATGAAAATAATATTAATTATGATTCCATTGTATTTTTAGAATAATAGTTACTGCGCTTAAATATTTTCATTAAGCACAGAACATAATATTATAATAGTATTTAATCAAAAGAAAATAATAAATAATACGTGTTTGTGTGTTTGTGTGTATGTGTGTGTGTGTGTGTGTGTGTGTGTGTGTGTGTGTGCGCATAATTAATAATATATTCAATAAGTAATTTGTAAGAGAGATTCTACTGCGTCATAGTCAGTATCATATGCACACAAAATTTCATACAAATCGGTTCAACCGTTTCGGAGTATGGTAACTAACGCCGCGACACAAAAAAATTATATATTAGACTCCAGTTCTTTTTTCTTAAATAACTTGAATGTACAGACACGGTATGTTAGGAATTTTATGGATAGATTAAGACATGGCGGGTTAATGGTGAACGCATTTGTCAGATACCTCAATTCACATGCTTCCCTCAGCTTCCTATACACGTAGCACTCGGTAAAGACCCAAGTGTTGGTGAAGTAGTGAGAGTTATCCAGATTCTCCAACCAGGTATTCCATTTCCTAGTTTCAGCCGACTCGAACGTGAACGGGTCGTACTTTTTGTTCGTCATCAAATCACTCTTTAATTTGTTCGTGAATTTTATGAAGAACTGAACGTCTTCAGCGTTCTGGAATGTAAGAAAGGAAGAAAAAAGCTTAAAAAAAAAATTGAATACAATCTTTTGAGATCCTGGGTGTCATGTAGCAGCAGAGTGCTAACCAAGACAAGTGAAACGAGCCCAAACACGACGGGTCTGTCTTGTTTAGTACAGGAGTTCCTGTGGCCACCATCCGACTCCATCATCAGATCAGCTCCATGGTACCATATTATTGCATTGCCACGCGATATACATATGCGTGCAAAATTTCAGCTCAATCGGAAACCGGGAATTTGGTCAAATCTAACTTGCAAGATTCCAACCGAACTTACATACATACATACATACATGTACATCCATTGCAAGTTAAATAAAAGCTTGTAATACTCGTAAAAGCTTCTTAAAAATATATATTTCTAAAACTGTGACAGTTATCTGATAAGACATGAATAGCTACTTAGCCGGAGGAAACCCTGATTCTCTTATTTTATTTTTTATTGTATGAGTTCAGCAGACTGGCAGACGGCACTAGATGGAGAGCGGTTACCATCACCTATGGACATTTGCAACACCAAAGGTGCTACAACTGCGCTGCTGCTCTTTTAAGGGAGACTGGAACCTGGTCACCAATGCCGGAACACAACTTAAGATTGTTATGGCGACATACTCTAGACCTGGGGTGGTAGTCATCCAGTCGTGCATATACCCTGCCACCTTGCTGTGGTTTGTTTTGTCGCCTCTTGCGACAGGCCACTTGGCCACAGGAAATTGTATTTTTTCTCCGTTCCTGCACGCTTACCGTCACTGGAACCGTGTAAGGAATGATGCAGGATCCCGCGTCCTGGTTTTGCACGGACAATGTGTGTCCGGGACACAGTGGGCACTTTAAGAAACAGTTTTATGTCAAAATACAGTAGTTTTCGGACTATTTATCGGCGAGCGCGGCGTGGCAACTATACTTAGGTAGTCATTGAAGATTCGACCCGGCCAATGAGAGTCATGTGTGTGCGCAGCGCCCTCTGCTTAGAACCGGCCGAATGAAGATGGCAGAGGAAATGTTGCCGGGAAAGGGATGCTTTCCGGGAATGTGACGGGATGTCGTAACACTTAACAATAATTGAAGACACGAGTGGATGAAGGTGATAAGTCGCATAACTCCAATTCTGAGTAAATCGAGATAAAAGTTTTACTTTTATTTGAAACTGAACTGAACTTAACATCTTTCGCCACTTTTTATTTTTTAAATATGCCTTATATCTATGGTCTAAGTTCTGTAGCCATTTGGTATCGACTTATAACATTCATCTACGCAAAAAAAAGGAAAAAACCGAATATGTGACTTATCACCTTCATCCACTCACGTCTTCAATTTATAATAATATACAAGTGTTTATTTGCCCTAAGCGCTCTGAGAGGGCTTAGAGCAAATAGTGGTGTGTAAGAGAGCCCCCTCTTACATACATGAATAATCGGATTTACATTTAGTTATATCGCTATAATGTTACTTCTGGTTTTACTAAAATAACTGCACAATACTAAACAAAATATACTTACAGCTTTCTTCGAGCCCTCCCTTGATAAATAATCTATGACCTTTGTTAGAATTACTGGCAACCTTTCCTTGAGAGAATAGTATGCAAAACTCCTGAAAACAACATTTTCAGTAAATTAGTTCAGACCAATCACCATTCTTTGGGAGAAAAGACCGATGACCGTGCGGGAACGGAGGAATACAATTTCCTGCGGCCTGTCGTAAGAGGCGACAAAAAAACCCCCAGCCAGGTGGTAGGGTATTTGCCCGATGACTACCACCCCTGGTGTAAAGTATGCCGCCATAACCTTGAGTTGTGTTCCGGCATTAGTAGCCAGGTTCCAGTTTCTCCTTAAAGGTGGACAGCGCATTGCAGCACCGCTGGTATTGCTAATATCCATAGGCGACGGTAACCACTTTCCATCACAGTTGGGCCGTGAGCCTGTCTGCTGAGCTTCAGCAATAAAGAAAAATAATAAAAACAGAGTTACTTTCGCATTTATAATATTAATATGGTTTAATATCATACTTTTACACCTCCAAATAATCTTCGTTTCATTTATTACAAGGCAAATTAAATAAAATTCACATATAAAATATTTATTGTAAATAAAATTTATTTAAATTCGAAATAAATATTATATCATAAATATAATTAAAATAAAGAAAAAAAAAGTGATCGCCCGAACAGGGACTTGAACCCTGGACCCTTGGATTAAAAGTCCAATGCTCTACCGACTGAGCTATCCGGGCCTTACTAGCGCTTACGAAATTATCGTTGATATCGCAAACAACATGTCTCTAATATACAACTTGATGCTACATACAAAACAGCACTCTGCAGTGCAACGTTTAAGGTACATTTTTGTATGATCCATTGTTATATCAATTTCTACGCATTCAAAGTCATTAATTCCATAACGGAATTTGGGTCTTATGATTTAAGTGATAAAGTGCATTTTAATTCAAAGAAAGTATTGTTATATATAAACAAGAGATGACCCTGGGTGTTAGGAAAAATAAAATAAAGGACTAAAATTAGGAAACTCATGGTAATACAGACTGCTGGGTTTTTTATATCACTATCCATTATTTTCATGGCAAAATATTGACTCTGAACATTTACAACATGGTGATACCAACTGGCAGTCTCAAGGCTGAGATAGAAGGGGCAGGATATATGATATTGGGTAAGCGAAATGGGATGGAGAAGATTGAATACAGGTTTGAGGTGGGAAGGAAAAGGTGGGCCATGGAAGTCACTCACGGCCATTTCTACACTACTTTTTGACTGTGCAGATAGGGAGAAAGAATTTAATTTCCTGTGCCCAGGCAGCATGTCTTAAGAGGCATTGAAATAACACACAGCCACTTGGTAGGGTATCTGCCCGTCTGGATGCCTACCATCCCTGCTATAGAGTATGCCGCCATAACAACCTTGAGCTGTTTACTCGCATCAGTGGCCAGTTTCCAGTCTTCCCTTAGAGTGGCAGCATATTGGTACGACCTTTGATATTACAAATGTCTCTAGGCAATGGCAACAGCTTTACATCAGGTAGGCCATCTGCCTATTTTCTATTGGATAAGTTCAGCAAACAGGCATACTGCCTTGAGCCTTGTAACACCGAAGGTGATATGAATGTGCTGCTGTTCTATAAACAGAGACTGGAGGCTGGCCACTAATGCCGTACTACAACTCAAGATTGTTATGGCAGCACATTCTAGACCTGGGGTGGTAGTGATGCCACCTGGCTGTGGATTGTTGTCACCTCTTACTACTGACTGCTCCTGCAGGAACATACTGTATTCCTTGTATGTTCCTGCATAGATAATATTGAGTAATTACTTGACAGTCTATACATAATGAACGGAAACATAGAGGGTTCTTAGTTTTAAGTTGGCAGCAACCACTAATCTTTATTTTTTTAAATTTCACTACATAACTTTGAAATACTGCAGAGACCACATCTTCCTGTCAAATTTCATGCAAGTATACACAATAAGTTCTGAGAAAAATAAATAACTAAATAATAAACAAAATTTGATATATAAAGATATAAAAGAATAACACAGAAAGATGGTTAGACTTGACTTTTTCATTAGGGTTCTGTTTTAGCCAAAATGGCTGTAGAACTCTAAAAAGTATCAAGAATCTCTTGATGAGCAGCTACAAATCTTTTTAGATTATTTTATCATTTTCTATCTGCGTTACAAAAAATTAATAACATTAATAAATACACAAGTTTTTATTTAAGAATTTCCCAGTTACCAGAAAGAAAACACAGATATATTGAAGTGTTTTAGTTAATTAAACCAAGAGCTTCTTTATTGTATGCAACTGTTCTGAAAAAACTTTTTCTTGCATACTAGAGACTTGGTACAGCCTCTCAGCTGAGGTTTTCCTGCAACAGAGATCTCCAAACTAAAGCTTGTAGGCCAATGATAGCCGGCGACAGATAATGGCTTATTGCTGCTGTGATAAGTAAGATAACAAAAAGTCATAATGACTTAGCTTTATGTACTTGCTAGGCAAAGCTAACAAGTACAATACACAGGAAATTTAACTAAAAGCAGAGTAACTAACAAACTATTGAGTTAATTCCATTATCATTCTAAAAAAAATATATTTATGTAATTGTGAGTTTCCACTGATCCACTATTTGTAATTAATATTGGTGAGAAAATAAACCAGTACAGCCCTAAATCTGGAAAGTTTAGACAATCGTGACCTACAGCATTACAATAAGCCACTTTTCAAAAAAGGTGTTATAACATTCTTTGAGATTTAAAGCCTTGTTAACACATCTTGCAAATGTCCATGGACAAATCCCTTCACATAGTAGGACTTCATCCTGTCTGCTGTGCTCAAGTTATAAAATAGCTTAAAAATTCTATGCGAAATTTATCTTCTTAAGTATCTAATTACTTAAATATTATGAATTATTACTAAAGACATAAGAGGATCATCCTGCCAATAAATTTAAAAAAATACGATACGTACTTTTTAAAAGTGCCTTGCAGTTGAAGGTTAATGGGTGTTACAGAATCCAGAAACGGGTCAGGTTTCTCCACTTTGATGAAGGGTCCTCCATAAATGAAGTCAGAGGTACACCAGTCATTTCCATCATTTTTAATACTAGCTACAGACGCAATGGAAGGAGATTTTGTTTTAGGAGAGTTAACAATCTCCTGTTTAGAACTCATTTTTTTGTATTTATTTTAATGACTATTTATTTGTACGGCATGACTAATTTATAAACCAAAATATTATTGTACTAGTTTTTATTTTAAAAATTTGAAATATTTGACAACATTCAGTGACATTTACAGTATCACAGTCGTCACGGTGACACTACAAATCAGTGTTGCCATGGCTGATTACAAATATCTATTCATATTTTGTTAGTTCATAGTCTTCATAGAATCGTTCTTACTTCCTTTCTTATTGAGATCGAGGCATTTTTGCCATTTTTAGAAAATACTCAACGAATATGGGTTCCCGTACTTACTCACACAATAAACAATCCACAACAGATTCAAGAATTCTGTGATATCATATTAGTAATCCTAAGAATATAAAAATTAGGTATTATTTTATAAAACTAATTGACTTACATTCCATAAATACCGCACATAATAACATTTCGCGGTGTAACAATCCGCATTACGGGTAGATTTTCAGTGTCTATGGGCCAGTCGTATGGCGCCATATTTTATTATTATAGAAAATGTAAACAATTCTCTATATCAAAAATAAGAACACGCGTTGATTTTACTGCGCATGAAGAGAAACTAACATAAAGCTTTGACCATGAAAGCATTCTGAAAATAGATATTGGCTCAACTAGTACGCACATTATATTAATGTACCATCTCGTTCGATGGAAGAATAGTACTAAAAATGACAACAGTCCTGTAAAATTTTGACTAACTAGCCGGCCAGGGTTATCTGCCCTGAAAATAAATTTTAAAAACGTGTGCGTCTCGGAACGCCCGACAACTTGAAGTGATAACTTGACATAAAGTAATCCAAGTTGAACAAACTAATCTAAGTTAAACTATTGAATATTCAAACTATTAACTTAAGAAAAGTTTTGGTTATTACTTGAATTTTATGCATAATATGATAATGTAAGGAAATGCTATTTATTAATAAAATCTTTTATTTTATTATAAAATATATTTTTTCTTAGTTACAATTCTTGAATATGTTATATGTATATAAATGTTATGGACATTAGAATATTGTGTACGTACGTTATTAATATAATTATTTAATGCACTTTTTATGTAAACATATTTTATTTTATCAAACAAAAAATTGAATTCGATCCGGAACCAAAAAACATCCAGTCTACTCTAAAATTATACACATACAACGGAACATGAACAAGTGCGTATCTTTCGTCATCAATCTTCATTCGAACATCAAATTATGTTAACAGAAAATATTTCCAGAAAAAAAACTTCAAATATATTTCGTTTGCTCAGTTTTGATGAAGAGACTACGAAACTACTGAACCGATTTGAAAAATTCTTTCATTGTTGGTAAGCTACGCTATTCCCGGCTGGCATAGACTACATTATATTTACAAAAAAATTAGGGATCCTTACTAAAACTCCAATAATGATACCTAAGGTGAATTTTTTTCCTTAAATCGCTTGCGCTGCGAAAACTGTTGATGTTAGAATAAAATAATGAACTACGACTTTGTAGAACACATTAATTACAAAAAGTGTCGCGACAGCAATGTCTAACTATTATAGTTATTCCACAATAAGTGTTCTTTTATTTTAAAAATTTAATTAATATGCCGCCGCTAGAAAAGGCTCTTTATTTGTATCTTGGTATTAATCCTTATCAAAATAAATTACTTCATATTCAAGACTGCTTTAATACCTATAAATAACTTTTTGAATTATTCAATTGGGACATCCCATTCGAAAGATATCACGAGTTTAAAAATGTAAGAATTAGACCACGTGACTGTGACGCTTTTTCGTGAGCGAAATATCGTAAGACCCCCTCTATATAGAAGTTTCACTTCAAAAATACATCACATACGAAACAGCCGTTTAAGAGTTCAGTGACACGCGTAGAGAAGACATATATAAATAGCTGATACCCGTGAAGACTTCGTCCGCGTGATGATCGCCATGTAGAATACTATCAGCGCCATCTAGTTTATTTAATATGAAGATGAAAAACGCTATGCTATAAGTATTTTTTGAAAGCTTTTTAATTTTTTGCGGAATCTCGTCTTTATAATGTATAAATTGTTTTATTGTATGATGATACCGGCAATATGAATACTTAATTAGGTGCATAAGTTCTAATAATAAGCTGTTTAAGTAATTACAGTTTTTTTAACTATCCCGCGGGAACTCTTTAATCAAAAGTGTCCTTTAGAGGTCTTCAGGTAGAAGTGAAACAATGTTGTGTGTTTGAATTGCAGTTCAGGAATGCATATTTATTTGGTAAAAATACCGATTAATATTTTACAATGGAGCACACACTTAGCTGCTAAACAAAATATAATATTTAATAATAATAATACGCGCACTCGAGTGTCGCGGTGAGGTGAGGCGAGGTGTGCGCGGAGGTAAACACGTGAGGCCCGACAGGGGCAACGCGCTACGCGTTTGCCGATCATTTGTGAGCGGCCGCCGTGGTGATCGGACGTCTGCGGCTAGTCCTATATGTTGACCAAGGATGTAAATCAATTTAACTGAAATTTGGATGATAGTACATCCAAATTTCATTTAAATTGGTTTAGTCGTTTCGAAGATTAGCCCGTACAAACAAACAGAGAAACAAAAAAAAACTAAATTAGTTCTATTTCACTTTTTACGTTCCTCGGTGTTTAGCATTTATTTCATTGTACTGAAATTCGACCTCTACCGTTTTATTATATGTATAGAAGCCTAGTGGGCCCGATAAATGTAGTACTGCCTTGAAAAAATACCAAACAAGAACCCGATTTAGACTTATTTAGATAAAAGAAATAAAGATTTCTTAAAAATACAATAATATTGTCTATATAACATAAAAATAAATAGAATATACTACGGTAAATGCAATTAAATATTTAAAAAACAAGCAACACAGTTCGAAACCAATGACTTTTGGGAGTAAGTCCACTGAACCATCCAGGGGCCTTACTCAAACACAAAATTCGTCAAAATCTTGAAAATCAATTTCAGCGTTACCTACCGGTTTCAATTGGGAATCTAAACAATTCCGGGGCCCACTCGAATACACATACAATTTCATCCGAATAGGTCAAGCAGTTTTTGAGTTTTAGCGAGACTAACAATAACGATTGATTTTTATTTAAATGAAGTTATCGTGTCTAAATCTTACATTTCAGACGACGCGTTTTTCAACTTGTTCGTTGAAGTTTCACTTCTACTGTGTCCCAACACACATTTCGATTCTTTTAGAGTTCCACGAACAAAAATTCCACGCGGATGAAGTCCCGGGCACAGCCAGTATATAAATCTACCAACTTTATAATTTTTATATTATTTACTTACAGACAAAAAATGATTACAACTTGTTGAATTTATACATAGCATAGAAAATCTCTGCGGTTTATATTAATCCTATAGGTGTCTACGTCCGTAACATTTAATTTAATAGTATAGTAGTTTAAAATTATTAAAGATGTTAGAGATAAATTTGAATTCAATTAGTAAAAAACTTGAGAGGTGTCAAGGGACACCCGGATGGAACGAAGTTTTATTATTTATTATGTACAAAAAAACCTGTATACACTCAACAAAAATAATCGCCGCGACACCACACTGTTTAATGCGAAATAGAAAGACGAAACGAAAATAACTGGCTTGCTTTCTATCAGAGAGAGAGAGAAACACGCGCACGCCGCACGGTTTACAACTATAGCAAAGTGTCGTTACAACTTTTGGTCTTAATTTTTCCGTCTAGCCCCCTTTCGCAACGCGCGATAAGGAACTTTGTTCCAATAAGAAATCGTTCTATATCGCAGACATAAGTCTCTCTTACGCGACATGACATTCTATTAAATTATATTCATAAACTTTGGTAGAGGTTCGCGCTGAAGAAAGGAACCTCCGTGCTACAACAGTTTATTTTTATGCTGGTGTGCACCGACATTTAACCGGCGGTTAAATTAAAATAATCATGTTTATGAATACATTTTTAGCGATTATTTTATTTAACCATGTCGGTGCACACCAGCCTTAATGTTTTCGAAAAAAAAATTGTTTGAAGTTTTTGTTTATGTAGGCTTCGTATACACTCTCATTTGATCTGAGAAAATAATGTAATAAGTAACAATTGGGATATGTGCGAACTCTAGAAACCTGTCACGGTGTTAGGTAAAAAATAAAATACAATTTTATAGCATAATAATATAATTATCAAAAAATCATGCAAATCACTTACATAATAAAATGGAGTACATAATGTACATTAGAAAATTCAATTTCTCTTTCAGAGAACAACTTAAAATCATTCTAAAATTATTATTAATGAGACCATTATTTCCTTTGTTTAATCATCCTTAAATTTATATAAAAAAAACTAGTAATAAAATATAAAAAGTTTCTCAGGCAGGTGGAAAAGTCGACGATGACTTATTAGCATAGTAAAAAACTCTAGACTAGGATGAGTAGCCTTGTCTGTTGTAATAAGTAGGAAATCTTTGTTCAGCAACAAAATAATCGCGGCTAAGTTGTGCATCATTTCAAGTCAAGCATGGACGGACTCGCGCGCATATCCTAGTATAATATTATACTTAGCATAGTTTTTTTTTATTGCAGTAGATCAGCAGACAGGCAGACGGCCCACTTGATGGACAGCGGTTGCCATCGCCTATGGACATTTGCAACACCAAAGTTGCTACGAATGCGCTGCTGCTCTCTTTAGGGAGCCTGGAACCTGGTCACTAATGCCGGAACACAACACAAGGTTGTTATGGCGGCATACTGTACACCAGGAGTGGTCGCCATCCAGTCGGGCAAATGCCCTGCCACCTGGCTGTGGGTTGTTTTGTCGCCTCTTACGACAGGCCGCCCGGCCGCATGAAATTGTATTCTTTCTCCGTTCCTGTACGGATAGGTAAGATAAATATGTATTTCCCATACATGTTCTATTCTATTCGTCACTTGTCTCCAAGGTCAGATCGTAAATACATTGTATTATCCCCGCAAATTGTTAATGCGCTGGAACCTTGTCAAATTTACATTCACGTGACGTCATCCGCAATTCGATATGTACGCGTACTCGCCGACCAGTGATGCTAACAGTACTGAGTGTTCGGCTACGGCAAAAAAATGGCGGCCAGGCGCAATAGCAATTAGCGAGGATAATAGTGTATAGTTTTGGAGAGTAAACGAATTTTCAACACATTTGCTCAAAAAAGTGCATATATGTAGCCTGTATTATAACACTGTTATTTTATCGTAAATTAAAAAAATATGCATCACATAATGGAAGGTGACGTAAAAAAAGAATTACATCAAGGAGTTTCTTTCACATAACGAAATTAAATAATCCGAATAATAAAACCTCCTTGGAAGCCCTTTTGTCTCACTTAACCTATTAAAGAATCCATTATTTTTATAAAGGGTCCCAAAATGGTTTTTTTTTCATTTTTCAGTTCTTATGGCAATTTTTAGATATTTCCGAAATTTCTTTTAAGGGCCACTACGTGCCCCCACAAAAAAGTCCTGGATACGTCAAAGATTGTTGCGATTTTTCGACTGATATTTCTGTTTGTTTTTTTATTTATTTATTGCTCGAGTTCAGCAGACAGGCAGACGGCCAACTTGATGGAAAGCGGTTACCGTTGCCTATGGACATTTGCAACACCAAAAGTGCTACAAATGCGCTGTTGTTCTCTTAATGGAGACTGGACCTGATCACTAATGCCGGAACAGAATTCAAGGTTGTTATGGCGACACACTTTAGACCAAGGGTGGTCGCCAACCAGTCGGGCAAATGCCCTACCACCTGGCTGTGGGTTGTTTTGTCGCCTCTTACGACAGGCCGCCCGGCCGCAGGAAATTGTATTCTCGCAAATGTGTTGATTGTTGTATGACACACGTGCGGTTGCTGGTTTTAACAAACACGTGACTATAGTAAGCCATCGACAATTGTCTATTCGTTTATAAAAACTAACTTACCGCACTAGTATCATAAATAACCAATAAGCAGTTACTTAAATGGGGTTCGGTATATCGCTCGCAAATTACCACAGAATATATAAATTAGACTGAATTTATATACGGCAAATCTATATTACACAAATCTCAACAATTAAAATTGCGAATACTCAAATGCAGTGCTTTTTACGAGCCATAGACAGACAAAAGTAGATAATTTAAATGACTACATTTGTTTTGCCCTATTTTGTTACCTGTATTCATTATAACGGCCTTATACTCTACAAAAACTGTTGACCTTAGAAAGTACCTAAGTATGAGGTATAAACTGAAATTGCCTTTTCCCTTTTGCCGGCGACCTTCCTAGGGGGCGCGACCCACTTTTTGAAAAACACTGCTCAAATTAATTAAATAGTAGGTATTGTGAAATTATTTTTAATAATTTGATTTTCTCCAAATAAGAAGTCAATGAACGTTTTCACCGCCTGCCTGAGAAACAAAATAAAATAATAAAATATTGATAAGAACATTGTAATTATTTGGCTCATAATTATCTAAGTGTTGCCATGTTTAACAATTAACACACAAAATTATACTAGACCACAAAAAATAAAAAGCGGTCTGTACTTTCGACCACATCAATCTATTCTAATATACAGTGTAAACTCCATGTAACGTCACTCGATTTAACGACTAACTCCCTTAAGCGTCGAAATCGAATCGGCTTTGGTTAGTTTAGTTTATCTTCCATACAATGATACACTCTATATAGTATTACACCCACTCTCAATAACGACAAGCAATAAAAAGTGCCCTTTAAGTACCCAAAATTACTAAAAACGGCGCAGTGTATGATAAACTCGACTGTCAGTATCATGCATGCCGAAATTTCTAAGTACTTCCTTTATCACCAAGATGTCTTAATATCTCAAGATATGAATAAAAAATATTTAGGTCTTTATAAAAAATTAAACTACAACTAAGTTACTGATGTAGCAAAAGACGTCGTATAAAAATAACAGACTACTCTCCATTTAACGATAACTCTCTATAACGTCTTAAAATGCAGGGCCTTCAGTGATGTTATATGGAGTTAACACTGTATTTCAAAATACATAAAAATAGATGGATCTGGTCAAAAGTACAGAGCGTTTATTTTTATTTTTTGTGGGCCAGCGTCTTATTAACGTCCAAAATAAAATACCTAAAACAAATAAAATATTACGAACATATTTTAGAATGATTACATACTAATCATGAGATCATATTGAAAATTCGAGATATATTATATAATAATATTAGGGTTTCTTTTTGTAATTTACTATTATAATATTATTAACACTGAGTTTAGAATAAAAGTTGAGGCACAATGATTTCAAGACCTCACAAATTACTAACACTGGCACTGATTTAGCTGTACTTTTTATACCTGCGGTACGGTGTGTTTTAGACCTTGTACTAAAAGTATCTTTTTTGCGCCACGAGGCCTTTTAAGCCCCGTAATGATTTAAAAATTAAAATCTTTTTTTTCTTATACACAAAGGATTAATTTTGTGTTGTGCAGTACTAGGTCAAAGTGACCCCGTATTAAGGTAGGTATACCACGAAACTGGTATAATAGAATAGCCTAGATATATTTCATCTATTTTCTACACTATACAAAACTGAAGTTACGCCCTTCGCAACACAGAGAAGACTGTTTTTCTTAGCCGCACCGCAAGTAAGACACATTCGGGGTGACTTAGGCCCCGTTTCGCAGTAAATATGTTAAATAATTCTTAGCAATTTAGGCGAACCTATCCTATAGTTGCCACCCACCGAGTCAATTTATTTAAGATATTAAAAAATCTTAATATTGGCTATGTTGTAACCATATACACTAATAATAATATTGTTGCAGGCTACAGAATAAAAATATAAAGATTTCTTAATGTTTTGAATATATCCATGAAATTCATCGTACTGGGATGCCAAGAATGGTATAATTTCCCTTAGTTTTTAGGATACAAATGAAGGCACAATGTTATCAAGATCTCACAAATTACTATAATGTATACAAGAATTAAATTTTAACATCAATTAAAACACTATTCTACAACTATTATTATTTTTTAATCAATGAATATTCATAATTAAAATTCGTTATCAATCAATATAATTAAATTTGTGACAATAGTTACCGCTGCGATAAGCAGGCCTCGTAAATGGGGACCATGCGAATGTTTTAATTTTGGTTGCGTATAAATAATTGCGTTTGTGAACTTACGCACATAGCGACGCTGCAAATATTCGGGTCTTATATTAAAGGTCGCTTGCATAACGATCTCCTTTAAATAAAATTAGTTAATTATATTAAACTGCCTAAATACGTTTTACACATTACGTATTGACAGTTCTTTATACATATTTAGCGACAAATTTTGCGTTGTGTAAGACGCTAATCGTATTTAAGGGTGTTAATTGCGTTCAGTGTTTCTTAAATTTTAAGGAACATTATTCAAGCGGCCCTTAAACAATAATATTGTGATAAAAAGCACTTTGTAATTAATAGCCGGATCTAACGCAGATTATACCATTGTTGGAACTCTATTCATTATTCAAGACATCAGGAAATATTCTTGTATTTTTATTTTGTAATAATACATTGATAATAATGATGTTATTGTATGGTTACAAAAAGTATTTTTTTAATACCTTGAAGAAAATAATGCGATGCCAACTATGGTATTTTGTTCTATATAATATACCTGTAGCCTAGGGCCCCCTTTGAAGACAACGGATAGTACTCTGTATTTTTTTTATAATCATTAGACCACTAAGTAGTGTTAGCCAAAGGCCCCCCCACAAATTCTCATTCCGACCCCGTTGAAGATGTGGCATCCTCACAAACCACAAACACATAAATTTTCAGATTTTTACTATGTGTAAAGTGAGATATTTATTTGCCTATCGGTTAAAATTCAACATATGTTCCATACGAGTAATGTCAAAATTCAACCCATGGTAAGCCAAGTGTTAGATACCGGCCGTTAATGATTAAGTCTAAAGCACACCGCTGTGAAAGCTATAAAAATCGTAAAGACCCAAATATTCGAGCTCTCACAATATATACACTTTACTTTTTTAAATATTTATTTCATATAATTTCATTAACTCCTATAAATCATAATTTTAAATCAAACAATATTTGATTGAAAATGTAACATGGTTAATTGGTAAAAAATTTACTACTTTCTAGTAGATTTAAAATTTAAATTGTACCACGTGTTCAAAAAGGCTGTATTTTTATATACTGGTTGAATTTGTCAATCAGGTCTTTAGAGACAAATCCTACACTATATGAAATAGCGAACGCATTCAAAGGAGTCTCGAGGCCGATTTTAACACAAATAAAGCAAAAACTTATAACAAGTCACGTAATTTGAAATTATAGTTATGACTCATTTATTCATTTAATTATAAAATTTAGTCATAAAAAAATAAAACTAAAAAATGTGCATGATAATTACTACAATACCTATAATTATTGTAGGTAGTTTCTTTTTGGTTGTTCTAGTCCACTTATTTATTTAGCTAATCAACATTTGTTTTCATTAAAATATAGGCAAAGATAATTTGTACAATTTGGAGTTTACCAATACGACGTTATTGTCATTTTATATACCTACTACTTATAAATAGCTATTATTACCTTTTATGTTCTACAATGCCTTTTCTCAATTTACTACATAACTTGTATTAACGAGTACAACTTCAACGCCATCTATCGTACAGGATTGCATTTTAGAAACATTCTGGCAAGTGTTAACATAACTTAGCGACATCGTCAGAATCAGTGCTAGTTGCGTTGGAGCCATAATACTCCAAAAAAAAGAATAACTTATAAAAATATCAATCTAATTGGTTGAATGGTGCATAAACGCATAGAAAACAGACACAAACATTCATTTTATAATATAATAAATGCCAGTCTGGCTTTAATTCAGAAATAATGTTTATATGAAAAAGAAAATTAGATTTATTTCTACTGTCTCTAATAATTAAATGCTGTTTATTATTTAGCTTACTGTCTCATGCAATAAAATTTAAACCCATTTCATATTTTTTTTTATAAATTACTATTATAATTAATATTATAGTCATAATTTAAAAAAATCACAAGTACACGCGGTCATCGTTATTAAAACATAGTCGACATGATTTATGCAAATAATATGATACCTATAACAAATATTTGTTTTAATTACTATTTATATTACAGATTCTCACAAAATATTAAATTTATAGAAAATAAAAAAACAATGAGGCAATGATCATATAGAAGTTAGTCAAGGTTATAATAATTATTTTTTGTCATATCAAATAAAAGTCATGATTTTTTATAATTAAAAATGGTCATGATAATTAAAATTTGTCATAGAAAATAATAAAAGTATATTATCTGTTCCAACAATTTTTCAAATCGGTCTTTAATAAGGCTGTTAGTTGCAGTACGACTGCACTATTAAAAAAACCTGTGCTACAAATACCTGAAAAACTGTGTTGGAATAGAACTATTGATTAATAAAAATAAAAAAATCTTATCAAAGATAGTCAATATTGATTGTAACTTAAAAATGGTCAGAATAATTAAAAAGTCCTATAAAATTTTCGTAGTCATGATTGATTGAAATAAAATATTAATACAGATATTTTGAAAACTAATCATAAATATTTAAAAACAGTAAAACATGTTAAGTTCGTGCACACCTTACTTAAAAAATCTATAAGATTTATGAAGGGCTAAAGAGAAAATATTGCTCTCTTGTTCGATTACTATCAGAACTTATAGTATGATGTTTTTTTCTCTCTGCAGTCAGGTGTAAAACATTAACACTTGAATAGAGGCACAAAATAGTACAGTCATAGTTGTGTTAAAATTATCACTTACACTTATCGACACTACAGTGGTACGCACTACTAAAACAATAAACGCACATACATTAATTTAATAACACCAGCTGCTAGGTTTGGAAAGTGCACAGCTTTTAAAATATAGTAAATGAAGTGCCAATAATTACTAAAATTTTTACGTAGATTACGTAAATTGCTAGAAACTAAATTTTAGACCGAATTTTTCGGTGTACTTGCATTTTGATATTTTTATATACTCCTACTCTTGCATTTAAAAAATAATAATTCCCGCTAAATATCTATTATAAGACAAACAATGATTTTTTTGTTCTAAGATTTGCAATAAGTGCCTATACTTTTTTTTAATAAAATCAATTGGATAAGATTTCGGAATTTTTAGTCATAAGATATAGCAAGATTAGTATCTCCTCTTACCGTTACTTTGGATGCGAGTGTTTTTTAATGTTATTGTGGTTGAAGGCAATGGCTGGCCATTGTTAGAGCTGCGCAGGACTGGGCAATATGTTCTGTTGGATACAAAAAATATTTAAATGACTTACTTATGGTTAAAAAATATACACACTGTTATGTACTGAAATGAAGGTAGAGGTTGGAGAGAAGTTAGTCTGTAACGGCTATTGCGCGCGAGCTGCATTTATCCCATAAATTCGTTGGTTTTTTTAACAGTGGCGACGAGACAAATCGATGTCGGGTAAAAAAGTGGAATAAATGTACACAAATGGTCATTAAATACAAAATAAAATGGCCTATATCTTACTGACCGTTCATTTGCCTTATTAGCTATTAAAATTTGGCATAAGCTCGTTACATGTCAAAATTCAACTGACCGGCCAATAGTGGCTTACCCTATAAAAAGTTTTAGGTTGTTTTGTCTTATGACATACCTGGCAGTAGGAATTTGTGTTCTTTCTGTCTTCCTGCACGATTAAAAAATTATAACTCGCCAACGGTTGTGTATACAGATACAACAAAAATTAATTCACAAGATCTTTGAGAAACGGGGCCTAAGTGACCCCGTACGCGACTTACTTGCGACGCGGCTAAGACAAACAGATTCAGTGAAGAAAAAGATGAATTTATGCCTAAGATGTGATATTAGACCAGAGTACCTTGACCTAGTACCGCATAACACAAAACTCCATAAACTATTTTACATATAAGCCAATAAAGGATTTAATTTTTTAAAACATGGGGTTCAATAATCCTTGTGCTGTCGGAACGGTAGTTTTAATTACAAGGTCTGAAACGCCCCGTACCGCAGGTACGGAAAGTAGAGATAAACCGGTGCAGCTGTGAACATTTTAAGAAGTAAAAAGTATGACTTACATAGTATGAGCCATGTCTCCAGATACGCCGCATGCAGAACAGACATGTGACCGCAGTATTGGGCAGGTCACAATATGCTTATTTTTAACTCTCTCCTTAACATTATGAGTCAGATATACTGAAGGAGTCTCCCCGTTTTTACGGCAAAAAGTGCACAGCTTCTCCCCAGAAATTGGCAACGATGTTGATATCAGAGGCGTAGAAAATCTCGGTACAAAACTCTTTTCTGTATAACCAATGTTGGTTATTGGCGGCACATTAGAGACAATTGAGGTTGGTGAAACACTTGATGCATTCGATTGTACACTTCTTACGTCAAATCCTGCATTTTCAGGAAATAGCTCGTATTTAGCATTATTTATACAATTTTTCTGTTCTATATAAAAATTGTTTGATTTTGGGGGAGTTTCATTGCGCCATATTGCAGGATCAAACTTTGTTGGTTCCGGTTGTTTGTTGTCGTTGGTCATGAGCCTACGACCAATGATTGGACGTTGGCGCCTGGTTGGAGAGCTATGTTCTTGCCATCTCTGAGTTGTCACTGGAGAGTTGAAATCACTCCACTGCCGTAGACTTTCCATAGATTCCCCATGCCAATTCTGCCTTGTAACGGGATATTCTCTATCAAGCAACTGCTGTGCATTGACTGGAAATTTTTGGTTATTTCTCTTTTGTGATAAAATAGGAAGATTATATTCATCATGCCAACAGGAAATAGATGCTAAAGGAGTGGTGGATATTTCAGAATGCTGGTCGCTGTTGGAACTCTGCCTGATTGGAGACTCGTAAAACTCATGATGGTAGCCGAATGTAGATGGAAGATCTCTGCCTTGACGGCGAAATTCAAGAGATTCTTGATCTCTTTGTTGATAGACAGGAGAATGTGGACCAAGAAAGAATTGGTGTATTGAAGTATCTGATAAAGACTCCGGAGAAGTAGAATCTGTTGAGCTTGAGATGTTGGTTGCAGATTGGTTGAATAATGTGAAGTTACTGGTGTTTGCTTGTCGATTGATATCTGGAAGGAATAAAATTTTATTCTTTCTTAGTATGAAATTTACATTGTTATTATTTATTTCACTAACGAAATTATAGACAAAATATTAAATTTTATTTAAAAATAAACTAAATTATAAATAAACTGTACCCGGCAGATGTTGTCCTGCCTTTAAAAAATAAAAATCTAGAACCCGATTCCAGCGCCATCTACCTGGTTCAAATTAAAGTCCAGTAGAAACTATAAAAATACTAATATCGCTATTAAAAAATAGGGGTTGATCATAGAGGATTGAAAATTTAGGGTTGTATTTATTTTTTAACCTGTATCATAAAAAAATAAAAATAATATTTAGGGGTGGACTACCCCTTAACATTTAGGGGGATGAAAAATAGATGTTGTCCGATTCTCAGACCTACGTAATATGCACACGAAATTTCATAAGAATCAGTCAATATAATATATCAGATAAACATATATATATATATAGTAATAAGTTATATTATACAAACTAAAATTGAGTATAAAATCTAGTACCAGATTATTTATTGCAATTGCAACACCATTTGAACTAGTGCTATAAACAAACAAAAATGTAGTGTAATGTGCTAGTTATTAATAAAGAACACATGAATAAGGTGTCTTTGCCTAATAGGGACAATAAGTTAGTACTAAGAAAGTGTTAATGCACACTTTCTTATTAGGAATACTATTAGTTAATTTCAGTTTTGTTTTAATTACTTATTAAAATATGTTCGAGGTATTCAAATAGCATTGTATGAAAGAATGCCTACACTGGCATTTTTTTTACCAATGTGCAATAATTGGATTCCTTGCTACAATTACATAGCGATGGTGCAATTTCTCAGATTCTCAAGACCCAAGCTTATTTTTCTCTCCTCCTATCCAATCTTCCCCTTTCCACCCCTTTTATCCTGTTTCTCCTGTCTGATCTCTATCTCATCTCCTATCCCATTGTAAAGGCTGGCAACACCTATAACTTCAATATAATGTCTGTACAATTCATATGTTAAAAATCTAAAAATATTTAATGACAGTCCTCATACATTCTTCAAAATAATATCCTAGATAGATTAAATATGTTTCATTATTGTCTTTTTTTAATAATCATATTTTTTATTTTTCTGTTTAATTTAATATTTTATAATATGCAAATCATCCAAATTTAACTCTTCAATTGTCATTTTATAAAATACTAGCGGCCCCGGCAGACATTGTCCTGCTCTGACAAAATAAAAATCTAGGACCCGATCCTAGTGCCACCTACCGGTTCCAATTATGGATTTAAACCATCCAGGGCGGGACGGATGCAAACACAAGAAAACAAAATCACCAAAATCTATCCAGGTGATTAGGATTCTAGAACCCGATCTCAGCTCCTCCGTTCCAATGGGATAAAAAAGTATCCCATGTCTGTCTACTGGTTCTAAGCTACAAGCCCAACCAATTTACAGCCAAATCGGTACTGCCATTCTTGAGTTATAAATAGTATAACTAACAGGACTTTCTTTTATATATAGATGACATAATGCATGATGTGACCACCTATACAATAGAGAGTAAATTTAGCATGAGCACTGTTTAGATTTAAGATGGATGTATGTAATGTATCTCCTGTTGATGGTCCAAATTAAATAAACACATTGGCTTTGCCTCTAGTGTTGCAAACATTAATAGGCGATAGTAACAACTTTCCAATAGCTGGGCTCTCAGCCCATTTGCTAATTATAGATTATAGTGTCTCAAATACTTATTATACACAAAACATTAGAAAAATACTGAGAAGCTTCTAATCACTCTACGACTAGATGGCGCTACACGCCAACTTCTTGTTTCTTGAGTTTTACTATATAAGATTCATAAAATGTTTAGTTTTGTTTTATTATTGGGTGATTATACATTCTAATATTTATCTTCATAATAAAGCAAAAGACTGAGAAAAATGGTTATGATTTACAGACAGATGATGAAATTATAATATGGCTTTGATCTTTTTAACATTTAGTTAGTGACAATACCTATTTTTCTTTATTTGCCTTAGGACATTTTTTTGCGAATAAAATATTGCATTAAATTACGTAGTTTTATGTTGCAAAAACTTTCAATGTTTCGATTTGCATTGAATAAATAATATAAATTAAAAACTTGTCTCATATAAATTATACCTTGGTCATTAAAAGTTTATTTGCTTTGGACATTTATTACGAAAGAAATAACAAGCTTACCATTTTCTCCATTATTAGAAAACAATCTGTTAATTTCGGACATGTAATCAGTCATACTTTTGGATGGATTCATATCGTGTCTGAAAAACCACAATAAATAAGTTTTAACATAATTTAAATGCACCAAACAATTTTTTGTAAAAATAAAGCAAAAAGCAAATTAACACGACGTCACTCTCTCATCTTGAAAAAATTTTACGAGCTTAGACGAAAACAATAAGTAAGAATCGGACATCAAAAGCGAGCTTTATTTTGTTAGTTTCCGATGTAATATAAATGTTAAAGTCCCAAATTAATTATATTAAATTATTCATAAATTTATTGCAAATATTATGATTTAAAAAACGTAATAAAAAGTGTTATAACTTCAATAAAGGAAAGTTGCCGATTTGAAACTTAAACTAACGCGGGATTTCAAAATGAGTATAGAATTAAACAAAATGGGGAAAATAATGTGTTAACAAAAACTGCAAATAATACACAAGATATTTAAAGATAATATTAAGATAATACTAGTACCATTGAATTATAAGACGTTTATATGATCTATGAATGTCAAAGAAGCAAGTGAGGTGTGTAAGAATGGGCCTGTGTGGCGCTCTGTTGTTCGTGCCTACCCCGCAAGGGACCTGGCGTGAAGTTATGTATGTATGTCTTATATGATCTAAGATAATCCATTACGACTATAAGTAGAATACTGAACCTAAGTCACTCTCTTCTGTGGGCAAGGTTGGATACGTTTCCTTGCTGGATCGTCATACCGATCCCTTGTCTAAGGTAGGCACTGATCCCCTGGAAGAGTTGACGAGTCTTTTGATAGCTCCTTCTAGAGGCTTATGACCTTATGATCCCACAATCCAAGCATATCAACAACCAACGACAAGAACCAGTACAACGCACCGAAGATTGCATATTTGCTCTGCTTGAATGATTCTTGAGATCTTTCCGCGCCCAACCGGCTGATGTTGCAATTAAAATTAAATGTAAAACATCTAATACAATCCTGTCTGCTTTAGGGCCATAGGGTCCTGAAGCTCATGCTTATGAGCTTCAAGACCCTATGGCAAGCTCTATCGAGAACAAACGACACATGACTGAAGGGCTGGCCTGGATTTAGGGCAGCGAATTAGCGTTGTCAAACAAGGAAATGCGGTCAGCGTTATGAGAACGTTCTGAACTGACGCCGATTTGGGACTCTTATATTAATTTATTTAAAAGTTACTTTATTATTAATATTTAAATGTATTTTTTAAAGTTAGTGTTGTCTGCAAGTCCTTATGTAATGGCATTTAGTAAAGAATACAGACAATAAGCTATAAGAGTCTAAAAATGTTTATAATATATTTGATTTAGTGAAAAATATTACATACAGAGTATTTAGTATACAAGTTTATTTATTTCTAAATTAGCAGGCCCGACAGACTTTGTTATATTCGGGAAACGTTAAAATCTAATACCCGATTCCAGCGCCACCTAGCGGGTCCAGTTGTGAATCTAAACCATCCCGAGAGCCAAACACAAAAAAAATCATCAAAATCGGTCCAACCGTGAGATCTGTGACGTACATACGAATAGAATTTCACATTTTTAAAGATAACTACAAAATTCATAGTATACTTACCAAAGATAACTTCGTATTATTCGATATTAACTTATAATCACAATACTTAATTTACACGTTTTTCATAAATTAAATACTACTACACAACACATCCGATATTGACGACGGCCGATATCAGAATAATTTCATTTTTGATTATCTTTTTTAGCTTCCCCTCGCTAGGGCCCTCCTATGCTTTTCGGCAATATCAAAAGGAATTTCCATAGTCAAAGGAAAGCCGACTCGCGTATAAAGGGAGCCGACTTGCAATATGTAGTTAATTCTATTCGACAGTAGATGGCGCAATTGGTTTACTCGATAAAACTTTATTTATAATGTCTAAAAAGTACATATATCAGGAATATTATACTGAATTCTATTATTGTACGTAATTTGTTCATATCCATGCTAATTACAGCTTTTATATTGCAGAAATTTGTTAGGAAACTTAAGAAATCCATATATTTAAAGAAAGAACGCGCTGGTACAATTGTAGTTTTTGCTACTCGACAACAGATGGAACGCTCAGGCATATTTATTCTATCCTACAACAGATGGTACCCATAACTATACCAGCTTCATTCTAGTCATGGAAAAATCACTCACCAAAAAGAAAAGAGTGATATATATCTTTTTGATACAAAGATATATATCCCTCTTTCATATCTTTATATCTTTATCTTTACAGTGAATAGTGTCAGTGTCAATTGCAGACAAGATGAGTTATTATCTGTGAGTGATATACTGGCAGAGCCGACACGCGTACCTGTGACAACGCCAAAAAATATAAACAAAGAGTGTAGAAATATAATAAAATTAATTAAATTAAAACTAAATTAAACCATAAAACTTCAAAGTTAAGATTTATTTTGGCTTGCAATTATATTCGGTTTCCTCGTTCACTCACTACGCATGCGCAGTGTGCGGGCCAATCATTCTCTCTCATCGCGTGGAACAGGAATGAACTAAAGAGTTAAAGATATAAAGATACATTTTGAACGCAAGTGACATACGGATCTAATCACTCTTCGCGTCGGATATATATCTTTTGAGTTAATCACTCAGGAGTTACTCACCTCTACTTCATTCTCATCTCAATATTTATATATTACAATGATTCAATGTCCATTCATGTCTATACTAATTATATATTTTATATTGAAAAGGTCGGGAATTAATCTAAATATGTGTAATTGAAATCCACGTATAACGTGACTCATTATAAATATAACACCTATAGCCTATAGATTTGATATTTGGCATGGATCTTCCTTTCGCCAAGTAGAGGACAGCTAAGAATAGATTTTACGGCACGTGAAGCGGGCGGGTAAAGGCTAGTAAATTATAAAATTAAATATTAATAAATAATAGTATGAATGCCAGCAGGACAGTAGTTTTTTTCTACTAGATAAGAGATGTCGCAGTAGATCTCATTCTCAAATTAAATATTAAGCCTGATTTACATTGGTTTAGTAACTAGCGCCATTGCTGTCGCCGACAACTGACTTACTGTTTACTTGCATACAGTCAGTTGTCTTGGCTATTTATCTAGAGTGTTATTGAAGCCAGTAGGAAAAATGAATTCTCAAAGAAGGTAGAATTTGATGCGATTGATTTATATACTGAACACATTTTCCTATCTGTTGACGGAAATATTAGAAGAAGACTTACATATCTATCATACAAAAATTACTTTATTTAAGAAATTGAACGATGATTTAAAAGGAAACTGGAAGAACTGCTTTGTTGACAAAATAGTTGAGATTCGAAGATTGTCCAAACAGCAGAATCTCAAATCTCAGTCCATTGAATCTCCGATACGACGCAACGTCAGCCTACAAGACAGTGTCAGTGATTGAACTACTGCTGATTTCTTCGTTTACACGAGATCAGTATTGTTAAACAGCGTGTGTGCCGGGTAGATTGGCGCGGGTGCCGAGGAATGATTGAAATAAACACTAACTCGACAGCTCTGTAATGATTGCAAACCAATTTACACGATGCTAGTATTGGGTCAGCACTGATATACGTCGAATTTAAAGTCAGTAGCTATGTATGCCAACTTTAAAACTAAATGCAATTATTAAATCTTTTAACCAATAGATGTCACTGTTAGTTTCTACATTCGGATGAAGAATAATTTCAGACCAGCAGGTTTTGAAAATGCTGTTGCATTTTTTGTATGGTAGAAAATCACATAACTACTGAATCAATTTAAATAAAACACGACACAGGGCTTGCCTATACCCCCTAGGGCTCAATTCCAATATCTTAATATCTTTGCGGTGCAAAACGATTCCATTACGATAGTGTAAAAAATCGTATTCTACTATAACCACATTATGTTATCGACAGCGTCGCGGTAGAATACCAGTAGAAAAAAATTGGCATTTATATTATAATATTATAACATTTATTTCTCGAGTTTTCGCTTGTTAATCTTATCTTATACTAATATATAAAGCTGAAGAGTTTGTTTGCTTGTTTGAACGCGCTAATCTCAGGAACTACTGATCTGATTTGAAAAATTCTCTCAGTGTTTGATAGCCTATTTATCGAGGAAGGTTATAGGCTATACATCATCAGGCTTAGACTAGTAGGACCGGAGCACCAATGAAGAATGTTTCAAAATCGGGAGTTTTTTTAACTTACTTTTTTCTACTATTCCACGCAGGTGAAGTTGCGGGCAGAAGCTAGTTAGTAATAAAGATAGAGTGGTAAGCCATGGGCACGTCGTTGGAGTTAATAGAATACCGAAATCAGACAAACCTGTGATTGAGACGATGGTTTCCGGACTCAGATACCGTTACAACCTGAATGCCGACAAAAGACAATTTCACACCTGCATTTTATTACTTTTTCGGCACCTGGACCTCTTTTGTTTACTTTGCGTTGAAAATGTGTAATCAGAAAAACAGACCATTGTTTATTGCAATCTTTTATGCTATCTGCTCTTTTAGCCAGGTGTGATTCTAGGAAAAAAATACAGACTTTGTATTTGTGCAGTATAAAGCAATGCCCCGATTGAGAGATCGGGAGACAAGCGATAACCATGACCGAATCAAGACGAGTGTACTACATTCAGTAACCTATTTAGTGACGGACTTTGTGCGTGTTATTATATTTGTACCTGTGATATACGCGTCTGTATAGTTCTAATAAATTCTATAATAATTCCAACGGCATTTTAATTCGAGTCCTGCAACTTGTAACAATATTAATAGCAGAACTGGGGCGCTGTTTTTTACATCTTTTATTTAACTTGCAATGGATATAAGTTAGTTCGGGTGGAATCTTGCAAGTTATATTTGACCAACATCTCGGTTTCCGATTGGGCTGAAATTTTGCACGAATATGTATATCACGTGACAATGCAATAATATAGTACCATGGAGCTGATCTGATGATGGAGTCGGAAGGTGGCCACAGGAACTCCTGTGCCAAACAAGATAGACAGACCCGTCGTGTTTGGGCTCGTTGGCTTGTCTTGGCTAGCACTCTGCTACATGATATCCAGGATCTCAAAAGCTTGTATTTAAAAACCTTTTTAAAAAAGCTTATTTAATGAGAGAGAAAGTGCTATATTTTTACGATTGTAATCAAGATAATTCCATCATGGCTCTGCTGCGTACAAAATCGTCTAACCAAAAATATTCGCGTAGAAACCAATTGTGTAAGGCATTACAAAAGCACGTGCGATCTGTTTTAGGCGATCCTCCTCGCGTTATCTTCAGTCGGCATCTCGTAACAGCCTATTTGTGGTTCAAGTGACATCATTTAGCATTTGATTGTTTCAAAATTGCCGCCGTTGTTTGTTTTAAATACCGCAACAGTCTCTGTACATACCTATGAAATATATTAATTAATTCTTATAAACATAAGGTTAAATTATTAAATCTAAAGTTGATTATGTAGCAGGATAATGTATTTTTTTTACGGTATTGCATAGCTTTTATCGCGGGCGTTGAGCGCGGCGACCGTATCATGAAATTCCGTAACGAAAATAAAACCTAACACCCCTACTCCGCCTACTATGTAGCTCGGCCTAGCGTTCGCTTAACGTGTATGTATATGGTATGACTGTACGAAGCACGCACGGATCGAGACGAGCTGTTCCGAAATCGGATGAATACGTAAGCAGCTGTTTTTGAGAAAGTATATAGGTGTATAGGTATTTATCATATCTTTATAAACCCACACTCACCGCATGTGCGCCCCCGTAAGTATACATCGCTTCTTTGCTTCAATAACGTGGTATCTTGAAAAACCCAAATTTACAGTACGCCACTTTTAAAATTTCAAAAAAGATTTTACCCAAACATATTTTACACTTTTTTGTATATTTTTTACAATTAAATTTAGTGTCAATTTACTAAGCTTTTTGAAATATATGAGAAAGTTGTGATAATATGATAAATTTAGCAAAATATAGTGAGTGAGTGAAATAAGTGAGTATTGGGATATGTCACGTTACTGAAGCAAAGAAGCGACATGTAGGTATATATATATGTATACATAGGTGTAACTATGTATAACAGTGAATAGCAGTTGCTGGTGAATAGCTGTAAGTGTAAAATTTGTTTATAAATATGAATAAACAAAGTGCAAATTAATGAAGAAAGTGATGAAAAAAAATGGAAAGAAAATGAGTGATAGCTTTAAAAATACTGCATAAATAAATAATTATACTTGCATACGTTGATAAAAAATGCTGTGTAATAGCTTTACCGCGGCAGTCCCCGAGTGTCCCCGAGTGTGAGTCCCCGAGAGCCACAAGGAGTTATTTTTTATTGCGGGAGTTCAGTAGACAGGCAGACGGCCCACTTGATGGAAAGCGGTTACCGTCGCCTATGGACAAATGCGCTGCTGTTCTCGTAAGGGAAACTGGAATGTGGTCACTAATGCCAGAACACAATTCAAGGTTGTTATGGCGAAGTGCTTTAAACCAGGGGTGGTAGCCATCCAGTCGGGCAAACGCCCCACCATCTGGCTGCGGGTTGTTTTATCGCCTCTTTCGACAGGCTTCCCGGCCGCAGGAAGAGTAAGAGGCGACAAAACAACCCACAGCCAGATGGTAGGGCATTCGCCCGACTGAATGGCTACCACCCCTGGTCTAAAGTATGTCGCCATAACAACCTTGAGTTGTGTTCCGGCATTGGTGACCAGGTTCCAGTCTCCCTTAAAAGAGCAGCAGCGCATTTGTAGCAACTTTAGTGTTGCAAATGTCCATAGGCGATGGTAACCGCTTTCCTTAGAATAATTACACATTGTGTAATTATTCTAAGCCGCTTTCCATCAAGTGGGCCGTCTGCCTGTCTTCTGAACTGCAATAAAAAAAATATATTCAAATTGTATGAAAATTTTGCACATTTTTTTTTGTCAATCGGTTTCAAATATTCATCATATCCTTACTTTTGAGAGTAAGCCTTCTGCTTACCAATGATCCATAGATCTCATTACATTAATATACCGTTTTAAAAAATCGGCTAATCTCATAGATCGTTATTCAAATTTCGAAATTCCGTTCTCGAACGAGCTTTGTTCGATTTTCGAACGTGACCAACTCGTCCTTGAGAGAGAGTTGTTACAATAATGTTCCTTTGTCTAACCACGTGTGGGATTACAGGCCTTTTGGCCAAAAATGGATCGATTTTAATCTTTTGGCTGTTGGACAATTAAATTAATTCGTCCGTGTATTAGTTGGTTCCGTATGACCTTTATTTTAAAGATAAGAAATATTAGTATAAAATTAAGTCGCTTACCGCGTCTGTCGTATATCTGCTAGCCTTCCTAAGCCACGCCACCAATTTTTAAGCGTTTTCACCATCACTTAGAAACTTTTTCGTGAAAATTTTACATATTTACCAGCATTTTCCCGCGGTTTCACGTCATGCCGTGTCTGTACATTGAAACAATTTAAAAATAAAAACTGGAATATATTATATAAACGATACAGAACATGATTAAATTTTTTGTCTGTTTGTTCGAGATTCACGAAAAAAATTATTGGGGCGATTTCGATGCGGTTATCGTTAATCGAGAGCCATCATTAGACTTAATATCTGCAGTACTATAATCCTGGGAATCCCGCGGGAATTTTTCCGGGAATGATTTAAAATGGCCAGATTAAAAAATGATAATTCCAATGTGATTTTTTCACTGATTGATAGCAAATTTTATGTGCATTAGAGAGGAAGTCGGAAAGTCGTGGTGGCGTAATGGCAAGAGCACGCGTCGCGAAGCCAAAGGGCGCGGGTTTGACCCTGTCTGGAACTTATGCACCACTTGGCAGTTTTCTGACCTAATGTGCATATTGTTACATGTTACCACGTGGTAACAACGGTGAAGGAAAACATCGTGATGCAACCTACACATCGAGATAACCGATCTGTCAAACAGGCAAAGCCGCCGTGGACAAGCGTGGCGGGTATAATGTCCGTTCCCCTATAATGGGAGGCCCGAGCCCAGCAGTGGGATGAATGTAACCAGATGTAACAAGTACGTCGGAGCGGTCAAAAATCATGAAATTCGTGTGAAATAATTTCTGGATAGCCCCAAAGTAAAGTAAATGCTTGGATCGGTTATAGTTTTATAGAAGTTAGTACATAATAAAAATCGAAATGTGTGCTGGGACACACATATTAGAAGTGAAACTTCAACAGACAAGTGGAAAAACGTATGGCAACGGACAAATGGAAAATGAATCGCAACGGACAAATGGAAAACCGAATCGCAACGTACAAGTGGAAAAACTTCAACTGGCAAGTGACAAAATGAATCGCAACCAAATTCTAACTTGAAGTTTTACGGGTAGATTGTTAATATACTAGTCCAATTTGAAAACCCCCGCCTATATAGAAGTTTCACTTCAATAACTAGCTTCTGCCCAGAACTTAGTCCGCGTTGAACAGATAAAAGTAAGTTATAAAAACATTCTTCATCGGTGCTCCGCTCCTAAGGGTCTCAACGTGATGATTTATAGCCTTTCTCGATAGATGGGCTAACTGACAGCTAACACTGAAAGAATTTTTCAAATCTGACCAGTAGTTCCTGAACAAACTAACCGTTCAGCTTTATATATTGGTATAGATATTTCGCCATACCTATTAACTATGACTTACTTTGGGGCCAAGTGGCCACAAATTATTTCAAAAAATTAAAAAAGTCCTGGTCGATACATATACAGGAGACCGGAGGCTGTAGCTTACCTCGCTCAAAGGATTACCCTCTGTATCCAGCGAGGTAATGTTGCCAGCTTGTTAGGTATGGCTGGATGCGTTTTGATATGGTTTTTATTCTAATTTTAGTCTTTTACTATTGTATATATATTTTTAAGTTAGTATTTATAGGGTTTTTTTCTTTTAATTTTGTAAACTTGAATAATGTAATTTTTTTACATTAATATCTTTCTTAATTTGTTATAAAAGTATACATAATTCATAACAATTATCTAATTAAATGATGTTTCTTAATCTCAATAAAAGCTAACTAATGGCTAGGGTTCCCTAGGTTAATGTACTGTTACACAATACCGCGGTTCGGTACTATCGACGCTTTGATTGATTGTGAGAATTTGAACGGTGTTCGCAACATTTGGGTCATAATAATATTTCGAGACACTCATATTCAAAACAATGCTTTATCGAATATGAATCTCAAGTTTCTAATAAGAAGTGGAAGAAGTTACTAAATATCTATACTTCTATACAAATATAATAAATACGTAATATTATAAATGCGAAAGTTGTCAGGGTCAACGTACAGCGATTTGCTAACCCTGCGGCCTACTATAGGCTATTTTAATATTACTGTAAGGATATTACATAAAATACTGATTGGCTGACGTCAGCAATGCTGTCGTCACAATTGTTGATTTCTTGGTGACGACCCATATTTGAGTCCTTGAAATAGAATTTCAAGAGTACTGGGTATCGTTTATTCAAATCAAATCAAATCAAAATAATTTATTGTATAAAAACATGGTTTTACAATAGGTCTTGTTGTTATACACTGAGCACATGTTTTGTGCCGGTTGGGCGTACAATGTTTTTTTAATGTTATATTATAACCCTACATACTATTTGGATAGTGTTATAATTATTATCACTAATATTTTAATCTTAAAATTATACCTATAATAGCCTTTAATTTACAAATACTAAACGACGCACAATTTAAATTTAGATTTGTTTGTAATGATATTTACATAGTACAATTATTATAAATATATTTAAACACTTAATATTCTAACTTGTCATTTACATTTAAAACTTATAATTAAGGAACTCAGTTACACTATAGTAGCTTTTTCTTATTACTTTTTTTTAGTCGTGATTGAAATAATTTAGTTTTCAGAGCTTTATTCCAATGGTACTACGACTTCACAGATAGGTCCGTCCCGTTCGCCAGCTTGAACAATAATAATTGAGTGTTTTTTTGGAGCTGGATTCAGCTGAATAGCCGCAGATGGCTGTTTCAGCTCAGCAAAATATAGCGCGAATTGGGAAGGTATACGTCCTAGTTACCTCTAATTACATTTTAATTGTATTTATGTATGTATAATTTTCATGGTACACAGATATACTACAATCAGTTAAAATTATACAAAAAGAACAAAGAGGATATTAATCAACAAGCTTATCTTAAACTAGCAGTTAAATAATTATACGTAACATACTTGTTCACTGTGATATACATATTATTATAAAAAAAAAAATTAACGCAACATGTTATTTTTATTTATTTAAAATTACATTGTACGTAAATAGGTTTATATAAAAAAATATTTTGAAATAATATGTAGAACCAAATGTTATGGATCCCTGCACCATAATTTCGTCGATCCAAGGTTGCATGTAATTATGGTACACGGTGAACTATTTCGTTGTTAAAGTTATAGTAATTTCATTACTTTTTTCATATGGCCGTGATCAATATAGTTTTACGTCAAGTAATTAGAGATATACAGCTTGACCATAATGTATAGTACCTACTTGAATTTTTTTTTTGCCTTTTGGCAATATTCTGACTTATCTGTATACTTTGAATTTTATTTTAATTACCCTGTGCTTAAAGGCCTAGTTGCCAAGCCATAAATAATAATTAAATAATAAAAATAAAAAATAATTACCGGAGTTTTTGGCGGGAACTGAAAGGAGATGTTGTGGCTGTGCAGTTTTATTTTCTAAAAATTGATAAAATTACTCTAAAATAAACAGTAGTTGTAGGATATTGATAGTTTTTGAATAGTAATTATGTGTTTTGTGAGAAATGTGAACAGTATAGTCAAATGTCTTTCCAGTTGTCACGAGAACTTCGTTGAACGGCGTCACGATAGCCTACAGTTCAGCTGAGTTATACATAGGAAATGAAAAACACATTGTAATCTAAGATTTGGCTTAAAGGCCAAGCTGTCAAGGCATAAACTTAAATGAACTTAAAAAATAACTACCTGGGCTAAAATGACAGCTGCGATCTATCTTCTTTGGTTCATAAGTGAGTTGTGTGAGGTGAATCAACAACGCACCACTGTGACTGAGTTGAATCCTAGAGACTTTTTATATAAGTAAATAAATACATTGGCATACTAGATATTGGCAAAATCAATGCATTGGCTATGATTTTTTAAATGCATTTATGGCTTGGCAACTAGGCCTTTAAGCCAGATTGGCTATGAAGGTAGAAACATACATAGATTATTAAAAATATAATCCTTCCAAGGCTTGGCAGTAGTCCGGTAAAAAAATGGTCATTCATCGTTACGGAACTCGTCATGATTGAGGCGCCACGGACTTGGCTGTTTTTTTAATCACGTACATAAAGCCTGAGTGTACTGCGTATATTGATCTTTTGAGAATTTTAAGATTTTATGTGAATATTGACCTTAGAAGGAAGGAATGTAGGTTTCTTTGTCACGTATGAACTGAAGTAGGCGTCTTAATTCCGCGTTCCAGAACAATTATATCTGATAGGCAATCATTAATCCCGGCTTCACTTTAAACATCTAATAATAATAAACATAATCTTGGAATATCGATTAATTAATATAAACCAATTTATGTTTAAACTATTTCTCAAGATTAATTTTTTCCGACAGAAAGGAGACGAAGTCATCATTTTGAACAGTTTTCTAACTATTGTTGTGAGTGCGAAATTCGATTTAAAATGCCGTTGGAATTACTATAGAATTTATTAGAGCTTTACATACACGTATAACACAGGTACAAATATAACCGGATCAGTACAAACTGCACTATTCAATAACACGCGCAAAGTCCGTCATATATCGCTTATAGAATGTACTACCCACGTCTTGCTCGTATCGTAATCGTCGCTTAACTAGCTCACTCCCCCATTTGGGCATCGTTTTATACTAAACTGTACAATACAATAATCCACCGCGTGGACTGAAGTTTCCAAGAAACCGTAATCTGCACACCTGCAGCGTAAACAGGTACAATAACTATAGGCTATTGTCTAATTGCAATTTTTAAACACAAAGTAAACAACACAAGTCTAAATGCGGGCAGGGTAATAAACAAGGTTTGCATTCACTTTGTCGGCATGTCTATTATTATTAATCTACTAATGATTTCATAAGAGTTCCGTTGTTCCCAAAAGGTAACGCAACCTTAAAAATCATTGTAAGACCATTTATATTGTAATCAAATATAGAGATCAGCTGAATCCAGTTCGAAAAAGAAAAAATAACTAACATACAAAAACAAATGGACGGACACAACAATTCCATAAGAGTTCCGTTGTTCCCAAACGGTAACGCTACCTTAAAAATCATTGTAAGGCCATTTATATTGTAATCAAATATAGAGATCAGCTGAATCCAGTTCGAAAAAGAAAAAAAAATAACTAACATACAAAAACAAATAGACGGACACAACAATTCCATAAGAGTTCCGTTGTTCCCAAACGGTAACGCTACCTTAAAAAACAACGAAGACCATTTCTATTGTAATCAAATCTAAAGAATAACTGCAACGTGATCCTAAAATGAAGCAATTCAAAGTGTACATTTGTTATGCCGAAATTGAAGAAGGATACGCTCGTCAAAAATCACTTTTTATGCTACTCCCATTGACTTAGCCTGATATATCAATACAAAAGGGTTACGAAATAAGGCCATTTAACCACGGAGTAACAGATAAACAATCAAAGATGGACACTATAAACACAATGAGGTATAAAACGTACCTACATTCAGAAATGTAACACATTCATTTGTTACCATTGTAAGTAGAGCAACCGGTGTAGCGTACCACGTGGAACGGGGAAATAATTTCCCGCGCGAATAGTTTGACGTTTTGTTTTTTTTAAAGTGCATTCATAAAGTTCATAGTTTTTTCTACGAATAAAGACGAGGTAATTTATGTTATTACTTTATTATTTAGAGTCCGCGCCACAAAAAGTCCAACGGAAAATAAATTTACAGCTTTAATTACGGAATATTTTGTATTTATTATTTAGTGATTGCCTACATTGATTTACGGATTAGTAAATAATTACTCTGGTAGGATTAAGTACGCGACTGCAGCGTCGCGTCAGTGGGACTTCTTGCGCGGACTCTAAATTTTATTTGAAGTTATTGTTATAACAAATAATAATATAACATCAGCCCATAACTGTCCCACTGCTGGGCTCGGGCCTCCCACTGTAGGGGAATAGACAGAATACCCGCCACGCTTGTCCAAGGCGGCTTGGCAGGTTTGACACATCTGTTATCTCGGTGTGCAGGTTGCATCACGATGTTTTCCTTTGCCGTTGTAAGCACGTGGTAATTACAACAATATGCACATTAGGTAAGAAAACAGCCTAAGTGGTGCATGCGTTCCGGCCAGGATCGAACCAGCGACCTTTGAGTTTAGGACGCGTGCACTAGCCATTACGCTACCACGACTAATTGTTATTGTTATAGTCTGTACTTATTTGTTTTCAAAAATTTTACACTAGCTTAAAGGCATAGTTGCCAACCATAAATGAATTTAAAAAATACATAAAAAAAATAAAGATATCCTAACTTATATATAATATTATAAATGTTAATGTAAGTTTGTTTGTTACGCTTTCACGCGAAAACAACTCAACCGATTATCATTAAACTTTGTACACATATTCTTGACCTACGCAAGGTCATCGCTAGGCGCTGGATGAGGAGATCAGAGGACAGGAATGAGTAGTGCCGGTTTGGGAAGACCTACGTCCAGCAGTGGACTGCGAATGGCTGACGACGACCTTAGTGGCTAGGTTCCGGTCTCTGTTTAGAGAAAGAGAGCACATTGGTAGCCCTTTTGATGTTGCAATGTCCATTAGGCGACGGTAATCGCTTTCCATCAGGCGGGCCGTCTGCCTGTGTGCTAGAGCAGGGGTCGGTAACCTTTTGAGTTGGAAGAGTCAAAAATTTACTAAATTTCAAAGTTTTCAAAGAGCCACAATTTTTTTCTTGCCAACAATATTACTTGCATTAATTAAGTGTTTGATAGAAACAAACAAATCTATTTATTCATATATAAGTAGTGTTTTTCACAACAAAAAGATAATACATATGTGAAATTATTAGATAATTATTAATTACTTATTATTAAATACAAAAATGAAAACAATTAACTTATTAACTTGCAAGACTAACTTGTGCTTCAACCACAAATAATTGGGCAAACAAACTCAATGAAAGCTATATTTTTTTTACATATCGAGAGCTTCATACATATAGGGGTATACGCAAAAATGTTTTTTTTGTTTTTTACAAAAAATATGCGTGTTACAAATTTAGGAGATCTTACTAGTAAGTGTACCCAAGAAGAAGGGTATTCCGGATTTCAGCCTTATATGATCAACTAGTTTTGTTTTATTCACAATTTTGTCCCTTGCAGTGTTACCCACTTTTGTCTGTACGCCCATTTGTTATGAAGCCCTCGATGTATAACTAAAGAGCCACAGCTTTACATTCAAAGAGCCACATGTGGCTCGCGAGCCGCAGGTTGCCGACCCCTGTGCTAGAGTCATCCAAAAAAGACAATGCATGTTTATACACTAATACAGTTCATCATTAACGACGTTATTTTAAACGCTATAAAGAAGACGCATTTGGCCACAGTCACTTACATTATCGTTATTCCTGATGTAGCAGGGACATTACTTTCTAGGAATTTTGCAACTTTATTCCGATCGTATCGCGTCCACTCTCATGAGACTTGACTATTGTGAAGTGATTCGCCATCTTTAAATTTTAATTACATGTTAATCTTTAAACGCTCTAGACTTATCTATGTAATGTATGTGAGAAGCAAGGAATACTACTAATTTCAACAGCACATCATCTGCAAAAGTAAATTTCGGATCTTATTGTTTCATTCAGATTTAAATCCCGCGGAATTGTCATGAAGTGATGTATGTGAATATGTATTATACATTTATCATGTATATCATGTATAATGAATACTTATTTTATCGGTATCCCCCAAATATTTTTTTAAAAATTATATTATAAACTAGCTTTTGTCCGCGACTTCGTCCGCGTGGTGCGGTTTTTTTAATTATCCCACGGGAACTCTTTAATTTTTCGGGATAAAAAGTATCCTATATGTTGACCAGGGATATAAGCTACCACCATAAAAAATTTCATGTAAATCGGTCCAGTCGTTTCGGAGATTAGCCCGTACAAACAAAGAGAAACATAAATATTGAACAAAATCTAAATTAGTTCCATTTCACTTCTAACATCCCCCTGACTCGGTTTGTAGCTTTTTTTTTTCATTGCACAGAAATTCGACCTCTACAGTTTTGTTATAAGTAAAGATTTACTCTTGCAGTGAAATATTCTATCAAATATTTGTTTCAGTTTGCCAGATCAGTGATGAAGATTGAAATGAAAGTAAGTACAGTTTTGTATTTGATAGCAATAGGGGGCGCGACACATGGACGCGCTAATCTCAGGAACTACTGGTCTGATTTGAAAACTACTCTCAGTGTTAGATAGCCCATTTATCGAGGAAGGCTATCATTACGATGATATCAATAGGAGGAGAGCACCAATGAAGAATGTTTAAAAAATCGAGGTTTTTTAAACTATGCCACGCGGGCAAAGTCGCGAGCAGAAGCTAGTACGTATATATACAAACATACATAAACATTCCAATATGAATTAGAGCATATATAATTTGTTGATTGCTGTTGCAATATTACCTAAACCATAACTTTTCATAATATTATGTTATTTGATATCGAAACACCATGGTTCCTCATGATATTATATTCTCATTATGCTATTAGGAAAGTATATTGTAGTAGTAGTAAAATAGAGAAAGAACTCTAAGACCGCTCAGACAAACAAAGTAGATAGACAGAGCGCCGAGCTCTAGGAGTAAAGCTGGCTAAAGGAAGCAATTTGTTTCGCAGTACATGGGAAACAGGCGTGATATTATATTATGTTAATTGTCTAATGCGTTTTGGCCAGGATTGAAGCCTGCGCCCTTTAGGTTTGGGTCGCGTGCGCTAGCCATTACGCTACCATAACTTAACTATCAATATAATTAAAATCATATAATTCCTGGTAATGAAAATTCTGGTGGCGTGTGAAAAGCCTCCGGGGGACAAATGTGTGGAGTAAGGTGGTAAGAAAGAGAAAAAAGAAAAACTTTCTTTGTAGAAATAGCTACCTAATTCTACAAAGGATTAGGTCACCCTGCATCCCAGGGTGACCTAAGCTTGTTGCGAACAATGGGTGTAGCTTCCCTCGTCATCTCATGTTCTTCCACACAAGCGTCGGGTATGGGACGCAGGTTTAGGTTTAGCGGAGTAGTTGATTCCGCCCAGAGTCTTCGCACACCCTGCGCGGCGTTAATCGCCGTGGTCTGCTCTCACCCCCACAGTCGAGAGGGACGCAGTATGGTACGAAATATATTCCCCCTGCGCATTAAAAAAAGGCGTCGAAGAAACTGCGTACCTCTGCGTATTCCACCGCCTGTATAACGGGGAGTGTTCTGAAGAACTGTTTGATCTGGTGCCAACGCCTCACTTTTTACAACCGCATCACTCGCCAGCGACGGGATGTTCATCCATTTCCTTGAGCTCCCACGCTCAACTACGCAACGGTTCTCTACAACATTGTTTCGGGGTACAACAATGATCTGGAGAATTTCACGCCACGGTTTTCCCTTTGCGCTATGACATAGTTATAAAATTTATTAGAGGTCTGGAACGCGTTAGCGATACCCCCGGTTTTGCAAACGTCCATAGGCGACGGTAACCACTTTCCATCAGGTGGGCCGTCTGACTGTTTGTCTGCTTCTGACTATAACAAAAACTTTTTCATAATAAACATCGTCGGTTGAGTATAGCGCCACGCCGTACGCAGCCTACGGCATTTTTGTTTGTAAATAGGAAACATTAATAATTATGTTATATATAATTTCACGCTCGCACAAACCATAAGATAAATTGCCAAGCAATACGAGATTCAAGCATGAAGGTGAAGTTAATAATGGCTTGATACAATTACTTAATTGATTTGCGCAAGACTACTCCATTTTTTAAGTCACGCAAGTCCAATATCCAGAATTATAATTGTCATAATAACCATAATATGTTTCGTAAATGCATTTCAATTGTTAAGAAGTATTTTAGATTTAGAATAGACGTATATTCATTGCATTTTACAAATGGATTCTCATGGTCGAATATAATAGCGAAAAATACACAAATGAGTGCAGTGGCTGATTTCGACGAGAACTAAAGTTTTCGAAGCTCATCTATTCTTGTTGGGATATTTGTGTTGTGGTGTATCTTACGAATAACTTATTGTATTAATTTATTCTAATTTGAATACTAAACTTGTACTAATGTAGAGTGTATCTGTTACATGCTGTTGTGAGGAAGTGCATGTGCAGTGTATGCCTTATGTCTGTACCTAAGTACACCACAACACAAATATCATTGAATAAATGTGACACACAAAAACGAAAATTACCAAGAAGTAGAGTTGCGTCGGACACGTCCGAGCCAGTACATTTATCCCGTAGAAAATCCATTTTATGATACGGTACGAAATCTAAAAAGTAATACTTCAAATATTTTGTCGCGTGTACTCAGTGTACTGCTCGCGCCTCAAATGTAAGAGGCAGGACGGAATGAGGACAACAGTACAATAACACCTCTAAAGATATTCACATGAAAAAGAGGCACAACATAACATTTACGGCTGCTAGTAAAATGAGGTGACCAAGGGCGATCACATCCGATTCATACCGAACATTTCCGAACTAGAAGTTTTGTACGGGACAAATGAGGGAACGACGCTCACCGCCTCACCGGCCTCATCGCTTCAAATGTACTGCCGCGGTACCAACCATACAAATCTCCTCGGCTCATTTGAAGTGGTACATATCACACTGGTCGAGCCGACTCGACAGCTGTAAGCAGGATAATAATTCCAGCAGGATATTAATCCTAAGAGTATTAAAACATAAAGACAATTATAAAGAATTATTCAACTAGTGGTTGCCCGTGGTCGAAATTCGACCATAATAATTTGTTGTTAAATTCAAATTCAAAAGTTTTTATTCAAAATAAGTTCCACTGGAGAACACTTTTTGAAGGTATACATACATATAGGTTAAAATTTAATTTTACTTCCTAGTCTATGTACACCGCTTCGCAACGTGTTATTGCTGTTAAGGAGAAGAAGCGGCAAGAAATTCCCCATTAACACGTCTAGCTAAAAATTGTTTTACTTTATATTTTTCTCTTATTTTATCTCAAGTTATTTTTTAATAAGTATGCCAAAGACTATACTTCTATAATCACAGATTTCGGCAAGGCTACACTGTTAAATTGTCTTTAATAGTAAACAAAAGAGTATATATGCGTGCCCATTTATCGAGGAAGGCTATAAGCTATATATCATCACGCTAAGACCAATAGGTGCGGAGCACCAATGAAGAATGTTTCAAAATCGGGGTTTTTTTATTCCTTTGAGAGCTTCCGCTGCGTACATTTCACCTTCTACACAAACAAAGTCGCGGGCAGAAGCTAGTAAACTATGTAGTGTGCGAAATTTCATACTCCTCCGACCGCGCAATTTTTGTAAAAAAGGGTACAAAGTTTTGCTTCACGTAAATATAATGATAGAGTGGCGTGCCACTGGTACGTCATTAGAATTGTCAGAATACCGATTTCAGCCAAATCTACGATTGAGATGCTAGTGTACGGCTATTTTGACGAGCTATAGTAATAACAGAATAGGGTCCCAGGTCATGGCAAAGCTGCGCTTAAACAATGATTGCATTCTTTTATTACTTTCACCTTTCTTTTGTTCGAATAATATAAACAAAAGATAAATTAATCAATGCGCACCACTATTGTTTGTTTTATAAATTGTTTTATCCGTCGAAAACAGTTTAACTGTTTTTGGAAATTAGTATTTTCGTAACATGACCTGGATTTTGAAGCAATCCTTTTTCACTACAATACAAAGGAACTTTTGCTTATTTTTGGAATTGCAAAAACTATATATACATGTATATAATTTATTACATGAGTTCCGCAGACAGGCAGACGGCCCACATAATGGAAAGTGGTTACCATCGCCTATGGACATTTGCAACACCAAATGTGCTACAAATGCGCTGCTGCTCCCTTAAGGGAGACTGGAACCTGGTCACTGATGCCGGAACACAACTTAAGCTAGTCATGGCAGCATACTTTAGACCAGGGTGTTAGCCATCCAGTTGGGCGTATCCCCTACCACCTAGCTGTGGGTTGTTTTGTCTCTTCGGATTTCTGCCTTTCTGCACGGATGAAAATACCTCAAGGAAGTCGGCGAAGTGCGTGTCGGTCAACGCAAATGTGATAACCTTTTTATCCGTGTAGGAACGGAGAAAGAATATAATTTCTTGTAGCAGGACGGTCTGTCGTAAGAATCGACATACCAACCCACACCCAGGTAGTAGTGTATTTTCCTGTCTGGATTCCTACCACCCCTGGTCAAGAGTATGCCGCCATAACCTTGAGTAGTGTTCCTGCATAAGAAGCCAGGTTCTAGTCTTCCAATAGAGCTACAATAGTTGCGCCGAGGAACACCTCCTTGTTAATTCTTCCTCCCCATCCTCGCCATCAAGAATATAATAAAACTTTAAATGAAGAATGCGCTAAACAAGAGTCAGAACTGTCACTGCTGTCACCGCAATAAATTACGTACCAGGATATTTATCGCATAAGTCATTTGTATATATTCCTTGTAAATTCTTGACTGTGAATAATATTATTTTATAATGGTTTGTATATTATATATGCATGTATATATATATTCATATAATAGCTACTCTGTTGATTTATACCATATTTTTATAATTTGGAAATGTCAATTAAAAAATAACTTAATAATATATTACACAATAGGTATATAAATAGACCTATAAATAAAAAATTGACTCCATATCGCTGTCGGCGGGGAGCGTGCCCAAAATGCTGGCCGCATTTCCACGTTGGATGGCAACGCTTATTCGTTGCCCTAGGTACAAGCCAGCCTTTTGGTCACGCGAGACCTCAATAAGACGCCTTGAGAGGTCTCGATAGAGGTGATGCGCTCCAGGCCCCCACGGCCCCAGGGTCTCGACCCCGAAAGCCACAAATACGTACCCACTACCAATGGATACATATTTGCGACATTTCAGGGCCTCCTGGTGTGCAGCAGCAGCCCCGGCTGTCACGGCTGTGTATATTAATTATTTCATATAATTATATGGATTGTATAGTATATATATATATATTGATGTTGTAGTATATATATATATTATACTTAATTTGTTTTGAAGTTAGTTATTATTTAGTTTTGTCCTTTGCTCTTATGTTTTGTTTTAAGTATGTTTGTAGTTAATATGTTTTTTATATTGTATTAGATTTGCAGAATTTTTTTTTAATTTACCGGCTCTTTATTTAGCCATTTTTTTTTCACCTGGCTTTTCTTTTCACACGACATTGGCAAAATCAATGCATAAACGGCATTGCAACCATCAATTAAAAAAAAAAAAACAGGATATTGTTAAAACACAAAGAAATAGGAATAAACTGTTATAACCACATTTAATTATCAAAGCCACAATCCTAGTGAGAGTGTGAACCTTGGGGGACGAGTGCAGTGTGGCGGCGGACTGGTGGCGAGGTGAATCTCTCCTTGCTTCTTCTTTCTCGTCCCTTTGTCTTCTCCCGGCCATCGCATTGCAACAGCACATTGGTAGCACCTTTGGTGTTACAAATATCCATAGGTGATGGTAACCGCTTTCCATCAGGTGGTCTATTATCCGTCAACATCACGACCAATGAGTGTGTTTAATTTGTATATTTATAGCTTCTCATCGCGTGTCTACTGGTGGTTGGAGTGACATCTGAACCACCATCAATTGGATACAACTTCCAACTACCCAGAACTGATCTGCACACAAACTTCAGGACGCCTTCGAGGAACTATCTGCCTCCTAGCACAGGTATAATTTTGCCAATTTGATTTGAGCATATTTGAGCCGTGTGGGGTGGAGACTTTGGGCCCGTGGGGGCCAAGTGCCCACAAATTCAAAAACTAAAAAACACCTGGTCTGTACAAGAGGAGACCAGAAGGCTGGAGCTGACCTCGCTCAAAGGATTAGCCTTTGTATCCTTCGAGTTAACGCTCCAGCCTTCTAGTTACAATACCCAGCGACAGTGGTCTGGTGGTATATATATTTTTAAGTTAGGTTTATTTATAGGAAGTTTTAGTTTTTATTTTATTTTTTATAAATAAATAAATCTTAGTTATTTTACAAACATGAAAGGAATTTCTGTAGATATGTTGCAGTACAAACTTTTAGCATGTCTCGTCATTATTATAAATAACTAGCTGTCCTGGCAGACGTTGTCCTGCTCTGAAGAAATAAAATTAAGAACCCGATCTCAGCGCCACCTGCCGGTTCCAACGGTATAAAAACTATCTTTCAAGTTGGATCAAACTGCACACGGTGTTCAAATTTGATTAGAATCGGTTGAGTAGTTTAGGAGTCCATCGCGAACAAACATCGTGACAGGAGATTTATATATATAAGATAATAATAATCTTCTTTCCTCTTACTTTCTTCGCCTTACCGAGCATGCACTGTTTGCTAAAACTCCATACATTTTTCGAAAAGTAATTATGTAACGTACTTCTGTATAAAACTTATAAACAAAGAACTTGAGATATAAATAGAATAAGAAATATAAAGAAGAACAAGTTTCAGCTAGACGTGTTGCTTGGCAGTTTCTTGCCGCTTCTTCTCCTTAACAGCAATAACACGTTGCGAAGTGGTGTACATAGACTAGGAAGTAAAATTAAATTTTGACTTATATTTATGACCTTCAAAAAGTATTGTCCAGTGGAACTGATTTTGAATAAAATCGTTTGAATTTTAATTTGATAAGTTATCTTTAATTTATCTGAAATTCCAGGATACTCGGCACCGAGCAATTATCTGCCTCCCACATTCAATTCGAACTCCAGACGCGAGTCTCACAATCAAGATCACGAATTCACCGACAGTCATGGACACGAGAACCAAGTGGTGAGTTGTTTTTTGTTTCTTTCTTAGGATGTATTTAAGTAATAAAGATACTTAAGTACAATCCGGTGAAGGTATTTTCAATGTTTCATCATTTTTAAAACTGTACTGCGGCAATGGAAACGCAAGACAAAAAATTGATTTCTAGTAGGTTATAAGTATATATAATTATATATACTAGCTGTCCTGGTTAATGCTCCTTGGTACATAAGATCAGACGATCTCCATCGAGATTTAAAAGTGGACCTCGTCATTAACGTAATAAAAAAATACGCTGAAGCCCATCAGCAACGGCTTCATCACCATGTGAATGTCGAGGCCATCCAGCTCCTTGATAATACAGATTTATTAAGAAAACTCAAAAGGACAAAACCTTTTGAGTTAGTGTTATAATACTTTCATAATAATAAAGTGTAGTGCTAAGTGCTAAACATTAAGAAAGAACACATGAACAAAGTGTCTTCTCCTTAATAAAGACAATAAGAAACGTGTTATTGGACACATTCTTAGTTTAAGTTATATCTTGTTATTTTAGGTCAGATTTAAATTACTCATTAGTCTTATTTCGTAGATTAGATTGTAATTTTAATGTTGTATCACTAAGATGCATCATTTATGAAAAAAAAAACTAGCTGTCCCGACAGACGTCGTCCTGCCCGGAAAAGTTTCAATCGATATGCTGACAGCATTAAAGTTTATAATTAACAAATAAAAATAGGGGTCGATCGTAGAGGGTTGAAATTAAGGGTTGTATATAATTTTTAATGCTCTAACATAACAAAAATATATCTATGAATGAAAAAGAATAGGGGTGGACTGCCCTTAACATTTAGCGGGATGAAAAATAGATGTTGTCTGATACTCAGACCTTCCCAATATGCACACAAAATTTCATGAGAATCGGTCAAGCCGTTTCGGAGGAGTTTAACTACAAACACCGCGACACGAGAATTTTATATATAAGATACATCGATCACTAATAATACTATTGACCGATGATAAGACATAATCTGGGCACATATTAATTGTACATACATACATACATAACTTCACGCCAGGTCCCTTGCGGGGTAGGCACGAACAACAGAGCGCCACACAGGCCCACTCTTACACACCTCACTTGCTTCTTTGACATTCATAGCTCTTGTCATGAACGCTCGTCTGTTCTTAAGGCGCCTAACATCACCTTCTGCTAACACATGATCAATTTGATCATGGAAGGTGTGTCGTGGCCTTCCGCGACTTCTGCATCCATCCACTTTCGCATTGTATATCTGTTTACTCATTCGGTCATGTTTATTAATTGTATTGTGTGTAATTGTATTGATTCTTACTTAAGGTTTGGTTTGCGCAAATATGAGCACATATCTGAATGTCGTAGTAAGCTCGAATGGCTTCCTGTCCGCCTTCGCCGGAATCCTCACCTCTTATCCCTTTTGTATAATGTACTCTTTAGGCCAAATGATCATTAGAAATGTCAAATTATCTCCAGAAGGTTGAACAAGCGTATCCGGTATACTGTTCCCCCCCCCCCCCGGGACGATAGAGACGTCTATACTAGAATAGAAATGCGAAAATGTGTGTGTGCAGTTCACACTCTACTAAGTGTTGTAGATATAACTATGTTCATAATATTACTACGTTTTAACGGTTTAAAGGGCGGTAATTTATTAAGATTTGGTTTGTCCGACGTTTCGGCCGCTTTTCAGTGGCCGTGGTAACGGACGACAAAGGTAACATTTGTCTAACGTATATTGTTAAAGTTTTATTTAGCCTACCGCCAACTTGTTCATTTTAATTATTTAGTTTAATTTTGTTTATGGTTATTATTTACTCTATGGGAGCCTAATCTAATTTACCACCGCTTCACAACATATTGTGGCTTGAAAAGAAGAAGCGGCGCAAGAAATTCTTCAGCAAACATGCCTAGTTCTAAATTTTTTTTTATATAATATTAAAATGGGTGGAAGGAAAAATAAAAGAAATTATCAGTCAAGTTGGTTTGTGTTCCGTTGCAGGCAGAAAGAGCTCACAGTGTCCTGAGGTCTGGCTAGTTTTTGCTGGGTTTGGATCTTAATAGAAACATCGGACAAACCAAAAATTAATAAATTACCGCGCTTAAAACCGTTAAAACGTAGTTTTATTATGTATACAAGTCGCGGAAACTTAAGAAAATATTAATCATGTTTAGCTGTATATTCGCTAAAGTTTCGCTTCTATTGCGTGTACTGTACGCACACACATTTATTTTTAGTTTCTGTTAATATAATAATTACTTATGCCTAAGATTTTATATGATACTAGCTGTCCCGGCAGACGTCGTCCTGCCCGGTAAAAAATAGGGGTTGATCGTAGAGGGTTGAATATCTAGGGTTGTATGTATTTTTGTATGTTGTATCATAAAAAAATAGAAATTAAAAATTTTGTCTAAAAAATAAATAAAAAAATTTAGGGGTGGACTACCCCTAACATTTAGGGGGATGAAAAATAGACGTAGGCCGATTCTCATAGATACCGGATAAGCACAAAAAATTTCATCAAAATCGGTCAAGCCGTTTCGGAGGAGTATGGCAACGAAAACTGTGACACGAGAATTTTATATAATAGATAAAATAGACAGACATACGGCCCACCTGATGGAAAGCTGTGTTACCATCGCCTATGGACATTTGCAATACTAACGGCTATCAATGTGCTGCCACTCTCTAATGGGAGATTAGAACCTAGCCGCTAATGTAGGAACACATCTGAACATTGAAATAATTACATACAAAATAATAAATTATCTTGTTTATTCATAATATTTTAACGTGGACCCAATCATAAAACGTGACAATACAAAATCATTTCTGTAAACTATATTACGTCTTCTTATGTATATTATAAATAAGATAAGAATGTATTGGTTTTAACTTATAAATACTGCTATTAAGGGTATAGTATATATCACCATAATCACCATATATAATACTCTTTGAAAAGAAATCCAAATCGGCAATCTTGTTCGCTGTACCATTCTCGCATTTGATTTCATATAGTGCATTCTCTGTAACTCCAATAGTTCTGTCATCATCTATTATAAAGTTGTAAACAACGTTTAAATCTTTATTCTTTATCACTTCATGCTCATTAAATATACAATAAACACCACACAACGTCACTATGTGTAAATTCTTCTGATTATCAATTTGAAACTCCATGACAGCTTTTAAACTGCTTGCCTTTACTACGGTTTTACCCCCGTTAAATACTTTGTAAATCATATGATTATTGGCATCTAGTAAGTACATTTCGTTATTACGTACTACTAGTTTAGCTATATTCATATTGTAAAGTCCGATCTTGATAGCACTGTTTAGAATAGGGTCGTATTTGTATAGCCCATCGTCACTACCGAAATATACTTCACCCGTATCTTGATCAACAGCCACAGCTCTGTTCCTTTCTATACCATGTATCTTCACTGCTTCTTTATCTATCACATTAATAACAGCTCGCCCCGAGTTTTGTATCTCATCATCCATATACATGAAAAATAGATTTCTGCTCGACGAGTCATAGTTCAATTCTTTTGGATCCTTGAATTTATTAGTCAGCAACTCCTTCTTGTATATCCTGTCTCCTATCCTCTGCAGTGGTAAGTCTGATAGTATTATTAACGTCTTCGCTTCCACGCTCATGAAGAACAGTAGTAACAAGTATATCATGTTTATTGTGTGTGATTACTACAGCTTCACGTGTCACACTGACTGAATCCATGTTTTGATGAATTATCTCATTGCGTGCAATGACAATTGTGTTTTTGCTGATAATATCATTAGTGTTGTTCGATTTTGGACCTTATGCTCTGATGTAAGGGATAATATGCATGTCTGTGGACGTGACGCGTGTAGTATTAATGAATAAGTGGAATGAGTGTAGGTAAAATAATTAAACTGTAACAAACAAGTTTTGAGGTCATTGTTATCGTTTTATTAATTGTATCCCCTTTTATTATTTAGAAAATAGTATACTTTTTAATTTATTAGCAACTTTAGACGACTTTATCTATCCATACATATAATAAAATTGTAGAGGTCGAATTTCTGTGCAATGATTTTTTTTTTATAAAAACCGAGTCCGGCAGATGTAAGAAGTGAAATAGAAGTAATTTAGACTTTTTGCGTACTTCTGTATAAAACTTATTAAAAAAAAGAACTTGAGATATAAATAATAAGAGAATAATATAAACAATTTTTTTTTTGTAAGACGTGTTGCTGCGGAGTTTCTTGCCGCTTCTTCTCCTTAACAGCAATAACACGTTGCGAAGCAGCAGTGTAGTACATAGACTAGGAACTAAAATTAAAATTTTAACCTGCATGTATGACCTTCAAAAAGTGTTCTCCAATGGAACTTATTTTGAAAAAAAACTTTTGAATTTGAATTTGCAAATTTTTGTTTCTCTGTATGTCTGTCTGTTTGTACCGGCTAATCTCCGAAACGACTGGACCGATTTAAATGAAATTTTGTTTGATTGTAGCTTATATCCCTGGTCAACATATAGGATACTATTGATCCCGAAAAATTCAAGAGTTCCCGTGGGATAGTTAAAAAACCGCACTACACGGACGAAGTCGCGGGCAGACGCTAGTTGATTATAAATTTTTATTTTTGCATTCTTAAAACTTGTATTTCCGTTTCAATGTACATTAGTATTCTGTATGTTTAATTTCATAGATGATGTATGTCTAAGGCATACTTAAGTACGTAGGTATACGCAAGGCAAAGGAGACGGGGATATTTGGGCCCAAGAAAAGTCGAGATAATTATGGCTTAAAAAAGCTTTACATTTTTCTATAAGAGATTTTCCCGCGGGTGCCCTGGTAGGTGATTGTTGTTTAGAAGAAGTTTTATTTGACCCCAGAAAATTCACCTCATTTTATATCGCAAAATATCCCATCTCCTGGGACAAAAAGTATCTATGCCTATTTTCGGTATTAGCATTACATATGTACAGGCAAATGAGCAAAATAACCATAATGACCAAATCGATTCACCCTATTATATTGTATGTATTAAAATTATATACCAAATTTCAGCCAAATCGGTCCAGTAGTTTTTCAGTAAAAGCATATCAAGCAGAGAGAAATACAAATAGTAATGTTTGACAGGTAGGAATAGTTTCTAAGGCAAAGCGAAATTGTTGTTTTTACTATATTCCAAGCATTTTTTTCATATTTACTCACCTTTTAAACCTTCCCTGGACATCTTAGTTTTGAAATAATTCAAAACTAAGATTAGCCAAATCAGTCCAGCCATTCTCGAGCTTTAGCGAGAGTAAGGAACAGCAATTGCTGTCTATATATATATAGATAAGAAAACATTTATTATTTAAGAAAAATCGGAAATAACACATAATGCAACTTAGTCAACGTGACGTGTGATTTGGTGATGTCCATACATTTGCTAACACCTAAATTGTAAAATTTCTTATAAACCATTCTTCGGTTTTATTTTTTCACAGAGATCTCCTCAAAACATTATTACATACATACATAACTTCACGCCAGGACCCTTTCGGGTTAGGCACGAACAACAGAGCGCCACACAGGCCCACTTTTACACACCTCACTTGCTTCTTTGACATTTATAGCTCTTGTCATGCACGCTCGTCTGTTCTTGAGGCTCCTGACGTCACCTTCTGCTAGTACACGATCAATTTGATCATGAAAGGTGTGTCCTGGCCTTCCACGACTTCTGCATCCATCCACTTTTGCATTGTACATCTGTTTAGTCATTCTGTCATCGTACATACTTTCCACATGCCCGAACCACCGGAGCATTCCTTTCCTTACCTTCACCCCGACACTGTCTCAAAACAGTATTGAAAATAATATTCAAATTAGTTTAGCCATTTGCGAAGATAAGCGTACACGAGTGCGTAGAAAAAATATTTATAATTAAATTTTCCTTGTAGATAATAAGTTCAATTTATAAAAAACCAATCAAAAATTTTCAGAGCTTCGAAGAGAAGCTACATTGACATTGATGTCAGATGCGAAGAGAAAAGAGAGCGAATTTATCTACATATATAAAAGAAAGTCGTGTTAGTTACACTATATATAACTCAAGATCGGCTGTACCGATTCGGCTGAAAGTTGGTGGGGAGGTAGCTTAGAACCAGGAGACGGACATAGGATACTTTTTATCCCGTTGCAACCGGTAGGTGGCGCTGAGATCGGGTTCTAGAATCTTCCTAATCACCTCGACCGATTTTGGTGATTTTGTTTTTGTGAGTTTAAGTAGGTCCCCGGATGGTTTAAATCCACAATTGGAACCGGTAGGTGGCGCGGAGATCGGGTTCTAGAATCCTCCTAATCACCTGAAGCGATTATGGTGATTTTGTTTGTTTAAGTGGGTCCCCGGATGGCTTAAATCCACAATTGGAACCGGTAGGTGGCGCTGAGATCGGGTTCTAGAATCTTCCTAATCACCTGGACCGATTTTGGTGATTTTGTTTTTGTGTGTTTAAGTAGGTCCCCGGATGGTTTAAATCCACAATTGGAATCGGTCGGTGGCGCGGAGATCGGGTTCTAGAATCCTCCTAATCACCTGGAGCGATTATGGTGATTTTGTTTGTTTAAGTGGGTCCCCGGATGGTTTAAATCCACAATTGGAACCGGTAGGTGGCGCTGGGATTGGGTCCTAGATTTTTATTTTTTCATAGCAGGTCAACGTCTGCCGTGGCCGCTAGTCACATAAAATATATACGGGAGGAGTCTCACAAATGAGACCAGTTGTGCCAAGGACGAGATAGTTTAGGGCGTAAACATAAAGCAACAAACAATAACTAATATTTTATTAACATACTAACATTTCTTATCAGGATCTGGCACAAGTCTTACAAGTTTAGTAGCGTCTGAATAAACTATATTATTATCTTGATCAAAAGTAAGTCCAAAAGCATCGTCTATTTCAACTATTCTTTCAACAGTCAAAGTGTCTTTCTTAACAACGTAAACACCATCTTGCATACATACGTGTACCGTCCCTTTAGTGTCTACAGCAAGTCCTCTAATTCCAACATGAGGACAATTGTACAGAACAGCGTCTTTAGTGCCCTTTTTCTGACTATATAAACCTGTGTCATTAGTGAAGTAAATAAAATCATTATAGTCTATAACAAAATGATCAACTTTAGTATCTTCTAAGTCTGGGAATCTTTTCGATACCCCATTTTCGAATGTGTAGAAGAATTGCGTTGGGAATACAGAATAGTATAACAGATCTTTATAATATACTGTCCATATATTAGCACCTTTCTCTCCAATAAACTTTGCTTTATCATTTACACCGTCGTATTTGTATAAACCATCGCTGCCTCCTATATAAACATTATGGGTATTTCTGTCTGCTGCTTGAGCGAACCCATTAGTTATTCCTTCTAGATTCTTAAACTCTTTGGTATTTAAGTTCAGTCTGGCAGTTCTAAATTCGTCATCTGTGACTTGAATGCTGTAGCTGAAGTATAGCACGTTGGATTTAAGATCAACTGTTAATAAATATGGTCTATCGAGGCTGTAGTATAGAATTTCTTGGTTATGGTAAACGCCATTAACAGTGACACCATCACAGGTCTCTCTTTTGACGACTCCTGCTTGGATTGTAAGGAGACCAGACAGGATCAATATGAGCTTCATTTCGGTCTGTAAAATAAAAATGAATTTATAATAAGGATAAGGGCGCGTTCCCACTATGTCGTAACGATTAATTTATCATTGGACGACTATCGTCTCTAGCTGTTCCCATTACGAAGATTGTTTGTCGTCAAATTTTTTTATCGTTTAGCGACTATCGTATCTAGCTGTTCCCATTGGATCGCGACGGCATTTTATCGTTACACGGCAGTCGCTTTGTCTTTTACACATCATTAGCAAGCTACAAATCTACAGTCGCTTCTACGTTGTCTTGGAGATCAGTAGTGCGTTTATGCTCCTGAGTTTAATGGACGAAGACGAAATTTTAATAAGGAATAGGAAGGAAGATGAAGCAAAAAATCGTGGCTACAATAGATCACGTCACGATTTAGTTGTAACGATTTTTTAATGTTTTACGACTGTCGCGCTAGCCGTTCCTACTGTCATGACAATCTGTCGTCCCTGCAAAAAATGTCGTAGACGACAGTAAATTGTGTAATTCTATATGTGAACACCTCCATTTAAACATATAAGCCACGACACTTACAACTACGCGATTATCAGTCGTCACGACAAAGTGAGATCGCGCCCTAAAGTGTATGTGAAGGTATTGTTAAAGTCGTGAGACTCGAATTAAAATGCCGTTAGAATTACTATAGAGTTTATTACAACTATACAAACACGTCTAACACAGGTACAAATATAACCGAACACAACAACTCCAAACGTAATGCAGAAAGTCGTAATTCCATAAAACGCGCAAAGTACGTCACTAAAAGATTCCCGATAGCAGTCACGTCTTGATTCACTCGTGGTTATCGCTCGACTGCCTCGTCCCTCAATAGGGGCATTACTTTATACTGCACAGACGCAATATGTCTGCCCGGCTGCGCGGACCGAATTTCCTAGATTCAGTTTGTGCTTTAAATCCGAAACACCTGGCTAATGAGTCGACTGCAACGGCCATAAGTGAGTATAATAAAACAATGGACTGTTCTCTAGAATAATTAGTAAGCGCATAAGTAAACAAAAGAAGTCCAAATGCCGAAAGGTAATAAAATGTGTTTTTCCAGGTATGCAGGTGTAATTCGTTTTTATCTGCGTCTAGGTCCTAACAATATAATTGAAAGAACGATTAAGTAACCTAAATGATTATTATATAGTTTATCTAGTTTACTAAACAGATATACAATGCAAATGTGGATGAATGCAGAAGTCACGGAAGGCCACGACACACCTTCCATGACCAAATTGATTATGTACTAGCAGAAGGTGATGTCAGGAGCCTTAAGAACAGACGAGCGTGCATGACAAGAGCTATGAATGTCAAATAAGCAAGTGAGGTGTGTAAGAATAAGCCTGAATGGCGCTCTGTTGTTCGTGCCAACCCCGCAAGGGATCTGGCGTGAAGTTATGTATGTATGTATCTAGTTTACAGTCTCGCCACCCCAAATTCTATCGTTTTCTGTAGAAAAATTAAACAAGCTATGTATAAAGCTACTATATAGAATCCGAACAGGTAATTTCCTGACAAGAAGTTTTGACCACCTCATGGGCAAAGTTGATTCTCCCAACTGCCTACAGTGTGCAACTCGTGAGGATGTCTCTGATAATGGAATGCAGCAAAAATAAAGATGGCAGAGAGCAGCTGATGACTGCTGAACGCAGCTAGTATTATGTAAATCACGTATTTCGGATAAATTTCAGCGTAATCTTATGTACAACAGGACGGAACGGAAAAAATGTTAATGAAATGAAAACTTCTGAGATAAACCATGTTACATTTTTAGGGGACCAAACGGCAACTATTCCGCATCAAACTAAAGAAGTCACGTTAATTGAATCACAAATCTTAGAGTAATCGGTGTACATACATAAAAAAAAACTAAAAAACAAAATACCGTCCAAGCTGAGAATCTTTTTAGAAATCGGTTAAAAAGTACCGGCGGTTGTACTGCTAGTGGTACTAGGGGTCTGGGAATATGGGGACTATGGCGTCTGCCCGTCGCAGTGTTTGGGGAACATGGAAAAATGGGCAAACGTGGGTGTGAGTGGCTTAGGGGTGTAGAGAGATTTTTTTTTTGGTAACGCAGTGGGAATGTCTTTTCTTGCGACACCCCCTCGGGCCCGGGGGGGGGGACCCGAGGGGAGTGTGGGACTCCCAGCGGCAGGGGTCTCCACGCATAACTACCGCCGTCGGCGGTAGTAGTCGCGAGATCCCGTCCGCCAGACTACCCACTAAACCTACCTGCGCCTCTTTCCCACGCTATTACGGGGTGCCACGAGAACAAGAGCGGTGCTACTACATTCGTGACGCCCCAACGTTAGACAATCTTCAGAACAAGGGTTGTAGAGTGATGCGCAAGTTCACCGAAGCTACTTTTGACTCAACACTTGATTATTATTAATAATGAAATCTGTCGTAATAATAACCGACACTTACCACGTTTCGAACAAGCCAAATGATAACTAAATTGTCAAGTGAACCGATGCTCTCGATCGCACATGTAAAATCGCGCCTAGGAAAAACCGTAGAGACTACGATTAAAATTAAAGGCTATAAAACGTGTATTGCAAAGTATACGACAAAAGAAAATTCATATCCAAATTCATTCATATAATACCTGCATTATAATGTTAATTTATTTTCAATATATGGGTGGGATATAGATACACGGTATATTTATATATTATAAACAAATTGTATCTTTTTATATAGGTTAGAAGGCATTCGCTTTCGTGATTACTTTCTTTTATAACCACCCAAAATTAATTTTATATCTCAAGTAATAAATAAATTTGCCGTATATCTATACCGCACCCTATGTCATTCTAATTGTTTTTTTATTCTATTCGTTTAATTAAATAATGCTACTTTTCTACAGAGCCTGTGCCCTGGACAAGTGGCATTAGCGCTAAGCAAACAGAATAGAAAATCTATGGGAATGATACATCGGTGCGCTAAATATTATATCATTCCTATATATTTGCATTATATTTGTATAGCACTAAAAGGTCTGTACAGAATGGTAACTTCGTCTTCTTTCTACCACCGCACCGCTCGCCATGGGTTGGGCGTTTATCTCCGCTTCCTCGAACCACTACTTATGCACTACACGGTTTTACAGAACGTTTCATTTGCGTACAGAGGGCATACGGAATGTGCTACCAGCTGAGGTTTTCACACAGCGTTACGATATGGAGTTTTTCGAAAAAGGTGTCATAAAACTTTTTCCGAGCCGGCAGTGCAAATTTCCATAGGCAACGGTAACCCGCTTTCCATCAGGTGGGATAAATAAAAATATAAGTAATGTCAATTTACTGCCAAGACGTCAAGGCTGCTGTTACAATAGTGTCAGAATGTTCAATTAAACTGGCGTGATAATGCTTTTGCATTCAAAATTAATTATTAGTATACCAACATTACGTCATTAAACGATCATTTCAACATGACTGTAAGGCAAGACTTGTGGCCCAATAATATATCAATGAATGGACAGCAAGACAAAAAATTCCGGACTAAAACACTTTGAGTAGTACTTAAATATTTTACATGTATAATTATTACTTTCCACAATATTATAAAAATAAAGTAATTAAGTTAAATCATAAACTAATACTTACCAGAAGTATAAAGCGTTTCTAATTTGATTTGCAATTTTTCTTCTCGCGTGTTGAATAAAATTCATTTGTTATGATCAGAACAACCGGAAAATTATTTATTTAAAATATTTCAAGTTGCCGTTAACAACTTGGTTTATCCAATGATTATTTCCTATACATATTTTATTTTATATAGTACTATTACTACAATATTTTATCCTCATAGATAAACAGAACTTAAATAATAAATGAATAGAATTTAATAATCTATACAGATTAATAAAATTAAAGGGTCTGTTTGTAATAGTTCGGACTACGAAAATATCGACAATGCAACTTTTAGAATTTTTGTATGGCTGTCTGGATGTTCCAGCTAATGTCTGAAACGGCTGTACTGATTGTGACGGGACTTTCACTGGCACATAGCTGACGTTATAAGGGGTAACCATTACTACTTCTTAGGGTTTCACGAAAAAAAAGTCACGGGCACAGCTTGTAAATAATAAAAAAAGCCCAACTTCTTTATAGTCCACGTAAGATTAAGGGTTTTATAAAGTTAATAACTATTTATTGTTTACTTCATCATAAAATATATGTAATCGAAAATAACTCAGATTATTATCTTAAAAAAGTATTAATCGGATAATGTTTAAAGCAATTTTAATCCAAAACAGGGTTGTCAATGACATCTGGTTGATATAACCTCAAAAGTTTCAATCGACGTAATATATTTATTAGTATAAATCCATTCGATACATTACTTTGTTCCACATATGTCAGAGATGAGATAAATGGGTGTCAGGTTATCGTTGTTTTATTATTAAAATAATAATTAATTATTATTCTGGATTCTGGAAATAACGGATGTATTGTTAATTCAATTTTCAGTCACTTAAAAGAGATTCCAGTTTGATTACTTTTTTGGGATTCCGTAATCAATACGCAAGAACATCACCCGTCTTGTTGTAGCATGTTCTTCTGTTAATACCGTTGCAGGAGCCCTCCAGCATCTAGGGAGCAGAGGAGTCTTCGTCCCTGTTGACGAAGTGAGTTTGCCTTTCCCGGGGCATTCTCAAGCACTGATGCGCTAGGATCAGCGTGGGTATAACTACGTTCTAAGTCTCAAGCTCTTCCTGCCATAAGGCACAGGGGAGGAGGGTGGTTTTCATGGAGTATTGAGTTTTCGAGTCTCCACACAAGCCGGCGATTTGACTCTGGTGCCCATTCGTGGTGTCACCTCTCGTCGCTTTGGTGTGATCCCTAGTAAAGGACCCACCCGGTAGCGTGCGAAATGCATTTCCCCGCCTCAAAAAAGTATGTTCTCATGTCTCTATATTTTTGTATGGCACAGTCAACTGAACTGAATCTTTAATCAATCTGTACTTAATATAATACATTTGTTGAGGGCGTAGTTTGTTGTTAATTTAAAAATGATAATAACGTCAGGGGCGCCTTAGGCCAATGTAGAGACGGAGCCAACGTAAACAAAAATCTCAAATGAAGTGAAGCATTTTGTACAAGCCTCACTTCGAATCCGAGAGTCCGTCTATCTATTAATGATCTAACAAGAGGGGGGGGGGGGGGGCAGCAACGCGAACGTAGTTCTAGATTCTGTTCTTATAATAAAATTATGCTTCTACATTTTTACTGGGCAGGGTAACGTCTGCCGGGCGCGCTAGTATAAAGGCTCGTTTACACAGCGCTGCCGATAAGCCGAGTAGGCAAGCTACTCGGCTTATCGACTCGTACGCTAGTAGCTCCGCTCGCTTTAACTCTCTACAGTAGTGTACACAATACATAGTAGCTGCTAACCAGTTTGGGAGTTGTCTCGATGTCGAGGAACGTGTGTTTTTTAAACGGTGATGAGATCTATGACAACAATACTGTATTACTAAAGGAGAGAAAGGATTTGGATTAGAGATTGGATGAGAGATGCCGAACGCGTCCAAACGATGCGAGTTGCTGCCGAACGTGCAGGCGGAGGCCCCCGCTTGCCAGGGCACGTGGTTTTGAAATAGTTTCCGCTTTTCCGTAGCCCTAGCATAAGGCGCAGGATGGAGCACCCAGGGGTTTTGGTGGTATCCCTAACTGGGGAGTAGCAATGGCATCTTTAATTCTGTCTAGAGGTGCTACTGTCACGCCCGATCTGGTGAACCCCACACACGGGTCGCGAATTATCCCCTTAAAGTTCTGCCCTTGTTGTGGCCTATGATCCGCAAGCGGATTTCCCCTGGCTTAAAAATTTAAAAAACCGTGCGAGCAGGCGAGTGATGACAGAAAATACTCGTAAGTTACGTCCAAATGGTGCAAGTTACTGCAGTGCAGCTACTCAGCGGGCTGACTCGTGTGCTAGCTCGCACTGTGTAAATTAGCCTTAAATTATATATAAACATACACAGGTGCCAGTTGGTAAGGCATTTGCCCGACTGGATGGCTACCACCCCTAGTCTAAAGTAAGTCGCCATAACAACCTTGAGTTGTGCTCCGGCATTAATGACCAGGTTCCAGTCTCCCTTAAAACAGCAGCGCATTTGTAGCACCTTTGGCGTTGCAAATGTCCATAGGCGATGGTAACCGCTTTACATCTAGTGGGCCGTCTGCCTGTCTGCTGAACTTCTGCAATAAAAAAAACATGAGATAAGATATGGTTGAGATATTTTGCCACCTCTATGGAATCCTCCATACCTGGACCGACACCCACTTGGCCGCTTTTTATTTAAGTATACGCAAAGAAATCTAGCACAAAATTTGGAAGGAATCATTTGCTATTATTTTCGTTTTGCAGCCAAAGTCCTACGAATTCGGGTATTCGGTGAAAGACGCTCATTCCGGGAACGACTACAACCGTCGGGAGAGTTCCGATGGGAACGTTGTCAGAGGAGAATACAGGGTCCAGCTGCCCGATGGAAGAATACAGATCGGTAAGAGATAAGAAGAAATCAATTTACTTGTATCATAGGTTTCTTTTTATTGCGATGTTGGCAGACGATTCAGCTCATGGAAAGTGGTTGCCGTCCCCTATAGACGTTTGCAAAACCAGGGGCTATGCCAACGCGTTTCAAGTATATTTTGTTTTTAAGCTCTTAAATTATAATACTTTTGTGAAAAATAAGTGAAGAAGAAGAGTACACAATTATTACGTTTTAACGGTTTTAAGCGCAGTAATTTATTTGTAATTCCCACGTTTCGGCCACTTTAAAGTGGCCGTAATCACCGAAGACACAGATATCAAGTGTCAACAAGTACCCACCCTTATTCGAAGTCAACACGCACTTGGCAATATTTATTTTTGTAATTTTCTTTTTAGTTACTTACCACGCTGACTGGCAAACAGGGTACCACGCTGAGGTCAGATATGAGGGTAATGCGAAGTATCCAGATTTAAATACTAACCAACATGGTACAGTATCGTTTTATAATTCCGTAGATGACATACAATATATTACAAATACAATAAATTCTGATGACATACAATATATTACAAATACAATAATACTGTTATCTCAGTAAAAATTAAAGAGATTAACGACGTGAGAAACCCGCGAATCTGCCTTAGATAGTAACTATTTATTAACACATACAAAACCAACGATCATGTAACGTTTTACAGCAGAAATTTGAATTTATTTTATTTGGGTTCAACGGGTTCTTTTTTCAAATATCGTTTGTCTGGCTGTTTATGGCTCGGAGTTATTGCATTTTTTATTTCTTCAAAACTATTTTTATGGGCTTTTCATTGTTTTTTTTTTTTTTTACACAAACCTTTAATATTCGTTTAAATCGTGTCCAATAGGTTACAACTATGACCCGCCGAACTACACCGGTTCATTGACCGGTTTCAACCAGCAAACCCGCAAACCATCCACTGTGTACGGCCCAACCGGTTTCCATTGACGATTATAACCTGCCAAAACGCTCGACGACTTAAATGTTACCATATTTCTAAGTAGATGATTATAGAAGAATATTAAGTGACTGTAATACCTAAATGGAAGTTATAAGATTTTTGAAAGAAGAAAATGGAACAAAAATAGAAAGAGACAAATAGTAAACCTGCCTTGCATCGCGACGAAAAATCATTTTTATAAATATATTTTTATAGTGTTTCCAAGTATTTATTTTACTTTTGACAGCTCGATGACGTATCAATTTGTAATGTCCTAATGCGTTACCGACTCGATTTGTTATAAAAATAGACTTCATTTATAAATAAGTTTTAACCAATTTAACTTATTTATGTATTTTTGCTAAAAATACCAATTTATTGTAATAAATATACCCACATTGCAATGAACATAATTAATTTTTATATATTAAATAAGCATTTTTTGTAATAAAGTAAGCAGAACATTCGTTATTTTCCAATCGATTACTTACAATGTATTTACGTATAATGTCAATTGTTTAATAATAGTCTGTGCATTACATGACTCACAAAACATCACTTATGTCACCCACACAACAACAACAACAGAACACGTCATTTATGTACACCGAGACTTTTAACCGAAGGTTAAAATAAATTAATCGCTAAAAATGTATGCATAAACAGTGATTTTTTTTAACCGCCGGTTAAATGTCGGTGCACACCAGCATTAGTCACTGTTTCATGCCGATATGGCGATAGGTTTAATGCGTTGTTTATGACACGACATTGTTAATATGTATAAAATTCTGTATAAAACTTGTAAAAAAGAATTTGAGATATATAAGTCTATAACTAAAAAAAATATAATGAAAAACAATTTTTAGTTAGACGTGTTGCTGGGGAGTTTCTTGCCCCCTCAACAGCAATAACACGTTGCGAAGCGTTTTACATAGAATAGGAAGTAAAATTAAATTTTAACTCTTATGTATGACCTTCAAAAAGTGTTCTCCTATGAAACTTATTTTGAATAAAAACTTTTGATTTTGAATAATATGGTGGTTATATTAATGTATATACACTGACCATGAACGACGTAATTTTTAACGAACGCTATTGCAGTCTCATTCTTGTAGAAACCTATTTTGCTCATAGAATAGCGTTTTTGAGTGTGATTTTTTATGTCAATCTTTTGGTTTGTTTTTTTCACAGAGTATATATAATATATAAAGAGATTTTTGTCGTGTGAAAAATAATGACGGAAATATATGGATTAATTTTAATTGCGTTTAGTAGGTTTAAATAACAGTAAATTAACACGAAACTAGAATATTTATTTATCCTCACCGACCAAACCAGCTATAAACAACACGCATTTGGCTATAGGTCTCAGTTACTAGCTATAACATTATGTCAGATAGAGCAGAGGTATATTTGCGAGTTTAAAAAAAAAGAAAAAGCATTATAGTTTGAAGTCCTTTTAACAGTATTGTTTTATACGAGTAAAATAAATTTTATAAAGAAAAATATTTTGGTTTTATTGGGCCTTACATAAGCAATATTCGTTTAAATGCGGGTAGCCTTCATTAATGCAGTTGGGTTCCTCGCCATATCTGAAAGTTTAGGAAAGTTAGCTGTAACCGCCGGTTCGTTTGAGCTAGCTAGCTTGTTAGCCCAAGGCTTTACATGCTTGAGGCTTGTATGCAGATCTCGCGAGAAGCCATATACATGGTGGTAATTCCGTGACAACTGGTGGACTTCTATACACAAAACACACTGGCCTGTTGAAGCCCTTGTACGCGACTCCGATCTGAGGATCCCAGGTTTTCATCGGACGATTGAGGCGTTTACATGTCGTCATGACATCGCGGAGGAACCGAAAGTAACCGGTCCAAGTGGTACTTCACCCCGCGGCACTGACTTGCACTCTAAAAAGCGCAAGTCAGACCGTTTATGGAGTACTGCTCACATCTATGGGCCAGGGCACCCGCACCGCACCAGACTGACCCCCTCGACTCCATCCAGCGTCGCGCCGTTTAAAACCGCTTAGTCTTCGGAGAGATTTCGCGTCCCTCTGCTTATTTTACCGCCTGTACAACGGGGAGTGAACCGAGGAACTGTTTGATCTGGTGCCAACGCCTCACTTCTATAACCGCACAGCTTGCAATCGACGGGATGTTCACCCCCATTTCCTAAAGCTCCCACTCTGAACTACGAACGATTCTCTAGAACATTTATTCCGCTTACAACGATTATCTGGAGGGAACCTCCCGCCACGGTTGTCCCCTTGCGTTATGATATGGGGTTTTTAGAAGGGCATTATAACAAATTTTTAGAGGTTGGCAACGCGTTGGGGACTCCATTGGTGTTGCAAACGTCTATAGACGCGGTAAACAATTTCGATCAGGTGGGCCGTCTGCCTGTTTGAATACTTCAGGCAATAAAACAAAAAAAGGAAGTTTCACTAGTACATGCTTTTCTTTTTGCTCGGCTCATGGAAAGTGGTTACTGTCGCCAACAGACGTTTGCAAGACCAGGTGCGTAGTCCATGCGTGGCCCGGCTTTTAATAAGAGATAAGGGATCAGATGTAGGAGATGCGAATATAAATTCTTAAATTTACAGATTTACTCTTGTAACATCGTTTTCATTGATTGTCAAAGTATCATTTTCGACGCTATAGTTCACCGCTCCCTCGTAGACAGCTGTTTTTGGTCCCATCACGATCTGAAAATTAAATTTAAGTCGCGATTTGCACAATATCAGCCCCTAAACTACTCATTGACAGTCGACATTTTTGTCTTCCGTGATCAAGGTTACTGAAAAGGGTCGGAAACGTCGGAATAAAAATAAATGAAAAAAGGCCGCGCTTAAAACCGTTAAAGCGTAGTTTTAATTATATGTATAGTAATGTAGTACACAACTTATAATTCCTCCCGATGTACCTGCGCAGTAAACCAAAACCTGCGACAGTGTACGAAATCGTGTAAACGGGAATCTGCTAAGAATGCATGAATGCAACACTCTACCTTTTGCTGTTGTGAATAAAGATTATTTACATATCGAAAACCGAATCACCTTAAATTCCTGCGCAAACGGTAAACAAAATTGCCGATCGGAATTATATTTTGTGTATAACAAAAATACTATGATCACACGCTGGACCTGAGCACAGGTCCTCAAAAAAAACTGCAGAATTGGGGACCAACGAGCAAATAAGCAGTTGCAGTCCCCCGTCCAAGAACGGAGAAATAATACAAATTCCTGCGGCCGGGTGGCCTGCTGTAAGAGGCGACTAAACAATCCATAGCCAGATAGGGACTGCCCGACTGGATGGCTACCACCCCTGGTCTAGAATATGCCGCCATAACAACTTTGAGTTGTGTCCGGCATCAGTGGCCAGGTTCCAGTTCCTCCTTCAAGGCCGGCATCACACTGACAGCACCTCTGGGTATTGGTAATGTCCATAGGCAACGGTAACCACTTTCCATCACAGTTGAGCCATAAGCCTGTCTGGTTTGCCTTTTTTTTTTTTTTTTTTTTTCATGGGGAAATGCGTTGCCGCACCGTCAGCCGCGCGGGGGATCATGCGCGGCCGGTGTGTGGGGCTCCCCGACGCCGGTTCAATACGACCGGCTGCCGGTATACCCACTAAAACCCCATGGGAGCCTTCCTTCCGCCTAGCGCCGGGGTCGCGGTACATGCGCGAGCTTAACCCGCAACCCCGGCAGCGGCCGGCCGCCTCATAAACAGAGGCGGCCTCTCCTGTGTGCGGGCCGGGGGAGATGGTGGTCCCCGGCCCTGAGAGGGACGCGCGGCTACCTCTCGCGCCCTCTCGCGGCATTAGTGCGGGCGGAGGTCTATGTTGATCCCCCAGACCTCGACGCCCGCTGCCGCCGGGAGGGGGAGGCTGCAAGGAATACTCCTGCGCCATCACCCCTCCCTCTCCTTCCTCCTCCCCCCGCCGCCTCGCGCACTCAGCAGCGTCAGCGGCGGGGGGGAGTCTTCGCGATGGGGGGGGAGGGGGAGGCTGCGGAGGATTTCTCCTGCGCCATCACCCCTCCCTCTCCTTTCTCCCCCTCCGCCGCCTCGCGCTCGTAGCAGCGTCAGCGGCGGGGGGGGCTTCGCGGCGGGGGGAGGGGGAGGCTGCGAAGGATTGCTCCTGCGCCAACACCCCTCCCCCCTCTTCTTCCACCCCGCCCCCCCACCGCCTCGCGCAATCGGCAGCGTCAGCGGCGGGGGGGCCTCGCGATAGGAGGGAGGGGGAGGCCGCGAAGGATTTCTCCTGCGCCATCACCCCTCCCTCTCCTTTCTCCCCCTCCGCCGCCTCGCGCTCTAAGCAGCGTCAGCGGCGGGGGGGGCTTCGCGATGGGGGGAGGGGGAGGCTGCGAAGGATTGCTCCTGCGCCAACACCCCTCCCCCCTCTCCTTCCTCCCCTTTTCCCGTCGCCTCGCGCACACAGCAGCGTTGGCAGACGGGGTCGGGGAGGATAGGTCGCCTGTCAGGAGGGCGGTGGTGGGGTGGACATCACCACCGCCGTCCTTGACCATCGGAAAGGAGGGGCGTTTGGGGAGGAGGTTTGGTAAGGTAGGGCAGGCATTGGGATTTGGAGGCGGAAAGGTGGGACACCACTGTCACGAAGCGAAGGGGGAATGTGACAGTGGCCGCTCGGGGCCCCGGGGACGCATCCCCTTGTACCGCTACGTGGTCGGAGAAGAGACCAGGGCGGCACCCCCTGGGGTTGTCTGGTTTGCCTCAGCAATAAAAATATAACCCAAAAAACCTATTTCTAGTCGTCGATCGATTTTGGGCTTTTCTCGATTATTCGCTTATTTTTTTTTTTTTTTTTTTTTAATATTTAGGGCAACGAACAATTACACCACTAAGATTAAATAAAACTATAAACTATTGGTAACTATTACTTGTGGCGCAACCAGCGATGTTGCCCACAACTATAATAAACAAGGAATAAAGCCGTCTGTCTGTCAGTCAGTTATTTTATCCAGAGAATTACATTAAAGAATTAATTTGATTTTATAAGATTTGGTGGTCAATAGATGTGAAATTTACTACAATACTTGTCTAATATCTGTTATTGTTGGGCAACAGGCACATCCATTGTCAGCTCTAAAATCTTCTTTTTGTACAGAGAAGGGCTTAGAAAAAATATGTCAGCTTCTGTATAATATTCATTGTAACGTTTCATTATCCTATTAATTGGGGCACGTTCACCTGCATTAGTTCGAGATATCTTAGCCGCAAACATTTCACGCGCACGGGTCTTATTATTGTTATTGTTATTGACCCCCAATTCTACTACAAATACGCCATAAAATCATAGTCTGACATTCATCACATACAACTTTAATTTTTGAAGACCCAAGTCACCATTTCTATTATTCTGCTTTGATTTAATACCTTCACTTGATAATATTCAAAATAAGGCTCGCGATATTGCTTAAACAATTTGGTTTTGTTAGTTAGGCTTAGGTCCTTTAATGAATACGCCATATGCTTAGAATTCCTTCTCTGTACCCATTCCACGTGTAATAAGTCCCTTTTGGAACATAATGTCCTGGAAAAACGAGCAGCATGTCAAGTTAAGTATAATTATCTTATATATATAAATCTCCTGTCACGATGTTTGTCCGCGATGGACTCCTAAACTACTCAACCGATTCTAATCAAATTTGCACACCGTGTGCAGTTTGATCCAACTTGAAAGATAGGATAGTTTTTATACCGTTGGAACCGGTAGGTGGCGCTGAGATCGGGTTCTAAATTTTATTTCTTTAGGGCAGGACAACGTCTGCCAGGACAGCTAGTCTTGATATATAAAAATGAATGTTTGTCTGTATGTCCTTTGTAGAATCGTAAACTATACATTTGATCATGTGATGATCTTTAGCAAAGTTGTTGTGCATGAGCCAGAGAAGGTTTCTGAGTAGGTTCACAATTAGATCCGGTAGGTGGCGCTGCTGTCGGCATATCTATGGAAGCTTTTCCGAACAGGACGACCGGGACAGCTAGTAAGGTATAAAGAATAAGTCATTAAACATAACGTCTTCTATCCCCTTCTCTTACAGGTTTAGTTTTATAGAATTATATGTTTAGCATTTTTTGTCTCGCTTTTTCGTCTAATCGAGTCACGACGATTCTAAAGAATTTTCACTTGAAAAGACAGAACAAAAAGGTCGCGAAATTTTGGAAAATAATCCCATTTATCACCTGACAACATCAATCAATTCGATTAAACGAAATTAAATTTCATGTTTTCTTTACGAAAACATGAGAAAAGTGTTAACATAGTTACCTATGAAATTACATCTTACCCTTATTCTTTTCTCTTATAAAATAGTATTAAAAAGTAAAGAACAGACGAGCATGCATGACAAGAACTATGAATGTCAAAGAAGCAAGTGAGGTGTGTAAGAATAAGCCTAAATGGCGCTCTGTTGTTCGTGCCTACCCCGCAAGGGACCTGGCGTGAAGTTATGTATGTATGTATGTGTAAAAAGTAAAATAGTATTCAGACACTTTTGAAGAGCGCAGGATGGCATAATGAGTTTCTTTTTGCGAGAGCTCTAATCAGTAAAGTAGTCGACACGACAATAACATCCGTGGGGAGCAAGTGCACCAAATTGAGTGCACTTTTTTATGGCCATTTTTGTGCAATTCATGCGTTATCTAGACGTTTATATGATCTAAGCATATACGTGACTTATTCAATGAGTTTATCATATTTAGATATGGATTTAATGCCCGATTTCATTACAGAAGTAGTTGTTTGTTTAACTTATCAATTTTTATTTACATTCCTCATATTTTAAATGAAAAGCAGAGTATTAACTTCGGGTGAAAGGCCTTTTAGGCACTGGAACTATAAGCTCTCTCTTTACGTTCTACGCTAAACCATCTGGTACCTACTTAAATAGGTCACTTTCATCCCTTACGTAATAATCTACAATTTTACACGACGAATTAAGAACCACCTTTGTTTTCTAAGGTTGCTTTTAGATTTGTGGGTAAGCACATAGAAATACAGGCAGTTGGCAAGCTTTCGCTAACGCATATCGAGCATACTGATTCAGCATCGCACCAATAAATTAGAAAATGGTTTTACTTTTCAACTATTAAGTGGAAAATTCACAAACGTATAAACTCACGGAAACTGTTTAATGACTCCATTGACATGCTCAACTAGTTCGCTAACAATCCTATGGTATATAGGTTCATTCCTGGACACGGCTTTCCATTCGTTGCAGACGCACCAGTAGGGCGCAATATCGGCTTCGGAACAAGAACGATTTTTTGGAATCTAAGCAAAAATATATACCCAAAATAATCATTCGAATGCGGGTAGTTCCCCACTTGACATTCCTTCAAAGAAATCTTTACAGACCACGCTATGGTGTTATAATAAAATATGTGTTTTTTTTTCTAAATCAGCCGATTTGATTATTGGCCCTGTCAGTAATTGGATTTTTCAAAAATGTTATGACACCACTTTAGATGGGGTCAAATTCGTTCCTGTAACTCTGAAGCTATAAGGCCGATTGACTTGAAATTTGGTATGAATATTTCTTTTGCCAAGTAGAGATCAGCTAAGAACGGGTTTAATGAAATTCCACCCCCCAAAGGGGATTGCAGGGGCGTAAACAATAGAAAATTGATATTTCCGAAATATAGCTCCGACAAGTCTAAAATTTTGTAGGAATAATCTCTATTTGATACTTTATCGTCAACAAAAAACACATTTCATGTAGATGTATATATGTAGATAGGTAATAAGTAGGGTTGTAACGGAGGCCTTCTTAGCGGAGGCGGAGGCGGATGCGGAGGCGACGGGTTACACCTCCGCGGAGGCGGAATTGAAAGTGGATGTAGAAAAAATAGTAGTTTATGGTTTATTAAAACTATCAATAGTACAAAAATATTTATTTTATATCAAATACTATGTACATTCAAAGACTCATAGTAGACTTAAGTTAACATTATGAATAAACATTTCCATCTAGTATCATTCATTTGACAAATGACGTTTGCACGCCCTCCGCCCCACCCCATCCGCGTTCCCGCCGCGTACGCGTTGATTCTTGTTCATTTGTCGCGCGCAGCCGGATGGCCGAGTCGTCGCGAGCGTTGTTGCTTGCGTATGATTAGTAAATAAACCTTCGTTATGACTCCGCTAAAATTACACGGATGCGGAGGCGGAGGCGGAGGCACGATTTCTTGCGGAACTTCCGCAGTAACGGAGGCGGACGCGAAGTTCCGTTACAACCCTAGTAATAAGTAAAGATTACAGTAATTAATGTTCTTCAGTGTAGCAGAATACAATTCCCTGATACCGGGCGACCTGTCGTAAGAGACGGCAAAACAACCCACAGCCAGGTGGTAAGGCATTTGCCTGTCTGGATGGCTACCACCCCTGGTCCTTTATTTTCTTTGATGACGCAGGGGGAATGTCTTTTCTTGGGACACCATCCTCGGGCCTGGGGGACAGGCTTTCCACCGAGGGATGCGTGGGATTCCTGATCAGCCGGATGCCTATCGTCGGCTCCGAGAGGAGGAACGGGGTATGGTTGACCGTCAAAATACCCACTAAACCTAACTTGCGCCCCTTTCCTTTGCGCTTTTATGGAGTGCCACAGTAACTGAACCATAGATATTACATCTGCGGTACCCCTACGCTTGGCTCTCACTTAGGGCACCCCCAGAGAAGAGTACCGTCTTCAACAAAAGGGAGGGGGGATTCCACGGGGTCCTCTGCTTACCACCCTTGATCTAGAGCAAGTCACCATAACAACTCTGGGTTGTGTTCCGGCATTAGTTGCCAGAGTCTAATCCCATCTACGAGCCGCATTGATAACACCATCAGTGCTGCTAAAGTTCGTAAGCGACGGTAACCAGTTTCCACCACAGGGTTTCCACCACTTAGTTTGAATAAAACTTAAATTTGATTGTATCCTTACCGGCTCCAAGAGACTCATGCCTCTCAATTTATCCGCACCAGGTACGGTGTAGTTGCTCCTACATGTATCCAATTCTACTATATCCAAAATCGTATCGTAAACATCATATGTTGTCGTTAGAACATCAACATTTGACTTCAAATTCAAAAGAGCCGTTGGTCTTAACTTTTGAACTGTTTTTGGGAGAATTATAGACAAGAATGGTAATCTCTCTTCTATTCTTCCCTGTTCTGTCGCACGTTGAGGGCCAAATCTGCAAAAATATATTTTCTATAATAATAGAAAATAGAATGTTTGGACACAGATGTATTTCTGATTCCGAGGATGAACATGAGATACATTCTATCCCGAAAAATGGGATAGTTTCCGGGATAAAAATGTTTGTCTCCCCGTTTGGTATGCTTTTACAGAAAAACTGCTGAACCGATTTGGCTGAAATTCGGTATATATGTAATTTTAATACCGAGGGTGGACAAGGGATACTTTCATCCCGGATAATGCGATACGTTTTGAGATAGATTTGTTTAAAGGTTATTCCATGAAGTAGGATAAGTTATTTTTGTGATTTGCCAATTTCGTAATTTTGACTAATTTGGTCATTTTGGTGTATATAATTATGTAGATTTGATATCGAAAATGAGCATAGATACTTTTCATCCGGGATAGGTTGCGATCTAAAATGAAGTTACTGTATATAGTGAATAACTATTTGATAAATAATATTATAAACGCACCCGCAAGAAAACTCACTGTAGTCTTAAAAAAGTGCCTGATCAAGGAGTGTTTCTATATTGTAGATATGAATTTCTTAAAAAAAGTTCTTGTCGTTATTATCTATACGGAAAAGCTTAGTGATCTATTAGAATATTTATGTTAGTTTAATTTTAAATTTCATTCATTTTGTACACCACTATGTGGTAGAATACTGTGCACTGTGTGAACATTAGTATAACACCTGTATAAACTACATTATTGCAAATAAAGATATTGATTGATTGATTGAATCTTCCGGGGCAAATAGCACTAACATAAAAAATTAACTCAATATAACCTGTGTTGTAACCTCTTTAAACAAGAGACACGCGTATAGGTTGACCGGCGGCGAAGCCGCACAGTAATTGCCAGTATTTTATAAACTCACCTCATTCCATGGTCACTCATGACAATAATCACCGTATTATCCAACTTTCCTGTATATTTGAACCACCTCAAATAGCTGGCAACGTTGTTGTCAATAGATGAAATCATTCCCACGTTTTCGTGGTTAATATCGGTTATGTAGGTTAGACTGAATTTCTTGCCGTACAATTCGAAAAACTGAAACAGTCATATATTTTTTATATTTTGTTTATTGTATGAGTTTAGCTGACAGGCAGACGGTCCACCTGATGGTAAGCGGCTACCATTGCCTATGGACATTTGTAACAACAAAGGCGTTACAAATGCGCTGCTGCTTCTCTGTTAGCCAGTCAGTGTGGTAAGTAACTAAAAATAAAATTACAGCAATCATTATAGCCAAGCGCGTGTTGTCTACGAATAATGGAGGGTCCTAAAGCAGCGAGGAACGCAGACAGGCACACGCCCCCCCCGATGAAAAACGGTTACCATCGTCTACGGACATACCAACACCAAAGGTGCTAACAATGTGCTGCTGGCCTTGAAGAGGGGCCTGGAACCTGGTCAATAATGTGGAACACAGCTCAAAGATGTATTGGCGGTATACTCTAGACCAGAGGTGGTAGCCATCCAGACGGGTAAATGCCCTCCCACCTGGCTGTGGGTTGTTTTGTCACCTCTTATGACAGGCCGCCCCAACGCAGGAAATTGTATTCTTTCTCCGTCAGAAGATATTCTATGTATAGGCTATTTCGATTGCGATGGATGGCTATACAGTACATCGACCCCCAGTGTCTTCCTAAAAACAAAATGGCGTAACTTAAAAATAATTATTTAAAAAAAAATTCTATTGGCTTAAATTACAATTTTAACACATATGGTTTGTTTATTTGTTTTTTTTGTGGCTCTTTATATATTATTGAACGTGGTATTTATAAAATTAGTTTTAAAGAATTGTAAAATTGTAGTTGCTATTTTATATTTTACTTGGCACCAACTTCAAGATGTAGTAAATATTTATTTTTATCGCAATCCTTCTTGAAGTCAGTATCCTTTTTGTTAGTTTTTTATAGTATATTATTTTGAAGCCGGTTTTATTTTTTGTAACTTTTTATTTTCTGCTTTTTAGTTACGCAAATATTTGAATAGCTATAAACAAAATGAAACACGTACGTGCCTATCATATTCAAGGGATGCTCTCGTTGCCTAGGATATGCACATCAGATGCTGATTTGGTGACAATGGTACCACCTCAGAAAGAAATATAATCTTTCGAATAAAAACATATATTTGAAAATCAGTCTACAACTGACGGAGAAATCGCCTAATAAACAAATTTGAAAAAACTTATAAATCAAATTGAGAACCTCTTTTTAGAAGTTTGTTTTTTAGAAGAACAGGACATGCAAACATACTTCCTTGGTTAAGTTAAGCATCATGCTGTAATGCGGTACATCTCCAACACAGAATATGTTTCCTTTCGATTTCAAATTGTCAACGTAATGCTTCATGAGGAACGGACAGAGGTAGTGATCGGCTGGTTGGCGGCTGAAACCCTTGTGGTAGTTCAAGAAGGTACCTCTCCAAGGCATGTCTTTGTAGAATGCTGTACGGTATCTGTAAAAAGGACGCAGCTGTGCAATGCTGACATAAAATTTTATGTGGTAGAAACATGCTGGAACCAGTGCGGGACAAGACGTAAATTTCATGTGGGCAGCATACATTTTGCGAGGTAACGCTATCTTGAAACCGACATCCTTAGGGGGCGTCCATAAATTACGTGAGGTGTTTAAGGGGGGGAGGGGGTCGAGTCAAATCTCATCTAATCTTACGTTGGAGAGAGGGGGGGTCTCGGCAAATATCACGCATTTTTTTTTATTTGATTTTTTTGGATTGGATTTTTTTAATCACAGTAGTTACGATTTAATTAATTAATATAATTAAACTCTCAGCAATATTGATTACTAGTCTTAACTAGTCGTAAATAAAAGCACGAAGCAAATTTGTTTTTTTCTTTTTACAATAACAATCCAACGCGTTTACGTAAGAAACTCACATTTTGAAAAATCTCACGTGAGATTGGGGGATGGGGTTGGGGGTGGGGGTTGAATAAAATCTCACGACATCTCACCACTGCAGAAAATTAAAAAAAACACCTCACGTAATTTATGGACGCCCCCTTAATAGTTACTACGAATGTTGCTGGTCGAAATAATATAAAATTAATATGAAAGAGAAAGAAAGAAAGAAAGAGATTTTATTTGAAGAAATAGCGACATACCTACACTAATTACAAATCATAGTAAAAGGAAAGAAACTAGTTTTGAGAATGTGTACGCCGCATTTTCAGCAAATGAGGTTTGCACTCCGCTTATTGCTCTATCGGAGTTTTATCTGACATATAGCTGAGTTTCTGGAAGGACTATTATTTTACTATGAATAAAAAAATTGACGTTAAAACGCGAGAAAAAATTTACTGGTCAAGTTTATTAATTTTATATTATGAGGAGTTAGAGGGCCACTCTTAAAAGTCGATCATCGTTGGTTTTCATTTTATAACAATTCTTTTGCATGTTTTTTTTAAATATTTAAATACATTTTCCATTGTATTGTTACCAGCTACAGGACTCGAATTAAAATAAACGCCGTTGGCATTACTATAGAGTATATTAGAACTGTACAAACACGTATAAAAACAAATAAAAAGAAAGAGAATAAAAATACAAAAACAAGATAAAAAATAAAAACTGGATGCAACCAGTTCACACTGCACGATTCAATGCATCACACGCGCAAAGTCCGACACTATATCGCAAAACTGTATAAAAGGGGCCGCGTTAACCCGCACATATGGCAAGCTTCGACGCAATGCAATAAAAACAATGATAACGGTGACATAATATATAATAGTGTCAGCCATAATGTCCACTGCTGGCTCGGACTCCATATGGAACGACAGTATACCCACGCTTGTCAAGCGGCTGCAGTTGACACATCGTTATCTCGATGTGAGTGCATCAGATGTTTCTTCACGTTTTAGCACTGTAATGTAACAATATGCAATAATAGAAATGACTAAGGTGCATGCGTTCTGTCAGCATCGACCCGCCCTTCGATTAGCGGCGCTAACCATAGCACCACTGACACTAATAACAGCCATAAAATAAGTACGATAACAATAGATGTTTTTAACAGTTTAAACACGAATTAAATAAAATAATTCGTTTTTTTACAACATGCAGGTGTGCGGTTTTTGCCGGTAAATAACAGTGTCTTTCATTTATTTTTATGTTCTTTCTTTCTTCTATCTAAAATGTCATAACTCTTTCGGTCTGATCGGACAAAAATAAACGACGAAAGGCGTTTTAGAGTAAGGTCTCAGTTACGTTTACCCATCTTGTTTCATGCTGTTGAAAATTAACATGGCCGGATCGACATGGTCTGCGAAATAGAACTGGTCTGTATTTGGAAGTTCTGAAGCCGCTTTGCCGGTCAGTAAAGGGGACAGATTCGCTGGGGATTTTCCACCCACTACATGGAATCTATAAGAAATTTTAAGTAATTAAAGTTAATTTCTGAACGACGGGAAGAACATCAAGCGTATGACATTATAAGCTTCTTGTCCAAACCAAAAAATGACAAAACACTTCACTTTTAAATTCAATTTGATTTCTGGACGACTTTTAAATTTAATTGATTTCTAAGCGACGCGACGAACATCTAATGTTTGACAGGTAAGAATACTTTCTAAGGAAAACGAAATACTATATATTCCAAGCATTTTTTTCACCTTAACCTTAACCCTGGATTTCCACAAAATTAGCCAAAACAGTCCAGTGGCTCTCGAGTTTTAACGAGGCTAGCGAATAGCAATTGATTTTCATTTAAGTAGATTAACGAAAAAGCTTGGTGATGACATTATATACCTATTCGGTGCGGTCATTAAAAAAATCTTTCGTCGTACACATGGACAGTAGAGGTATGCCTTCTAGCACAAACTTTGATTTTTAATTTTTAACACATCTGCTATTTGATCACGGTTTGTACTGTGTACGTCATGCCATTCATATTCTATGAAATTATCGGAGCTCCATACGTCTAGTCACGTCGTCACGTCACGTTATGGTATCCAAGGTATGGTGCAAGACTACGGAAACGTCCGCTAAGAAATGGGAAGATGATCTTTGCCTGCCCTGGGACTGTATTGGACAAGAGTCCCGGCAGACAGACAGCAACGGAAGCAGTTGGAGGAGGCCTATGTCAAGCGACACACCGAGTTAAGAGACATTTTATAAAGCATGAGACTAAACAAAGAGGAACTTGCTAGGAACAAAAGGATTTTTTTTTATTTTTATTTTTTTTATTGCAGTAGATCAGCAGACAGGCAGACGGCCCACTTGATGGACAGCGGTTACCATCGCCTATGGACATTTGCAACACCAAAGGTGCTACGAATGCGCTGCTGCTCTCTTTAGGGAGCCTGGAACCTGGTCACTAATGCCGGAACACAACACAAGGTTGTTATGGCGACATACTCTAGACCAGGGGTGGTAGCCATCCAGTCGGGCAAATGCCCTACCACTGGCTGTGGGTTGTTTTGTCGCCTCTTACGACAGGCCGCCCGGCCGCAGGAAATTGTATTCTTTCTCCGTTCCTGCACGGATAAAATCACGGACGACATCATCATCATCATACGTTTTTTATTTTTATTTTTCTGTCTCAGTCGCACATCGTCCGTACTGCTCACACACTGTGCTATACAACTATACATTGTAGTAGCAGTAGGACTGGTTACCGTGTCCAAAATAAATCAGTTCACATCAGCACTCAACAGTGAATAATACTCTCTGCCACCTGAAGTATCATTTAATCTTTACCTCTCGCTGCTACAAAACAAAAGAAACTAACCCTTTTAAAACCACTGCTCCCATTTCTTTCGTCAGTACTGTCAAACTTTTCGGCATTGATCGAATAAATTCATTGCGGGAGATAGCGTTTAAGCATAGTATCATGAAACTTGGCGTGTTCTTCCTCTCTTCAGGTATTCTCTCTTTGGGGACAGGCCGGAAACCTGCCTTGTAGCCTGTCCATGTTGATATCGAACTAAAACAAGTGGTCATATCGAGTCGCACTCAAGCATGGAGGGCCGATAAATACAGGAACCTCTTTAGGTCGAAAACCACCCAAACTCGAAAATAAATTGTGTACCCTTCAACTCCAAAACCTCCGTTGCTCGAATCTCAACCCTCTATAAGTCGAAATAATTAGTAACTTAGCAAATTCAGTACTGTTTCCTTCTATATCTCGATAAAAGAAATTGGAACTGTATCTCGAACATAGCGATATTGGATTTTACAACTCGGTTATTTGAATAAATCTTAACCTCTACAAGTCGAATGTTTCCTTACAAAATTCGCTTCAGTCAAAGTCCTCCATAAATAGTATTTTGTTGAAGAGCATTATACTTTTCTACACAAACCTATTATAAACTTTATGAAGTCTACAGGCGGCAGTTTCTATTTGATAGAGCATTCATCTCTTACTTCTTTTGCTACAATATATGCATGTATTTATTAACTAGCTTCTGCCCGCGATTTCGTCCGCGTGGAATAGTTACTTTGGGCTAACGCAACGAAACTTTAACCGTTTACGCGGCTCTCTGAAGGATTTTTTTATTAAAATATTCTTCATTGGTGCTCCGCTCCTATTAGTCTTAGCGTGATGATATATAACCTAAAGCCTTCCTCGATAAATTGGCTATCTAGAACCGAAATATTTTTTAAATCAGACCGGTAGTTCCTGAGCTTAGCGCGTTCAAGCAAACAAACAAACTCTTCAGCTTTATATTAGTATAGATTTTGCGACGCTTTGATATCGTTAGGACAGATTTCAGAATGGTAAGTAGTAGACTAGGTACATCTAAAACTTACCTGTTCTTATTAAATCCCATACATTCAACTTTAACAAAATCGCTGTTATAAAACACATAATTTTCGTTGCCTTGTACAGTTGTAGGGTCGTCCAGATAGAACCATTTGTCAGAGACATATATTATGTCTTTAAAGTCACAAGTGACGTTTGTGAACTTTGACAAAATGGCGGGCAGTATGTGGCACTGGGTTAACTGAAAACGACAACAATAAAGAACAAGCCGAAAGGCCCGTCGTAAAAGACGATAAAACTACCGACTGCCAGGGCTGCGTTACGGCGCGGTAATTCTTTATCCGTGCAGGAACGGAGAAAGAATACCATTTTCTGCGGCCGGGTGGCCTGTTCAAAGAGGCGACAAAACAACCCACAGCCAGGTGGTAGGGCATTTGCCCGACTGGATGGCTACCACCTCTGGTCTAGAGTATGCCGCCATAACAACCTTGATTTGTGTTCCAGTATTAGTGGCCAGATTCCAGTCTCCCTTAAAAGAGCAGCAGCGCATTTGTAGCACCTTTGGTGTTGCAAATGTCCGTAGGCAATTGTAACCGCTTTCCGTCAAGTGGGCCGTCTGCCTATCTGCTGAACTTATGCAATTAAAAAAAAAGTTCCATTAGACACAAACAATGACCACGTCCACGAGCGCCATTTTACCCGTTTCACTTGCTTGCCGGCGTTATAATCGTAAACCCAAGTGGAACGGTTATTCGACCCACCTCTTGACATGGGTCGTTGTGTGATCGAAAATGATGACGTCATTAGTGACGTTTTCGCCACGACCACAACGACCGCGGTCGCCTTGCGAAACGGCTAACGGAGCGTTTTGGGCGTTGTGAGCTACTAATGGAACGCACTGTATGTAGTAGGATATTTTCCCGTCTGGATAGCAATAATTCTGGGGCCCAATACTGATATTTCTATCTCATCAAAATCACTGGATACTATCGTCTTAATCCTAGGTTTGCCTGATTTTGGCATTATGTTAATTTTCATTACGTGTTTTGTAAATAGAAGGTAGGAAGCCATTTTACATAAGAGACGATAGTGATGTGCATTGTAACCTAAAAATCGAACTAATTCGATTTCTTACAGAATTAACGTTTTCTGTTTCATAAAAAACATTACGTTAGAGTACGTAGTAGTTTCCAAAAGAAAATATCTTACGTGGCAATCCACCCAGTTTTCTCCAGGGCATTCAAATTTCAAAACTTTCTGTGATGGCATCACGTTCTTGGAGAAGGGATTCATCTTAGGAATCGTGCAGCTTGTACCCTTTTCATCTTCTATCGGTAATCCAGAGAGTCTTCCATTACTAAGAAACAAAATCTACACCAATACCAATAGAATTGAGGTTAATCTGACGCGCTAAGTACTTTTTCTTCTATGGCCTGTCCTGGACATAAAAACCTATACAAAGGTCTTATATAAGGTGGAGGTACTCTACAGTATGCAAAGAATCCCCCTTATATTCATGTGCCGCGATTGAGTGAATCCCAAAATTCCCTCTTGGCCTCCCCTACAGTTAAACGCATTTGTGAATACTGAAACCGAACACTCTACTTTTCACAATGCCTGGTCCGACACGCACCTGGCGGGGTATTATCAAATGAATAAAGACTTACCAACGTTGTTCTAGTTTCCTATTATATACTGCATTCAATATACAGAAGCCTATAAAAATAACAATGACTATACTTTTGAAAAGTACGCGTCGACATTTTGTACAATATTTCTGAAATTAAAACGCAATAAATGTAACGAAATACCTGCCGAAGGTACGGTGCCGACACTAGATTTTATCTACCGCCGACACTTTGGCGACTGAATTTGTATTCGGTTGGCATGACACACCGAACGCAACGATCAGTCGGAATTACGCGGCGGATAGTTTAGCGCGTTTTCTTCAAATATCTTTGTGATGGACCCGAAAGAGGCAAAATAATGTATATTTAATTAAAATGTGACTAGAGAAAAAAAGCGCCATTTTGTCCTTACGTTCGAATCGCAACCAACCCGACTGTCTTTTGATTATAGTACTGTTACGAGCTACAGGACTCGAATTAAAATGCCGTCGGAATTACTATAGAATTTATTAGAACTATACGAACACGTATAACATAGGTACAAATATAACTGGACACAACCAGTAGAAACTGCACGATTCAATAACACGCGCAAAGTCCGACACTATATAGCTTGTCGAATGTACACGTCTTGATCGTATTGTAATCGTCGCTTAACTGCCTATCTCTCCATTGGGCCATTGCTGCACCGATACAATATGGCTGCCAGCCCGCATAGATAGGATTTCTTAGAATCAGTTCGACACACCTGCCTAATGACAGCCATAAAAGATGACAATACACAATGGACTGTTTTTCTAATTACGAATTTTACAAACACAAAGAAAGAATAAAAGAAGTCCAAATGCGGAAAAGTAATGAACTGCGCTTTATGGCAGGCAGGTGTGCATTCACTTTTTGTCAGCACGTAACAATATCGTGAAACCGAGCTGCCAGTATTATAAAATTGTTAAAAAAGTATTTATTCCACAACAATCTTGTTGTGTTAAGTATATAAACCTACCTTTGCTATTAAAATATACATTTATAAGTAAATTTATACTTACAAAATAATATAGTCTATAAGTAAAAAATAGAATTCAGATCGCTGTCGGCAAGGAGCGTACCCTAATTTCTGGCCACATTTTCATGTTGGACAACAACCTAGTGTTGTCCTTGCTGTAAGCCAGCCTTTTGGTCACGCGAGACCTCAAGAAGACGCGTTAAGTGGTCACGATAGAGGTGATAAGCCCACAATCACAACAATACAATACTAAGTTTCACCTATTTTTCAAAGCTTACCAAGATTGTCTAGTGGAGTTTAAAGCAAAAATAGGTATTTTATCAATGCTGGCAATATGAAGATGTGAAGTTATGCACTTATTACTTTTAGGTTCGTAAAAGTATCGCAACTTTCGCTCGCGTAGCGTGTTGCTTGCTATGCAATATCCATACATTAAATGTGTTTTCACTGAAACAGCTGCTAGACGAAAAGTTCGGCTTTACGCCAAACGCTACATAATTTCGGTTAAAGTGTCATAGGTTATTTAAAAAACTGGACGAATAAATTATATTTATTCGTACAGACATTCAATTTTTTTTTAATTAAGAATGAATTGGATGATTAGCTTGTTTTTAATTAGGTTAGGTTAGGTTTTTTTTAATAACATGTTTTAAAGAATTATTGAAAACATGAAAATAAAAATAAATAAAAAAAATTCTAAAATGAGGGTGGGGTATAGATACACGGCACATTTATTTATTATGAACAAATCGGAACATTTTCAATATAGGTTATTTTTTTATAACCACCCAAACATAATTTTCCGACAAATACACGATTAGTCCCTATGTGTACTGGCGCTGTACATTACGGAACAAGATCTGCTTATATGTTACTACAAAGTATACGCGAGTATTTGCGTACTGCTCTTGTATGGATTGGAAGAACTTCGTAAAATACTTATTTTCAATCTTTAATTAGGTTAGGTTAAGTTTTTTTTTGGCCGAGCCTTTTTAAGAACATTTTCAGTACCCGTATTAATAGACTCGGCCATTCGACGTGACTATTTGTACGGGTACTGGACGAATAAATTATATTTATTCGTACGGTGCCCGTATGAATAGACTCAGCCTTTAAAAAAACACTTTCGGCGTATTTATTCGAATGTTTAGCGTAGTTTGTCTAAAGAATACTATAAATATAAAATAAACATGTCCCTTTCTATTCATGAGTTTTGGAGTGCACTATGTGTGTCCCATGTCCACAAAGATATATAGGTAAATAATAACTTACCTTCCATTTTGTAAATTGAAAAAGATTTTTCATAAATTTTCGCTTCGAAATCATAATTATTGGCTCTTTAAACTATATAATCAATAGAAATGAGAGTTTTGAATTGAAATGGCATATCATGTCAACGAAACTTGTTTTGAAGTTACATTTCATGTTATTGATGTCATAAATTATTTAATTTTATTTATGTTGAACCTGGTCATTATGTCTAGAACATGAACGAATGTTTTTGCCTTGTGGCAATATTTTATGTCAATAAATTATGAACAAAACGTACATACAGCGTGTTTCAGACCTTACGACAATAAATCAGACCACGTTTTCGTCATGACGTACTCTACCCAAATACAAAAACGAATCAAGGTAGCTTCTTTGGTTTAGCCACAGGACCTCATTTTTCATTTCAGAAGTTTACAACAACATGTAACTGTTATTGTGACTAAATCGGTAGGTAAGTGACCAATGCATCATGTTGCCAGCTCGTCTCTTCATCATTAAACGCGGAAGATGTTCATTCTTACCAAGGTCAGTGAACCAATATTTACAAGATGTTCTGTTTTTATTGTCTTTTTATCGTAATTAATATGTTCGGAAATTGCTTTTTTTTAATTTTGACATTACGGTTGATTTAATAGTACCAAAAACTTTGTATGGAGTAAGACTGCTAAAATTATGATTTATTGTCATTTGAAATGAAACACGTTGTATACGTATCCATGTTATTTTTTTAAATAGGTTTTGTTTCGGTTAACAGGCCGGTTTCGAACGGCTTTTTGCCGCACACCTTCAAAGCGTAGCCATGTAGTACAGCAAGGTTTTAGTCCCACACAAACTCATGTCGAGCGAGATAGAATGATACTTTGTCTCCTCGTGGAATAAACCGGTTTTTCCAGGTCCCAAGCGTTGTTTATAATGGATTATTATAAATGCGCCCTTGAAGTGGGTACGCGTCATTGCGCAGTACAGTTTATGTTTACAGATGGATCTGAGAGAAGTATTGCGCTCTCGCTCACTCGTTGTGCGGAATCGCATGCCGTCTCTTTCGCACACCACACATTGGTTGCACAAATAAACGTTAAAATCCGACTGAACCTGCGCGTACTTACGGAACTAACTTCACTCGAAGCGCATTTAAGATTTTAGCGTACACAAGGAAGTATGAATTCAAACACAAAATATTTTTTGAATTATATTTTATTAAACTAATCAATCAGCTTAAGGCTACCTAAATGAAGTTCGCTATCTCGCTCGCGCATTACATTTTTGAAAATATTAATTGACGGGATTTACTTATGACAAAGCCGTAAAACATAAATATTGATATTAAAAATATCTTCGGTGAATCTGTGCTCACCTCTTTACTTGCCTTAGCCCATGCCCATGTTGCCCCTCGCAATTTTTTTTAGAGCTCATGCAGCGTTTGCTGAGTCACGTTCTGGCCACTTTTTCTCCATGTTCTCCAAACATTGCGACGAGCAGACGCCATAGTCCCCATATAACATGTTCCACTAGCAGTTCATCCCAATAGCCCGGTACCTTTTGTTCTCATTTCCCACAATAGTCCTTCACTGACCGGGGCTTGTCCTTGGATGCAATTTTATTTGGTACACACAGGGATAATCGCCGGTCAGTGCCACCCCACATCTATATTAAATATATTTAAAATTAATAAATAAATGTTAATGGGACTACTTGTTGGCCTCCTCATGACTCCACGCAAGACCTCCAAAAGTACCGGCCATTTTTATTTTTCACAAAAAATAATTTTGATTTCAGACAAATCTTGTCTGAAAATGTTTTTTTTTGTGCAACATTTGTAAAAGTGTTAAGATTTTTTTTAAATTCCTGGCTACAATGCACGTAGCACTGATTTTGCCAATGACAGGGTACGAAGAGGCAGGTAAAAATAAAAAACGTTGTTAAGAATTATGTAATATGGTTTTGTCGCAAGTAAATTGTCAATTTATGTCTTTAAAAATGTAACAAAGCGAGATAGCGCCTTAATTTAAAGCGAAAAAATTAATATCACATTCTCCTCATTGAATACATCTACCGTGAACATTATTTACAATTAATCAGAAAATTAAAATATTTGACTAAATTGAAGTCATGAGAATTGATGTCAGTTTGATCGTGTAAAAATCTTATCATATTTATATACATCTTTTAATTACACTGTATTTTTTTACGTTCGTGCTACACCTGGGATGATGTTAATGTCTGCGTCGCCAAGAGTCATTTGAAACACGACATTGTTAATGATGTTAAACGATGACAAATAACACATGTATAATACATTTTCTGTCATAATATTTACCATTAAATTTCGGTTTAGTTTTAGACAATCAATCCAACATCAATACTTCAATCGTTTCCATTATTTTTCACTACTTAAATATATCACATTAAAAACAAAAAGCATTTTTTCTAATAAATATATATGAAATTAACTTCAAATATTTACTAAATAGTTTTAAGTATCTAAAAGATTCTAATATACTGTTGAAAATTAAATTTGAGTATTACATTAGTAGTATAATTACATGTCTCTACATTTGCATATAAAAATAGGTATATATATGAAATTAATATCTCCATCAAAACATTCAAGACTACATTAACCGTTTGACGGCTATACGGCGCTGTCGCGCTTCCATATTACAAATCCAAAGAAACTAAGATACGCTGTCGCGCTATCATTTCAGTGAGAGTTTGTCTCGTTTTCGTAACGTGATTAGTTTTTATTATCAAAAAAATAATTTTATTTTTTTACGTATTGAAAATACCTAATCATGTTGATGTTGTGATGATGATGATGACGTTAAAAGAAATATGTAAAATTGCAAAAATAATAAAATTATCAGTAAAAACACATTTTGAAGTGACAACTTCTAATGGGAGGGTAAGCCGCTTCGTTACGTAACGCGTAACGGCGCCAGTCTACCTCGCTTCCCTTTCTCTCACGCATACGGCAGCGGTAGGCAGGTTCCTCCTCTCAATCCAACCCACGCGCTATATACATAATATTTTAAGTAATAACCTAAGCTCTCCTCAAGTTAATATTTCAATATTAAAGTTGAACTTCAGTTCAACTTAGATTAGTTTAAGTTGTCACTTCTGTCGGGCGTCCCGAGACACACACGTTTTTAATGAAGTTATACTTCTTTAGGCGCGTTAGGGAAAAATGATGACAGTAACTTTTACGATGCGCGCGCACTCCGTCACACGAAAAACCTACACCCTGAAGTTAGCTATAGTCAACATTTTAGTTTTTCTATTGTTAGTGTCGTTTTTTCTACAAACGTAGAATAAGGCAAAAGATAAAATTTTGAAAAGATTTTTATCTTGATACGCCAAAGAAGTATAACTTCTAACGCGTGTACATAAGTACACCGCACACGTTTTTTTTAAAATATCCCAATTATCTATAGCACTTTTGGAATGCATGAGGATTTTGATGGATAACTGTCAAACGGTTAAAATGATAATGCACGTAAATTTAAATACATTTTAGCCATCCTACGTCTTTTGTTTGTGAAAGTATTTTCTAATATAGACGTATTATTAAATTAATCTAAGGCTTGTCTGCATCAGTGAGCTTGATTGACGTTTGACGCCGGTTTGTTTGCACTTGTGTGGATGACGCCGTAACACGCCACCACCGCGCTGCTTTCTTGTGCATTTTTATGTATAAAGAAAGTGCGGCGGCGTCGCGCTCGTACCTAGTCTACCCAGTTTGGCAGCGCGGTAGCTGCGTCGTATACACAAATGGAGTGCAAGTTAACTGACCCGATAAAATACGCGTAGACCGAGTGTATTAGTATGAAATTTATATCTAATACTAATTATATATCTTATATATATAAAAATCTTATGCCACGGTGATGTTGCCAATAAACTCCAAAACTACTGAACCGATTTTAATCAAATTTGCACACCGTGTGCAGTTAGTTTGATCCAACTTAAAAGATAGGATACTTTTTATACCGTTGGAAACGGTAGGTGGCGCTGAGATCGGTTTCTAGAATCCTCCTAATCACCGGGAGCGATTTTGGTGATTTTGTTTTTGTGTGTTTGAGTAGGTTCCCGAATTGGTTTAGATTCGCAATCAGAACCGGTAGGTGGCGTTGACATCGGGTTCTAGAAACCTCCTACACGCCTGGACCGATTATGGTGATTTTGTATTTGTGCCATGAAACAAAGCCTTTTAGGAATTCAAAAAATATGGCGGTACGAAGTTCGCCGGGTCAGCTAGTTAATATATGGACCGTTTATTTTGAAAGTGGTGTAAGTCCATTTACAGCACATAAATATGTGTTATCGTAGTCTAATTTGCCTGAATTAATGTTGATAGAATAAAAATAACAATGCCAATAGAAATAGAAACAATGCCAGACCTCATATTATTTGCCTGTATTTTTAAATCAACAAAAGAACTCGAAACAGAAGAAAATGGACTTGCACCACTTTCAAAATAAACGGTCCATATAAAGCTGATAAGTTTGTTTCATTTTTTGTTTGCTTGAACGCGTTAATCTCGGGAACTGCTGGTCGGATTTGAAAAATTCTTCCAGTGTTAGATAGCCCATTTATCGAGGAAGGCTATAGGCTATATATCATCACGCTAAGATCAATACGAGCGGAGACACAATGAAGAATGGTTCAAAATCGGGTTTTTTTTTACTATTCCACGCGGACAAAGTCGCAGGCAGAAGCAAGTAACTTCATAAAAGTACACTCGGACCACAATTTACACGCATTTTGTCTTTCAATTTTGCTGAATCAACCAAAGTAAATATATGGAATCAATCAATGTCATCGATAAGCGTCGCGTCATTCCAGTTTTATGTCTTTCATCGATAAGCGATGTTTTGTTGTGCGATTTCGTCAAATAAATAACAAACGGCCTTGTGAGAGTCGGATTTATAACTGATATCAATTCTTGTACAATTTTCTTTAATAAATACAAATCGACGGCTCTGATCCTCGCCGGCCGCTATATGGGCACAGGCGCCAGTGCTATAATACTATCGCCTTGGACTTAAAATAATAAAAAATGGGGGTTTTTATTTTATGTAATATCACACGAGTCCGACTCGCACACGGCCACTATTTTTAAAAACTAATACAGTTAATACTAACGCAGCGTTAAAATTAATGAAAATATTCGATGAGATTTTTTCATCACTGAGAAAAAAAAACGCATTTTGAGTAAATCGAGATTTTCAAAATGCCTACATCTTTGTAGCGCTGACTAAAAATTAAAAAAAAAATCTACTTACAATTACTTAGTGGTAATATTTGGTATCAAGTTTAGCCCGGTTCCTATATCTTAAGCAGACATTAGACGGTTAAATTCGGAGCGAATCAACCAAAGTGATCCGTTGAATCAATCAATGTCATTGAATAGCATCGCGCCTTTCCACGAAAATGATTCAACGCGATTGAACCTTCTAATAACAGCATTAACTTACCTTTGGTACAAACGTGACACTGCTTGTGTGTTTATGTCAAATTTTAACCGATAAGGCAAATGAACGGTCCGTAAGATATAGAAACCGGCCATAAAAGAAATTTCATCCGCCGTCTGCGGGATGCTATAAAAGCATAAATAACATATTCCTTAAAACTAAATTTTATAATATTATAAATGCGAAAGTATCTATATGTCTGTTACGCTTTTACGGAAAAACTATTGGACGTATTTTGATGAAATCTGGTATACACGTAGTTTCAATATAGAGTATGACATGGGATACTTTTTATCCCGTTTTGCGTAAAAGGGTAACAATCCATCCATACTTTCTGGTTTATTAACCGACTTCAAAAAAAGGAGGAGGTTCTCAATTCCTCGGGATTTAATTATAAGTAAAGCGTTAAATTATAACTCTGAGTACGGTTTCAGTATTTTACAGGTTCTATAAGCTAATTTGTGTCTTTGAGAATCGAGTATTTTTGAATACTATAAAAATACAATAAAACTACGTTTTAACGGTTTTAAGCGCGGCAATTTATTTGATTTTGGTTTATCCGACGTTTCTCCAACTTTGTCGAGGGTTGGACTAATGTCACCTTTGTCGTCCGTGATCATTACTGAAAAGCGGCCGAAACGTCGGATATAGCAAAATCAAATAAATTACCGCGCTCAAAACCGTTAAAGCGTAGTTTTATTGTGTATACAAGTCGCGAAAACTTAAGAAAACATTATACTATAAAAATAGCCTATATTTGGACTACAAAAACGCCTGGGAATCGTATGTTGACACCCAGGGGGTTAGGGTAGGGTTCCCAGTACTATACCATACAGTACCGTACCATATTTTAGCCTGCACTGTATATTATAGAAAAATAATATCGTATTTAATTTGTTCACATACTTATGATCATTTTAAAAATAATAGATATTTGTTGGCCTAAGCAAAAAGCAGTCATAAATTGCATGGAAAATTGAACAATGAAATAAATAAAATCCCTAATAATAAATGAGGAAGTAACTCTGTCTGACGGTTTGTTATCACAGAAAAACTACTGGAACGATTTGGCTGAAATTGGGTATGTAATTTTATTATTTATTTAGGTTTATGGCTTGGCAACTAGGCCTTTAAGCCAGATCTTAGTTTACAATATAGTTTCTTCGTTTTCCTTAAGCCTATGTGTAGCACAGGTGAACTGTAGGTTATCAACTCAACGGAGTTCTTGTGACAACTCAAAAGGCCACATTTGATTATATACAGGTAACATTACTCACAAAACACATAATTACTACTCAAAAACTATCAATATCCTACAACTGTTGTTCGTTTTAGAGTAATTTTACACATTTTTACAGCAGCGCAACATCTCCTTTCACTTCCCGCCAAAAACTCCGGTATGTAATTTTAATATCAAGGGTGGACAAGGGATTTCTTTTCATCCCGGATAATGGGATAGAATCCCAGAAAGTGGGATAGGTTTTTATTTTGTTATTTGCCATTTTCGTCATATTGGTTAATTTGGTCAATGTCACTGATGTGGTAGGTTTGGCAGATTTGGTTGGTGTGGTCGATTTGGTCGACGTGGTCGATGTGGTTAGTGTGGTCGATGTGGTTAGTGTGGTCGATTTGGCAGATTTTGTTGGTGTGGTCGATTTGGTCGATGTGGTTAGTGTGGTCGATTTGGCAGATTTGGTCGGTGTGGTCGATTTGGTCGACGTGGTTAGTGTGGTCGATTTGGCAGATTTTGTTGGTGTGGTCGATTTGGTCGATGTGGTTAGTGTGGTCGATTTGGCAGATTTGGTTGGTGTGGTCGATATGGTCGATGTGGTCGATTTGGCAGATTTGGTTGGTGTGGTCGATATGGTCGATGTGGTCGATTTGGTCGATGTGGTTAGTGTGGTCGATTTGGCAGATTTGGTCGGTGTGGTCGATTTGACAGATTTGGTCGGTGTGGTCGATTTGGCAGATTTGGTTGGTGTGGTCGATATGGTCGATGTGGTCGATTTGGTCGATGTGGTTAGTGTGGTCGATTTGGCAGATTTGGTCGATTTGACAGATTTGGTCGGTGTGGTCGATTTGGCAGATTTGGTTGGTGTGGTCGACATGGTCGATTTAGTCGGTATGGTCGATGTGGTTAGTGTGGTTGATTTGGTCAATGCGGTCGGTGTGGTCGTTTGGGTCATTTTGGTGTACATGTGTAATTTGAATACTGAAAATTGGCACAGATACTTTTCATCCGGGAGATGGGATAGTTTGCGATATAAAATGAATTGAATCCTCTGGGGCAAATAGCAGTAACATAAAAACTTAATACAACGTAATCTGTGTTGTAACCACTTTAAACAAGAGGCATACGCTCCGCGAGCAAAACTCTAGTAATATAATAAACTAGCTGTCCTGGCAGACGTTGTCCTACTCTGAAAAAAGAAAAATCTAGCACCCGATCCCAGCAGCGCCACCTACCGGTTCCAATTGTGGGTTTAAACCACCCGGGGACCCAATCAAACACACAAAATCAGTTCAGGTGATTAGGAGGATTGTAGAACCCGATCTCAGCGCCACCTACCGGTTCCAACGGGATTAAAAGTATCCGTGTCCTGGTTCTAAGCTACCTCCCCACCAACTTTCAGCCAAATCGGTACAGCCGTTCTTGAGTTATAAATAGTGTTACTAACACTACTTCCTTTATTAATATATAGATATCGAAAAGTCAATGCGTCCTATTTTTTACACCTAAAATTGCGAATATATTATGCGTGTTTTAAAATTTATTTTTTCCTAATTATATTTTATTATTATGTTTTTTTAAGTCAATAAATCTTTTTCTTTACTTATTTTTTTCTTCTATGCATGTCTGATTTCGGCTTAACGCTACATTTGTGTTACGAGTTGCATTTTATGCCTCACAAGTTTTTACAGTAACAGAACATGTTTAGGTGAGGGTGTGTTACGCTTATGCAGGAAGGCTCGTTGTTATATCTGAAAAGAAAGACATAAAATAGAACACAATAAAATTTATTGTATTGTTACGAGCTACAGGAGTCGAATTAAAATACCGTTGGAATTACTATAGAGTTTATTAGCACAATACAAACACGTATAAAACAGGTGCAAATAAAACTGGATGTAACCAGTTCACACTGCACGATTCAATGCAATTCAACACACGCAAAGTCCGTCACTATATCGCTAATCGAAAGTACTACACACGTCTTACTCGTATCGTGGTGGTCGCTTGACTGCCCCACTCCTCCGTTCGGGAATTTTTTATACTAAACTGTATAGTAACGTACAAAAGGGGCCGCGTTATGACTTAATACGCCATCTGGCAAAAATAAAAGGATTAGTTCGACTCTAATTACAGCCATAAAATAGGTACGATAACAATAGAAGTTTTTAAAGTTTAAACACGAAGTAAACAAAAGGATTTTGTCGAATTATTGCATCCCACATTGCTAATAAAATTCTCTTTTTTAAAATTTCTTTATGTTTGGAACTTAATAGCTATTAAAGCCTTATATTTTTTCTTCTTTGAATTAATAACATTACAATTTTTTCAAACTACAAAATAACAAATTGCATGTAGTGTTTGCCTACTAGTGTTTACTGCATTTATCATGTCTTTTTTTTAAAGCAATGTAAATCCTTTGTAATTGTTGGTAAACCAAAGAAATAAACTCCGAATGCAGGAAAGGCAATGAACGGCGTTTTACGATATGCAGGTATGCGTACTTTGTCGGTATGTAACAGTATTTATTCAAAATAAAATCTACTGGAAAACACTTTTTGAAGGAAGACATGTAAGTTATGACACTCGACATCTTTGTCTTGCGTGATCGCGGCTACTGGAAAGTGGTCAAAACGTCGGAATAATAAAAAAATCAAATAAACTACCGCACTTATAACCACAATCAATTTCATTTCTAAATAAGTTTTGATCAATTATTTTTCTTTAAAGTAAATCGTTTTTTATTTTCAAATCGATTATTATCGATTTATTTATGCATACTGTCGATGGTTTAATACTCTGTGTTACATGACTCACAAAACATCACTATTATGTCACCCATAACAAAAACAATAAAGTGTGGCAATTATGCTTTTGTTCCATATCGGCTTTACTGTCCAGAAATATGTAACTTGATAGACGTGCAAAACTCAAAAATAAAATAAACGCTTGGAAACTATATAAAGACATTTTACAAAATTATCTATATCACAGGTAAATGACATTGAAGTGTCTGTTTGTAATGTCGAAAACAAACAGGGGAGATAATTAGAACTAGGAAATTCAGAAAATGCAATTTTTAGAATTTTTGTCCGTCTGTTTGTTGCGGCCAATCTCCGAAACGGCTGGATCGATTTTGACGCGACCTTCACTGGCAGACAGCTGATTTTATAAAGAGTAACTTAGGCTACTTTTTTTTGGGGTACCGCGACTAAATATTGCACACGGACTAAATCGCAGGCACAACTATAGTAGAATTATTTTCTCCGTGCAGTTTGGGTCATAAATAATCGGAGCGGTGAAGCGAGTATTTCGCTCTCTCTTCCACTCACGGGCCTTATGGGCGGGCAGTTTTGTCATTTTGTGGGTTAGTGATATAAATGAAAGAAAAAAATAGATAAAGCAACGTATTTATTAAAATAAGAATAATAATGATTTAAAATACATTATTAATTAGGTATCTATGTATTAAAAAACTATAAGTACAAAAGTTTAGAATGTAACAAGTTATATTAAAAATAAAGATAAATACTTATATCTAAGTTTATAATTAACAGCAAAAAGATAATAATGATTTTTATAAGAATAATATTTTTTCTTTGATAAGAATGAGTTTTTATCGATAAAGGCGTTGCGCTCGCGCAGCATGCTCACCGCCTTAGCCGGGTTTAGATTTATAACCCAAACTGCACGGACAATATAATTCTACTATAGTAATAAATATACTTACGCGTTAGTCCTGGATATGTCCCGGGTGTCGATTGAGAATCTGTCCTCTTTCACTAAGTATGTCAGGGACGCTTCGTAGACCCCTTCGCCCGGGCCGACGACAAACTAAAACAAACATACCAACTTAATAAAAATATTATATATTTCGCTTCAGGATTGGGTTTCGCACTTAACAATCACCTGTACAACAATATAAAATGTTGCCAGAAATAAAAAATATATTCGTTAACCCTTAAGAGGGAACTGTCACACTCGGCTAATTGGGAAGCACCACAAATTTGTGCTCAAATACAGATAATCGAAACGAACGTTGAACTGATGCGTTCTCCCTCTAACGACATAGAATTTGTATTGGAGTAAAAGAGACAGTAAATCTCTCTTGTTTTTTTGCCTTTTTTAACAACTCTACGGACTCGAGTTCCGTACCGTCTTTTACAATTACTTAATTACTAGATTTAATTTTTAGAATTAAAACACGCTTATTAGTTATTTTGGTTCTTGTGTGTGACATTAATTTAGTGCTTTTTATGTTGAGGTGTATCTTAGGAGTGACTTATTATATTAATTTATCCTAATTTGAATATTAAATTTATACTAATTTTGTATCTATTACGTGCTGGTGTTGCGAGGAAGTGCATGTGCAGTGTGTGCCTTATGTCTATACCCTAGTACACCACAACATTTTTTTCCGTGCAGGCACGGAGAAAGAATACAATTTCCTGCGGCCTGTCGTAAGAGGCGACAAAACAACCCACAGCCAGGTGGTAGGGCATTTGCTTGACTGGATGGCTACCACCCCTGGTCTAGAGTATGTCGCCATAACAACCTTGGGTTGTGTTCCGGCATTAGTGACCAGGTTCCAGGCTCCCTAAAGAGAGCAGCAGCGCATTCGTAACACCTTTGGTGTTGCAAATGTCCATAGGCGATGGTAACCGCTGTGCATCAAGTGGGCCGTCTGCCTGTCTGCTGATCTCCTGCTACAAAAAAAAAAGAAACTTTTCAGCCTGTTTGAAAAAAAAAATAAAAAAAATTTTTTTTTGGATCACCTTAATATATATATATATATATATATATATATATATATATATATATATATATATATTTAGCAACCAGAGGTGAGAATTAAATAAAAAAAACACGACACGTGTCTACCTAACCTTGTTTAATTCTATTCGTTTAATATTACAATTAAACAACTACTAATTATAGAACAAATATAATAAATGGAAAACAACAAGCAATTCACAATTAAATATAAAACAATAGAGGAACAGAATAACATTACCAAAATAACTCACGTATACCGAGTAATCCAAAGTGCGCCCACACCAAGCGCTGCCAGGGCCATAAGTAACCCTACACCGCCAGGTAGCACGCCTTTTATAGTTTTACTGGGCATAGTGGGTTGCTAAAGTGGGGGTATATCTAATATATATATATATATATATATATATATATAGTACCAATCGTGTTGTTTTTTCCTTTCTGTGTCTGGGTTATTAATTGTGAATGAAAGTGACATGGTTGTGTGTGTGAAGTGTGCGTTTTATGCAATCGTGTCGGTAGTGCGCGTTGGTTTGAGTAAAAAATAAAATAAATAATAATAATATTAAATTTGGCACTTATAGAAGGTTAATGTTGTAGACATGATAACCAGATTATACCTTAATTTGATAGTTCTCGTTGTGTTTGATCTCTTTGTCGACGAACTTGCCGACATAGCCGTCGGCGTCCTTGGCGGCGACGAAGGTCAGCACGCGCCTGTTGGGCGCCTGGCGCATCACCCACGTGACCGAAGTCAGGGTGCGGGGTATACATTTCGATCTGGAAATTAAACACAAATGCAAAAATTCTCTATCAAAATAATTGTGTGTGTGTGTCCAGGCAATGTGCTCAAAAAAAATGTGTGTGTGTCCAGTCAATGTGCTAAAAAAAATTGTGTGTGTCCAGGCAATGTGCTAAAAAAATGTGTGTGTCCAGGCAATGTGCTAAAAAAAATTGTGTGTCCACTGTCCAGGCAATTTGCTCAAAAAAAATGTGTGTGTGTGTGTGTATCCAGGCAATATGCTAAAAAAAATTGTGTGTGTGTGTATCCAGGCAATTTGTTCAAAACAATTGTGTGTGTGTCCAGGCAATATGCTAAAAAAATTGTGTGTGTGTGTCCAGGCAATGTGCTCAAAAAAATAGTATGTATGTGTGCAGTTCCCGAGCAGTTGATGTGAAACAAAGTGTGACAAGGGGTGGGAGGGATTCTAAATTTCGCGACGTCACATTTCATATATTATATCGTTATAATCCCGAACAAACAGACAAAAAATTAAAAGAAAAAGTTCAACAAAATTTTAAGGGCAAGATTCAATAAGTAAATTTAAATTCAAATTCGATAAGTAAATTAACAATCTGCCCATAAAACTTAAAATTTTGTTGCGATTCGTTTTTTCACTTGTCCGTTGAAGTTTCACTTCTAATATGTGTCCCAGCACACATTTCGGTTTTTTGCAGGTTTACTGCAAATTATGGTTTGGTTAGGTTAGGTAACATTTTAATGAATGCATTTTGTGTTTTTTCAAACAAAGAAATTGAATCCGACCCGGAACAAAAAAAACATCCATAGTGTTCTACTTTAACATTATGCCGCCTCTCACCACGTCTAGTCTAAATTTATGCCACCCCTGCACTTATATAGTGTACTAGCGACCCGCCCCGGTTATTTGTTCGCAAGGGTTTTTAATAAAAATTTCAAAATTATATTTTTGAAGATATAAGCCTATATCACCCGGGGATAGTGTAGCTTGCCAATAGTGAAATATTTTTTCAAATCGGTTCATAAGTTTCGGAGTCTCTTCAATACAAACAAACAATCAAAGCTTTCCTCTTTACAATATTAATATAGAATTATTATATTTATGAATTTTATATATTGTATGAATGTCGGAGGGAAGCTTTAATTGGACGTATTGTTGACTGAATGTATAACGCACAATATCATTTGTCTACATTTTAATTACTTCTAAAATTCTTAATTCAATTTAATTTGATTTGTTAAATGTTTCTATAACTTAAAGATCGTTTTAACCTAATAAAAGTTATGAATATTGTAATTTAATAAACGACCAATCAGAGCAGAGCATATGGCGGAGCGGGGGTCAGACACCCTCTATACTTTGGTAGTATCTACTTCGGTAGACGGAGGAGTTTTTGTGACACATTCGGTTGATGGCAATAGGTCGAGTTGGACCATGGAGTATTTTAAAGAAAGTATTGAAGCTTGGAAGTATGAGTGGTGCCCTGAACCCGCTGCTCGGTCTAAACTATGTTAAAATGTCTTTTAAATCTAAATTAAAAGTGTATAAACCGTTGACCTCGTGTTTTATGCTCGCATTTTACCCTGATGACGCCCACTAAACCTGCAATAACTAAAGGAGATGTCGTGAGAACGAGGCAGTTTTCCGACAAATACATAAATTTTAAAAAAAGTTTTTCAACTAACCTGACCGGCTCGGTTAACTTGTTAACGAAGTTAACCATCGCTTCGGCGACCCTCCCGTGCATGGGATCCGAACTCGAGACGTTCAACCACCTGAGACAAGCGCACCAGTGCGGCTCAATGCCGGCCTCACTACAAGATCGATTACGGGGTATCTAAAAAAAAAAACTACCTCACTAATGACAATTTCCTTGTAGGAAATAAGAACAACAATAATAATATTTTCTCAAGTTTTCGCGACTTGTACACATAATAAAACTACGTTTTAACGGTTTTAAGCGCGGTAATTTATTTTATTTAGGTTTATCCGATCAGTTGCCGTCAAAATTCAGACGCCTGTCTGCTGAACAAATTTTATTATTTTTGTGAAGCTCACCACCTTTATATAGTGGGAGTGAGCTACTTTAAATAAAAAAAAATTACCGCGCTTAAAACCGTTAAAACGTAGTTTTATTAACAACAATAATGTTACGAGTTGCAGGACTCGAATTTAATATATATATTAGAACTATACAAACACTATACAATAAGATGTGCAATGTCCGTCACTATTAGATTCACGAATGTACACACGTCTCGCCCGAATCGTAGTCGTAGCTCGACTGACCCCTTAATCAGGCCGTCGTTTTATGCCCCACAAATGCAATGTGCCCGCCCGGCAACGTCGCCACAGTTTCCGATAATTTGCTTGCAACACCTAGCTAATGATGCTAATGAGCGAGTACAATAGGAAATTAGGCTATTCTCCACAATAATTAGAAACATATGCCAATAAATAAGTGATAAGTATAACACAGGTACAAATATAACCGAACGCAACAAATCCAAACGCAATGCAGAAGGTTGTAATTTTTAGGGGACCAATTGGAAGTTATTTCGCGTCGAAAAAAAATCAGAATCACGTAAATCCGATCATAAATCACGGAGTGATTGGTGCACATACATAAAAAAGCAACAACAAAAAACAAAAGATCCCGACGAATTGAGAAACTACCCCTTTTTCAAAGTCGGTTAAAAATATAGTAATTTCTATGTTTTACTTTGCACCGACTTCAAGATGTTTTAGATAATATATTATATTATTAATAATAATAGCTTTAGACATAATTTATTTTATACTTTTTAGTTTTTGAAGTCGGTTAAATTAAACGAAGTTTCTTTTATTCATTTGTTACTTTTTAGTGTCTAGCTATGGTTGAGCCTACGAAAGGTGCCACGCAGAATGGAATTTTTTTCATAAAAATGTTCATAAAATGAAAACTACTGGGCCCAAACTATGTAAAATTTTTGGGGGACCAATTGGAAACTATTCCGCGTCGCACAAAATCGGATCATAAATCACGGAGTAATCGGTGAACATACATTAAAAAAAAAGACCCCGACGAATTGAAAACTTCCTCCTTTTTTCGAGTCGGTTAAAAACACTCACCGGTTCGAACAAGCTCATTCCTCTCTGCAAATCGGCACCTGGCACCCTGTAATTGATTTCATCTGGCAACCCCATGGCGTCGAGCAGCGTCGCGTGGACGTCGTGCGGTGTTGTCAGCGCGCGCGCGTTCGCCTTCAGGCTCGCGACGAGCGAGCGACGGGAGCGTGCCAGCGAGGGCGGGACGAGCACGCACATCAGAGGGAGCCGCTCCTCCAACTTGCCCTGCAGCGTGCTGCGTACGTTCGCATATCTGTTATAATAATACAACACGTTAGTTACATATTTATGGTCTTACTTATAAACGTTGGTTAAATTTTAAGCAACTGTTTAGCAGCTGATTAAATAGTGAAAATCTTACCCATAAACTCCTTTTAAGGATAAAAGGTGGTAAAGCAACTCATAAATAACTTACAAATTTAACCAACCTCGAGAGGTAGTTTAAATGACTGCTAAAAGGCAAAATGGCTATTCACATTTGAAACAGTTAATTAATAAAATAAAAAGTCAAAGAAATTAAACAGTCAATACAAAAAAAAGCAGTTTTATCCGTGAAGGAACGGAGAAAGAATACAATTTTTTTTATCGCAGAAGATCAGGCAAACAGGCAGATGACCTACTTGGTGGAAAGCGGTTACCATCGCCTATGGACATTTGCATCACCAAAGGTGCTACAGATGCGCTGCTGCTCTCCTAAGGGAGACTGGAACCTGGTCACTAATGTCGGAACACAAGTCAAGATTGTTATGGTGACATATTCTAGACCATTTCCTGCGTTCGAGCGGCCTGTCGTAAGAGGCGACAAAACAACCCGCAGCCAGGTGGTAAGGCATTTGCTCGACTGGATGGCCACCACCCCTGGTCTTAAGTATGTCGCCATAACAACCTTGGGTTGTGTTCCGGCATTAGTAACCAGGTCCAGTCTCCCTTGAGAGAGCAGCAGCGCATTAGTAGCACCTTTGGTGTTGCAAATGTCCATAGGTGATGGTAACCGCTTTCCATCAAGTAGATAATCTGCCTGTCTGATGAACTCCTGTCATAAAAAAAGCAAAAACGTGTGCGTCTCGGGACGCCCGATAGAAGTGATAACATAAACAAACTGCGGTTTTTTCAGATATTTTCAACTCAATACTTAAGAGTCAATAACTTTTCGATTCCATGACAATACGGTACATGACAGTATGAGAAATATAGGCTGATTTTAATATATATCGTAGATTACGATCTAAATATGACAAAAAAAATGTTTTATTACAGCCATTAGCCACGTGACAATGAACGCCCGATCAGAGCGCGTGACGTCATAGTGTGCAAAACACAACAAGTTATCAATGACTTTTCAGATAACACTTCAATGAAACAGATGTTTGTTTTGCACGCTGTGACGTCATGCGAGACGCCATGACGGCTTGCCGCGTTTTTGTGACGAAATGTCAAAATATTTATAAAATTGCTAAATTAAATATGTTAATGTGGTTTTTTTGCTGAAATATTAATATTTTGGTTAAAATAGACCATAAGGCTCAAAATAAACCTGTTTCTCAAAAATTGTCAAGCAGCGAATTACGAAATTGAATAGGAACTAATTAGTATCTAAATTTTGGGTAGAAAAGTGTTATGTATCTATCTACATGCCTCGGTCCATGATCTCCCATAACGAAGACCAGCGTATTATCCAGTCTCCCCTTTTCTTTAAATCTTCTCAAGAAGTTCAGGGTCTCGTCGTCAGCCGTTGCTATCATGTTGAAGTCATCGTGTGTAATATCAGCGATGAAGGTGAAACCAAACTTTTTACCGTCCAACTCGAAAAACTGAAAGTTATAAAAAAAAGTTGCGATAATAATATAGCCATATTACACACACACACACACACACACACAGACATACACACACACACATACACACACACACACAGAGAGAGACATACACACACACATAAACGAATATAATGCGAAACTGCGTCGTCACTTAACATCAAATAGGACGGTAGCAAAATGCGAACCGTAGTTAACTCACAATATTTTCTTAAGTTTTCGCTACTTGTATACATAATAAAACTACGTTTTAACGGTTTTAAGCGCGGTAATTAAGTTGATTTTGGTTATTCCGACGTTTCGGCCGCTTTTCAGTGGCCGTGGTCACGGACAACAAAGATGACATTTATCCAACGAGCAATCACGACATAATCTACACTCACAATCGAGCTTGTAGTCTCCAGGATGCAGGTGTCTACAAGCTCGATTGTGAGTGTGGATTATCATACATTGGACAAACAAAGAGGAGCATAAAAACATTTTTTTATGATACAGAATTAAAAAATACATTCAACTCTAAATTTTCAACCCTCCACAATGAACCCCTATTTTTTAATAGCGATATTAGTATTTTTATAATTTTCTACTGGGATGATTTGGATTTTAATTTGAACCAGGTAGATGGCGCTGCAATCGGGTACCAGAATTTAGGTGTTGAAGTTTGTCCCAGAATGGTTTGAATAAAGGATTGGACTCAGTAGGTGGCGCCGCGATACTCCTCCTAAACGCTGGGCCTGATTTTGATGAAATTTTTCTCCGCTTCTATTATGTTACGTTGCAGAGAAATTACTTTCAGTCTGTTATTAGCTGTTTAAGTAATTAAAGCTTTTTTAACTACCCCACGGGAGCTCTTTAATTTTTCGGAATCAAAAGTATCCTATCTGTTGACCAGGGATATCAAGCTATCGCTATACAATACATATTTCATGTAAATCGGTACAATCGTTTCGGAGATTAGCCGTTACAAACAGAGAAACAAAAAATTGAAAATAATCAAATTAGTTCTATTTCACTTCTTACATACCCTGACTCAGTTTTTAGCATTTTTTTTCATTGTACAGAAATTTGACCTCTACAATTTTACAAAACAGTCAAAATCCCTGATACAGTCAAAAACACAATGACATCTCCACGATATTAAAGATAAAATAACATTTCTTCCATGATACAGTCAAAGATACAATGACATCTCTTCCACGATATTACCAAAGATACAATGACATCTCTTCCACGATATTATCAAAGATACAATGACATCTTTTCCACGATATTATCAAAGATACAATGACATCTTTTCCACGATATTACCAAAGATACAATGACATCTCTTCCACTATATTATAAAAGATACAATGACATCTTTTCCACGATATTGCCAAAGATACAATGACATCTCTTCCACTATATTATCAAAGATACAATGACATCTTTTCCACGATATTACCAAAGATACATTGACATCTCTTCCACTATATTATAAAAGATACAATGACATCTTTTCCACGATATTGCCAAAGATACAATGACATCTCTTACACTATATTATCAAAGATACAATGACATCTTTTCCACGATAGGTATTACCAAAGATACAATGACATCTCTTCCACTATATTATCAAAGATACAATGACATCTCTTCCACTATATTATAAAAGATACAATGACATCTTTTCCACGATATTACCAAAGATACAATGACATCTCTTCCACTATATTATAAAAGATACAATGACATCTTTTCCACGATATTGCCAAAGATACAATGACATCTCTTCCACTATATTATAAAAGATACAATGACATCTTTTCCACGATATTGCCAAAGATACAATGACATCTCTTCCACTATATTATCAAAGATACAATGACATCTTTTCCACGATAGGTATTACCAAAGATACAATGACATCTCTTCCACTATATTATCAAAGATCCAATGACATCTCTTCCACAATACAGTCAAAGATAAGATGACACGATATTTTTCAAAGATACAATGATTTTTCTCACCTGCTCAGTGATGTTCATCATCAGTTTATATTGCGGCGTATCACCGACGCAGTACCGCGCTTTGGCGCCTTTCCACCATTTCTTGCCGCTGTTGGACTCCTCCAGGTAAAACGCACGCAGATAATGATCCGCCGGCATACGTTTGAATCCGTTGAAACGGTACTGAAACGTGCCTATCCACGGCATATCTTCGAAATACGCTGTGCGATACCTGAAAGAGGTTATTTCTTACTTACTATTTATACACTACTCGATATTTAAAAAATATACACTTTTGAGTGAATTACAACAGACCATCATAACTCGGAGGAAAATGGCCGTACAGAAAAAAAACTTCGTAAAAGAACCGACTTCAAAAACTAAAAAATTTTTCATAAAAAATGTCCATAAAATGAAAACTAATGGGCCAAACTATGACAAATTTTTAGGGGACCAAATGGCAGCTATTCCGCGTCGCAAAAAGGAATCACGTAAATCGGATCGTAAATCTCAGAGTAATCGGTGTACATATGAACGAATGGAAATTTTTCATAAAAATGTTCATTAAATGAAAACTACTGGGCCAAACTATGTCAAAGTTTTAGGGGACCAAATGGCAGCTATTCCGCGTCGCAAAAAGGAATCACGTAAATCGGATCATAAATCTCAGAGTAATCGGTGTACATATGGAACGGAATGGAAATTTTTTCATAAAAATGTTCATTAAATGAAAACTACTGGGCCAAACTATGTCAAAGTTTTAGGGAACCAAATGGCAGCTATTCCGCGTCGCAAAAAGGAATCACGTAAATCGGATCATAAATCTCAGAGTAATCGGTGTACATATGGAACGAATGGAAATTTTTCATAAAAATGTTCATTAAATGAAAACTACTGGGTCAAACTATGTCAAATTTTTCGGGGACCAAATGGCAACTATTCCGCGTCGAACAAAAAAAGAATCACGTAAATCAGATCATAAATATCGGAATAATCAGTGAACATACATAAAAAAAAGATTCCGATGAATTGAGAAACTCCTCCTTTTTTTCAAGTCGGTTTAAAAAAAAGGGGATTGTGCTTTAGGTGTCTTGTTTTCAGACCATGCAGGATTTTTAGGATACGTTCAAGAGTAATCCTAAGAAAACCAGGGGAGCCGATATGTTGCCTACCTTAGAGGTAGCTTCCTTTATGCTGCATTTACGATATGGACATCTAAGATGTGGATTAGTAGTTTCAGTCAAAGCACTTAATTATCCTACTAAAAATTGCTATTTATATCTTATTTTAACTAAAAAAGACTCGTATACAGTAAACACATATAAGATAAAAGAGTGGAAAAATAAAATATATTAAACAATTCATATCTTTATAGTATTATTTTAATTTTTGAAGTACCTGGTTACTTACTACTATTTTATTTGTTTTATTAAAGTTTATTTAGTTGTTATAATAATTATGTATTACATAATTACAATTAGTTTTATTAATTATTTTTATTATTATTTTATATTAACACAGGTTTGCACTGAAAATCAGTGTTATGTCTGAAGTGATTCCGGCACAGCAATATGCTGAGCGCATACCTTGTTTGTTGAAATTTTTTTTTTTCAAATAAAGTTTTTCTTTCTATATGGATCAATGTATCACCACCTTTAAGACAGTTAAATCACTGGAGCACAACAAACAATCTGACAGCACAACTGTGATGGAAAGTGGTAACCGTTGCCTATGGACATTAGCAATATCGAAGGTCTCCCTAATGTGCTGCCGGCCTTAAAGTAGAAACTGGAAGTCAAGGTGAGGGTAGTAACGGATTATTTTTAAAACTTCGATGTTTTATGGATTGCGGTGAAAAAATGTTTCAACTTACCCGTCATCCTTTAACCTATAAAACAGAAACGGCATATCGTCCAATGTGCGGTTGTTTTTCATTCTCTTTCTCACGTCGGGTAGTTCCAATTCAGTTTTACCCGTTAGTATCGGAAATAAAGCCGCTGGGGTACCGTCGCCTACTATATTATACCTGTAATTATATTAATGTTTATTTAATTTAAGTACAGTTGTATAATAATTATTGAAGTGAAACTTCTTTATCGGCGTTGGAATAAAATTTACCGTCACATTTTTCGGTTACGCGTCACGTCACATTTTTCCACAATCCATGTATCAACCACTCGAGTTGTTGATAGGTGGATTGTAATATTTCTTTACTTTATTGTGTTTTAATTAATATACGAGTTTGATGTTTTATAAATAACTAGAGATTACCTCTAGTGCGTGTCTCTTGTTTATAGAGCAAGTGCTAAAGGTTATATTATATTACATTTTTTATGTATTTGCGCACAGAAGATTCACTTCATTTTATATCGTTAATTATATATACCATCCCCCGTCTATCTGTCAACAAAATAAATTACAAAACTTGACCAAAAAGGCCAAAATGGTCTAAATGACCAAAAGACCACAGTGACCGACGTGGCCAAAATGACGGAGTAGGCAAAAATGACCAAAATGGCCAAAATAATCAAAATGACCAAAGAGGCCAAACTGACCAACATTGCCAAAATGACCGAAAAGGCAACAGTGACCAAATAGGTCAAAATGACCAAAAAGGCCAAAATGACCTAATAGGCCAAAATGACCAAAAAGGCCAAAATGAACAAATAGGCCAAAATTACCAAATAGGCCAAAATGACCAAATAGGCCAAATAGGCCAAAATGACCAAATAGGCTAAAAGGACCAAATAGGCCAAAATGACCAAATAGGCCAAAATGACCAAATAGGCCAAAATGACCAAATAGGCCAAAATGACCAAATAGGCCAAAATGACCAAATAGGCTAAAATGATCAAAAAGGCCAAAATGACCAAATAGACCAAAAAGGCCAAAATGAACAAATAGACCAAAAAGGCCAAAATTACCAAATAGGCCAAAATTACCAAAAAGTCCAAAATTACCAAAAAGGCCAAAATGAAAATTATCCCTTGTCCATCCTCAGTATTTAATTTACATACGTACCGAGTTTCAGCCAAATCGGTCCAGTAGTTTTTCCGTAAAAGCATAACAAACAAACAGACAAATATCATTTTATCCCGGAAACTATCCCATTTTTCGAGATAAAAAGTATCCTATGTTCATCCTCGGTATCGAAAATGTATATATACTGAGTTTCAGCCAAATCGGTCCAGTAGTTTTGGAACGTGAAAACGGAACAGACAGACAGACAGAGTTACTTTCGCATTTATAATATTAATAGGGATTTATACATACATATATATATTAATTAAAATGGTCAGCAAATGTGAAATATAATAATACATTGTCAGGTAATATTTTTACTGACCATTGACGTTTGGGTGCTGATTATTTTACATGTACAATTTAGAAGGATTTACTCACATAAAAAATCTCGCAAATAAATATACCAAAAAATAAAATAAAAAATATTTAAACGCCGATGCGGACGAAATTTCCAGAAACTCACAAAATTTCATTTCTCTTATTATTAAGGGGGTAGTAAGTAGTAAGAGTACTTTCATTAGTAATCATACTAATGAAAGTACTACTACTATCTATCTATCTAGTACTACTATCTCAAAAATCACAAAAAAATAATTACTAAGGGGGTTACAAAAGTGTAGAAAGGTTGCTTAATCTCTTAATCTACTCTACTCTACTCTTAATATTAAATCGATGTTCAACCCTTAAAACTCACCCTTCCAAAACAACCCCACCCAACTCGTTCACGAGGTAATCGTAGCTTTTCGGCATACGTCGTATGAAGCCATTCTTGGACGTGGAGTCGAAGCCGAATATTAGGATATCAAGGGTATCCTCCCTGCCCGGTGGAGGGCGCTTCCGTTCCACAGAAGTACGGAACCCAATGGAGTGGCCTGTCCATTTCACTGGCAATACGCTGCAAGTACACAAAATGGCACCAAGTACATAAAATGGCACCAAGTATATAAAATGGCACCACGTACATGAAATGGCACCAAGTACATTGTGAAACACTTCTTTAAATATTAATTCGTTTGTGGACTGTATATATTTTAATTACTAATGAAAACTGCACGTGCGTAATATATGACGATTTTAATAGCAATAGGCGGGAAAAATATATACAGATAAAACAAAAAACCTCCGTTCTAAATTAAAATATTTAGTATTAGTGGCCAGTACTATGCCACACCAAAGTAATAAATACTTTTTGTTGGAGATTCCAACATACATGAAATGGCACCAAGTACGTAAAATGGCACCAAGTACATAAAATGGCACCTATGAGAACAGGCCCATCTTTACCCCGGGGTGCAAGGGTGCATGGCGAGCGGGTGCAGAGACCTTGGGGGTGCAAGTCGACGACCTTATACCTACATCATTCTTATCTTACGTAACGTAAGTGTTGAAATAGTTTGATCTAAGGCCAACTGGTACGCATAGTCAGGTTAAATAAATAAATCTAGAGTCTGTAGACTGAGGGTTAGTTAATTAAAAAAATTACCATCATTGTCCTTTGCACCACTAAAAAAATACCAAGGGTTAACTAACCTGACATTTCTTTTGCTTAGTTGGTAACATTGAAAGGTCTATGCTATTTTTGTTATAACCCAACCAGAGATTTAAAATGAAACTTATATATCTCTTTTACACTACAGCACACTGTATACAAGCTTTCTTAAATATCTTGCATTTCATGACAGTTGAAGATGTTTATTTTAACCCTATTATCTCATGTAATTTATTTACTTTTTAAGAATTACACAAACTGTGTATAAATATGTCCGGGTATAGTTACAATGATAGCAATTATAGAAAGAATCTTGTGTTTAAAATTATCAATTGCCTTGATACTAATCAAAAAAACTCTTCTACATTTTTTTTATTGCAGCAGTTCTGCAGACAGGCAGACGGCCCACTAGATGGAAAGCGGTCACCATCGCCTATGGACATTTGCACCACCAAAGGTGCTACAAATGCGCTGCTGCTCTCTTAAGGGAGACTGGAACCTGGTCACCAATGCCGGAACACAACTCAAAGTTGTTATGGCGACATACTTTGGACCTGGGGTGGTAGCCTTCCACTCCTGCAAATGCCCTACCGCCTGGCTGTGGGTTATTTTGTCGCCTTTTACTACAGGTCACCCGGCCGCAGGAAACTGTATTATTTCTCCGTTCCTGCACGGAGAGAGCAAACCTCTGTAACGAAGTCGGATATAATGACCTCGCTTATTAACATATAATAAAATTGTAGAGGTCAAATTTCTGTACAATGAAAAAAAATGCTAAAAACCGAGTCAGGGGGATGTTAGAAGTGAAATGGAACTAATTTAGATTTTGTTCAATATATATGTTTCTCTTTGTTTGTACGGGCTAATCTCCGAAACGACTGGACCGATTTACATGAAATTTTTTATGGTGGTAGCTTATATCCCTGGTCAACATATATATTACTTTTGATTCCGAATAATTAAAGAGTTCCCGTGGGAAAGTTAAAAAAGCTTTAATTACTTAAATAGCTTATAACAAACTGAAAGTAATTTCTCTGCAAGAATATAACAGAAGTGGAGATTTTGACAGGGTGTTGTGTCGGTGCGAGAGTTTTATCTTATATATAAAATATATAAAGCTGATAAGTTTGTTTACTTGAACGCGCTAATCTCAGGAACTACTGGTCTGATTTGAATTTTTTTTCAGGTAGCCCATTTATCGAGGAAGGTTATAGGCTAATACCATCACGCTAAGAGCTATAGGATCGGAGCACCAATGAAGAATGTTTCAAAATCACGGTGTTTTTTTAAACTATTCCATGCGAACGAAGTCGCGGGTAGAAGGTAGTTATGACCTATTTGTATAAAGTTATGTCCGGTTATAGTTACAATGATAGGAAATTTTAGAAAGAAACTTGTTCTCAAAATAACCAATTGCTTTGATTCTAAACGAAACAACTCTTCTACAAGTGATGCCTGGAACAGAATGTATTAATTCTTAAGAAATATTTTATAAGTATATATACGCTTTGAACGACGTGTTTCTCATTCGATGTTATCATAAATGGATGGTACTGTGTCTACTTACCTTTTATAGTTTTTCCCAACACATTTGACTTTCACATGATCACTTTTATTCAAGACATATGTGTTTGCCCCCTCTACATCAACAGGCGGTCCTATTACATACTTGCTGTCACTTTCATACAATATATCACGATACGTGCAAACAATATTTTCCGTCTCATCTAGTATCTCTTGCACCACTTTACATTGGGATAACTGTAATAAAGCAAATTGAAATGTTAGTACGGTACTGGGCACTAGGTATTAAATTGTTAGTACGGTACTCGGCACCAAAGCTAAGAAATTGTTTAAAGTTAATCTAAATTTTGTGATATTGTATGAATAGGGTAAGGGGGCTAACATGGCGAAGTCATCACTAAAAAATTCAAAATAAAAATATTGTTACGAGTCACGGGACTCGAATTAAAATGTCGTTAGAATTACTATTTATTATAGACGGCCTCTGTGGTTGAGCGGGCTATGCCTTTGCCGGCCTACCTCACTGCAACCCAGAGGCTCCGGGTTCGATTCCCGGTATAGTAAATTTCGGAAACGTATTTTCTCCATTATTTACCATGGTCTGGGTGTCTGGGATCGGCCCCAGAGTGGTCCGTTGTATATTACGCATAACACAAGCGTAACTCGCTTAACTTGGGGATATACAATGTGTGTGTTTGTCTGCCGATTATTATATATTAGAACTATACAGACGCAACCAGTACAAACGTAATGCACGATTCCATAACACGTGCAAAGTCCTTCACTATATAGATTATCTAATGTACACACGTCTTGTCTCGCTAGTGGTTATCGCTTCACTGCCTCCCCCTACCTTGGGGCATTGCTGTATACTGTACAAATACAATATGTCTGTAGACTAAATTTATAAGAATCACATCTGGCTAATGACCACCATAAATATTACAATACACAATGGGTTGTTTTTCCAATCACAAATTCTAAACACAAAGTAAACAAAAGAAGTAGGTCATAAAAGCGCTTCAATGTTATCAGTTCAAACGACGCCGGCGAGTAATAAATGTGCTTTGTTTGCAGGTGGCCTAAATAGTAACAATATTTAAAAAAGCAAGTGTCACTCACATGACATTTGATCCAGTCAACGCCTTGACATTCAACTTTTTGTATCGGCTTATCAAACTGGGTGACTTCACGGGCGAAGGGGTCCAAATGCGGTATCTCGCATCCTGTGCCCTTATCTTCTTTCAGCGCTTCCTGGAGCTTGTTTTCTATATATCTTCGGAATGGAAAAAAAAAAACATATTAAGACGTCTCATTCATATTGAGTTAGACGAAGTTATTAGGGTTACTTAAACTAGTTGACCGGTGACAACTTCGCTAAGAGTCATTAAATATAATTTTTAATCACTTTAAATATAGCTTACGTCACTTAGGAATAATGTGGCTTTCTACTGGCGAAATAATTTTCAAATCTTTCTAGAAATTACTTCCTACAAACAAACTCACAAACTTTGTCTTTCTATAATATAAGTATAGATAAAATAAACTTAAGCGTTGAAGCTCTCTAAAAATTTACTATAAGTAGGGGTAATCATACAATTGTTGGCACCCTATTATTTTATTCAAAACATTAAGAAAAATTATTATTTTTTAGTCATACAAAAAATCAATCAATCATACAAAAAGTCATACAATGTCGGAGAAGGCCTCGTTCTCACGACATCTCCTTTAATTATTGCAGGTTTAGTGGGCGTCATCAGGATAAAATGCGAGCATAAAACACGATACCCACGGTTTATACACTTTTAATTTAGATTTAAAACACATTTTAACATAGTTTAGACCGAGCAGCGGGTTCAGGGCACCACTCATACTTCAAACTTCAATATTTCTTTAAAATACTCCATGGTCCAACTCGACCTGTTGCCATCAACCCAATGTGTCACAAAAAGTCCCCCGTCTACCGAAGTAGATACTACTAAAGTATAGAGGGCGTCTGACCCCGCTCCGAGCCATATGCTCTGCTCTGATTGGTTGGTTGGAAATTACAATATTCATAACTTTTATTAGGTTAGAATGATCTTTAGTTATAGAAACATTTAACAAATCAAATAAAATAGAATTAAGAATTTTAAAAGTAGTTAAAATGTAAACAAATAATATTGTGCGTTATAAATCCAATCAACAATTATCCGATTATATATTATATATATATATATATATATATATATATATATATATATATATATATATATATATATATATACATTATTACACATTATACATAAAAAAAACTAAATATACACACATATTCTTATTTCTTTTTTATTTTATTTTAATTCTGTAACTATTGTTCTAAGAATTCAATATAATAAAAATATAATGTAATATATGTTTGATTGGTATATTTTGTATTAATGAAAATTTAGTACATTAAGTAATTTGAATTACAATACACATGTATAATGCAATATTTTTAATATGAGTGTCCTCTATAGACATTAAAATATTTTCGAAACTTAGTACTTCTAAATTCAATATTATATTTAAGGTATGGAAGAGCGGGATCTTCTGATGCATATAAAATCAGCTTAATAAATGATCCCAGCAACATACTATAAATTGTGCATGTTTCTTAAAAAAAAATGATTTTTTTCTAATTTTCAATCCTTTCAGACAATAAAATATCAAGATTTGTTTTTTTAATATCTTGAATGGGTCACAGTTATTTGGTGGGGTGCCAACAACAGTATCATTTACCCTTTGATCGATTTACTCGTAACGTGGTACTTAAAATCTATTGGCTCGATAGTCAAAGTTACTATTCATAATGCTTATCTAAAAGGACCCATAATATATACTTAACTTTTTATTATATTGATTACTTAAGCCTTTATTGCCCACCTAGGTCATTGCAACGCAAAGGCCACGTTCGATTTCCTACATGGTAAAATCGTAAACAAACTTTCCGTTATCTACTCTGGTCTGAGTGTCTGGGATCGGTCTTAGAGTTGTCCGTTGCGTATTACTCAATCCATAACACAAATGTAATTTACTCAGTACAGGAATTTGTAACCACGTTTTTCGTGAAATTATTATTAGCAAGTTACATGCAATAATTTTGAGGTAAAAGTTAAGAAATTTGTCACAAGATCCTGTACTGACACCGACGATATGATGTTTGTTTACTTATTGTAATAGTAAAATATAAAACACATTACCTATAGTTTTCAAAGTAGGTTGTCATACCTTTGAAAGATTTCTTAGCATGGGCTCCAATGTTATGAGCGTTGATTTTGTCAATACTTTCGTGTTAGTGAAACGTTAGTACTAGTTAGTTTTAATAATAAACAAATATTATTTTAGTAATAAAAATTTCGGTATTTTAGTATGCATTTAAAAATTACACTATATAATGTTAATTGGTTAAATTATAAGGTTACAGAGAATGGCAATCCCTTCGTAAACACTAACAGGTAATTTATGAAGCTTTTAAATCCTATATATTATTACGTATACAGCGTGTTTCAGACCTTACGACAATAAATCAGACCACGTTTTCGTCATGACGTACTCTACCCAAATACAAAAATGAATCAAAGTAGTTTCTTTGGTTTAGCCACAGGACCTCATTTTGCATTTCAGAATTTTACAACAACATGTATCTGTTATTGTGACTAAATCGGTAGGTTAGTGACTAAATGTATAATGTTGCCAGCTCGTCTCTTCATCATTAAACGCGGAAGATGTTCATTCTTACCAAGGTCAGTGAACCAATATTTACAAGATGTTCTGTTTTTATTGTCTTTTTATCGTAATTAATTTGTTCGGAAATTGCTTTTTTTAATTTTGACATTACGGTTGATTTGATAGTACCAAAAACTTTGTATGGAGTAGACTGCTAAAATTATGATTTATTGTCATTTGAAATGAAACACGTTGTATACATATATATTGTTACGAGTGCGGGACTCGAATTAAAATGCCGTTGGAATTACTATAGAATTTATTAGAACTAAACAAACACGTATAACACAGGTACAAATATAACTGGCCACAACCAGAACGAACTGCACGATTCAATAACACACGCAAAGTCCGTCACTATATCGCTTATCAATGGACACGTCTTACTCGTATCGTAATCGTCACTTGACTGCCGATCTCTCCATGGGCCATTGCTGCACCGATACAATATGGCTGCCAGCCCGCATAGATCGGATTTCTAAGAATCCGTTCGACACACCTGCCTAATGACTGCCATAAAACAAGTACAATAACAATATAATGTATTTAAATTACAAATTTTAAACACAAATCAAAGAAAAAAGTCCAAATGCGGGAAAGGTAATAAATCAGGTTTATGGCAGGCAGGTGTGCAATCACTTTTTGTCAGCATGTAACAATAAATATAAACAAAGTCGTGCTAGTTACACCATTTGTAACTCAAGAACGGCTGGATCAATTTTAATGATTTTTGGAATTGTCTTCGTCCAGACTAGGCTAATAAGTATTAAAAGTTATGATATTCGTCAATAAAAAGGATTATCATTAAATTAAATTTAAATTAAATTAATCAGTCTAGCCATTCATTTGTTATGATCTTTCCGGGCAAATTTCGACAATTCTGACTGCATTTAAATTTTCATTTGTTCGATTTGGGTGAATTATTTTCGTGTTAGATTCAAATTTAAGCCAGGTAGATGGCGCTGCAATCGGGTTCTAGGATTTAGGTTTTATTGTGTGTGTTCAAGTGGAACCCGGGATAGTTTAGATTCACGATTGGACCCGCTAGGTGGCGCCGCTGAGACCTCTAACAGTGGGACTGATTTTGATGATTATTTGTGTTTTTTCCAGATTCGAGAATAGTTTAGATTAACACTGGTCCCGGTTGATGGCGCTGCAATCGGTTTCTATATTTTTAGTTTTTAAAGGCAAGACAACGTTTGCCTTGTTTATAATAATTAATAGAGAAAATGGGCCATGAAGCACGGGTACGTTTCCCTATGTACTGTTATCTATTAACAATATAAAAAAAAAATTATACATACAAAGCTTGATACATTAAAACAATACTACTTACATGCAAAATAGAAAAGAAAATATTTTACTTACTCAATCACGGAACCTCTGAAAAATCGAAAAAATACATCGATAATATAATAAAATACATATTTCAAAATACCATTCAACTATCTAAGCTATAATAAACACTACCTATCATGCTTGAGTACAAACGTAAAGACAGACCAAAAGATGATAAATAGATTGTATTGAGGATGACGATTTGTGGTGAGAGAGGACAACGTATGTCAGAACCGATGAAAATGGAAGGAAGAAGGAAAAGACATGTTGTGCTGACCCCAAATAATTAAGACAAGTGAAAGAAGAGAAATACATGCATAACTATCCATACATACAGATAAATAAAATTGAAGTGTCTGTTTGTAATGTTAAAATAGCAGCTTTTTACTAAATGCATACGAAAGTATATACGATACTCATATTAAAGTCTTTTTTTGTCTGTCTGTCTGGATGTTCTGGCTAATCTCTGAAACGGCTGGGCCGATTTTGACGGGACTTTCACTGGCCGATAACTAATGTTATAAGGAGTAACTTAGGCATTTTTTTGGGTTTCCGCGAAAAAGCTTACGCGGACGAAGTTGCGGGCACAGCTAGCAGTTATTGAATAAAACTGGAATTTCTGACTGTGACTGATAGTCTGCGTGTCACATAACGAGTTATGACGTAAGTTCTTTAAGTGATCAAACAAGGTACTAATTAAAACAGTAATAAAAATATCTTTTATCCTGATTCTTAAAACAACGATGGTATTTTATCGTCCGCTCTTTTATATATAATACAATTTTAAAATTTATTGCAACAATATGTATTCATAAAATTAGATTGGTATTTTTTTAAATTATGCATAAAAATACATTAAATCAATAAAAAAATCGAAATGTATGCTGGGACACATTAGAAGTGAAACTTCAACGGACAAGTGGAAAAATGAATCGCAACGGACAAGTGGAAAAACGAATCGCAACGTACAAGTGGAAAACTTCAACTGACAAGTGACAAAAATAATCGCAACAAAATTTTAACTTCAAGTTTTACGGGCTTTCAAATTGGACAAGTACATTAACCATCTACCTAAAACTTCAAGTTAAAATTTTGTTGCGATGCATTTTGTCATTTGTTACCTAAAACTAAGTGTGGCGAAGACGGAGTACTTGGCTTGCAACGTTACGGATCCCACGTCCGTGCGCATACGCGAAGATACGGCGAGCGCACGGACCAGTTTAAGTACCTGGGATCTGTACTCAGCGCGTCCGGGGACATCGACCATGACGTCAAGGCCCGAATATCAGCAGCTTGGGCCAAGTGGCGTGAGGTGACAGGTGTCATTTGCGACCCCAAAATGCCGGTTAAGTTAAAAGGACAGGTCTATAAATCCATTATTAGACCTGTTCTTTTATATGGCAGTGAAGCGTGGCCTGTACTTGAGCGACACCAGCAGGAGCTGCGTGTCACGGAAATGAATATGCTTCGGTGGATGTGTGGAGTCACGCGAAAGGATCGTGTCAGGAACTCCCGCATCCGCGGCAGCCTTCACGTCTGTGACATAGCAGACAAACTGCAGGAGAGTCGCTTACGCTGGTACGGCCACGTTTTACGGAAACCGGCTAGTTACGTGGGGAACAAATGTCTAGCCATGTCGCCTCCGCCAGGTCCCGGTCGAAGGGGAAGGCCCAAAAAATGCTGGCTTGACGTTGTGAGGGATGACATGCGTACCAACGGTCTCAACACAAAGGATGCCGAAGATCGCGCGAAGTGGAGAAGAAAAAGTAGGAAAGCGGACCCTGGGCGTCGAAGTGATCGCTCCGAACGCAACCGGGATTTAACGCTTGGATGATGATGATGATGATGATGCATTTTGTCACTTGTCACTTGAAGTTTGTTTAGTATCAATGTTGTTAGCGCGTGGTAATTGTACCAATATGCACATTAGGTCAGAAAACTGCTTAAGTGGTGCATAAGTTCCGGTCAGGATTCCAACTCGCGCCTTTAAAGTTTGCAGCGTGCATTACGCTATCAACACTCACTCGTAATACAATACTTTATCCTTAAGTAAATACTGTAACGTAGTACATACTTATTATTTTAAGATAAGAAATATTCTACATTAAATTTCCTCATGTAATTTATGTTGTAATATTGAGAGAGAGAGAGAGAGTTATATATAATAAGTTACCATGAAATATAATGCAAGAAAATAATATTAATATGTTTAAACAAAAAATATTCGAGTGGTTGACAAAAAAATCCTATTATAGCGTACAAGAATATTTGAATGAGAGATAGTTATGAAGATTTTTTGACATTGTATTTACATAACTCATTTAATAACTCTGAACTCGACATACTATCTATGATTACTGTATAATACTAGAAAAAGAAGTAAAATTAATGTCTTTAGATTGAGTGGACACTATGTTTTTGCTAATTAGTTGATTTTCAACTTAATTACTATTTGCATGCCTGAAAAGGCAAAAACATGTGAAACATTACACAATATATTGTCATCTAATATTTATATAATACTAACCATGTTTTTAAGCAAATAAATGATTTGATTTGAGCCCACCCGATGGAAAGTATTTACCACCGCCCATGGACATACGTAACAGCAAAGATGCTAACAATGTACTGCCGCTCTCTAAAGGGAGAGTGGAACCTGGCCACTAATGCCGGAACACAACTCGAGGCTGTTATGGCGGTATACTCTAGTGGTTCTTAGCCTTTAAGTCATGAGGGACCACGTAGTCGGTTATGTATATTGTTACGAGTTGCAGGACTCGAATTAAAATGCCGTAGGAATTATTATAGAGTTTATTAGAACTGCGTAGGACTTCTGCCGCGGCTCGGTTTGCGTTGTGATGATCCGACACAACACGTCACGTCGCTTGATTAAAACGATGGTTTCGCAGACCACTTGGAATGCCTCCAGGGACCACCGGTTGAGAACCACTGCTCTAGGGTGGTAGCCATCAAGACGGACAAACGCCCTGCCACCTGGCTGTGGGTTGTTTTGTCGCCTCTTACGACAGGCCACCTAACGCAGGAAATTATATTCTTTCTCCATTTCGGCGGGTTACGTACTGGCAAGCGGTTACCATCACCTATGGACATTCGCAACACCACAGATGCCACCAACGCACTACTGGGCGTCGAAGAAATTTTATGACAAGCTCTTTGAAAAACCCCATATCGTAATGGGAAAACCGCAGATGGGAGCTAATTTCAAATCCCCACGGTTGCATAAGGAAACTGTTGCGTAAACGAGCGAAGCGGCTCGAGGAAGTGGGCATGAACACGCAGCCAATGGCGAGCGGTGCGGTGGTAGAAAGAAAACGAAGGGCACCATTCTGAGCAGTGGCGTAATCTTATACTAATATATAAGGCTGAAGAGTTCGTTTGATTGAACGCGCTAATCTCAGAAACTACTGGTCTGAGTTGAACAATTATATCAGTGTTATTTAGCCCATTTATCGAGGAAGGCTATAGGCTATATATCATCATGCTCAGACCAATAGGAGCGGAGCACTAATGAAGAATGTTTCAAAATGGTTTTGATGTTTATACCCTAACTACATATGAACCCCGGTCTGAAATAAAGATTATAAAGTTTATAAAACTCCGAATTTTATTTTTTTATTTATTAAGAGAGAGTAAGTTTAAACGCTTCTTTAAGTACCATAAAGAAGCGTTCAAACTTACTCCAACTCTATGAATAAGGCTGTCAATATATTGTCAATAGATTTTGAAATGTGGGGCTACGAAATTTAGGACCCCTTGTCACACTTCGTCGTATTTAGTGTTGGGCAGTACATGACTTTTAAATGAGTTTGTAACAGTACATGACATTTCGTACTGAACCAGTACAATGTACCACTTCAAATGAGGCGAGGAGATATGTACGGTTTGTACCGCGGCAGTACATTTGAAGCGATGAAGTCGGTGAGGCGGTGAGCATCCTTCCCTCATTTGTCCCGTTCAAAACTAGTTCGGAAATGTTCGTTAAGAATCGGACTTACTCGGTTTTCGTCACCTACTTTTACTAACAGTCATACTATGACATTGTCATGTTGTCTCTTTGTCATATTATTATCTGTAGAGGCGTTATTGCACTGTTGTAGTATAAGCCTCGTTCCATCTTCTTTACTTTTGCGTAGTAGCGAGACAAACATTTTGAAGTGGTACAATTTAAATTTTGAGTCGTATCAGAACAGATGTACTTTGTACGGGCAAAATGTACTGGCTCACACGTGTCCTGCTCAACTCTAGTCGCAATTTATGGATGGATCTTTTAGATAAGCCAGTGAAGGATAGGATGGGTTTGACTAATCCATTAGGATAAACATACGACTATCATATATATATAAAAACACACAAACATTTCTTTCAAAATGGCTACAATACCCTAACAAAACGGAAGCACAATGGCCAGTTATAATGTATTATATAGAAAATTATCTTACCTATTGCTAAAGTCTGTAAGTTCATGAATAGTTTTTGGTGTTGCGGTGATGTGTAAACTTTCGTGCATAGCCTGTGTTGGGTGCGAAGTGAAACTAAAACGACAGAGAAAGCAAACACAAAGAAGCCACTACCAACAAAGATAGAAAGAGATAGATAAACAAAAGTTTATAATAGCAAAAATATAATTATCATAAAAATTATTAATTTCAAAACTGTGTATCACAATGTGCACAAAAATACTACAGTCCCCGTCATGGCAAAACCAAGTAACTGTCACTTTTGCAAAATCCAGTTTATCTGATTTTCTTAAAGATGAACATTGTTATTCGGTCTACATGCAACACTTAGGCATTATATTAAGTTATGTATCAAGTTACATTAAGTTATAAATAAGAAAAAATAAACCAGTGTTAAAAATAATATAATTGTTGTGGACAGAGAGCACCCCCCTGAACCGCACACCTCTTCACGCCTCGCATACCGTCGACACCCACAGCTCGCACAATTAGCAGTTAGCCGTCGGACGGTACGCGGGATATATAAGCGGCCTTGGATTCAGTGTTGCCACTTTAGCCACTTTATCGAAATAGCTACAAAGAGAAAAATTTGGTAGCCAAATCTTTTAGCCACCATTTCTAGCTACTTTTTTAAAAGTACCTATTGGAGTTAACACTGTTTCAATCGATTTATAATGTAATAAAATCTTCGTAGGCGCATTCAGAATGTTAAGTTTAATTAATGTTTTTGGTAAGTTTTTCAGTTACGAGAAGGCATCCTCAAAATTGTCGATGTGTAATCAAATTTTAGCTCAAGCGGACACTGAGAAGTGGGTTAAATTTAGCTTGCAAGATTAGACCCACACTAAAACACCAAGTTAAATAAAAGCTTGTAATAAAAGGAAAACAGTTAAATTATCCAATGATTTTTTCGTTTAGCCACTTTTGGCAACTTTTAGCACTATCAAATTCTTCCAATCTAGCAACATTCTATCTTGTTTAGCAACTTTTTCTTTGGGCAAGGTAGCAACACTGCTTGGACTCCTACTCAACTCTCTCGCGCAAGTACTTGGTCACTCGTCATAGCACCAATACGTACTTGTTTTATGTTAATTTTATTTATGTAAATAGTTTTATAATAATCATACAGTCCAGTATACAGCGTGTTTCAGACCTTACGACAATAAATCAGACCACGTTTTCTTCATGACGTACTCTGCCCAAATACAAAAACGAATCCAGGTAGCTTCTTTGGTTTAGCCACAGGACCTCATTTTTCATTTCAGAATTTTACAACAACATGTATCTGTTATTGTGACTAAATCGGTAGGTTAGTGACCAATGTATCATGTTGCCAGCTCGTCTCTTCATCACCAAACGGAAGTTGTTCATTCTTACGCTCTCGCTCGCGAACCAATATTTACAAGATGTTCTGTTTTTATTCCCTTTTTATCGTAATTAATTTGTTCGGAAATAGCTTTTTTTTTAATTTTGACATTACGGTTGATTTAATAGTACCAAAAAAATTGTATGGAGTACGACCGCTAAAATTATGAATTATTGTCATTTGAAATGAAACACGCTGTATATCGAGTTTCATTTTTTAAAAAAGCTGCCACCAATTATAATAATGGACTTTATTATATATTATGTATTATAAAAGAAAAAATAGGAAACTAATTCTGTCAGACTAATGAATGAGAGAATGGCAATATTAATTAAAAACCCTGTGGTCTATTTATCATTTAAAATTCGAATATGGTGCATCCATAAAAGCAGGTGCTCTGGAGAATTGATTATTTTGAAACCTATTTAGATATAACGGTAGATATAAGATATTGTATACAGTTCCACTTTATTTGGATACTTGTCATATTCGTAATAGGAATCTACAAAAACGGCCGCTTTAGGCCCCATGACATGAAGTCAATGAAGAATTTTATTTGAAAACATCATTACGCGAAAATTAGTTATTATAAGTATGGAAATAATGAACAGTTGTAATACGAAGGTTTTACTGTTCGACGCTAACCTCCACCACAGTGATAAATAGAATGTCATGGCATGTAAGAGACTTGACTTATGGCTGCGATATTATAAGACGTTTTCGTTAGATAGTAACGAATCCAAAAATTTATCTTTATCATCATTAATTATTAATTGTAGTAGTCTATACATTTAAACTACTATACAATTATAAATTTCATTTCATATACAAAGATCTACAGTAAATTTGTTTATGGTTAAAAAAAAAATTATCGCCATTTATTTCACTAAAACACAAAGCATGTGGTTACTTTTTAATTTTATTAGCACGTGACTGTATTTTCGTGCCATTTTTCCAATATAGACATTTTATTTAACTTTCTTATAACTATATTTTTTTCTTGTAGTAACTTGATTGATATTATATATGTATTCATTCTGTTTTACATTTAAGAATATTAATTATTGTATGTTTCCCAAATAAATAAATTTATTTTTCTCAAAATATTGAATTTGTCACTTATGCAATTTTACCATGACGGAGACGATGTATGAAAAACATGCTAACATGTATGACAAAACTATGCATTACAAACGTACACGACCTCGTGTAACTATTAGACTACGTTATTGTTTGTTTGTCATTTTCGATTGGCTTGCAACGCGTCCAAGGTTCCCCAGATTGGTTCATATGTAAAGAAAGTCTTGATAACCACAGACTCAAATTTCTTTCACAAATGCCATTATATTAATATGCTGCCTTGATGGTAAATTCCACTTTTTCACAACGCGACACCATTGTCCATTTTTTGTATTTTTACATACGTAAAATTACGTAAAAAACTAGAACAGTTTTACACAACCAATAATAATTCATCCCGATGTAGGCACCTTCGTGTTAAAGTAATTTTAGCCGGCAACAGTGGACGTACGAATCGTGTAAGCGGAACAAAGTTAATAATGCGCAGCAAGCAACACTTTCGCTTGCGAATTAAGTTTTATAGTTGTAAGTTCAGTAGTATAATAGATTACTAGCTACGTCCCGCGGTCTCACCCGCGAGATAATGGAAAAACATTATCTAATATATAAAATTCTCGTGTCACAGTTTTCGTTGCCATACTCCTCCGAAACGGCTTGACCGATTTTGATGAAATTTTTTGTGCTAATCCGGTATCTATGAGAATCGGCCAACATCTATTTTTCATCCCCCTAAATGTTAGGGGTAGTCCACCCCTAAATTTTTTATTTTATTTTTTAGACAAAATTTTTAATTTCTATTTTTTATGATACAACATACAAAAATACATACAATCCTCAATTTTTACCCTTCTACGATCAACCCTTATTTTTTACCGGGCAGGACGACGTCTGCCGGGACAGCTAGTATTATATATAATTCACACTCTATTTTTATAAATTAAAGCCTGTGTTATTCTTTGATGAATTGATTTGATTGTTGATATGTAAGGTATATTGTTATTAAGTTTCATCAAAATCTTTCTGTAGTTTTTGCGTGAAAGAGTAATAAACATACATACATCCATACATTCTTACAAACTTTTGCGTTTATAATATTTGTAGGATTTTCTGCGCAAATGAAAATTGCCGATCGGAATTAGAAGTCGTGTGAAACTGTGAGTACATTAACGTAAAATATATAATATGCATATGTAAATTTACGTAAGGAGCCATCTGTCCAAAAATGGTATTTTTAAAGATGTCTTTACTGGCCAACTGGAACTCCTTAATATTTTCAAATTAATACACAAATGACAAACCAACAACTAAGCAAAACATTGTGATTAAATAAAAACCCCACACAAAGAATTGATTTTTTTACGGTGTTACTCATATTAAGAATGCTTTTTTAATAACGTTAAAGAAGCGTTCAAACTTATTGTAACTTAATATGAATTAAACCGTAACACACTACTAAAGCATCTTACATACTATATTGATCGACAACTGACAACAACACAGCCTTAAGCAGTCAAAGTCATGTTTTTAGTTTGATACAATATTGATACCATAGCAAAAATATACTTAAGCATTTTTGCTAACTTATTATAAATATTTATTGAATAGTGCAAAAGACACTTTAGCAGTTTGTTTAATAAACATAACATGAGCAAAATAAAACCCAATAATTAAAAACATAAATATAGTCCAGCTGTGCAATTTCAAAACACAGCAAGTGCATTCCAAGATATTCCACACTTCAGCATAAATCATATATCATAAACGTAAATAACATATCATTTCAAAACTATTATTTTTATAGTCTTTATATATTTTAACAAATATAACGCTTCGATAAATGGCTTGTAAGTAGACGTGTGAGGAAAAAGGAAGTTCTCAATTAGTCGAGTAACTATTTTTTTAAAGTTACTGCATCTAAATCTACTATATCTATATTTGCTTCAAAAATAGTTAAAAACAAGACTCTTAAGACTCAAGTGTTAGCTGGAAATCAGGAATAAATAGGCAAATTCATGACGCGAACATTACCTCTGTTCATTTCAGATTATCCTCCATATTATGTTAACAATTTAACTAACGGTTTTAGAGAGCTTATTCACTTTTAAATACTTAAATTGCTTATAAATATAAAATGGAAATTATTTACAACTCGACCAACGTCTAACTAGGGTATGCGCAGCGAGGAAGTGCTCGCAGCGGCAGCGGCGCGTCGGTTGAACCGCGCCGGCTCAGTGCACATGTCTATTAGTAAGACAATAAATGCAGAACAATTTAGAAAACAATGTCACTTGCTAGGTTTTAAAATAGCACAGTTGAGTGATGAAATGTTATTGTTTATGTTGTAACTGATCTGTTTGAATAAGAATGTCAGATTGAAATATTAACAGGAGATTGAGGATATTTTTTCAATTTGAATTAATATATTTCTTATAAACTGATCTCTGAATATGGATGTCAAAAATAATGATATATTGACCGATGATTGATGTTATTTTTTGCAGTAAAACTAATATACTTGTATTGTAAAGTGATATCTTTTTGAATACAAGTGCCAAAATAATACTACAATGACTAAAGATTGATTAACTTTTTACCCTCAACTAAAGCTTACATTATGAGATACATACAAAAACATGAAAAAATCTATACTTTAATTCTATTATAAATTGAAGTATTTATTTTAATTTTGAATCACTACGGCTACTCATTACACATACGGCTAATCAGTTTCGTATCAAACCATCAATACATCTTGAGGTTGTAATATTAATTACCTTCTAGTGATGTCCAGGCTAGGTCTGGTCTCACTTAATGACAGATAATATAGAAGTGAAAATACTGTCACACAGATTAACAAAAGTAGATTCCGTCTTGAACGGTACCATCTCTTTACCATCGCTGTCATCTGAAATCATATATGAATATTGGTGTGTACATTATGTTTTCAATGAGGACTTGAAGGATGATGCTTTGTTGTGCAGATACATTTTCAAAAATAGTTAAACTGAACAATTAATTAATAACATTATTGTTAAGAGCGTGGGACCCGAATTAAAATGCCGTGGGAATTACTATATACTTTATTAGAACTATACAAACACGTATAACACAGGTACAAATATAACGACACAACCAGTACAAACTGCACGATCCAATAACACGCGCAAAGTCCGTCACTCTATCGCTTATCGAATGTACTACACAAATCTTGCTAGTATCGTAATCGTCGCTTGACTGCCCCACCCCTCCGTTCGGGCATTGTTTTATACTAAACTATAATATCGACAAAAGGCAGCGTTCACTGAGTTAAGCACATTTGGCAAGTTGCGAGGCAATACAATAGAAATAAGGATTAGTTCGACACTAATGACGGCCATAAAACAAGTACGATAACAATAGGATGTTTTTCTTTATTGCAAATTTTAAACACGAAGTAAACAAAAGAACTCAGAATGCAGGAAATGTAATAAACTGCGTTTTACGACAGCCAGGTGTGCGCATTTCTTTGCCGGTATGTAACAATACCATACTCTATGCTTATAAATTGACTACAGTCAAGGTGGCGACGTCCGTCAGTGGGGGAACTCCTACACCTCTCGTAATTACCGTGTGTCAAAAGAAACGACTGCAACAAATAGGTCACTATAGCTAAGAGACCGTTTACTCGAAATTCTATGGCTCATTTTATTGGAACGAAGTTCCTTATCGCGCGTTGCGAAAGGGGGCTAGACGGAAAAATTAAAACCAAAAGTTGTAAGGACACTTTTTGCTATAGTTGTAAGCCGTGCGGCGTGCGCATGTTTCTCTCTCTCTCTCTCAAAGAAAGCAAGCCAGTTATTTTCGTTTCGTCTTTCTATTTCGCATTGAGCAGTGTGGTGTCGCGACGATTATTTTTGTTGAGAGTATACAGGTTTTTTGTACATAATAAATAAAAAATAATAATAACAATAATGAATCTTGACAGTGTTTCTGCACAAGTTCCGGATATTGCTGATGCAGTTAGATAAGTAGATTTTATGTTATATAGAGACAATAATAACAATAAACACTCGCATTATAACTAACTTCGTTACATCCGGGTGTTTTTTTTTTTTACATGGGGAAATGTGTTGTCGCATCGTCAGCCACGCGGGGGATCTATGCGCGGCCGGTATGTGGGGCTCCCCGACGCCGATTAATCAATACGACCGGCGCCGGTATACCCACTAAAACCCCATGGGAGCCTTCTTTCCGCCTAGCGCCGGGGTCGCGGTACATGCGTGAGCTTAACCCGCAACCCCGGCAGCGGCCGGCCGCCTCGTAAGCAGAGGCGGCCTCTCCTGTGTGCGGGGACATCCGGGTGTCCGTTGACACCTCTCAAGTTTTTGTCTCTTTTTTAACTACTCTACGGACTCGAGCTCCATACCCTTTTTAAAGCCTTATTTCTAGATTTAATTTTTAAAATATAAACACACTTATTATTTTAGTTCTTGTGTGTGACATTAATTAATTTGTGTTGAGGTGTACGTATCTTACGAGTGACTTATTATATAAATATATCCTAATTTTAATACTAAACTTAAACTAATGTAGAGTGTATCTGTTACGTGCTGGTGTTGTGAGGAAGTGCATGTGCAGTGTGGGCCTTATGTCTATACTTATATCTTATCCTATCTAGTGCCATAATTCTATGTTTAAATTGTAGTTGACTAAATTCCGTTTAAAACAGGTAAATAACGAAAGTAATACAAACTTACTAACAGACTTCCTTTCCTTATCTTGACTATATTATAGTTATTTTTTACTTCATATCAATAATAGGCATTTGCAAGAGGATAATAAGTTTTTTTTTTATTATATTTGTAAATTAGAATAATTAAATTTTAAAAGTTTTTGCTATTGTTAGGTATAATTAAAACTTTTTATTTTCTGAGGAATTTCTTATCTTGAATTCACAGTGTTTTGTCAATCAGTGGTAAAGTAAAACTCCCATAGAGTAAATTTATGTACAGATGAAAAGGAGACTGGAACCTGGCCACTTATGCTGGAACACAACTGAAGGTTGTTATGGCGGCACACTTTCGACCAGGGGTGGTAGCCATCCAGACAGGCAAATACCCTACCACCTGAGTGTGGGTTGTTTTGTCACCTGTTACGACATGCCATCTCGCCACAGGAAATTGTATTATATATAGATAGATAACACTTTATTGTACACCATTACAGAAAACAGAAGAAGTGATAGCCTAGAAATATTCTAAATGTAATAAAAAAAAATCTAATCAGCCAATGTTCTATGTTCCCCGAACATTGCGATAGACAGACGCCATAGTCCCCATATTCCCAGACCCCTAGTACCTAATAGGCCTGCACTTTTTGTTCTCATTTCCCACAACAGTCCTACACTAGCAAGGGTTTTCCTTTGGTGCTTTATTATATAGTGTAGACAGGGATAGTCGCCGGTCAGTGTCATACCACATTTACATTAAATTTGTCTAGGGGTCTCTATGTATTGTCTTTCCGATGGCCCCACGCAATCCCTCCAAAACTCCAGGGCCTTTTTATGGCCCGCAGTCTTAAGAGACATACATATAATAATATCAACTACATCAATGAATTGTTTCTTTTTCTGTTTTTTTTTATTTCATTCAATTACATTCTTCAGACATTCTTAAGTGTGAAATCGGGTTTTATATTTTGGATTATTATTATAGTGTTATTATTTAATAATAATCTTATAATTTGAATCACATTGTTTATTTTTCTATTTAAATAATTTCTCCTGTTGTGTCAGATACACAGATGCACAGATTACACGTCCCACTCTTATTTAAAAAAAAAATGAATGCAACTAGTGTAGTTTTATTTATTCTGCATATTATATAATATTAGCAATGAAGTGGTTAGAATTAATAGAAATTACTTTTTTGGTGTTATTTCAACAGTGCAGAGTTGAAATACATTTATTGTCGGCTAACTCAATGGTTTATAACAAATGATATTAATGTCAAAACAGATGCGGAAGGTTCTAAACAATGTGCATATTGTTAAGTGCACTCTCTGATGGATCTACTTTTAATTTAATTTAATTAAAGCCATTTTAATAGCATTTAATATTATAATTAGTTTTTTTATAATGTTATTTTTTAGTTTAATGTTTGGAATTTGTATCTATTTTAACATTTTTATTATAAATGAATTAAACCATCTATAAAACTGTTGTCACAATGATAACAAGAATCTTCAGAAAATTTCATTATGTATTAGATATTTAATATTCCACGTACTTTACAGACTTTATTCTAGAAAGTTAACAGTGTATTTGAGCAGTTATTGGAATGTATAAAATTGGACTCATCTGGGATAACGTTACAGTTATAGGTCATTTCACTTGGATGTAGTGATGTGTATACTGCATTATTTATGCTATCATTTTATTTTTGATTAGTTATAATCATTATACACTAATGTGGCTATCAGTTAACAGCATATTTTTTTTTGTTTGGTTCACAAACTGGCCAAATGAGCTTACTTTTAAACAATACTAGAATATACATATATAAAATATATAAAATTATTTACTATAAATATATTTACTGACTGGCCCTCTTGGTGTGAACACATCATGCATTATAAGGCATTGAGTACACATTAATTTAGAAAAAAAAGAAGAAATATACAAAAAATGAACTTAATTAAATAATTACAAAGGAGAGTAAAATTTCTTGATGTGCTTAACCGATGCATTGAAAATTTTGAGATTGTGGCAGGTATTATTGTAGGCAGTACAAATTCGGTAGAGTGATGAGTGTTGATAATACACAGTTCGACATGCTGGTAGAGCGAATCTTTTACGATTTTGCAAACGGCATCCAGCTAGTTATTAAATTATTTTTAACTTATATAAATAACATCAACATTTGGCCACAGTCAATATCCTAAACATCGAAAGTTCGTGAGCAGAAAAGTATTATAAGCTAAGAACTAACCCGCTGCCCATAATTGCCCATTATTTCTTAAATTTATCATGCAAGAATGTAAACCACTATGGATTCAATGACATTGGTACAGATATTGAAATAATCATAAATTTAAAAGCTAAATGACCTGAAGCTCACAAAAATAAACTTTCACATATATAATACATATATATCATAAACAATTATTCGAGCTGCGTTATTTTTAAAACATTTTAATAATATTATGTATTGTCTTATTGACATATAAGCAAAAGTTAATCACAGAAAATTGATAAGTATGTATATACATTTTTATTATAGCCTTTTTTTAGTTTTAAATACATTAAAAATAATACTCACTTGCGGCAAAACCGGAAAAATTAAAAGTAATATCACCGCATTTATTGCGTTTCCCTCATTTGATATCACTACAACTTTTTCTCGTAAACCAAATCGAATATAGTAAATATGCGTAACGTGTTCAAATCCGCCCCCTTCTGAACAAAACTGAGATCAAGTGGTAAGCATAAGCTCTTGATAACATATGTAATATTAAAATAAACAAACCAAATTCATTCGGCTCGCTTCGTCGTAGATCGTATATTATGACGTATACTGTGTTGCCAGATGACCATGTCAATTAACACCAAGTTTTTTTCAAAAATCACATAAATAAGGTTTTTGAGAAAAGAACCCCAAAATAGATTTAATTATTTTAAAGGAGAAATAAATAAGCAAAACCATCGTCGTAGTGAAAACGTCATCATTTTCGCTCATAGGGCGCTCACAACGACCCGTGTCAATAAATGGGTTAAATAACCATTCTACTTGAGTTTACGATTGTGACGCCAGCAAATAAGTAAAACGGGAAAAACCGCGGCTGTGAACGTGATCATTGTGAGTCTCTAACGGAAAGTAGCCTATGAGATACGATGCATACGAGTAGAGATGGCATAATAAATAAACAACGTAAATGAACGAACGAATGAATTGAATTATTAAATACCTTATTTATAGAAAAAAAGTACTTTTGGCGCGAATGAGTTACAAAAACATCTCACAAAGTTTCGTATTTATAATATAATTATTAGAAACGAGTATGATTTATCAATTGTCACACATAGAATACACAAAATAAATAATTAAATAACTACCAAGTATCAAAATAAGTTAACCCAAATTTTTCATATTATTTTTATTAATTTATTCATGACCATAGAATCACAGTCTTTCAGTCGGAAACATGTTAATTAATAGGTCTTCGTATAGTAGTGCAGTTGTATTGCAGTCCACAACCGACGCCATTCAATGGAGTTCTTGTGAAAACTCGAAAGATCACATCTGACTATACAGTTCACATTTCTCACAAAAACACATAATTTCTACTCAAAAACTATCAATATCCTGCAACTATTGTTCATTTTAGAGTAATTATACAAATTTTTAGAAAAGAAAACTGCACAGCACAACGTCTCCTTTCAGTTCCCGCCAAAAAACTCCAAATTTTTCATAATAATTTTGATGTTGCCATACATATATTATTTAAATTTGCCGCCATTTTACAGGTTCGACTTTCGTTGGCCAGACTATAGTAGAGTATAATTGAGTTGATACATATCAAACGTGCTTAAGTCCACTACAGTCATTACTGAATGTTTTTGGTAAACCTGATTTTGCGCGCCAAAATAAAGACTTCAGTACAGATCAAATCAAACAAAGTCCAATCTTACTCGTTGAAATAAGGGTTAAAATATTGGTTTTCTTTTCAATATTGCTTAAGTCACAATGTCAGTATAAATCAAACTCACCAAAGTCCGATTCGACCAATGACAGACAGCCTTACACAGTGTCATGGCCGCCATTGTTTTCAAAAGCTGGTGGAGTTCGTAACGGATGATTTAATTTTTATTAAATTATGGTAACAAAAATAAGTGTTGTGAAATCAGAATTAGCTAAAAAGAAGTCAGAGTCGAAGCACAATGAAAACCAGAAGAGAAGACAAAAGGATTTGTAAGTTTATACTGTTCTAATTTCACTTTGTTTGAGTTGTGTCATGGTAACGTGGTGATTCATACCATTCAAACACAGGGCCGAACTGGACATTAGAAAACAGATATCAACCCCAGGTTCACTGTTGTATGTTTATAAGATAGAAAGTATATTAATATTAATCTACTCTACATAGAAATACTAATTAGGTAGTTACCTGAATGAACTCTTTTTTTAGCGAAATTATTTCGTAACTTCCAAAAAATTTCATTTTGATCGTTTGCCAAAGTAGCAAACAAATAAAATAAATTGTTTCTTAAAATATGTAGGTACATTACCTACATATTGTAAGAAATAATTTTTTTAATTTATATAATACTAGAGTTTACCCCGCGGCTGCGCCGCGGGTTAACCTCTAGTGCGTGTCTCTTGTTTATAGAGCAAGTGCTACAGGTTATATTATATTACATTTTTATGTATTTGCCCACGGAAGATTCACTTCATTTTATGTCGCTAATTATATATACCATCCCCCGTCTATCTGTCAACAAAATAAATTACAAAACTTGACCAAAAAGGCCAAAATGGTCTAAATGACCAAAAGACCACAGTGACCGACATGGTTAAAATGACGGAATAGGCAAAAAAGGCCAAAATAATCAAAATGGTCAAAATGACCAGAGGCCAAAATGACCAAAAAGGCCAAAATGACCAAATAGGCAAAACTGATCAAAAAGGCCAAAATGACCAAATAGGCCAAAACGACCAAATAGGGCAAAATAACCAAATAGGCCAAAATGACCAAATAGGCCAAAATGACCAAAAAGGTCAAAATGATCAAAAAGGCCAAAATGACCAAATAGGCCAAAATGACCAAAAAGGTCAAAATGACCAAATAGGCCAAAATGACCAAAAAGGTCAAAATGATCAAAAAGGCCAAAATGACCAAATAGGCCAAAATTACCAAATAGGCCAAAATGACCAAATAGGCCAAAATGACCAAAAAGGAAAAATTATCAAATAGGCCACAATGACCAAAAAGGCCAAAATGACCAAAAAGGCCAAAATTACCAAATAGGCCAAAATTACCAAAAAGGCCAAAATGAAAATTATCTCTTGTCCATCCTCAGTATTTAATTTACATACCTACCGAATTTCAGCCAAATCGGTCCAGTAGTTTTTCCGTAAAAGCATAACAAACAAACAGACAAATATCATGTTATCCCGGAAACTATCCCATTTTTCGGGATAAAAAGTATCCTATGTTCATCCTCGGTATCGAAAATATATATATACTGAGTTTCAGCCAAATCGGTCCAGTAGTTTTTACGTGAAAACGGAACAGACAGACAGACAGACAGAGTTACTTTCACATTTATAATATTAATAGGGATAATGTCATAAAGTTACAAAGATGTCTGTCCTATATGCGTACCACTTACGTTTTCCAGGTCGTCGTAAGTCTTAAATGAGGGTTGATAATAGTAGTTTCTGAAGTTAGTTTTTAATTGCTGCTTTCAGGTATTCTGCAAAAACCTTGCCAGAAAAACCGAAGTGTCAACACAACAAAAAGAGTGTACACAAATGTGTAACGTTGACTTCAAACGACATTTTTTACTTTCATAAAAGGTTTTACAATCATCCTAACAAAATTTGTCAATATAATTATATTTAGCAACATTTAGTTTTGATCCCTGTTAAAAGGAGACGTGCAAGGACAAATTCTCGAAATGCACACACTTTTTCAAAGCAGTATTTTGTTAGTAGGCACAAAACTAAACAAAAAGTTTGTTTTCTTTATGTTTTTTTTTATCCCTAGGATCTACTCACCCGAGTACGTCCCTTTATGAGTTAGTTACATCAAAAAAGCCTAAGTCACATTGGGGTTTTTCATAGTCGCTTAAGTCCAGTATCAGTTCCTTGCAAATGAGCTTAAATCCATATTGTTATATCAAAGGTGCTTATGTCCAAAATTAAAACCGGTTTATTTAAAAACCTGATGGTGGTTTACCTTTGCTTTTCATAGTGCTGCCCATGGGTATTATTTTGAATGTTTTGGCAGTATTGCACTCTACTTTAAACCACATGGTAAGTCAGACAGCAGCAACACCGTTTTCTCAAAAGTTTACTAGCTGTGACTTAAGCGCATTTGATGTGTATCGACTCAATTCTAAGATAAAATAATAATACCACATTGACTTCGATATAATAATTGTAGTGATGAGAATTGTGTTGTTAGATGAATTATTGATACTTGAAATCTCTATCCAAAATTTCTCACAATAAAATATTTTTCCCGAATGTCCCCCCCCCAATGTCAAAAAACTCCCGAATTTGCTGGGTCCCCATCTGGCAACAATGGCCGTATAGGGGTACAGTGTTTCCAGATTAAGTTTTATAAAGTACTAACTTACGAAAATTTCCAAAAGTTATGAACAAATTTCCATAAATTTCCACTTACGTTTTAAACACTTCTATTCCAGTAGACATTTTAAAAGGAAAAACAAACAGCTATAATATAACGTACGAATTTGTAGGGCAACATTCATATTTTATGTCGATTGGAATTGTGTCCTGGCAACTCTCTCTAGCGTCTACAATGAAATGTATATATTTAGAGAAAGTAAAAGCCTCATAATATTGAATAGGTGGTTGCCTTTTTGTTTTATTGCCTTTTTAACTGGAGTGATTTTAAGGCTGATAGTCAAGGTGAGAAAAACTGGTCTGACATCTGTAATCGAGTGTTGAGCGTTAGATGAGCTAGAAAAACCCCTTAGATTCAGCTAGATCATCAACATTTAAAAAAACCAGCAAATGCGTGTTCCATGAAAGATTAAAGGATTCCGTAGAGAATACAAATCGAATAAGTAGGTACTATTCTTGTTACAGGTTATGAAACCCTAAAAACATAGTCGATTTATACGTAGTCATGGACAACCCTCAATAAATGTATGTATATTGTAGTGCTTCTACAATAAAAATATGTTGAACGGTTGTAATTTAACATGCGACTTATGCTTTATTTACTCATTATGTTCGACACGAAAATTAAATACTAAATTAGATATTTGCTCACCATAATAAAAGCGTTTAAGATTTGTAACTGGGAGTAGTCTAGTAAAATTGGTAACCAAATTACACTAAAAAGCGATAGGTTATCTCCAAAAGTGCTAAAATAGTAACCCTAGAAGTACCTATAGTGTGTTAGTTCTAATAACTTAGTAGTAATATTTAGTTTAGTTAGTAGCCAAGTACATAAGTTACATTACCTATATTAAGGCTACGTTCCATTAGAGACTCACAACGACCACGTTCATGACCGAGATTTTTCCCGTTCTACTTGCTTCCCGGTGTTACAATTGTAAGCCCAAGTGGAACGGTTATTCGAGCCACCTCTTAACATGGGTCGCTGTGAGCATTGTGTGATCGAAAATGATGACGTCATTAGTGACGTTTTCGCTATGACCATAACGACTGCGGTCGCCTTGTGGAACGGCTAATAGAGCATTTTGATTGTTGTGATCTACTGATGGAACGCGGTGTAAAAGAGTTAATAGACTGTCACAAGCGGTTCATACAAAATTCAGTCATTTATAAGTAATAGAGTTCAATGTTAATAATAGAAGGAGTGATTTGAGTGATGAACTCGAGTTTGTTATATTATATTGTGACGAAATGTTATTCAGCACAAACCACTAAGATACTTTTCCAAAAAAAAACATTGTTCCTTAAATGAAACAATTTTTCCTAAAGTTATGAAACTTAGTTTACTAAAGGCTACTCCCGATATGACATGTCATTAAAATTCGAGTGATTTTAATTCACCAACATAACAGGCAAAGGATTCACTTCATGTAGTCTCATCTTTGATGACACAATACTTTTACAAAATTGACATTGAGCAAACACATGATCGAGTTTATAATAAAATCTATTTTCTTTATTTTTACAGAGCACAAAAACAAAATATCTACTGCAGTACAGGTATTCAGTAAAATTTGCGCCTCAAAATAAGTCCCATAGACGCGGTGCTGCATTGACCGTACTTAGTCCAGCCAGAGTAACTATTTGGTAATCCGTAAATCGATGTTGGTATTTATTGAATGACGATTACAACATATTCCATAAATAACCCCTAAATTTATTTCCTGCCTACTTTACGAACAAAATACTATCAGATCTTATCCATGAAGCAACATCAGGGATGAAACAACCCGCACCCAGGTGGTAGGGCATTTGATTACTGGATGGCTACCATTCCTGGTCTAAAGTATGTCGCCATAACAGACTTGAGTTGTGTTCCGGCATTATTGATCAGGTTCCAGTCTCTTAGGAGAGTAGCAGCGCATTTATAGCACCTTCGGTGTTGCAAATGTCCATAGGCCATGTTAACCGCTTTCCATCAAGTGGGCCGTCTGCCTTCATCAGACACTCCTGCAATAAAAAAAATAGCGACGCTGCCGCTGGTAGTTCCTTCATTTTCCGTGGGACTTCTTTTGTGGCGCGGACTCTAAAAAGAGGAATAGATTCTCATGATTAATTAAAAATTTACAGAATAACGGTCTTATTCATATTGAGTTAGAGTAAGTCTGAAGGCTCTTTAAGAATCATAAAGAAGCCTTCAAACTTAAAACTGATATAATAATTATAAAAAACAAACAAACAAAATCAAAAATAATTTAACATGCATACAATGACGTGCACAAATATTTGGACACACTCCAAATTAGTTCTTATAGCAATTTTTTATTTACATATTAGCTATTTTCACATGAATTCTATTTCGGTAATTGGCGTGCATGTTTAAAGAGGCCTAATCACGTTCCTACATTGCAGTCCGCCATGCAATGCAGGGTCGTGAATATTGTTGCTGCCTGCATTGCGTCCGGCAAGACGGAACAGAATACATCTTCAGTCCTGCAAGCTCCGCGCATTCCATGACCGCAATTCAGTATTGTGTATGGGCCCCTAAAAGTCTATGTTATTTTTGTTCGAGCTGCAAATGCGCTTGCGCCGCCGGTCGTGATATTAATTACGCTCACGATAGATTATTATTCACATCGTGATCAGTTGTGTTAGTGAATAGTTTAATTGTAAAGGGATTCCTATCAATGTAAGTAAGATATCGATTTCTTGAAATCTTTTTTTAAAAATTTTTTTTATTGCAGGAGATCAGCAGACAGGCAGACGGCCCACTTGATGGACAGCGGTTACCATCGCCTATGGACATTTGCAACACCAAAGGTGCTACGAATGCGCTGCTGCTCTCTTTAGGGAGCCTGGAACCTGGTCACTAATGCCGGAACACAACACAAGGTTGTTATGGCGACATACTCTAGACCAGGGGTGGTAGCCATCCAGTCGGGCAAATGCCCTACCACCTGGCTGTGGGTTGTTTTGTCGCCTGTTACGACAGGCCGCCGGGCCGCAGGAAATTGTATTCTTTCTCCGTTCCTGCACGGATAATCTATCTGTAATATGTACATTTAAACAATAAAAAATGAATTGGAGAACGCGAAGCGTCTAAGTTGGGCAGATTGATAACAAAAAATACTGTTATTATATTTTGGAAAGGAAAATAATTGTTTAATATGTAAATATCTTAATCCCGAATACTCCCGTAAAACCCGCGATAAGTAAAATTTATAAAGGCATACATAGCAACATCTGTTCTACTAAAGATGTATAATGAATATAGAAAGTGTCATGACAAGCAAGCCCTATTCTCCCACAGGAATATTCCCGGGCTTGATAGTATGCACAATTAATATTATCTGATTTCAATATGACATATACTAAAACAATAGTTTAAAGTCTGGTCTTTTATATGTATTTTTAAATACTGTTGTAGATTTGTCTTCTGGCGATCCTAGATTTTGCTTTTGAGAAGCGATCATACGGCTAAAAATAGCATGAAAATTGTGTTGTTGTTGTGTGCCGAGTGGGGGGTCAAATTGTGTAGGATATTATTTTTAATATTGTAAACCAGTTTAATTCAAAGACAATTTTTTAATTTTACAAGCTCGAAAGGCGTACACCTAAATGACAATGACATATAGACAATATATGATAATGACATATAACCAGAAATGTGACGTACCACAACTTTAGCATAAACACTTAGAAAAATTAGTCGTGTTATTTTTATTACGGCATAGTTTGGTACTACAACAATTTACATATCTGAATAAACAGATATTTCCAGGGATTTACTAACTTCAAAACCGCGTGATTTTAATTGCTTGATGTAACAGTTTCTATATTTATTGAAGTGAAAGCTTAATTGAGGACATTATCACTTCTTATATGCAGTCCTAAAACTAACTTTCCGATACGAATTTTGGTAGCAATATAGGTTAAATCCTTTATATGCTGGTATACTTTATATACCAAGAAATTTCCCAAAGTTTTTCTTGGGAGGAGTTTATAGACAATATAAGTCTTTACTAAGATATGTAGAAACATTTTGTCTTTCCGTCTTTTACAGTATTTTATATAATTGTCATATTACGCTTGACAAAAGTGTTTTTTTTTACAGATGTCCGTCTTGCCAATAACTCTAACTGGAAACACTTTAGGCCAACGACATAAGGTTTTGAACGCCTTAATCGATAATGCCATTAGTAGTGATGTGACTTTGCATTCAATACAATCGATACCGGAACAATCGCCTATTGATCGACTGTTTAAAATCGAGCTAGCATCCAAATTAAGAGAAGTCGATTACATTATTCAGAATTTAAAAGACGATGATATGCTTTATGTGTCCAAAGCTTTGAAGTGCAAATGGCTTCTAGAAAACGACTATCAAAATATCATGAACCCGGAGTATTTGGAGCAAAATTTATATCCGTATATGATAACAACAGCTGTCAGTAAGATGAAGTGTTGGATAAGTGTTAATTTAAGGGATCAAGAAAGGTGTCAGCATTTTTATGTATATTATTACGAAAGAAATTTCGGTATGGCGATACGATTTCTTTCGAAATGCCAAGTTTCGTACATAATAGATGAAATTCCAAACATATTACACAGTTTAGACCCATTTTATTTCAAAGTTTTCTGTGAAAAGACCCCTCTGGTAGCAAGAATATTTTTCGATTCACTTTCGACTAATGAAAAACTTTTAAATCGATACCTGGAGAAAGAAGCAGAATATTTTGAGAGCTTAAAAGTGGTACTAAAAGCTGATGGTAATATATTTTTAGATATAATAGAAAAATATTTTAATAATGATCGGCTTAACCGTCTCAGTTCCGTTGCTACTAAGTATATCTTGAGAAATTATAAAGATAGATTTACAAAGAAGATTGAACTTTATGCAGCATGGTTACTTGATATGAAATCAATGGCTCAATGCTTGACTGTTGACGAGTGCAAAGATCTCACATTAAAACTAGCCCGCGCAGAATACTTGAGTCAATGGTTTACGTATAAGACTGTAGAACCTTTAATCAAACGGCTACCTCCAGAACAGAGATCCGAGTTCAAGAAAAAGGTTTTTGTTGAATACGATGTTGGTGACAAAGTAAGTGCGTGGCAATATGATACACCATTCCGCCCTATTACAGAAGATGATGCTTGTCTTTTCGACGATATAACACACTCACCGCGTGAATACATTTATAGTCAAACAGTAAAGAAAAAGAAAATTTGTAAACGGGTAATTAAAAAAAAATGTTGTGTAACTAAAGAACGAACACTTCTAGATGAGTTATTTGACGAATTCAGGTTCATGAGTTTTGAAAAAACACTTTATGAACTACGGAGGAGGATACTTTTAGAATGTTCACCTCAAAACCGACAATTTATGATGCTTGTGCTAGTTAGCAAAACAGGAGGTCGAGATGAAAGCATTGCTTCTCTTTTGGAGTTGTTAGCACGACATCAGAACGAACCTCCACATGTGAGAGCTACAATAGTTCGAAGCCTAACAAAGCGCGCTTGTGTATGGCGACTTCCTCAAGAATCTTGGGAATCGTTGATGACATTCGCTGTAGGCTTGGGATTGGACGGGAAAAAAGCAGAGGCAGACTGCCGTGAAGGTCTACATGCGGTAGTACTAAGAAAGTTTTTAGGCAGTGGTTATATCGAGAATTGTATATTTTCTGCTTTCATGGAACAATTTTCTACACTAAAAGAGTATTCGCTCACTGCTGTCGAACAAAAAGCTGTTACCGAGCGATTACCAGCACTTTTACTTGCATCGATTGTAAATGAGAATAATTCAGAAGAACAAGCAAATCTGTTTCACCTTTTACTTCAAACATTAGACGATTACAAACTTCCTATCGATACTTGCCCAGTAGTACCTGCCTTAGCGGCTCTGGCAAATACAGATATTTCCGCTGCAAAATATTTGCTTCTTCGATTGTTTAATGATAAAAAGGCTCGTCGCGAACTATTTGAATATAATTTCGCATGTGTGTCAACAGGTGCTTCATATTTAAATGCTTTACGACATAACACTGAATTACTAAAAAGGGAGGAGTATATTAAAAGAGCACTGGATGATAATTCACAGAGAGAACAGTTTTTCCGCAAATTAGCTATATATTTTACAGAGACAAATGGACTCGCGGATCTTTATTTGTCGGCTTTAAAAGAAAATTTGTCTAATAAGCAAGATGTGAAACTCGTAAGACCTCTTGCTTTTCTTATAGGGTCAAATTTGAAACTTTATTTAAAACAATTTGATGATAACGAGGATAAAGATGTGAAACGTTTCACTGCGGCATTGAAAGCAAACGCACATCTTACTAAACCAAAATTAAATATTGAAACTTTTGGATACCATGCGATAGGTCCTAAGGCTGTAGCTAATGTAGTGTTCGTTTGTCGCAAAGTTGATATCGAAGCCCATGTAGCCACTTTGATTAAATGGTCTCGAACTTTAAGACTGGCATTATTATTATCAGAGCGATTAAACATGGAGGCACAGACGATTGCAATCATGGCTAATATACGTCCAAATGTGGCTTTGAAATCTGGATTAAAATACTTGTATCGTAACTCAGATACTTTAAATCAAAATATTTGGGAGGTTATTAAACCTATAATGAAAAAGTTTGATTTTGAAACTTCCAAAACAGTTTACCTTAGTAAATACCTATGGGAAGTCCATAAAATCCCTGAGACCATTCGACCAGACTACTGCACAGTTCTTTACGCAGCTGGTAAAAAGAACTCCAAGGCTGCTTCTATTTTGTGTCACATAGAAAACCTTTTACCTAAAGTAAGTTACGAATTCGTAGAAGGCTTTCTATCCCATTTGTTGCAAAACAATTTTTCTACAGAAGCGATTTTAAAAGAGGAATACGTTAAAATATCTCATAGATGTTTATTTTTGAGAATTTTTGTCAAGTTCGTGTTACTATCAACATCGGAGGAAATACAAAAGAAACGATTTCAAGAATATGGCGAACCGATTTTGAAATTAATCAGTGCTAGAAATAATGGCTTGACTGAATACATTGAAGAAATTATTAAGACTTTACGGTATAATACTGTATTTTTCAATCAGCAGTATGTTTCGTGTTTGCCCGTTTTTGAGAGAATCGTATCATGGATGCACACATTTTGTCCCATGGAAAAATGTTTTAAATACTACGCTGAAGTTCACTTGACTATGTTGTTTTTTAAAAGTGTCAGGCAATGCCTGAAGCATCAGCCGAATTTATTCGATGATAAAAAGAAATTTAAAAAAGGTGCCGTCATTTTAGGCAATACATTCGGTACTTACATTGCTAAAGAAGTAGATGAATTAAAATCGAGTTATTTTGAATCGATAGTCGAGTTGTATCGAAATGTTCTTGTGAATTATTTAAATGTTTATTTCCCTCATGATGTATTGAAAGAAACTTTTATTATTAATATTGTAAAAGGTATTGCTGATTATGGAGATAAAACAACTCCATTGTTAGTTGTGTATTTATTTGAAGAGATTTATTATTTGAAGGACATTGAGTATGTAAATGAGATAAAAGAGAATTTATATAAAAAAGATAATCAAGAGATACAATTCTTTTTGGAAAGCGGAGAGTTTCTTTAGAAAATAATCCTTTTGGCTCATGTTAGGGAAAAAAATACTGGGAATGCTACATTCTAGTAATTTTTTACTATAAAATCTTAAATACTACACGATCAGATGGGGCCATAGGTTCCTTTACTGAAAAATATCGGTTCAAACGACTATATGAACTTATCTGGGCAGGATCGCAAATATTTTTATTTCTTGCGTTAACTTTATTAATAAGCCTAATATTTGTGTTTGCATTAGTTAAGGAGTAAGTTTACTTGCTAAAATGGTGACTTAAGTTCTTATCGTTAGTTGGGTAGAGACTTGCCAGTCATGTGATAAATTGACAGTTTATATCACTAGTGATTCACTTGTCATGTCATTACTGGAATTTTGACATTATTTGTACCGAACTTATGTCAAATTTTAAGCGATAGTAAGGCAAGCGAACTGTTGGTATGATATAAGAACGGGCTTTAAATGAGATTAATTAAAAAATATACATAATTAAAGTAATCTGTGAACAAGTGAATAAAGCATATTTGGGCGACCAATCGGTCAGCAGCCGGTTCAAACTTCAAGCCCATAACTGGCATGACACTGCACAAGAAAGAGGAAAGTAGCCTGCTCTCCGTTCGGAGGCCAAGGTTCAATTTGGACCATTAAGCCGACGGAATTAATTAAACTAATTATTTATACGTAATGCCATTATTTATTGTATACGATGCTAACAAATATAGTTTTAAGATGTGATTAGTAGTAATTACTAACAAAGAGCCTTTGTAGCTTTGAATAAATCTTATTGATTATATATTACTGTTGTAGCCGAATAAAATATTAATTGATATATCAAAGTTGTTTTACATATATTTAAAAATTGAATTTATATATATATATATATATATATATATATATATATATATATATATATATATATATATGTATCATAACAGCCCATGAATGTCCCACTGCTGGGCTCGGACGTTAAAGCGGTCTCTAAGAAACTCCCGAGGGCCGAAGTTCTAAATTGGACGAAGTTACGCAAAAATGATCCAACCCATAAAATGTTACTTTTGAATTGTTAAAGGTTAATAGATGTATTTCCGCATTGATGCAGTTAAAATTATTTGTATAAAAAAATGATACATTTGCCGTTGATTTTTTATATATCAATGACGTTTACGCTTATATTTTCCTAAGAACCGATAGACGCAAACAATACATCAATGTGGAAATACAGCTAAAACTGTAATCTTTAATAATTCAAAAGTAACATGTTGTGGGTTGGATCCTTTTTGCGTAACTACATCCAATTGACCTTACGGCTCTTTTTTGTAAAACAAATATGTTCTCTATTCGTAAAACGGATCGACGCAACGATCTGTGGATCGAATATTGAAATCATAAAAGTCAGAAATGGATTGAAAATAAGGATTTTAGATTCGAGATTAAAGATTGAGATTGCATATTGAAAGCCGCCGTAAGTCAACAGCGTTGCCCCAAAGTAAAATTTCATAGGAAATGACACTATGAAAGTATCTAAAATAAACTAGTCTAGCAGTCTCTTCGGCAGTGAACTGCCTAACTCTTCTGACCACATATGCAGCAGAACTAAGTTTTCTTGAGAGTAGTTGAATCGTTACGTTAAGTCTAGTGCCGATAAGAGATATATTAATATCGTATTCTTTTACATTGGGCGTAACAAAATTACCACATTTAGTTGTATTCAGATTGAGTAATAAGTTATTTACGGTAAGCCATTTAGATATTTGGGATAAGGCGTTGTTAACGTCATCAAAGTTCTGTTTACTTCTGTCAACTTTAAACATAAGTGACGTGTCATCAGCAAACAACACTACCTCACACATAACATTAATAAAATAGGTACGGCAAATCATTAATATATATCAAAAACAAGAAGGGAACTAGAATAGAGCCCTGGAGCACACTCATAGATATGCTAGTCTCACGAGATTTAACATTGTTAAATTCAACGCTTTGCTTTTTTTAGGAGGATCACGTGTTCACCGCAATCGAACACCTTGGACGGTAGTGAATTGACCTTTGATGAAACCGAACTGTTTAGCATGAAATAATTTATTAATATTAAAATGTGAGAGAAGTTGGTTTAAAATATTTTTTTCAAAGACCTTGCTCAAGGTTGGTAAAATAGAAATTGGCCCAAAGTTGGAGGGGAGGGTTTATTTTCATTTCCAGTTTTAAATATTTATTATATTATATTACTATACTATACTATACTTACTATATAACTTTTTAGCTTTCATTAACTCGGTAAATACTCCTTTATCTACACATCTATTAAATATTTCTACTAGTGATAGTGTTTATTATGTCATTTAATACTTTTAAAGATGTGCCCCAAAATCAGGTTTGTTTTTAATGTTCAATGATTTAAACGGTTTTACAATATCACCTGCATCTATAAATGATTGGCCTTGAATGAAATATTACATTAATCGGTTATCTCAATGTGCAAGTTGCATAACGAGTTTCTTTAAAAAATTTAGTGAAATATATCTAAAATTTATTTTTTTAAATATCAAAATCTCACACAGATACATTGTTTCATTAATCTTAGCACACCCTGCACCTAAGATTCAATCCTACTGTTTTGTAACATATTTCGTACTGGCAACATTAATGAGCGACACCACTCTAGTATGTTTCTTTCATGTGACACGGTTTTTTTTAAATTTTGTAACGTCAAGGAAATTCGTGCTTTAGACGTATTATTATAAAGTTCCAAGTTCCTATGAAACATCTTTGGAGTACTCATGTTGTATCATAGTAGTCTGTGGTCACTCATAATACTCAGTCCAGTTTGAATAGTACATAGTAGGTCCATGATCCATAATAAACACAAAATGACGTAAGCAAACATTTGGACATAATTAAAATCCACTTCCTACAGCAATTTTATTTATGTATTAACTATTTTCACACAAATTCATTTTCGGCAAATGGTATGCAAATATATCAAGGTCATGTTATTTTTGGTTGAGCTACAAACGCTCCTGCGCCGCGGACGACCGCAGTATACACAGATGCGCTTATAGATTGTGCACATTTTTCTGATCGGTTGTGATGGTAGTTTGACTGAAGAAGGAGTCATATAAACGTAAGTAACATAATAATATTGATTTCCATAACTTTAGCTATGTATTTTAATATTAAGTAAAATGTAAAAGTGCCGTACGTTGAATCTATTTAAAAATAAAAACAAGTGAGATGCCTTTTCTGCTTAACAATCAACTGTAATTTATATCTTGGGTTTCCCGCGAAATTTGACTCACGAATGTTATTAATCGATATAAATAAAGGTATAAATGCACAAATTTGAAATTCATGGGGATTTTTCTGGGGAGCAGGTATATTTGTTACATACCGAAAAAGGTAAACGCACAGCTGCCGGTCATAAAGCGCAGTTTATTACTTTACCCGCATTTAGTTTAGAATTCTTTTCTTTACTTTGTGTTTAGAATTTGTAATTAAGAATAATATTCTATTGTTATTGTACTTGTTTTATGGCCGTCATTAGTGTCGAACTAATCTTGAACCTAAACTCTTGAACTAACTTGCCAGGTATGGCATCGGTGCATTATAAAGCAATGGCCCAATGCGGAGAGGGGTAGTCAAGCGACGATTACGATACTAGCAAGACATATGTAGTATATTCAAAAAGCGATATAGTGACGGACTTTGCGCGTGTTATTGGATCGTGCAGTTTGTACCTAGTAGTGTCTAGTTATATGTGCACCTATGTTTGTATAGTTCTAAAAAAATATATAGTACTTCCAACGGTATTTTAATTCGAGTCCTGCGTGATACGTAACAATATAATGAGACATAAAATAGTTTTTTTTTCCGTTTGCCGTAATATGTCATTTTTATATTACGTTTGATTAATGTGACATTAATATTTTTACAGATGTCCGCCTTACCAATAACTCTAACTGGAAACACTTTAGGCCAACGACATAAGGTTTTAAACGCCTTAGTCGATCGCGCCATTAGTAGTGATGTGACGTTGCATTCAATACAATCGATACCGGAACAATCGCCTATTGATCGACTGTTTAAAATCGAGCTAGCATCCAAATTAAGAGACGTCGATTACATTATTCAGAATTTAAAAGACGATGATATGCTTTATGTGTCCAAAGCTTTGAAGTGCAAATGGCTTTTAGAAAACGATTATCAAAATATCATGACACCGGAGTACTTGGAGCAAGATTTATATCCGTATATGATAACAACGGCTGTCAGTAAGATGAAATGTTGGATAAGTGTTAATTTAAAGGATCAAGAAAGGTGTCAGCATTTTTATGTATATTATTACGAAAGAAATTTCGGTTTGGCGATACGATTTCTTTCGAAATGCCAAGTTTCGTACATAATAGATGAAATTCCAAACATATTACACAGTTTAGACCCATTTTATTTCAAAGTTTTCTGTGAAAAGAGTCCTTTGGTTGCAAGAATATTTTTCGATTCACTTTCGACTAATGAAAAACTTTTAAATAAATATCTGGAGAAAGAAGCAGAATATTTTGAGAGCTTAAAAGTGGTACTAAAAGCTGATGGGAATATATTTTTAGATATAATAGAAAAATATTTTAATAATGATCGGCTTAACCCTCTCAGTTCCGTTGCTACTAAGTATATATTGAGGAATTATAAGGATAGATTTACAAAGAAGATTGAACTTTATGCAGCATGGTTACTTGATATGAAATCAATGGCTCAATGCTTGACTGTTGACGAGTGCAAAGATCTCACTTTGAAACTAGCTCGCGCAGAATACTTGAGTCAATGGTTTACGTACAAGACTGTAGAACCTTTAATCAAACATCTACCTCCAGAACAGAGATCTGAGTTTAAGAAAAAAGTTTTCGTTGAAAACAATGTTGGTGATAAAGTCAAAGAATGGCAGTATGAGACACCATGCAGCCCTCTTACAGAAGACGATACTTGCCTTTTTGATGATATAACACACTCACCGCGTGAATACGAAATATCTGTTAATTTTCGTGCAATGTTAAAGAAAAGGAAATATTGCAAATGGGATGAATGTGAAAATATATTATGTGATGATATAGTCTGTGAAACTAAAAGACGGACACTTCTAGATCAGTTATTCGACGAATTTAGGTTCATGAGTTTTGAAAAAACCCTTTATGAACTACGGAGGAGGATACTTGTAGAAAGTTCACCCCAAAATCGTCAATTTATGATGCTTGTGTTAGTTAGCAAAACGGGAGGCCGAGATGAAAGCATTGCTTCTCTTTTGCAGTTGTTAGCACGGCATCAAAACGAACCTCCGCATGTGAGAGCTACAATAGTTCGAAGCCTTACAAAACGCGCTTGTGTATGGCGACTTCCCCAAGAGTCTTGGGAATCATTGATGACATTCGCTGTAGGCCTGGGATTTGACGGGAAACAAGCAGAGGCAGACTGCCGTGAAGGTCTACATGCGCTAGTATTAAGAAAGTTGTTAGGCAGTGGTTGTATCGAGGATTGTATATTTTCTGCTTTCATGGAACAATTTTCTACACTTAAAGAGTATTCGCTCACTGCTGTTGAACAAAAAGCTGTTATTGAGCGACTACCAGCGCTTTTGCTTGCATCGATCGTGAATGAAAATAATTCAGAAAAACAAGCAAATCTGTTTCACCTTTTACTTCAAACGTTGGATGATTACAAACTTCCTATCGATACTTGTCCAGTAGTACCTGCTTTAGCGGCTCTGGCAAATGTAGATATGTCCGCTGCGAAAGATCTGTTGCTCCGATTGTTTAATGATAAAAAGGCTCGTCGCGAGCTATTTGAACAGAATTTCGCATGTGTGTCAACTGGTGCTTCATATTTAAATGCTTTACGGCACAACACCGAATTACTTAAAAGGGAGGAGTATATTAAAAGAGCACTGGATGATAGTTCACGGAGAGAACAGTTTTTCCGCAAATTAGCTATATATTTTACAGAAACAAATGGACTCGCGGATCTTTATTTGTCGGCATTAAAAAAAAATTTGTCTAATAAGCAAGATGTGAAACTCGCAAGACCTCTTGCTCTTCTTATAGGTTCAAATTTAGAGCTTTATTTAAAGCAATCAGATAATAATGAGAATTCAGATGTGAAACGTTTCGCTGCGGCATTGAAAGCAAACGCACATCTTACTAAGCCAAAATTAAATATTGAAACTTTTGGATACCACGCGCTAGGTCCTAAAGCTGTAGCTAATGTAGTGTTAGTTAGCCGCAAAGTTGATATCGAAGCCCATGTAGCCACTTTGATTAAATGGTCTCGAACTTTAAGACTAGCATTATTATTATCAGAGAGATTAAAGATGGAGGCACAGACGTTTGCAATCATCGCTAATATACGTCCGAATGTGGCTTTGAAATCTGGATTTAAATACTTATATCGTAACTCAGGTACTTCAAATCAAGATGTTTGGGAAGTTATTAAACCTATAATTAAAAAGTTTGATTTTGAAACTTCCAAAACATTTTACCTAAAGAAATGCATTTGGCAAGCCCATAAAATTCCTGAGACCATTCGACCAGACTACTGCACAGTTCTTTACGCAGCTGGCAAGAAGAACTCCAAAGCTGCTTCTATTTTGTGTCACATAGAAAACCTTTTACCTAAAGTAAGTTACGAATTCGTAGAAGACTTTCTATCCCATTTGTTGCAAAACAATTTTTCTACAGAAGCGATTTTAAAAGAGAAAGACCTTGAAATATCTCATACATGTTTATTTTTGAGAATTTTTGTCAAGTTCGTGTTACTATCAACGTTGGAGGAAATACAAAAGAAACGATTTCAAGAATATGGCGAACCGATTTTGAAATTAATCAGTGCTAGAAATGAAGGCGTGACTGAATACATTGAAGAAATTATCAAGACTTTACGGTATAATACTGTATTTTTCAATCAGCAGTATGTTTCGTGTTTGCCCGTTTTTGAGAGAATCGTATCATGGATGCACACATTTTGTCCCATGGAAAAATGTTTTAAATACTACGCCGAAGTTCACTTGACTATGTTGTTTTTTAAAAGTGTTAGGCAATGCCTGAAGCAGCAGCCGAATTTATTCGATGATAAAAAGAAATTTAAAAAAGGTGCCGTCATTTTAGGCAGTACATTCGGTACTTACATTGCTAAAGAAGTAGATGAATTGAAAGCGAGTTATTTCGAATCGATAGTCGAGTTGTATCGAAATGTTCTTGTAAATTATTTAAATGTTTATTTCTCTCATGATGTATTGAAAGAAACTTTTATTATTAATATTTTAAAAGGTATTGTTGATTATGGAGATAAAACCACTCCATTGTTAGGTGTCTATTTATTTGAAGAGATTTATTATTTAAAGGACAGTGTGTATGTAAATGAAATAAAAGAGAATTTATATAAAAAAGATAATCAAATGATACAATTCTTTTTGGAAAGCGGGGAGTTCATTTAGATTAGATTAATTATGTGTAATAATCGCATCAAAAATAGTTTAAGCATATGAATTTAATTGATGTCCTGTTCAATATTATGCACCACTTACATCGCACGTTTGAGGTCCCATACTTGACTGAGGCGAGAAATGCTTGGTCCTTGGCTGACCAACGCAAAATTTTCTCGTGAAGCCGAAGTCGTAGAAGCTCTAGGACAGGTTGCTCAGCAAGATTATGCATGAGAACCTGTCGTTTTTCTGTATTGGTGAAACTGACCGAGATCGTCTTTAAGCTGTCTCTAAATGGGAGTCAGTTTTGTGGCTTCAAGCTCTGCCCTCGGCGAGTCAAGGTACTCTTTTGGATGACACTACATTCAGGATTGCTGCCTGCATTCGTCTGGGGGCAGGTGTTGTAGCGCCATATCGCTGTCGGTGTGCAGATAGAATTGATAGGTTAGTCCACCATGCGCGAGAAGCGTCGGCAGAATATCATGGCATACTACACTTAATGACATTATCCGCCGGTCTCTTGTCACCGCAGGGACACTTCTAGCTGTTCTTGAAACAAATGGGCTGTACCGCGACGATGGCAAGAGGCCAGACGGAATGTCGTTGGTGCCATGGAAGATGGGATGCCCCCTAGTATGAGACAGAACTTGTGTCGATACTTTGGCGGCATTTCATCTTCCAGACACAGCCGTGACACCGGGATCTTTTTTTTTTACCCACTAAAACCCCATGGGAGCCTACTTTCCGCCTGGGGGTCTTTGCGATGGGGGAGGGGGAGGCTGCGAAGGATTGCTCCTGCGCCAACACCCCTCCCCCCTCTCCTTCCACCCCGCCCCCACCGCCGCCTCGCGCACTCAGCAGCGTCAGCGGCGGGGGAGGCCTCGCGATAGGGGGAGGGGGAGGCTGCGAAGGATTGCTCCTACGCCAACACCCCTCCCCCCTCTCCTTCCTCCCCTTTTCCCCGCCGCCTCGCGCACACAGCAGCGTCGGCGGACGGAGCGGGGGAGGGTAGGTCGCCGGTCAGGCGGGCGGTGGTGGGGTGGACAACCACCGCCGTCCTCGACGGCCAGCGGAGAAAATCTCGACGCTGGCGGTCGCAACGGAAGGGATGGGTGTTTGGGGAGGAGGTTTGGGAAGGAGGGGAAGGCATTAGGATTTGGAGGCGGAAAGGTGGGACACCACTGTCACGGAGTGAATGGGGGGGAATGTGACAGTGGCCGCTCGGGGCCCCGGGGACGCATCCCCTTGTACCGCTACCTGGACGGGGGGGGAGTCCAGGGCGGCACCCCCTGGGGGACACCGGGATCTGCAGCCGCACACCAGAAGGCCCTGAAACGTTGCAAATATGTATCCATTGATAGTAGGTACGTAGCATTTGCAGACAATTTTTTTACTAATTTATGTTATTTTGTAAGTATCGTTTTCTTTATAGTATTTTTTTTTAGTATTTAATTGTATTTTTTAAGTTAGTTTTAGACTGTCATAATATTAAAATAAAGTAGATTTCCACTTCTGAATTAACAAATTGGTCGTTTATAATCTTATTATAATTATTAAAAGCTTATATAATTATTACAATAATAAATTATACACAAATGCCATTGTTTTTTTATTCTTAATTTTATGATTATTAAGATTGGATGATCCACAAATTACATCACATGAATGACAAAATTTTTGACCTCTCCCCGTTCTTGTCACATCTGGTGACATTCCTGAGACACCTCCCTTGCTATTGTGATAACAATTTTACAATCTTACATCAATAAATTAAATTAAAACAGCAGTTCATTAATTAGTTTTAATTTAATCGGTGCAGCAGCCAACCTTAGGGATGTTTGAAACGCAGAAAAGAATCTATTAGCAATCGATACATATCTGTGGCTTTCAGTGTCGAAACTAGGTCCATGGGGTCCCGAAGCACATCGACTCTATGAGACTGAACGACTCGTTTAATACTGGTCTCACGTGACCAAGGGCTGGCTTCTATTTGGGGCAGCGTATACAGCGTTGCCACACAGAGGGGAAATGCAGCCAGCGTTTAGGGAATGTTCTCAACCGACGGCGATTTGGCACTTATATTGTTTGTCATATTCATTTTAATTATTTATTGATAATTTAGTTTATTTTTAATATTTAATTGATTGAAAAGTAAAATTAATGCAAGCAAAGAATATTTATATATTTACTTACTTACTTCGTTGGCTTAGCGTTAGCGACCCAAAGCGGGTTTTGCCCTCCGAAACGAGAATATGCCACTTTTCCCTGTCTTGCGCAGTTTATTGCCAATTATCGGCTTGAAGCTCAGGCAGGTCAGCCTCCACTCTAGCGGTACTTGGGACGGACGCCGACCTACCGGTATCCCAAATACGCTTTCCTCACGCTGCGATCCTTTTCCATCCGTTCTACGTGATCGAGTCAGTGGAAAAGCCACGAGATTCTCAATTGCGAGTTTGGTTCGGACCCTTCAGCTACCATCCTCTCTCTTAGTTGCATCCACAATCTTACGAAGAACCCAAAGAGTACATTGAATATATAAAGAACCTTTCTTTTCCACAAAAAATATTTATGGTTACAAATGACATATACTGGCTAGATATAACAATCGTGCCGAACCATGTTTAAAAAGAAAAAGCAAAGTCTATAGTTTTCTTTTAAAATTTAAATAACGGAACGGAACCCAAATAGATGATGAACCGATGCCCCTTACATATTGAATTATCATACAATACAATTCAATACATAGAAACAGCCTCGACCAGTACATCACGCGACCTCGCAATGGACGGTGTGATTCATTGTAATTTTTAAGCCATAAACGTCATTACATAGTGTGTTATGTAAATATAATTGAAATTTAAAAAGATTCACCTCTAAAATGGGTAAGCAATTTGTGGTTATGTTTCTTAATTGCGAAAAAGTGCTTAGTTTCTATTTTTTCTATGTGGTCCATGAATTTTATGTGAACAGATCCGGTTTATCACATGACCTCGAAGTTTAGCAACAAAGGTACATATAGTTTACATCTCAAAGAATAAAACAGTCAAATTATGACCTTGCTACACCTGGGTAAAGGCATAATTTGTAATACACACATAGTATGAACATAACAGATAAATAGTACATTGTTACGTATATTTATTAATAAATAGAAAAAATGTACGGTATATTTAATTAATATAATAATAAAAATAACTAAGGAATTATGTAAAGATAGGCAGTAAACAAATAAGTAGATTAATAACAAATAAATATAGGAATAAGTGACATCACATCATCATCATCATCATCCGAGTGTTAAATCCCGGTTGCTGTCGGAGCGTTCACTCCGACGCCCAGGGTCTGCTTTCCTACTTTTTCTACTCCACTTTGCGCGATCTTCAGCATCCCCCGCTTTAAGACCATTGGTACGCATGTCATCCTTCATAACGTCAAGCCAACATTTCTTGGGACTTCCCTTTCGACCGGGACCTGGTGGAGGCGGCATGTCTAGATATTTGTTCCCCACACAATTAGCCGGTCTCCGTAAAACGTGGCCGTAACAGCGTAAGCGACACTCTTGCAGTTTGTCTGCTACGTCACGGACATGAAGACTGCCGTGGATGCGGGATTGTCTGACCCGGTTTATCCGCGTCACTCTACACATCCATCGCAGCATATTCATCTCCGTGACACGCAACTGTTGCTTGTGTCGCTCAAGTACAGGCCACGCTTCACTGCCATACAAAAGGACTGGTCTAATAATGGATTTATAGACTTGTCCTTTTCATTTAACCGGCATTTTGGTCACAAATGACACCTGTCACCTCACGCCACTTAGCCCAATCACATGTAACAAAATAAAATACAAAAAGATAAATTTTTTGAAAAGATTTTTATCTTGATACGCCAGAGAAGTATAACTTCTAACGCGTGTATATAAGTACACACACACACTATTTTTTATGGTTCGTTCCAAGACACAACTTTTGTTGCTAATACTTTAAATTATTAAAAAAAACTTCTGAGTAATATTAAATAATAACACATAAAGCGATTAAGTCATAAAGGTAATTTAAACTTTTCACTTAAATAAAAAAATATGATGTTCCGAAAACTACGCACACACTGATAGTTTTTCGAGAGTGAGTATAGCAACGCTTCGCGTTTTTGATGCCATTTTCGGCGGAGTTGTTTGTTATCAATGCTCTCTCTAGACATGTTATAACTCTATAGGCTAAAGTTAAAGACCATTCAACAACTTGAAATGGACATACATGTTAGTACTAGGTACGCTTGTTTCAGATATGAAAATTAAGATCGTCATTTTAGCAGTTCTTCTGACTTCTTCTACAGCTGACGACTATTGTCAAGGGATATTCTTCAAAGAAAAGTACTATAACATACAACTTCTTAAAGAGGGAGTGAATAGAGTTCACCAGATGGTCTACAATCGAAATGACAACATGCTGTATTTCACATTTGAACAAATAGCAAAATATCCAACAAGAATGCTGGCGTTTTTAAATATAAAAACAAGAGAAACCGGTATTATCGACTCGATTAGAAATGCTACGGGACTAGCAATCGATCAAAATGCAAACCGATTATATGTCGGCGGCTCTGATGGATTATTTATTTTAAACGTCAATAACAGAGTGACGGAGAAACTTCCCGTCAACGACGACATACGTTATCTGTTTCTTAACAATGTTATTTATTTCACTAATAGCAGGAAGGAAGCCTTTATTTTTGACCACGGAGATGTGTACCCCGTTATGGAGTTGAGAGGTGTTGTAGTCGAAAAATTAATAGTAGACGACGATAATAATATATTGTTTTTGAATAACAAAAAACTGTTTCGTGTTAAAATGGGGTCGACGCTTATAAATTCGTTTGATAAGTACACAGTTGATGTTATAGCTACAGATGCTAACTTCAGACCGTATATATGCGCTAGTAGTGGTGTTTTTGTATATAATAAGTATAAATTTGCATTAGATAAAGTGGCTGAGATGAATGGTTTGAGGGCGATGACGTTTACCGGTATCGATAACCCCATATATGTTGTAATCGATAATATTGTTAAGTTGAAGTACAACCCTGTTCCGTGTTTTGGAGATTAGAACAACCATCAGTTTTTGTCGGGAACTGACAGGGGGCGTTGTGTTATGTAGTTTTATTAAAATGTTTTAAAATTACTCTAAAATGGTCAATATTCCATATATTCATATATTTTAAGTAAAAATTAGGGGTTTTTGTGAGAAATGTGAACTATGTAGGCAATTGTGGCCTTTCAAGTTGTCACAAGACCTCAGTTGAATGGCGTCAGTCGATAACCCACAATTCAGCAGAGTTATACGTAAAAAATGAAGAAACTATGTAATCTAAGATCTGGCTTAAAGGCCTAGATGCCAAGCCATAAAGAATAAAACATCTATAAAGGATAACGACAAGGAGTACAATTAATGGCTTGAAATAACGGTAAAAGTATGATATCATTATATTTATATGCTTGTTGCAGTTATCGGTAAAAATATATATCTTTGTAAAACTTAACGTTATTTCTAGACCATTTATATATAACCAATATTATTGAAAAATTTTCGTTATTACTATGTTTTGTTACGATTGTCGTTCTCGTTCTATCGCAATCGAAGACCGCGCGTACATGCTTATCCACGTAATTTATTATCAAATGATTTGATTTGTGTTTGTTGATTTTACCGGTAACGTAAAAATGCCGGTAAGTATAACGTTAAATATACGAGTTTTAAAGTTATATTTACCGTTAAAATTATAAATACTTATTACTTAAGTAATCGCACACAATCGTATCGTTATGGCAGTATCTTTATCGAAAATACCGGTAGTTAACTATGTTTTTAAACTGAATTGATAACGTTTTCGAGCTCTGGTATAAACTCTAAAAATGTCGGTCGAGAGGAGTAAAGATATTGAAATAACGTCACGTTAGTGTCATTGCAAACAATTCAGCAATATAAATGATATTTTTACATCATTTTAAAGAGCTTTTTGCTATATCTTCAGAACCCAAAATTCGATAGCAATGGAATTTGTATCAACCTTCTGTGAAGTACTACGCCTTTTTTCGAATATTGCGCGGACTGAGAGAGTATATAATTTCGCATAGTTTATATAGAGAAGGAGTGCAAAAGGCTAATATTTTCAAAAAATTATGCAAAAAAACATTACATACACTACCATTTATTTAACACACGCACATATACTCTTTTGTTTATTGTTGAAGTCAAATTAACAATTAAGCTTTGGCGAAATCTGTGATCGAAGAAGTATATATAGTCTTTGACAACAGAACCTTAGTAATGTTGAAACATAGTTTAAATTATTTATGGCCGAATTTAGACCCCTGGGCGACCGCTAGTACATACATACATACATACATAACTTCACGCCAGGTCCCTTGCGGGGTAGACACGAACAACAGAGCGCTTCAGGCTTATTCTTACACACCTCACTTGCTTCTTTGACATTCATAGCTCTTGTCATGCACGCTCGTCTATTCTTAAGGCTCCTGACATCACCTTCTGCTAGTACACGATCAATTTGATCATGGAAGGTGTGTCGTGGCCTTCCGCGACTTCTGCATCCATCCACTTTTGCATCGTACATCTGTTGAGTCATTCTTTCATCATACATTCTCTCCACATGCCCGAACCACCGGAGCATTAGACATAGACCACTAGTACATAATTATTATACGATTACTTACATTTTAATAATAGATCAATAACTATACTATATATACAAACATACACATAAGATATTGAAGCAAAATAATGTTCGTTTTAAAAACTTTTAACTGTTTAATGAAATGTGATTTTCGATTTTCTTCAAAAGGTTTCCTATAAGAACGTAGCGTGTTGATGTGAAAATAAAAAGATTTTGTGTAAATAAAAGATTTATTATCAAAAAACTGGCCTCTTTTTCCACTATTTATAACATAAAACCTTACACTAAGTTAAACAAGCGTTTTGTACTATATATACGACTAACAAAGTCCATATTTAATGCAAAAGTCGTCGTTTGTATATACAAAATTACCTCGAAATTATACATACAGTGAAATGTTGTGTTTATTAAATTATAAAGAAAGATTGCACTCAAAGAGCTTAACGTACGATTAAGTTAATGGCAATTAAGTGTCAAAACAAAATTATTTTACTTTAGAGTGACGTGTCCAAAGTTAAATAATTTTATTATGATATGAATAGGAAAAAAATATTTGTGTATGAGAAATACAAATGAAGTTAATGATCTGTGAAGTAATTCTGAGTGCGAATGTGAAACTAAATATTTATGTACTTAGATTCGGTGGGATATATTGATTTAAAATACAATATTTTTACAAATTATAAAATAAAAAGTGACAAAGCGCCTGAAATGATATTAATATAATGTTCCTATTACATCTGGGCTCATGTTATTAGTGACTGACCAAATTCGTATTGTTTGTAACGTTAAAATTAACGCCGTCAATGATTAGCTACATATGTTATCTGTCAATGTTTAACCTCATTTACAATTAATTACAATGTCACATTACAAATAATGTATTAAACTCATTGCTACATCTGCTTGAATTGGTCATTAAAATTATCCCAGATGAAGCAGGGACATAAAAATAATATGTATTCATTACAAGATGTAAAATTAAATATTTTATATATAATATATTAAATAATTTATATTACTCATAATGCAAAGGCTAGAAGTAGTGTTTCGCTCCAGAATGTAGTACAGAACTCTTATCAGTTATCAGGCTATAAAACAGATTTTTTTAAAGTCATACACATAAATATGCCAAGTTGGTTCTCTTCTTTATGTAGAACTCTTTGCAGACCATATAATATTTAAATAATTTCCTACCACGTTATTTTACAAACTCACTCACTAATTTTCACTCGAGTGACTTATTCCATATCATCGATGGAATCCGAGTGAGTTACGAAACGATAGTATCACTGCAGATATAAATTTTGAATTAGTTAAGTGAATTTATGAAATAAAATTAGTTCATTTTTATCAAAATAATACCCTGCCGACAGATGAGCACACCATACAGTATTTTTAACTAGAATTTGTGTTAAATTTACGTATATTGTTTTTGCTTTTAAAGTATCGTCTAGTAGTTCCTGTATGAGATACCAAGTCATTCCTGACTTGAGACTTTCAAATTGTATTAAATTACGGCATACAAGTCTTTACACTTCAAAGAGGCTAGCAAAAGGAAGATGAAAGGAAAAAGTTTTATCGCAGCTTCTGGTACATCTATGACCAAACTGACAAACATATCCATATGATAAAATAAAGATGTGAAACCTTTACACGATGGATTTACTAACTTGGCGTATTTAGCAGTTTGGTCTAGGGATTAGTAAGGACCGCCGGCGGTGTTATATGCGTTGTACCCTAATGAGTTTCTGTATGCAGCGAGACCCAGACCAGTGTCTTCGTAAGAGATCCTTGGCTTGTAACCAGCTTGATCGGCCTCGTATTCCACGGTCTGTAACAAAAATGAAATTGAAATTTTATTAACAAGAACTGCGAGAGAGAGAGAGAGAGACAGAGAGAAAAGAAAGAGAGAGCACTTTATTGTACACCATTACAGAAAACACTGAATAGAAAAAACCTAAAAATACTCTACATGTGTACGATAGAGGTCTTATCAGAAGCTAAGAAGCGATCTCTTCTAGACAATTAGACTGAGAGGATACTTTTAACAAATTATGTCTAAGTATAATTAAATTAAAAAGAAGTAAAATAAAAAAGGAACAGTACAATGTGGACAGTAAACAGCTGAGTTAAGAAGAATAGAAAAATATATATTTTATTATAACTAAGGTAATGGTTTTTCACAGATTTTTTAAATATGTCAAGTGATTTAGCTTTTCAGATATATATTTTATACCGGTAAAGAGTTCCAAAGGCAAAGCCTGCACAGCATAGGATGTGGAAGTAAAATATTGAAGAATGTGCCTTTAACAGGAGGTTACTAGAGTAGCGCAAATCGAAGGTGTGTGATGTATGAAGGAAGTTGAAACATTCCTTACTAATTTCAACCCTCAGTGAGAGTTATATGTTTGTGCCCTTTGCTGTCCAGGCGCTTGGACCGTGGGGCCTGAGGCCATGAGCCTTTACCAAAATTTATCAAAACGACTCATTGACTCTTCAGGTGATCAGAAGGCTGGTGCCTACCTCGGGCAACGGATCAGCATGGCGATCCAACGAGGAAATGTAGTTCTGGGCACCTTACTCATAGAAGACGATGATCTGGGCTCAGTATTCCACTTATAGTTTTGAGGGAGTATGGGTAGAATACTACACAAATAAGTTTTCTTTTATTGTATTTGATTATTTATAAATTTCTTCATTGTACTAGCTTATAATCTGCTATATTATAAAAATACCTATAATAAATTGTAAATCATTTGTGCCTTCAGTGGTAAAAAAATTAAACTCAAGCTGTGTTTGTTTGTCTCTTACAATGTTATAGTGTAGGTACTAGCTGTCCCGGCAGACGTCGTCCTGCCCGGTAAAAAATAGGGGTTGATCGTAGAGGGTTGAAAATTTAGGGTTGTATGTATCTTTTAATGTTGTATCATAAAAAAATAGAAATTAAAAATTTTGTCTAAAAAATAAATAAAAAAATTTAGGGGTGGACTACCCCTAACATTTAGGGGAATGAAAATAGATGTTGGCCGATTCTCAGACCTACCCAATATGCATACAAAATTTCATGAGAATCGGTCAAGCCGTTTCGGAGGAGTATGGCAACGAAAACTGTGACACGAGAATTTTATATATTATAGATTAACTGTAAACAAACCAAATCAATAAATAAATTTTGACATTTTAAGTATGGAGCTTAGTAAAATTTTAAATGATAGTAAGGTCAATGAATGGTTGGTAAGATATAGATACCGGCACTAAGTAACTATCTATCCAAACGATGATAAAGACTTGAAACATGTTAAGTAACGAATGCTAATTTAAATCACGGGTAAAGACAGAAAATACTTTAAAATTTACTTGCAGTCAAAATAAGTTTTAAATGGAATAAAGTTTAAAGAGTTTTAAGAAGAACATTGTATTGAAGGTCATACACAATTAAATTGTTTATTTAACGTAATCTATTATGTACTGGCGACGTGTTAATTAATAGATTGAACGAGGAAAAACACATATACACAGATACACCGCCATTTTGTTTACACAGTAAGAAAAAATTCTATACTAAACAACATTATCTATGGCCGCTTTTATTGAGCAACAGATGACTGCTAAATACTTTTGAAGTGAAACTTCTTTAGAATCGTTGTGATTTGAAACGCGATGAAACGAAAAATCGACACTAAAAAGAGAGTAACACATAAATGTTTAGGAAGCCTGCGACAGAATGAGAGAATTTACGTTGTTCAGCATAGATGAAGAGTTTAGAGCATCTGCGCTAGTCTTTACTATTTTTCTGGGGTTTTCTTAAAATGACTAGATAAAAAAAAACATTGAATTCCAATGGAATTTTTTCACTGATCGATAGCAAATGTTGTGATATTTTTATCTCGGGAATCTCGAAAATCGTTTCGCATTGCCCAATCCCATACCTGGGGGTCCAAATCATGCCCTAACCAAGTTTGAACTTGATATTATCACGTTTTTGACGTAGTGGAAGGATTTTAAAATTTACAGATTTTAAAGAAGATGCACTATTATGCACATTATTTCCATTTAAAATGTCATTAATGTTAATGGGAATATAATTATATTATGATTTAAGTTTTTCTCTTAATTGTTTTTTAATATTAGGAAACGGTTATCAGTATTATTGAATAGATATAGATTTAATGCATGAAGAAAATGATAAAATATAATATAATAGTTAATAAAAATTTACAAATATTTATAATCATTGATTTATCGATAGTTCATCAAGTACATGCACCGGTTGACCTGAAGTGATGCTGTGACCGCGCGCTCTCCGTCCTCTATCTCGAAAACGGTTGACCGTATAAAAATTTTTTTAAACAAAATTTGTAGAAAAGTTATATTGACAATAAATACAAATAGTAAGAAACCCATTGAAAATGAGATATTTACAAAAAAAAGCGCAAAAAGAAAAGATTTTTGTGATCTTTGACCTTGAAATTTAATAGTTGCGTACACTACCATATCGACGGTTAAAAGGTAATAGGGTATAAGCGACAAAAACTAAATTGTTCAGGAGAGCAGTTTAAAGTTTAAAATTTCAGAAAAATGGAGATAGATTTTTCATTTCTTGTCATATCGTGAAAATGGAAACAGCTCTAGAATAAAAAAAAATAAAAGCATTAAATGGTAGTTTTATTTATTTGATTCCACGTTGTTTTATGTGGTTTAATGTCGCTTAAATCAATTGATCTTATTTTCTTTATGGAGTAATTCGGCATAAGTGACATCTACATAGAAAAAAAACGAAGGGTAGAGTAGACTTAGGTACATTTGACATCCTTATATCAAGAGGTAATAGGGCATAAGTTACATGACTGCAGAATAACATAAAAGGGTAAAAAGTATAAGTGGTAATTCTTATTATTATACCAAAAGGTAATGGAGCATAAGAAACAGTGTTTAGCAAAGAAATCAGTAGGATGTTTGTAAACTTAAACTTGTAAATGGTAGTAGGGTATAACCGACGCTTAATGTCTTTGACGACAATGATAAAGAGGCATTAGTTCCAGCTTTCAAAACAGGTACTAATGGTAAACAGTAGTATACGCCTGGAGCTTTTACGGCAGTAAAAAGTAAAAATGTATTACCGACTATGACCCAAAAGTGATGCCATTTTTAGAGGTACAAGCGCCTTTAGAGTAAAAAAGGCCCAAAATTCGGTCGGTTAAATGAAATAACACTTAAAAAACGCAGTTTTTTTGCTTGGGCATAAACGACACGAAAGTCATCGTAGAGCCATGGGAGTGAGCGCATTCGAAAGAGCGAAAAATTTTAAGTAGGATGGCATTCATAACTCATTTTCGACCAAAATGTCGCTTATGCCCTATTACCTTTTAACCGTCGATATGTAGGTTTTGAGACAACTTTTAGGGTGTCAATATACAAGTATTTACAGACTTACAGCTGGGTATCTGGGGTTCCGAGGTGAACTTACTATAATGATTGGATTCAAAAATTAGCTGATTCAGATCTGATTGATACTAAAACAATATAATCCGGGACATTTTATACTCCCCGGGATTCCCTAATTTCGAAACCATGTGATATTAGGACATGCTTGATATGACAGTTTCTATGCTTTTTAGACATCTTTGGAAGGTTTAGATATGTTACCTACGTCTTTAGTAATTTGGAGGTCTTCAGGTAGAAGTGAAACAATATTGTGTGTTTGAATTGCAGTTCAGGAATGCATGATGTAGGCTCGCTCCGCGCTTACTAAAGTACTACAAAAATGCAGACGCTTAGCAGCTAACGGAGCGAGCTATGTCCCCGCGGTAGGCGGGGCGTGGTCGCACGGGCTTTACGGGGGTGAGGTCAGCGGGGTGATTCTGTCCGCAACAATTTGTGAGCGGCCGCCGTGGTGATCGGACGTCTGCGGCTACAGTAAAAATAACCATTCCGGATTTTTACGGGATTCTTCCGAGTTCATGTTTTACATACTAAAAATCCATTGCCTTGCAGGAAATACCCTTTGATTTTAAATACTGGCCATATATATAGCGTAAACTCGATATAACGACACTGAAAAGACTTTGCATTTTGTGGCGTTATAGAGAATAGTCGTTAAATGGAGAGAAGTAGGTTATTTTTGTCTGACGTTTTTTTCCTGTACCAGTAGTTTTGTTGTATTTATTTACTTATTTTATTCATATCTTGTGATATTGAGGCCTCTTGGTGATAAAGGAAGTACTTAGAAATTTCGGTATGCATGATGCTGACAGTCGATTTTATTACGCAGGCTAGGATAATATAGCGATAAAAGAACGTATACAGTTGCGCAGCTTTTACTAATTTTGCAACTTAAAAGGTACTTTTTATTACTTAACTGTCGTCGTTATTGAGAGTGGGTGTAATTATATATCGAGTGTGTCATTGTATGGAAGACAAGCTTTTTTTTTTTGAGGCGAGGCAAAATGACTAACCGATTTAGGCCCTCTCTGGGCGGCCACTAGGAAACGGCACGCATCCACAGGGGGCGGTAACGCTAACAATTGTATGCTTTATTTGCGCTCCGTCCGCGATGGATTACACAGAGGAGTGTGGAGACTCCGAGTGATGCCGCACGGGCGAGCAACCTCAATACCCACTAAAAACCCTCTCCTCCCTGTCGACCCTGTGCTTTTGTTTGTGATGGAAAGACTGAGATATAGAACATAGTTACGCAACAGTCGATCCAGCGCAATAAAGTGCCTGTGAGAACACACTCCACTTCGAGACGGGGGTAGTTGTTAAATCCCTTGCTTTACCTAGTAGCTAAGGGCCCCCTCGTTCCGGAACCTAACTCAGGGAGGGAAGTAATGCGCGTACCTTCCTCTCCGGGTGCCAGCTGAAGGCCGGCGACCTCGAGACGAGACCGTAGCACGCGCCGAAGGACTTCGCTCCCTATTCCTTTTTGCGGCCTGTTTGAGAGACATTACTGCGTCGCAAAAAGTAACCGCAGCATCCCAGCGGTCGTCGCTCTGCAACATGGCCGTTACCAAGTCGCCGAGCGATCCAACGGCTCCTAAGTGCGTCTCGAGCTCGAAACGCTGCGGCGTCCATGCAGCGCACTCGACAAGCGTATGAAACGCCGTATCAGGTGCACCGCACTGGCGGCAATCCGGAGAAGGCAAGCAGCCCACAATGCGCAACAGATACTGATCGAAACAACCGTGTCCGGTCAGTATCTGTGTCGTGCTGAAGGTAAGGGTTCCGCTGGTGCGGGTGACTCATTTCTCCAGCTGTGGCCTGATTGCATCCACCGTAAAGCCGCCGACTGCAGGGTGTTCGAGGTCACGGGACCAGTCGACGAGGCAGCAAGCGGTTTCCCGCTTCCTGACCGTCTCTATCTCGACTTGACAGAAGGACAGTCCTCTAGCTAGGGCATCCTGCTGGTTACGACGAACCCTGGACAGGACGTCTGCCTGGAGAGGCCAGGGCAGCTCGCCTGCCAAGAGTGTTGCCGTCCAAGACACTGTGCGATACCCCCGTATGGTTCTCACGGCCAGAACCCACTGCGCGTGGTGCAGCAGGGTTCGGTTGTGGCGGTGAAGCGAATCGAACCAGACGGGGGCACCGTAAAGTGCCATACTCCTCAGGATGCCAGAATAAAGTTTCCGCGTCGCACCCCCCGGCCCCCCCACGTTGGGAAGAAGCCTGGAGAGTGCGCCCGCGGAATTCACAAGTTTGGGAACTAGCTGCTCAAAGTGCGCTTTGAACAGCCATTTCCCGTCTAAGACTAGCCCAAGATATTTCATCTTGGGCCCTACTCTGATTGCCACCCCCTGAACTGTAACGGACAGGTCCGGGGGGGGGGGACTCCGGAATTTCCTATGGAACATGATGGCCTCCGTTTTCGCGGGGGAAACCCTCAAGCCCAGCCTAGCTATTCGGTCTACGACTATCGCCAACCCGTTGTTGGCGACGTCCACGGATTCCGCGAATGACGCGGTGCGTGCCGTGAGTAGGGTGTCGTCCGCGAAGCAGATCAGCCCTACCCCGGGCCGGACCGTCACCCGAAGAATCCAGTATAGCCTACCATAGTATACCATAGCCTACGTTCCAAAGAATCGGCCCGAGGACCGACCCCTGTGGAATGCCGCACGCGACACGTCGCCGACCTAATACGTGATTGAGAGACTCACCGCCCTCCCAAAGGATGTGTCTCTCGCAGGTACTCGCCCAACAGCCTCGTGAGGTACGGGGGGACTCCGTGTGCACGGAGCCCCTCCCTGATCGTCTCATGAGGGAGGCTGTTGAAGGCGTTCGCTATGTCTAGCGACACCGCAAGAGCGACGTCCTTCGCTTGGACGGCTTCGTCCGTCAACATTCGCAGCGTCTCGAAGGCGTCCATCGTGGAGCGCCTCCGCCGAAACCCGAACTGCGTATTTGAGAGCCCCGGCTCCACCGTGTCTAGATGCTATGGAAGACAAGCTAAACCAACCAAAGCCAAGTGATTTCGACGGTTAAGGGGGTTTGTCGGGAAAACGAATGTCGTTACATGGAGTTTACATTGTAACTGCAATATACTTTACCTGTCAGGCGTGGACGAAATAGCGGGCAAAGCCTAGTATACCATCCTACAGGTGTATTAGCTTCGAAATGTTTTTGCGTTTGTAGTAGTGTACGGTCAGCGTATAAATAAATACATTTATACTTTTTATATATTTTTATAGACAAGTACTTGATATGAAACTAATAATATAAGTAGAATAAATAGTTATAAGAAGCTGCTGTAGTAAAAACAAAACAGTAAAAATAAGAAATTAGTGCCTATAATTGGATAAGATTAGTTATATAAGGAAATCTGTAACAAAAAAAAAAACAATAGTCAACCACAACGAAGAATATTCTGCTAAAAAAGCAAAAAAACCCGAGCAATCTCGTTCGCTTGGACATAGAATAAATAAAAAAACTAATAGTTTAAGAGCCAGTGAACAGCTACCTGTATGTATTTGACCAGACCTGAGGTTTCGTACATTGAGGCCCCTATACCTACCTACGTGATAAAGTAAATCGCAAGTAAATTATATTGATGTAAAACAGCGAACAGAAAACATATACATCTGACTTGGTAGTAGCGAAGTTTTTATTATTTATTGCTGTGTATACGCAAAGTAGACGTCTGCCGAGATCAATATAAGTTTTTAAGACTATATTACATAAAATATATCAATGGCAGATCTGGTCAATTACTTTAATTTTTTTAGTATATTCAAAATTGTCTGTCATAAATTAAAACCGCGCGATAATGGTCTGCCTTTCTTATTTTGCCTCTTGCCTCAGCGCTCGCCCTGTCCACCACTTTGAGCTTAGTGAGTCCCCGTACCATGCATGGTAGGTATAGGGGCCTCAATGTACAAAACCTCAGGTCTGGTCAAATACATACAGGTAGCCGGTCACTGGCTCTTAAACTATAATAATATAAAACGATATTAAAACAATAAATATTAACATAAAACATAATTTTTAATATAGTCGTCATAATTTATATAGTTGTGGTAGCGTAATGGTTAGCGCACGCGCCCCTAAGTCGAAGGGCGCGGGTTCGATCCTGACCGGAACGCATGCACCTCTTAGTCAGTTTTCTGATCTAATGTGCATATTGTTACAATTACCACGTGCTAACAACGGTGAAGGAAAACATCGTGATGCAACCTGCACATCGAGATAACCCATGTGTCAGACCAGTCAAGCCGCCTTGGACAAGCGTGGCGGGTATACTGTCCGTCCCCCCTATAATGGGAGGCCCGAGCCCAGCAGTGGGACATTTATGGGCTGAAATTATGTAATTTATATATAATTTTTAATACTAAATTTCAAGTTTAGCAATCCTATAAATATACAAGTACAAACGCAAAAACGTCTCGAAGCTAGTTTATCTATATTTAGCTTAAAGTCAAGTTTCAAATATTGTACCTGCTTCCTGCCATCGGGTAACAAGACGTAGTAGAGTCCTTCAGCCCTGTCTCCAAGCCTGGTCTCGCGGTGGCCGAAGTCATTACCGGACTGGTCATCCTTGACCATGTATTCGAAACTGTAGTTAGCTGGTTCCTTTAAATAATAACCGATAGGTGAGTTTGGAACTTCTTACTGATAGGATCGGGTCTTTTCATTTCTGAAGACCAGACGGTATACCAATCACAAATATTCAAAGAGATTTTTTATTGCACGGGTCCAGCAGACAGCCCACTTGATGGAATGCGCCATCGCCTATGGACATTTGTCTAACCAGAGGCACTATCCCATATGCTGATCTCTAAACGGAGACTGGAACCTGGCAACTGATGTCGAAATACGTTCAAAGTTTTGATGGCAGTATGCTTTAGACCATGGATCAGCCATTGAGAGGCAAATGTTCTACCACCTGGCTATGGGTTGTTTTGTCACCTCCTACGACAGGCCGCCCCAATGCAGGTATGGGAGCTGCATACATCTGGTCATCGCTGTGAACAATGAACTACTGGCTACTGGCTATACTAAAGCGGGATCGCACATAATAATAGTTTCTCTATCTCGCTCGCCCATCATCCATCCCGCTCACACATTGTGCTATATATTGTAGGAACTGTATTTACATGACTCCTCTTATTTATAACTCTTTTCCAAATAATATTATTAACGCACCTCCAAGAAAATTCACCGTAGTCTTAAAAACCTGGCTGATCACGGAGTGTTTCTATACTGTAGATGAATTTCTTAAAAAAAGTGCTGGTCGTTATTATCTATATGGAAAATCTTAGTGCTCTATTTGTTATTATTTCTCTTGACATTAATTACCTATATTTTATAGAAAATTGACTTTTTTATAATAAGAATATTAATGTTAATTAAATTTAAATTTAATTTCATTCATTTTGTACATCACTATGCGGTAAAATGTCCTGCGCATATACAATCGTATAACACCTTTATAAACTACATTCTTGCAAATAAAGATATTGATTGAAAAAGCTGTACGACTTGTTAATATTTGTATATAAGGTTACCATTCATAAAATAAATGAGTTCACATCAGTACTCGACAGTGAATACTACTCTGCCATCTGAAGTACCATTTAGTATTCTTTAAATTCAATTGTATTGGCGGAGATTATAAAAGTTTATTAACATACCCCATTGCTGCCATCATCAGTGTATCCAGCCCTGGCAGCACCAGGAGGTAAGTATTGCCTGCTACCTGCTTGAGCTGCAATAGCACCCAGACCGACTTGCTGTCCACCTGAAAATATAAGTTGCATTTATTACAACTGCACAATTTGGATGGTAGGGTGATATGAAATCTCTTATAACCTTGCCCAATAATAATTGAACAATAATACTAAGAAATTACAACAGTCCAAGGTGTCTTTACAATATTTATACATAGCACCATATTTTTGCGACTCAGTTATCACTGATCCGACACTGTTTTTATAAAATATCTTAAAAATAATCGTCTAATGTCAACTTCACCTGCTTTTTAATTAACAATTTTTGTAAAGAAAGTAATTGGGGTTTTAAGTTTTAAACTTCTCATTCCAGGGGTTGTCAAGATATGATCGCTTTTTAGCGATAAGACCGCCCTTTGTATGTAATTAGATGTAGATTTAGTCTGTAAGTTTATATTAGTATTGGTGTACAATAAAGAGTTATCTTATAGATAAGTTACCTGAAGGATGATATCATGATTTGTGGTATGATAGAAGGCATATGTCAGAATAGAGGAATATGGAAGAAAGAGACATTGTGCTGACCCCAAATAATTGGATGAAGGTGAGATAAAAGACAAAAAGAGTTATCTATATTTTCATCTTTTCTCTTCTTTGCTGCATAGTAAATAACTTTCCATTATATAATAAAGTCTGGGTGTCTAGGATCGGCCCCAGATTGGCCCGTAATACAAGCGTAACATGCTTAGCTTGGGGATTCAATATCTTATTATATTATTATTTAAAAACAATGTTACCAGTCAATCCAAACCCGGGTGCGCCGTACACTTGGGCTGGGTTAGGTACGTCATACTCTGATCCTGGAGCCTGGATCCGGCTGGGAAGGTACTGAGCTGACGGCTGCGCTGCTGAGAACTGGCTGGCGAGTTGTGGGGGCCCGTACTGAGATGAGAGGCGAGAACGTAAAGGCTGGCGGCTTCTGTAAAGTAATTTAAGAACTAGATTATTCTCCGTTAAGACTATAGACGGTAGAGTGGACTTTAGTTACCTATATAAGAAGGTTTTCCGTAGACAATGTAGAGTATATACAATAATATATTTATGTAGCCTTTTTTGTCAACCCTACTGACCATCGACGCGTGACAGCATCAGGCTATCGGCAAACCTTCTGCGCACGGTAAATATGTAGATTACGTATTTTTAGCTGGAATCATTTTAAGTCTTCATGACTTTTTTTTATTGTAGTATAGGTTCCTGTATGACCGCAATCTTGCCCTATGTGGACCGAAGATGTGGTTTAGGATGTAACACGCTTACCTAGAAGGTACCTATTCACACGGGCCTTGAAGACACCCAGGTTATAAGTATCAGACTGATCAGACAGACTCCGGCAATGAGTTGCACTCCTTTATGGTACGTATGATGAAGCTAGATGCAAAGCGCTTCGTTCTTATAGGTGGAATATCCACCATATATATACCGTGCGTCTGGTTGTCCGATGATGGAAGGAAGATGGCGGGATCAGATCGAAGAGCTCAGCTGCAAACTCTCCAAAGTGAATCTGATAGAAAACCGATAAGCTGGCAACCCTGCATCGATGTTCGAGACTGAGTTTTGTCATGGAAAAGCTTCTTTAACAGGAGCACTTGCCCCTGTTAACGAACGCCTTTTCTTTTTAAAGAGCAATTTTGATTAAGTGTGCCAGTATTACATTTCCTACAGGCGCAGGCTTGGCCCTCCCATTACAGGGGAACGGACAGACCCGCCATGCTTGTCCAAGGCGGCTTGGCAGGTCTGACACATTGGTTATCTCGATGTGCTGGTTGCATCACGATGTTTTCCTTCACCGTTGCTAGTACGTGGTAATTGTAACAATATGCACATTAGATCAGAAAACTGACTAAGTGACGCATTCAGGCCAGGATCTTTCCGCGCCCTTGAGTTTGGGATGCGTGCGCTAGCCGTTACGCTACGAAGACTTGTATAATATAATATTTCGGACTGTTTCCTTGGTACCTGAATAAAGCATTGGTTTGTCTCAATTGTCCAAAGCCAGGGGTTCCATAGACTGGAGATGGCGCTGCTGCGCTGAAAGCCTGCTGCGGTGGCAGATATCTGAAAAAAGAAGATAAATAAGACTATAATCATGTAAGAAGAACTAGTATGAGGATTTAAGATGAACGCCTATTTAGGAAGGAAAAGAAAATTTACTTGACGTATTAATGAGTTCCTCAGATTTAGATATTTGTTTAACTTTTTTATTTACTTTCCTCATATTTGAAACTAGCTGTGCTCGCGACATCGTCCGCGTGGTTTGTTTTTAAAACCCCCCGGTTTTGAAACATTCTTCATTAGTGCTCCGCTCCTATTGGTTTTAGCGTGATGATATATAGCCAATAACCTTCCTCAATAAATGGGCTATCTAACACTCCAAGAATTTTTCAAATCAGACCAGTAGTTACTGAGATTAGTGCGTTCAATCAATCAAACAAATTCTTCAGTTTCATATATAGAAAGAAAGACAGAAAAAATATTTATTTCTGAAAATGCGACACTTTAACAATGATTTATAATAAATATTAATAATAACCATGAAATTGTGTGCCGTTTTTTGCTGTGCCGAAACATACTCCGACACAGCACTGATTTTCAGTGCCCACCTCCTTAATTACAAAGTTATGTGACCCACGGTAAAAGTATAAGATAAAACTATATTAGTATAAGATGAAAAGCAGAGTGTTTACCTCGGGTGAAAGACCTATTTAGGCACTCGAACTATTAGAGCCTTCCCTATGTTCGTGCGTTAAACCACCTCGTACCTAAATAGGTCTCTTTCATATCTCGTGTTACAATCTACTATTGTATTTGAGTTCAAAAAGTTTTATTATGTCCTTACCTATTGTCAACTGGTGGTTCAGCTATAGTTGAGACGATACAAAGTGACAGAGCTATGATGAACTGAAATTAAATTAATAAATATATAATACAATACGACTTACACACCATGATCAAATAACAGAATGCTAAAACGAGGTCAGGTAAAAAGCATATCAAATAAACGTGCATGTAAGATGAGGTTAATGAAAGTAGATGAAGTGAGAGTTGTTTGTCAGGATCGTCGCAAGTGGAGATCTGTAGTCTCTGCCTACTCCCATGGGAAAAGGCGTTATAATATGTATGTATGTAAATATACAATACGTATTGATCTGCGGAGTGACACTCGCGGACCGCGATCGTAATACCGAAGTAAGAGAGTTGATCTGAAAGAGAGTGTTGGGGTGAAGGTAAGGAAAGGCATGCTCCGGTGGTTCGGGCATGTGGAAAGAGTGACTAAATAGATATACAATGCAAAAGTGAATGGATGCAGAAGTCGCGGAAAGCCACGACACACCTTCCATGATCAAATTGATCGTGTACTAGCAGAAGGTGATGTCAGGAGCCTTAAGAACAGACGAGCGTGCATGACAAGAGCTATGAATGTCAAAGAAGCAAGTGAGGTGTGTAAGAATAAGCCTAAATGGCGCTCTGTTGTTCGTGCCTACCGCGCAAGGACCTGGCGTGAAGTTATGTATGTATTTATTGATACGACGGACACACCATGATCAAATGGTAGAAGTGCCTTTTTTATTGCACGAGTTCAGCAAACAGTAAATTTATCCGTGCAGGAACGGAGAAAGAATACAATTTCCTGCGGCCGGGCGCCCTGTCATAAGAGGCGACAAAACAACCCACATCTAGATGGTAGGGCATTTGCCCCACTGTAAGGCTAACACCCCTGGTCTGAAATATGTCGCCATAACAACCTTGAGTTGTTCCGGCAGCAGCGCATTTGTAGCACCTTTGTTGTTGCAAATGTCCATAGACGATGGCAACCGCTTTTCATCAAGTGGGCCTTTTGCCTGACTGCTGAACTCCTGCAATAAAAAAACAGGCAGTAATAGATTCTTCATATAAAAATAACTCTTACTTCTACGATAATATTTTTATGATTGTTTAATATGGCCTTTAGGACAGGCCGCCCGGCCGCAGGTTTGTATTCTTTCTCCGTTCCTGGACGGATAGGTTCCTGCACTTTCCATAACATGGGCTGTCTGCCTGTTTGCTAGAAAAAATACCTATTCAAGTCGTATTTTACCTTCATGGTTGTGTTTTTCCTCTTCTAACTTCAACGAGATCTGAAACCAAAATACGGCTAAAATTAATGATCTTTAGTGCCTCTAGTGATCTAGTAGCGACGTAGCGTTAAGAGCTTTTTTTATTTTTTGAGGACCACGGTCCATAACAATGGCCCGGACTTTTGGAGGGCTTGCGTGAGGCCACGTAGAGGCCCATTGACAAATTTAATGTAAATGTGGCGTGACACTGATCGGCGATTATTCCTGTCTACATCATATAGTAATGCAAGGACAAGCCCCGACCAGTGTAAGACTATTGGGGGAAATGAAGACAAAAAGTACCGGAGGATGTAGGTACTGCTAGTGATACTAGGGGTCTGGGAATATGGGGACTATGGCGTCTGCCCATCGCAATGTTCAGGGAACATGAAAAAATGGGCAGACGTTGACTCGCCATTTTTAATTTTTTATTATTACTAATGATCGCCCGTGGTCGAAATTCCACCATAAGTAAATAAACTATAAGTTTGCGAAATTACATTCTCCTCCGCCCGCGCAATTTTCTTAAATAGGAGTAAAAAGTTTTTTAGTGCTGCCATCTTTATAGTTATCTATATAGTTTCATAATATTTATGTGGGAATGATGTTATTTCCAATGTTAATGATGTTACGTAAGTTTTTCTGTAATGGCGTGTAAGTTTCAAACATCGACGCAGGCGCGTTCCACATGAGATCACAACCACCCCGCTCATGACCGTGATTTTTCCGTTCCATTCGCTTGCGAGCGTTATTATCATAAACTGTAGAGAAACGGATTATTTACCCACTTTTTGATATATGGGTCGCTGTGAGCGCGCATGAGCGAAAATTATAACGACATTAGTGACGTTTTCACGGTGACCATAACGCCTGTGATCGCTATGTGGAATGGCTGAAGGAGCATTTTGGGCGTTGTTAGCTATAAAAGGAACGTGCTCGCAGGGTTGCCAGCTGATCGGACACACACACCACACACACACACCACACACACATATATATATATATATATATATTTTTTTTGTATATATATATATATATATATATATATATATATATGTCATATATGTATGTGTAAAAAGAATAAAGATTAGTTACTTAAAAAACAAACTTTAAATAGGCCTAATACTTTATAAACCGTTCAAGGTTTAGTATCCAGTAAAGTGGAGAAGAGAAGACACGTTTGGCGGTGACGTAATCTAACATTTCACCCAACGTATATATAGTTATATATTTTTGTACATTTAAATCATATATACGTGAAGCAAAAACTTTGTAGCCTTTTCACGAAAATTGCGCGGGCGGAGGAGTATAAAATTTCGCAAACTTTATTTAGGGAAGAAGCGACGAATGCTATTTTTTTGTTAATTATGGATAACAAATACACAAATCAATACAAAAAGATGAATAAAATGATAAAAAGAATAAAAAAAATGAATTTAAATATAAAGTTCACAACAAAACAGTATATAATCAATGAACTTTTAATTTAATTGTACGTCACTCCATTGATTATACATACCTTGGGACTGAAGAAAAACCTTGTCTTTTCGCCGAGTTGTCAGAACCATTTAAATATACGTTTAAACATCAACAAATTAGCAACCAAATATTATCATCAGCATTCATGAAAAGGAGTCAAATATAGAAATAATGAACTATTTAGGAACTATTTGTTCTCTTAAAAACGAGAAGGCTCGAGCAGCAGTGCGACGTTTGTTAATATATATCTCCTATATATATCTTTCATATATCTCCGCTTTGGTGGATGTTGAGCCTAATGTTAATGAGAATCGTGATCGACTTGTTTAATTTTTTGCAATGTGCTAATAGTTACGTTTTTAATTGAAATCCATTTTGGATGTAACATTAAGATTGGAAATATATTACAGCGATTTTAAATTGTTTTTTCTTTCTTTCAATTGGGACGAATCAACCAAAGGAAACATATAAAAATAAATTTAATTGTTCAATGATATTAAACACTGTTGTGTCGTTTCAGTCGAATCACATCTTAAAAATACACTTGGCTTTTTGATATTTAGTCGCTTCGATTCCCAGACGAGGCAAGTGACTTTATAAAAATTCTTGAATGCAGTTTTAATTATTTTTTAAATAAGAGAATGTTATCATTTTGCAAAATATCTTATATAGAATATTTAAACGACTTCTTCATGTGGCATAGCTTTGGGACACCGGTATTATACATCAGATAAATAAAAGTAGACGTGTCTGTTTGTAATGTCAATATAACACCTTTTTACTAATTGCATATGAAAGTATAAAAAAAAATGATTCAAATTTTGTCTGTCTGGATGTTCCGGCTAATCTCTGAAACAGCTGGACCAATTTGCACCGCGCTTTCGCTGATGTCATAAGGAGTAACTTAGGCTAGGTACGTTTTTTTGCGTATTTTAGGGTTCGGCGAAAAAAGTCCCCCGTGGACGAAGTCTCGGGCACAGCTAGTATTATGTAAATATTTAATATTTTTTATAAATATTAAATATTTATACAATAATAGCTGTCCGGCAGACGTCGTCCTGCCCGGTAAAAAATAAGGGTTAATCGTAGAAGGGTGAAAATTGAGGATTGTATGTATTTTTGTATGTTGTATCATAAAAAGAAATTAAAAATTTTGTCTAAAAAATAAATAAAAAATTTAGGGGTGGACTACCCTTAACATTTAGGGGGAGGTAAAATAGATGTTGGCCGATTCTCATAGATACCGGATAAGCACAAAAAAATTCATCAAAATCGGTCAAGCCGTTTCGGAGGAGTATGGCAACGAAAACTGTGACACGAGAATTTTATATATTAGACTAGCTTTTATATTTGTATATACTTTAATATTTGTATTGCCCTTTAAGTTACTTTTTTTAAATTCAATTTTGACTTAGAAATGGTCGTGCATTTAGCCAGTGACACGTGGTTAAAAATTAATTTGACTTTCCGATGAGTCTTTAAAAAAAAGCGTATTAAAAAAAGTATAAAGAAATACTAACCTGAAATATGTTATTTTAAAAACCGAACACTGTTCCAAATATGAATATTCAAATTTAGAACAACTAGAGATGGGATGATGGCACTTGAATGATTTTAAAACGATTCCTTCGGCCTTATATACAGAAATCGGAGTGATTACATCGAATATCATAACTACATACAATACTATTTGTATGTATGTTTGTTTGTGAGTGTGTGTTTAGAGACTGGATCATCTGCTTAACGACTACGAGTTGCATGTTGCTCTACATAACCAAATTAAAAGATGTAATTATCGTAGACGGTTTATCTTGAAATTGTTTTTTTGGTTTATGATTATTTTTTTTTGATAGGTAATATGAATTCTGAGCTATTTTATTGACAATAAATTAATAAAAATACGTTTTAATTTTAGGATTGCAGTAATGTAAGGATTGAAGATGATTGCAACGTCATGAAGCAAGGATAGCAGTTAGTGGTGAGAAAAAAGGAAGAAAATAAAAGAAAACAGAGATATCCTTATCTCCCACTGTCCCAATGTCCATAGACGATGGTAACTATTTTCCACCACGGGCCGTCTACCTATCTGCTGAACTCATGCAATAAAAAAAACTAAACAAGAAATATGTATATATATATATAAATGCAGTCGATTTAAAAAGAGTAATTTAAAAAACCTGTGGCTCTGCACCACCCGCAACCGTTTTGACGCACATGTCTAATACCGTATATTACACTCATTCATAATATGTTAGATCATAAAAATAGTCCATTTTAATGGCAAAATTCTGAAATAAGTTTTCAGAATTTTGCGATTGGAATCCAGATTGGTAATTCATAAAATGGACATAGTTTAAGTATGTGTATTTTAAAGATTAGCTCCTATCTCATTTATTCTATTACCAAATGACTCAGTTACTATTCTCCTTTCTTTGCCCGGAAGAGGTCGCTTTAAGCGATAAAACTGTCCACTGTTTTACCAAGAAAGCATGCATTGCTATTTTGGTGAGCAAAAACTGTAAGAAAAAGCTCAGTTCAAAATTTGTTTTAAATATACTAGTGCATTATTCGCTCGAAAAAATATAAAGTCACTTATTGTTCTATAAAATTATACCGCAACGAGAAATAAATGAACAAAAAGAATCCGGTTTTGGAGATTTTTGCAATCTTGAATACATTGGTGGGAGTTCTTAAAACATCAAAGACATTTTTTCTCTCGAGGGTAAAAGTAAACGGTTTTTTTGCGCTACCCTAATATTTATATATGATAAATATATGTTTTTAATAAGTAGAGCAATTGTCACGCCGTTAGCATTGCATTCGGTTAAAAGCTACCTGAGGGTAAGCGTGCTCTACTTCAAACGTCAAAACGATCGATATACATTATGCGCACTAGTGCATGTACCTTATTTTACTCGGCGTTATATATATATATATATATATATATATATATATATATATATATATGTGCTTGCTTATAGGCAAACTGGCAGACGGGTCCACTTGATGGCAAGTGGCTACCGTCACCCATGGACATCTGCAACACTACAAATACATTAACAATCTGCCCGTAAAACTTCAAGTTAAAATTTTGGTGCGATTCATTTTATCACTTGTCAGTTGAAGATTTTCCACTTGTCCGTTGCGATTCGTTTTTCCACTTGTCCGTTGAAGTTTCACTTCTAATATGTGTCCCAGCATACATTTCGATTTTTTTAATAATAAATATATATGAATATCTGTACTAATAATTATTATAAAGAGGAAAGATGACTGAACCGATTTGAAAACTTCTTTCACTGTTGGCAAGCTACACTATCCCCGGGTGACATAGCTTATATTATATTTACAAGAATGTTAGGGATCCTTACTAAAACTCCAATAATGTAACCCAAGGTGTAAAAAATACCCAAAATCGCGTACTACTACGACTTTGTAGAACACATCATTATTTACAAAAAGTGTCACGGCGACGATAAGCGTTCTTTTATTTAATTTTTTTAATTAAAATGCCGCCGCTAGAAAACGCTCTTTATTAGTATCTTGGTATTAATCCTTATCAAAATAAATTACTTCATAATCAAGACTGCCTCAATACCTTTATATGACTTTTTGAATTATTCAATTCGGACATTCCATTCGAAAGATATCACGAGTTTAAAAATGTAAGAATTAGTGACGGCGACCACGTGACCGTGACATCTTTTCGTGAGCCAAAAATTCGTAAGACCCCTCTATATAGAAGTTTCACTTCAATAATAACGCCACAATTTTTTGGAACAATAAATTATCTAGTTCCACGAGGCGCTCACAACGACCCGTGTCAATAGGTGGCTCGAATAACCGTTCCACTTGAGTTTACGATTGTAACGCTAGCAAATGAGTGGAACGGGAAAAAACGCGGTTGTGAATGTGGTCGTTGAGTCTCTAACGGAACGTACCCTATAGGATACGAGATATACGAGCAAAGACGGCATAATAAGTACGTAGATTCACTAGTAAATATAATTCTAAGATAAACTTAGATATAATAATTGTTGTGATGAGATTTGTGTTTGTAGATGAATTATAGGTACTTAAAAAAAATCTCCAAAATGTCTCGCAACAAAAAATTTCACCCCGAATGTCCTCCTAAATAATCTTTACCCCCAAATCTCCCATAACGTCGAAAAATCCCCGAATTTGCAGGCGATCCCCCCATCTGGCAACACTGATTCCACCCGTGATCAGAAGGCTGGCTCATATTTTTTATTAACATCTCTACGGACTCCAGTTCCGTGCCGTCTTTTGCAACTTGATTTCTAAGAATGTTTTTACAGTTTATACACGGTTATTGGTTATTTTTGTTATTGCGTGTGACATTAATTTAGTAATTTTTGTGTTGCGGTGTAGGTACCTTACGTACGAACAAATAAGCGTCCGCCCTTAGAAAATTATTCTAAGCGTCCGCCATACAGCTCGGCAGTGCAGCCAGCCTTCTGGGCACGCTCCCATCTGGCAGCGATTTGTTACACACTCTATAATTGCTTGTACTATTTATTACTTCCTGTATTTTTTGTTTTAATATTGTAGTATATATTGTAATTAAATACACTATTGTTTGTAACATATTTGTTATTTTAATTCATTATACTCGTTTAATTTCAGTTATATCTTCCTATTTTTATTTATGATTATGTCATGTTTTTTTTTTTTTCTTTATTTAGTATACTCATGTCAAGTTCAAAGTATCAATTGTCTCTAGATTAAAAAAAAAAAAATAAATTTTTTAAAATAAAAAATAAAATAAATAAAAAATATAAAAATCTCATTTATTATTTTTTTTTATATATATTTTAATTTTTATTTAATAATCAGTTCATGTTCCAATAATCAGTACAACCAGGACAGTCAATAAGTGTATTTTAGTTAGTGCAAGTTAAGTCATCTAGGACACAGACCTCCACCCCTGATGGAAAGGGTTACCATCGCCTATGGACATTTGTAACACCAAGGGTGCTTCAAATGCGCTGCTGCTCTCTAGAGGGAGACTGTACCTCACCACTAATGACTCAAGGTTGTTATGGCTGCATAGTCCACACTGGGGGTGGTAGTCGTCCAGACTGGCAAATACCTTACCACCATGATCAAACTAACGTCTATCAAAAAAGTTATGTCGAAATAAAGAAGAACACTGATTTTGATTTTTGTAATCTTTTATTATTTAATCATAGCAATAACTCTGATGTTATATACATTAATGATGCTGATATGGACCATTAAATCCATAAAATACCTAATCGAATAGGTATTGCGTATTGAGATAGCAACGAATAACTTTCTACCCCCTTTAGTCAATACCGTATTATAAAATAGACTCCGCGCCACCGAAGAAGTCCTTAAAAGCGCCGCTGCAATGGCAGTACTTCATCCTGCCAGAGTAATTATAAATATATATTATAATTTAATACTTAAAAAATAAACTAAATTATAAATAAACTAGCTGTCCCGGCAGACGTCGTCCTGCCCGGTAAAAAAAAAAAAATAGGGGTGGACTACCCCTAACATTTAGGGGGATGAAAAATAGATGTTGTCCTATTCTCAGACCTACCCAATATGCACAAAAGTTCATGAGAATCGGTCAAGCCGTTTCGGAGGAGTATGGCAACGAAAACTGTGACACGAGAATTTTATATATTAGATTACACTACAAAAAATCTTAGAAATTAAATACTATTATAAACATAGCGTTGCCGACAAAGACTAATTCACACCTGCAGAAACACATTTTATCACCTTTCGGCATTTAGACTTATTTTGTTTACTTTGTGCTTAAAATTTGTGTTAAAAAAGAGAGCCCATTGTGAATTGTAATCTTTTACGGCCTATTATTGTATTGTATTCACTGCTAGGTGTCTCGGATTTAAAAGTATAAACTCATTCTAAGAAATTCGGTCCATGCGACCAGGCAGACATATTGCACCGGTGCAGTATAAAGCAATGCCCGAATGGAGAGATGAGGCAGTCAAAACGATATCCACGAGCGAAGCAAGATGTAGTCGGTGGGGAGCGTTCCCAAAATGCTGGCCGTATTCCCTCGTTGTATGGCAACTCTAATCCGTTGCCCTAAATATAGTTCACACGAGACTTCTTTCAGTCGCCTTGAAAGGTCTCGATAAAGTTGACAAGACTCACGTCTCTAGCCCAAAGTCTCAACCCCTAAAGCCACAAATAAGTATCCGTCACTGATGCATATTTGCGGCGTTTCAGGGTTTCTTGTAATTGTTTGCTAATCCGTAAATCGGTGTAGGAAATTCCCCCTTGACTTGTGTTCTTCATTCCTGAGGGTCGTGACCTTTCCTCATTACTTTTTCTTGGCCCAACTTTCACCGTCGGAGACGATCAGCAATATGCAGTGCGTACACGGAGTCGTTGAGTGTAGTGCGGACCTGGTCGCATTACGCCTTCAGGATCTTGTTCCTTCTAATTGGCCAGTGGCGATTATTTTTCTAAATGGAGGTAATTACTGAACAATAAATTTAAAATATTCTATAATTAAAGCTCGATTTTGAGCCTTGTTTGATTCCACATGTCAGATTATATTACAGATGGTATCGTTACAGGTTGCGCACTGTAATGATACAATAAATTACATACATACATAACTTCACGCCAGGTCCCTTGCGGGGTAGGCACGACAACAGAGCGCCATTTAGGCTTATTCTTACACACCTCACTTGCTTCTTTGACATTCATAGTTCTTGTCATGCACGCTCGTCTGTTCTTAAGGCTCCTGACATCACCTTCTGCTAGTACACGATCAATTTGATCATGGAAGGTGTGTCGTGGCTTTCCGCGACTTTTGCATCCATCCACTTTTGCATTGTATATCTGTTTAGTCATTCTTTCATCATACATTCTTTCCATATGCCCGAACCACCGGAGCATTCCTTTCCTTACCTTCACCCCGACACTCTCTTTCAGACCAACTCTCTTTCTTACTTCGGTATTACGAACGCGACATTTCGTATCGACATTCGGTATTACAATAAATTATTAATAATAAATTGTAGTTCTATATGCTAAACATTAACAAAGAACACATGAACAAAGTGTTTTTCCTTAATAAAGACAATAGGAAACGTTATTGGACACATTCTTAGTTAAAGTTATATCTAGTTATTTTATCAGATTGAAATTACTCATTGGTCTTATGTCCTGGATTAGCTCGTAATTTTAATGTTGTATCACAAAGATATTATCCCCGCGAATTGGTAATGCGCTGGAACCTTGTCAAATTAACAATCACGTGACGTCATCCGCAATTCGATATGTGCGCGTACTCGCCGGCCAGTGATGCCAACAGTAGTGTTCGGTTACGGTTATGTCACCAAAATGGCGGCCAGGCGCAATGCAATTTGCGGGGATAATACATAATTTATGGAAAAATAATTACAGGTTGCGCACTGTAATGCTCGGTTCTTCTCCATCATTGATGAAATGCTCGGATCTGTAACGTTATATTACAGGCGGATATTTAACAGATGTTAGGGTGCCACCACTGCGTCGGCGGCGAAGAAGATATGGTGCTGCACATCTGTTAGGTATGTCCAGCCTGAGACGAGTAGCATCGTGATCTCGCCGCAGTCTTCGGGCGGATTACTCCGGCCGTGGTGAAGGTCATGGTCGCATGGAACGGTATCACCAAAGAGGTGGCACAGTGGAAGAGGGTCCAGATGGCCCCTTCCTCCCGCCCTCCCAGAGCCGGCGACACGGCACAACGGCGGTTGTAGGCTGCGGCCGTGCGGGTGATTCCTTCTCACCTCGAGATGAAGGTAGCAAGAGAACCCAGATCTACGGCTAGCAAATAGAGGAGACAGCCCGTAAAGGTCCGGCTGTCGTCTATCCGGCTGAAGAAGGTAAATGCGCAATCAAAACCCACAGCCCAGACAAGGGACGTTCGAGGAACGGTTAGGTGTTTTAGTGGGCATCCCTAACTACAGCCTAGCAATAGCACTTCACACGTGAGGTGCTAGTACCACCCCGACCTGGCAAATCCGTGGCTTATGTTCCTCGAGCGGATGCACCATGCATAAATAAAAAACAGGCCAATGCTCGCGGTGAGCACCTTAATATCAGCATCATCAATTCCTGTACAAATGTAACGACCCAACGTTTATTGCACTTCTAATATATAGACCTTACATTGCAAAGATTTTTCTAGATCAACATTTAATTTAATTCAATGCATTATTAGGTGTCAATCAATTTATTATGGCCGCAAGTTGATTTCTATTTAAGGGTTTACATAATTATATTGCATTGCGGTTTATAGACGATCCTTAATTAGATCGTGTCATAGCAGACGAGCGATTTAGCGTGAAATCAAAATTTACATATATTAGCTAAGTCGTGATAGCGTAATGGCTAGCGCACGCGTCCCAAACTCAAAGGGCGCAGTTTCAATCCTGGCCGGAACGCATGCATCACTTATAGTAGAATTATTTTGTCCGTGCAGTTTGAGTCATAAATAATCCGAGTATTTCGCTCTCTCTTCCACTCACGGGCCTTATGGGCGGGCATAGTGATTGCGCATTATTGTTGTCGATAAGCGTTATCGATAGTATATTTGGTTTTGTCATTTTGTGGGTTAGTGATAAAAATGAAAGAAAAAAAATAGATAAAACAATATATGTATTAAAATAAGAATAATAATGATTTAAAATAAATTATTAATTAGGTATCTATGTGTTACAAAACTATAAATACAAAAGTTAAGATGTAACAAGTTATATTAAAAATAAATATAAGTATTTAAATCTAAGTTTAAAATTAACAGCAAAAAAGATAATAATGATTTTTATAAGAATGATAATCTTTCTTTGATAATTATGAGTTTTTATCGATAATGGCGTTGCGCCCGCGCAACATGTTCACCGCCCTAGCCGGGCTGAGGCCGAGTTGGATTTATGACCCAAACTGCATGCACAAAATAATTCTACTTTAGTCGGTTTTCTGATCTAATGTGCATATTGTTACAATTACCACGTGCTAACAACGGTGAAGCAAAACATCGTGATGCAACCTGCACATCGAGATAACCGATGTGTCAAACCTGTCAAGCGGCGAGGATATAATGTCCGTTCCCCTATGATGGGAGGCCCGAGCACCGAGCAGTGGGACATTTATGGGCTGTTATTATATATCTATTTATTATAGCTCAAGTTTTATTGAGTATTTTTTTTATTACTTCGGTTCAGCTACAGGTAGACGGCTCATCTGTTGGAAAGCAATTACCATCATTATAGACATTTGTAATACCAAAGGTGCTACTGATGCGCTGCCGCTCTTAAAGAGAGACTAGAATCTGGCCACTAATGACTTAATAAGACCCAAGGTTGTTATTACGACATACTCTAGGCTGGGGTGCTAGCCATCCAGACGGGCATACCTATCTGGCTGTGGGTTGTTTAGTAACCTCTAACGACAGGCCGCCCGGTTGTTGAAATTATATTCTTTCTCCATTCCTGAACGGATTGCTAGATAACGGATAGCATGTAATACATATATACGTATATTTTTTGGAACGAAGTTCCTTATCGCGCGTTGAAAAAGGGGGTTAGATGGAAAAATTAAGACCAAATGTTGAAACGACAGTTTTTGCTATAGTTGTAAGCCGTGCGGCGTGCGCGTGTTTCTCTGTCTGTCTCTCTCTTTCTCTCTCATAGAAAGCAAGCCAGTTATTTTCGTTTCGTCTTTCTATTTCGCATTGAACAGTGTGGTGTCGCGACGATTATTTTTGTTGAGTGTATACAGGTTTTTTGTGCATAATAAATATTTTTAAATTTTTTATTTGGGTTATTAACAGCTGAAGTCTTACAAACTAAAGTTTTACAAACTAACATTACAGAGATAACCAAAGAACAGCTATTCATAAACCTCCACAGATGGCAGGGAAATAAAAATAAAGTAAACATACAGTAATTTTAGAAATTGATAACAATAATATGAAAATTTTGTGACCAGAAAACGAATTATTATTATTAAAATAGACTCTGATTAAATTCGCATTTACGGATGTTAGACTATCCAACAAGTCAATGTCTATATAAATGGACTTACTGAGTTCGATGAATTCATTCACTGTTCTAACAAAAAATGAGTGGCGCCTAAAGGCTGTACGTGAAATAAGAAATATAAACCTAAAAGTATTAGATATATTTGTATAAATAGACACTAAAAATATGTATTTGTATATATTCCTTTAGTGTCAGAATAATTAGCAAAGGCAATAAATATCAAGTAAGAATAAACATCACGGGTAATAGAATGTTACATATAGAATGATAAGGTATAATGACGTATCCCAACTGCGAATTAAATACATACCAATAATAGTAAGTTAGCAATAAATAGGAACAAGAGAAATGAAGAAGGTCTTAAAATATTAACATATATTATACTAGCGACCCGCCCCGGCTTCGCACGGGCATCACTACATAGAAACCTCTAAAATTAGCAATGTTGCCTTAGTATATGATGCATGTATTATACATATAAACCTTCCTCTTGAATCACTCTATCTATTGGAAAAAACCACATCAAAATTCGTTGGGTAGTTTTAAAGATTTAAGCGCACATAGGGATATAGGGACAGAAAAGGCGACTTTGTTTTATACTATGTAGTGATAGTGAAGTGATAGTGATGATAGTGATAGGAAGATATGTATTATAAGTATAGAATATATATAAATTATATAATAAATTACAGAATAAATAAAAATTAGAAATAGATAATAAGTCAATTGTCTTTGTTAAATTGTAAGTTAGAAGAATAAAATACAATCCATGTTTATAAAGTAAATTAGAAAAAGAGAAACATAAAATCTGAAATAGTATAGTAACAATATACAATGAATAGTAACTTGTCCACTCTCCTGTGGGGGAACGCGGCCACCCCTCAGGCTGGGGGAGGGCCGCGTTTGTCCACAGTGGGAAAGAACATAATTGTATAATAGTAAATAAAGTATGGGATATAAATAGTTTACAAATACAGACACCGATAACTATATATATAGACGGCCTCTGTGGTTGAGCGGGCTAAGCCTTTGCCGGCCTACCTCACTGCAACCCAGAGGCTCCGGTTCGATTCCCGGTATAGTAAATTTCGGAAACGTATTTTCTCCGTTATTTACCATGGTCTGGGTGTCTGGGATCGGCCCAGAGTGGTCCGTTGTATATTACCTTAACACAAGCGTAACTTGCTTAATTTGGGATATACAATGTGTGTGTTTGTCTGCCGATTATTATTATTAAAAAAAATACGTTTTTAAATATATATATATATATATATATATATATATATATATATATCTGATATGTATAGTATATATAGTATTTATAACAAGAATATGCACTATTTTATAAGTTTTTTTTAACTGGTATGTATAGACATAGTTATAAGTGATCTATATATGTACGCCCGGGCATATCTTGTTCGCCTGGGAATACGAGTGCTGATAATAAAAAATAAATAAAAAAGGCTGTACGTGTCAAGGGTGAATGAAGCAGTTTTCTAGGGCGTACTAGACTAGGGGGAACATACAAATGTCCTTTCTCGATAAGACTAGCACAGTCAATTTTGAATTAATAACAATAAGGAATCCTGACAGTGTTGCTGCACAAGTTCCGGATATTGCTGATGGAGTTAAAGTAGATTTTATACAGACAATAATAACAATAAAGACTCGCATTTTAACTAACTTCGTTCCATCCTGGTGTCCCTTTTTAACCGACTTCTAAAATAGGAGGAGGTTCTCAATTCGTCGGGACCTCTTTTTTTTGTTTTTACATACATACATACATACATAACTTCACGCCAGGTCCCTTGCGGGGTAGGCACGAAAACAGAGCGCCATTTAGGCTTATTCTTACACACCTCACTTGCTTCTTTGACATTCATAGTTCTTGTCATGCACGCTCGCCTGTTTTTAAGGCTCCTGACATCACCTTCTGCTAGTACACGATCAATTTTTGTTTTTGTTCCTTTTTTATGTATGTTCACCGATTGCTCCGTGATTTATGATCCGATTTGCGTGATTCTTTTTTGTTCGACGCGGAGTAGCTTCCAATTGGTCCCCTAACAATTTTACATAGTTTGGACCAGTAGTTTTCATTTTATAAACATTTTTTATGAAAAAAAAATCCTTTTCGTTCCATATGTACACCGATTACTCTGAGATTTATGATTCGATTTACGTGACTCTTTTTTGATCGACGCGGAATAGCTGCCATGTGGTCCCCTAAAAATTTGACATAGTTGGCCCAGTAGTTTTCATTTTACGAACATTCTCTGTTCCCGTTTCTTGGGACCTATATTTTTTAAGAAGCGCGGCACCATTCGTAGGTCCACCCATACATAGCTACACACTAAAAAGTAACAAATAAAAAATAAAAACTTCGTTTAATAAAATCGACTTTAAAAACTAAAATGTATAAAATAACTTATTTCTAAAGCTATTATTATTAATATAATATATTATCTAAAACATCTTGAAGTCGGTGCAAAGTAAAACATATTAAAAATTACTATAATTTGAAAATTACTAAGTACCGGCTTTAAGATGTTTTAGATAATATATATTAATAATAATAGCTTTAGGAATAAGTTATTTTATACATTTTAGTTTTTTAGTTTTTGAAGTCGGTTTTTTTTAATGAAGTTTTTATTTTTTTAGTAAAAAGGTTTTGACGCCAGTCTGCTGTCCGCACAGAGACATGGCAAAATAATGTATTAGGTACTTCTGATGTTTATTTCGCAAATCGGTACATTTTATCGCTAAGTGCTTTAAGAACATTTAAAGGACGCTCTAATGAAAGGGAAACTAATTTTAGTTTATTAAATACTAGTGTATTCCTCAGGGTTTCACTCGATTAGACTAGGTAAAGCCGCGTATTCATTTGCGAGCAATAAAGGAGATGCAGTAATTTGCTAAGACAACAGCTTGTTGCGAGACATGTACGCATTATAAGGGGTGATGAACCGTATCACGGCACCATTAAAAAAATAATTTATGAGGAAAAATCAAATAATTTTGCCTTTGTTATTACTAGGAAACTAATAATACTAAATACTACCAACTAAATTTTTTATTTTTGTTTGTCACTTCTTTTTTGGGGGCACGCTAATTCTTGAAGGTTGTAAGTCTTTAATTTTTGTCTGTAGCTTCACTCCAAAAAACCTAATAAGATATACATTTTATTGTTAAGGCTTTTGTTTTCATTTTTCAGTTTTTATGGCGATTTTACGAAGGTTTTCTTCAAGGGCACTGCGGGGGCGTGCCCCCACTAAAAAGCCCTGTTCATAGTGAACTTTGTTATCGGCGGCGTCCCCAAAATATTGTCTCGCGGGCCCTCAATGTCACGAGTGCCATTGGTTCGCCACACCTGCACTGTAAGTCTTGGTTACATTAACTGCAACAATGACAGCTCGCAGGTGAGTATGTGGCTTTAGAGTACTTTTCATAATGTGCGCCTGTTTGCCAGGTTCGCAATAAAAAAAAGCAGTAGGCAGTGACGTTGCTCACTAATGGCCGCTACTATATTGTTACGTGCGAGCGGGGGTACGCACTTATGGATTGGAAGAAAACACCAGTTTTTGCCTAAGAGCTTTTATTGACTTACACAGACGCACGTAGTACCTTTCTGTAGGGTTACCCCTATAAGCACGACCAACGATGCACAGTCCCGACTATAAGTTGTCACAACCTCAATACCGTCGCCGATATTGCGTAGACCACCCCCAATATTATCGTGTGTAGCTCGCTTCTGGTTCCTCTCTCGAACTACCCTACACACCTCCTTCACGTATCTTTCCACCAAACTTGCCACTAAATTCATCAATAAATTCGTCTCTGTCTTCTATTAATCTTCTCTTCCAACTCTTTGGTATCGCACTTGCCGCTTCACCGTCTTGGACTGAACTCAACTCTAAACTGCCTGGTAGGCGCGCCTAACGTTGTTTATATACCCGGAAAAAATTTCTAAAACCAATCTATCTATCTCTGTCTCTTCCTTCCCGCACCTTCTGTTCGGGAACTTTCGTAAATACATCTATCCCGTTCTAACATCTATCTATCTCTTTCTTTCGTTCATCGTCTATCCTTTTCTAACATCTATCTATCTCTGTCTTTCATTCATCTTCTATCCCTTTCTATATATATCCGTCCTTGTCTTTTCCTTCTGGAATGTTCTAGTTTTTTCCAAAAGTTCTAAAACTGATTTACGCTGCTGGACAGTTCTACCCTCGGTCGCCACAATATCTTAGCAACCGCTCACTTGTCTTACCATCGGTTGAAGTTTAATATAGTGTAATCGAGTGAAACCTATAATAAAACGTATTAAGGGTTTTAAGTGTGGAATTATTTAATTTTTATTCTAATGTTTCAACGACTTTTTAGTAGCCATGACATGGAAGACAAGTTGGTATGGGCATATAATGAGGAGGGATGAAAGTCATGTGACAGAAAAATGTTAAACTACAAGATGGATGGATGGGTACAAATGTAAAAGTATACCAAAAAAAGATGGATGGATTGTGTGAAGGATGATGTGGTGTGACACAAGATGTATGTCAGAATAGAATATTGTGCCGACCCCAATTGATTGGGATATGGTGAAAAAAAGAGAAAGAGGATCATCGAAGACAAAGATGTCAAGTGTCACTGACTATTATTGTAAAGTTTGTTGTAGATAATTAAACAACAAATTTTTGCACTTAATATTTGTATCACTTTTACATTGAAGTTTAGGTTAGTGCTTGAAATTATATTAGAGTTGAGTGAACGTAATATATGCGCCTGTTCGAGAGTAGTCGCGAAGCACAGAGTACTTTATATGTCGCGAAGTGAGTCGACATAAGATGGCGGACAGCTGACACAGCCGGCGCTTCCCCGCGCGCCCTCTCTCCGCTGTCATAGTGTCAAATACGTGTGTGTTTATAGAGCAGCGCGTACAAAGTTTTTATTTGATCTACCGCCAACTTGTTAATTTTATTTATTTTGTTTAAATTTTTGTTTACGGTTATAATTATGTAGTTGTGGCTTGAAAAGGAAGTCCCCTATTTTTCAAAGGGAAATTCTTTTGCCATGGAAACCCACCTCACGGAAACTACGGCGGGGCAGTGTGTGTGAGCTTTTCGCCGCAACTCAACTGGCTTAGGCCCGCCCCTTACAAGTAGACTCTCCTGATCAAGTGAAACTCTGAGGAATACACTAGTATTCGACGCTCAAGTGGCGACCACTGCGAGTATTATGCATAAATATCAATTAATAATAACTAGTTCTCAATTGATTAATCAGTAGTTCACGATTTTTATTTCATAATAATACGTTGCTTGCTTATCGATCGAAAGGCAAGTCGTCTTTAGACAATTTATTTTACACTAGCTTCTGCCCGCGACTTCTTCCGCGTGGCGCGGTTTTTTAATTATTCGACGGGAACTCTTTAATTATTCGGGATCAACAGTATCCTATATGTTGAGGGATATAAGCTACCACCATACAAAATTTCATGTAAATGTCCCGTCGTTTCGAAGATTAGCCGGTACAAACAGACAGACAAATAGATAAACAAAAAAATCTAAATTAGTTCTATTTCACTTCTTACATACCCTGACTCGGTTTATAGCATTTTTTCATTGTACAGAAATTTGACCTCTACAATTTTATTATATATATAGATGATTCCGTACTTCTACAAACGCATTAGGCCAGTGTGATCTAATTATCACTAGGTGTTATAAATGTGAAATTAACTGTGTCTGTTATGCTATCACAAAGAAACTGTCGGACGATTTTGTTGAAACTGGGTTTATCGAGATTCTGATGGGCAGCGAAATCCCGGGGAAATTCTAGTTGTTGTAGAATTTCAACACCGCATGCGGAAGCTACTTACATAGATTGCTTGCGCGTTACCAGATTTTTGGAGATATAAATTAACTGAATGTATAATACTTAAGATAAGTGTCTAATAAGCAGTAATATTATAAATGTCCTAAAACGTAAATAATTATAGCTTTAGTCTAATTTTTTTGTTGCCCTTCATGATATTAATATTATCTGTTAACAATAATAAAACATCTTTAGAGGTAATAATTCTGTTCTACAATTTTCTTAGATGTCGCAGAAGCTTTCGATACAGTGTGGCACGAGGTATGGAAATATATAGAAAATGCTACCAAGACAATATTAATAGAATAGAAGAATAGAATATAATTAGATATCTCAGAATCACATATTTTTAACAAAGTACTTAAACGAGTACGACAAGAAGACAGGCTTTCAGGATAAGGGAAATTAAAATTCTGGAGTACCAGAGGGTACTGTTTTAGGTCCGGTCCTGTACTTATTATATATAATTAGGTGGTATGAATGATATTAAAATGATAACAAATACAAATTAGTGTTATATTCATTCCAGATAAGTTATGTTATACGAGAGTTTGATTCTGGATTGCTTGTTTGCACATTCTCAAGCATAATAACACACTTGAACTAACCGATCTATACTATAACTATCATAGCAATCTGCATTCGGTATTATAAGTATGGGATGAAGAAATGTATTGCAGCTACAAAGGGCTTGGCTAATCATGTATTATGCGGTTAAATATATACCATAATGATAGAAGAACAAATATACATATACTCTGCCTGTTTGCCAGCTTCGCAAATAGAAAGGGAGGAACCCAAAAAATAATAAAAAATATTTTCATCTAATTTGGCGTTCAATTTGCACTTTAGAAAGGGTATCGGTATGCGATGATCGTTATCCGGATTAATGCGAGACCTTGCTCTCGATTGGGCGTCTCGATTCATATCGATTACGATCGAACGTGCTCCTCACTGTTGCGAAATTTTGATAGAGCGGGAAAGTGTTATGTCGATAAATTATTATTTTATTTAATTACGCACGATCAAAATGTTATTTTACTTTTACGGTAATTATAATTACCGATGCAAAAAAATTCTATCTAACACTTTCCACCATGTATAACGACAGATTAGTTCAAAATATTCTTTATATTAAGTTACCTGGAAGAGTTTGAATTAAGCGATAAGGCCGCCTTTTGTTTTTACAATATTGTAATCGTGCATCATTTTAACTGTTTATTTGTTAAGTGTAACAATGTAAACATTAGGTCACAAAAATGTCTAAGGCTGGTGTGCACCGAAATTTAACTGACGGTTAACCAAAAATAATCACTGTTTTTCCATACATTTTTGGCGATTATTTTATTTTAACCATCTGTTAAAAGTCGGTGTACACCAGCCTAAGTGGTGCATGCCTTCCGGCCAGGATCGAGCCCGCGCCCTTGTAGCGGGTAAAATAGTGAAACGACTATATTTATACCGCATACATGTATTTAAAATAAAAATAATAAAATATGAGAGTGGGGTGAGTTAGATTGCCTGGGCTTTTGTTTTGCAGGTCCAGGGGTGGTGCCGACGGTACTGCGCTTGGTATGCCGGACAGCCGGGCACGACCTCACAGGCGCACTGGTGAACGAGTCGCCTGAATCTCCTTCGCTTGGTGTGCTCCAAATTCGAAGGAGAAGAAAGAAAAACCTGGAATGTACGTCCAGCGTGTTAATGTTACGCCCAAAGTCCTTCCAAACGTCGGCCGCGAGCCTCCGACCGGTTTCTCAGACCACTCTAGAAACTAGCATAACACGGCGCTGCTCGTGTTATAATATTTTATTAATTATTTTTAAAATATATGTAATATTACGTTACACCCTTTGAGCGTGGGATGCGTGCGCTAGCCATTACGCTATCACGACTTCAATTTAAGTAAAATAAAGCTTAAGAATTATATTTACGGATACACAAAAACACTTTCAAGTAAAAAAAGATATGTAAAATATTTAAACTTTAACATACTAAGTTAACATTTTAATGTCAATTTAGCGTATCGATAATTATAATAAAACAAATTAACTTTCCCATCACTAGGCACCTTAAATCACATATAACACAGCCTTATGTAATTAAGAGTCATTGTTTGGAATAAGTGTTACTTATACATAACTTGGGCTTACTTGAACTTAATTTGTGCTACGCTTCAATAATTTAATTGAAGAGACGTGGTGCAAGGTTTAGTACTTAATTAAGTTTTAAGATTTCGAGGTTTTTTACTGTTTTAAATTTTATATTTTATTAGCTGTCCCTGGTAGACGTTGTCTTGCCCTTAAAAATTCTAAAAACCGATTGCAACGCCATCAAACGGGACCAATTGTTAATCTAAACCATTCTCAAAACTACTTGAAAAAGCCCAAAAAAATCATCAACATCGGTCCCACAGTTAAAAGACGTTCAGCGGCGCCACCTACCGGGTCCAATCGTGAATCTAAATCATCCCGGGATCCACTTGAACACACAACCACACACAAAAATAATTCACCTAAGTCAGACAAATGAGAAAGAGTTTAAATGCAGTCACCATTGTCTAAATTGGCCGGGAAAGATCATAACAAATGAATGTCTCGACTGAGGTTTTTTTAATGATATTTTGTTATTGATGACTATCATACTTTAATATTGTTATCCTATTCCGGACGATGACAATTCCAAAAACTCAAAAATCATTACAATTGGTCCAGCCGTTTTTGAGTTATAAATGGTGTACTAACGCGACTTTGTTTTATGTATATAGAGTAGCATCTGCCCGCAACTTCATCCGCGTGGTTAATAAGTAAAAAAACCATTCTGCATTGGTGCTCCGCTTCTTTTGGTCTTAGCGTGATGATATATAGCCTATAGCCTTCCTCGACAAATGGGCTATTAACACTGAAAGAATTTTTCAAATCTGATCAGTAGTTCCTGAGATTAGCGCGTTCAATCATACAAACTCTTCAACTTTATATAGTACTAGCGGCCTTGGCAGACGTCCTGTTCTGAAAAAATAAAAATCTAGGACCCGATCCCAGTGCCACCTACCGGTTCTGATTGTGAATATAAACCATCCGGGAACCGACTCAAACACACAAAAACACTCCTAATCATTATTAGGAGGATTCTAGAACCCGATCTCAGCGTCACCTACCGGTTCCAACGGGATAAAAAGTCCTATGTCCGTCTCCTGGTTCTAAGCTACCTCCCCATCAATTTTCAGCCAAATCGGTACAGCCGTTCTTGAGTTATAAATAGTGTAACTAACACGACTTTCTTTCATATACATAGATATAGATAAGAAGTAGGTATAAGATAAGATGTTATGACGTCTGCATATTATACTAGTTCTAGCTGTACCCGGTAGACGTTGTCGTGCCTTTAAAAAATAAAAATCTAGAACCCGATTCCAGCGTCATCTACCGGGACCAAATGTTATTCTAAACTATTCTCAAATCCACTTGAAAAAACAAAAAATTCAACAAAATCAGGCCCAGCGTTTAGGAGTATCGCGGCGCCACCTACTGGGTCCAATCGTTTGTTTAAACCATTCCGGGACATACTTCAACACATACAACAACAAAAAGAACACCTAATTCTGGTACCCGATTGCAGCGCCATCTACTTGGTTCAAATTAAAATCTAAATCATCCCAGTAGAAAATTATAAAAATACCAATATCGCTATATATTAAAAAATAGGTGTTGATCGTAGAGGGCGGAACATTTAGGGTTGTATGTATTTTTTAATGCTGGATCATAAAAAAAAACTAAAAATTAAAAAAAAATGTTTAGCGGTGGCCTACCCTTAACATTTAGGGGGATGAAAAATAGATGTTATCCGATTCTCAGACCTATCCAATATGCACACAAAATTTCATGAGAATCGGTCAAGCCGTTTCAGAGGAGTATGGGAACGGTCATTGTTGTGACACGAGAATTTTATATAAAGATATATGTTTCTAAAATGTACTATTTGTACCACGCTATCGTATTGGTAACAACTGTAATGATAGCGATGTTTGTAAGTTAATAAAGAAATTCAAAAATTTCTAGATGTAAAACTGCAAAAGATATGATGTCCACACTAGGGAGACAGAAGTATCACAAATGTGACCAGCTGTGACAAGGAAGGGGGAGGGCCCATCATGAAATTAGAGAAATGAGCAACAAAAAATCGGAATGTTGCTGGGACACATGTATGAAGTGAAACTTCAACGGATAAGTGGAAAAATTATTCGGAACGCACAAGTGGCGCTCAGCTCCCAGGGCTGCCAATTTAGCGCTTTCGGAGTTCGATATAGCGCGTTTTAGTGCTACCCAGCTCCGAATTTTAAACAACTTCCACCTCAAAATCTTGCGCTTTTTATATTATGCAAATATATAATAAATTTTATAATTAATATGTATGAATATCTATACTAATAATATAAAAAGGAAAGATTAGATTGTTTGTTTGCATTGAAGAGGCTCCAAAACTACTGAACCGGTTTGAAAAATTCTTTCACTATGGGCAAGCTACACTATCCACAGGTGACATAGGCTATATTATATTTACAAAAAATTAGGGATCCTTAGTAAAACTCCAATAATGTGACCCAAGGTGCAAAAAATACCTAAAATCGCGTGCGCCTCGGAAATTATTGATGAGAGAATAAAATAATGTACTACGACTTTACGGAACACATCATTATTTACAAAAAGTGTCGCGAGACTATGTATCTAACTATTATAATTATTGAAGTGTTCTTTTATTAAAAAAGAAATTTAAAATGCCGCCGCTAGAAAAGGCTCTTTATTTTTATCTTAGTATTCATCCTTATCAAAATAAATTGCTTCATATTCAAGACTGCTTCAATAAATTTATATAACTTTTTGAATTATTCAATTCGGACATCCCATTCGAAAGATATCACGAGTTTAAAAATGTAAGTATTAGAACACTCGGCCGTGACGCTTTTTCGTGAGCGAAAAATCGTAAGACCCCGTCTGTATAGGAGTTTCACTTCAAATAATTGCGATTGATTTTAGCGATTGTTTCACTTTGTTTCTTGGTAACTAGTTTACATTGTTCCTCCGCCAATATACTGGGCGTATCTTCGCTGTGATGTTTCTATGACAGGTTGAATAGCATAGTCGTGAACTTAGGAAATTGTAGCATGTGGTGCAAATATTAGCGTTATATGATAATATTATTAAGGTGACCAACTATTTTTTGTTCAAAAAGAGTACACTGCAAGTATTTCATAGATGAAAAAAAAGAAGAAAAAATGATAACTTTATTTTCTTTTAAAAACATAGTTTTCTTCGGAGTGGATTTTTTTGCTAAATGAGGATGTTCGTCTAATAATGTAGCCAAATCCGAACTACTTTCATTTCTCATATTAAATTTGACTGTTAAGACGCGTCATCTTGCGACTTCTCACTGCTCCAATAATCATTCCCTAGTGAAAATACCCTTTCAACAGCAGCATTAAAGCCTGGACAACATAAGGAAATTTCTATTAAAACTTTTAAATTTTCATGTGGGATATGTTCTACTCTAAAATGCCGAAAGATTTCTACCCATCTTTTGTCAAGTTCTATTTTCTCATCGTTCCATTTCTTCAATTTTCTTCATTTAAATATAAATTTACTCTTATTTAATTAACATACAAATGAGTACTTTCAGAGTAAAGATTTAAAAGGGTACGGTTTGCGAAAAAAGAGTACAAAACTCAGTTAATGAGTACAGTTGGTCACCTTAATATTATGGAACGAGAATACTACAGAATAAGAATCGTGTGGTAGTAGTAATTTTAGTTTAAGTGTTTCTTTCTATCATGTTCCTTTGTAAACCATCAAGAATATTATATTGTATTGTATAGCATATAAAGAGTGGAAACTTTCAGCGGGGCAGTAAGGGGAAGTACAGCTACACAAGAAAAACATAAAAGGTTGTTACGGTAAACTTAGGGTCAGACTCCCTGGATCCCGTGGACTTCCCCCTCCCTGTTGGTGAAGAGGCTACCCTTCCCCGGGGGTGCCCTAAGTGAGAGTTAAGCGTAGGGGTGCCACAGATGTAATACCTATGGCTCAGTTCCTGTGGCACCCCATAAAAGCGCATAGGAGAGGGGCGCAGGTTAGGTTTAGTGGGTAGTCTGACGGCCGACCATCCCTCGTTCCTCCAATTGGAGGCCACGGTAGGTATCCGGCCGATCAGGAGTCCCACACATCCCTCGGTGTAAAGCCTTCCCCCCAGGCCCGAGGATGGTGTCCCAACAAAAGACATTCCCCCTGCGTCATCAAAAAAAAGGGTCGGACTCCCTCCAGCCCGATGGAGTGATAACCGAAATGCCGAACCGATGGGGAAGTCGGTGGACCAGAATTAGTGGTGTCGACTTGGGGAGGACTACGTCCAGCAGCGGACTGCGATTGGCTGACTACGACGTACAGTTATCAAGAAACTTATGGATAGTCTCCTAAGACCATTCCCGTATAGCTGCAACGGTTAAGTATTTCCCTTACAGCCCCGCTGAAAGTTTCCAACCTGTAGAACAACAGACGGATAGATGGATATGTCGATTTTGTATATTGCGAGAAAATCTCGGCTGAAACTGAAGTCATACTTTATGGAAGCTGCATACGTCTACTCATCGCAGCGGACAACAACTACTGGGTAACTTTTTTTGAAGTGATAACTTCTTATGGGAGGGTAAACCGCTTCGTTACGTAACGCGTTACGGTGCCTTTGACAAGCGAAGGAGCTCCCTAGGGAGTTTTACCTCAGCTGGACTGTTGCCATGAGAGGGGGATGAATCCAATGATGCCCACCATAGGGCGACACAGTGCACTAATTGAGAACGGGCGACGGGTAATATAAAGCCCGAGGGAAGGATCCCTGCTACCTAGCGCAACGCGAGAGCACACATATAAAAAAGTTGCTCTATCTCGCTCGCACATCATCCGTCTCACTCACACATTGTGCACATGTTGTACTGAAAAATAGATTCAATCAATAAAAAAAACATTACACACATACATAACTTTACGCCAGGTCCCTTGCGGGGTAGCACGAACAACAACAACAACACAACAACAAAAACAACAACACAACAACAAAAACAACAACACAACAACATTACACACACTACCATGTATTTGACACACACGCACACACTCTTTTGTTTACTGTTAAAGTCAAATTAACAGTAAGTAGCCTTGGCGAAATTTTTGATTATTGAAGTATAGTCTTTAACATTGATTATTATGGTCGAATTTCGAGTACGGGCGACCACAACTAATAATTATTGTGTATATGTCGGAATCGTAATTTGTCATTATTTTATTTTTATTTTATTTTATTTTATTTATTAAGGACAATAAACAGATATACACTAAAGTTACAATAAGAAAAAAAAGGTAAATGGTACAAAGTCAGTGTTATCCTACTACATTATCCACAAATAACAATTTGGTAGTGTACAATTTTTAAAGGAAAACGGAACAAATACAACTCAAACGCACACACACACACACACACACACACCACACACACACGCGCGCACACACACACACACATACATATACACATACACATACACACACATACACACACACACACCACACACACACACACACACACGCACACACACACTTTCACACTCTCAATCAAAAGAAACAAATCAGCACGTGATTATAAAGTAACCATGTGACAGAAGTAGTCAAATGTAGTAATCGGAAGTCGTATAACCGGATGCCAACGTAGAAGCATTTATTATTAAGCTATGCTAAGTTGGAAATTATACGTAGGGCGGAAGCTGGTGTTATGGAGGAAGTGAAACTGAAGTGGCACCAAAGCATTACCGGATGGTGTCACTGCAGCGCGCTATGAGAACCTTTTAAATACGCGGTGTTCGGGCACAGGAGGAGCGGTGATGTTAAGAGGTCGCGATTTATGCCCCTAACGCCACAGATATGTAAAATAAATATAACTACACAATGTAATATATATAAGTATTTTTGAAAGTAATAAAATATCCCTACCCATCCTGGAGTACATAGATGTAAGAAATAAACAAAGAAGAAGGCGAATAAAAAAAAACGCCACAGATAGGCCACCAGACCCCAATGATGGCCAACCGAAGCCCGGAAGGCCATCGAAAGCCAAGATCGGCCAACCAACGCCGCTGACGTAGCCCACGCAAAGCCCGTGAAGGCCAACGAAAGCCGCGGATTGGCCCGCGCGAGCCGCCGACACCACAGCGGCTCCCCCTACACAGATACCGGAGGGTAGTGGCCCTCCGAGCTGCAGCCGGGGTAAAGAGCCCATGCTCGAAGCCCCCTCACCAACACGTCGATATCAAAAGTCGATGTTGTTGAAGAAAAGCGAGAAACAGGAGGAGCAGTCTAGAACTAACTGTCTACGACCGACGGCCTCCAACCGTCATTCTACGTTCATCGGTTGAACAGAGCGGAAACTCTGTTGGACAAGAGGCGCATAGTATATTGTGGTCGATAATTACTGTTCGATAATCGCAGTATTCTTTAAGGGCAGATTGCTGCTCGACACCTGACAAGCGTGGAGACAACTCTTGGAGTTGTTCCAATACTTCTGTGTATTATTGTGCTGTATTTAATATTGTAATAATTCTAGTGTAATAAACTTCGATTGTAACATTTCAGATTATTATTGTATTATACTCGGAGAGTGTCGTCCGCTCCCGGCGTGAGTGAAGACGACATACACATGTACTAGATCAAAGATATAAGCAATTGCATTTTATTCAAAATCTTAAGAAGATATAAATATGAGAGAAACCTTGCAAAAAAACTTTTATCTACAAATTAGGTATGTGAAAGCAGAAACGCTCTTGGCTCTTCACTTGAGGAAACCATAATAACTAATCGATATGTTATCCAGAGCGGCTCCGTACACGAACAGTTACGCAAAATTGCATAACAGAATACTGTTACAACTTAGCCAAAGTTCCACGAAGCACACCGCTCTGCCATAAAGAAAAGTTTTATTACCACCCGCATTTGGAGTTTTGCTCACTTCGTGTTTAAAATTTGTAATTAGCTATATAAGTATAGTGACCTTTCGGCCCTTTCGTAAGTGGCTGCGGACAGACACGACTGGGTGCGACTGGAGGAGGCCTTTACCCGGACGGAGGGTCCAAAAGTAGAAAAAAAAATAATAAATCGACGAAAACAAAAATAATAAATTTAAATAAATAATAATAAATTGACGAAAATAATATGACATTTTAAAATTATTGTGTAGTGTAATGATATTATGGACCAAATAAAAGGCTATTTATTTTATTTATTTATTAATATAAGTATAGTTGTGTTCCGCATTAGTGGCCAGGTTCCAGTCTCCCTTAAGAGTGCAGTAGCGCATTTGTAGCACCTTTGGTTTTGCAAATGTCTATAGGCGATGATAACTGCTTTTCATCAAGTGGGCCATCTGCCTGTCTGCTGAACTCCTGCAATAAAAAGAAAAAGAAAACGTGTGTTGTACTTAATGAATTTAACATTAAACTCAAGCCTATGAAACTTTTAAAACCTAAACATATTCGTAGATGCATCTCGGAAGGCTTTCTCTTTTGACAGATTTTGGCACGTACATGGACCACTCAGTTAAAGGTTGCTAATTATTTCGCAATAATTTATTTCATGTACGTGACGTAACATAATGTAAAGATACAAAAAAATCGGGCAAGTGCGTGTCGGACGGTAAACCGATTTTGCGTATTGACCATGGAAACCCAAAAAACCAAACAAATGGGAATGTTTTGGAAATGGATAAAAGTTTAAATAAAAATACATTCGGTATTTCCAAAATCTAGAAAAACAGTTCTTATCTTAATAAATAAAAAAACAATGATAACCTGACGCCCAAATGTCTCACCTCTGACATATGTGGAACAAAGAAATATATGGAGAAGAGTTTCATGTATTTACTTTTTTTATGAGGAGAAATCCTTTTTCGTTTTTCGTCATCGAGCTGTCAAAAAGTCCATAGTTATTGCCGTGCGACCCATACAAAAAGAAATAAAAGTTTAAACCTGCGAAATTATTGTAAAAGTAGTTACGAAACGAAATGTATTTAATGTAGACCATAGTTTTCAAGTCATGATACCGCCATCTCTTATTCAAAACTCAATACACATTCTTGATACATACATATTCATTCTCTTTTTGTACAATAGAATGTATGTATATGTATCTCTGTCCCCACAGTTTTGTTCGCTACTGGGAAGATGTCGCCATTTTGTGGTCGGATTCTTTTGCGATATACAAAAGACAGACCTGTGAGAAATAATAAGATGTTTGGTAAGTGCAGTGAGTTTTTGAAACAAACTAAATGGCGGCTGCCCTAAAAAGTGATGGATATTGGTTAGTTGATTAAGGTGGTTCCAATTTCCGTGCATATGTGATGTCTACTTCCGAAACCAGGGCGGACATTCTTGGTTGACGAGGATTTGTGTGGGTCTATCTAATTATTGTATTAATTTATTATTATTCGATAAACATTCACACAGCAACTGAAGGCGACATAAATATATAAGAATAATTAGAACCTTAAACAAAAATTATAGCGCCCAAATAAAACTGGATTCCATAGGGGAAGCATTCCTAATATAAAGAGGAGTTAGACAAGGTTATCTTATATCCCCAAAACTGATTGCGGCAGTTCCTGAGAAGATATTTTGACTACTAGATTCAAAAGAATATGGTTAAATATCTATGGTTCAAATTTGCGTCACCTAGAATTTGCCGATGAACAAATATAAAATCAAAATCATGACAAATATGCAAAAGACCACTGTAGAACAAAAGTTATATAAGAATTAAAGATAGTTCCACTGTGAAAGGAAGTGCAAAAGCATAATTCAAGTCAAATGAATATTATTTATATATGAATATATGGATACATATTCTAATATTATAAATATGAATATAAGTTTGTTTGTTCCGTTTTCACGCGAAAACTACTCAACCGATCATCATGAAACTTTTTGCACATATTCTTGGAGGTATTAGAAGTAACATGGGATACATTTGATCTCGAAATATTTAAGTTCCCGTAGGATAGTTAAAAGGACTTGCCACGCGGACGAAGTTGTGGGCAGAAGCTAGTATATATATATATATATATATATATATATATTATATATATATATATATATATATATATATATATATATATATATATATAATACAAGCTGTGCCTATGTGTTCATGTTGTGCAGTGAATTTGTTTTCAAAAACCCCCGATTGTGAATTATTCTTTATTAGTGCTCGGCTCCTATTAGTCTTAGCGTGATGATATATAAATTATAGCCTTCCTCGATAAATAAGCTGTCTAACACTGAAAGAATTTTTCAAATCAGATCCGTGGTTCCGGAGATTAGTGCGTTCAATCAAACAAACAAACTTTATAATATTAGTAAAAAATATTCACGCGTATACGCTTGAATAATGCTACCGCACTACCTCACACAATATTATACTTTATAAATATATATAAATATAATTCAGCCTTCCTAAAATAACGTAAGTTCCCACAAAAAAATTTAAAGTGTCTGTCAATTGTTCTGGCCAACAGGAAGTGTCTGGCAACTGTATATCTTTGTTTATAACAATATCATATATGACATATGTAAAACGTAGCCTTGCTACTTTGACGTAAGTTTCTGTGGTTTTTTCCACCTTTGAAAACGGCTTGCCCGAAAAACGGCCCCGCTTTCAGCTTAGCGAGTATCCATTCCTTTCTCAGTTTATGTTAAACTACTATCCAAAAATCATCTTTCCTAAAACCATGTAAGACTGGGGTGTCTGGGATCTTAAACTAATACTTACATTGCTGACATGTATCTTAAAAATAAAAACATATTTTGAGAATTTGTACCCCGAATTTTCAGCAAACAAGAATTGCACTCAGCTTGTTGTTGTCCCGACATATATACATCACACACTGCACTTTTTATTCAAATCAAAATTAAATTGAAATAGAATGAGAGGAGGGAAGCGCAGAGGTGCGTCATCGCGCTCTTGAATGATTTTGATTAGTTATCTAGGGTTAAAAGGTTATTTTTTATAGTAGTCTCCACGGGTTTTCCTAGCCGCGATTTCAAATATATACGAGGCGATCTAGAGCATCGGTTCACTTGTGAATTTCGGTGTCATTAGGCTTGTTCGAAACGTGGTAAGTGTTGGTTCTCATTCAGACAGATTTCATTATTATAATGTAGCCGCAATACCAAGTGTTTGATCCCAGAATGCTTGAAGACGAAAGTCTTCGAACGGTGTTCAAGGCATTACAACCTCCTTTGTCTATATTTTCGTCAATGTAATTTAATCGAAATTGGCATTCATGAAATTTTGTGTTTCCTTTAAAATTGTCAATCCTACTTCATAGTTCTCTATCGTCAATAGTCCATAATGTTCTTCGAGGTATTTTTCTTGCCTAATACTTTTGTATTGGCCTCTTTCATCATTAATTGTTTGTTTTTCTTCTTTCGCCATAGTGAAGTTTTAAATGTTATTTTTTGTGATTATTTTATGAACGTAAAATATTAATTGTAGTTATCTCTTAAAATATAATATACTTTGATATTAGTTGTTTTAACAAAAATATGTGTTGTAATCGTGTAAGGCAGACATTTTCTTATGGAATTTAAAAATATATTCGGAATAACTTGTTCTGAGACAATATTATATATAACTGAATAGTTTTGTCACCAAGTTATGCTACACACCAATAGTGGAATAGAAACGAAACGAGTATTTGGTAAAATAATGGAAAATATTGTAGACGGACCTACGTAACGTCATGTAATGGTAAAACTGTTATATAGTAGAACACGAACAAGCCAAATAGATGGCGCTATACTATAATTAAAATGTGTAAGTTAAATTAAACTTCAACAATACTCATTGACAGATGAAGAGATCACGGCTACTGAAAAGTGGCCGGAACGACGGAATAATATAAATCAAATAAATTACAGCGCTTAAAACCGTTAAATAGCAGTAATACCGAGTTGGTCTGAAAGAGAGTGTCGGGGTGTAGGTAAGGAAAGGAATGCTCCGGTGGTTTGGGCATGTGGAAAGAATTAATATGCATTAATATAAATTATAATGCATTTATGGACAGACTGCAGTTGTTGCTACAACTGCTAATAAAAAAAATAATTTAATAATATTGTAATTGCAGGCGACTTTAATATTGATATTTTAAATAGAACTAACCAGTCTTTAGAATTTGAATCTATGTTTTTAAGCCATAATCTAAAATTAGCTCTCCGACAACCTACTAGACTCCAAAGTCATACTTGTTTAGACAATTTTGCTCATAATTTTAAAAGCAATTGTAAGTCACAAGTTCTAGAATTCGCACTTTCAGATCATACAGCACAACTTTTGATATTTCCAGTTAAAAAGAGATGTGCTATTGAATACTGGCGTAAGCGAGTACGCGACTATAGCGATGAAAATGTAATAAAATTCAAAAATTGCTTGGCTAGTATATCATTTTCCAATTTATATAATATTGACGACCCTAACGCAGCATATCACACTTTCATGGAAGATTTCATCTTAATCTATAAGTTGTGTTTCCCTTATAAACTAATACAGATATATATAATTAGCAAGCCAAAATGGATTACACGTGGTTTAAAGCTATGTAGTAAAAAGAAGCGACAACTACTATGGCAATTTAGGAAAAAACCAACACATTTAAACATATTGAATCTTATTAAATATACAAAGACATTTAAAAAAATTATGAAGTTAACGCAACGTGCACAAAATAATTATAAAATAAAAACGAATCAAAAACTACTTGGCAAATTATAAATAAACGAATATATAATGTACCACGACAATTGATAACTAGTATTAAACATAATAATAAATTGATTACTAATCCGACTGACATTGCAGATTTGTTTAATAATTACTTTGTAGATCAAATTAAACCAGCCGCAATAAAAGGTAATAAAATTACGTCATTAATAAAGAATCAACAGAATTCGATGTATTTAGCACCTTGTGTTCCTCAAGAAGTAGTTAAAATTATAAAATCACTGAAAAATACAAAAACGGTGGGATATGACGGCATAAATACAAAAATATTGAAATCAATAGCTGAGGAAATATCTTTACAATTAAGTTACTTAATAAATTTGTGTATATGCAAAGGTGTATTCCCAGATGATCTGAAAATTTCAATAGTAAAACCTTTGCTCAAAAAAGAAAACAGGGAACAAATGGAAAATTATAGGCCAATCAGTATTTTAAGTCCCATTTCAAAAATCTTTGAAAAATTCATCTGTAGTCAGCTCAATGCGTATTTCGAAAAGTGTAATATTTTATGTAATGAACAAAAAGGGTTCAGAAAGAATAAAACGATTAATATGGCAATTTATGATTTTTTAAATCAAGTAATAAAAAATATAGACAATAGAATACCAATATGCACTATTTTTTGCGACATGACGCAAGCATTTGATTACGTAGATCACGACATCTTGATAAAGAAATTAGAAGCTTATGGAATTAGAGGCAATATACTTAATTTATTTAAATCATATTTAGAAAACCGTACACAAGTCACTGAAATTACCTCATTTGATTTCAATAATAAATATGAAAAATCACATTTATTAAAAGTACGCAAAATTAAATATGGGGTTCCTCAGGGCAGCGTCCTGGGACCACTTCTTTTTATCATATATATTAACGATCTACCAAGAGCAACAGATAAACATGTCACCCTATTTGCTGAAAACAGCACGGTAACGATACCCTTCAAAAGTGACGAAACGTATAAAAATGATATAAATAGTGCTTTGACATCTATAATAAAATGACTTACAAGATTCCCATACCGGGGGCCTTTTATGATAATCGAAATGTAAACTCCAAAAAACTTAATGTAACACTTGCAAATGTTCCGAATGTTTTTTGATTCACGAAGTTTTTCTTCTACGCCCATGTTCTAATCGTTTGCGTTGCTAAATCTTTCTTTTAAGGATATCTGCAAATAAGTTTTATCCTTATTGGAAATATCTTTTTATTTTATAAACCAAAATGAAGCACATATTGATCCTGTCTGGTCTCCTTACAATCCAAACAGGAGTCATCAAAGGAGAGTACTGTCATGGTGTAACTGTTAATGGCGTGTGCCACAAGGAAGAAATTTTACACGAAAATCTTCTTGGCCCAGATTCATTGACTGTTGATCAAAAATCCAACATAATATACTTTCGCCACTATCTTCCAGGTTTTATATCCACTACCGCCAGACTTAACTTAGATACTAAAGAATTTAAAAATATAGAAGGAATAAATGGTGGGCAAGCTCCAGTAGTAGACAGAAATTCCCATGATGTTTATATAGTAGGCAGCGATGGGTTGTACAAATACGACGCTGTGGGTGACAAAGCAACGATTATTGAACCGAAAAGTGCTGATATATTGAGAGTGTATTACAAAGATGTGTTATACTACTCCTTGTTTCTAATGCAATCCATATACACATATGAAAGTGGGGAGTCGAAAATATATCCATATTTAGAACATACTGATGTCTACGATTTCGTCATAGATAATGATTTTATTTACTTCACTAATGGTACAGGGTTATACAGTCATAAAAAAGGCACTAATGATACGGTTTTATACAACTGTCCCCATATTGGAATTGTAGGATTTGCTCTAGACACGAAAGGACAGGTTCACATATGTATGACAGATGGTATTTACGTTCTTAAGAAAGACAGGTTGACTGTTGAAAAAATAGTTGATTTACTAATTTCATGTGGATGTGCTTTCGATAAATATAATAATATAGTTTATTCAAACCCTAATAGACTAGTTAGACTTTTACCAGTTCATGTAAAAAATTACATATAATGTAAGTGGAAATGTGAATAAAATATTAGTTACACTTTGTTTTTTTATATTTATGCCTTTAGTCAACATTATTTACGGTCTTGTAGAATGTAAACTACGCCGGTAATACCACATCCGACTTTCTTGTTGGTTGCAATATTTATTAATTTAAAATTTATTAAAAGTTGTGTTTAATTTATAATATCAATTTAAATACGAAGTAAACTTAAATAGGATTTACTAATAACAATGACGTATATGGCACTTCTTACAAAGAATAAATATTTTTGTCCATGTAACTTTGTTGGATGTGACAGATCCGACAAATCATGATAACCCATGTACGGATAACAAAGTCATTACTAGCTTTTCAAATATTTAGATAAGTAAAAATATTATTTAATTGCATTGCAAATAAGCTCTCGAACATATATTAACATGTAATAATTTTTTTGAAAATTTAATTCTTGTAGTAATAAAAATATAAGCAATTCAAAGTTCAGAGCGCACTCCTGTAAAGTTGCTGATTTGCAGATCTGACTCTGTTAATAGGGACAGGCGATATGACGTACTACATTTTTTTTATTGTTTTGCTGCAAAATATCTCCATAATATCTTTAGAAGCTTGGCAAGATAAAAACGTTAGTATGCAAATTATATATATTAGGTTGGAGTGAGCTGCTATGTAAATGAAGTTTTGTCATTTAAGTATTCTTCAATAGTGTAGTAATATAGGCGATGGTAACCGCTTTTCACCAAGTGGGCCATCTGCCTGTCTGCTGAACTCCTGCAACAAAAAAGAAAAAGAAAACGTGTGTTGTACTTAATGAATTAAACATTAAACTTATTCCTATGAAATTTTGTAAAACCTAAAGATATTCGTAGAGATGCATCTCGGAAGGTTTTCTGTTTTGACAGATTTTGGCACGTACATGGACCACTCAGTTAAAAGCTTGCTAATTATTTAGCAATAATTTATTCCATGTACGTGACGTAACACAATGTAAAGATACAAAAAAATCGGGCAAGTGCGTGTCGGACGGTAAACCGATTTTGCGTATTTACCATGGAAACCCAAAATAAACCAATCAAATGGGAATGTTTCGCAATAAGATAAAAGTTTAAATTAATAAACAATACATTCGGAATTTCCAAAATCTAGAAAAACAGTTCTTATCTTAATAAATAAACAATGATAACCTGATGTCCAAATGTCTCACCTCTGACATATGTGGAACAAAGAAATATATGGAGAAGAGTTTCATGTATTTACTTTTTTTATGAGGAGAAATCCCTTTTCGTTTTTCGTCATCGAGCTGTCAAAAAGTCCATAGTTATTGCCGTGCGACCCATACAAAACAGTAAAAATAAAAGTTTAAACCTGCGAAATTATTGTAAGAGTAGTTACAAAACAAAATGTATTAAATGTAGACCATAGTTTTCAAGTCATGGTACCGCCATCTCTTATTCAAACCTCAATACACATTCTTGATACATACATATTCATTCTCTTTTTGTACAATAGAATGTATTTATATCTATCTCTGTCCCCATAGTTTTTGTTCGGTACTGGGAAGATGTCGCCATTTTGTGGTCGGATTCTTTTGCGATATTACAAAAGACAGACCTGTGAGAAATAATAAGATATTTGGTAAGTGCTGTGAGTTGTTGAAACAAACTAAATGGCGGCCGCCCTAAAAAGGGATGGATATTGGTTGAGTGATTGATTGAGGTAGTTCCAATTTTCGTGCATGTGTAATGTTTGCTTCCGAAGCCATAGCGGACATTCTTGGTTGACGAGGGTTTGGGTGGGTCTATCTAATTATTGTATTAATTTATTATTATTCTATATACATTCACACAGCAACTGAAGGCAACATCCCTATTAATATTATAAATGCGAAAGTAACTCTGTCTGTCTGTCTGGTCTGTCCGTCTGTTCCGTTTTCACGTAAAAACTACTGGACCGATTTGGCTGAAACTCAGTATATATATATATTTTCGATACTGAGGATGAACATAGGATACTTTTTATCCCGAAAAATGGGATAGTTTCCGGGATAAAATGATATTTGTCTGTTTGTTTGTTATGCTCTTACGGAAAAACTACTGGACCGATTTGGCTGAAATTCGGCACATATGTAAATTAAATACTGAAGATGAGCAAGGGATAATTTTCATTTTGGCTTTTTTGGTAAGTTTGGCCTATTTGGTCATTTTGGCCTAGTTGGTCATTTTGGCCTATTTGGTCATTTTGGCCTTTTTGGTCATTTTGGCCTATTTGGTCATTTTGGCCTTTTTGGTCATTTTGGCCTCTTTGGTCATTTTGACCATTTTGATTATTTTAGCCTTTTTGGTCGTTTTTGCCTATTCCGTCATTTTAGCCATGTCGGTCACTGTGGTCTTTTGGTCATTTAGACCATTTTGGCCTTTTTGGTCAAGTTTTGTAATTTATTTTGTTGACAGATAGACGGGGGATAGTATATATAATTAGCGATATATGAAGTGAAGTGAATCTTCCGTGGGCAAATACATAAAAATATTGTAATATAATATAACCTGTAGCACTTGCTCTTTAAACAAGAGACACGCACTAGAGGTTAACCTGCGGCGCAGCCGCGGGGTAAACTCTAGTAAATATATAAGAATAATTAGAACCTTAATCAAAAATTCTAGCGCCCAAATAAAACTGGATTCCATATGGGAAGCATTTCCAATATAAAGAGGCGTTAGACAAGGTTTTGTTTGCGGTAGTTCCTGAGAAGATATTTTGACAACTAGATTCAAAAGAATATGGTTTAAATATCTATGCTTCAAAATTGAGTAGCCTACAATTTGCCGATGATATTGTGTTAATTTTGGAGACAGAAAACAACCTAAAAACAATGTCACGACAATTGAAAGAGCAAAGTCTAGAAGTAGAATTAACGATTAACAAATCTAAAATCATAACAAATATATAATAATTAAAGATAGTTCCGCTGTCAGAGGACGTGCAAAAGCATTATTCAAGTCAAATGAATATTATTTATTTTATATATATATTGCTTGAATAATAAATAAATCGGTTCTAAATCTATTAAAAATTTAGAACCGAAAAATAATGGCAAGTTTTAGCTCTTAATTTTAACAACCCCCCCCCCACCCCGAACTCTAACGGTTTCGGAGTAATTTAAAGTCAATTGTGCAATGTATGCAATGTCCACTTGTGCTTCAAAAGTAAACGAAATTGTTTCGCAGAATACCATAACTAACTATTTATTTTACTTTTCTGATAATTTTTATTATGTTTTTTGTATTACAAAGCAATAAATAAAATACCGATATAATAAACCTAACTCTTCGTTTATTTATTTTTATGGTTTGGTCCACAGGGAATTATATTTCCTATGAAATTATAGGAAACCTCTACATCCTGATTTGTTTTTCTGGTGATATTATCTTACTTTACACCCACAATAGCTAAAATATTGTGTTGTATTGGTATATTTAGTCTTGGACATCTTATGGTCCTGTAAGGGTTAAAGTAAAATCTGATAGAGGGCGGCATAATCAGTTTCCAAAATGATCTTATCCCAAAATGCAAATTTGGTACTAGAGTTTATCAATATTTTTACCAATTAAAATTAGAATCTTTATAGTATAATGATAGTTACATTAATTTTTCTCTAATTTTTGAACTGTCGTGAGTTTCAACTATTTTTTCCAATTTTAAAATACACAAGATATTCTTTGGAAATTGTCAAAAATTCTTATTTTATTGGTAAAAATATTTATAAACTCTAGTACCAAATTTGCATTTTGGGATAAGATCATTTTGGAAACTGATTATGCCGCCCTCTATCAGATTTTACTTTAACCCTTACAGGACCATAAGATGTCCAAGACTAAATATACCAATACAACACAATATTTTAGCTATTGTGGGTGTAAAGTAAGATAATATCACCAGAAAAACAAATCAGGATGTAGAGGTTTCCTATAATTTCATAGGAAATATAATTCCCTGTGGACCAAACCATAAAAATAAATAAACGAAGAGTTAGGTTTATTATATCGTTATTTTATTTATTGCTTTGTAATACAAAAAACATAATAAAAATTATCAGAAAAGTAAAATAAATAGTTAGTTATGGTATTCTGCGAAACAATTTCGTTTACTTTTGAAGCACAAGTGGACATTGCATACATTGCACAATTGACTTTAAATTACTCCGAAACCGTTAGAGTTCGGGGGGGGGGGGCGTTGTTAAAATTAAGAGCTATTACTTGCCATTATTTTTCGGTTCTAAATTTTTAATAGATTTAGAACCGATTTATTTATTATTCAAGCAATATATATATAAAATAAATAATATTCATTTGACTTGAATAATGCTTTTGCACGTCCTCTGACAGCGGAACTATCTTTAATTATTATATATTTGTTATGATTTTAGATTTGTTAATCGTTAATTCTACTTCTAGACTTTGCTCTTTCAATTGTCGTGACATTGTTTTTAGGTTGTTTTCTGTCTCCAAAATTAACACAATATCATCGGCAAATTGTAGGCTACTCAATTTTGAAGCATAGATATTTAAACCATATTCTTTTGAATCTAGTTGTCAAAATATCTTCTCAGGAACTACCGCAAACAAAACCTTGTCTAACGCCTCTTTATATTGGAAATGCTTCCCATATGGAATCCAGTTTTATTTGGGCGCTAGAATTTTTGATTAAGGTTCTAATTATTCTTATATATTTACTAGAGTTTACCCCGCGGCTGCGCCGCAGGTTAACCTCTAGTGCGTGTCTCTTGTTTAAAGAGCAAGTGCTACAGGTTATATTATACAGACATTTTCGTATGGAAAATGAAATTAAAAATATATTCTTAATAACTTGTTCTGAGACAATTTTATTTATAACTGAATAGTTTTGTCACCGAGTTATGCTACACTAACCAATAGTGGAATAGAAACGAAACTTGTATTTGGTAAAATAATGGAAAATATTGTAGACGGACCTACGTAACGTCATGTAATGGTAAAGAAACGTAAGAAGAAGAATAATAGACAATGACATACTTTAGCATAAACTGCCATAGACTAATAAATCCATACTGACGAAGGTGACTGTTTTATAGTGGAACACGAACAAGCCAATAGATGTCGCTATACTATAATTAAAATGTGCTACTTAAATTAAACTTCAATAATACTCATTGACGCAATGAAGTATTTGTTTTCAGTGATCGCAACTACTGAAAAGTGGCCGAAATGACGGAATAATAGAAATCGAATAAATTATAGCGCTTAAAACCGTTAAATACGAGTAATACCGAAGTAAGAAAGAGAGTTGGTCTGAAAGAGAGTGTCGGGGTGAAGGTAAGGAAAGGAATGCTCCGGTGGTTCGAGCATGTGGCACGAATGTATGATGAAAGAATGACTAAACAGATATACAATGCAAAAGTGGATGGATGCAGAAGTCGCGGAAGGCCATGAAACACCTGCCATGATCAAATTGATCGTGTACTAGCAGAAGGTGATGTCAGGAGCCTTAAGAACAGACGAGCGTGCATGACAAGAGCTATGAATGTCAAAGAAGCAAGTGAGGTGTGTAAGAATAGGCCTTAATGGCGCTCTGTTGTTCGTGCCTACCCCGTAAGGGAACTGGTGTGAAGGTATGTATGCATGTATGTATGTATGTAAAACCGTTAAAACGTAGGTTTATTATGTGTACTGATCGCGAAAACTAAAAAAAAACGTCGTTATTATTTTCCAAAATCTGTTTAACTGAAAAAATAATTTCAAGTCTTAGTTACATGCATGACGAACCCTCCTGATGTCCACGTTTTTTTAGGAATGCCACTACCTAACTTCACAGTGCTAAATAGACAACACTTTCCATTCAAAATGTATTCATGTAGACCCAGTATTTACTCAGTGTATGTGCACGTGTGCGGCGACAGTGGCCGCATAAGGGCGGTTACAAGAAAAGAAAAAAGACATACAAACAGACAGATAAATATTTCGCCTTCAAAAAGTACACATCTAAACACAAAACACACTCACAAACATGTTATATATAGTAATATCAGGTAGACCATCTGACATAATCTTAAAAGTAGTTTTACTAACTCATCTGGGTGACCAAGCTAAAAGAGGAGAGGTTTTTGTCTAAAGATGTTACGCACAAAATATATTAACTTAATGAAGCAAAGCAAAGGTGGGCATTAACATGACATACAGATTAGCATTCAAATTACTTTGACGAACAAAAACGGCTTCACTGGTTTGATTTTTTTAATCGCTCTGATACTGGAGCAGTTTGAAAGAAAGAAAAAACATAACCGTTTTTATTTACGCTTGTATTGTTTCACACCCTACAATATTTCCATACCGGGGGCCTTGTATGAGAATCGAAATGTAAACTCCAAAAAACTTATGTAACACTTGCAAATGTTCCGAATAGGGTTGCCACCTTTTTTTTAGGAAATAAAGTACATTGGTTATTACAGGTAAGAAAAAAAAGTACAATTTATTTTTCTTTATTATTATGTTTAAAGACATATTTTTTATTGCTTTTTGCAATTTGTATCTAATAAGCATCTTTACTTAACAATTGCACGGCATCTTTACATTCTATATTAAAGGGGTTTGGGTAAAAGTGGCTTGATTTTTTAAGTTTGCGGCCAGCGATTACATTTATACAGTAGATAGTAGACAGGGATAAAAACACTTTTTGTTTTAACGGTTTGTCTAACATAGATCGGAGCCGAAATATGTGAAAAAATTGAACCAATTATTTTTATTAGATTTTGGGTTTTCATACACAAAACTTTTTAATCTGCAGTTTATTCGTTAGTAGTATTAGGGTAATAGTTCACTTTAATTAGATATGTTATATTATTTCAAAAGCCATGCACAATAACATGAATCTTGCAACAAATAACCTTGCATAAAACTGATACCGTAAAAAGGGGTCAATAGGCACGTTTTGTAATTTTGGATTCGATTATCTTTAATTATTTTTATGTCTGAATAAACGCTTATATTATTTTCAAATGAGTCTTATTGTTAATTTTATCATTTTATAATAATTTCATTGCTTTTACTCATACATTTAGAAATAAATTGACAAAATATAAAGGGGTTTGTTCGGAGGTTGGCATGATTTTTCTATGAACGGCCACTTTTTTAGCTATATTTATTTTATAGTTCTATACTTGAGATACAAGACTATTAAAAAAACTCGGTCGTGAGTTACATCGGAGCCGAGCTATTTAAGATCAAAATCATGCTGCATTAACTTAAGGTATCAGTTTTATGCAAGGTTATTTGTTGCAAGATTAATGTTTTTGTGCATGGCTTTTGAAATAATAAAGCATATCTAATTAAAGTGAACTATTACGCTAATTAAACATGTTTGTTAATAGAACAAAGGTGTATACACATAATAAAATGTAGTTGTTCTTATAATTACATTTAACACATAAAATATTTTTACAATTATATTTATTAATCCACTAATTAGGTCTTCTATATCTATAATCACACGCGAAAAAAGAAAACTAAATAAAACGCTCACTATAATGACATTAAATGTGCACTTTATTTAGTTTTCGATATCGGGTTCTTCGTACGCTTCGTTCTCTACATCATGCCTGATTATTATATCTAGGAATTGAGCAGGAGAAGACAAATGGTTTTGGTGCATACCCCATCCCAAATACCACACGATTGACATGACAATAATGACATAAATAGCATCCCGACCCTGAAGCCCTCGTTCTCACAAAATATAGACATAGTAAGTTCGCCTCGAAACATGCCTGAATTGGCTTCTTCGTCTCGAAAGCCATGGGTCGTTACACTCTAACTTAACTTTTGTGAAATCTTTCAGGTTAGGTTCTTTAAATACTTCAATTAAATACGTTCCGTTTTATATGTGTTCACCATAATAGCTACGTGCTTGCTATACTTGATATGTGCCCAGGGCATAAATGATGAGGTCATTATTACTTAAAACTGAAAACGCATCTCCGCCAAAATCAGCGGCATTTATAGACTGAAAATGAGCCCGTCTTCTGTTTAGATTATTTTCTAACACATAATCACTTAAGCTATTTTGATTATCAAACTTATTACTGTATACTACTGTGTAAATGTAATCGCTGGCCACAAACTTAAAAGATCAAGCCACTTTTACCCAACCCCAATGTGTTTAATCACCCCGTGAAGTCTGTTAATCCCATTTTACAGTATCATAAGTTCACGAAGCACGATTTTGATCTTAAATAGCTCGGGTCCGATGCAACTTAGGACCAAGTTTTTTTTAATAGTCTTGTATCTCAAGTATAGAACTATTAAATAGTAATAGCTAAAAAAGTGGTCACTCATAAAAAAAATCATGCCAACCTCCGAACAAATTTACCCAATCCCCTTTAAAATAAATAAGTTATTCATTTTTTTTTATCAAATAATGTATTCTTATCCACAATGTACTATTATATAGCATAAATCTTTAAATGGTACTCTAATTGCACTCAAACCGCTTTGCACGAAACAAAAAAAAATGTGACAATAATTGACACACTGACATTATTGACATTTGAAGTTAGGTTGCGTTCAGAAATTGTACAAAACGAGTGATTGAGTGATGTGGCGCTGGCGAGTTGCGACATCGATTCAACACCAAATCACCAATCGATAAATTTCGTTTAGCAAAATAATCGACTAAACTTTTCAAAATCTCAAAGAAATCAAATCATGCGAAATAATTGTTTTGCCTACAAATATGTTCATATATTTTTTGCCCTAAATTAAAAATTAAAGAAGTTATAAGCAAAAAGTGAGAATTTTTTTATTCATTCCTTTTTTCTTTACCATAGAACTTACCAAATTTAACTTATCGAATGCTAAGCAGGTAGAAAAGGTCCCCCGTTTTACCCGCCGCCTATGAGGTAGAGTCCGTAGGCGCGTTTTTTTTTACGTGGTATCCCCAGTAGGCCTACTCCACGGACATCTTGCTTATAAGGTAATCCTCGATATTTATTGTATATTAATTTAGAATAAATAATCATATATATTTTATTAGAAAAAACAATGATAACCTAACACCCAATTATCTCGACAACATAACAAATGTGGAACAAAGAAATGTATGGAGTGGAGTGGACTAAGGAACTCTTCCGCTTTAACTTTTGACATATGAAATGGAAAATTTTAAAAAGATTGGAGTTTTTTTTTATTTCATCCTTCCTCTTACTTTCGCTGACACACTAGATTTGATAGTCAGAAATCCCTTCGTGCTTTTTTTAAATTAGATGATCGCATTTTCATCATTCATCATCAGAGCTTCAACATATTTTGAATGAAAAATGTATTAGAACAGAATAAAATAAGAATTTATAGCTAGAAATGTATGTGTTCATATGTGTTTTTTTGCAATGGTTCCAATACATTTGCCTTATGTTCCACACGCCTATGTCAGGATAATAAATAACAGAATCTGAAATATTATAATCAAAAGTTTATTACACTAGAATTATTACAATTACAATATTAAATACAGCACAATAATATACAGAAATATTAAGACAACTCTAAGAGTTTTCTCCACGCTTGTCAGGTGTCGAGCAGCAATTTGTCCTTAAAGAATACTGCGATTATCGACCACGATATATTATGGCTCTTGCCCAACAGAGCTTCCGCTCTGTTCAACCACTGAACGTAGACTGTGGTCGGCTGAAGACTCTCGTAGATTCGTTGACGACTAGCCGAAGACTGGGCCCCCTCTGCCCGAACACCGATTATTTACAAGATCCTCGTAGTGCGTCTGCAGCGAACCATCCGGTAATACTTGGGCGCCACTTCACCAACTTCCGCCATCCGTATAACTTCCAACTTCCGGTTACTTCATTTTCGATATCAGTTGGCTTAATAATAAATGCTTCTACGTTGACATCCGGTTACAAGACTACTTCCGTCAAATACGATTCTAACACGTGCAATGTCCGAATCAAATACCGATATAAAGGTACTATCTTATCGCACGAGCAGTGTTTTTTTAAATTTTACGGTCTAGTGGATTTTAAATCAAAAATGCTTTCGACTTAGTTGAAATTTATTTACTAAGAAACCACCACCGCAGGTTTTAATGGTTCGTTTAGCATATTTTAATCAAATAACTGTTTTGTTAAGGTATTAAAATGTTTGCTTACAAAATTATAGTCATTATTATTAAAATAAACATTGTAGATTATGTTGACAAAATGCATAGTTATGTTGTTAATATAGCAAATAGATACTTGCACGATGTTTTACGTAATACTAAAAAATTACTAGTAAGTATCAAGATTATTCATGACATGACTTTGGAGTTGCTAGAGTGTAGACACATTTTTAAAAGTGGCACCCCTATTGTTTTCACCGTTTTGGCCAGCCTTTATAGTCACTTCTAAAGAATGATGAACTCAAAATTCATAGGTAAACCTATGAATTTTTCGGTTGTTCTGATTATAACTATTGAATTGTATTCACCACGTCAGACTAAAAATTGAAAATTCAACTAGAAACGCTTTATAGTTCATTAAGTATTTTTAATATAGTTGAGGAAAGCTTTCCTTATTTTATCGGTCTATGTCCTGATCAATAATCATACAGAAATATTAAACATTTAACAACTACTAAAACGTTTCATGTCGGAATTTTTTATCTTGCTGTTCAATCATTGGCATATTATTGGACCCCTTGTACTGCCTTGCAATCGTGTCGGAAAGATCGTTTACTGGCGTCATAATGGCACACTAATAGCCGGTTTTGTATGCCAAAGCATTACGACGCTAGTTTAATCGAATATTCCGATACTATAGTAATAGCAGACTTGAGATCCTGGTAGTAAATTGACATTGTACGGAGTGTATGTAAAAATTTAGACACTACCAAGGCAAATCAATGAATTATAAGATATAAAAAACTGGTATTAAAGCCTTTATGAGGTTAATTTATTAGTAGTCTCCACGGGGTTTCCTAGCCGCGAATTAAGACTTTAATATATATATGACCATCGAAAGCATTAGTTCACTTGTCAATTTAGTTATCGCTTGGCCTGTTCGACGTGGTAAGTGTTGTTATTATTACGACAAATTGATAAATTTCATCCCTTAGTTACGTGCACGGCGGACACTACTAGTCTTTACTTCTTTAGGAATTTCACTACCTAACTTTGTAGTGCTCAATAGACTACACCTTCCATTCAAATTTGAATAATGTGGACCCAGTACTTACTGACAGAAATAACTGTGATATAGACAGACAGGTAATCCGATTACACATGCGAACCTTTTTTGCGAAAATGGCTACGGAACTGTTCGCAATAGAAACGTCATGTTTTGTTCCATAGTGTTTGATAAATTGCTTTTTATTATATGTCAATGTATTTAAAATTAGATTACAAATATAGATATTTAAAACAAAAACATATTTTTTCCTTTCTTCAAAACTATATCTAATAATCAATAACTAAAGCTTATAAATATATTGCCGAACCAATTTTTTAACAGGAAATACAAAGAAAAAAGTGGTTTTGGGAAACGAAACCTTTACAACAAATCTGATGCACGCAGGCTACTTGTAAAGCTTAATACGCCACTACCATCTCTACGTGTGATAGTTGATTGGCTATTAAAAACAAAACTTGTATGTGTCAGCTTCGATGCAAGACGGAAGTTCACGCAGTACATGTGCACGTGCGCGGCGACAGTGGCCGCATAAGGGCGGTTTCAAGACTAGAAACAAGACATACAAACAGACAGATAACTATTTATCGTTTAGAAAATACACATATAAACACACTCACAAACATATTAATTAAAGATTAAAATCGTATAATAATATCAGGTAGAGCATCGGACATAAACATAAAAGTAGTTTTACTGAAAATCATCTGGGTGACAAAGCTAATTTAGGAGAGGTTTTTGTCTAAATACGATACACGTAAAACATATTAACTTAATGAAGCAAACTAAAGGGAGCATTAACATGACATACAGATTATCATTTATTATTACTGTCAGGTGTGGGGGCAGATATTGCCCTAAATGAAAACACCTCTGAGCAAGTTGACTGTATTTATTTGTATATAGGCGCCGCAACAGCAACAGGTATATTCAAGCACGATGATTAAGTACAAGCGGTACTGGTTAAGACGTACTGGTGGCTTCACAAGATCCACGTAGTCACGTTGGCTGAAGTCTTCTTAATACTTTAGTCTTCCTTGTATTGCTTCTTCTTATGTGTGTATTATTCAACTGACGAACGCGTTGAATGCAATCAAAATGCATGCTGTAGGCTCGCTCCGCGTTTACTAAAGTACTACAAAAATGCAGACGTTTAGCAGCTAACGGAGCGAGCTACGTTTCCGCGGTAGGCGGGGCGTAGGCGCACGGGCTTTACGGGGGTGAGCTCAGCGGCGTGATTCTGTCCGCAACATCCTCCCCCGGCGCAGATCCTCGGAGCCATCTTCCTTCGTCAGGACGATCAGCCGCCTGACCGGCCGCCTGAAGACGCCTCCCTTCGTACGTATCTCCGCGCTTCGTACGACGTTATCTGGCCCGATGTATGTCCGCTCGATGACACCTCGGGGCCACACGTTTCGTGGTAACAAGCCGTCGGCGATTATTACCACATCTCCGACGTGCACGCGTTCTTCTTTACGACGCACGTCGTCCCTGGCTGCTAGCGTTGGCAAGTATTCCCGCAGCCAACGCGTCCAGAACTTGTCCGCCAGTGCCTGGCTGGCGAACCAAGTCTTCCTGTCTGCTGTGTCAGTCACTCCCATAACCGGCAGGCCCGTCGCTGAACTGATCAAGAAGTGATTAGGAGTGAGCGCGTCTTCATCCTCTGCGTTCACCGACATATGTGTCAATGGACGAGAATTCACTGTGTGCTCGATTTCGGTCATCGTCGTGATCAAAACCTCTTCCTTGGGAGCCTGCTCCGTGAGTGTGGCGTGGAGTGCCGTCTTCACCGTTCTGATAAGGCGCTCCCACGCTCCCCCCTGGTTTGGTGCGCCAGGATCGATGTACCGCCAGGCCAGTGGTCGTTTCTTTACGTAGCCCGGCGCTTCCCGTACCCATCTGGCGTGTGCCGTCCGCAGTTCGGCGTCTGCTCCATGAAAATTGGTCCCATTGTCCGACCACATCGTCTTTGGCCACCCGCGGCGTGCACCCATTCTCCTGATCGCCATGATGGCAGAGTCAGTGCTCAAGCTGGCGACGAGCTCGATGTGGATGGCGCGGGTCACGAGACAAGTGAACAGCATCCCCCAACGCTTCTCCCGGCGGCGTCCTATGGTTACCCACATAGGCCCGAAACAATCCACTCCGCAGTTGGAGAAGGGTCGTGTGTAGGCAGTCAGGCGGTCCCTCGGCAGGTCGCCTTTGACCGGTACTGCCGGCGTGGTCTTCCTGAGCCGACATGTTATGCACTGATGAACGACGTGACGTGCTGCAGGTCGAAGTCGCAGGACCCAGTACTTCTGTCTCATGTTGTTCACAATGTGCTCCGTACCGACGTGATGATGCATCTCGTGCTCCTGCTTGATCATCAGTCGAGTGACGTGGTGCGCTCCATCAAGAATCGGCGGATTTCTTACAAGCTCGGCGAGGGGGGCTGCTTTGATTCTTCCATTCAGCCTGACGATCCTATCCTCTCCGTACTCTGGGTCGAGCTTGTAAAGCCGGCTGCCGCGCTTGACTCGTTCTCCCCTCTTCAGGCGCTCGTAATCTTCAGGGAAACTCTCCCTCTGCACCTGTCGAACGAGCAAGCGTTCTGCCTCTTCCATGTGTCGCGCCTTCAAAGACTTCGTCTTGCGGCGACACTTGTCAATAAATTCGAGCGCATACGCGGTCGCCCGTAACAGCTTCCCATATGTCGAGAACCTCGTGGCGTCGATGAACGGTTCTGCATCAGTGGCAAAGTTGACTAGGACTTCCGTGTCTTCGTTGCTCACCGGGAGTTCCTTCGGCCATTCGTTCCGAGGTCCGTAAAGAAAACCCGGGCCAACGAACCATTGGTCGTCCGTCTTCAGGATCGAAACGCCCGTCCTGGTGGCGTCGTCGGCTACATTCTCCTTGGTCGGTAGCCATCGCCATTGTCCTGGCTCAGTGAGCTCACTTATCTGACAAAGCCTGTGAGCCACAAATGGCGTGTACCGTGCCGAGTCGTTCCTCACCCAGTGCAGCACTGTTTTGGAGTCGGTCCAAAACGTCACGTCATGTGGGTTGAAGCTATGCTCTCTAAGTATCTCCGCGGCTAGTCTGGCCCCAATCAGAGCAGCTTGCAGCTCCATCCGTGGAATGCTCTGAGCCTTCATTGGGGCTACCTTCGCCTTTCCAGCTATTAACGCGATGCTGACGCTTCCGTCTCTTCGCTCGAAACGCCAGTACGCTGCCGCCGCGTAAGCTTGTTCACTGGCATCCGTGAAGATATGAAGCTCTGTGTTAACGACATCTTCATCTCTGCCGTAATACCGTGGTAGTCGTAGCTTTTTGATGAAATCCAAGTCTTGGATCCACTCCGCAAATTCCCTTGCTTCCTCTTCCGGCAAGGGGTCCCATCCCAGCTTGATCCGCCAGAGCTTCTGCAGCGTAATCTTTGCCCTTATGGTGTATGGACTTAACAACCCTAGGGGGTCGAACAACGACATTACCATACCCAAGGCTTCCCGTTTGGTGGGTATCTGCAAGCCGTCCCTGATTACCTCCGGGACTCTGGGCATCATGGTGTTAAATGCCAGTTCGTCTGTCTCTGGTACCCACAAAACACCCAACGTCTTCCCGTAAGGGTGTACGTTTGCTCCCAACTCCTTGGGCTGCCTAGCTCTGTCTTCTTCTGGGATGTCAGCTATGAGATGCTCGCGGTTCGAGTCCCAACCGGCAAGCTCAAATCCGGCCTTCCCGTGCACTTCCCTTACCTCGGCGATCGTTCGGGCTGCTTCCGTCTCATCCGTGAAGCTCTGCACCCAATCGTCCATATAGTGGTTCTGGGTTATCGCTAGATACGCTCGTGGGTGCGTCTCCTTGTTGTCCTCCGCATTCCTGTTGCGTACGCTGTATGCCAGGAATGGTGAACTCCGTGCCCCGAAGATCATCGACGTCATTACGTATCGTCGAGGTATACCGCGGCGGTCATGTCCTCGCCACAGGAAATGCTGTACTGTCCGGTCTTTTTTCTGGATTTTCACGCGGAGAAACATCTCTCTTATGTCTGCCGTCACTGCGATCTTTCCCTCGCGAAACCGGAACAAAATGCCATATAAAGCTCGTAGTAAGTCTGGTCCATCCAGCAGTACGTCGTTCAGGCACACTCCGTCTGAGCGTGCTGCGGCGTCGAAAACCAGTCTTACCTTCCCGGGCTTGTTCAGGTTGGTAACAGCGAAGTGCGGTATATACCACGTGCGTCCGTTCACGACGTGGCCCTCTTCGCAAGGCTCGGCGTACCCTTTCTCCAGCAGCTTATTGATCTGGGCTGTGTACGCTTCCTTGAACTGTGGTGACCTGTCCATCTTCCTCTCGATGCCACGGAGACGTCGTATGGCCATGTCGTAGCTTGACGGCATGCAGACGACATCTTCTCGCCAGGGTAGTCCCACCACGAAGCGTCCATCCACTATCGTGACGGTGTCTGAAAAGATTTTCAGAGCCCGTTCTTCTTCAGCCACAGGCTTCTTCTTGTTGCGCATCCATGTCGAAATGGGATTTGACCATTTCGAATAATTCATCTCGTGACCCATCTTTTTGACACGAGCGAATATGAAGTACTCTGTCTATTTGACTCATCACCACTCCCCTGGGTGCATTCCCGTGGATTGGCCACCCCAGGAGAGTCAGGGAGGCGGCTGGCTGGTTCTTCTTACCTGCCAGCAATTTCCTCGTGACAATCAGGTGCCAATTGTCAGCTCCGATCAACACGCGTGGTTTGACGTTCTCGAAGCACACGTCGTCTTCTCGCAGCGTCTTCAAGTGGCGTAGTTGTTGCACGACTTCTAGCCTCACAGAATGGTTCCCTAGAGTGAGCTTTTTTACCGTGCGCGCTTTTATCGGGTGGTAGTGCGGTTGTCCCTTTCCGCGAACCGCCAGTCTCACCATTCTGCTTTCTGCTTCACGCTGGCTTGAGTTGATATCGTGGATGTTCAGAGGTCGTTTCGGGCCATCTGCTCCAATTTTTGCGGCGATCTCCTCATCCACCAACGTGATCGTTGATCCTTCGTCCAAAAGCGCGTATGTGCTCACCTCTTCACCGTTACGTCCTTTAACGGTAATCGGGCATACCTTCAGCAACACCTTCTCCTTTGAGTCTGTCCTGTGTGCCGATGCGGTCATTACCGACTCCTCGTTCCTGGCCGGTTTTCCTGCCGACTCCTTCCTCTCGGTCGGCTCATGAACGGTTTCCGCGTCCTTCCGTAGGTGTAATAGTGCGTGGTGCGGTTCGCGGCACTCGTCTACCCCGCACTTTTTCGCCCCGCATCGGAACCGTTGGTGCTTGCTGCGTAGGCACAAAAAGCACATCCTTGCTTCTTTTGCCCACTTCCATCTCTCGGGCACCGTCATTTCGGCCAGTCTGCCGCATTGCGTAGTCAAGTGTCCTTTGCCACAACAGTAACACATGTCTTTCTTCTCCTCTGATGTGGCATACACGCGACGACGCTCGTTAACCCGTGGCGGCTTTGCCCTGGTTTCTCTGGCGACATTCATATCCGTCGTAGACCTCGTTGGTGTCGAGTAGGAGTGTCGCATGGCTTTGTCCGCTTCACCCATCAAGAACTTGGATAGCCTTACAATTTCTGGTTCACCTTCGCCCGTAGACTGCTCGGCGAAGTCCCACCACTTGACCTGCAGAGGCAAGCTAAGCTTGTCGATGACCTGTCTTGCAAGCATAGGGTTCAACAAGTAGCCTCTATTGTCAACGCATGAGATGGATGTGACAATGTTCTGCAGCTTCGTGGCTAACGTATTCAGTTCACTTGCAGACGAGCCCGATCGCGGCAACTTCTTGATCTCTTCTAGCGCGCGATCGATTATAATTTCCGGGCGACCGTAGGTCTGTTCCAGCGTCTTCATAATCATCGTTGGATCCGAAGCTGTGTACAGCAGGCCTGAGACATGCTTCCTTGCTTCGCCCTTGAGGCAGTTACGTAGTCGCCCCAAGTTCTCAGCGGCCGAGAACCCATGCACAACAATAGACTCACGCATGGCCGCCTTGAATGGCAACCACTCACCCGGAGCTCCGCTGAAAGTTGGCAAGTCTTGGCACTGTCGCGGCGTCGGTCTGGTGCGTATAATCCTCTCCAACGCGTTTGCCAGACGGTCGATGCCTCGGTCCTTTGATCTCGTCGGTGTCGGTGATCTTGCTGTTCGCGGCGTCCGGAAGGTCACGTGGGCGGTCCGGTCATTGATTTCTGCAGACCGGTCACGTGAGTCCCCATAAAACTCAGTCGACTTTTCTACGACGTCACGTGGTGGTCGTGGCTCGGCGCCTCTCGTTCTAAGCATCGACCTCTCACCTGCGTTCGGCGACTCCCCCCGTATGCGGGTGTTCTTCAACCATTCCGTGATATGGCGTTCTGTATCCATGCCTTCGTCTCCACACATGCTCCCCCTGTCTGAGTGTTCTCATAGAGCGGCTATGTTCGCAGCCGTTCTCTTCCGTATAAGCGCGGCCTGCAGCTGGAGCTCTTCTCGGCGGATCGCAAGCGCGGCGATCTGTTCCTCTGCCTCTAACTCCATCTGCCTAATCCGGTCGGCGGCGCTCACATGTGATCGCACAGACGGCGACCGTGATCGGCGTTCGGTGCGATGCACGATGTGTGTAGGCGCAATCGTCGTCTCCTGTACACCGGGCGACGCGGGTCTTGACGCAATCGGCGCAGACGCGGACGCAGAGATGTGTACCGATGGTGACGCAGGAGGCTCCTCGTGAATCTTCTGCACTCTTTCCTCAGCGGCTTTGCTTCTTGTGCTCGGCATCTTAGTTTCAGTCCCGAGAAAACACCGACACTGTCACTTTCCGGGCTGACTTGATGCACTCCTCTTGCTGTTGCTATCCGGCTCGAAGGACCAAAAACTTGTCAGGTGTGGGGGCAGATATTGCCCTAAATGAAAACACCTCTGAGCAAGTTGACTGTATTTATTTGTATATAGGCGCCGCAACAGCAACAGGTATATTCAAGCACGATGATTAAGTACAAGCGGTACTGGTTAAGACGTACTGGTGGCTTCACAAGATCCACGTAGTCACGTTGGCTGAAGTCTTCTTAATACTTTAGTCTTCCTTGTATTGCTTCTTCTTATGTGTGTATTATTCAACTGACGAACGCGTTGAATGCAATCAAAATGCATGCTGTAGGCTCGCTCCGCGCTTACTAAAGTACTACAAAAATGCAGACGTTTAGCAGCTAACGGAGCGAGCTACGTTTCCGCGGTAGGCGGGGCGTAGGCGCACGGGCTTTACGGGGTGAGCTCAGCGGGGTGATTCTGTCCGCAACAATTACTTTTATTAACAAAAACGGCTTCACCGATTTGAATATTTTTGGTTTTGGTCGCTCTAGTACTGTAGGAGTTCGAAAGAAGGAAAAAGCTTAACATTTTGAATTCCGCTTGTATTATTCCACACCTGATATAATTTCCCTAGCGGGGGCCTTACATGACAATCCAATTTACTACTTACAGATGTTCCGAATGTTTCTTCGTTCACGAAGTTTTTCTTCTGGGCCTACGTTCTAATCATTCACGTTGCTAAATCTTTCTTTAAATGATATCTGCAGAAACATTTGATTCTTATTGTAAATATCTTTTTATTTTACAGACCAAAATGAAGCTCATATCGATCCTGTCTGGTCTCCTTATAATTCAAGCAGGAATCATCAAAGGAGAGAACTGTGATGGTGTAACTGTTAATGGCGTGTGCCACAAGCAAGAAATTTTACTCGAAGATCTTAAATTTCCAACTTCATTGACTGTTGATCTAAAATCCAACGTACTATACTTTGCCCGGATTAGTTCAGACTTAGGAAACCCTACCTCCAAACTTAACTTAGATACTAAGGAATTTAAAAATATAGAAGGAATATATAATGCGTACACTCTAGCAGTAGATAGAAATTCCCATGATGTTTATATAGGACGCAGCGATAGGATCTACAAGTACGACGCTGTCGATGACAAAGCAACGTTTATTGGAGCGGAAGGTAATGGAATAGGCTGGGGTGTGTATTACAAAGATGTGTATTACAAAGATGTGTTATACTATACCTTATCTCCATCGGATTCTCTATACACATTTGAAAATGGGGTGTCGAAAAAATCTCCAGATTTAGAAGATACTATAGTCGATCGTTTTTTGATACATGATGAATTTAATTACTTTGCTAATGCAACAGGGTTATACAGTCACAAAAAAGGCACTAAAGATATTGTTTTTTTCAACACTCCTGTTCAATCAATTATTATTGGATTCACTCTAGACACGAAAGGAATGGTTCACATATGTTTGAAAGATGGTGTTTACGTTGTTAAGAAAGACAGTTTGACTGTTGAAAAAATAGTTGATTTACACGACGTGTCCGGATGTGCTTTCGATAAAAATAATAATATCGTTTATTCAGACGCGACTAAACTAGTTAGACTTTTGCCAGTTCAAGTTAAATTACATATAATGTAAGTGTGAATGTTAGATAGATAGATAGATAGATAACACTTTATTGCTCACCAAATATACAATTTCAAAATATACAATAACAATAATGTCAAGGTAGAGACAAAAGGCGGCCTTATCGCTGAAAGCAATCTCTTCCAGGCAACCTAAATTAAGGAATAACTTAATCTAATCTGGCGATGTAGGTGGTGCAACTCATTAAATATCATAAATAAACATACTTAAACTACATAACTTATAAATAAAATAAACATACTTAAACTACTTTATAAATTAAATACATACATACGTATCATACATATATATTAAATAGTCTATAATATTAGAATTAGGCATAGTTATTTAAAGAAAAGTAGTGTTTTCTGAGTGCGTTCTTAAATGTATGCGATGATTTGGCCTCTCTGACAGTAAGAGGCAGCGCATTCCAGAGTTTGACAGCCTGCACTGTAAAAGAGTTATCATAAAGGGATGAAGAGTGTGCAGGTGTAGTGAGTTTACGATACGTATGAGTGCGCAAATTGTGGGAAGTAGAAAGGCGAAGGAAATCAAAACGTTCCTTAAGGTAGGGAGGACTACTAGGAATAAATAATATGTTATAAAGTAATGTGAGAATGTGAGTATTCCGGCGAAAGCGAATAGGGAGCCACTTGAGTTTTTCACGAAATTCAGAAACATGGTCATATTTTCGCAAGCCAAATATGAACCTAATACAAAAATTCTGAAGTCGCTCAAGTTTATTTAGCTGTTCTACGGTTAAGTCAAGATAGCAGGCGTGACATTATCTAAAATGGGTAACAAAAGAGACTGTGCAAGCATAATTTTGGTGGCAGTAGGCAGAAAATTTCTCAGCCTTCTCAGGGATCTAGAAGACAGAAAAACTCTCCGACTTAATTCGGAGAGGTGAGACTTCCAAGACAGGTCACTATCGATGACTACACCCAGATTTTTTACAGTGTCACTCAATGGAATATAAGTGCCGTCAAAAACAATGTTTGGTAAGGTTGCGAAATCGACTTTTGCACGTATTCTGGGGCTACCGATGACTATCACTTGGGTCTTACGAGGATTCACTGCAAGACCAAACATTGTACTCCAATGAAGTATGTGGTTTAAGTCTAGATTGATTTGTCTCACGGCAGTACTTAAATCATCTGGAGCAGCTTGAGTGTATATCTGTAAATCGTCCGCATAGAGGTGATAGGATGAAGTTAATTTATCGGAGATTGAATTAATGAAAATCGCAAATAAGAGAGGAGATAAAACGCCGCCCTGTGGAACACCAGCAGTAAGGTCAGACCATGATGAATAATTGTCATCAACACGTATTCGCTGCCGGCGTCCATACAGGTAACTGTGAAACCAACCAATTACTGTTGGAGATATGTTAAGAGTGCGGAGAATGCTAAGTAATATGTCATGATCAACATTATTAAAAGCACTACTAAAGTCTAGCAGTGATAGTATTGTCAGTAGACCACTTTCCATCCCCTGACGGATGTCATCTGTGATTTTTACCAAAGCTGTTGTTGTACTATGGCCTGGGCGGAAACCAGATTGAAAAGGATTCATTAATGAGTTATAATTTAGGAAAATACTTAATTGTTTATATCGTCATATTGAAATATATTACAAACTATACTATCAAATATATAAAAACTAAAACTAAATAAAAAAGGGGGGGGGGAAGTGCCTAAACGTTAATTAATGGTCCCAAACCACTGTCATGTACCTGGAACGTTCCCAAAAGGCTGGCGGCGTTACCACGTTGTATGGCAATGCCTAGTCTTTGCGCAAAATAGACGCCAGCCTTCTGGTCGCGTGTGACGTCTACGAGACGTTTGGCGACGTCTCAGTAGATCTTTAGGGCACTCGGACCCCACGGACCCAAAGTTTCCACCCCAAATGCCGCAAATATGTAACCATTTCCGATGGTGGCATATTTGCGACGCTTGAGGGCCTCCTGTTCGGCTGCAGCAGAACCGGCGGTGGTGCACGTACCTGAAAGATGGGACGCCGCCAGAGTGTCAACGCAAGTGGCATCCCACACTAAGGGGCGGCCCATCTTCCAGGGAATCAGCGTCATCCCATCCGGTCTCTTGCCATCGTCGCGGAATAGGCCGTTTGGTTCCAAAATGGAAGGTACTCCGGCGGTGACGAAAGCCCGGCGGATGATATCGTTGAGTGCCGCATGTCGGGAAGTTCTACCGGCACTTCTGCTGCAGGATAGTCCGTGGTGCCCCAAACGTCCAACCCTGTCCCCGCAATGACAGAGGTGTGGGACCACACAGGCTGCTCCCAGGCGAATGCTGGCACAGATTCTGAAGGTCGCGTCATCCAAAAGTGTGCCAAGATTCGCCGAGGGCAATGCCTGTAGCCAAAGACCTGACTCCCCTGATTGTTTATGGATTAGACGTTCTAGGACTTTGGATAGGAAGGGAAGAATGGATATCGGTCGAAATTCAGAAAAGGACGTAGGATTAGACTTTTTAGGGAGAGGAATAACTTATGTAATACTTTAATGTTATTAAAATATTAGTTACACTTTGTTTGTTTATTTGATTTCCTAAATGCGAAACGTACTATTTGAACCTGCTCTGGAATGACTCTTTTCAAGCTATCTTCTGATGACAAAACATTATTGATTTTATTTCGTAACAGACGACTAAAGGTTAAATTATGTACAATTTCCTAATAAAAATTACAAATCCCTATTATCCCTATTAATATTATCAATGCGAAAGTAAGTGTCTGTCTGTTTGTTCCGGTGTCACGAAAAAACTATTAGACCGATTTGGCTAAAACTCAGTATATATATTTTTGATTCCGAGGATGAACATAGGATACTTTTATCCCGAAAGATGGGATAGTTTCCGGTATAAAATATATTTATTTCTCTGTTTGTTATGCTTTTATGGAAAAACTATTGAACTGATTGGGGTGAAATTTGATTTTTAAGTAATTTTAATACCGAGGCTGAATAAGGAATCATTTTCATCCCGGATAATGGGATAGATTTATGTAAAGGTTATCCCAAAAAGTGGGATAAGTTTTGGTTCCTTTGTGATTTGCCATTATGGACATTTTGATCCTTTTGGACATTTTGGTAATTTTGCACATTTTGTTCATTCAGCAAATTTCGGCTATTTTGAACATTTTGGTTATTTTTGATATTTTGTTAATTTTGGATATTTGAGTAATTTGGACGTTTAAAAAAGTTTGGACATTTTGGTCATTTCGATCGTTTTGCTCATATTGGATATTTTTGTCAATTTTGTAGTCTTCATAGTCGGGGGATAAATAAATAAAACTAGGACGGTTTTAAAATGAGAATAGAAGTTTGTATGTAACCTGTTATTTCTCAAGTTCATAGATATAAAAATTCAACGTCTATAAAAATGCAATAGAAACTCGATATGTCTATCTACTAACCTTCCACGGAAAACTGCCAGGAATACTGGATCGGTTCTGTTGTAATTTTGTTTAAATGTAGTTTTAATTCCGAAATTGGACATGAATACTTTTCATCCCGGAAGACGGGAAAGTTTGCGATATAAAACGAAATTAATCGTCCGGGTGCAAAGAGCACTAGTTACCTTTTTTTTTTTTTTTTTTTTTTTACATGGGGAAATGCGTTACCGCACCGTCAGCCGCGCGGGGGATCATGCGCGGCCGGTGTGTGGGGCTCCCCGACGCCGGTTCAATACGACCGGCTGCCGGTATACCCACTAAAACCCCATGGGAGCCTTCTTTCCGCCTAGCGCCGGGGTCACGGTATGTGCGCGAGCTTAACCCGCGACCCCGGCAGCGGCTTGCCGCCTCATAACCAGAGGCGGCTTCTCCTGTGTTCGGGCCGGGGGAGATGGTGGTCCCCGGCCCTGAGAGGGACGCGCGGCTACCTCTCGCGCCCTCTCGCGGCATTAGTGCGGGCGGAGGTCTATGTTGATCCCCCAGACCTCGACGCCCACTGCCACCGGGAGGGGGAGGCTGCAAGGATTATTCCTGCGCCATCACCCCTCCCTCTCCTTCCTCCTCCCCCCGCCACCTCGCGCACACAGCAGCGTCAGCGGCGGGGGGGAGGGCCTTCGCGATGGGGGGGGAGGGGGAGGCTGCGAAGGATTTCTCCTGCGCCATCACCCCTCCCTCTCCTTTCTCCCCCTCCGCCGCCTCGCGCTCTCAGCAGCGTCAGCGGCGGAGGGGGGGGCTTCGCGGTGGGGGGAGGCTGCGAAGGATTGCTCCTGCGCCAACACCCCTCCCCCCTCTTCTTCCACCCCGCCCCCCCCACCGCCTCGCGCAATCGGCAGCGTCAGCGGCGGGGGGGGCCTCGCGATAGGAGGGAGGGGGAGGCTGCGAAGGATTTCTCCTGCGCCATCACCCCTCCCTCTCCTTTCTCCCCCTCCGCCGCCTCGCGCACTCAGCAGCGTCAGCGGCGGGGGGGGCTTCGCGATGGGGGGAGGGGGAGGCTGCGAAGGATTGCTCCTGCGCCAACACCCCTCCCCCCTCTCCTTCCTCCCCTTTTCCCGTCGCCTCGCGCACACAGCAGCGTTGGCAGACGGGGTCGGGGAGGGTAGGTCGCCGGTCAGGAGGGCGGTGGTGGGGTGGAAATCACCACCGCCGTCCTTGACAGCCAGCGGAGAACACCTCGACGCTGGCCGTCGCATCGGAAAGGAGGGGCGTTTGGGGAGGAGGTTTGGTAAGGAAGGGCAGGCATTGGGATTTGGAGGCGGAGAGGTGGAACACCACTGTCACGGAGTGAGGGGGGAATGTGACAGTGGCCGCTCGGGGCCCCGGGGACGCATCCCCTTGTACCGCTACCTGGTCGGAGAAGAGACCAGGGCGGCACCCCCTTGGGGGAGGGCGGCACCCCCTGGGGGGAGGGCGGCACCCCCTGGGGGAGCACTAGTTACCTTTATTAACTTTAAACAAGAGGCATGCACTAGAAGTCAACCCACTGTAACGTAATACATATTTAAAAATAAAGTATTAATTTTTTAAAATAAATGTAATTAAAATAATAAACGCGAGCATCGCCGAGTCTTATGCTAGTTTTTAGAGTGGTCTGAGAAACCGGTCGGCGGCTCGTGGCTGACGCACGCATGGGACAGCACATCGTTGCTCGAGTCTCATTCCGTTGTAAAATTTCACCGACACGAGACTATTTAGATTACTATCATATTATAGTATCTTTTTGAAATAAATTTACATATATTTAGTGTTTATAACCCACGTTTGTCGTCAAGTCGTGGTAGCGTAATGGTTAGCGCACGCGCCCCTAAATCGAAGGGCGCGGGTTCGATCCTGACCGGAACGCATGCACCTCTTAGTCAGTTTTCTGATCTAATGTGCATATTGTTACAATTACCACGTGCCAAAACCGGTGAAGGAATACATCGTGATGCAACCTGCACATCGAGATAACCGATGTGTCAAACCTGCCAAGCCGCCTTGGACAAGCGTGGCGGGTATACTGTCCGTTCCCCCTTAATGGGAGGCCCGAGCCCAGCAGTGGGACATTTATGGGCTGATATTATATATATAACACACGTTTTGGGTAAGTGTTGAAGCCGATAATATAAGCTTGTTAATTGTAATTTTTCACCCACGAATGCTTCTTAGTTGCATCACCTTATTAAATCGTGCATGTGGGTATGCCCACTTTTATATCTTTTTGCATTTATTTTAAATAATCTTGTTAATTAATAATTTCTTTAAAATCATTTTTCATATTGTTAAACTCGCTTTTATTTTCTTTATCATTGTATTAATTTCAAAATCATTTTATTTAGTTTAAATCTTCTTTTACTCCGTCTGCCTTCCGCTTGGCCACCTCACCAGCTATGGTCTTTCGCCCTGCTTTGTTGTCTTTCCGAGGTGGCCGACGTTTGGAAGAGCTTTGGGCGTATTATTAACACGCTGGACGTACATTCCAGGTTTTTTCTCCTTTTTTACTTTGGACCTTGGATTGTGGAGCACCCCACTACTCTTCGCGCCTGTGACGTCATCCCCGGCTGTCCAGCATACCAATCGCAGCACCGTCGGCACCACCCCGGACCTGCAGACGCTTCAGGGCGGTACCGCCACTTAAAAAGCAAAACAAAAGCTCAGGCAATCAGGCAGGCTAACTCACCCCACTCTCATATTTTATTATTTTTATTTTAAATACATGTATGCGGTATAAATATAGTCGTTTTACTATTTTACTCGCTACACCACTGCGCAGCCACGGAGTATAATTCTAGTAATGTATAAGTCTCTAATTGATGTCGGTTAGCAACGTGCCCCAAACGCTGGCCGCGTTTCGGCGCTTACGTTGCCCCAAGTACAGGCCAGCCTTTTGGTCACGCGAGACTTGTAACAAACGAGATGATTGATCTCGATAAAACCGATAGGCTTCGGAACCCCATGGTCCTAAAGTTTCGACACCGTACGCCTCAAATCCGTATTCATTGGCAAAAGACGTATATTTTCGGCGTGCACACCCTCATATCGGGCGGCAATGTCTGCAAAAAAGCCGTGATATTTTAAAGTTAAAAAAATACATTCGAATTAAAAGGAAATTAGTAATTGAACAGAAGTACTAATGAGATTATACGAGAAACAGAGGTATATTCGGAAGGTGGAGGTGAACTATCTTGGCCGCTCGACTTGCTAGAGAAAGCTGCCGAACGAGGCGGGAAGAAGATACGGGTAGGTATCGCAACGGCCAGCGGTTTCTGAGCTGACCGGTATCTTAAAATGAAAAACTGGTTTAGAGCATAAGTTTATATTCGAAATCTATACATTTTTCCATGAGATGTGTTCTGCTTGTGGGCCTATACAAAACTGTCTTCTCTTGTTTTGTGAGGCATTCTTCGATTTGAATTCAAAACATCATATTTCTCACTATATTTTGACGACTAAGGAGGTCAGTCGTTGTCTTTACATTGTCATATTAGTATTTTATTTATACTATTGGTCACCCGTGGTCGAAATTCGACCATAATAATTAATTTAAATTATAACTTTGAACGTTATTAAGGTTCTGTTGTCAAAGACTATAGTCACGGATTTTGCCAAGGCTACACTGTTAATTTGACTTTTTGGAGGTCTTCAGGTAGAAGTGAAACAATGTTGTGTGTTTGAATTGCAGTTCAGGAATGCATGATGTAGGCTCGCTCCGCGCTTACTAAAGTACTGTACTACAAAAATGCAGACGCTTAGCAGCTAACGGAGCGAGCTATGTCCCCGCGGTAGGCGGGGCGTGGACGCACGGGCTTTACGGGGGTGACGTCAGTGGAGTGATTCTGTCCGCAACAGTTTGTGAGCGGCCGCCGTGGCGATCGGACGTCTGCGGCTACAGGGCTCCCCCTCAAGCGAAGCGTACCGGTGGTTTGACTCGACGTCCACTGCGGGTGTGAAAATTTTCTGTGCCAACTGCCTTTTTCAAGGCATCCGTATGGTCACTACACACTGCCTTTTTCAAGGCAACCATGTTTCCGCAACGATCTTTACTGCAAACTGCCTTGTTTAAGGCATCCTTCTGGTTTCCAACTGCAGGGTGAGTTGGCGTAGTACACAGCTTCAGGACGTAGGCGGGCTTCAGACGGTCGATAGAGACGTTGGTTTCTCTTCCAGGCAGCTTAATTTTGAAGAATTTATCATTTCGTTCCAGGATTGGGTAGGGTCCTTCGTAGTGAGGCTGAAGTGGTTTCTTCACGGCGTCGATTCTGACGAATACTTTTTCACATGTTGCTAGGTCGTGATGTACAAATGTCTTTAGATTATTCTCGTGTGTAGTGTCTGTGGTTGGAGTTAGGCTTCTGATAGTTGCTTGAAGTTTATGAACGAAATCTTCGTGTAGTGGTATACTTTGTGGTTGGGTAGGCGTTATGAAGGTCCTGGGAACACGTAGGGCTGTGCCAAAAGTTAACTGCGCGGCTCTCGTTTTTGTGTCTTCACGCACAGCGTTTCGTAGGCCGAGTAGCACCGTTGCCAGTTCGTGCGTCCATTTTCCGCCGTTTTGCAAACGGGCGGTTAGTGCTGTTTTAAGCGTGCGGTGCCATCGTTCAACTATCCCGTTGCTTTGTGGGTGATAGGCGGTCGTTCTGGTTTTCTCTATTCCGAGTAGTCTAGTTAATGATTGAAATAGCTGGCTCTCAAATTGTCGACCCTGGTCCGAGGTAATAGTTGTAGGGCAACCAAAACGAGCTATCCATTGGTCGTAAACAGTCTTGGCAACTTGTTCCGCTGTTATCTCACTGAGTGGTATTGCTTCGGGCCAACGAGTCGCGCGGTCGATCATCGTGAGTAGGTATCTGTGTCCTTGCGCTGTTGTAGTAAGCGGTCCAACTATATCTATGTGTAGATGTTGAAAGCGTTCGGTTGGCGGGAACGATGCGGGTTCGCTGTGTGTGTGTCGTTGTATTTTGGCGCGCTGGCACGGTACGCATGTTTTTGCCCATGTTCCGATATCGGTGTTCATAGATGGCCAAAAGTATTGCTGTTGTATCATCTTGCGTGTAGTTCGTATTCCAGGGTGACTAATATTATGCAGCGCGTTGAATGCTATGCGACGATAGTCATCAGGTAGATAAGGACGGATGTATGCTGTTGATGTTTCGCAGTATATTGGTTTTGTTGAGCCGGGAATTACGATCTTTTTGATTTTTACGTTGGACGATTGGCTGTTGCAGATCTGGGGTAGGCAGGTGTCCTTTTCTTGTGCGTTAGCGAGTTCTTCAAAATTAATTAATGTAGGTACGTCGATTGTTTCAATGCGTGATAGTGCGTCGGCTACGGGGTTGTTTTTGCCGCTTACGTGTCTTATGTCAGTTGTGAACTCGCTAATGAAAAGTAGCTGGCGGGCGCGTCGTTGGGTCTCGCTGTCGGATGGCGGTTTGTGAATGGCGTATGTGAGTGGTTTGTGATCTGTGTAGATGATGAGTGTTCGTCTTCGAATAGCTTCCTGAAGTGTTTAACGGCCATGTAGATTGAAAGTAGTTCGCGATCGAAAGTGCTGTATCGTTGTTGGGCGTCGGATAGTTTCTTCGAAAAATACCCTAGCGGTGTCCACTTGCCGTTAGTGCGCTGTTGAAGGACGGCGCCGGCACATGTATTGGATGCATCGCACATGAGCGTCATTGGTTCTGACATTCATGGTGATGGGTGAGCGAGTAAGGCTGCGGTCTGTATGCTGGCCTTACACGCTTCAAATGCTTCTTCGGCTTCTTTTGTCCACTCGATCTTCGTTTTGTCCCGCTTTTTGCAGTTATGTAGGTAAGTGTTGAGTGGTATTTGGAGTTCTGCGGCCTTCGGTATGGAGTCACGGTAAAAGTTAATCATACCGAGGAATCGACAGAGCTCTTCGATGTTTGCTGGCCGGGGGTAGTCAGTAATGGCTTGAACTTTTTCTTGTGGTGGTTTTATACCTTCGGTTGATACGTCATATCCCAGGAATGTCAAATTTTTCTTTCCAAATACGCATTTTGATGGATTGATAGTTATACCATAGGCGTCAAGTCTTTGTAGGTCTGTTTTCAAATGGTGTTCATGTTGTTCTTCATTTTCTGATCCGATGATGACGTCATCGATGAACGGGAATGCAAAATCGAGTCTATTGAGAACTTGGTGGATAAATCTTTGGAAAGTTTGGCCTGCGTTTTTGAGACCCGGTACCATTCTGGGAAATTCGAAAAGTCCGAATGGTGTTGTGATGGCAGTCTTTTGTATGTCAGCTTCTTGGACTGGTAGCTGATTGTAGGCTCTATTTAGGTCGAGTGTGCTGAAGATTTTCTTCCCGTGTAATAAGTACGTGAAATCTTTAAGTCGTGGTACGGGGTATCGGTCGTCTATAGTAACTGCGTTGAGACGTCTGTAGTCGCCGCATACACGTAAATCCCCATTTTTCTTAGGTACCACGTGTAGTGGGCTTGACCATGGACTCTTGCTGGGACGACATAGGCCTTGCTGCATCATATCTTCAAATTCTTTGTTGACGGCCATGTAGCGGTGCGGTGCGAGTGGACGAGTGCGGCAGTGGAGTGGTGGGCCATTCGTTTCTATGTAGTGTTCAACGTTGTGTTTTGGTGTTTCTTTGAAGCACGATGGGCGAGTAATGTCGGGAAAGCGGCTAGTATGCGATGGTATTTTTGTTCCACGTCGATGCTGCGTATTGTGGGTTCCGTTGCGTTGACTATTGGTGCCTGTACTGAGAGGTTTGTCACCTTATCAATAAGGCATCGGCTTGCAACATCGACGAGTAGCTTGTGGTGCTTCAAAAAATCGGCTCCGATAATGGGCTTGCTCACTGCTGCGATGATAAATTTCCACTTGTAAGGCCGACGCAGTTTTAAATCCAGCTCCAATGTCTTTTCGCCATATGTTGGAATGACTGTGTTGTTGGCGGCATATAGTGAAAAGTTCGTAGGCTTGGCTTTGATGTTGCCGAACCGCGGTAGTACCGATACGTTTGCACCGGTATCGATGAGAAAAGATAGCCGTGATTTGCGGTCATAGACGAATAGGCGGTGAGAAGTATGTGGGCGTCGGATTCCGCCGCATCCAACGCTGGGCTTAATTTTCCGCCGGTTTCTGGTAATTGCAGGGATGTGTGCATTTTCTGGCTGCATTTCCAAATCTACGATGATAATAGCAGATAGTTTGGCTGGGATGGTTCTGATTGTATCGCTCTCGGGAACGTGATCTTGATGAGTTACGATAGAAAGGTCTCGTTCGGTGTTGGTTGGTCTTCAGCTCAGTTATTTCTTGGGTGAGGCAGTCGATTTTTGAGTGAAGTTCGCTGAATGCATTCGTAGGTGATTGTGGCTGTGGCGGTGACGTCGCTCTTGTAGTGACTGCGAAGATCGGGTTTGTTGGTGTGGAGTTTTCGACGACTTTGTCGGCCACCAAAGCAAGCTCACTAAGTTGAGACTGCAGGTGACTGATCCACATTAGGCGGAGCGCTGTTTCAGACACTTTGTTGCCAGCTAGATATTGCATACGCCTTAGTAATTGTGATGGCTTCAATTCTCCAAGTTCCACTTCAGAGATTAGTCGCTGTAGTTGCCTCTGTTCAGATTCTTCGTATACGTTGAGGAATCTCTTCTTGATGGTGTCGTATTCGTTGTCAGCGGGTGGGTTTAGTAAAATGTCACTTATTTCGTCGATATCCGGTCGTTCCAGTTGTCCAACGACGAGTTCATACATCGCCTTGTCGCCTTTTTCTGTGCCGAGACGATGGCTTCAAACTGGACAAACCATAGCCTTAATCTGTCGCGCCAGAGTGGTGGAATTCTTGGTGTCATGGCGAGGCCGGATACTTCCTTCAGTTCATGGTTGGCTGCTTTACTGCAATCTTCCATATTGTCTGAGCTTGATCGGCTAAACAGACGAGCGCAGAGTTTTCTATCCTGCAGGAATTTTGTTTCGAAATGATCCTTTCTTCAGAAGGTGGTTTTCTTGCGGGGTCACCACTTTGGAGGTCTTCAGGTAGAAGTGAAACAATGTTGTGTGTTTGAATTGCAGTTCAGGAATGCATGATGTAGGCTCGCTCCGCGCTTACTAAAGTACTGTACTACAAAAATGCAGACGCTTAGCAGCTAACGGAGCGAGCTATGTCCCCGCGGTAGGCGGGGCGTGGGCGCACGGGCTTTACGGGGGTGAGGTCAGCGGGGTGATTCTGTCCGCAACAATTTGTGAGCGGCCACCGTGGTGATCGGACGTTTGCGGCTACAACTTTAACAATAAACAAAAGAGTATATATGCGTGTGTGTGTCAAATACATGGTAGTGATTTTTTTATTGATTAAATGTATTTTTATGCATAATTTATAAAATATATTAGATTCTCTTCTCTATAAACTATAAGTGTACGAAATTTCCTACTCCCTCTCCACGCAATATTCTTTAACAGTTATACAACGTTTTTACTGTGTTTTTGCTGCACGTATTAATATATAGATGAATTATTGCACAATGTGGTTCTAACAGTACCTACGTTTGGGTTGACTAGTCTTGATTTCGAAGAACAGAAAACAAGTAAACAGCCCACCAGAAGGCTTAGTGCGAGATTTTCAACTAATCGATCGTGTTCTAGTAAGCGCAATTTTCAAGCAAGTCCTGTATGTATAAGCTGTCATCAAGGTAGTGATGGACGTCGTCCAGCAAACAGCATCAGATAAGACTGTTGAGATGGATGTGTGGTGTTACAAGAGTGGATAAAGTAGGAAATAATTAATTGAGATTTGAAAACTTTTATTTGAAGTAAAAGCGCCATCTATCTTTCAGCAGTGTAACTTATTTGTCTTTGAAAATAACAAGCTTTCATAACGCTATTCGCCGCTAGGTGCGCTTGTGTATAAAATGAAACAAAACTACAAAATGGCTCACCAAAGTTAGCCCGTACAAATAAATACTACTACCGAACTGACTTCCCAACAGCGTCAAGTTGGAAGAAAATATGCACTTTATTTTATTTATTTATATGTATGTGTATGTTTACCAATTAATTTGCTCCTGCAGAATTTATAACTGTTTTTTTTGACGATTAAAACCGCGTTGAAAGTTTAAGCGTATAGTTGACGCATGTCTTGTGCAGTACACACATTTTGCATACATATGTATATCTGATATATATCAGACTAATTAAAATAGTTAATTAACAAAAATGAGTAATTTCGCCTATTTATAGATAAAAGAACAAACGTATTCTATGCACGAACAATCGAAAATAAATATTTACGAGTCATTATTGACGGAAAAATATTAAAAATTGCTTTATGGGCACTCACATGAAGATATATTTTAAGCATTTTTTTAAAATAAATAAATGGAGAACAAACAATTATTAACAGCGAACAATTAAGAACAAACGAATTAATAGAAAAAAGGCAAAAATAGAAAAAAATTGAGGGCTAACTTTGGTGAGCCCTTCAAAATCATTATTCTTTATTCATTTATTTTTTTTAATTGCAGGAGGTCAGCAGACAGGCAGACGGCCCACTTGATGGAGAGCGGTTACCATCGCCTATGGACATTTGCAACACCAAAGATGCTACAAATGCGCTGCTGCCCTCTTAAAGGAGACTGGAACCTGGTCCACAGATGCGGAACACAACTCAAGGATGTTATGGCGACATACTTTAGGCCAGGGTGGTAGCCATCCAGTCGGGCTAATGCCCTACCACCTGGCTGTGGGTTGTTTGTCGCCTCTTACGACAGGCTGCCCGGCCGCAGGAATTGTATTCTTTCTCCGTTCCTGCACGGAGCGAATTCAATGTTTTTTTGAATTAGTCTATAATATTTTTCATAAGTATTTTCATGTTAATAAATGACAATATAATGATTAACTTCTGAAATATTAAGAATACAATATTTTTTCAGACTGAAAATTGATTATAAAATGGAAAATGGAATTTAAAATAAAGAGGATGTTGGCACACACCAGATTAATACTAGAAAAGAAGATTGCCATGTAAAAAGAGTGGAGTGTGGAATTTATTATATTGCATGCTTTCCAAATTCGAGAAAAAGCAACAGAAGAAAGACACTGAATTGAAAATAGAACAAGACTTGCGTATTGTGTAAGGGAGTGGTATAGATATAATGAGAAGAAGTGGGGAGAGGGGTGGGAAGAATACTTATCGCTTCTGCAACCCCTATTTGGCGCAAATGGTTAGTTCTTGAGATATTAATGTTTTTGTAAATATAACCTCACTTATGTTTTACACTAATATTGCACTTATATCATAGATCCAAAGTTGAAAAATCTAATTAAAATCCAGTAGTCAACATAAAAGGATTCAAAATAGTTAAAAAAAGACAACATAAACTTGTTGAAAATGAAATGAAAATCATAGATAATACTTGTATGTCTTTCTTTAAGTTTATGGTAAGTTATTGGCTACGTATAAATAAATGTTTTTAGATATATACATATTGACAATTGGTGAGCGTGGGATTGTTTGCCTAATTACCAATATATTCACCGTTGAGTGAATCGGTTCTGGCACTCGAAGGCTACTGCCGCGGCACAATCGCTGTGATCGCTCGGCTTGAGCGCTTTGGTCTAAAGCTAATCTTACCTAAATCACTGTTCTAGTGACTGTGGAAAGAAAACACAAGTGTTTTCACTATCGATTTTTTTTACTTTATGTTTTAGATTTAAAATCAGTTTAAGTAGTAATATACAATACGTGAGTAGATTTCTAAAGTTTAATTACACTTTATTTGTTTATAAAATCTGGATAATTGCCAGAAATAATTAAAAACTTTTTTTCGTCACTGAAAATCAGTTTTAGTTGTTATAAATAAGTCATACATATATTCCTTGACACATTCACCACTAAATTCATCCGGGGATACATCTATACCCGACATTTCAAATTAACCGTAATTTTTCAGTCTACTTGTGAACTAACGATGCCAAAATTGTTTGTAAATAGTTTTTAGAATGTTATTTCCCACAAAGTGTCACTTTGGCCTTTTTAATATGGTTTGCAGTATAATTAAAAATAAAACAACACTAGCTTATGTAAGCTGATCTACATTAACAAATAAGAAACTAATATATACACAAAAAAATCGATATATCCAGAATAACGAACATATCTGTTGTAGTACTTGTCCGAAGTTTCACAAACATCAGTTGAAGCATATAAAAAATATATCAAATTGAAACTTTAAGCACAATTGGCCCTTATAGATAGGGCTCATCGATGTGGTGTTTGTGTCAAATTATATCCAGTTAGGCCGTGTTTTACTACAGTTGCTGAAAGCGGGGTCTATCCATCAATGAATGTTGGACGCCGCATTCGCCTTCAGTCCTTGAAGAACAGGGGTCATAAAAATAGCCCGTACTTTTGGGGGCTTGCGTGGGGCCTTAGAAAGGCCAACGCGTAGAGGCCCATTGACAAATTTAATGTCAATGTGGCGTGCTACTAACCGGCGATTATCCCCGTTTACACCGTATGATAATGCACCCAAAGACAAGCCCCGGTCAGTGTAGGACTTGTGGGAAATGAGAACAAACAAAACAAACAATTAGGGTGAACTGCGAGTGGTACTAGGGGTCTGGGAATATGGAGACTATAGCGTCTGCCCGTCGCAATGGAAAAATGGGCAAACGGCGACTAGCCACTCCCTGCATGTGCCCCAAACAATGCCATAGAAAACAGTGGTAACATGGATGTGAGTGGCTAAGGTGGACTGCAGGTCACACACAGGTTAGGCCATTTATCACTTACACCCCTGGAGCTTGAGTCTTAGCTCTATTATATATCTAATATATAAAATTCTCGTGTCACAGTTTTCGTTGCCATACTCCTCCGAAACGGCTTGACCGATTTTGATGAAATTTTTTGTGCTTATCCGGTATCTATGAGAATCGGCCAACATCTATTTTTCATCCCCCTAAATGTTAGGGGTAGTCCACCACAAAAAAAAATATTTTATTTTTTAGACAAAATTTTTAATTTCTATTTTTTTATGATACAACATACAAAAATACATACAACCCTAGATTTTCAACCCTCTACGATCAACCCCTATTTTTTGCCGGGTAGGACGACGTCTGCCGGGACAGCTAGTATTATATAATATAATTTCTAAATAAATGACAGTGCCATACCCGTCCGTTCCAGTTTAAAATCCGAATAAATGATTTTCCTTCCTTCCTTCTTTCTTCTTCCCGATCTGTGATCTTCCATCGGGCAGCTGGACCCATGCTTGATTGCAGTATTCATACAAGAATGTATTGACACTTTCTTATTGTCTCTATTAAGGCGAAGACACTTTGTTCGCGTGTTCTTTATTAAGCTAGCACATTACACTACACTTTTGTTTTGTTTAAAGCACTAGTTGAAATGGTTTTGTTTTGTCCTTTTGAGTTTTCTCGAAATGTCCGTGTTATCGAGGAGCTGGTCGCCTCGACGTTCACATGATGATGAAGTTGATGTTCGTGGGCTTCCACGTGTTTTCTAATAATGCTGATGGCAAACTCCGTGTTCAGGTGCCGATGGAGGACAATCGATGTAACGTACCAAGGCGCGTTTTTAATGTCTGTCAGTACTTTATTTTGGAAGCGTTGCATGATTCCGATATTACTTGGTTTGGTACAGCCCCACAACTGTACGCCATAGGTCCAGCAGACTGGCACCAGGACTTGTTTATAAAGAACTAGTTTATTAGGTACTGACAACTTTGAATGTTATCCAAGTAGTCAGTAGGTATTTCTGTGGCGAGCCTCCAGTTCCTCGCGTTTCTTGTTCACGCGAGCTTTCCAGCGCAGTTTAGCGTCAAATGTCATACATAAGTACTTTGAGGTGTGTTCATTCGGAACTTCCGTGATGTTTATATATATCCGGTGATAATTTGCCATTTTGTTGGTGGTGCTGCTGTCTGACAACGTTCCCATTAGAGCTCTCCTTGCGGTTATGATCAATATCCGAATGAGCGGCTTTCAGCGGATATCCGACTTCGTAGGAGTTTGACTGGGAAACGAAAATTTATGCTCATAATTTCCTCCATGTGCATATTTTATCATGCATACATAAAAATCGTCCAAATGCTTGTACGTCGGTGAACCGTTTTTGCGTATTTACTACGGAACTCCAAAAAATAAACAAATTGGTATCACTTTCAACGAAATGAAAATGAAAATAATAAATTTATCTCACAATTTAGAATAATAATTAATATTTTAATAGAAAAAACAATGATAACCTAACACCCAATTATCTCATCAACATAACAAATGTGGAACAAAGAAATGTATGGAGTGGAGTAGACTAATAAACTCTCCCGCTCTAACTTTTGAAATATAAAATGGAAAATTTTAAAAATATTAGAGGTTTTTTTTTAATTATTTAATCCTCCCCCTTTCACTCTCTGATAAACTAGATTAGAAAGTCAGAGGTTCCTTCGTGCGTTCATATTCATCATAGAGCTTCAAAAATACTTTGAATGAAATTGTTTTAGAACAGGATAAGACAATAATTTGTTGCTAGAAATGTACGTGTGTTTATTTACAATGATTTCAAAATACATAAATATACATGTCAAGCAAATCATTAAGTTAATAACTAATAAATATATTAATAATTTTGACAACAGCTTTTTCACGACAAAACTTAAAGTCTCAAACATCGACGCAGACTTGCCAGCTTATAGGTTTTCTATCGGATACATTTTGAAGAGTGTGCCATCTCCATTCCAACATCGGAAATCCAGACGCACCGGAACGCGACACCGATATATGGTGAGATTCCATGGTCAAACGCCAACTTATACAACTGAAAAAAATATGTATAGTTCTTGAGATATGAGTTAATTTCGAGTACATGCTTCTTCGTAGTAACGAAGTCTAATGACGTAAACAATATACATTTGTTAATTTTCTAAAACCCCTCATCGAACAGAGCCTATGAAACAGTCGACCCAGTCTTTTAAAAACTAAGTTATGCTTATCTAACGAGATAAAATATTAAAGTAATATACGTATTATAAATGAATAGGAAATGTACATTTGCTAAACCGATTTGTGTATAATTTGCACTTAACGTCTAAAACATTAATAAATTTTATTTGCCTTCTGACCATACTCTATCTTATCTAATACCGGTATAAAAGTACTACGTCTCACACGAGCAGTGTTTTTTAAAGTTTACGAAGGATGTCTAGCAAATTTTAAAGCAAAACTACTTTCTACATAGTTGGAACTAATTTACTAAGGAACCGCCTGCATGACAGGTTTTAATGGTTCGTTTAGCATATTGTATTCAAATAACTATTTTGTTAAGGTGTTAAAATTCTTGCTTACAAAATTATAGTCATTATTATTAAAGTAAATATCATAGGTAATGTCGACAAAATGCTTATGTAAATAATAAATATGTAGTAGTAGTAGTAATAGTTATGTAGTAATAAATAGTATAATAAAGCAAATAATAATTGATACTTGTACGATATTTTACGTAATACTAAAAATTACTTATAAGTATCAAAATTATTCATGCCATAACATTGGAGTTGCTAGAGTGTAGACACATTTTTAAAAGCGGCACCCCTATTGTTTTCATCGTTTGGGCCACTCTTTATACTCACTTCTTTACTCTTAAATTTAAAATTCATCATTTTTCGTTTGTTCGGATATAGAAAAAAGCCTTTAAAAGTTTAATTTTATAGTAGTCTCCATGGGTTTTCGTATCCTCGAATATATATATATATATATATATATATATAAGATGATCGAAAGAATCGGTTCACTTGTTAATTTACTTATCTCTTGGCTTGTTCGGTGTGGTAAGTGTTGTTTATTATTACGATATATTTTGACTACGACAGATTGACAAATTAAATTTCAAACCTTAGTTACGTGTACGGCGGACACCGCTAATCTTTACTTCTTTAGGAATTTCACTACCTAACTTTGTAGTGCTCAATAGACTACAAGTTTCAGTCAAATTTTATTCACGTAGATGTAGACCCAGTACTAATTGATCGAAATAACTAGGATATAGACAGACAGACAATCCGATTAAATATGCGAACCTTTTTTGCGTGAATGGCTACGGAACACTGAAAAGAAAAAAGTAATTTGGAAAATGAAACCTTCATAACGAATCTGATGTGCGCAGGCTACTTGTAAAGCTTAATACGCCACTAACATCGCTAGGTGCGATAGTGAATTGCCTATAGGAAAACAAAACTTGTATGTGTCAGCCTCGACGCACGACGGAAGTTCACTCAGTATAATACGGCCGGCGTAACTTGGCGAATGTGAAGATAGGCTCTGCGAACTTTAGCGCATGTAAACTCCTGAAGAAGAAAATACAGTGACCAACTAGTACAAAGCAATGAAAAAATACAGGGATGAAGGGCGAACAATTGTATTCACTGACGAGTCGTATGCCCACTCATCACACGAGTGTACATGCTCTAAAGTTCGCAAAGCCTAAGTTCACATTTGCCAAGTTACGCCGGCCGTATTATACATGTCTTGTGCACGTGCGCGGCGACAGTGGCCGCACAATAATAATCATAATTTGGTTAAGTCTTCGGTTACCCAGTACCCCATATACTTAAACTTGGGAACCCTTTTTTTACATGGGTAAATGCGTTCCCGCACCGCACCGTCAGCCGCGCAGGGAATTTTCGCGGCCGGTGTGTGGGGCTACCCCGACGCCGTTTAATCAATACGATCGGCGCCGGGTATACCCACTAAAACCCCATGGGAGCCTTCTTCCGCCTGAGTGCCGGGGTCCCGGTATGTGACAGTGGCCTTCACCCGCAACCCCGGCGGACGGTGGGCTGCCTCATAAACACGGTCGGCCTCTCCTGTGCGAGCCGAGAAGTGTGACTTCCCCGGTTCTGAGAGGGTCGCGCGGCTTCCTCTCGTTCCCTCTCACGGCATTGGTGCGGGCGGAGACTTTCAAGTCCCCGAGGTCTCAACGTCCGCTGCCACCTGCCCGTGACCTCTTTCGCCACGGGCGTTACTCATTGCCGCAGGGCGCAGCGGCTGGTGTAGCCGCTGTGGTCGCGGCACTATCCAAACTTGGGAACCCTGGATATCGTAAGCGCCGGCTTTAAATATCATAACCTCACTCTTCTTAGCATTATATCTAAGGGCGTGATACATCGCGTACGACTCACATATTGACAAGAGCCGCCTCAGACCGCCGATAGATGGGCTCAGCAGAACCATGTCAGCAGCGTAACTGATGTTGTTCATGCACACCTCATCTATGTGACATCCGACATGAGAGAGCGGTTAGAAGAAAAGAAAACTGAGATAGATACAGAAAGAGGGAGAGAGAGAGACAATTATTTTAATATTTTGCGATTTGAAAATTCATAACTAAACTAAAGACACACTCACAAACATACTAATTAAAGATTAAAATCATATTAGTAATATCAGCTAGAGCGTCTGACACAAATACAATAGTAGGTATATTTACTGAAACTCAATGAGGTAATCAAGCTAATATACGAGAGGTTTTTCTCCAAAGACGATACACAAAAAATATATTAACTTAATGAAGCAAAACAAAGGTGAACATTAACATCACATACAGATTTGCACTTAAATTAACGAAAACGGTTTCAACGATTTGATATTTTTTTGCTTTGTTCGCTTTAATACTGGAGCAGTTTGAAAGATAGAAAAAACAACCCTTTTTAATAACGCTTGTATTATTTCTCACCTTATAACATTTCCATACCGGAGGGCCTAACATGAGAATCGATTTTAAGGAGTAAACTCAAAATTTTTTAATATCACAGAAATGCTCTGAATGTTTTTTAGCTCACCAGCCCAGAAGTTTTTCTCCCGGGCCTGGGTAAACTATGTCATAATAATATTGTAAATATCTTTTTATTTTACAGACCAAAATGAAGTTCATATTGATCCTATCTAGTCTCCTTACAATCCAAGGAGGACTCATCAGAATAGAGAACTGTGATGGTATAACTGTTAATGGCATTTGTCATGAGCAAGAAATTTTATACGAAAATCTTGGCGGACCAATTTTATTATCTGTGGATCTAAAATCCAACATACTATACTTTAGCTACCACTTTCCAAACCTTCTATACACTACCGCCAGACTTAGCTTAGACACTAAAGAATTTAAAAACATAGAAGGAGTAACTTTTGGGTACACTCAAGCAGTAGACAGAAATTCCCATGATGTTTATATAGGAGGCAGCGATGGGTTGTATAAGTACGACGCTGAAGGTGACAAAGCCACCTTTATTGGAGCGAAAGGTGCTTATATATTGAGAGTGTGTTACAAAGATGTGTTATACTATTCCTCATATCCAACGAAAACCCTATGCACATTTGAAAATGCGACGTCGAAAAAATTTCCAGATTTAGAAGATAGTAAAGTCGATCAGTTTTTCATAGATGATGGATTTATTTACTTCACTAATGACACAGGTTTATACAGTTGGAAAAAAAGCACTAAAGATACTGTTATGTACAATAGCCCTGGTTCTACAGGATTTAGAGGAGCTAGAGGATTTGCTCTAGATACGAAAGGAGTGGTTCACATATGTATGCAAGATGGTGTTTACGTTGTTAAGAAAGACAGTTTGACTGTTGAAAAAATGGTTAATTTAGACAGTGCGTTCGGATGTGCTTTTGATAAAAATAATAACATAGTTTATTCAGACGGTACTAACCTAGTTAGACTTTTACCAGGTCCTATTACAAAAATACATACAATGTAAATGTTAATGTTAATAAAATATTAGTCACATTTGTTTTCTTAGAAGCTGCTCTGTAAAATATCTTTAAAAAACCTTTTAATGACACAATTATGCTCAATTTCCTAATATAAAAAATTAACAACAATATTGTTACGAGTTACGGGACTCGAATTTAAAATGCCGTTGGAATTACTATACAATTTATTAGACCTATACAAACACATATAACACAGGTACAGATATAAATGGACGCAACCAGTTCAAACGTGATGCACGGTTTAATAACGAGCGCAAAGTCCTTCACTATATAGCTTATCAAATGTACACACGTCTTGCTCGTATCGTAATCGTCACTTGACTGCCACACGCCCCCCCCCCCCCGTTTGGGCATTGTTTTATACTAAACTATACAATATGTCTCGACACAATACTCGATCTCGTAAACATAGTTTCCAAGAATCACAGCATCTACGACAATCATAAAATATTACAATACACAATAGGCTGTTTTTCTAATTACAAATTGTAAACACAATTTAAAAGAAGTCCAAATGCCGAAAAGGTAATAAACTGCAGGTGCGCATTTACTTTTATCGGCATGTAACAATATATTGCAAGTCGATGTCGGTTGGGAACGTGCCCAAAACTCTGGCCGCATTCCGGCGCTTGCGTTGCCCCAAGTACGTTTGCAAGCAAGTTTTGATCACGTGAGACTTCTATCAAACGAGATGATAGATCTCGATACAACCGATGTGCTTTGATACACCATGACCCTATAGTGTCGACACCGAAGGCCACAAATATGTATCCATTGACAATATATTATATGCATATTTGCGGCGTTTCAGGTCCTCCTGTCGTGTGGTAGCGCCAGCAAACACAGCCGTGGTATTTTAAAACTTCATGAATTTACACTGGAATATATATATTTTTTTTCAAGACAATAATATATTTGTCGGAGGGAAGTTTTAATTGGACGTATTGTTGACTGGATGTATAACGCACAATATCATTTGTTTACATTTTAATTACTTCTAAAATTCTTAATATTATTTGATTTATTAAATGTTTCTGTAACTTAAAGATTTGTTCTAACCTAATAAAAGTTATGAATATTGTAATTTAATAAACGACCAATGAGAGCAGAGCATGTCTAGAGCGGGGTCAGACGCGCCATCTATACTTTGGTAGTATCTACTTCGGTAGACGGAGGAGTTATTGTGACACATTTGGTGGATGGCAATAGGTCGAGTTGGACCATGGAGTATTTTAAAGAAAGTATTGAAGCTTGGAAGTATGAGCTGTGCCCTGAACCCGCTGTTCGGTCTAAACTATGTTAAAATGTCTTTTAAATCTAAATTAAAAGTGTATAAACTGTGGCCGTTGTGTTTTATGCTCGCATTTTACCCTGATGACGCCCACTAAACCTGCAATAACTAAAGGAGATGTCGTGAGAACGAGGCCGTTCTGTGACATCAGAAGTGGGATCTCAAACTGTGCCCACAGTGGAAGCAAAAGTATTTGAAGACGATTGACATGTCGAGGCCGTCGGCGGAAATAGCGGCGACGTAGTGGTGACGCCCTGAATGTGCCTGTGGAGCGGCGGTGTGTCGGCCTATGCATAGTTTGGTCACCGTTGGGCCTACTATGTGCCAGCAATGGTTCAAATTCACTAACTACAGCGAGTGGAAGGGCAATTATGGATCGTGAAATTTAATGTGAATTGAAATTCTAAGTCAGTCAGTCTACTGTCAGGCGAGAGGCTTACATTTGAATGCGAAGAAAACAAAGGTAATGGTGTTTGAAAGAGAAGAAATCAGAACGAATGCAAGGATAATGGTCGATGATATTATGCTGGAACAAGTGAATGAGTTTGTATATCTTGGATGTGCTTTTAGCAGGGATGGAAGGTACACCGCTGACATAGAAAGAAGAGTAAATTTGGGGAATAGTGTGAATGGAGCGTTAGGTAAACTTCTAGGCGCTAAAAACCTCAGCCAGAAGGCCCAGCTTACCATACACAACGCGGTTCTGGTACCTACGCTTACGTATGGAAGCGAGAGTTGGGTATGGAATAGAGAGCATGAAAGTAGAGTAAACGCGGTCGAGATGCGAGCACTGCGCAAAATCTGCGGAGTGACGCTCGCGGACCGCGTTCGTAATACCGAAGTAAGAAAGAGAGTTGGTCTGAAAGAGAGTGTCGGGGTGAAGGTAAGGAAAGGAATGCTCCGGTGGTTCGGGCGTGTGGAAAGAATGTATGATGAAAGAATGACTAAACAGATATAAAATGCAAAAGTGGATGGATGCAGAAGTCGCGGAAGGCCACGACACACCTTCCATGATCAAATTGATCATGTGTTAGCAAAAGGTGATGTTAGGAGCCTTAAGAACAGACGAGCGTGCATGACAAGAGCTATGAATGTCAAAGAAGCAAGTGAGGTGTGTAAGAATGGGCCTGTGTGGCGCTCTGTTGTTCGTGCCTACCCCGCAAGGGACCTGGCGTGAAGTTATGTATGTATGTATGAAATTCTAAGGTAAAAATTTCCTGCCTATTCTACCTGGCACAGGAGGTATGTAATTTTTAATTATTATTTTAGTGTGAATTCTGAAAATATTATAGTTCATCTTTCGTGGTAGACAATAGTACTACCCTCTTAAACAAGCAATGTTTTTCGTGTACGAATAATTACGATATGGTTCCAAAAATCGAAAATGATGAACAAATTACGTAGGTAGTCATACTTTTTCATCATTATATTTGGGAGTTGGTTACTTGCAAGAAAATTTGTGTTTGTTGTAAACGATATACGTGTATTCATTGTCTTTTCAAGTTTACCTTCCAAGAGTTTTTATAATGTGAAAATCAGGTTTAGTTTTTTAAATTATTAGATTATATATGGTAGAAAGTAGGCTTTGACATATTATTCCTATGCGATGTTTTCCTTGGTTTTCTGATTAAGGTAAGAAAACTTCTGTATGTTATAAAGGATGTGCATGTAATTCATTGTCTTTTCAAGTTTACCTTCCATTCCTTCTGAATTAAAAGTGTATAAACTGTGGCCGTTGTGTTTTATGCTCGCATTTTACCCTGATGACGCTCACTAAACCTGCAATAACTAAAGGAGATGTCTTGAGAACGAGGCCGTTCTGCGACATATTTATTAACACAATTATAAAAATACATACTATTGAATACAATGTAAGAAAACTTAACTTATTTGTATTGTATTCTACCCATAGTCCCTCAAGACTATAAGTAGAATACTGAGCCCAGATCACCGTCTTCTACGGGTAAGGTGCCCAGAAGGCTGGCTACGTTTCCTCGCTGGATCGCCATACTGATCCGTTGGCCGAGGTAGGCACCAGCCCTCTGGTCACCTGAAGAGTCGATGAGTCGTTTTGATAAATTTTGGTAGAGGCTAGTATGAATTAAATGGAAATTAGTAATTATACGAGAAGCAGAGGTCTGATGGAGATGAACTGTCTTGACTGCTAAAGTTGCTAGAGAGAGCTGCCGAACATGACGGGAAGAAGATACGGGTAGGTATTGTAACTGCCAGCGGTTTCTGAGCTGACTGGGATCTCTATCTTCGAATGAAAAACTGGTATAGTAATAAAATTGCGTCCTCTAACAAATGCAAAGCTAATGTAACATTTCAATGAACTATTATAGCACTAGTTCAAATGGTTGTAACTTTTTGAGTCTTCTTGTTGTTTTGTACGTGTTGTCGAGGAGCTGGATCGCCTTGACGTTCACATCATCATGAAACCGATGCTCGTGTGCTTCCGCGTATTTACTAATAATGCTGATGGCAAACTCCACTTTCAGGTCCCGATGAAGGTCGACTGATTAAACGTACGAAGGCGTGTTTACAATGCCTTTCAGCACTTTATTCTGGAAGCGTTGAATGATTCCGATATTGCTTCGTTGGGTACAGCCCCACAACTGTACGCTATAGGCCCAAGCTGGCGCCAGGATTTGTTTACAAAGAAGCAGTTTGTAAGGTACTGAATGGCTACTTGAATGTTTTCCAAGTAGCCAGTTCCTTGCTTTTCTTTTCCACGTAAACCTTCCAGCGCAGTTCAGCCTCAAGTATAATGACTAAGTACTTTGCGGTATTTTCATACGGTACTACGGTGGTATTTATGTATATCGGGTGATATGTGTACGGTTTATTGGTGGTGCTTTCCTCTGACAACGTTCCCAATAGAGCTCTCCCTGCGGTTATAGTCGATCTCTGAATGAGCGGCTTTCAGTGGATATCCGACTTCGTAGGAGTTTGACTGGAAAACGAAAATTAATGCTCATAATTTCCTCTACGTACATAATATTTTATTATGCTTACATAGAAATCGGCCAAGTGCTTGTAAAAACAAATTGGTATCTCTTTCAACTAAATGAAAATAATAAATTTATCTCACAATTTAGAATAAATAATCATTAATATTTTATTATAAAAAACAATGATAACCTAACACCCAATTATTTTGCCAACATAACAAATGTGGAACAAAGAAATGTATGGAGTGGAGTGGACTAGGGAACTCTTCCGCTTTAACTTTTGACATATGAAATGGAAAATTTTAAAAGATTTTAGTTTTTTATTTATTTAATCCTCTTCCTTTCGCTGATACACTAGATTTGATAGTCGGAAGACCCTTCGTGCTTTTTTTAAAATTAGACGATAGCATATTCATCATAATAGAGCTTCAATAATATTTTGAATGAAAAATGTTTTCGAACAGAATAAAATTAATAATTTATTGCTAGGAGTATATGTGTTCCATATGTGTTTTTTTTTTGCAATGGTTCCAATACATTTTGCCTTATTAGGCGTGCAATGTCCATGTTTTATAACTAAATTCAAATTGATTTTAAATTATAAATAAATATAAATTGGATGCCATAATATTTTTACATGACAAACATATCATTAATAAAAAAGGGTATGTTAATTTTGACATCAGCTTTTTATGGACAAAACTCTAAGTCTCAAACATGGACGCAGGTTTACCAGCTTGTTTGTTTTCTTTCGTATACAATGGACAGTATGCAACAGTGCTCTTCGATCTAATCCAGCCATCTCCATTCCATCATCGGACAACCAGACGCACACCAATGTCGCAGATGCGACACCGATATATGGTATTTCAACTTTACGAAGGAAGCTCTTTGCGTCGACCTGTATTATGCGCACCGCAAAAGAGCGAAACTCACAGACTTCAATCCCCGTGTGAATAAGTACCTTCGAGGTAAGTGTGCTCCATCTTAGACCACAAGTCCGCTCTACACCCGGTGAGATCATGGTGAAACGCAAACCTATACAACTTAATAAAATATATGTAGTTCTTGAGATATGAGTTAATTTCGATCACATGGTTGTTCGTGGTAAGAAACTTTAATGATGTTCACAATATACATTTGTTAATTTCATAAACCCTCTCATCATACAGAGCCTATCAAACAGTCAACCAAGTTTGTTATTATCTTTAACTTTATTACAGTAGTGTTTGAATGAGATAAAATATTAAAGTAATTTGCGTATTATAAATGTATAGGACATCTACATCTCAAAAACCAATTTGCATATAACCTGCCTATAACGTCTAGAACATGAACTAATTTTTTTACCTATCTTATCTAATACCGAAATAACAAAAAAGTAGTAAGTATCGCACGAGCAGTGTTTGTTAATGTTTACGAAGGATGTCTAGCGGATTTTAAAGAAAAATCCTTTCAGCATAATTTTAATTAATTTACTAAGGAACCGCCACCATGATAGGTTTAATGGTTCGTTTAGCATATATTAATCAAATAATTGTTTTGTTAAGGTATTAAAGTTCTTACTTATAAAATAGTAGTCTATATCTTAAAGTAAACATAATATAATTATCTTAACAAAATGCGTATGTCGTAAATAAAGCAACTTGATACTTGCACGATCATCATTTTTAGGTTAGATATAGAAAACTGATATTAAAGCCTTTAAAAGGTTAATTTAATAGTAGTTAGTCTCCACGGGTTTTCCTAGCCGCGATTTCATATATATATGACGATCGAAAGCATTGGTTCTCTTGTTAATTTAGTTATCGCTTGGCCTGTTTGGTGTGGTAAGTGTTGTTCATTATTACATTAATTACAAACCTCAGTTACATGCACGGCGGACAATACTAATCTTTACTTTTTTGAAATTTCACTACCTAACTTTGTAGTGGATCGATAGACTACACCTTCCTGTCACATTTTATTCATGTAGACCCAGTATTTACTGGCATAAATAACTATGATATAGAGAAACAGACCATCCGATTAATATGTAATGCAAACCTTTTTTACGTGAATAGCTAACGGAACACCAAAAAGAAAAAAAGAGATTTGGAAAATGGAACCTTCATAAAGAATCTGATGCACGCAGGATGCTTGTAAAGCTTAAGACGCCACTACCATCTCCACGTGTGATAGTTAATTGTCTATAGAAAAAAACAAGATTTGTATGTGTCAGCTTCGACGCACGACGGAAGTTCACTCAGTACATGTGCACGTGTGCGGCGACAGTGGACGCATAAGGGCGGTTACATGAAAAAGAAACAAGACACACCAAACAGGCAGATAACTATCTAGTCTTTAAAAAATACACACCTAAACACAAAACACATACACACAAAATCATATAAGTAATATCAGGAAGAGCATTTGAGGTTTTTGTCTAAAGATGATACGCACAAAATATATTAACTTAATGAAGCAAAAGAAAGGTGGACATTAACATGACATATAGATTAGCATTCAAATTACTTTGATGAACAAAAACGGCTTTACTGATTTGAATATCTCAATAGCTCTGATACTGGAGTAGT